>JAIUSX010000002.1:2500000-5000000 GCA_026573805.1 Hesperophylax magnus
TACTTAAGTATGCACCTACACAAATACACAAAACTTTCAAAATTTCATAGCAGTAGTGGTAGGTGGATCATTATTCAACGATTTCAGCGATCACAGCACTTCAATATGCAATAATTAACAAATAAAATAATACTTTGATAATCTACCTACAGTATGAATTTAATAGAAGACATAAATTGTAGGAGCTGCGATCTTTAAAAGGGTTTTAAGCACCGGGATGACGAACAGTAAGTTTAAAAAATTGCAACGGTCAAAGTACAAACGCAATTTTTACCTTAACAAAACGGTGTTCGAAAATTAGTGGTACTTTCCGGCATCATATTCTAAGACAATATTATGTTTAAATTTTTTACTACCTAACGCTTCTCAAGGAAAATAATATGGTACATGGAAAGGCGATTGTTTCGTGTTTGTGAAATTTGTGCATCAAAATGGCCGTGTTTTAAATTCTGGAAATAACACAAAACCTAATTCACGGATCAAAATTAAAAAAAAATAAAAAAGGGAGAAAACAGAGTTATCTTTATTGTATTTCTTGTAAAACAAACTGTCAAACTCTAATGCGAAGAACAAATTTCAAAGACAAAGATAATAGCTTGGTGTTGACGTAGTAATGAGTTTATAGTTCTGCTTGAATGAATTACAAATTATTGCCAAACTATACAATTTAATTACAATTTATTTTTACAATGGGAAAATAACTTGTACAATATACATTCTGGGTGCGAAATTAAGAAGGCAAATTCTAGAAAATCATACATTTCTATACAAAAAGTGGATTCATAGTTTCACATTTTGTGAGGAAAAAATAAAATTTTCAAATTTAATAAAAATATATTCCTACTGTGGTCATTCGTAAAGCAAAGTGACTTGCATTATTATACGATTAAATTATTTTTTGAAAAAAAATCACTGCAAGGAGAAAAAGTTGAGGGAACTAATTCAATTGGAATAATTTTGATTCATTTCGCGAATAGAATTTCTAATGATGTATCTTTCTATTATACTTTCTGCGTGTAACTTACTTGAACTTCTCGATACCTACTTGTGAATGTTTTAAGAAAGAAAGATAATATTGCCATCAAAGAGATGAATATCGGACAATCATGAGCTTTCTTCCGTTCTGATAAAGTGATCGTCATTCGATTTCCTCAAGGTACTCAAAACTGTGTTTCATTTCGATAAAGCACACTTTTCAATAAGCCTACCTTCATCCTCAGTCGATTACACCCCACTTCCACGGGTTGCTCATCCTTGTATGAAATCGCATCAATTTGAGGCCGGCCTTACCTGAATATTTGATGGCGGCACGTGAGAATCTGTCACCGGCCACACAGTGTGGTCCCCAAACCTACTGATTACCCGTGGCTACTGGTTCAGTCGCAAGTGTTTTATTTCGCATGAAAGGTAATTTATTATCCTTCGGGTCTCGGAACTGGGATAATAATTAAATAAAACCCCGGTTATCTTGGCGGAAGTACGTACGAATATATTATTATCTCAGTACGTATATTTTATATTTTCTTCTGTAGGCAGTGCTGACACCCGGCGGTTTTCTAAGGGTTTGCGGAAACCTTTTGTTCGAAATGAAAAAAAATCCCGGAAGCTCATTTTAAAATATTTATAAACGAACTCTCGCTTGCCAGAAAGCTGTTGAAAATGAGCTATTTCAATTTACACAACTATCTGTACCGACAGACACACACAGTGACAAACGGACGATTTTTTTAGCGAAGGTAAATAAATTAAGAACACCTTGACTTCAATAAATAACTGTGTTTGCAATCATTAATGTATTCCCTCCAATCAATTTGTGTTCTAGCTCCATATATATATATAAGCAGTGTTAGGGACGTATCTGACTTAATTTAGCCAATGATTAGTCGACGTTTACTCGGCTGAGCGACTGGTCGACATGCGAAAGATTTTTATTGTTATATTTAACTATTGAAGACAATATTAGCGATTCCTAAACGAAAATCTGAAACAGAAAAATCATAAATAGACGCGTTTAGGAATCGCTAATATTGTCTTCAATTATTAAATATTACTATTTGAGGCTTTACTCGCAAAGTGATTCCAAAAAAATTTTTTATTGTTGTTTCTCTTTGAAAAGAAAATGTCACCGGAGACCATAAATAAGTTAGAGTTTTCAAGACATAACCAGTGAGTCCTGTCAAGTAGTGTCAGGAAACACTGGTTATGTCCATCCGCTCACGAGGCAACTGAAAAAAAAACCAGTTGGTAACTCATGTTGCTATCCTATTTATTTCAATGACGGTCCGAACAAGGCGACGCAACCAGTCACTTGCAACGCCGCCTGCGCGTGAAAAAGCTCGATTGCCAACCAGTTTCAGTTTAGTTTCAGTTGCCCTATGAGCGTGAAGTCAGGTATGTCGCTTAACACCCCGTATACACATATCCCGAATACCTCGTAGATACGTTTATGATAAATTCCACCCGGTTAAAATTCTATCTGTATAACAATCTAGTTGCCTGGTATATTAAGACAGTATGATTATATGCATTTTAAATATTTATTAGGTACCTACCTGTTTAACGTTATATTTTAGTATTCCTCCAAATGGTTTTTGTAACAATAGTTATTGGTTGACAGCACTTTGTACAAAGAACCTGGCACGATGTTTAAAATCTACTTGGTATTTTGACTTCGCTTGGACGTCACAGGTGTAAACTGTTCACCTCGGGTATAAAGCTCACTCATCGAATTTCTTTGTTAAAAAATACGAAACTTGAGTGCAATTAGAAAAAACAAACATTTTTTAAGAATCCGAAAATTTCTCTAATTTGAAATTGTATTCACAGTTTACCACGCTGTTATAAAATTAAACTCCATTAAATTGTCATTATTAAACGAAAGGATTATCCAACAAACTTATTTTATGATGAATTTAAAGTTGCTATAAAATAATATAATGTAGTAAGGAAAATACATAAATAAAAAAAACATGTTTTTTTAATATGTATTTTCTTTTAATATATATTGCTCACGAAAAAAACACATTTCCCATCACTTAATTGCAACACCTCATTATGCATCGAGTAAAGAGCAAACTAGAAGCGCCTTCGGTATAAATTTGAATAGAAACGAGTGTGCAAATGACGTAGTGCCTTTTGGTTCCAAACTACTTAGCACGCAATCTGTCTCTCTGACTTCTGAAATTGTATATCACCATCCTATTTGGACTTCATGGAAACAAAGTTTTATGTGGAAATATCAGCCCAAATAAATATTTTATTTGGATAACGGAACACGCCCACTGGACACTTCTTGTGTTATTCTATATTCAATGATTATAATATCAAGATAACAAATATTTCAACGGCCTACCGGCAAACATAAGAACAATTAAAGACGATAAATGCCTACTAAAATATATTAAAGACAAATTCAATGTATAAAAAGAATTAACTTCATTACCTTTATCTAAAAATTTCCTACCAAATTATAGTGATTTATTTTTGGGGTACTATAGGGCTGATGATAGACACTGTAATGCTGTACAAAAAGTTTGCTAAAGAAATAGGTAGCGCATCATGGCATAATACCGCAAAAATATATCACTGTAATACTTTTGGCCCTAAAATCTCAAATCATATATTTCCTACCAAAGATTGAATTTGGTATCTTCTTAATTTATATGACAACTTAAAAATTAACTGCGTTACCCTTATCCAAAACTTTCCTACCAGAGATTAAATAAGGTATCTTTTCAATATATATGAAAATTAAAGCCTACATAATTAAGATCCAATAATACTAATTGTCATAATGATTACTTCTCTTTCACAAGCGTTTGCTTTTATAAAAAAATAAAATTTTTTAATACTATTAAGTATTTAATTTAAATGTCGTATAACAATAACTGTATAAAACCACTGGAGCGTTCTGCTATATAATCGATTTCAGCCTGAGCGCTCGGAAATTTTTAAGTGTTAATTTGGAAATCTCCCGCCCTCTTTCAATAAATTATATCTTCTAATTTTAATATGGAGAAATAAACTCTGATTATAATGCTAGAGAGCCGCATTGAATGCACCTACATTTGATTGTTTATCTTATATGTTTATGATTCGTGAAAAAATATTAAAAAATCGTTAAATTTATAAAGCGTGCATTCTGCTTATTATTTACATTAAAATTGCCGTTTGTATTACCTACTTGGAGCAATAAAATATAATGACTTCGGTATATTGTCTGTGGCCTAGTTGATAAGCACTGCTATAAATTTTAATTCTAACATCAATTATTTTATTTGGATTTATAAGATAAAAATATTTCAATATTTTCGGTTCATGGAATGTCAATAACAAATAAGTCAAAAGAGATGCCAGACACCTTTATTAGAATGTGAAACTGGTAAGTTAGTTTTATTAATAATTCTAATAAATGTTTAAAATATCTCTTAAAATTGCCCACATTTTGGTCAGCATGAACTCGCGTGCGTTTGCAAATTGGGCAAAATATGGCCACATAAGGTTCAGCGGTTATAAGTCATGTTACATTTTGGAAAGTAGCTTATTCATATTTAAAAGTTATATATAAAAAAAATTACATAAAAAAACCTTATTTAACTGTAATTAACCGATCCAGTTTTTATGGAACTTGTTTCGAATTTTCAACATTTCCTGATTTTTTCCCTTTATTCTCTTCAGCAGTCTGCGATCGGGCTGAGCGCATATAACCAATGGGGCAATAAATCCTTATCATGGAATCTCTATGCAGGTTTATATCATACCATTACACGAAGTATTATGATTGCATATTTGAGTTGAATGAATGCAAAGGTGACTCTTTCCAAAAGCACAACATTTTGCAAAAACTGCTTCGGCGCATTCCACAAAAAAATTGTGAAATTGACTTTGGAACACTAATTTTAATACTAAGTAAATAATTAGTGATTAAAATAATATAGATTATTACAAGTTTATAAGTTTAAATTAACAGACATACTTTGGAGAGAGGCAACTTACGCAGGGTGAGAGGCGTGTTTGTTTCTCCATTATTAATTTACAGGATTGTCAAGTACTGGGTGAGATTTATTATGATGCATTTATTTTACAGGCCAAAAAGCCGCTTTTGTGTATTCATTTGTAAATAATACACAAAATATTCGGCAATTAAATATTATATAAATTATCCGGCCTTTTATCGGTAGATCGTTTATTAGTGAAAAATAACACCGGTTTTGTTGGGAAATTGTAAATATCTTAATACATTGTGTCACTAAATAATTAAATGCATTTAGATGACAAATTATCTAATACAGTTATTGCTTTTATTTATGTTTTACATTAAACCTATATATCAGGTACTTTTCAGATGCCATGGAAACCTCGTGAAATTCAGTGATTAAAAAAAATATATTTTTTCCGGTTTTCCGAAAAAAGAGCTATTAAACCTGTAAAGTCAAATTATTGGCTTTTGTAATCAGCATGGTATCATAGAAATCATTGTATGTCCTTTACTGTCATGGTGAAAAATATGAACTAAGCGGCGTAAGAAAATTTAACCACAGGAGAATGTATACATCTACAAAACCAATGGTTCCGACCTCAATTAAAGAAAAAAAATTGTTAATTTTTTACTAATTATTTTTGTGTGAAACGGCAAAAAAGTAAGAAAAATAGAAATAATTTCTTTATAAGTAGCTTTATAATTTATCATTTATTTGTTTTACAAAATATTTTTTTTTTGTTATTAGTAGTTGTTAGATGAAAAAACTAAAGGTGAACCATTATTAAATATTATATCTGTTTTAAAAAAATTAACATATTTATTCCTTATTATAAAATTTGAAAGAATATTTTATCACCTTACCAAAACAGTTTATATTTTTCCATTAAATCCAGAAATACTCCGTCTATTTGGATTTTAATTCGAAGCGGAAATTCACACAAATTGTCTGACTTCTGACAGCGTCTTTCAGAAAAATAACAATCAATATGCCGGAGGTTTGACGTGTTAAAGAATATTCACTTCAATTTAAAATTAATGTTTTCTTATTATACAGCAATTCAAATAGAGTATTATGTATTGATTGAGATACTTGTATTATTAAATGTATCATTATGTGGAATGAATAATAATTTACTATTACAAAATCGAAACTCTTGTGATTTTAGTATTTTTCCTTAAATTTGCTCTGCTCGTGTGGATTGTTAAAAAATAATTATTTTTAGCACAAAATGACAGTACAAAAATATCATTGTTTTTGATACGTAATGTGCTATTACATCAGACATGTCCATTCATCAAGATCAAAAGCAAAAAAAATATGTTACTAAGTTAATATCGGGTTATGAAAAACCTGTGTAACACTCTCTCTCTGGTTTCAATCCTGGGATTGGTTTGCAGCAATTTCATCTAATCTCCTCTTCTATTCTTCCCTGTCTTGTGCGGCTCTTTTGACTTGATGAGCAGCGCACGTCCACCAGCAGGTCCTCCAGGTACTCTCGGCGTGGGCGTCCCCTAGAGTTGGTCCCCTCGGCCATACCCTCCATTATGACATGCAAGAGGACTTCTTGTCGTATAACATGGCCGATCCATCTTGCACGCCTTTCGGACAAGGTCCTGAGCAGGTCCCTTCCTCCTTCGATTCTTTGGAGAACCTCCTCATTTGTAATATGGTCTCTCCAGGAAATTCCTAACAGTCTTCTATAGGACCACATCTCAAAAGCCTATGTAACTATGTGTGTCGAATTTAATTCTATCGAAAGAAGTTTAATAACTCTCTATAATATACATCTTAAATTGATAGTCAACGTAGCGTATTCCCGTTTTAACTCGACCATTTTGCATTTGGTCTCTTTGTAAATTTGTTCGTACGTTCCGTTTCAAGATGGTGGCTTTAATGGTTCGGTTAAGATTATTTTCTCAAATGTGAAATCGTGGTATTTATTTGGAGTTTTTTTATTTCATTTTTGTTTTACTGAAGATAATTTGAAAAAAAAATATTTTTTATTGAGGTAGTGACGTTTCTTTGCGTAAATTGTATAATTATAAATATCATTTTTTTAATGTTTCAAAAGATATAATATGGGTTATAGTTAGAAAAGTAGGTATTTAATTTCTTACTAACAAGTGTTATGATTTCAGAGAAAAAAATGGTTTTGATTTATTAAACAAGAGAAAACTAGAGTCAAATTTTTGGCTGTTTTTTTCTACTGTTCACAGAACTTCATATTTATTTAGTACTAAACAGATATTTTAAACCATTTATTCGAAAGAGTACGGTGAATTAAAATTATGTGATCTTTATTCCCTGAACTGGTTAAAAAAAACGTTCTATCCATTTCTTAATATGATTTAAATTTTATTCCCGAGCGAAGGAGTTAAAATATTATAGGGTATATGGTTAAACATTTTTTGTTAAAGTCTGGTCAATTCGAGTTTTCGAGTCTGTTATGAAATTAGTTGGGCCTTACCGTTAATTTTTTACTATTGTATCAAATGTTCCAGGATAAAGAAAAGTAAATCATTATGACATAAGTCTTACGGTCAATATGCTTACTCGGTATGTACGGTATACGATAAAGTAATGTGAAGTTTTCTCGTAACATTTTTCCAAATCAGGATCCTTGCTGGCTGGCTGGGTGGGTGTGAGGGGTGTGAGGTTTCCCTGAACAGGAATTGATCGCGTGCTCCGTCCTGCTCTCGCCACTGTTCATCTCGTTCTCGGCTGGCAAAACGAAAGCTTTCAAAGTTTTCCAATATGGAGAATGCTCATGCTGAAAAAATGCACGACCTTGCTCATTTTTCATTTAATCTCGCCGCCAAATTAGATCGCAAAACCGATTTGATTTCGCAGGCTTACGAGATAAGTGGTTAAAATTCATTGTTAGATTCGTGAAATGAAAATTTTCGCTTTTACCTACAGTCTTTCTAAATGGATGGTGCTGTCATTGTTGTGTAAATGGTTTTAATTGGCAACAATAAAACGGCTACTAGGAAAAAGATACAACATCAAACGGTCTTAAGGAATTCATTACTCTTGTTTGAAATTTATTTTAAATTAAATATGAAGAAGTAATTTATAATATATTTAACCAAAATAACCACATGGTTAAAAAAATAATTACAAAAGCTTCAAGAGATATTGAGTAAAACATTTTTTCATGTCGACTTCCATCGATCAGATTCGGATGTCATAGATAACCTCACATTTGTATTTACTTTAATTTGTTTTTAATCGGTGTTGCCACAGTAATTAAAAGATTAAATTTTATTCTATTTCTTGAATTCGTGGTAGAGGTACTGTACATCGGTACCTACTGATATGTCATAGAGAATATGAAAATTATGATTTTTTTTCACCATGTAAAAAACTGAACCCAACCAAGGCGTTACGCAGCATTTCGAAATTGGCATTTAAGCTATCAATAAATAACGTAATGTGGTATTTTTTATAATTATTCAATTTTTATATTTTTTTTGTCTAAACCCCGAATATAGAACTATTTAAAAAAATAGATAAAATGAAAATTTAAAAATCTTTAAATGAAATAATGTTAGCAAAACACCACATTTCCAGTAATACTGTTTCATAATTTTATTATATGCACAGATGTGGGTGAGCGGAAAATTCCAAAATTAATTTGTGCTCTCATTTTAATCTATACTATTGAGTAACAATTATGATACCAAATTTAAATCATAAAAAATAAATCATGGAGGTGATAGGTTAATAAATCAAATTGGGTACCGTGGACGATCGAACTAACGAAGTCCAGTGCAACCAACCACCGCCACAGTGGGCGAGATGTTATCGAGTTATGAACAATGCGGAGGGGAATAACATTAGTTTTAATAGAAGTTTGTAGGATTCTTAAATACAATATCTTTTCAAATAATCTTTATTTACATGCTTATAATATTATCAAAAAATAAAATTTCTATTAAATGTGAAATAACTCTCTCGCTGAGGCTACTCATTAAAATTTTATGTAGGTATCATATCGCTTTGCGGGTACGTATTCAATTAATTAAGATCTATATCAAGCAATTAATTTCATACCAATACACTTTCTTTGTAATTTTTGTGGTTTTGCATACATAACACATTTTTATCTTGATTAATTGCTGGGTTTGCATATCGCATTGTGCTTCCACCTTCTTTAGCCAACGTTTCGGACAACTGTACAATTACGACAAGATAACCCAAATATTAATCACCATAATATTTTTGGCCGTGAAATAATCAAATCAAAAAAATGGTTTAATTATAATAATTTTTGTTTCAGGATTTGGGAGGTTAGTTTAATCCCACACGTCCCATATAGATATTCATATTTTAGTAGAAAAAAAAATTAAATGCAAAAATATATGAAAAAAAAAAAAATTGCAACTAAGGACAACTACGATTATGAATTTTTTTTATTTTTTATTACAAGATAATACATTACAAAATGATAACAAAGTAATAATGTATTATTCCCAGTGAGTTTATAAAACTCATTTCGGGAAAGACAACATTAGAAAGGACAAGACAAATAAATAAAATACATTAAAATAAATAAACGCAGATGTTATTATGGAGTTCCAGAGAAAGATTGTGTTAGTCATTAATGAAACTGCTAAGGAAATAGCTTTTAAGAGCTTTTGCCAATGTTTTTTTGTTCGTTGCCGGAAGTTTTAAATTACTAGGTAATGCGTTATATTGTTTATGTGCAATGTATTGTAAGGAGTTAATTCCAAATTTGGTCGTGTAAGTAGATGACGATAAATGTATTTGATTTTGTGATCGTGTTTTGTGCTGGTGTATGTCAGAATTAAAGACTGGTTTAGTGTTGCTGTGTGAGGAGTGTTGAATTATTTGTAAAATGGCAGTTGTGATGTTATACTTTGGCAGGACTGTAAAAGGAAGTATTTGTGTCTGTGAGTATATATCTTTGACATGTGTATCCCATGGCAGATTATATATATTACGTACGGCTCTATTTTGAATTACTTGTATTTCGGAACTTTTTTTTTTTTGGTAATGGTGCCCCAGATACTAACTAGATAACTCAGGTGGGAGTGAATCATAGCATAATATGTTGCACGCAGTAAAGCTGTGGGGAGCACACCTTGGAGTCGATAAAGTACACCGGTTATCGGGGAAATTTTGGATTTTACATTCTCAACATGGGAGTTCCACGAGTGGTTAGAGTCTATGAGTAACCCCAAATATTTCGTTACTTGAACATGTTGTAGCTTTTCATTTCCAATAATGATATTCATACCCATCTTATCTTTTTTTCCGAAAGTAAGGTAATGGGTTTTTTTAACATTGAAGCTTAATTTGTTTAATCGCAGCCATTTAGCCAGCTTTGCGAGATCTTTATTCATTAGAGCTTCAAGTTCCTTCAGATTTTTACAATGGTAGTAAATCACAGTATCATCAGCGTAAAGTTGAAGTTTTCCCGAGATGCCACATTTAGTTATATCATTGATGTATAGTAAGAAAAGTAGAGGTCCAAGAATCGAGCCCTGTGGCACTCCACATGTGATTTTTCCAAAGCCGCTTAGGTTTCCTCCGTTATCGACAAGGCAAAATCTATCAGCTAGGTAACATCGGAGCAAATTTAAGGATTTCCCGACTATTCCCAAATGTTCCATTTTCTGTAGAAGTATTTCATGATCTACCGTATCAAAGGCTTTTTTCAGATCTATAAATATAGCTGCCACATATTCGCCCTGGTCTATGTACTGCTGAATGTTAGAAATGAAATCGAAGGTGGCACATTGGGTATTGGAGTTTTTCCGAAAGCCATATTGCTGTGGTGTTAGGATATCGTTGCTAGAGATGTATTTTATCAGTCTATCTTTGATAATTGACTCGAACACCTTTGAAAATACCGATAAAATCGATATTGGACGATAGTTAGAAATACACTTATTGCAGTCTTCTTTAAAAATTGGTATAACTTTTGCTAGCTTTAACTGGTTTGGAAATATTCCCGAGCCTATGGAGAAGTTGATAAGTTGGGTTAGGTGCCCCGCTAGTTCTTCTTTACAGGTTTTGAGAATGCACGGTGTTACTCCATCGATTCCTGCCGCTGCATTCGACCTAAGTTTCGAGATGACCTTTATTACCTCATCCTTATTCGTCCTAGTCATATATAAGGATTGTCGAAAAAGTGGTCGTAGGTCGTGGTCTTGAGTGAGCTTGGCTCCAGCGCTCACTGAGGAGTGGCGCTTGGTGCTGGTAGACTGCGGTCACCACCGTGTTGTTGGAGGCTAGTAGCGTCATCCTGGCTCCAGTGATCCAGTATAACTCACCGTTTTCAATAATTTTATTGCAAGCAAGCCCACATGGTGAATTCGCATTTTCATTTTTCTACATTAGTAAAGTAATAAGCTTTCAAATTATGCTCCCTACACATGAATTCAAAGTAGAATCTCCATACCAATATCTAGTTATGCTATTGGTATACAAATCCCGAAAATTTAACAAAAGAGAATTTTAATTGAACATAATTTTATTATTAAGCATCGGTAACGCTAAACCTGAATTCATAGATAATTATTTTGTTATGTTTTTTTTGGGGGTTTTTCTTTATTCATAAAAATTTAAATGATTACAGTTTTTTTTGTTTTCTACAGCCACATGCCCGTATTATAGTAGCCATATTTCTTTAGATTACAATGTTAAGATGTTAGAATTTACAGAAATAGGAGAGAGAAAAAAAGATATAAAAATAAGAAGAAAACATAAGAATATAATGGAATAAAAGAGCAGTTAATTTAATTTAATGACACGAGACATTCTTTGCAATAGTTCCTTCCCTTTACCAATAGCAAATTCTGAATATTTTTTAGAAAAAGATGTTCAGTTTCCGATTTTCTGGTATCTATATTGAGTGAATTGAATATCTTGGGAGCAATAAAGGAAAATTGTAGCTGGGCAAATGCTATTTTTGTTGGAGGAATAACACATTTTAGGTGTGACGAGTAACGCGTATGAATATTATTAGAAAAGTCTTAATGTATAATTGACGAATATCAAGGATTATACATTTTTTGAAAAGTGGCTCTGATGGGTGTGACGGGTGATATTGGAATATTATCCTTAGCAATAGTTTTTGAGTTAAAATCAAGGGACGGAGAATTGAAGATGCACAACCTCCCCATCCCACAATCCCATATGTAGCAATTGCTTGAAAGAGTGCAAAGTAGACACATTTTAATGTTTTTAGGTTAAGGATAGATCTGAGAGATTTGAAAATGTAGCATAATTTGCGGAGTTTTTTTGTAGTATAATTGATATGTGTCTCCCAGTGCAGTTGATCATCTATAATAACACCTAAGTACTTGATTTCGTTAGCTATTTTTAGGTTCTCGCATGAGCAATTATTGTGAGGTGATGTAGGCATGGTGAGATCTTGTGAGCATGAATGGATGGTAAATTTTTGACAGTTTTCAGAGAGAGATTGGGCTTACGTATGGAAAAAAGTAGGTATTTTGTTATATCAATATTGAGAGTGAGGAGGTTGGCATCTAGCCATTGTTTTACTTTATTTATTCCATAGTTCTTCATCTTAAAACATGATAACCGTATCATCGTCAAATGATAGTATAGTGCCACCAGTATCTTAATTGCATAGTGTGTTAATATATATTAGAAAGAGAAGTGGGCCTAAAAAACTGCCTTGGGGAACACCATAGGTGATTGGTAAACTAGTACTTCTATGCTCTTTGGCGGAGTTGATGATAGTTGACTGTGTATATTATGTTTATGTTGTATAATCATCAGCATATTTATATACTCCCATTTGCTGTATTTGGTTATAAGTTTGTCTATTTCATATTTCTGTATAAAAAAATACTACTGATTTAAAAAAAAATCTGTTTTGTTTGTCTGTTTTTGCACTTAGTTCTTCTAAACTACGCAATAGATTTTGATATGGTTTTTACTAGCGCTTAGAGAATTTCTTTCAAAAGGTTTATAAAATGCATGAATTTTTTATTTATAGAAAGTAGATAAAAGTCAATGTTTTGTAATTAAATCGTAAAAAAATACTTTTGGCGCTTACATTGCTAATGCTGGCTAAACCTTATGAGATAGATCAAAATAATGTACTACGGAATTGTATATCTTGAAAAGGCCTACAGAAAAATTGTTATGGTATATGTCTATCTCCTAAGGATAACTCACAGCAACGCCGTGTACAAATCAGCTGGTAATAAATATGTCAAAGATAATATTGCTATTAACAGTTGTAATAAAAACCAAATAAAAAATATTGATGTTGCATCTGATTTTTTTTGATTAAAATTTTTGGATGAAAATTTTTCAGTATGGGAAAGCTTTTAATTAAACTTTTCATAAAGGACAAGTTATGGAAAAATTCTTAACTCAATTTAGTCAAATAAAATAGATTGGTTTTAGACAACCCACTCATGACATTATTTCTAACACCGGGAATGATGTATTGTTGTAATATATTGCCATGGTCAGAGATTAGATAACATACGGTACTAAATTTCATTGGCGTGCAGTGACTGTGTTCAATAATTGAGAACAAAATGATTTTGGTAGGTATTCTTTAATCTTTTTATTTTAAATTATGAACTGAACGAGAAATTCATTTCTTATTACAGTTGGTATGATTCCTGGTTTGGCAGCACATATTGATGATTTATTAATCATTATATTAACACGCTGTTTTGTAACTGGTCATATTTAATTATAATTTAAAAATATTCTTATAATTTCTTCACCTTCACGAGGTTAGATACCAACTCAACTGTCGTTTAAAGACGAGTCACGTTTGCTAGAATAGTTAGCTCCCTAAAAGCCTTGAAATTACTCAGAAGTATTGTTTTGCTGTCAATTAATTAGTCTGCGGTTGGGTAAGGACAAGATTAATTAAGTATACTTAGCATTATTATCACAGAAACGCTTTGTAGATTTTTTAAATAATATTAGTATTGCATCAACAACACAGCAAATTCGTACTGCTGCAATTAGCTCTGTGTTGAACTTTGTGACGATTCACACAAAATCTTTATTTGATCTAAGAATTCATTTGTATCAGTCTCCATTTATATTTAATAGCCTTCAAAAACATATAAAGTCATTTTATATTATCCATGTGCACTTTAAAAATAATGTTAAATTTTTTGTGTTATCCGAGGATTTCTTTTTCTTTTTCAAAATTGTCTTTTTTAAATTGGTGGCATAACATATGTTTTTTTTTCATCCTTGTCCTTTTCAAATTAATCGCATAGTATATAACACTTTTTTCTACTTTTCATCTTTGTCCTTTTTTAAACTAATTGCGAAATATATTATTTCCAATCAAATATCAACACATGATCACCCTACATGTTGACTACATTATTGAATTAGCATACTTCAACTTTAGGTACCCATTACTTGTAAGAAACGTAAATGCAACAATATTATTCTTTCAATATATTGTTTTGTGTTATTTATATTATTTTATAAAATTATTAACCTAACCACAGGTTGTGGTAGTGAGGTTAAAAAATGAAATGTAAAAAATAATACCCTTTGAAGAAACAATAAACAAAGCAAATAGTTTAGAGACAGCGAGTGTTCCTATATTTTACAATAATTAATGTTTCACTGTCTTCGTTTCTGATTTGTTGCTCTATTGACGACAAATGTATCCCACTTTCGATTGACTGAAATGACACGCAATACCTAGGTATATAATTTTAGCATTATGTAGATACGCTAAGTATCGTCTCATTGTCTTGATGAAATAACATATTCAACTCACCAATGGTGCTATCTGTGCACGATAACACCTCTTAGAGTGTTTATTTGTTGTAATTTTTACAACCATCAATTTTCGATCCTTACGGTCAAAATGAAATAGTTTGTGGCCGTACGGAATGACCGTAGGTAATTGGGCTCATACATTTTGCGCTGATATGCCTAAAAAGCCCAAAATTTTGACTGCAAATTGTGCATTAATATAATTTTTAAGACTATGTCATTTTTCCATATTTCGGGTATGTAATTTTATACAGTAACATGTTTTCCGTCGATTATACATAACCTTTCATACATTTAAAAAAAAATTGATATGGACAATTAGTTCATATATGAAAAACAAAATTTATTTCTCAAAAATTGTACTGAATTATAAACTAAAACATAAACGTATTTCCCTTAACTAGCCATTGGAAATAATATCTAGATAAAGTCGAAAACATTCGTCATCAGTGTTGGATTTATTTGATAACTAGTTGAAGTCCCCGACGTTGCCTGGGCTTTACACAGAGTTTTTAGAAATTAGATGAATACAGTAATTTTCCTCTTATTTTGAACGTCAAGTATGCAAAGTTTCAGAAGAAGTATACAAATTCTGATTTAAGGGGTGGGAAAAGGGGATGGGAATGGTTTTTAAGTCTCTTGTAGACTGTGCCCTACCTCTTATTTTGAAGGCCAAGTTTGCAAATTTCTCCAAAAGGTGTCAATAAATCATATTGCAACATATTACTTATTGTTTTGGCTGTCAAAATCGCCACAGAGAAAAAAATAATGATTTTAATCATAATAATGTAAATTTGGACTCATATAACGAGAAACCACAACGTAGAAATTAGTCATAGAAGAATAACATTTCAAGTGATTACAATACAAAGCCATAAAAACATAGACAGATAGATAAAGTTTCATGCACACAATCAATGGATATTATTACTATATTTTGATCTCTTAACCATTTTTTAAAGATCAGTGGTACAATTGGATTCACTTTCTATGTGCATCTTTCTACATGCATTGGCATCTTATTAAATATAGTAGGTACATGATAAATGAGTGTTCGTTCCCCGTTTTGTTTTCGTTAACTTAATATTTGGCTCTTCTTATAAGAAAGTCTGCCGACTCCTGTGCAAGGGTGATGTGTTCAATAGACATTTTTGGCAGATACATGCAACTGGTATTAAATATTACACGATCCCTACAAATAAATTCGGTAAATATTGCTACAAGCTGCAACCACAACATTCACATTAATCGTTCATTGTGGTAATATTATTTCTAATCGGCGGCGCTATATGCAATGTGTTTTTAACCGCGGAAAAGATATGGCTGACTTCTGGAATATTACAATAAACATTGGTGGGTACTATCTACAAATTATTAATGTTATAATGTATATTTTTTCAAAATGAACCTACAAACTTTTTTTATATGTTTTGTACAGTTTTGGATTGGAAACATTTTGCTTGTGGTATTATTTTGATATGATGTGTCGCCATGTATTTCTACATCTTATCTCATTAATTTGGGAGAGTGAATAATTAAGCTTATCTATATGCGCAGGAATCTAATTTCCACAATCCTAATACCTACCGTGATTCTCCATCCGTGCGTTTTGTCATTTATATTGAATAAATATTAGGTAAGTTACATCAAGCGTTAGTAAGAAAGAGCACCCACATACATGAGTGAACAATAGACAAACTTCGCATAATGTTGAATACTCCGACTTGACAGCTCAAAATCCTCCTGTACTATCAAACATGGCTACAATATTGACACCGTTGACCGGACAGGGAACACACAAACAAATTTACACGAAATGCAAAGCGGTCGAGTCAAAACAGGACTTCGCCACGCCCAGTAAATTTAACGTTGTTGGCCCAATAAAATATTGTAATGTTATTATTATAAACGAGAATTGTTGAATACCGTTTGAATTTATGGTAAATAGATGTGGAAAAAAATATAGTAAAAAGGTTGGGCGCGTTAGCCAGACTTGTTTTGTATCAGCGTTGGTATTTCTACAAAAAACGTGATGTTTGTTATTCTAACACTCCTAGGAATTATATTCTTTTCGTTGAATGTCCCCATCTATGACTAATCGAAATGAAAACCAACTGCATCGGCTGCATTAATCTTCAGCATTTTGATTACTTCCGCATTAGAAACACAATTTTGAAATAGCCTCAATAGAGTCAATAATTCCTCCCCTACGTTCAAATGAAATTGCATCCGAAAACATCACATTTGTCTGCATTGTTTTAAAAGGAAAACGTACGGTCGTATCTACAAGTAGTCCTAATAACGTTTATATATAGTGACTTTAACAAATTTACCACAGAATAAAGAAGGACAAATTACGTGGATATTCTATTTAATTTCATAGCGTAAACCCACAAATATAAAACATCAACTTTTCAGAGACGCTGTTCTTAATTCTTACTTGAATTTACGATTTATTGATGTCTGTTGTATAATAACCTAACTTACTGTTACGTTATCAATAATAAATAATAATATGTCCGTGCAACATATTATAGAACGTTACATAAATGAGTTGGAAGCAAAATATAATATGAAAGGTAAAGCCTAAGGGAAGTTAAGATATGTCAGTTCTGTACAACATTATTAGAAAAGTTTTTGAAGGAATGCTTATTTAAATCATTTTTTTAAATCATGAAAACAGAAGACATAATAAAGGTAGAACATACATTCATTATAATATTTTTTTATTACATGCTTTATAGGAAAATATACAACGTTTGTTGAATTATAATTTTTAATTACGATATGTCAATATTTATTGGAGGTTTGCATTTTATATATATAATATAACATTTTTTATACAATATGATCCGTTTGAGTTTTGGATTTGTTAGGATTTGTATAATTTTAAAACAAAAAAGTTTTGGGTCGTCACAGTAATAGTAAGACACTAATTCGGGTGAATACCGGCAATTTGTAAGTATTCACACACGTTAATATATTCATTCGCTTGAAACATTCTTGTATTTACATAGCCACAGATTAATTAAGCGGTGTTTTTATTTATTTATTCCCGTCTTAAATACGTCGCTACATTTGTACCTAATGAGTTGTTGTTAACGATCTTGATTGCTGGCCATTATCATTTGCATTTGAATTATTATAGTACGTCAATTATTTGACTTGTGTCCAATCAACTAATTGTAAGTTGCAAGTACGAACTAATTGTAATGAACGTGCGATACGTGCATAATACGCAAGATGCAAATGGATTATTCTGACAGAATAACAGATCAGCACTTCTGAATGCAATGATTCTATGGTAATTTTACGGCAGCAAGAAACGCAAAAAATATGAGCAGGTTTTCTACCTACCGGTATGTAAATACTTTACGGCGGGTTACATTAGATAATCTATTTGCATTTTTTACATTAATATTTATCATAATAATCAAATAAATTTCATCCTACCGAGTAGGCAGCCGGCAGTTATAAACGACAAAATACATTTACAAAAAGTAGTTAGAAAAATTCAAATGTTAAGGTTGAAATAAGAGAATATAAGGAAAAATGTTAGAATTATTATGAGAATTACTTGAATTATTTTACAAGCAATAATTATTCGCCTGAAACACTTATCCACATTGAAAAATCTCCTGATAAAAGATACATGACGCCAACGGGACTCGAACCCGTGTCCCTTCGATTTCCGGTCGACAGCTCTGACCACTGAGCTATGGCGGCTTATCTCTTATCCGCGAAATAATTCAATATATAGGTACTAGTGTTTCATTCAACAATTACTGCTTGTTACATTTTTTCACCTGAAAACAACCAACTTTATTTTATATGAGAAAGGCATTGTAAGTGCTAACTCTCTCACTAGATGGCGTCGAGACAAATTGTCTACATTTTTAGGTGAAATACTAGAACTTGTCAAATATTATTTTTTTTTTTTTTTGTAAGCTAATGTTTAAGACAATTTTTTTTATGCATAGCTTTTATCAGGAGATTTTTCAATGTGGATGAGTGTTTCAGGCGAATAATTATTGCTTGTAAAATAATTGTTACCCTTTGTGCTATGCATAAAAAAATCTTGTCTTAAACATTAGTTTACCAAAAAAAAAAAAAATTAATTACTTGAAAAATTATAAGAAATACTTTCTTAAAATTATTCAAGTAATTCTCATAATAATTCTAATAATTATTATAAGAATTACTTGAATTATAAGATTTACAACAAAACCGTAAATAACAGAAATTGAATATAATATCACGTTTGTTTTGGATAATAACTTATTGAATTTCAACAATATAATAAATACCGATGATAAAACCAGATTTCAAACAATATACAATGGCGCCCTTTATTGTGAAGTTCGTGAATGAGGCCTTTTAGTTTCCCTATTTTTTGTTTATTTCTCTGTTGTCACTGGGGGCGCTGTGTGGAGGATAGTTTTGAGAAGTGTGAGGGATTTGGATTTATGACGAATTGAGTTTTATATTTAACACTGGTTACCAAACTGACCTAAGGACCCATTGCTTCCTATAATAAAAGTTTTGATTAACTTCTGCTTAAATGTATCCCATTAGTAAACATGCACATTACAATTATATTGATTTACCAATATGTGTGTCATATTTGATATTTTAAATACTTTTCTCTAATTATAGGTATTTCGAAACCATAAATAGATGATAACTACAAGGTAACAATCAGGTGTGGTTGAATTCAAATTGCATTCGTATTGACTCAGTGCTACGTGAAGCATTTCGCTTTGTAGGCACCTATATTGTAATTGTGTCGTAGTTTGGACCGATACATACCCTGCCTAATTTATACAAAAAAAAAATTAGTACTACCATATTGATTTTCAACTACGTAACATAATTTATTAACTTTTCAGTTGACAACATCAACAAGTTTATATAGTAAGCACTGTCACTGTTTAATATCGACTGATGATCAAAGTTATATTTAATCAAGACACTTTATAATCTACTAGATATCACCTGCTTGTAAATACGTAATTCGTAAAATTACATAAACTCATTGCGTTCCTAGATTACTTTAATGCCAGGCATGTAAAACTAAAATTAGATATACTTAGGACGGGTTGTTCCGGAGAATTTGAACAATTCATCAAATTTCAAAGTTCATTTTTGAGTTCTGTGAAAGATTTTTTGAGTTGTTATTATTTCAGTTCTATCAAGTAACTAGCCTGTAATGATATAGTAACAGAACTTGAATAGGACTTCCACAGAACCCGAAAATTAACGTTGAAATTTGATGAATTATTCAAATTCTCCGAAACAACCCGACCTTAAACTTATTATTTGAGGGTGTGGGGGTATATATGGCAAAAATGAGTAGACTGATTGGAAATGGCCTTTATTTGACTTTCCATGCCCACGCCTAGAGATACCTTAAAAACCTTACGGCGCGCCTTGTGTTCTCAATCCATTTCGTCTTCGATTTCTGTTCACCAAGCCCGCTCCGATTTAAATGTAAATTCTTGTGATACTTCGTTAATTCTTAAACTTTTCCTAGCTAAAAAGGGAGAAGATATTAGTAACAGGATAATTTATACATATATTTGACTTTACTTCGTAATTGTATCGACAGGTGAATAATTTTAAATATTTGAAACTTTGAAGGTCATTGCCACATGTTCAGTGAAAAATTGGGTCAATTGAAAGTTCGGGGTGTGACTTTTCGAATTGATGTTGAAGACTGAGAATCTGGGTAATGGCCCCTGAGGGCGCAGTTTGATATCGATTTTTCCCATTTCTCGAAGGTTTTCTATTCTATTCAGTACCCTGCTTTCCATAACAAGAGGGAAAACAAATACATAATAAGGAAGATTTTTCAGGTCTGCTTATGCGGTTTCGTCATCTCAATAATTATTCTTAGCTGGCGTGGCATCTTTTTCAACAAATTTGTTATTTGTTTTCAGAGATATCAGAAAGTGTCGCATATTTTGGATATCAGCTATAAAATTCCGATATTAATTCGGTCTTCCTAACCCTATACTTTCAACTTTAAAGCGACAGAAAGATAATCTCGGAATTAAACGGTTATTCATGTGTCAGGTGATTTTTTCCAGAACACTTATTTCAGGCGTACAGGATTGTAGATATTGCTATTTCTAATTCATAATAACTGATGGAGATAAAAAAATCTCATTCTAAATTAATGTGGAAAATAACATTAATGGTTATGGTAGATAGTAATTATCGACGATTTAGCTCCAGTCTGGATTTATTGAACTTCGTTAATCATGTTCATTATTGTCCATTTAATGATTTATAGTGCACATGCTCTGTACCACTTGAACGTTTATACGTCTAAGATGTTATTCGTGAATACAAGTACCTCTGAAATTTAGGATGTTATTGACTATGGAACGTAAAACACTCAATTAATCCTAGCTTCAACGTTGAGTTCATGATATTTTCATAGATTTTTCTGTCTAAAATTTCAAGTTTAACGCAAAACTTCTCGTATACAAAGATAATACAAGATATTTGAGAAAAAACTAAATTTGGTTACAATTATGCGTGAAATGAAGCCTTGCTTCAAACGTATTACATTTTTACCACTTACCAAATAGAAAAGTCATTGTTTGGGTTGGTTATTGAATTGATCAGTGTCTATAGGTTTACGAGGAAAGTCTTCCCCTCTCGCATACTGAGAGGAATTCTACGCTGAAACGACCTTTTTAGTTCTGTTTTAAGCTACCGTATTGTATGTAACTAAGTTCTGCATATGTGTTTTTTCAGACTGACCGCAATACTTGCATTCGAAATACTCTTGGAATAACATCTCACATAGAATTGTAACTTTGTAATTCATCTCTTGGTATTCTGCTGAAGTAAGGCTAGACCAGGCTTTTCACAAACAAGAGAAGATTAATAAGCCACCCTTACAGATTCTGAGTTAAGCTGACATTTATTTTTACATTAAGGATATTCAAGACTTAATTTCCGACGACTAGGCGAAGTGAATTCGAAAACAAGTACATTAATATGCGTACCATCGCGGGTTACGGACTGAGGCGTGGGCGTGGACGTTATCTGGAGTTTTTTGTAATGCAACATTCTCAATGATTACTAATAATTATTTTTGTTGTGGATTATGGAAACATTATTGTTTGACTGTAAATACCAAGACAAGAAAGCCTTTGCTAGCTGGACAATGACTTTTGAAATGGGGGAGGGAAAATTTTTTTTTTTTTTTTTTTTTTTTTTTTTTAAATTTATTTATTTTAAATTTTTTTTTTATGTGCTGCTCAAAAATATATAATATAAGGAAGGTTCTATTTCCCAGCAAACAAAATTATTTTTTTATGTTTTTTTTAAATCTTTTTGGATCTAGTTTCTACACCTAGCTAAAGCATTTTCAACTCCAAAGGTGAACTCTCTAATGGAAGTATGTTACACATTGGAAGCATATGCAAAAATTATGTTGCATTTTGTGCCGTTTGCGGTTGCTTCATTCCTTTCTCATAATTTCTGGTTTAGCTCGCGCCTCGCTTCGAAAATGCATACGCAACATTAGGTCATATATTGCATATTAAAAAAATGCGGTTCATCGTAATTAGAACCCCAGACTTCTGAGCTCTGAACCAAGTATATTGCCGCGATACGTAGTGGTAGGTGAGTATTAAGGTAGGTAAGACTCTAAAGAGTAGGTACTTTAAGGAACTAAGTGAACAAAAATAAAAATAACATTAGGAAAACAAAATCCTACCCTGGAAAATACTAATAAATAATTGAAAGTTCTTGTCAACAACAGTAAGTATTAAAATATTTTTTATCATTTTTAAATTGTAAGTTAATCTTTTTATTTATTAAGCTAGATTACCTTGAGAAAAAATGCAAAACTGTTATGAGGTTTTTTTCGAGACTTTTTATTGCTTTCGCGGCCTGTGTCATTTGTCCCAATTTTCAATTGTAACCAGTCATCCAATTGTTCACATCTTGATATACAATTAAGGTCGATTGCCATTCTCGTGATTGATGTTCTCGACTGCGGTGTTCCGGGTCACTGAATATGCGAGAATAAGAATGACTGGAAAATCCAACTTTCTCCAGAATGAATAAAAAAGGCTCCCGGCTGAAAAAGTCAAGTTTCTCCGAAGCTTCGTGGCTAAAGCTTTGGGGGAATTTAATTAGCCACCAAAATGCTTTAAAAGTCAAAGACTGATCATTGAAAAGAGAATAATAATAACTTATTCCGCCCCAAACCGAGTAACAGAAATTATGTTATTATTTGAAACGGATGCTGGCGAGTTTAAATAAACTCAGTAGATTCTTATAATGGTGTTTTTTTTATATTACTTATTTCAAAAACTTTTCTGATTAATTTCTTCTTCTTCGTGAGCCATCTAGTTTTTAGCTTTGGGCGCTGGACTCTATATTATTCAGTTTCGCCAATTGACGGCTCTCATCCCCTCAAAGCTGGCAGTTCTTTTCATGCCCATCTCATCCATGGGGCACAGCTGATTATTTTTCCTTGCCAAGAATGCCTATATTGATAAATATATGTACGTAAGTGCATATTTATCCCTAGGGCAATAATTATTTGATGGATTGTAATTTCT
This sequence comes from Hesperophylax magnus, assembly GCA_026573805.1. NCBI lineage: Eukaryota > Metazoa > Arthropoda > Insecta > Trichoptera > Limnephilidae > Hesperophylax > Hesperophylax magnus. The sequence goes on from JAIUSX010000002.1 coordinate 2,523,342, forward strand.
ACTGAAAATGTATTTTTTTATCTTCATAATTTTTCTTTTCGTTACTAAAGACAAAGGGATATTTCTTCCCACATATCATTAATCGACTTGGCTCTTCGTGGTGATTTGTAACTTACCCTTGCGGACAGTATATAATTATTTATTCGTAACAATAAAGTATATAACTTACTGACAAGTGTTTGTCCTGACAAAAATAATAGTTTTCAATTTATTCAGAACTAATTATGGTAATGCTCAATGTAAACTATCCTGATTATTTTATATGCAAAATATGTTCGCTTTTCTTTAGTGTTTTTATTCATTTCTTAGTCGCTTAGAGGTGGGTATGACTATCGTCAGTGGCAATTATTTCAACAATAAAGTGTTATCAAAATAACGGTTAGAATTATATCACGGTGCTTTATTTAAGCATATTGATATTAAAATAAATGTCTGTAACCATAGTTTATTACAGAAAATTTGCAGGGGTACACGATGATATTACAGAGAATAAAGGAAAAAAGTTATAATTCATTCCATTTATGGAGAAGTTTATTGTTGGTCCTCCTGTCTCCAGGGGGTCATGAAGAAGAACTCCGTCGGAAGTCATGGCAGTGACAATAAATAAACCCACCTACTATATATATATGATGTTTTCAAGTAGAAAAGTTTTTTTTCCGCTATCATACCAAAAAGAAATGAATTAAGGTGGGTGGCAGGTGAGGAATAAACTTATATGAAATTATACCCATAACCTTCTCTACACATTTAATAGAAACTAATATGCAGATCTTCATTCGGTGACCGGATAAATCATCAAAATGATAATTCATCACATCTTTAAAAAGTTATATAAAATCATGAAAAGTGGTGAAACAAAAACTTTATTAACTGGGTTAAGTAGGTAAAGTTAGGTTAGGTTTTTTTTTCATCGTTTCTTATGACTTTATATCACTTTTTAAAGGTGTGTTGAATTGTCACTGTATTGAGTTATCATGGAACCCTTTTTTCATCACATAAACATTATTTTCGGAAAATTTCAGTAAATTTGGTAATTTTTTTTACGATGAATTTCGAGGCGTTAATATTTTAATTTCGAATGTAAGGTCTTCGTGTTGAGTCGTTACAATCCTCGGCTACGAATCCGGAGGTAACATTCACATACATTTTATTTTAATGACTCGTGTTAGTAGACATCTTTTTGATTTAAGATAATATATATAGTACTTATATTCGCTGCACGTTTCACCCTGGGAAAACAAAACACCATTCAGAATCAAAATTTTGTTTGAAATGGTTTTAACCATGTTCGGTGACCAGATTTGAAAAGCCAGGTGCTTCCCCATCATTCTATTTTACCATTTCCTTTCCCTCCCCACTATCATCAGCTTCAAAATATACTTAAATTGAAAATGCCATAATCTCACCGGCTTCAGACGGTTGGGATCAGTTGCAACTCTTGTGCAGTACTGACATAAAAATCTGATTGGAATTGTTTTTACCTGATTTGATTTTTGATTTTCAAAGTATCATTATTTATTTTTGGGCATAATAAGCGAACGATTAATCACGGTGAGGTTTTGTATGTTTCTTTTCCTATAACCATAGAAAACTAGAAGTTCCCTCCGTACAAATTTGAATGGAAATAAATGTGCCACTGACTGACTACCTTCTGGTTCTAGACCATTTAGTACTCAGTCTGTCTTTCTTACACTCGCCCACAAAGCACTTCTTATGTTATATTCATCTTTATTCTATGCGAGACGCCTTAAGTTTAGTAGTGTAACGAAAGCCGATCAAACGTTCGCCACTGCCAGTGTTAATCAAATCCCCGATAAGTCTTTAGATTTTCCAGATCAAAGCAGTGTCATTTAATAAACAAAATATAGACCAAAGAGGAGTTCATAAACAAATGGGCGGAAAAGGGAGAAAAATAAAGGGCCTAAGAATAATATTTGGATCATTTGAAGCGGATGAGAAAAGCGGTCTGGGATGAGAAAAGAAGGGAGAGGAGATGGCATAAGGGCAACCGGGCACAACACTTCAAATAAACTCGACAGTGCTCAAATGGGCTTGGCTTACCAGACCAGTATGAATTCGCCGCTTGGCGGCAGCAGACTGTTCCTTCATAAACTACAAAGTGCGTTTGTTACGTGTCAACTATGAAATGAGGTGTTAAAGATGGAATTATTTTTCACGTGAAAGTATTTTTACTGTCGATCTTTGTAAAAAAAAACTCTCGTTTCCGCAAATAGTTTAAATGTTTCACGTTTCGGGTAGCTGATTACTTTGGAGTACATGATACAACAATTTTCTGCAATATTGGGCACTGAAGAAAGTTACCTTAGACCTCTCAATCGCGTAACATTGGTGTGTCAGATGGGACATTGTTACTTCAAAGGGGCGACATACCGTGTTGATTTCAATATTTCTTTTCATCGCTAGATGTCACTTACAATTACATAAATTAAATCAAAGAAACATTTAAACACATTTTCAAATTACCCCACACTTAATACTTTGTCATCTCAAGCTAGCGACGAAAGTCTTGTAGGAAATGTTCATAAGTCCACCTCCTTTCCCTTCTTTCCTCAATGGTCTATCCTGACATTCCGGGGACTTATCTGTATCATATTATAATAATTATCGTAATACATTTTTGTGTTATCATATTGTGCTGCGGTTTCTCCTTCTTTAGGCAGTGGATGTCGGATGTCGGATATTGGATGTCGTTACAGTTGAGTTGCGATGGTCATCTGCCCTGATAATGGGCAAAGAAGGAGGAAGCGCAACAACCCAAAAGTTATTAACGATAGAACTTTTATCCCTGAAAATTTCAAGTCATATCGAACCATGTAATAATAGCACTAAAAACAAAATTGTATATTATTCCAGTCGAAGTTGAAACATAAAAAAAACCTAGCTTTTGAAAACAAATAAAAACTGGATCAAGTCAACAGGAAGATATTTCATAAAGAAAGAAACTGGAAAATGATGAATAACATATACACGCACCGTAAACAAAACTAACAAAAGCAACACATTAAATTTGTTTATTTTTATATCAAAATCACCATAGAATAATTTAAAACAATATTTTTTGTAATATGTAGACTCAGAAAAGGAAAGTGAGTATGTACTATATGTCGTCCTAGACGCTATTGCGTCATAGACTCGTCGGTCTGGACCTAGTCGGGGACGCCCAAGGAAGACATGGCACGATCAAGTGAATCAGATACTTGAATAGGACCATGTCAAGAGTCAGAATAATAGAAGAGTATGTATGAGACCATGTATGAATGTGAATGTGGGACGGAGTGTGTGCCAAGACGGAGTCTTCTTTTCTTACCCCTGCCGTGAAACGGTGTGATGGTTAGTTAGTAAGGACGGGTTGTTTCGGAGAATCTGAACAATTCATCAAATTTCAACGTTCATTTTCGGGTTCTGTGAAAAACTTATTCAAGTTCTGTTTTTATATCATTGTAGGCTAGTTGCTTGACAAAACTGAAATAAAAACAGAACTTGAAAAAATCTTTCACAGAACTTGAAAATGAACGTTGAAATTTGATGAATTGTTCAGATTCTCCGAAACAACCCGTCCTAAGAGTCCCATATAGCATATTAAATATTCATAACTTTTTTTCAAAATAATTAATACATATATGTATTATAAAAATAAATGTACAATGTGCGTGCCGCTAAAACTCAGAAAAGAGTCCCGGTACGATCAAGGGAGTTATATGGTGTGGTAGCCCTCTATCTCCCATCTACGAAGAAGTTTCCCATTTTTACCTGAAGGGCGTGCTTTCGATGATATAAGGGCTGGAAGTTTCACCCTCTAGAAATTACTGGTATAGTCCAGAACACTCGAGAGTATTCGAGAGCATTCCATAACGTTCCAGAATATTCCAGAACATCCCGGAATATTCTGGAATGTTTTGGAATATCCCAGATCATAATGAACTAAAAACGGGATTACGGGCTATTTCCTGATAAAATTTTAGTAAATTCGTAATCGCGACAATTTGTTGATATCTCTAAATAGTATAAAATAAAGTCACTATCCGCGTCTGTCTGCTTATACGCTTAGTTCTTTTAAACTATGCAACGGAGTTTAATAGGGTTTTCACTCTCATTTAGAAATTGTTTCCGAAGGTTTATAAATATAGTAGATGGATATTATACTTACTGAAATCAGAGAAAAGTGGAGCAACACCGGGTACACGTCAGCTAGTATATTATTGAAAAAAAAAAACTTTGATTATTGGCACAAAAATCAGATGCTTCTTGTAGTAATATTTTTAAACACGCAGTTAATATAATCTATAAAATTATCTATTGCAACAAATAACCAGATTGACCAAGCTCATGTTCGAATGATAATATTATTTCATGCATATTACATTGCAACAAATAACCAGATTGACCAAGCTCATGTTCGAATGATAATATTATTTCATGCATTACATTGCAACAAATAACCAGATTGAACTAGCTCATGTTCGAATGATAATATTATTTCATGCATATTACATTGCAACAAATGACCAGATTGACCAAGCTCGAGTTTGAATGAAAAAAACGTTTTCGAAAAGGTGGAATTAAATCTCGCCGAAAATAGGCCTTGTTTTATGTGAAATCTCCTAAAAAAAAGCATCTCTTGGCTAGACAATGTAAAGCCTGGGCAACTAGATTAGAGGTAGAGCGATGCTGTAAGCCAGGCTGAGAAAGAGGATGTCAAGGGGATTTGTTGATGCAGATTTTTGAGAGGTTTTCTGGCAAAACCGTTTTCCGGGCAAAGCCAAATCGTCGGTGTAGCGCAAGAAGTCATTAAGTTTCATTCAGAGAAAATACAAAGTCATTAACACCCTCACAACAACGCACAGTCCTCCTCGGAACAGTAATACATAGACTACTGTACTACTACTGTACTTTGTATTATAAAAACAAAAAAAAAATGTAAGTAACCTGATAATTTCCGTTTAAATAAATTAAACTTTAACAATTAATGACTTATTCTCCTAAAAACAGATATGTATTCTTAAGACAAAAGCGTACAGATATGGTCTTTTCCTCGTAGTTTCATTAAAAGTAATCAATAATTCAATATGGTGAAATACTCTTTATGTCTAATATTATAACTTATCCATCCGCAGGAATATGTGCGCATGTAAAACCATTAGTAGAAATAATTGTGTCTATACTTACACTTTTTTGCGAATTTAGTGTTGTAAATTATCATTTAAATACTTTGGACCTGTTAGTAGCTGAGCGGACAATTGCGTTGGGTTCTGATCCAGGCGTTGTTAGTTAAACTCATATGTTGGCTAAGTCCTCCATCATTACACAAGTAACCTTTTCTACTAAAAATAAGAGTTTAAAAATATTGTCATATTACTTGTATCCAGGAAAGTTTGTCTTTTAAAAAAAACTTCTGAATAGAATGATTTAAACTAGCTCTACATCAAATTACTACAAAATTTATGGGCCACATACTTTGCATTTATTGTGTTATTTTAAATGAAATAATCCAATATTTAAACAATAATATAGCTTAGCAACTTAGTAGGCTCGCACGAGCCCTTTGGATGCAAATGTTTTTGTTAATAATTTAGAAATTAAGATTTTTAATAGCTGTACGTTTTTACTAAAAATGCAGATTATTGCAAAAAATTTGTCGATGACATATTATGCATTTGGTTAGGTATAGAAAGATAATTCAATATGTTCTTAAACCTTCCGAATAAATTACATAAAAATATACAATTCACACTAGAAATAGGAAAAGATAAGAGTTTGAATTTTTTTGATTTAAATTTAGCTTTGATACGAGTTCAATATGTCCCGTAACGATACAAATGCTGATAATTATTTCAAAGAAATTTTACATTGGATGATACATTTTGAATGTTATTTCAACCGCCATGCTAGGGATGCCACCGTGATATGGCGGGTGAAGTTTACAGATTGAAGAATTTAGTAAAATTCATAATAGTTATACAATTCCGATTCCGTTAATATTTTATGCGATAAATAATTAATTAAACATTGACAAATGCTATTTTTATGTGAATTAAGTCAATTGAGAAATGTAACAAATGTGTGGAGGGAGATTAGGGGGTTAAAGTGTAGAATGTATGGGTGTTGTAGTTGAAATGTATTTCAGATGTTAGGATCCATAGAGTTATTTGTGTTTTTAAAGTATGGAGTGGAGTTTCTTTTTTTGGGATATCAGGGAGAAGGTTGAAGTTTTTGGGAGCTACGTAAGTGAATTGTCTTTGTGCTGATGTAGTATAAGGTTTCGGTACATTATAGTGTCGTTTGGTTATATTTCTATTTTATTTAATTCATCTTATCATTCCTTTTCCCAAGAACTCGCGGCTTCTCACTATATGATTGATAGATTAATTACGATTTCTACGTAAGTTATTAATTACAAATTCTGAAATAAAACTCGTAAAACAAATATCAATTAATAATGGTTATTCAGCTAAATTGATAGATGAAACACTTTCAAACTATGTCTAAGACAGGAATAAACATTGGCATAGAATTATATTTGTTGATGTCAAAACGTCTAAAAAAAATTAGTAAAAATATTCCAAATATTCAACCGGCATTTTATACGAATAACCAAACTTAACCGATCTTTCCCATCTAATGACATTATAATTACTCATTAAAATAAAATTTCTCCTCTCTCTCTCCCCTTTTCCTCATCCCTCCACTAACCCCATTCCGAAGGTGATCGAAATTTAATTAATAATTTCAGTGTGTATTTACTCCTGATGAAACAAACATCATTCGCCAAACATGTAGGTGTATATAAAAATAAAGTGATGTAAACAAAGTTATTTGCTTTTAAAAAAAAAAAAAGTTTAGCAAAGTTTGATGAAATGGAAGGAATCACGTAGAAATAAATATGACCGTGAAATATATAATTAGTAAATGTAGCTTCAGCGCCGCGCCTAGTTTTACATAATTTACTTCAGACCGCGCTACACACCTACACACCAGACGGTTTCTATTGGAATAATAAAAATTTCTTCTGCGTCTGCTTTTACAAGATACTCCCCACTGGAGTGATAGTTGTCTTATTATTATATTATATATATTATTCATTTACCGTTTAATATTAATTTGTACTATTCCTCAAAATATTATTATGGAAATTTATGAAATTACTCACTGCGGTTAAAAGCCAATGAATCCACTAAGAGTTCACCTTTCATCCCATATTTTTAGGTTCTCTAAATTTGGCACTTTATGGCAAATCGATCTCATAAAATTTTTTTGCAAACTTAAGATAATAATCCAAAAACCGAGTGGATAGTGTGATTCATATAAAAAAGGGACTATTGAAATAACATTTTTCATTATGTTTCATCTCGCGTATATTGTCTTGTAACAGTCATAACAATAGCCCATTTAATGTGTATTGTATAATCTGAACCATTACAAATAGCATAGTATTTATTGATTTTGATTTTTCAACTTTTTTTCTGGCTGATAATATTTAAATACTGTTAATAAGTTGAATAATTGTATCTACTGCAAATTTTATTTGTGTTGTTGTCATTTGAATTTTTGTACGCCACGGAACAAGCTTCTGATTCGTAACATCTTCCTTTTCCTCACGGACGAGACATGCAGGAACCTACCTATTATAACGTTACAACGGAGCTTTCAGCAGCAGGAACATATACCATAATGTGATGAAATAATTAGATGGTGGATGCCTTTTTTAACAAAACTGATTATATATGTGTTAAAAATATAAGTGAATTTTGTTTGTAATGTTATTGTCAATACATTTATCAATCACCTTATCAAACTGAATAAGTAGGTAATTGTGGAAACCGCAACCCGGTCACATATTTGTACAATCAAATTTGTTGATAAAATTTTAATATTCCCACCTACTTACATACGATACCAATCGCATGATAAAAAACTGACTGAATGTAGGTTAATTATATTTTTATATTTTGGTTACATTAAAATTTTAGCAATTGACAATACCAACTACACGCTCAGAGGTCAAATTTACACCGGAAAACTTCCAGATGCTGATCGTGACGTGAATCAAGGTGCACGAGTGGTGTTGGATTTAATTTATTAGTACCTATCACTATACCGCCTGAACAGTATACTGCGATAACTTTTTTACGTCACTCTACTCGTCACTCGCCAGAATTCTCATGGAAAAAAGGACTTACCATCGTTGGTACTTGACGCGCAAATAGGTTGTCCCATTGACACATTTAATGTAACTTGCACATCTGCCTTTATCTAAAACTAGTTTGATAAACACCACTTATATAGCCTGGCCAGGCCACATTGCCTATCCGCAGTATAAAAGTACACTGCCCATCGGAGAGTTAATGACCTACATTTTTTTTTGGTGCAAACTTTATAAGACGCTCTGATGGGAAGGTATTCTGTAAAAACAGTATCGATCGAGTAATTTATCAAGATGACGGGAACGAGACAAAGGAGCAGACATCCACATGGCTGAAAAGTCAATTACTCTTTTTGTCTACACAGTTTTTCCCCTTCCTTTTTTCTCCCCTGGTGATTAAGGCTCTGGAGGGATGGTTTCTTCACAAGAAAACCACCCTGTTTTGTGTGAATTAGTGGTAGGTCTGTACGTGGGGCTATAAAAGCTATTTGGTTCGTGTTAACGTCCCGTTCTTATATGCCGAGCATCATAAAGTATCAATTTCTCCGTTGTTGAATGAGGACTAACTAACGATCTAGAAATTTTCAGGTTGGGATAGGAAGAGTTAATGTAACGTCACTAAGCTCTGTCTTAGCAAATACTTCTTGGTTCATTTACATCCATCCAAAATCTTCGCTTAGCCTTAGGTACATATTATGCTCGTATAATATTATGTTTTCCTGAGTTCATTATTCCATTTTTTTCTTCGTTCATCCACTCTCCATGCCTTACGTTCTTTTCTTGCAGAGGCATTGCATAATTTTAGAATCACCATATTGACAATTTGGTTGAAGTATTTTTTCGCAAATACTTCCAATTTCAATTGGAATCAACATTGAGAATACTTTTGTAATTCCTCTGCTTATTTCAAAACTGATTAAACTGGCACCTATGGAACTGAATTGTGAAATTATAGCCTCGCTTCTTTCGAAAACTTTTTTATTCAAAAGACCACTTCGTACAGTTAACCAAGAATATATTTTTTTTATTATTTAATCATTGAAGACAATATTAACGAATCACGATCGAAAGATGTGAAACAGAAATGACGGAAAAAGTTTCAGTTGCATCTAGGAATGGAACCCCGGACTTCTTCATCTTGACTTGTAGAAAAATCAATAGATGTCGCACATAAAAATAAAAATTGATGTATTTATCCAAGACACTATGTAGATTGCATTTAGTTCGGATATAATCGAGATGTTGGAAGCTCTCAGTAGAAGAATGATACAGTTTAAAATGACTTCAGTTGATATGGTCGAATCAGCGCAGTGGTCAGAGCATTTCCCCAAAGAAGGAAGAGATCTTGAGATCAATTCCTATACGAGTAGGCGACTGAATCTTTTCTGTTTCACAACTTTCATTTGGGAGTCGTTAATATCGTCTTCCGTGGTTAAATAAAACAACTTAAGGTTCTACTCAATATGTTATTCGACTGTAAATTTCTTTTTTAATTACTTTACTGGTATGTTTATCCTTATGAACTTTGTGAAATACATAATATTTATTTAACCATTTCGACAAACCACTTGACAATTTGTAAATTTGAACAAGTCAGAACAAATAAATAATAAGAGTTTCAGCGATGTGCTCCACAAAGAGAGTGAACCAATTCCTTCTGCAGAGGGCATTATGTACCTACCTATGTAGTCCTTATTTGGTCAATTACTATGAAAAGATTTTGAATAATTGAAATTACTCGTGTTTTCTATTATACCACAAACAAACTCATCTTAAAACGATTTTTATCTTGACAGATTCTTAAATGAATTCAATCTGACGATTTTCAGATTAAATTCGAGATATCGCGGATAGATAATTATAATATTGGTTAATTCAGAAACAATGAGGCAACTTGAATAGCTTGCTCCGTGACGAGGCGTGCTTGTGTATGGGACTAGGTAGGCCTTAAGCATTCCACTTCATTTTGAGCTGATTTTACGATATGGCCGGAACGCCCTGAATGCCTCAAACGCTTGGAATGGATGCCCCAACCGCGGAAAAAGACAACACTTACGTGAAGAATACGTGACGTCACAGTTAACCGATAATCTTGGCATTAAGTTAAAGGACCTTGAGTCGTTTCATCGCTGTTTTAAGAGAATTATGAAATCGTTAAAATGGAGAACATTTCTTTTATGGAATGATGTGGAGGACCCATGCTAAAAAATCGTACATCACTCGAAAGTACATATTTATCAACAGTAAAAAAGAGATAGAAATGACCAGTCTTGCAGATTTTGACAAACCATACATCAACCAGGCAACATAGGCAACCAGGATTTTAAGGTATTTTTTGAGGATATTCAACATTTAAAAATATTTTGTGAAACATGAGAAGGACGTTCGGAAAAGGTCGTAATTCAGATTTCATTTTGATAAATGATAAGTCCATGTTATTTTATTAAATACGTATTTTTTTCCTGTTTAAAACTTTATGTTTATCGTATTGCGTAATAATAGTTTCATTATTTCGACTTAAAAAAATAATTACACTCCACCTTAGCCCATTTCACAATTTTATCAAGGATCTTTCACAACTAATTCATCGATCATCTTTCATTCATCTTACATTCAATGTTGGTATGGTAAAGCCGGCCTGGAGCTTAGTTTAAGACCATTTTAACCAAACAAGCGCCATGGTATTAAGTCAAGCTTTTCCCTTTCTCTGATTTTACATGCCGCGTAATATTTACACCACATTTTTTATGTAATACCTATAGACTGTCCTAAAACGGGTATCCTCTTAGTTGGGCAGTCAAACATTTCTTAAATAAAATGTATATAAATGTATAATCTTTTGCTAAATAATATAAAAAAAATTAAATTATACCAATTAGGGTTCCATGATAACTCAACACAGTGACAATTCAACACATTTTTAAAAAGTGATATAAAGTCATTAGAAACGATGATAAAAAAAAATTAAACCTAACCTAACCTAACCTTACCTAACCTACTTGACCCAGTTAATAAAGTTTTTGTTTCATCACTTTCCATGACTTTATATAACTTTTTAAAGATGTGATGAATTATCATTGTCATGATTTATCCGGTCACCACCAATTAGAAACCAATTGATCGTTTTTCATCATACAAATAATATAAGATTCGGATAATTGCCTTAAATTTGCTACTGTTTTTTTAAACGATCCATTTCGAGGCAATAACAATTCAATTTTAATCTGATGACCTCCATGGTTGAGTGGTTATGATTATCGGCTACGAATATGGAAGTCGCGGGTTCAAATTCCGCTGTGCGCAATATATTTTATTGAATTAATTTGTGTCAGTTCACTTTTTTTTCCATTAATAACATAAAGTACTTATTTTTGCTGTACGATTGCTATACGAGTGGTAGATACATTTACTAACGCCTTGGTGAACCTTCAGAACCAAAAAAATTTCTTACGATGGCTAAGGCTATATCAAGCAACTTTTGGTGACCAGATCTGAACAGCCTCCCTTCCTCACCACCCTCATCCTTACAACGTATCCCAGTTGGGATGCCATTATCCCGCTGGCTCCAGACTGTTGGGAATTTTTTGAGGTATTCGCATAAAAAAACCTGTCGGTCGTGTATTAAATAAAATAAAAATAAAATTTGATTTTCTAAATTTAAGCTTTAATTTATATGAAAAAAAATTCTTCATTTTTAAATTATGTGATTCCTTCAAAAATTTTAAAATTTTAAAAAATAATCACGGTGATGACGTGTAAATAATCTATAACCCTACGCTGTATCTTTTGGGTTAAGAAACCAGTATGTTCGTGGTTTAACCTTTTCTTAACTAAGTGGACACTGGACAACGTCTCTAATTACTATAATTTCTCTGTAATTATACTAAACAGTTCATCTTTTGAGTATTCCTCCACAATACATCTATGTATTGAATGAAATAATTACAATGTTTTATTATCTATAGAGCGTACAGCACGGTGCATGAGGATTTTTTTAACACCAAGTAAGGGAAGGGTTAATAAGGGTATGTGACGTGGCTAAACCAGCGCTACGGACATTTAGAAAGATACGGACTAAGCCCCCAATTAATGTTAATATGTTTAGACCATTGCTAGAATTTGCGACGTCATAATAATGGTAAAATTTCATAAACAATAGTTTGTATATTTGTCGATCGACTTTGTCAATCTACACAAACGATAAGGTTATATTGATTCTACCTTTAGATAATAAAATTGTGATGGATTTTTCAACGTGTTTTTGCTGTAATGTTTATCTTAGCGGATTAATTAAACCACCGCCCATTTTTTCAGGTCGAATGTGCTCGGAAATATTCACTTGTGTAACATATAATATTCATGTTCTATATCAATTTTCGATACGGTAGCCAAACAAATATTATGATACGTAGGTATGCACGCGGTAAACGTTGTAATGAGCCGTAATCAGAAACAATTGAACATTATTGTCATTTTATTAGTGCTTCGCTCTGTATATGGACGACGATTGCCTTTCAAGAATTGTATTTATTGGCTGCGTCTTGTTACCTAATCACTTGAGTAAAGTGCGCCACAATAAATCACTTAAATCTATAAAAGTACCTACGTTCTATCAATGCTGATTGATGTGTGCATAGAGTAAGACGACGGGTGTGAAACATTGCTTGTGTGGTTCGTCTAAACTTTAGCCCTAGATATGATCTGGAGTAGTGAGTCTTGACGGTAGCAGTACCGACCCCTGGGGGCGTAGGTAAGATTTAAGAAGGGGGTGGCGGCTTTGAGGGCCAATGGTGGGGAGGGGGGGGGGGGGCAGTGAAAAGCATCAAGGGAATTGAAAAAATTACAGAAACATGATTGCAATAATCTTGCATACGAGCCGTTCAATTAGTGATTATACTGAATAGTATTATTTTACGGATTAACAGTATTTTTTTGTATGGTTAATGTTTTTCAAATTTTTGAAACATTTATAAATACCGAGAGAAAAGATTATTTTCAAGTTAGAAGTACATCATTCCCGGTTTACACGCTACTAACCGGTTGGCTCTGATAATGCAAAACATATAGTGATCTTCCCCTTGCAAACATGTAGAAATTATTTTTAGTTTTGTTGTGTAGAGTTGCAGCGGTTCGTCACATTGGATGGACAAGGTTCTGCAATTTTTTTCTTTTTCTTTTTGTCATGCAAAGCTGTGGCAGTTCGTTAACTTTGGTTGGTGAAGGTTCTGTTTTTTTTTCTCTTTTTTGTCACGTCGTTAGAACAAGGTTTTGACATTTTTTTCGTTTTTCCATGCGGAGCTGCACCGATCATTTTTGTTCGATATGGTTCTATCTTTTCCTTACCACGTTCTGTTCTGATATTATGTGTCAAAGTTTGCAGAGACGAGTCCTATATTTAATAATTTATGATTTTGAGGTTCATATGCCATACTTTATAATTTATTTTTCATCAAACTTTATTTGCCTTGGATTCTACAGTTCTTCTTTCCTTACAATTACTCCGGTGAGTCCAAATCGGTAGTTGAAACATCACTGGCAGACGTTATTCTTAATACGTATCGGAAACTACTTGAAGTCTGTTTATATGTTGGGATAGGACGAAGCTTTTAAGTTCAATCGTATATTTACGTTAAGTACATACGAGTAGTTAGTAAATTTGAATTAAAAGCAGCTTTTTTGAAAAAATAAACATGTCCTTTGGAAAAAAAAATCATGCCAACATTCACTGAACATTTCCAAATTTAAAATCGACGGGCCCCAATAAAGTAGTATAAAAGTAAATCATGTTTTCTGCATAATTTAATACAAAAAAAAAAACGATATGTCCGCTCCGCTCCCGTAGGTAACAATTTTGCAGGCAAACTACTTTACGTAGGGCCCAACGACTTGAAATTAATGACAGTAATGACATTAACCCATCCCGCCTGAGCGGCGACAATTTGATTATTAATCCCCTGCGTTTAACAAGTCTCAGCGTCCTAGTGGCGATACTTTATCTCTCGTGGCTGTACCAAGGCGATTACGCAAATAAGCAGATTCGTCGTCATGTTAGCTGATTTTTTTTCCTCACATTTAAATTTTACCATATTTTACATTTTTGAGTACATTTTAGTAATGTTGGTCTCACTGGTTAGATATAGATTTAAAATTAAAGTAAAATAAAATTTAAATAAAAAGATATAAAGTAAAAAATCGGTATATTTATACTATATGTTGTGTGTTTGAGAGTAATGTGTGTTTTATATTAGTTTTGTGTGTTACGTCTAGGTTTTATTATTTTATGTTATGAAATTTTGGCAAAATTGTCTTTTTTGTTCTTTAATCCATTTTGTAATTTTGTGTCCGAATTTATTTTTGATTTCCTTATTTTTATTTTCAAGTGTTAAATCATAAGATAGACGATTTCATCAAATATTTCAGAGTTTTATATAAATTTTACTACTAAAGCTTATTTTTTTAGAATGTTACGTATTCGCATGAAAAAAGTGGCTCATAATCCGTTGAAAACAGATGGAAAATAAGATCTCATGTCGTATTGAGAACGATAATATTGTCTAGTGAACGTATGTATTCTGATTTCAGTGTCAGAAGTAAGTTTATAATATAACATTTAAATTGAAGAAAAAAATGTGAACAATATAACAAGCAAACGAAAATATTTAATTCTGTTAGTAAAAAAAAATGGTTCCATGATAACTCAACACAGTGAAAATTCAACACACTTTTAAAAACTGATATAAAGCCATTAAAAACGATGAAAATATTTTTTTTTTAACCTAACCTAACCTAACCTACTTAACCTAGTTAATAAAGTTTTTGTTTCATCACTTTCCATGACTTTATATTACTTTTTAAAGGTGTGATGAATTATCATTGTGATGATTTATCCGGTCACCAAAAAAAATATACCTACTAGCGCAGACCCGTGAAAATCACGTGATGAAATGATGAAAATCGTCTATGAATTTTTTTTTGTTTTAAATTCTTGTTTTACTATCTCAGGTTCATCATCATTTGCCTCCAGTCTTCAGTTCTTCCTCTCCTAGCTCAATACATGCTTTCAGACAGTTGGCCCACCTCTGGGTATCTTTTATGTTAGCAGTCCATCGTACTCGTTATTTCTTCTCATATTGATTTCTTTTTAATAAGTAGTCTGCATTATATTACCGCTACTTACCTAAAACAAGATAAGATCATAGTTTAAAAAATGATATTTATACTTGACCATCATGCAACATCAGTATTAAGTGGAAATTGATACGCTGTAGGTTGATATATGCTGAGTTTAAAACTAAATACGTTGAATAAAGCTAACGAAATAAGGCTTCTCTGCGAGTCCCAAGGTAAAAACTTTTTACTTTCACGTGAGGTAGAAAGTAAAAAATAGCTAAGACTTAATATTGGTAGGCAGTCCACGACGCTAAATTTCATTGGAATCGAGCTACGCATTTAGGCTTTATTTACATTGTGAGAAAAACGAATTGGGTCACTTATCAAAACCACGCCACGCGTAAAAATATGATAGGAAATAATGTTCACGTACTTTTCCTTATGTAAGATATTCTCAACAATGGTAATTAGAATCTTTCAGTCCCAAAAAATCCTTTATTTTTTGACAAGATAAGCCTATTGGGTTAACTTCCCCTGAAGCACTCAAAAATAAATTGTCTACAGAGCATAATTAAAGTACACGTTAAATGGAATAAATGTTTTACTGAAAAAATCGTGTATGAAAAAATGTAAGGCTTCTTTGTGATGTAATGTGCTATGACGTAAAACGGGTGAAACATAACATATTTGGATAGCTCTATATTTCAGCAGCTGGATCAGTAGCTAAATTTGAAGGGTTTGTTTCATGGTTTAAACAAAGAACAAATAAATTGTTTTTTTAAGAATGTGTAGATTACGTTATTGAGTAACACCATGAATTAAACTATTTCAAAGAAAATACTGAATTGTAAAAGTTCGATAGACACGTCCCAACTACATACTTATCTCTACTTCGACAGTAATATTCTTTTCTCATCTTCCTCTTTGCCTCGTTTTTGTCATTCCTTTTGAACTACTTGTAAAAATAAAAGAAATTCCCTTTTCACTGTGATGGGCGGTTGATCCCAAATTATGCATAATTTTCTACCTTCACAATGATAAAAATATTTAACACCGTATTTTTTGTAAACACTTTATCCAGTTCCAACATTCTTTAATCATAATCTTGTTGAATTTGGATCCATGCCAATTTTGTGACATACCTCTCAATTAATTTACAAATAAACTGAAAATTTAATTAAGGAATTAATATGAAGTGATTAAATACAATATTTAAGTCGCATATTAAAAATCAACTTTTATAGTGTTCTCACGGAATCCTTAAACTGAATTGTGTTCTACCTAAGTAATTTCAGTAGGCACCTACCCTGGATTAATTTTACATTTTGTGGTAGTGAAATGACACGGTTTTAAAATAAAACAAAACCAAAAATACCCTTCACATAATTTCCTTATATAAATAATATAAGTTTTTTGGAGAAGTGAGTCAAATGGCTGATTTTATCGGAACTGATACGTCATTACGAGTTGATCGTTCATACGCAAGTAGACCATGGTGTTAATGTTCATAAAGCTCGGAAACAGGGTTGAAGACATAATTCATTAAATCTATAAATTCATTAAAAAGAGAGTGTCTTTGTGAAATGACGTGTACAAAAGTAGGTATCTGTAAAGAAGGAATCTGATGGTAAACTTAGGCAGCAGAAGCTCTTAAACCGTAAAATTAAATAATTATCACAATTAATTCAATTAAATATATACAGTATGCAAGAACAAAAACTACTTAATTACAATGCCAGGGTTAATTTTTATCAATGTATCAATGTAAGAAGATATGTTAATAATTAACGGTAAATAAAAATCAAAACAAGAAAAGTTATTAGTCGTTCAAAATATAAAATATATTTAAAAAAAATATTATTTCTCCCTCTGTCTGTCTACCTATATTTACTCTATAACGTTGTCTTAGTAAATAGTTATTATTATATCCTTAAGAAGCTTGGTTTAAGCGAAACAGGAAGATAAATAAAATAATTAAAATTCGTCTTACTAATAAAAAATCACTTCACAGCCGTTAAACGTTATTTTGTTATACATTGTACAAAGACCTTACACTTTCTTTTTATAAATCTTACATATTTCAGACTAATGCGCTTGTACGATTACGCATGCCTGTCTGCCATATCAAGTTCCCCGCGAATGAGTTTCGGTTTGTGATTTGTGATTAAAATCATTTTTTTGTTAATAGTTTCTTGCCTATTGACCAATTGTCTATTATATTAGTATAAATTAATATATTTACTAATATTTCTTGTTATTTTTCGAGGGTTTTTAAATTTATATTTATATTGTGAATATAGTTTTATGTTATTGGAAAAAGCGAAGTTATTTCGGACTTCATAATTATCAATTAGCCATTACCGCGTGAATTTAATGAAAGTGATGTTTTTAATAACATGAATGCCCTATGCATGTGCATGAAAATACAAATTTTAAAAAATCCACATTATTGTAAAATGGATCCGAAATTTCAGATTTTTATGGTTATTCTCTGGGAATTATCATTATAATTTTTAATTATATGGACGATATAAAAAGTGAAGTGACAGTTATTTTTCAAATTCCTCAAATACAAGGACTGTGTTTTTTAATAATTTAACTCTCTGATTTTTTTTACATTTTGATTATAAGTGTTTATTTTTTTTCAATTTTTTTCATATTTTAAATTAAAAAAAATATTGCAATTTTCAAACATTGAACTATACTTCAAATACAAAAATTTAATTTTTTAGGACATCTTCGAAATGAAGAAAATACTCGTATATATTTTAAATGAGTTCCAATCACATATCAAAACCGACTTGACGATACCTTGGGTATCCCAAAAAGGGAGAAACGCTGGAAAACTCCCATAAAAACAATAAATGTACTCATTTTTATTAAAAATCATTGATAACTGGCATTGAAACTCACAATAAATATCATTCAATACATTAGAACACATTTAAAAATACTTTTTAGATTTGTAATTAGGACAATTTATTTAATTCTTCGTGTGATATTATGACATTATTAGAAAAAGAAATGAATAGAGTGATAAGAGAATAAATGCACACTACATTAAATAATAATAAAAAAAAACGTTTATTGAACACTTACATATGCGTCATTGGTACAATTATATAATATTCTTGATCAAATCAAGCTTTTTTCAATCGTTTCTACTCATCATTTTGTAGATATGTAAAATTAGTCAGATTTTCTGAGGGACGAGTTTTCAGTTATCTCTGAACTCTATTGAGCTTTTAATCCGCCTAAGTTTAGGAGGGAGTTTACTCAAAGCTATGGAGATTTCTATTTCAGACCTTGATATATTAGATCTGCGTTTTGGTTCCCTAAAACTTCCATTAGCTGATGACGTTGGTAATCAATGTTGACTGTCCTAAATTTGCACTCTCGGGAAATTACATTTCAGTTCACAGTTAAATCTCAGTGAAAGATCTCCATTCAAATTCGAAACGTTGCGCGCTGCTCGAATTAACTTTAGTCGGTTTTAGAGACCAGATCTGAATAGCGAGATACTTTTCAATATTAAATCTCGGAACACCCCCCAAAAGAAACAATTTTCCCTTACAGCCTTTTCGTTGAAATGCTTTGTATGAATCTAAGTGACCAGCTCAGGCCTGAATGCTTCATCGAAACTAGATTTAAATTAGCCTCTCAAAAGCCGGGCGTACTATACTGGGCCCATGGATACTTTAATAGCATATAACTGCCGACCCTGTACAAATCTCAAGTGCACCGCACTAATGAATTTAGTAGTTACCTCAAAATACCTGAAAAATACCCTCGATAAAATGGGCCGTCCGTTTAATAAACGCCTTGCAATCTTTGGATCACAAACGTCAAGTGCGAATGCTGTCCTTATTCTTGCGATATTTTAACGGAAGGTGCTCCGAAGAACTGGCATTATAAATCCCCTCGGCACCGGTGAACAGTCGAGAAATACATCAAACGCGCGGCGAAAATGTGTACACGGTGGACATTTGTGTTTGTGTTTGTGTTCAACAGCTCGGCTGTTGATTTGCCGGTCTTCATGTTTCCCCTACAAAATGAGTCTTTTCAAGATCCAGGTTTACTTCTTTCTGTCTTTCAAAAGACTCTAAAGACAGCATCCACAAAAAAAATATAGACCCTGAGGAAAATTATTTCTCTTGGTGCCTCCTGCGTGGAGTAAAAATATAAACAAATAAGACAGGCATCAGCCATAGTTTCTTAAAATTTCAATGAAATTGAACTTCAAGTTTTTTTTTAAGAATTAAGTGCGGTTTTCAACCTTAAGGTACCGTGTGAACTATGTCTAACTAGCGATACTTCAAAAGCTCTCTTTTCATGAATAATTTATGTGATCATTTTTAAAAAAAATTTCCTTAGGAATGTCCACCAACTGAAAATAGTAATGTTTGCGTTTCTCTAAAAGAAACAAAAGGTTTGATAGCAACATTTTATAGATAAAAGTGTTTGAAACTAATTTCCGTAGGGAGACTCTTACCACCCCTCTCTTATTTCGTAAGCATTTTAACTCGATACTATCTCAAAATGGAATTCCATAATATGACTGACTTAAAACCATCTAAGTTTTGGCACTTAGTTCTGCTTTTAATTATCACCGTGCTTAACAAAGGACGTAGCCCCTCGCCGCACCTAGCACAAGTTCGAAGTGCTTACTCTCATTCCTCCCTCGGTTCACTTTTCATTAAAACGGTCTATCCCCTCTTGGAGACCCTTCTGGATTGGACTTAATCTTGCTATGTCGTCAGCAAGTGGTAAGGACTTGGTCTTTGTATTTTTTACAATCACAATGTGATTTAGTCCACGTAGTGGGAAGGATAAGTGTATATGAAGGTATCTGTGAGGTCAAGTGTCAAAATAAATTCATCAAAATCCTATCTTACCAATATTTCTGTTATTTTTATGTGTATAATAATTTTTTGGAAAATTATTAAAGAAGTAAAATTCGTAAAAGAAATTATAAAACACATGCAAAAGAGTTATAAAAGCTAACATTCATATTTATTTATGAGCTGTGTTATTATATCCTGCTTGTTACTGAATTCCGTGCAGTTGAACGCAACGTCTACCATTTCTAAGAAATTATTGCCTACTGCATGATATCTGACTTTGTCCTGATATTGTTCTGGAATTAAAAATGATTTTTGACGGAGTATTTCTAGATGGTATATGGATGGTAATTAGGCTAAGTAAATAAGGGCTGTTTAAAATAGCATTAATAATTGTAAAATAAAAGTCTAATTTGAACCAAGTATTTTAATTTTAATTATCTCATCAAGTGATTGTAATTTATGGTTTCTATAGGTAGACCGAGTATTGAGTGCATGAACATGAGTTTTTGTGGGTTAGTATTTATACATATGTACAAATGATATATTTTCATATAAGTATCCCTTTTTAGTTTTTCACACCTTAATCCTTTCAGACCTGAATCAAAACTGGTTTTTGTAGAACATATTTGACGCTTGATGAAAATAATTATATCATATTGTGTTTTTTGACAAATTTTGGTTTAATTTCATTTGAAAGAACATTGAGTCTCAGAGTGTGTGTTTCACATAAACATAAAAATTTGTACAAAAATATAAAATTTTAATATTGAAAATAATAAAAATAAATACCTTCAGAACTTACATTTAAAAAAACTGGTCGAGATTGAACACAAAAATCATATTTTGAAACATCGTACAAAGCCAGTTATACCAGAAATTGAAAAACCAAAACCACCAACTTTTATTCGCTCTAGAGATAGAGTGTTTTCAAATATACACACGGTCTAACAGTCATCTTGATCTGAACACGCTAGAAATTGTTTGGATTTTATCTTAAAACATTTAGACTCGAATTTTAGTAAGAATACAAAAGTTTAAAGTTCATTATATATATTCTTAGTTATAGATATTCTT
This sequence comes from Hesperophylax magnus, assembly GCA_026573805.1. Classification (NCBI taxonomy): domain Eukaryota; kingdom Metazoa; phylum Arthropoda; class Insecta; order Trichoptera; family Limnephilidae; genus Hesperophylax; species Hesperophylax magnus. Next base: position 2,544,531 of record JAIUSX010000002.1, read on the forward strand.
CGTGATCACCACGTGTTCGATGACAAATCAATACAGATCACGCCCCTGTTGGTGCCATTAGCCAAATTCGGTGGTAACCAATCACAAAAACGTGTGGATATAATTGTTTTTTCACAGAAATCTACGCTGACGTTTACTGAATAAACTTATCATTCGTTAATTTCATAGAACGTTGAGTCTCAGAGTCTTGTAAATAAGACTGATGAGCATGAACTTCGAAAAATGAAACAGATTAGTAGATTTTACAGGGTAACTGAAAAGTATCTACGTTCATACACAAACATATTATACCCAAGCAATAGTTCTGGGAGATATTCCATCCGGACCTGAAGCCGTGTTAACTAGAAAACTTTTGTTTCGTGCTGCAGGCTTTATTTCACGTGGGTGAGCCAGCCCGAAGGACACGTTGCAATGTTCCAGGACACCTCTAATCGAGTGAGACCCTTTTTGAGTTTAGAAGCTGCCTGACTGTACTCTGGAAATAGTCGGAAAAGTTTAAGCACACTACTCTAGAACCCGAGATGAATTCATTCTTGGTTTGAGAACTTGGGTTTCCTTTGAACACTTAATAATATCACCGAAGCTTTCGAGATCGTATTTGATCCCAACCTGAATTCTCTCTCAATATTTATGTTTCGCTTTCATTACAATATCTTATGGAATGTTAGACCTAGTCATCTTTAGTCGATGCAATTCTGCTTTCGTTGCCTTAGATATTTGTATTTGTATTAACTTAACTCTACAGAACAATGAGTTGTACTAGTTACTGTCGTACTAAGTAAAACGGGATATATATTTTTATTTAAATTGCGATTCTGACACAAAGATATTTTCTATAAATTTCTATAGATATATTCTATAATAGTTTAATACATTTTTAACTGTAATATTTTTATAATGAATTGATTTTAATTTTATTGTTTGAGAACCTTCCATCAATGTTAACAAAACATAGGCATTCCAAGATATGTAAGTATATAAGAGGATTTCTTTAATGTTTTTGTGTCAAATTTAATTTTAGAATGAATCATCTTAAAGCTACTTTAAAAAAAATAACGCATTTTAAAATAAACGTTGCATAAGTCACACATATGATTAAAATAAGCCTACTATATACATACGACCAATTTTATTTTCAATACTCATATTCGTTAATGATAATGTAAATAGGTGTATTTCGTAGACAAACTACTTCGTGGCTATCAAGTTTTATTTGTAGAACTCCATTTTAAGTGTTGGTTTTTTTTATATATTCAATAAAATAAACTTTAAAAAATATATTTATTAACAAGTTCAGCTGTGTAATTATTAAAACGCGTGACAGCTGTTTCACCCTCTAAGTGCAAATCAAATTATAAAAGAAAATACACTTTTTTAGATCATTTATACAAGGTGTCCCGGGGGTAAGTGCGCTAACTTTGGGAGGTGATTTCTACATGATGGTAAAAGTAAAAAAGATAAATAACTTCCAATTTTTATTTTCCCTACATTTTTTTTCCAAATAATTATTTAATACATAATAATTATTTACATTGCAAAAGCTTTAAAGAAAATTTCACATAAATATATTAAGCAAAATACATATATATATATATTTATATATATATAGTTACACTTAGGATAAAAGGGTTACAATTACGTAGATATTATTAAGTATTAAATAGTACTTAGTGCTTAAACTTACCGAAGGATATGTGTAAAATATCTACATTTCCTGCTAGGCAGTTAATCAACCCGGTGGCATTAGCATTGATAAGTTAGTTCTGTACCTGAAAAAGATCATAAGCCTGTGTTGGCGGACTCGCCTGAAATTATCCGGGACTACAGAAATCTGCAGATAAGCAGCATTCCCCAGATAAATGCAGTTAAAAGCAGCCATAGGTAAAAACCAAACTCTCCCATGTAAAGGTATTATAAAAATTTCCTTTGAATTTTTTCGACCAGATACACAGATGGTATCCTCTGGCTCCCGTGCCCGATATCCACTCTCTGGAATACTACGCTCTAAGTTGAAGAGTTAAGCAGCCTTATAAGTGCAAGGTTGTCAACTCCTTTCAATTGTGGAAAAACCACAAATTGGCTAATCTTTATTTATTAAATGAGTAGTCATTATTATACAGTAATCGAAATAAAACCATGCAAAATATTCGTAAATTTCAATTTAAATAATAACAACAATGAAGATCAATTATTAAGAACAAAAATAATAATTTTTAAATTTGAAATAAAAAGTGACTTTAGATGCTTATCTCTCATAAGTATAAAATAGCCTTTAGGAAGATAAAAAATAAAGTTTAAAATAATATTATCAACGCTATTTTACACGGTGTCCGGAAACTCGTAGTACAAGCGGGAAACTGGAGAATCTACACCACATGGGGAACCCAAATAAACATAAAGTTTTTTGATTTGAGCATTTTCACAAAAAAACAAAAAAAATATTTTTCGGCTATTTTAGGGTTAAAGTTTTTTCTGGTGTTTAAGGTTGAACAACAGATGTTTTAACCCTGCAGAGCAGAAATATTTTATGATTACACCGGATTAAATGAAGGGTGATTTCAAAATAATGCTTCAAATCCGAGTTTCTTCATTTGTTTTACTTTCAAATAGTTTTAATTAGTTGGGTACTTTGATCTTCAGTAATAATTTTTAAGAATTTGATTAAAAAAAAAAAAAAATCAACTTCTAACTTGATTTACTCGATAACGAAAGCTCAAATCAAAAAAAAATATACCACAAAATCGACTCCAAATGTGATTTAGATTCACCAGTACTAAAGAAAATAAAAAAAAAATAATTAAGTTTTTTTTTAATTAATCATTTATTAGTTCATATTAGATATGTGCGTTTGTGTTAGTATGAGTTCGCTCTCGACTCTCTCCATGTCTAGAAGCCAATTGCTAACCAATTAACGCAACGCGCTAGCACTTTTCAATTTCCATGCATCGGGAATGAGGTTGAACACTTTAGGTCTTAAGTAGGAGTATTGTCTTTGTGCATGTGATGTGTTTGTAGTGGGTGGAACTACTGGATTCCTCCTTGCATTTTGGGTGTTTTGTTGAGATGATCAATGGATGAATAGTGGTGTCGATGTTTTTGTGTATGTAAAATATTTTTTTCTTATATACAGTTGCCGCACATCAAGAACTCGTACCTCTTCAAATAATAGATCACTGGGATACCTAAATGGTTTCTTAAGAATGACCCTTATTAGTGATTTTTATGCTTTTGCTAGAGGGTCAAGTAAAAATTTGTTTAATACTTTAGAGGTAGATAACCATTCTTGCTTAGTAGGGTAAAATACTTCACTGTATCGTAAGCAGAATTTGGAACTGCACAAAAATTTCCATTCATGAGCTGGTAAAACGTTTCAGCATATGACACGCGTATTTTCACTAGTCATAAGGGGTACAGTTATAGGTTGTTGTGTAAGAAGAGGCAAAGGCAATGTTGCCAATGTTGGTTTTGTGGCTACGCTACGGCTTACATGTAGCACATCGCCTACGTGAGGCTTGAAAATGGTGAATGTAGGGCTTTAGAAAGGTATTCATAATTACAGGTCTTGAAGAGGCCCTAATTAAATATTGAGAAGCAGGAAAAACAGATGCCGGTAGCTCGTTCCACCTAAGAGCTGACTATACACAAACTAAAGTTGAAGAAACGACCCGTTCACATACAGCCAACAGCTAGTATGTTTTTCACTCTTTTGTCAAATTAATAAAATCAGGAGTATACAGAGTTCAGGTAAAACTTTTATTTTTTAATTTTTTGTCAAATTAATAATATCAGGAAATATATAGGATACAAAGTTCAGGAAAAACTTTTATTTTTTACTTATTTGTCAAATTAATAAAATCAGGAAATATATAGGATACGAAGTTCGGGAAAAACTTTTATTTTTTAATTATTTTGAAGGTTATACTTATGAATGTAATATATTTTTGAAGAAGAATATAATACTAATAAATCTTAAAGAATCATGAACCAGTACAAGACACAGCAAAATAAAAAGATAACGGTCACAACTAAGAAACGAACCCAGGATCTTTTGTCTTACAGGGAGAGGATAGTATAATAATGATCATCCTAGTTGTGACCGTTATCTTTCTGTGTCTTGAACTGTTTCATGTTTCGTATGGATTTATTATTATTATCTTATTCTTCATTGAGATACATAGTTACCTATGTCAAAATACAATCTTTGTACCAATATCTAAAAAGATATAAAGTATAAATTAATTACATCATAATTTAAATTTATTCGAATTTTAATTCCTCTGGTGATTCGCCAAATATCTTTATTGATCCTATGTTAACTTCTTTGACTTTTTTTTTCTAATGGTAATTCTTATTTTATTTATTTTCCTTATTGTATGTATGTGCTTGTGCTATAGGTTTAAATTTGTCTTAAAAATTCAATAGACGAACGTCCATAATTTACTTTGTAGATACAAAATAAAGTATTGTAGTAAATAATTGGTTTAAATGATGTGAAAATGAACTTTATTATTCTTCCTAACAGTGAGATTTGTTTGGGAATTTTTTTTTTAATTAATATTTTAATAAAATATATATTCTGACGCTAACTTAACTCGATTCAAGTTTAAATATATCAATTTGTACTGTACGTTATTATATGGTATTACACCAAAAATCATTACGTGGGAACAAATACGTGGGAATGAGTGAGTATATAATATTACACATACATTAACTGTAAACATTTTAATGGGAATATTATCACATGCAGAATAAATGGTACTATCGTAAAATAGCAGAATATTCCGTCGTAACGTACAATTACATTCGCTTTCCAGTGGGTGGACACTGGACGTAGATAATGGAAAATGCTGAATTTCAAACCGTGAATTAATAATGCAATATATTTTTTAAATGTATGCATTTTAAGCAGCAACTACGTTAACTTTCAATTAATTATTGGAACAATGTTTAAAATATTCAAACCACGTGAAAAAGAAAAATGCTTCGAAGGGTAAACGATAAGGTTACGTCGGATATTTCGAAGGATGTCTAACTCCGCCATGGAACCACTTTTTAAATTTTTGAAAATTTTGTTTCAACTTTTATTTTTAGCAGCAAAGATTTGAACCCGAATTAAATTGCAAATTTGGACAGAATTATGGTTTGAAGAGTGGTAGATAATCTCAGTATCGAGCCCTGAGCCCGGGTTAAAGGCCACCTTTCATAATTGAAACAATACTTAAAATGATTTCAGTTAAGTTAATCAGATGAGATCAGACTAACCAAGTTCTTTGCAACCTTCCCCTACTTCTTCTCTTATTTTTCCACGCTCCCTTCAGCCTCACAACAATCTTATTTTTATTTAACATGACATAATATTTAGAAGTATATTTTTTTTGATTTCCTCTTTCGATTGAATATCGAGCGTGATTTTGAAAAGAAATCTTATTTAAATCGTAAATTGGTGACTCGTAAAGGGAATATTTTGCGTTAATCGTTCGCTCTAACGGCTCCCTCGCGTCTGAAATCCCAAGGGGAAGGTTGGAAGGGGAATCGATCCCTCGACCGTCTGGTCTGTAATCTAAAACACACCCTCTAACCCCGTACTATATGCGTGATCAAGAGATTTACAAGAAACTTGCACAATTTACAAAAACCTGTAAAATAATTATTGTGGATTTGATAAAGATCAAATATATACATAGACCGAAGACGAGTACTTCTAAATAATAATATTGTTTGCTTCAGTGGAACAGAACGTTTTATGAATTGTATGCTCTGTCTGTAAGTATAGCACGATTACAGCATATTTCGCAATTATGTTTTATTTTAATTGTCATAAATAAATGTACGCCTATACGACATTGATTTGTTTTAAAATAAGTAATACCCAGTTCAGAAATATCGTGTTCAAAATTGATGAAAATCTCGTTCTTTTCGGCTAAGATTGGCTTAAAAACATCCGAGCAAATTTAGGAAGAAATCATTATTTTAGGAGATATTGGAACTGTGAATGTCTAGAAAAACGACACCATAGACCTTTGTTCGAGTGCCACAGATATAAAATTCCATATTCTATTTTTTTATAAGGCAAACCCTAATTCGGTTTGGTATTGATAACAGTTCAAAATTAAACTGAAAGTTTGTTATGCAGAAGATAATGGAAAATGGAATGTGTGGGATTGCACTCACCTCCCCACATTCTGGAATAAACAATTATTATTATTATGCCTTTGGAAATAAATAATTTAACTGATTCCTGATTTTTTAATTTTGTTATTAATTAACTTCGACTAAACAAATTGTTAAAAACATTACCACGCTAACCTGGAATCATGGATATTTCAAAAAAACTATACTGGGAATATCTTTCACTCTGAAAGAATGGTGCCTGGAAAGATTATTTTATTTTTAGTGATTTTGTGCACGTACCACTAATAGTGCCTTCTAAAGGCTAATATCTGCCCGAACAACAGTTGAAATAGCACAGTACAATGTAAGAAATTACCTTATTTGATCAATGACTCAGCGTACGTACCTCTCTGTTGCCTGCCCCTACTATAGAATGTATCGATACAGTGTGACGTTCTCGCCCGGGTACATTTGATTCAGAAGGTCGCAATTCGCTCCTCTACTAGCAAGCAATATCACCCCGTGTAGCGCCGGCCCTACGGTGGAGAGCGCTTCGCAGCCCGCGGCTTGTGGCCCGTAGTAAGGCGGCGCGGCGGTAGAGCTTCGCGGCGCCAAGGACGCCGGTATGGATCGCCAAGTGGTTCGCGTCACGTGGTCCGGGCGGGTCACGGTCAAAGATTAACCCGATACGTGTCGCGGAGAACGTAATGGCGTTAAATTAGTTTAATTTCAATATTATTTTTAACTAAATTAAAAGTTTTAATTTATTTTATTTTGAAGATGGTTACTACCCGGTTTCGTCCAATTTCAATGTATTTTATTCTTTTAAAATTAATACGTAAGTTAGTAATTGACATCTTGTTACAGTTTAAATATATTTTTCACCATAAATCATAAAATAAACTTGTGTTTTCATATGATCAAAATTTAAAATGAAAAGTCCTTTCTTGCGTTTTTTTTTTGTTTTGAAATTTGTTTCCTGCAATAAGAAATGTGTTGAACGTTAGGTGCATTAATATTTTATTATTAATATGTATTAAGTTTATGAAGTTTGTGTTAAATATGCTATAAAAATGATATGAATGTTTGTTTACCAAGAAATGATTTGGTATTCTCTTTTTATGTTAGCCTTTCTTCTGAAAACGAGTTGCAGGAAACGGATGCCTTTAGTGAAATAGAGGTACAGCATCTCTCTCATTTGTTCTCCTCTCTTCTCCTACCCCCAGCCCCTAACCTCCTACCGCCTGCCACCCAAGCGCGAGTTTTCTCATCTAGAAGAGAGAGATATTATGGGATTATCATCTTTAAAACCCTTCGTTAAAAATATGTCGGTGAAAAGTAGAAAAAGAGATAAAAAATTCTTTGAAACTTGCAACTTATTACTATAATATGCTTCAAAAGAGTGGCAGTATGAATTATGATCGCTTTCTAGAGTAAAAAATTTCCAAATCGTTAAGACTAGTTTTCCTTTGTTCATACGGGATTAACACATGATTGATTTGTATTAATTTAGGATTGCTACGCTATTGATACATTATTTAAAATAGTTGGTAATAAAATTGATAATAAGGGAATGAGACTTACGTTGGATTGAAACCGAATTTTTACACGATTGATACAGGATTTATACAAGGACTGATACTGAGTGAATACAGGATTGATTTATGTTGGCACTTTTAATGTAAGTAGTTTAAATAAATAGGTTTTTCTTGTGATTTCATTCATGATCATAACCATTATCACATCCGTTTCGAATTGGCGAAAATGCTAACATTATTTCACTTAATCTAGCTATTAAATTACTTAATTTGTAAAATGTATCAGGGTGTTTTTTGACGTTTGGCCTTTATTTGAAAGAACCACAAATTAGCATTTCTGTTCTTGATTTTATTACGATTTCGAACAGGATTAAAAGTAAGTTCTAGATACATAGTATTCATAGCTTGGGGTGTAGGGTAGGTATGTATATTGAAAATTTGATAACAAAATCTACACTTTCCATCAAAATGCTCTATATTTGTTGACTAGCTTTTAATTTATGTACAGTAAAATCAAGTTCAATTAATTTATTCCATGATTTGTTGGAGTGCGTCAACGATTGGATGATAAATGTTTCACTAAGGCAAAGCAATTAAAATGTTATTATTTAACGTCTATTATGTCGTAATTGCTACTACTTCTTTAATGCGTTCCGACGAATTATGTTTTTCTTTTCAGCGACAATTCAGAAAGTCGAAATGCGTCAGTTGTACAAATATACACTGCTCGAGCCCCCTAAATATTAGGTTTGAGGTGAAAAGGTTAGCCATTAATGAGAGCCATTCGTCAAAAACGTTTTGCTTTGCTTCTAGCTTTTTTCATAAAAAACCCTATCTTCGTAATGATTCGATTGTAAAATAAAATAAAATATTTAATCAAAAAAAATTAACAAAAATTGATTCACTTCTGTCAAGCATTATACAGTTTCACTATCTTTACTGTTATATAATATTAGTTAAGTTCAAAAATGAGACATAATATTTCAACGCCAACTCGTTTCAAAACAAGAATTAATAAAATATGAATTTACTCAATTCAATTAGACATAGGTAAATCTGCGTTTAAACCCTGAACTAACTTACCCTACAAACCGATGTTAACATTTAATTTGTTTGTATAGGTAAACGGAAATAACTTTTCACTGCTTTTTAACAATATTATTTGCACTTTGGTTATTTTCTGGTACAGAATGGAGGTTCTTACTGATCTAATCAAATGAATTTTTAATTGCTCATATATCAACATTAAAAAGGTGTAAGCCGGCCGACAACATTCATTTACTCAACTATCGCAAAAATTTTCGTATTTCCCTTTTTTTGAAATAATGAAAGGTTATTATTAAAACTTCCCATTACGAATGCGCGTGTTCAGCACAATATTTGGCATGAATCTTAATCTAGACTGTTTTATGAGAGGGAAACACACAAACATAGGAATTACTTGGAACATTAACGTGTTATAAGATTTTGTTTTCGACCATGGATCAATAAAATTTCATAACAAACACAAAAATGTAAAAGTGGCGTCAACCCTGGTGTATGGCAGTGAGACATTTAATGGTGTAAGGAGAACAAAATTAGACTGAATACAGTGAAAATCATATAACATATTAAGAATGGGAAATTTCGAAAGAGATGCTAAGATGGTTTGAACATAATGAGCCTTGTATTATAATAAGTTGTCCGAAATGCCCAGGAAGATGTGTCACCATAAATATTATCTTTTTTAAATCTAACCAAGTTAGACCAGACACTTTTTTTTGAGTATTGTAAAATGTTACCAAATTTTATTATATGTATTGTGTATATAAGTGTAACATTGACAACTCCAGCAAATAATAGATGAAATGTTTTTGTTCAGACGTAAGTGCTTTCAAACGAAGTATTGTATTCCATATTACTAAACTTAAATAAGATTTCTTTAATAGTCTTAAAGTCTTCCACATTGGAGTAGATAACGGATCCAACCATCTTGAAAGGTCGGGTTTATCTGGCAAGATTTGCAGTAAATGACAAATGCTCCATTAAATCCCTGATTAAAGGCAGACGTAGAAATAGGTAAATAAAATAATAAACCCAAGCACTTAGCAAAAAGAAAGTTGTGTAAGATTACCCGGTTTCAAGTTTAAATCTAAATTTCTCAATTATTAAATTAGCATACATTTTCCACCCTTACTGTTCGCAACATTGTGCAGCATTTCTAGTTACGTTTATCAATCAACAATTTATTAAAATAATTGATGCAGCACCACCATCATCACGAACTATTGATATCTTCACTGATGAAGGCCTCGCGAAGCCTTTTCTTCTCACTCTCCTCAATTCAATACATTACGTTGTGGATTAGGTTGGTATTATAGGGATCTTGAGCCCTTTGGCTTCTATTGAAGACAATTTAATGTCAGGATAATAAGACCCGGTCGTAAAGGAATACTGACTTCTTGCAGCATTCTATTACTTCTCTGACGACTTGGATTATGATTCATTGCGCCGAAACCTCCCATAAATTAAGGCTTGCTCCCTCGGCTTGTTCGCGTCTAGTAGGAGTAGGTATAATTTGTAGAAATTATATTTGTGAGCAGTTTTTTTTGCATTAACCCCACATCCCTGAGGAAAATAATTTCCCTAAGGGCCTATGTCATATTGTGGGATGCTGTATGGAGGGTCTTTTTTAAGGAAAGGAAGGAGAGGAAATTATGGGAATGAAAAAGGTATGAGTGTTGGATAGGAATCTAGGGGTGAGTGTGTTCAGGAGTGACAGACTGCTGGTAGGCAGCCGCATCCGCCGCCAAGACCTGGACATACCTCACCCTATGGACCCGGGCAACCCTGCTAAGTCACCAAACTTAGCGATATTATACTTATTTTACTACACTATCCCGATAAGATAAGAAATCCTAGTTTCGATCCCTAGTTGTGAACGTTTTCTTTTTTTGTGTCTTGTTCTGTTTCATGTTTGGTTTAGATTTATCAGTATTATCTTTTTCTTCAATGATAGATGCTTATTTCGTTTAAGATCAAATAAATTAGTCGGCTCCCAGGATTGCATGACTGGCCAAGGTCTTTCAGTCATGCGATCGTGTTTACCTTCGACACCAAGCAGGAAAACCGGCACGAGAATTAGAACAAAGTGTGGCAATGGGCTTTTAAGAAAATAACGACACCTACGCATTTTGAATTATTTTCACTGCGTAGTTACTGTGTAAGTATACACAATTTTTGAAACGTGTAACAACTTATAAAAACACCATAAATCGCAGCGCAGATTGGAATGTAGCGGTTTTTTAATTACACATTTTTCAAGTGTTCTCAAATTAATGTGAAATCCTATTTAAGAAATATTTAATATTATTTTGTGAGTTTTAAATGATTTGGCATTCAATAATACTAATATTATTTATACCTAATATAAATCAACAAAATAAAATGATGAAATTTTTTCACACATGACCTTCAAAACAAGAAAAGGGTGACTGTCTGCATTAGATGGTATAAAAACACATTTTTCCATTCTTTTGCAGAATTATGATACTTCTTGATGTAATTTTGAAGGTTGACCTACCTTTTAATAAAGCAATGAAGTATTATTTAAGCATTCTAAAATAGTGTAATACAATAAAATCATAAACCGCTCGTCTCACTGGGGCATTATAGAAATAAAAAGAATTCATATTATATAAATCTACAAAAATAAACACTAAATACAATTGTTATTCAAACTAAAATTATAGCTGGGCAGTACGTTTATAGTTTGCCACAATAACATTTTAAAGAACACTAAATAGGTATTACAAAGTTAAATGAGGAAAAAAAATATTTTGTAATACCCATTTACACATGATAGTTATTAATAATAATACGAAAGGGAAGAAGAAAAATACCTTCATCCTTTAACATCCCAATAAAACACCAGCTCACGAATTAAGATCCTTTATGTACTATTTTATAAAACTGTAGAACTTCTTTCCACCTAATCTGAAACAATGAACAAACATAAAAAAACAGATCACAGAATGGATATGAACTAAAGGTACAAAATATTTTAAATACATACTAACCCCAAACCAAACATAACACATGTCATGTTAAGTAGCATGTATATTATGTTTTTAGTTCTACTAAATAGATTATTTGTTAATGTTTTTACTTACAGTGATCATCATCTACTTCTGTTTTATTTTATTCTATTTCGTCTTAACTGTATCTTTAAGTACACTTTGTGTAGTATTCTTTTCTGTCACGAAACTATGTGTATGTAATATGTAACATTATTATGAAGCAACTATTAACCTATTATGTATACATTACTACCGCTATCCCGTATCCCTTAAGTACCTCAAGGACGAAGATGTGTGTTTCACTTATAACGGCATAATGACACTTTCTTAATATATGCAAACAACTCAGCACAGATTTTCTAGTGAGGAATAAACAAAACATATGTAAACTTTTTTAAAAAAATAATGGGAATCAACATATAAATAAATATTTTTTTCCTATACTTCATTTCGAATTTCTAGTTTGCTTGCACATTCGATTTGAACCCGTAAGTAGTAGTTACATTTTGATATTTGTAACTTTTTTTTTATTTTTATTTTTTTTTTACAGTAATACCGCACAAGAGTCCCAACTGCTCCCGTCTGGAGCCAGTGAGACTATGGCATCCCCAATTGGGGTATGTTGTGAGGCTGAGGGTATATTGGGGAGGGGAGGGAGATGGGGAAGAGGAAGGTGGGGAAGTACCTGGCTATTCAGATCTGGTCACCAAACACGGCTAAAGCCATTTCAAGCAACGTTTCAATTCTGAATGGTGGTCTTACACCAGGGCGATACTGAGAGTATCTTCCACTCTGGAACGTGCCGCAAATATACTATATATTATTTTTAATTAATTAATTGTGAAATAACACAAATTAATCAAATAAAATTTATTTGCGCACGCCGGGTTCGAACCCGCGACCTTCGGATCTGTAGTCAAAAGCGTATACCACTAGACCACGCCGGCCGTCAAACTTATTTGAAGAAATCAATTGTATGTCCAATTTTCATTTCTTAGGTTATGAAATCTAGATTTTATTGGGGAATGACCATATGCATTAAGTTAGAGCTTTTACATAGAGCCGACTGAGATGTTAATAATAACGTGTTTGGCTAATAAATTAAAATTAAATAAAGTAATTCGTGACTAAAGTCTTGGTTTGAAACTCCGCTATGCAGCAAATCATTCTACATTTTTACCTCCTAGAAATAACATGCTTTAATTAACTACTTGATGAAACATTTAGTCTTTTTCAATAACAAGTATTCACCACGCCTGCCAATCGCGCCAAATGGTTTATAGGTCGCATTCAAGTTTTACGGTCTAAGAAACAAGTTTACGAGATGTGAAATCAGTACACCTATTTTTGAGTTTTAGTGGTTGTAATTATTTCAAGCTGATAGTCATAAATTTTGCACCGACGTCATGCATTTGATATTCACGAAATTATTTTTAAAATGTCTTCAGTTTGGAAATGGAACAAAATAGTATATGAAAATAATTTTTGTTTTCTAGGATGGTGATATATGTAGTGCGTAAGCTTGCCGAATTAAAATAAATGCGAAACCAGCAAAAACAATATTTAAGAAAATATGTGAAAAAAATCCTTTTCATAATTTTCATAATCATATTGTCAGTAAGTTCATGCTTAATGCATCTCTGTAGTCAAAATATATTAAACATACTAATTTAGGTTATAAGTGCAAAAATATTCCCACTTATTCCGCGTAGTGCGTAAAATTATTCAAGGTGATTCAACTTTAAATTTTCAAAATTTAAACTGAAGTAAACAACAGAATTTTGCAGTTAATTAATAATTCTTTATTATAATATATATTCCTATTATTTAAATGTTTTGATGCTAGATGGATGTCCTAATTTTTCAAGTTTACTAATATTCAAAAGGTAAATTTCTTCTTTTTTAATTCAATGATTCTGAGGCAAATAGTTTTCATAAATCCTACAATAATTATCATTGTATATCATATCCCGTGACTTTTCGAAAGTATGCGCTAGTATCTACATAATATATGTAACTTGTTACACAAAATGTTTCACAACTATGGAATTATTACACTTGTCGATTTTTTCCTCGTGTCCCTTCATTTACTTAAATTTCAAAATAACAGAATAACTTAATAATTAAGTAAGAATGGGTTATTTTTTATCTTCAGATTTATACTGCTCTTCTATTAGAAGCATTTGCTTGTGGATGTAAGAAAGTGTGGATTTGAATACAAATATCAGTTTTACAATATATTATGATACAAGCATACTTTTTTGAAATAGTATATATTTAATGGAAACAAAACTGTTCGAATTAAGGATTTAAATAAATGTATTTATAAGAGTAGTAATCGTTACATCGTAATTATGATTATGAAATTAAAAGGCAAATATGTTTAGGTATTTAGAAGGACGATTTTTTTATATATATATATTGTTGAAGATAAATAGAATATTTCATAATTATTTGTATGATTTTCGGGTGAAAATATGTTAAGCAGTATTTTTTTAACGATCTCTAAAATATCTTTGATAGAGTTCAATATTTGTACTTTATCAATAATGCTTCTGATTTTGTCTGGTAATTTATTAAAGAATTCTTTTCTTGGTGTGTATTATGGTATTGGGCAAAATACATAAGTGCTTCGCTTAGGGCATTCAAATATATATTTAAGTCTTGTACGATTTTCAGTTATGAATGATTATTTATCTTTTTCTTTTATAATTTTAATAATTTGAATTTATGTCAAATAAGTTTTTAATAATAACAAGAATTTTTATTCCCATATTTTATTAAGAATGGGAACTTTGACTTCTTCGAATATGTGTTGAGCGGAGAAGTCTGGAAGTTTTTTTACATAACATTTTTATTTTGTGTTTTTGAACAATTGATATCGACTAGTTTAGCTGCTCGTAAACTGATAATGGCTTATTGTAGAATACTCTACTAAAGCGTAATATATTAAGTAGAGAACTTTCGTTGATAAGAAATTTCTATTTCGTTAGAGTATAAAACTAAGTTTCCTAATTTTCTTTCCTGTACGGCAGATATTATCTTTCTATTTTAGGTTTTTATCGATGATTATTCCTAGATACATAAATTTATCTGGTGTTTTCAGTAATGAACAACTTGCTCGACAGTAATAAGGATCGTATTGTATGAGGAAATGATCATGTAAGATTATTTGAAGATTGTGATGTATATTATTAATATTAATTTTAAATAACATATGTTTTATCACTATTTAACGACCGGAGATTATTGTCAAACCGTATTTTTGATAATTTATATCTTCTGTGACATTTAAATAATTTTTTTCTCATATTTTATCCTTTACCATAAGGACTATATCATCGACATAAGTGATAATTTGTTCATGTAACGGCAGAGCAAATATACCAACTACATTAAAAATTAATAACATTGGTCCAAGTACGGTGCCTTGTAGAATACCAACATTTAATGTTTCTTGGTCGCTAGTTTTGTCATTGATTTTGACAAAATTTTGGACGCTTTGAAAAATAACTTTTTATTTATTGGAGGCTTTTTTGTTGATGTTACTAATGATGTTAGCTATTTAATAAGCTTTACGTCAGAGATATTATCAAAAGCCTTTCTTGGGTCTATGAATATTTCTGCACATTTATTGCCTTCGAGTGCTAAGCATATGAGTGATGTGTCATATGATATTTCGTCTTGTGCGATTTTGATTTTTATGAAGCCAAATTGATTGTTTCAATTGAATCCGTTTTTGCACAATCTTTTTAAAAATGTTGGCTGTTAGAAATAAGAGATATCGCTCGTTTATTGTCTGCTCATTTATTGAAGTCTTCAAGGGATTTGCCAAAAGAATTTTTTTTTAATTTCCAGAAGCATCTTTTAGGTATCGCTCTTTCCCGATTTGCAGTTTGGGCAGCGCCACGATGATCGCTTTTCGAAAGAAAGTTTCTTGTATAATTCTTCTTTGTTCCTTCCGCATTGGAAATGGAATCTTTTGCAGCAGATAGTGCACTGCGGTGCATCAGTAGTGGCATCATCACATGTAAGGCACTCTATAATGGTTTCTGATCCCTTTGTACTGTGATAGGAACCGAGCTCGAAATGAGTGCGGCGCGGCCACCTTACAGCTGAATTAATGAGGAATTGTGTGAGAACTTTACGGATGCCCGTATTTTATAATGTGTATTTGTATTCACTTTAATCACAATCTGTAGTTTTTACTCTTAAGGCGATGCACTACGTTGTGTAATATTTTAAATTGAGCCGCTATCAATAACAACCCTTACGAATATGGCGATAAGGTTATTCCCGCTTTACACCATTCGCCTGTTTTGATTTATGCAAGAAAAAAACATGGCCAAAAAGTGCCATTTATTTTATTTTGTGGATGTTCAGGCATAAATATATTTTTTTTCATTTTATAAATAATTTAATTTTCCACATTATACAATATAATTATAACCGAAAATGGGTTCGTAAGTAGGAGATTTTGAACTTTAAAGCAGTTTTCATAGGCCATATACATTATTTTTTTCTGGGCTTATAAAAAGACTTTTCTAAAAAATACTCGATTATTTCAAAGGCCAATTCTACTCGCAGTATTTAATTAAAACATCTGAAAAATTTCTAGGCGACCAAATTTTCAAACCAAAAACACATGATTTTGGATTACTACGTGTGGCATCGCCTTAAATGAAGGAGATTGGTTCTAGCAGACAGATATAGAAACAATGTCAATCTACATTTAAAAAAAGTGATCGTGTTTTCAAAACCTTAAATCTCCGAAAGTTCTTCATCAATTGCTTTGAACTTTTTACACAACGTTGCATTCGAATACGTGTGTGTTTTTATATACCTATATAATATAAATTATAGACTACTTATGGCATTGCCTTAACTACAGTTAGTAATCTGCACAATTCAATATTATTTCCTATATTTCACTATTATTTGTCAAGAGGATTAATTAAAAAAAAAACATATGTTATTGTTGTAATTGTGAACCTTATAAATTTATTAACCTTTATTATTGATACTGTACTTTCGTTTTCAAATTATGCACCATTAAATAAGAATTTTGTATTTTTGAAACATGTAATATAAAAGCTCTCCTAATGCTTCTGCAGGAAATAAATACATTGGGAGATGATAATTCTCTTACTGAATCACACCTTGGTATATTTCTCTGCAAGTAACGAGTGAGTTAATCATATTAATTAGTTTCTAAAACATGAATTAATTTACTCTTCGTTCAGAGTGCTAACTCTGGTCTATCGAGGCCCACTTAACGCGAGTCAAATGACTTCATTTTTAAGGTTTTTCACCCGAAGAAAACTTACTGATAAAGAAATATAGCTTATTTATTAAAAAAAACCACTTCAAATTATTCGGTATCCTGCTAAAAATAATATTGCTGGATACTAATGAATGAATGATAGGTATCCTAATAAACTATTAGTAAAATACCAACGAATTTTCAGGATGTCGAACACGTGTTTGTAAACATCCTAACATTTTCGCATTTCGTAATGAAACATTATTAGAGCAAACTCAGGTGCAAAAACACTTGCTCCGATGTTATATCGAATTAACTAAAAGTTTTTTCAGGCAGTCCAATGATTTTAACCGGATTACCAATAATTTGAAGAGATTTTTAATAAATGGTACTACTCATTTATCTCCGTACTGTATTTCTATATATCGTTTTCTAGCAGTGTGCCAGCAAATTTGAATTTATTCTCACATTTTCGGTCATTTTGTACGTGAGTAGTTTATTATCTGTAAACAATTAATTACTGTTGCCTAACGCGGGGTAGAAAGGTAGCATTGAACTGTACTATCTGTAGATTCGACTTTTTAATTTACTTTTGCAACGTGAGTTTTGGGTCCAGGGTGATTCTCAGGTATTTAAATTAGTGTATAACACATTTCGCCCATTGGAACAGATTGATATTTAGGGACCGTTTACTTGATAACAATATTTTGGCCGGTGTTTTTTTCAACTTTCACAACTTTTAAAACGGTTATTCATCATTTGTGAGCAATATCATCACAAAATTGGATGTGAACAATGAACATGCATAAGCATATGTAGGTATATTTTTGAAAAAAAGGCGCTTGAGTCCTCAAATATTTATTGCAGGTATATCAAACTGTTTACTTTGGTATAAGTAAACAGTATCTTACATAATCTTTGAAATTAAAATTCGTTATAAGTGAAGAAAGCTGTGCAAAAGTTTTGTTGGAAAACGACTTTAAACGGCAAACGATGATTTTTTTCGAGGATGTTAACGTTTCAAGGGGTAAGGCTAATCGAATTATGATTTAAAGGTAGGCACAAGGATTATATTATCTGCTTTTGAATATATAGGGTTGAATAGTCTCTGGTTGAATGATCGCAAAATTCGTAGATAATTATCTACAAACATACTTTACGTAAAAGAAGGATGTAAAAAAGGAAAAAAAAACGAATTTACCAAGAATTTAACAAAAAAAATGTTATCTTAGCTAATTTAAGCTATTTAAAAAATATAAAATAAATTCGTAAGTTTCCAAGTTTTCAAATGGGTATTTCGGCAATGTTGTTGAACGACACTCTTTTATAAAATGAATATGCTTAAATTGTCAAGCAGAATAATTTTCATTGACTTATTATTTCTACATAAAGTTCTAAGTGTTGCATTTGATTGTTCAGAATTGCTTGCACTGATAAGCTTTCAGATTCCGTTATGTAATACTAGAAGTCGGATTTATTTCAGTGCGGAAATTCTGGGACTAAACACCATAGGTATTCCCCATTGCCCATAAAACTTATGGACGAAAATAAGTAAACCGAGTCAGTGGTCATCTTAAATTTATCATTTAACAAATACAAAATATTGTTATTAAGACAGTGTAGTTATGTATTAAACATATGTAAAAAATTAATGTATAATTTTTACTATTCATACGTAAAAGCCCCTAAAAGGGCGTTAATAAATAAATAAAATCCTTGAAATTTCAGTAGTGACACACAACAAAAAAAAACACTCAGCATCGCACGAAACTTTCCCGGGAAGATGACAAGGTTATCTTCAAAATTCGTATGTTTTCGCCTATTCCATTCGTTTTGTTATTCAGGAGGCTACGAAGGAGGTAATCGAATTTTCAGGACGTGGCGAGAGCATCCCTCTCGTGCGTCTCCCGCGGTCACTGTGACCCGTGGGGTAGGTTCATTCCTTTGTTCTGAATACTAAACCAGAAGGATGGGTTCTTTGTCGCGTTCGACGCTAAAAGCACCCGAACCTTTTCAAATTAGCTTTTCAATCGTTGGGAAGTTTTTAACTGTTGGGATACCAACAATAATAAATTTGGCACAATGATGAATGGTTATGACGATACTTTGTTTGATTTTGGGAAAGTCGCTTTTATGTGGTTTCATATGAAATCTATTGAATAGTCTTTGCAAAATGTTTTAATCTTTCCATGGACACAAATTATCTGTCGTGCAAACGTTAAAATACGTCGTAATAATTATCAAAATAAAATTTTTGATTGGAATATAATATATGTAAAACAAAATAAAAGAAATATTTTAAATAGAAAACACGGTAAACCATCGGCGTGACTTAAACGTAAAATCGTAACAATGCTAAGAAACATGTATTCACATTATTAATCTAGTTGACCGCAATAATCAGCGGAATATTTTAATATAATGACAATTTTCAAATATTTAATGCACGATGATTCTTACTCGAACCTGAAAAACTACACACATACTACCTAAGTAAGCAATGCCCTCCACTGCTGTAAACTTACTTGATATGAAGCATTGAAAGAAAGATCGATAAAAGTTCGATCGCTGAAAAATCCCAGGAAACTGCGCAAACCTTCCAATATACACATAATAAGTAATAATATGTTTGATATGTTTTAAGATTTTTACGGCCAAAAGTGTTTTTATGCCGTGTTGTGCTTCCTCCTTATTTAGCCAACATCATCCGTCATAAGAACAGATGTCTTCACCACTTATTGCAGACATTCTATAAAGGTGCGCAACATGCCATAATAACACTATAATTAAAAAATATTTATTTATTTTTTAGCAAAAATTTTATAATTTTCTGTTTTTTTTTCGTAAATATTTTCAGTAAATACTCAACCGAACCTTTTTAGCCTTTTTTAGTATTATTTAGTTTTAATTCTCAGACTCAAATTTTAAGATTTGATTATATTATCAGTCAGCTACTCAAATATTGTAATGTACGAGAAAACAATTTAAGTAACTAAATTTCTTAATTCAAGTGTTAAGTAGTAGAATTAAGTATAATACCATAATTATATTTTCATAAAAAAGGGCAAAAGTCAAAAAAATAAATAATGTCATAGGGAGATTGGAATCTCAATTCCGTCTCCTGTTTGCGAAGAACATAATCTAAAAATTCTTTTACGCACAAAAAATCCAAAAAAATGTTTTATCCCCTCTGGCTGCAAACGATCTGGTCACGTAAAGCACCCGACGTCTTTCACGTGGTTTCTTTCGGATAAATTAATAAAATCTTCTTTGAAATTCGGGCCGCAGACAAAAAAGAAATAGAATATTCGGTTGACCTCAATGGAAAGGTGTTAATCTAATTGGAATACTTTGATGAATGTTTAAGAATCTTGGATAGCATCGTGTGGATGATTAGTTGGTTTTGTTTGTGTTAAACCGTGACTTATGTTCTAATTATCTACCTTTTTGAAAACCACTGACCTTTTAGTCTAATGAAAATTGGCTGTTGTAAAGAAACTGTACCATTAATAACTTATATAATATAGTCTTCATACGTCTATATTACGTTTGAGTTTAAATGTATATTGAACAGAACGGATAATGTGTAGTGTGTCGGGTTGCGCACATGATATGTAAATAACCATTGATGTCAATAAACGACCTGGTTACCGGCAATAAAAAAAACATAGAGTAAAAAAAAGAAAAGAACGAAGAAAGGGGGAAAAGATTTTTTTCTTTATGTTCCTCGGAAGGAACACTGGTATTGAAAGGGTTAAGCCCTTATAGGTTGCTGGTTAGTAAACTCGTCTAGGAAATTTCCATAATCCTGCCCTATAAAAGTTTCACCTGCTTACAAATCTTATGATTTCAGAGGAAATTTTAGTTTTTATTCATAAAATAAGAGGAAATTGGAAACATACTTTATTGTGCACCAGGTCTACTGGTCACAGAACTACTTGTAATTAATATCTAAATAAGATAAAACAATGTCACTATTCACGTCTGTCTGTTAGTGGCCTTAGTTCTTCTCAATTACGCAACGGATTTTGTCAGGATTTTCACCATAATTTTCGAAAATTTCTTCCTAAAGGTTTACACATATAATACATGCATATTATATATAAATTCAGTAGAGAAAAGTCTATGTTTTGTAATCAAGACGTAAAAAAAATATGTTCGGGCGCTTACATTGCTAACGCTGGCTAAGCCTTATGAGATACATCAAAATAATGTACTACGGAATTGTATATCTTATTTTTTATTTTATTTTATTAGGAACATTAACAGGTTTATAACATAACATGCATAGAGAGAGAGAGAAAAAATAAGTAAAAGAATTAGGTTACAACCCAATAACCAATGTTCACATCATGCAATTAAGATAAAGAAGGTTAAAAAGCAATAAACAAACAAAGAAAGGTTAAAAACAAAGAAATGTTAAAAACAAGGAAATAATAAGAGAAAATGTGTATATATATATATATATACTTGTATAAACACTTACATACATATATATACATACACATGCATATACACATATAAATACATACCTACACACATACATATACATAGTTTCATACATACATACGCATACATACATGCATACATACATACATACACACACGTACATTTGATATTAAATACAAATAATATGTAAGAGTGATAATGAATAAATGATGAATGTAATGTATTAAATTTAGAAAAGGGTTAATTATTACAATACTCTGTGAACATTTTTTTTAAAAGCTCCTAAGGTACATGACAGGATATCAGCATCAAAATAAGTTTTATTATAATGATTGCAAGTTCTTAGTAAGAAAGAATTTTGCCTGAGACTCGTTGAAGCAATTTCGATATGAAACAATGATTTGTCTCTAGTTTTCTTACTTGGGACTCTAATATTGATTGATGACAAATAGGCTGGACAGTCAATATGACCACTCAAGACTTTGTGTAAGTAAATCATGTCCGCAGTGTCTCTCCTGCTTTTTAATTTTTTTTTTTTTTTTTATAGTGAATACCTCACAAGAGTCCCAACTGCTCCCGTCTGGAGCCAGTGAGACTATGGCATCCCCAATTGGGGGATGTTGTGAGGCTGAAGGTAAGTGGGGAAGGGAAAGAGGAAGGTGGGGAAGTACCTGGCTATTCAGATATAGTCACTAAACACGGCTAAAGCCATTTGGAGCAACGTTTCAATTCTGAATGGTGGTCTTACACCAGGGCGATACTGGTAGTATCTTCCACTCTGGAACGTGCCGCAAACATACTATATATTATTTTATTTTAATTAATTAATTGTGAAATAACACAAATTAATCAAATAAAATTTATTTGCGCACGCCGGGTTCGAACCCGCGATCTTCGGAATGGCAGTCCAATGCGTTACCACTGGACTATGCCGGCCGTCAGATTTTAATTTAATGTTTTAAGTCCGTAGTGCTTGATAGAGCTTTCCATATCGTAATAACGTAATTGTCTCCTGAAGTTCAAGTGATGTACAAACTTTCTTTGCACAGCTTCAATGCGTTTTGTGTGAATGTTATAAAAAGGATTCCATATGGCAGAAGCGTACTCAAGATGACTACGGACGTAGGAGTAATACAAAATTTTGAGTGTATGGATATTGTTGAATTCCTTTCCAATACGGAATAAAAATCCTAACATGCTCAATGATTTCTTGACAATCTTATCCACATGTGCCTTGAATGAAAGTTTGTCGTCAATCAGTACACCGAGGTCTCGAATTTGATTGACTTTTTTGAGTGGTTGACTGTTTGTAATATGGTAATTATATTCAATTTTATTTTTATTTTTTGTAAAGGTTATTACATAACATTTTGCAGTATTCATGTGGAGATAGTTGACAGTACAATAATCATTAAGCCTATTAAGATCTTGTTGCAGTTTATAACATTCAGTAATAGAGTTAATAGAAAGAAATATTTTGATGTCATCAGCAAAAAGTAAAACTTTAGCATGCTTAAAGCATTTTACAATGTCATTGATAAATATAGTAAAAAGCAACGGTCCCAGGTGAGATCCTTGAGGGACACCTGAAGGTACATTGACAATCTCAGAATTGAAACCATTTACTGCTATTATCTGGGAGCGTCCGTTTAGGTATGAAACTAGCCATCGGTACAAATTACCGTGTATTCCTAAAGTTAAAAGTTTAGACAATAATAGGCTGTGGTCGATTTTATCGAATGCTTTGGAGAAATCTGTATATATAGCATCCACTTGGATTCGTTTGTCCATTGATTTTGAAATATGTTCGGTGAATACTGCAAGATTGGATACAGTTGATCTTTTTTTCATAAAGCCGTGTTGATTATCAGTTATAACAGACTTTACATAGTCATAGAGTTGCTCATGAACAATCTTTTCAAGAATCTTACTGAAGATAGGTAGTTTTGAAATTGGCCGATAGTTCTGGACGTCGTTTTTAGAGCCGGATTTGAATACTGGTGTAATGAGAGCACATTTCCATCGGTCTGGGAAGATGCCTTTTTTCAGTGATGATTGAAAAAGCAGTAGGAGAGGCTTAGATAATTGCTTGCTGCACATTTTTATAAAGTAAGATGGTATTTTGTCATATCCTTCTCCCAACGACCATGAGATATCATTAATTATTTTTTCTATCTGTTCCTTGGAAATTGAAATAGTAGAAATATTTATAGGATTATCAGTTTGGGGATTATTAGCGAAAGCCTTTGGAGTAACATTATGATTATAAGTGGATGCAAAATGATTTGAAAACATATTACATATACCTAAAGGATCGTTAGCAGTTACATTCATTAGTTTCATAATGTTGGGTAACCCCGTACTATTTCTTTTACTTCTAACATAGGACCAGAAATTCTTTGGGTCATGCAATATTTTGACTTCTGCATTTATTATGAATTGTCTATGACATTCGTTTGAAACTTTTTTTTGTCTCGTTCGCAGAACACAGAATTCATGATAATCTAAAGGATTTGACCATTTTTTCCACTTTTTAAATATTCTGTATTTTTCTTTTGTTAATTTTATTAAAGCCGGGTTATACCAATATGGATATGTGCTGTTATCCTGAACTTTTTTTGATGGAACGTTACAGTGAATGATTTCATCCAATATATCGTAAAAACGGTTAATAGCTATATCGGTTGTTAGCTTAGAAAATTCAGCATCCCAATCAACATTGTTGAGGACATTGTTTATATTTTCATAATTCGCCTTTTTAAAGAGATTTATTGTTCTTTTCTTACTTACCATGGGGATTTCTATCTCTGTACTGATATCAATAATGATTGATTTATGATATTTAGATTCAGGTATAAGATGTTGGGAGGTATGTGACACGATTATAGGGAAAGAGCTAAAAACTAGGTCTAAGAATTTGTGATTGTTGTTCGGAAAAGTAGAATATTGTGAAAGCTCATTAAAACTAAGAGTGTCTGAGATTTTAGAAATAATTTCAGATTGATGACTATTTGTAATTTTCATATTATTATCATTACTTATTGACCAGTTTATTAAAGGTACATTGAAGTCACCCGCTATAAGAAAATTATCATCACGATGAAGCGCTCGCAGTTCACATAATTTATCCATAAAGTCATAAGTGTTACGGGAGTGATTGGCTCCAGGTGGAATATAAACGCAACACAAATTGATCCTTTTGAGATTTTTAGTAATAACTGTCACCCATAAGTCTTCAGCATTCGATTCCCAATCCTTCCGCTCTACAACTGTAAGGTGTTTCTTTAACGCAATAATCACTCCCCCTCCTCTTTTATTCTCACTACGATCGCGTCTAAATACTATGTAACGATTATCAAATAGTTCATCACTGGCGATGCTTTCCACAAGCCAAGATTCAGTTATCATAATAATATCATAATCATTATTGGTAATATTTATGTAAAATGTATTCGTTTTGGAGCGCAGTCCTGTTACATTTTGATAATAAACGTTTAACATTATTAAGTGTAGAAAGCAAAGAAGAGAATTATATTATTGCATCATTAACTAATGCGTTGAGGATGAGTTGTTTCCCGATTGCATTTTGGATGATAGTTTGAGGAGAGAATCTTTGGTTTTTACAAGCACAGAAGCAGACGTATCATCCTTTCTCAAGAATATGCGCCCACTCTTGACCCACACGTACTTGAAGCGAAGGTCTTTAGCGGCGCGCCTGGCAGCCGCGTGTACATCCTTGTTGTGTGGAGATAAGTGCTCACACACATAAATTGGAGAGGAGTCCGGGAATCCAAG
This sequence comes from Hesperophylax magnus, assembly GCA_026573805.1. Taxonomy (NCBI): domain Eukaryota; kingdom Metazoa; phylum Arthropoda; class Insecta; order Trichoptera; family Limnephilidae; genus Hesperophylax; species Hesperophylax magnus. The sequence continues at coordinate 2,569,748 of JAIUSX010000002.1, forward strand.
ATGCTGACGATTCAATTTGTTATCAGCATTCCTGCGATTGAACGCCTTCACTGCTGATAGAAGTTCGTCACGCATACGAGGGCTGGGAAGAGCCAGAATAATATTCTTTGGTCGTGAACCTGAAACGGCGTTTGGATGATGAGGTGTTCGATGGCAGGACCTAATGTCATCTTCCTTTAACGTGTAATTGACAGCGGTACACAATTTTAACACTCTAGCCTTGATTACTTCATCCCTCTTTTCAGGAACCATCTGAATCTCAACATTGCAATTCCTGTTTGACTGCTCTATATCATTCAGTTTAGTGAGAAGTTCCTGTTGGCTCTGCTGAAGATGAGCATTCGCAGCATTAAGTTTTTTGATTTCTGCCTCATTTATGTTGCATATTTTATTTAGTCTGTCATACTCCGCAGAAAAGAATTGAAGTGAAGTTTTGAGTTCATCAAAATCCCCCAGCTTGGTCTTGATGTCCCCCAATTGTTCTAATATTTGTGAGTTGAGATACACAAATAGCTCACTTTTAAGATTCTTCAACATTTCGTCTAGCCACTTACGGTCTAAATGAGACATCATCTCATCTTCCTCAGAGTCGCCAGATGTCACTTTCTTTTGTGTTTTCTTCTGTCTGTTCATTTTTAAATGGTTCGAATATTGGGTATTAATTTTATAAAAATAAAAATATTTGGATTATGTAGGGTTCGATCTCAGGTCATACAGCTGCAGTTAGCAAACAAACAATATCTTAAAAAGGCCTACAAAAAAATCCTCGTTGGAATATGTCCCCTAAGGATAACCCCCAGCAACGCAGGGTATACGTAAAATACACAAGACAAATCAATGAAAGTTAACATTTATTAAATGATCTGAGTTGGCAGGTACGTACTGAAATAAATTCATGCATTAAACATTGAAAAATTTAAAAGACCTACTATATATGATGTTCATTGGCATAATAAAGTCAATATGAACTGAGTCGTGTTTATTATTTCTGAGAAGGTTTAACGAGACATTCGAAATGTTTTCCACGACTTTATGAACATTTTTATGAAGCATTAAATCAAATTCCATGGATGATGTTTACTTAATAAAGATATAATTCTGCGATTTAGAACATTATTAACTAAAACCAACTAAGAATATTGTAATGTTTATATAATTATTCACTTGGAGGAATAATATTATTATTCACATCATGCCTTTAATTAAGAATATTGAAGAATTAATAATACATACTAATTTATGGTTCACGATATTCAAAGCCGATTCAAGTGAAAATGGGATATTTCTTCGAATCTCTTATACATGCGAGCAGTGGCGGCTCGTGACTTTTGAGTGTGAGAGAGTGCTAAGTTTGAAAAATTATTGATGATTTTTACCAAAGAAAGATTTATTTCGAAAATTAGATTTTTTGTATTTTTTCAGATTTTCAGGAAATTTTAGTTAAGATATAAATATATATTAATCAGACTTGCAAGCATATAAATATATTCAATGATTTAATAATATATCTGTTCAGAGTAAAAGAACAATATATACATTTTATACAACGTGTCCGAAACTAGTGGTTAAAGCGATAAACAGTTAATTCCACATCAAATGTGGAATCCAGAGAAACAATCTAAACATTTTTTTTTGGCAACTAAAGGGTTTAAATCCTTTGGAGACTGGTCTACTCTTCGACGCATTTTAAATGATAATAAATACCGGTGACAGTAACCCCGTAGCGACCGATTTTTTTCAAATTTTACCTAAAAATTCCAACATCGGATTCGATTTACTTGAAAATGGTAACTCAAATCAAAAAAAAATACAGTGTGTGGCAAGCCTACGCACGACGAAAGTGAAACTTTTAGTATTCTTCTCTCTCTCTTTTTATTTCATTCTCTTTTTTTCTGTCTATTGACATATTTATAAGTAGCATGTGATAAAAAAAAATTAATAGTTATAAAAATATGGGATTCGAACCCGGGTCCTGCATAACGAGTGTCGAACGCTCTGCCTCTAGACCGCGAGGAGAGGTATCTCGCGCAAATTAAAGTAAAGGTAAATTAACAAATTTATGTAATTTTTTACTAAATTATTACAAATAGTTGATAAATAAAAATAATTAATCAAAATACCGAGCGACTCTACCGGCTCGATTTGTAAGCTATATTTCGACCAAAATATCATATAGGTACCGTAAATTAAAGTTAAGGTAAATTAACAAATTTATGTAACTTTTTACTACATTATTACAAATCGTTGATACAAAAAATTTTAAGTTATAAAAATATGTGATTCGAACCCGGGTCCTGCTTAACGAGTGTCGAACGCTCTGCCTCTACACCGCGGTTATTACGTATTCGAACAAAATATCATATAGTCAAAATATCTAAAAGTCGCAGCACGAGAGCATTTTATCACTTTTCCTCGTATTAAAAAAATCACAAAAAGAAAAAAAATAGTTTAAGCGGGGATCGAACCTCGGTTCTTCACGACGAGAGTCGGGCGCTCTGCCTCTAGACCGCGAAGCTGAGTTTGGAGGGTGACCTAAACTAGGTATATAATATTAGCTAGGCTCCTATAGCGAAATGATCACGGTTTTTCGTGACGGTCATGAGTCGGTTTTACTCCGGTCCTCAAAATTGCATGACGTGCGTAAAGAAGTTTCACTTCAAAAAACACCACAAAATCGCCTCTAAGGACGGGTTGTTTCAGAAAAATTGAACAATTCTTCAAATTTCATAGTTAATTTTCAAGATCTGTAAAAGTAATTTTCTAGTTCTGCCATTATATCAGTTCTGTCAAGTATTGATATAACGATATAATATATTGATATAATATTGCCCTATTGTGATATAATAACAGAACTTTAATATGACTTTCACAGAACCCGAAAATGAACGTTTTTGTAATTTGATGAAATGTTGAAATTCTATGAAAATCCATCCTCAATATTAGTTCTACTCAAGAATTAAACGTATCTAAGAAAGAAAACTAAACTTATAACTGTATTTTGGTTTATGAGGGATGAGATAGCTTCATTTAAATGGTGGGTATATAACTACATACGCAAATAAAATAAAGTTGTAAAACTCATACAGACAAAATAAAACACTTCTATTAACTGACCAAAACAAAAGTTTGGTTTTGATTCTCGTAATTTCCTGTACTGTTCCAAGTTCTTAACAGCATATACGTTAATCGCCATAAAATAGCAGCTGCGCAGCTTCTGTCGCCTTGGAATCCCCATAAGATTAATCTCATTCATATTTCATCTTACCTGAGACCTTTTCTTAGGGCAGAGAAGGTTAAGTTTTCAGTTTTCGGTGCAAACATATGCTCTTAAATGAGAGAGAAATTAAGTAATTCGATATGATGTTAAAATTTTTGATTACATTCATTTTAAGTATTTCCTTCCTTTTTACTAGTACAAGCTAATGTAATACTTAATGCAGCACTTAAATTTAATGAAACACATTTATTTTATTCCCATTTGTTAATTCAGCTATCTCAAAGGTATCCTCCGAATCAGATTTGAGGAAACAGAGCAATATTTCGTTGATGGTCTGCTCATGCGCACCAAATAAGCCTGGGTTGACCCTCGGAAGGGCATCTGAAACAATATTTTGTACGGTGTTCGTTCACCCTCTCTGCTCCATGGGTGCCTGTGAGGTGGTGACGGTGTAGGTTGTACTTCCTACAAGTGCCCCATTGTGTGGGAGAGATTCCTGGTAGGATCAATAGAAAATGACTTGTTTCCGAAGTGAATCAGACTTGCAAGCGAACAAATCATTGTACAACTCACAGCCGAATACAAAGTCCGTGCAATTCAATGAGGTTATTTTTTCAATATACTTGGCGAATCACTTTGTTGACTGTTTGAACAGAAGACAATAATTATCTTTAATCATTAATATTATTTTTAATATCACAAAATCTAGATGTGATTTGAGATTTTCACCGCCAAAGTATTATAATGATTTTTGGGGTATTATTCCGTACTGCGCTAAATCATTATTTAGCCAACGTTTCGGACAGCATAACAGTGTTCATCCGGGCAGATGTGTCATGTGTCACACATCTGCTCTGATGATAGACACTGTAATGATTTTTGAAACGTTGGCTAAAGAAGGAGGTGGCGCAACAATACTCCAAAAATAAATCACTAAATATGGATCGAAAAAAAGGTTTTTTAAATTCTGCACTACATTTCAACTAATGTATAATGAATTTTCCCACAGGAGTGAAATGTTTTTTCTGTAATGAAAAGTAGCCTGTATCACTTCCCAGTCCTCCAACTACCCTTATATACAAAATAACGTCCATCGGTCGCTCCGTTGCGTCGTGTAACAAGGACAAACAAACGAACACATTTTCGCATTTGTAATATTAGTCAGAACAACATACGATTACCACGATACGGACGCGGGCCTAGACGATATTCGAGCGAATACAAATAAAGTGTAAAAAATAAATACATAAATAAAAATCGGACATGTTTATCCGACACACTATCTAGGTTACAATTTGTCATATTGTCGTATAATAGTTAAGTCTCAATAGTCGAGTGGATAAGGACTTTCTGCCGGAAATACAGAGATTCTTGGTTCGGTTCCCAGTTGAGACCGTTACCTTCTTATTTTCTGTGTCTCGTTCTGTTTCATGTTCCATTTAGACTTATTTGTAGTATCTTCTTCTTCAAAGACAAAAAAAAATAAAATTTAAAAAAAATTGTGTAGAACTTTATCACCGACTGATTTAATAGTAACTGTAAGACATTGTGAACCTTCCCAACTCCTACCATCCCATCCTTTTAGGCTATTGTAAATATTTTTGTTGTTTTGTAATCACTTATAATAATAAGGATATAAGTGAATACCTATTATAATTGGTTCAGTTATTGTATTATATTTCATCATGCGTTTTAAATAAATTGTAAACCGTTGGTTCTCCAAACAAAATTACATTAAATAAAAGTTGACATTGACGTAATCGTAATGTATGCCGTTTTGTCATGTTACAGTTGTACCTGCTTTTTAAAACAAGTATTCAATAATAAATTGTAATGTTAAACATAAGCACTAACAATCGTCATAGTCGTTAAACTCAAGCACTAACAAGCCATCACACCATTTTCTCGTAGGGGGTAGGTAAAGAGAATCACCATCACACAAGTCTATATTGGCATATGCTCCTTGCCTCATTCTTGCCTCGTATTATGTTATACCGACTCATGCCATGTCTTGCCAGGTCGCTCCAGACTTATTTCATCGTATATTTCTCTCCTGACAATTCTTTTTCTGTCCATCCTCACATTACAATAATCTAAACTTCTCTCCCTAATTAATAAAACTTGTAGTTCTTCACAGTATTCTTCGCGTGATGTTGATTCTTACTACTTGACAGTCGCAACGCTCATGCGCAATGACTGAATAAACACGTATGAGTACCGTCGCCCCGGGAACCATTTATTGGATATCCAACAGTTCTGCCATTGTTCACCTCAAGTGATTCGCTAAGTTTTAGTGGGAGAGGCCGGCTTGGGGTGATTCTTTAACCTCTCCAGCTGGTCTCTCACAATCATCATTTTGTACCGCCGTAAGAGGGATGGAATCATACGTCCGACATTCACGGACACACTTACCCCTAGATTCCTACCCACCCCTCAAACCCTTTTCCCAGATCTTTCTCTCCTTCCCTTTCTTCCATTATTTTCCTGAGGGCCTTCTATGTGGGGTTAATGTAAATAAAATAAATCATCTTGACAGGATAGACCAGACACGGAACACACAAAAAAAAATTACAGACATAAAATGCAGTGGTCGAGTGCTCAGTCAATAACTAAAGTAACCATCAAAGTAGTGTGGGTTTTTAGTAGCTATTTTTTGAAAAGGAATTCCGACTGTTTTGGTCCGTTTATTATTTCAAAACTCAAAGATGTTATTAATCACGTACTTACTTTAAAAATGTTATTACTCTTCTTACAAGCTTTCGTCTTGGATAAGATACCTCCGAATTCCCAAGATATCAGAACTCTTCAAGGGGTACATTTTCATTCATCTCATTCTTTGGTAACTAGAACTAAGAATAAAATATTCCAAGTCGCCAAGTATATAATGGATGCCGCCTTGCGAAGATAAGCTTCCACACTTTTATCTGGAGCTGAAGAAGGCTTTCTATGCCGCGAGATTTATTCACTGACTATTTCATTTAAATAATAATATTATCTCTCCAAACGCTGCTCTTACCATTTGCAAGAAAATGTATTTGCATTTGATGAAGAATGAAAAATCTTACATTGACAATTGATGTTTATGTTTAAATTCAGAGTTCATCATGAATTCAATTCAAAAAGGTCCTCGCCCTATTTAAGCGTACAAGTTGAGATTTTTCAGTTCAGTTTTTTAGGTTCACACGAAATTTATTCTGAAGTAAACGATAGTACATTTTTATTTTACAGATTCTATAATATCAAGATACATTGTAAAAAATGGTTAAAAAAAATTTTGTTTGTTTTTTTGATAAGGGAGGAAATATCGTTAAGATGTTTGTGTGTTAAAACCATTTAAAATCGAAATCTCGATGTAAAAATGCCAGTTCAAAAGAAAAAAAGGGAAAACAAATTACTTCATTCAGAGTGTATTTCAAATAAAATATTCCAAATGGAAATGAATATTATCTTAATTGGCATTGAAAAACGTGATTCTAAATAGCTTACTGTAAATTCGTCTCGAAAAGGTAGTAAATTGGTAAACCTCTAATAATTGTTGTGGAATTTAAATTTTATTCATCCGACTTTCATCGGAGCATTCTGTCCATTGACTATCTACAACCTTTCGGATAATTTTATTTTAAATGTGTTATTTAATTAAATGTAAATTTGTTGATCCAACGTGTCATACTATAAGATTCATTATATTACTGTAGTTTTCGTTAAGTTGCTGAAATCTTGGAATTAATGATGCACTGCGGGTATTTTGGGATTAACGATGGTGCCAACATTCTATTTTAACGCTAATTTATTTTCCTCAGGCTAGTGCAAAACCGAGCCATTTGTTTTTTTAATACCTGTCTACATGTTTAAACCAATAACAAAAATAACTCAATGCGAACGCGTGTTTTCGCAGTGTCAATTCTGGAACTTTTTTCATTAATGTTTTCAGATTAAAGCTGTACGAAAATGCGATATACATATTACTATGAATGCTTGACTCTTAGTTTTGAATTAATAATACATAATTTCAATTGTTTTTTTTATTATTGAGTTAATAAAATAAAATAATTATTTGAAAAATGTGTGATTTTGCTCCTGAGTACAGTAACGACGTATTTGGAATAAGGTCAAAACAATTTCATTTGTGAAACTTAATTTTTTGAAAGGATTAAACTATAATCACACTAAGAATTTTCACCATAAATCTTAAATATGGCTTTGTTCATATCATGTATGTAATACAGAGTGAAAGATACTACCAGTATCGCCCTGGTGTAAGACCACCATTCAGAATTGAAACGTTGCTCCAAATGGCTTTAGCCGTGTTTAGTGACTAGATCTGAATAGCCAGGTACTTACCCACCTTCCTCTTTCCCTTCCCCACTTACCTTCAGCCTCACAACATCCCCCAATTGGGGATGCCATAGTCTCACTGGCTCCAGACGGGAGCAGTTGGGACTCTTGTGAGGTATTCACTATAAAAAAAAAAAATAAAAAAAATACGCAAGCTCAATAAAAAAATCCAGTTGATTGAAAATTTCATTATTTATCGAAGTTTCTTAAAATACGGAAATAGTGAGTTTTTTACACCCACGGACCACAAATTCGCCTTTTTAATCCATTTTTTATCCCATTTTTTATCCCTTTTTTATCTTTTTTTATCACTTTTTTTTTCTCTTTTTTATCCTTTTTTATCCCTTTTTTATCCCTTTTCCATCCCTTTTTTATCTCATTTTTTAAACCTTTTTTATTACGTTTTTTAAACCCTTGACTCAAACTCGGACGTGGAAATCACAATGCTACAACCTTGTCGTAGAAACATGGTTGAACGTATCTAATTTTTATTAAATATTACCCAGAAGTATCCCATTAATGTATGTTTGCTCGCCTTGCTTTACGGTTTTCAAATTTATTATATACGGCTTTTATTAATTGCACGTAACATAACACATCGTTTCCTTTACATGATTTTACAACTGAAACTTTGATGTTTTTCAACGAATCGTAAATTTTTCACGTAATTAACGAATCAAAAAATAGTCTTAAGGTTTTCTAAGCTAAGGTGACATAATTAAATACAAATTTACGACATATTATTTTTTGCAATTTTTCAACTAAACATTATTTTTTTATAATGCTTTCGTCGAAAGTTTGATTATGCCAATTAACAATGTTCAAATATTTAAAAACCAGAAAATTCGTCATTTGTACTTACTAGATTGAGAGCAGACATACTAAAGGACGAATTACACCAGCCGAATGCTTGGCTGAGTTACGCACTTTGTTACTCGGCCGAGCAACTTATTGGAGGGTAGATATGATCACAATATGTAGAAGAGACAGTGGGCGAGTCAGTTCATTGTGATAAGTTTAAAGTGCTGATAACATGGTTTCGCGATGGAGGGAAAAGAGAGAAATTAATTTTATATAAAAAAAAATTCTAAAAAAACTAAATGTTTAACATTTTCATTTTTCTCTCTTTCGCTGACTGACTCCCCTCTTTGCACTGACCGAGTGAAGAGCGAGTGAACCGAGTTGAGTATGCAGGTGAGTATATACTTACTCGACCGAGTCATTGGTCCATGGACCATGCTTCTATCTTGCCTGAATCACTCGCCCGATACTAGGCCAAGGACTGTCTGTACGGATCACAACGGCCGAGTACTCGAAAGGTGTGATTCAGGTTATAGGCGTGAACTGTATCTCCGCACAGGAAATAAAGCTTTGATAAATGAGTCATAGCTTTAAGCTTCCAAACTACCGAATTCAAAGTTGAAATACTAACCGGTAAGTTCAATCATGATACATGGTTATTTAGTTTCCTTGAAATTCATCGTGTTCAACCATGACCTTCGAACAATTTGCATCACATTTTATATAATGCAGAAATACGAGAGATATGAAAATCTCTCAAAAAATCCTTAGTTGAGTAGCTGGAGAAACTGGCGGTTCCTTTTGATATTTGCGCATCAAAAATTTGATTACAGATGGAAATTGGGTAGCCAATTTTTACCTCATTTGGCTTGCCAACCTAACCCCAACTTTTTCGGAAATCTATTTATCAGGAATATTGTATTTATAAAAGTGATTAAAAGAAACAAAAACTCATTAATATGGAGACATATCTTTTTAAAGTTCAACCACCTTAAGTGAAATGGCTGTCAAATGATATTACTAATAAAAAATAGGTGTTAGAATAAATATGTTTTCATATCACATATTTGATTTGTGATTAACATGTGTATTTGAGACTATAAAAAATATGGATATTTTGAGCGCCAATTCGAAAAAAGCTGACTTAACGCTTTTGCGTTGGCGAAAACTAACCTTGTAATTCAAGAAAAATAATTTTGAAATGTGCGTTTATTTTTGTGTTTACGAACTCGTTGAAGCAACACATCCATAAAGACTATGTCACCAAGTGGAAGCTACTTGCTGGATCCAAATGCTTTTGAAAACATTTCAAGTGTGGTTGTGATCGAATAAACAGTGTTTATCTTTCTTTTCGGTCATCATAGTCCAGATATTTGAAATAATATATGAAATACATTTACCGACATACGCAGTGCTCTGTGCAGTGATAAGTGATTAGTTTGTGGATTTAACGAAGCACGTTTATTTATAATAATTAATTCTTAATAGCTGCTCTTCGTTTGTTGTTCATTCATTGTTTTAAAAGTATAAATTTTTTGACTGTAGTTTATGTCATCCTGATGAAGTGAGGATTCTTCCACATAATTTTATTTAAAATCACGATATAAAGGCGTAAAAAATAGTCATCAATCTAATAATTTGTATGCGTGGTACTTCTTTAATTGTTCAAGTGTTTCATTAATTTTTCGTGCGTGTGTGAGGTTTATTGAAATATTGTGCATTCTTTAGATTATGTATTTAGATTCATTATCTTACAAATTAAATGATTTTGATGTGGATAGTTGGGTAGGTTGGAATTTTCAGAACACAGTTAAGAAGCTATATTAAAAAGTTTTATATAATACGATATTAAAGATAATTCTTAAATATAAAATTGATTTTAAAAATACTTTCTTATCGCGAATACTATCAATGCACAACTCAAGTCTCTTCTTACAAATTATTTTGTTAATTGTGGTTATTGTTTAAACGATTGCTACATTATAAAATTAAGAAAACTATCTACTAAAACATATTATTTCCAAATCAACTCAAAATCAGATTAATAAGTTTGAAATTAACTGACGTAAGCAAATATTGAATAACACTTGATATTAAATATTATTTCATTTTACGTGTAGAGATCATTTTCTGTTTTCATGTAGAGGTACCTAACAATTGAAATTTATTTTTACACTCCATTGTTTTATGATCTTGAAGATCATAAAACAATGGAAGATCGATGAAGCAACAAAAACAAAACTAATATTTTATTTTCTCATGGCGTACCCCAATAATTAGGGATGTCATAATCCCACTGACTAATAACCGGTAGGCTACAACATTTAAATAATTTCGAAGTTCGGCCGCCATTCTTTAATTATTATTTATTTAGGAATATTATATAAATACGATCATTTCATTTATAACATTTCTGAATGATCTGATGATTCAGGATGCACGGTTTTCAATACTCGAATTTCTGCCGAAGATTCAGGATTCACGGTTTGCAATAGTCACATTTCTGCCAAAAATTCAGGATGCACGGTTTGCAATACTCACATTTCTGCCGAAGATTCAGGATTCACGGTTTGCAATAGTCACGTTTCTGCTGATGATTCAGGATGCACGGTTTTAAATACTCACATTTCTGCCTAAGATTCAGGATTCACGGTTTGCAATACTCACATTTCATCGTAAAAACATTTTGTATGTGAGATTAAAATTATACCTTTTCGGCTTTTACTCCCCAATTCGGCGACTCTGTAAACGTGCGCTTTAAAAGCATTTGTTTGCCGTGGTGGGTGGACAAGGGTGGCGGGTAGGGTTTACTGTCAGCATTGCCTGGAGCAAGGTGGCCGGATATTCAGGTGGTCACTGGTCAGGTGGTCAGATGGCGGTAAAGTGGTCGCGATAGGGCCTGTTTGCACTGGATCGCCGAGTTAGCTGACACGTAAAACGTGGCTTCCGGACTATAATCCTATATATTATATCCTCTACTTAAAGTACAGAGATGTTAGAGCCACTAAATGTGTGCTATTTTGCTGTATGACATTAAAGATAAGTTTTGAAATTCTTGTGTTTTATTATCTTAAGTTAAAACATATTTTTATTTATACGAAACGATAAAACTCTAGAACGTTGAGCTCTTGCATCAGAAAAGTTGAACAAAGTTTTCTGTGTAACATTAAAAGTCGTAGCTTTTACGTCGTGATCATGGATATTTGCAATTTCCGTTTATCTGTGAATAATTATAATCAGTTAAATGCTCACTGATTGCTTCTTCAACATTTTTAGTTATTTATTAATAAAACCTGTTTTAGTCAAGCGATATCGGATAACTTATATTATTATCTATGATTTATCTCAAAAATTCATTATTCTAAAAAATAGTATTTTGATGTTTGTGGTGTAATAAACAAAAATAACAATAAAATATTCTAATTATTTTATAGCATCATAACATTTTCATTACATTCTTTATAATTTCTCCTTATATTTTATTATCCAGAAGCACTATCAGAAAAAACAAAACCACTGTTCATTGGTTTAAAATATAAAAAAAGTGCAACAAAAACAAAACTAATGTTTGTAAAAGTTTCAAAATTAGACAGCTTACAAGATAATAGTTTACAAAACAATATGATATGGCAGTTCTGCAAAAACATGCGTTGTAGTAACTAATTGCATATCTACGAGTACCTACCTAATAAGTAGGTACGTTCTCTCTAAGATTTTGAGACCATCAAAACGTCTCCCAAGTCAGAGTCTGCTTTTGTCTCTGACATAGTTCAGATAAGAATCTCGCTTGGAGTGTGGCAAATGAAATGTTATCTAGACTAGTATTCTTATGAGAATTTTGGCTCTTAAGTACAGTATTTACTTGTTATTCCTTGGTTTAAAGGCTTTTTGAGGTTTTGTTTTGTTCTTTATAAAATGCGTAAGATAGAGGCTTTATGGGCTTACCACTGATATGTAGCTCAATTATTGTGACCTCTCAAAATTGTAGAGTGCTAGATACTTTCACTATCTCCCTTTTGAAAGACCACCATACGGAAAATAAACAGAGCTTGAAGTGGTTATAGCCGTGTTTGGTGACCAGATTCAAATTGCCAAGTACTTCCCAACCCACCTATCCCATGGCATACCCCAATAATTAGGGATGTCATAGTCTCACTGACTAATGAGTAGTTTGGACTTTTATGCGGTATGTACATGAAAAAATAATATGCATGAAAAAAATCTGAAGTTACAACGAATCTCTCAGCGGCAGGACGCTGTAATATATGGCAAGAAAACTTTTTTTTTAAATTTTCATGCATACACATTGTTTATTCATTTATTTATTCAAAATAAAAAATATGAATCCACTTTCACTTTCGTTGTTTTTAATCCCAACGAAAAATCACATCTCGCGTTAGAACACGGAAAACTAATCACAATGTAAAAAATGTTTACATGGATATTCTACTTTCGTATAAAAATTGAAAATATCATACTGCACTCTGATCTTAAACTCACATGTGAATGCGCAGTAGGTAGTTAAAGAAATAATTTTTTTGTGTTTCATATTTAAATTTTTAAAATCCTCGTAATACAACCCGTTTCACTTAGCAATACTCATATCAGAAACGGAGGATGTACGTTTGTTTCCGTTGTTAGTATCAAACTTAATTTCAACAACTGCTGGCCCAGAGCGTCCTATGGGTCTAACATGGCCACTATGATAAAGATTTTATCGATAATGTCGGCTATCGGCGATAGTTCATATCGTTCCCTTAATGTGCTTAATTTAGCTAACGTGAACACTTACTTGTTCGTCAGCAGTCGTGCTAGGGAAATTGATCGACTAACGTGCTAAAGTTACCGACATTTTCAAAAACATCCTGTATCTATATGTGGCCGTGCTGGCCCCCCTACCTTTCCCACCGTTGATAGTTTTCTAAACGACAGCTTAACATTACCTGAAGGGCGCTGTATATATGTTTATCTATTTATTATATTATTAGAAGAAAAGACCTTACCTTTAAGATAATCAAAATGTCTTTCCGTTATCGATTGAACTGTTGAAAATATTTATATTTGTAGATTGCTATCTAAAAAAAATAGTAGTGGAGAGGGGAAATATTTACGAATGTAGAAAAATTTTGTAACTCAAGTTCACTCAATAAGAAGTAGTGTCTCTTTGGAGGTCGGAGAGTGGTGAATGTGACACTGTGGTTCGTTTGCCGATGGAGTAGTGCCCCGTGAAGATAGCGTCATCACGAGGAGTCCGGAGCGCGGCCACCGTGGCCGGGATGAACCAACTCCGGGTCCCCGAGCTGCGGCTGGGCGGACTGCCCTGCCCGCCCGCGGGGGGCCCACCTACTCTGGGCGGGTCTACTAGACGCAGGCACTCTTGGATTTGTGGGTAAGTCGTCATTTGACAACTTAATTGCTATCCACTCAAGCATTTTTTTGTTTTTATTTTTTATGCACATTCTTCCTTTTACTTTTGAATTTGGGCCTTATTTATTAGGAACGCGTTGATAATGATAATACTGTTTCTTTTTGTGTTTTAGCTCTTTAATACTATGTTAATCTTTTGTTTTCCCTTCTTTTTTTTCTATTATGAACAGTCAATTTGTTGTTGATCACAACTTATTTTCTAAGTTTGTTATTTGCCTTTTTATTTGTTACTAACAAATTGGTTTATGAATAGGTTGTCGAACTGAACTCTATCGTACTGTATTGTTCATTTCCCCACCACGGGGGCGGATAGACCCTGTTCCTGCATCCAGTAAGGTGACATTAATCCGGGGCGGCTGTCCCACGAACCACGGGTGCCTCCCCCGGCATCATGAGCGGGCCTGGGGAATGTTTGCGCGGGCTCGGTCCCCTTCCGTCCTGCCTCCGGTGACCTGAGGTTCACTTCATTCCCTAGGGTCTTTGGGAGTATCTCCCCCCCCCCCCCTCCCCCCATTTACATTTCTTCGAGGGTACTCTCGGAAAACTGGCTAAGGGACGCGGGTGCTTGGGATCGTTGTGGCCAGGCCGCTTGCCACGCTCATTCTTGCCGGGACCGCCCCGTGATAGTGGGGTAAACTGCCCTCGATACGCGGCTTGTATATTTTTTATGTTTCAATCATACTTCCACTTATAAAATTTGTGCTCCTTATTTATTATTTAATTTTAGATGCCAAACCACCAGGCGAACACATTTCATATGTGTTCTTATTTTGTGTTACTATTAATGTAAGTATGCATACATTATTTCGTACTAACAATCATGCATGCAGGGACATTGGAGGGTCTAGAATCGTTTTAAAATAAATGTAGCTTCTTTTTACAAAAAAAAATTAGAGTCCTGACGTGTGCGGCTAAGGAGGTTAAACAATCAGTTTCTTCACACAGCCGTCGGGAAAGGGTGGGTCCCCTCCAATATCCACTCAAGCAAACGCAATACTTCTCTTAACCACCAATTTTGGACTTGTGGGTAAGTTATTATTTTATCTCCAAACCAATGCGCAATAGATTGTTAGAAGTTATTATTATTTATCAGTTTTATAGCTCTCCATAGTGACTAAATCAAATTTAAACTATCTCCAAACCACTGTTTTAGGATTGTGGGAAAGGTACTTGCCAGTTTAGAAGTGATCCGTTGTCACTCAAGCAAACCCAAAACATCATTCTACTGGATTGTATTTGGATTAGTTAACAGTTTATAAATTGACAGTTTAATAAATATCTATGATCACTCAGCTAAACTCAAAGAATCTCCAATCAACAGAGTTTGGATTTGTGGGTAAATATTTATTTGCCAGCTAAATGGTCATATCCATGGTTAGGTGTGCAAATTCCTCCAGACCATCGTATTTGGATTGTGGAGAAGTTATGATTTACCAGTTTAACGGTTATTCACGGTTGAGAGACGAGTGTATTAATAACTTCATACCACAACATTTTAATTGTTGATGAGATATTTTTTGTATTTTTTCGGCATCAACAATTTCTTGACGTTTTGTTTTTGAAGAGTTTTATTTTACAATGTTTATTTATTACTTTTGTATGTTTGCGAATTGTGCCATTCTAACGGTTATCCATGGTTGAGTGTAAGTATATTTAAAATTTAATGGTTATCTGTGGTTGAATATGTGAGCAACTCGAGGCTACACTGTATTGGATTTGTGAGCCGCCATTCACCATTTCATATGAGATTATCCCTACTTTCACTACACTTTTTATTTACAATATGAAGTACAAAAACGTGTTTCAAAAAGTGTTCTTATTTAATATTGGGTAGCGGAGAGGCGACGCGACGTGTTCGAGATATACATTTTGCGAGATTTGTTTATTCTAGATGTACGGCTTGTTTAGGTATAGGATATCCCAATAGTGGGTTATTTGTACATGCGTTATCGGCATTTTATTACAACTTAGAGAAAAGAATTACTCGATCTCATTCTGTGTTCCTAAAATCAACACTAAGCACTCTAATGTTCGGTATTCGATTCATCTATCCGGCTTAGTTAAAACCATACCTTCAAATATTAAAATGGAAACACACAAACTGCCCTTTGTCTTCGTCTTAATGCCAATAAATTGACCTAGATTTAACTGACTATCCCATATGTTTATGTTTTATAATAAAAAAGAAAAAAAACCTTTAAAATTATAATTTATAAAAATCCACTGCATAAATTTGAGCATGTATTAAAGACATCGATTTATTTAACACGCACTTCTCAAAATTCATAATATATTTAAAAAAATAACATTCCATCAAATATGTATTCTAGAAAAGGTAGTTTTCATTGTATTTTTAAATAAAATTTGCTTCCTTTTTGCCCAGTACTTAGTTTGAATTGAGTCTTAATCATTTTCTCTTTTTTTTATTATGTTACCCATTTTTTAAATATAGACCTAGGTACTTTTTGTGGCTACTTCATCAAAACTCTTTTATATTATACTATTCCATTTTTTTTGTTTTCAATTTTAAATGTAGTTATTTTAACACTTTCAAAAATGTATAAAAACTATAACACACAAATAAATAAAAAAAAAACAAACTTATTTGGTAAAATCCTCAAACAGCGTACGTCAGAACATACGTTCTAAAAATACAGTTTAACTGGAATAAAACATGTATTTCTTGAACAACGAGGTATTATATTATGGCAAATAGCAAAATGTCAAATAGCTTCTAAGAATAACAGATAATTTGCTTGGTTGTTAAATTCCTCAACTCCATTCGTCCCAGGAATTTCTCCTGAAATTTTCCATTATTTTTCCTTTTTCCATCATTATTTTCCTAATCACATTATTTTCCAACTCTATTAGCCTTTCAATCAATTTATTTTTCGGGATCTGTTTTGACTTGTTTGTAGTAAAGCTTTTTTTGCATTCAGGATATAAAATGTTTCTTAGGTCTCAGAATAACTGTTCGAAAAGGGTTAATATTTTAATTTTGTGATAAGCATGTCATTTTATTTATGTGTTGAATCGCATTTTGTGTTGTTCAAGTATAAAATATAATGTTTAAATATATTACACTATACAAAGGCAGACAGCATACTGAAAACACTCTCATAGGGATATTTATACAATTACATGCATACAATCAATGAATACTAGTGTATTTGTAAACAATATCAATATAGAAAATCTTGATCCATTGACCACTGTTTTAACTTTCTTTATTTAAGTTGTGCAGGTTGATACGCTTTTTATATACATTGGTTTCTTATTAAATATTGAAGGCACAGGATAAGTAAATGTCCGTTGGCCGTATTTATTAGTAATTTTTGGAAAAGACATACCTTCATTTTGATTAAATCTTCTAAAATCTCATCGTATTGTGTGTGTGATCTGCCTTTTGCTAATATATATGGAATCCGATATTAGGATTAGACATTTAATTTAAAACCATAATATCCCACAAACAGATAAAATATTAACTGACTCATATAATAATTTTATATCTCATCTTCTTCGTGCATAAATACTTTTGCTTACCAAACGCTTAGACATGGAGTTTGAATGTCACTTATATTTGTCTTGCTCGAGTTTCCCCAAGACGTTATTCCGTATCTGATAGTCTATTCCGCTAGTGACAAATAGATTATTTTTAAAGGTCTTATAGGCATGAAATATTTAATTTTTCAAATTCGCCCCGCTATAGCTCGTAGACGTTTACAAATATTACTTACGTGAGTATCCCATTTCATGTGCGTGTCTACAGTTATCCCCAAACATTCATACGTCAATACCAATTCAATGGTTCCACGTTTATAGGGCTGTGTAAAATTGTATATACACTAAATTGTATGCAACTTTTATTTTTGAATTTAGTTTTTTTTTTTTTAATTTTTGCATCGTTTGACCATTTCTGTAAAGAAAAGAAATCATGCTGCATGAGATAATTCTTCATGTGATACGAAATCCGAAATGTGCAAAATAAATGGTTTAAATAACGGGGATTTACGGGGAAAATTGCAACATTTTCCACTTATTATAATATAATGTTATGTAGTAGGAGTTTTTTCAATTTTTTTCTGGTTATTCGTAACCCGAAATGCGTGTCTTTCTTTAAAAGAAACGTTTAACGTTCTCCAAAAATTTCTGAAAATATTTACATATTTAATGAAATTTTTACGCTTAGCGTAGTTTACCTAAGACCATTATCATCGAAAACATTGAAACGTGTGCTTTCCAAGTACGAATTCATTTTTTTATTTTATTTTCTGTAACCTCTGAAAACATTCATTGAACTTTTAATGTGAATACGGCGTTCCCTATATCTCAACGTTTCATTGGTGGAGGCATTTGTTACTTTTCTGTTTGTTCCTTTTTTTGCACTGCGAGTTCCTTTGTCTGGGGAACTCACGCTTCAAGAGTTTTCTTCTTTGCCAATGGGAAGGTGCTTGAAATCTTTAGCTGGTCAATATACGTGGGTAGTACCTACTGCTTGTGTTTAATGGTCACCGCAAAGGACTTGGAAGTTTCATTAAGTTTTTCATCACATTAATATTCGGCGAGGTGAACTTAACTGCAAATAATTATAATAACTATATTAGTTTCATTTCATCAAGAGTTAGAACATTGAAGATTATTTATTTGGCTAATAATGACGATGTATACATATTAATGAAACAAGAATCGAGTCATTATAGTGTTGTATAGCGGCTGTGACGACATTCTGCCTAACCCTTCGGAAACGGTATGAATGTGGTATAAGACTTTCAAGACTTGTATTAGAGGGACGAAATGAAAGCGAGACATATGTAGGTATTTAAAGGTATGAATTGTTTTCCGGTCTCTACGTTATCACAATGCCACCCGAGATAATAAATATTGACATTGTAATAATTACAATCTATTGACTATTATTCCATCATCCCAATATTATATTAAAACAGTGCAGTCGGTTTATTATGAAACCAATGCTTTTTAATGTGTGTTATAATCTTTACCTATGTACCTATTGATGATCTTTATCTAATGATCATCATTTAGCAGAACTATTTCAAAAGCATTATAAATGATTATTAAATAAGAATATAACTAAATATTTGTCTCTAGATCATGTTGTTTTTGTAGTTTCTAGTCTCATAAGACTGATAAAGACTGATTAAGCTAAAAGTTTTAAAATTTTAAAATAAGCATTTTAAAAAACTTGGTATTTTTAGTGTTTGAAGTACATAAGTGAAATGATTATTAAACGAGAAGTGATATATGATGTATCTTTGTTTTATTGTTAAAATTACATATATTTTTAATATTTTACTAAATTAAAGTAGCGTGTAGTATTGCTTGTTAATACAAAAATAAGTTGAAAAACCTGGTGCGTAGGACCGACGTCACCAAAGATGTAAGTCAAATTCACGTCACAAGTGGCGGGTTAATCGTGAAATGATAATTCGAGCAGTAAAATATACCAAAGCCGACAATCCTTGGAATATAACTCGTTAAGAGAGGAGACGACTATTTACCAGTAACATAGTCATATCCCCAATTATACGACAAAGATTATCTTAATTACTATCGTAAAATCTAAGCAGTTGTAGGTATAGTCTCCTTAGAATTACCGTCCGATTTCACTTGCGGCTGTGATACAGTTCTTTGGAAAACTTATTCTGGAACAGGTTCATAAAAACATGATAACAGAAGATTAACCGGAGGGATTTAAAGATAAATGTGTTTGCACATAACTTTTTTTTTATTTTAAAAACAAGTGGCGCCACCAGTTATAAGTACAAGAAAATTGAATAAGTATTATTTTGAATTATTATTAAAGTTTGCTCTTTTAATTTTACAAAACTTAAATTTCGCATTCTCTAATATAATTGTAAATTTATATCGTTGTATACGATAATAGAAAGCACGTACAGATCTTTAAAGAATTATTACTACTTTGGATTTATTTAAATAGCTCATTATTTTCCCTTGTGTACCTTACGTTTTCAATAAAACTTCTTTTATTGAAAACGTAAGGTACATAAGGGATTATCACCTTATTTTATCATTTTAGAAATGAATGACACATTTTCGTTCTGATGAACTGTGCTCCAACATTATTTGTAAATGATTCTTATATTTAAAAAAAAAGCAACCGATTATTAATAAGAATGCATTATCGTAACATATTCAACGCATTTTTCAACACTTGGATATAACATAGCGAAAACAGAAAGTAAACAGATTAACGCATGAGCTTGCCTTTTTCAAACTCTGCAAGCGGGTTTTATGTAAGGGCATGTCACCGTAGTTTTTCTACTTGAATATGGGGATAGACTAAGTCAGAATGTACACAATGTTCTTGATAAATATAAATGGTGGGTATACTGGGTATACAATATAAAGTATTGAAATTCCTTTCCATTTTCATTAAATAAATCGTACAATCTAATCTGAATTATTAATGTTAACATTCTGATAGATACTTTATAAATATTTTACGTCTTATTTCTGTTATTTTTTCAATTTTATTTAGTACAGTTTATTTAGAATTTTACAACCACCAGACTAGGCGCATGTCCGTATTATGACGGTCCAATTATATGATACGACTTTCTTCTTACCGTAGATACGTATATAAGTAGTGACTCTTTTCTGTGTTCGTTTTATGTAATATATGTTTGCATCAACTAGGTTGCTAGTGTACGCAAAAACTTTTTACTGGGATTATCTCAAAAAGTCTTAGAATCTACCACAATTTCGCTAACATAATGTAAAATGATTACATTAATGAGTATTCTGAAAATTTGGATATTGGAGTTATGTAAATATTATTGAAAATTCGACTTTTTTCATCTTTGATAATTTTATACATGAATATTATGTTTTAAATTTGTTATGCCTTTATTTTGTGGTCAACCTCAGGTATTAATTTTGCAGATGTCTCCAGAATAGATTATTTGAGTTTTTTTACGGCAGAACTAAGTGGATGGGTAGCACACAATCTACCATATTAACACGAGTAACAATAACCTAATTCATTACAATAAAAGTTGAAAGAAAATATTTTCTGTAAGTAAACAAAATAATTTATTTTTTAATTTAATGTTGCTTCAAGATGGACGAAAAAATAGTTCGACTGTTAAACTACTATTGCAAAAGCTGTGATTATGGGTGCCATCTTGTTTTCATAGTGGAAATGTTAGTTGAAGTCACAAGTAGGTGTAGATTAGATCAATAACTCGTTTTTTCCAAAAGTGGGGGTTAGACCGCTCTTGCGCTTAAGGCTACATTTGGTCTTGATGTCGTTTTGATTTCAGGAGAGACGTTGAAATCCATGTCTGGAGGTAAAAGGTTCTCATAATTGGCCACCCAATCCTCCCCCCAAATGTTTGCTTGCCCGCCCTCTTCTCTAATCTTGATTGACTACATAAATCCTCTAACGCTGTAAAAATAAATACAGGTTATCTACTATACAGGGTGTCCGGGGGTAATGTGCAAGTGTAAAACTTCTGAGAAGTAAAAAGGATAAACTTTTTTCAAAATTCCGTTGTATTTTTTTTCAAATTTAAAAAAAAAAATGTATTATTTCTTTTTAATTGCACTATCATGTAGAATCAAATCACGATGTTTGTGAACTTTCCCCCCCCCCCCCCCCGACACCCTGTATTCGTAATGTAATTCCTGTAAAGAAAGTAAATGTTATGTTGGATTTTTGTGCCAGTTGTAATATAACATGTATTTTTTCACGTGTCCTTACATTATTTAAAAGGTGACTTTTGCACGATAATAGTAGGTATAATCGTTTTAGTTTCCTAATAAACATTAAACATTTTGTTCAATACAATCGTATATTATATTATGAATCAGCAAGGAGTAATTTCAAAACTCAGTTCTTTTTCTAATTTTACAACCACGCGTTATTTTCTAAACGTTAGTTGTTTAACTACCCTCCGCTCTAGCGACCAAATTCTTCTAAAAGTACTACGTAATTTAATATGGGATCAAATATCTAACCTTATCGCCATATAAATATTCTCCATATTAAAAAAAAACTACTAGAGGAAACACTTCGATAACTTAGAAGCCCTAGAAATTAACTAATCCCTTGACAATGAGTCTATTATCAATAAACAAAAAAATAACTACAGTCCCATCTTAGATTTATGTTCCCATTCACCGATCGTTTTATCTCCTCCCCCCACAGTTCACTAATCATTATTCATCCCTCCACACCCGCTACAACACTTAATTATATATGTTCACCCATTATTTTGGTCGGCTTTGAAATTGAAACTAAAAATCGGTGTAAAAATGTACATAAATTAAGAAAAATATAGCTGCATTTGACTTTGGGGTTACATCATCAATCTTCATTTGTATCTTTAGATTACGCATTATTTTTAGCAAAAATAATTTTAATTTTTTGGAATAACTTAAAGTAAAACCTCAAATTGTAATATTTAACCATTGAAGACAATATAAACGATTCTTAACGAAAATTTGAAACATAAAAAGTAGGTCTTCGGGTTCAACTCCTAGATGCGAAAAATTATTTTGGTCAAAATGGCGGATGGCCGGTTCATATTTTGTGTAGGTATTTTAATTGTTAGATTGTATTATGATTACATTGCTTATTGTCAACTAATACTTTATTTATCTACAGCATAAATGTCAAAGCACAATGATATTTGACGCCATTTGTAAAAATTATGGCACATTCACATTATGACATTACTTTTGCCTCACTTTGTATTAACTTCGCGTAATATGTAATCTGTTGTAATTGGACATGGTCCGTCAACAAATAAATAATTATTATGTCTTAATAAGGTATAATCTTCGATTTAGATATATTTTTGAAATCATAGATTGCCTTACTTACACACCAGTGTAGAAAGTAGTAGAAATATTTTATTTATAATTGCTCAAAATGGCGATTCATCTCATACGGTTGCAGTACAACTTCAACAAGAGAAACCGCAACAACAAAAAATCACTTTATTGAGAATTTAACTTCATGAATTGACCAACCGGTTTCGGTCCCGCTTGGACTTTCCTCAGGGTTTCATAAAAATATACTGATGTAACTCCGGGTTTGTCTCACAAACTCTTTAAATAAAAACTCCGGAGTCAACAAAACACCGTGGACTTTATTTTTGTGGTAAACAGCAACTAGCTCTGATTATTATTAGCAGGCAATAAGAATGATCCTAGGCCTCGACCTCGAGGTTGCAATCGTATTTATTAATGTCTTAATCTCAGCATTATCGACAGCTTTGCGCCTTCTATGTGTAATCACTTAAATTCATATCTAGAATATCACACATACTGAAATAATTACATTGCATAGGAAGCATAGAAGATAAAGAGGGAACATCAACTTTTGTGTGGGGCGAGGGAGAGGTAGGTAAGAGAGAGGGTGTGTAATCAACTACGTGTTCCGAAACGTTCCCCTTCCCGTTCTCTGCACCCGCTCTTACCCACTCTCTCTTACCTATCTCTCCTCTCGCTACCGCGCCGACCAAAGCTGATGATCCCTCCCATCTTCTACATTTCCTATGCACCTGTTTCCGTAATTATTTTTGTATGTTTTTAAGAAACCTCGAGAAAGGTTCAGGCGGAACCAAAAAAGGTAGGTTAAAATATTATGATACAGACTTAATAATGTGTTATACAAACAGATGTAATTTTATTCAATTTATATTTGTGTATTCCCACAAAGTAATTGTCACATGTGAAAGTTTAACATATTGATCTTGGCTTTAAAACATATATGATGTCTGAGATGAAAAAAATCATTGGTGCATGATAGTCAGCCGTATACATTGGGTGAGGTATGTCATGGTCTTTGCGGTGAATGCGCCTGCCTACCAGTAGTGCGACAGGCCGGAAAGGGAGAGGCCGGTTTGGGGAGACCCTTTTTCTTATCTAGCTGGTCTCTCATAATCGTCGTTTTGCACCGCAGCACGAGGGATAGAATCATAGATTCCTACCCACCTCTCAAACCTTTTTCCTTCCCATAACTTCCTCTCCTCCATTTCCCTAAAAAAACTCATCACACAACATTCCCAAAGATGACATACGACCTGGGGGAATATTTTTTCTTGAGGACCTCCTGTGTGGGATTAATGTTAAAAAAAAATATTTATTTCACATCAGTTTATTTTTTTAGAAATAAGGAGGCCACGTTATTCTTTTCAGCTATGCTTTTATAATAAGTTCTTGAGCTACGAGATAATAATTGGTTATGTCGAATTGTTCTAGTTAAGTATATTTGTTTCAATTTCACGAAATACGGTAAACAGTACTTAGTTATTTTATAATATTATTTAAGTAGTTAAGTTAATTAATTCCAACGAATCCTACACCGAATTCAAAGTGACAATATTTAATAAAAAAATCAATTGTAACGCGATATTGAAAAATAGTTAATAATAGTTAGTAATAATGGGTTTACAAATCACAAAGTATTTTGTCTTTTAAAACTTACAGGAAAAATAATCCTTGCATAAATAGTATAAAAAGCAAAAAATAGAGTATTGAATAATCTTTGGTATGTACGAGAGTACTTGAAATGACATTCCTTCTGACAAAAAACCAAATTGTGCTGATTCAATGTAGCGCTTTCAAATCAAATGGAAAATTATATTCAAAGACATTTCAAGGTTTTGTAATGTAAAATGTCATTTCAGTACGTCACTAGAAACAGGGGAGGGTGGGTCAAGTGAATTCTAATGATAATAATATGACGATGGTGTTACATGAGTTTTTCTTAATATTTTCTCTTCGGCCTGTTATTATTAACGGGTGTTTTTTTTATTATTTAAATTCATAAATATTGTGGAAAACAAAAAAAAATCATACCATTTTTTTGTCTTATGTATGGAATTTATGCACGAAGGTTGTAGGTATAGGAGATATGCGGTTTTTGTATTAGAACAATATTACTTAGAGGAAAAAATATATGAAGAATTCTATAAACATGTTCTATAACATCAAATTTCTCAAACTGTCTCTAATATATAGGTCAACGCAATTATTTTATTGTGGCAAAGTAATTTACATTATTATGATAATATGGATGGATCTCCACTTTTTTAAAAATTCAAGATGACATGTAATTAGTGTTTGATGCTTTTGTTTTCTGTTTAAATCTGTGATAAAGGCTAAGATATTAATTGTAGTACGAAAAGACATATTCACAACTGATCGTTATTTCACTTATTAGGGAATTGGTAAGATATTATTTATGTATTACGAGGACCCACTTTAAAAGGTTTATTTTCTTTCGACTAAAAATGCAAACATCCTCGTCAGCTTTTAGTTCACGGTTTATGCAGAGTGCATTCAATTCTTTCAAGTAGTTCACTGGATTTACAATCCGGATTTTCTATTCCAAAACTTTTCCTCTCGATAAATATATTGGAGGGCTTACATTTCCTGAGTGAGCCATACAAACCCTTAATATATATATTTTTAGGGTAAAGATTTGAAAATTATTCATGACATACATTTTAAACAATATAACATTTAGAGAGAGTACAGAGACGTTTCACTAAAATACCAAGAGCTCTGAAAGATCTACGATACGAAGATAGACTCAAGGAGCTAAGATTACCAACCTTACAAGAAAGAAGAGAAAGGGGTGACTTGATCGAGACTTTCAAAATTTTATCTGGACATTACAGTTGCCCTAGCATCCAAGAAATCTTCACTACTAATAAAAATATAAATCTCCGTGGACACTCAAAAAAAATTACCAAAACGCCTTTTGCATCTAATCCTAGAAAACACTTCCTTGCAAATAGAGTAGTGGATGCTTGGAACAAACTCCCACAACATGTCATCGATGCAACAAATATAAATCAATTCAAAGCTCTATTGGATTCACATTTGGAGAGAAGAAAGGACTTAGTTCAAACTTAAAACAACTCAATTACTGTCAAACTTGTTGTGAAATCAGATATGAGCGCATCAGCAGAATGCTGCCTGCTCATTACATAATAATAATAATAATATTATCGATCGCAGTTTGGTAAAAGTATAAAGCATTGCTGTGTGTTCTGTGCGAAGATGCGATTTGTGGAAATACGGGTGAATGATAGGCACTATTTTTGTACGTGCGCTTTCATACTAATAATGGTTCATGGCGCATTTTCCTTATTTCTATTATCTATGGCGGTATCAAAAAAAAATTACCCACCAAAATAAGGGGACCACTCTCGTCACATTGTTGCCCCAGGTACCTCTCTCCGCCCTTTCTTAACATAATAGGAATTTCACCTGTATATCGAACAACCTTGACAATAATGAACAACATTGTGTAAAGGTTAAACGATTGTCCGAATAAGTTTGGCTCCCTGGTTTGGGGTGTTTACGTTGTCTTTTGTATAAAAACATGTCTCGAACAAAATTTTTCGTTGCTTGGTTTTTGTTTATTAGGGGCATTTATCTAATTAGACAGCGAACGCTGATTGACAGTGAATTTATTTTAAGCGTAATACGGATTTGTAATCAATTTTAGAATTATTATTATATTTTATTTTACTAATAAATGAAAACAATAATGTATCGGTACCCTGTACCCTTTCGGACTCTGTACCATCTGGATGGAAAAAAACGGTCTTTCGTCCTGTTTCAAAGGTGACCGCTCCAACCCGGCCAACTACCGCCCCATCTAGATCACGTCCATTCTATCCAAGGTGATGGAAAGTGCCTCCTCTAGTCTGGAGCCCCAAAAAACTCTTGATTAATTAACCCCCCTGTTTAAAATTTGCAATCTTTAGAGAAAAGGCTTCAATATATGTATACGGTTGAAATTTGTCACGTGAGATCGGGTCGCTTCTACGACTCGTTCTTGAGTTCAACAGCTCGGCTGTGGAACGAATTGCCCATGTTTGCAATGTTCCCATGTTCACTCCTTCCTCACCTCAAAAAAACCCTCCACACAGATGACATAGGCCTCTGTGCGAAATTAATGTAAAAAATATCGATGTATTATGGGCATGCCTGTAAATGTTATCTATCTTTCTTTTTTTGGAGATATTGATGAAATATCTGAATTCTTTGATGAAATTTAATCAGAAAATGAATTTCATTAATGTGTCTGAGTAGAAGGTTTTCATGTAAACTTACGACATCATTTTTCTTTCAGATGGGTTATTAAATTTCTATCAATTTTATCTTTTGTTTTTATCCCTCTCATCTGTGGGCGACCGCAGTTCCTTTTACTTAACCAAGAACGTCATTCAGTCTAACCGAATTTCTTACTGCTATCTCAGTCTTGCTGCGTAGTCAGTGTAATATCAGTCATAAAAAGACAAGACCAGTGTAATGGCGGTTATGTAACGTAGTACCTATGACATTAACACTACGTATTAGCAGTCATTCTTATGTATATAATTTGTATGTATGATGCTGGAAAACGGAACATTCAAAATATGGAAAACAGGCAATATTGATAAGAAAAAAGTTTTGGACTGACAGGGAAGAAGATTGAAGTAATACGGAAATTGTCGCAAAAAAAAGAAGAGAAGAGAAAACCCCACACAGCTCGAGATTAAGTGCCTACAATAAAGATAAATACAACGCGGGACTTGAGATATGAATATCGAAAGATCTTCAATATTTCGTCTTATTTCTTAGTCTTATACACATTTTCCACGAGGAAAAAAAGGTTTACGACAAAATAGTCCCACTTTCCAAATTTTGAGGCAGAAGATGGTGAAGGTAGAAAGAAATGTGGAAAAAAGTTTTATTATAGTAAAAGTGATTCTTTTTTGGGTTTTATGCCGTATTGCGCGTCTTTCTTTAGCCAACATTTTCGACAGTGTCCAACATGAGGGCAGATGTGTTAACGATAGTAAATACTACTGTAAAAGATACGCTTACATATTATAGTATTTATTAAAACTCTCGGTTCTAAACATAGCCATCGATAGGCAAATGCATTTAGAGGAGTGTTTAATTTCTAATGACTGCTTCTAACCAAGGAGATTCTGGAAATATTTTCTACTAAAGGGCTTCTTCAAGATCCGCATTAAGAATCCCTTCCTACAGCACCTACTTTAACCAGTTTTGGTGGAAATATTATTTTTTTATCTACAGTGTACAGACAAAGTCTCGTGCATAAAAAAAACATTTTAATTCTCCCATAAAACAGTTCATTGGAATAATATCTTGGTATCAAAATAAGGTCTATAAAGTTAATCAATTTTAAAGTTTAAAATATTCATCCTTGTTTTTTTTCTGTTAGCCGGTTCTTTGAAATTGGCATGATAATAATAATTTTCCTTGAACGACTTTGTTAGTTTTCTCTTTGTTGTATATTGGACTATTGTTTTATGAATAAATTATAATTAAAAGTTGTCTGTGGCTTTACTGAACCTTAACATCGTGTTTGTTACCCTTCAGGAGGCAAGGCAAGAATAAAACAATCGGATTTTGAAATGTAGTGTTTGATTTCAAAATCTGCGTTAATTAGGGTTCAAATGATCACCTTTGAAGTTATTTGTGGGAGGATTTTAAGGGTAATAATATAACATGTTTCTGACTGATAATCAAGGCAAAGGAAAGCTTATGGATTTCGACCATCGACCTTTAAATTCATCACGATGGCCGGAGGCTTTTTCCAGATGAAAATGAAAGCTTCTCATTACGAAAATATTTGTTTTCTTATTCAGATTTTTGAAAACATTTTGGAACTAACTTTAATGTTAAGATGAGCTAATACATCATTCGGATCAAAAATTATTTTTCAGACCCCTCGGGTTAATTTGTTCGCCTTTGGAAACAGCTGATTTAGGTCTCATAGAAATCGTTGTATCTCCCTTTCTGCCATGGTGAGAAATATGATCTAAACGGTGTTAGAAAGGGAAAACCTAGCAATTTATATTCAAATCAAGAAAATAACTACAGACGAATTAAGCAGTGCGCAATTTGAAAAAAACTTAACTTTTCAAATTTGTTGATAATTATTTTTATATGAAACAACAAAAACGTGAGCTGACAATAACGTATGTAATACATTTGTATAATAAAATGTGTGTGTATTTTTTATCATCTATTTTAGTTACAATAAACGAAAGGTGGGCAATTAAAAAAAATAAATGTTTGTTTTCAATATTTCTTAAATTGTGTTTATTTCAAATAATAAAATTTGAATGTGTATTTCATCACCTTTCAAAAACAGTTAATTTTCGGATAAAATTGGAAATATTCCATTTATTTGGATTTTATTTCAAAGCTGAAGTACTCTGCAAGTTTCTTTGAGAATATGCCAGATGCCTGAGGGATTAAATAAAAAATATATCGTCATTACGTACATTTAAATATGCATGTATATCTGAATACGGAATTGAATGCGTAATGCACCGTACGTATCCCTATCAAATATGAATAGAAAAAAACGATCTAAAACTAAAAAATAAATCAGTATCAATGACGGCCAACAAGGCGAAGCTACTAATCAAAATTATCAATTATCACATTTAAAAACTACCATACATATGTGATATTTTTCAAAAGTCCCAAGATACTTCAATACTTTCTCGTTGACACATCTATTAAAACAGCATAAAAAGATAAATTTAATCAAAAATAATTGCTTTTTTTTAAACTGTTTTTTTTTATGTGTATTTTGTATATTATACTATCAAACAACAAAAGAAAAAAAAACTCGTGCATTATAACATATAGTGTAGATACTTGCATATTACTTTCACACACCTTGTGTATTTTAAATGCGTGCATCCATAAGCATTCGTATTTCCGTGTCTATACCAGGTGGTAGGGTAGATATTAAAAGTAGGGAGGTCGGCTGAAGGTGGCTGTTCAGAAACGGAGACGATTTAAAGTTTACCAGTAAATTGGTTCCATAAGGGTGGAAAACGAGCGCAGCCCAGGTGCTTACCCTTTTGCCTCGGGGCCAATAAGTAATCAACATTTCCCTTCAGGGTAATGAAATGAATATGAATACGGAGTAAAGTATTAAAATTATTTTCGCGGCTGCCTACCTACCGCTTTTGGTTCGGCGATGCCAAAAATATGATGTTCGTTTCACGCGAAATCAAGAACAATTTTCTGAAAATAAATTAATGTTGCTAGAATAATAAAAAAAAACAATTTTTCTCTTCTATTTTACTCTTTCTGAGGTCGTCATCATTAGAATCGAGGGGAGCAGTGTCCAGGATTCTTCATCGGGTGATGGTCCTACTGTTTTTATTTCTGGAATATTATTTCTTACGATAAGTTTTTTTTTGGATTCGGTTCTTCTTGCCTTGAGGTGTGACCAAAGGATTGTTTCATATTTTGAAGACAGGTTTATATGTCATTTGCAGTACTTTACACCCTTCCATACGATTCATATCTATAACTGTCAATACTATTTTACTGTTCGTTTCCTGTTGACTTCCAGGAATCCTTAATGTCAGTAAGATATATAACTATTTTCTTTATCTTCACATGCGACTTATTTCGTAATTTGAGTTTATTGATATTGTCAATAACATTAAAGAATGAAATTTATTGGCACACGTTGCACTTTATCCATGTATTCACATTACTTGTAGGTACTCTTGCATAATATAAACATAATGTTCAAACATTTAGATTTTCAATTTACGTAACATTTGTTGAACGGAATATTCTTCTTAAGTGTATTACGAAAATTTCATCGAATTCATTTCAACGGGGAAATGAAAACATGTCTCAGCTTTTATTTTTTAATGCTTACCTACTTATACCCATATTAGAGATACATGAAAAACTCAAAATCTGGAATAATTGATTCCAGAATCATTCATATTCTTTATGTCCCCGATAACTTTTCCAGAGCTTTTTATTTTTTCAAGAGACAGAAAGGTAATGTCTTTTGGGAGAACGACTACACTCTTAAATCACCTTTCTTCTGACGTAGACATTTTTTAGTTAAACTTCAATGACTCTAAGATTGCAACATTTTTTTACGTCTGCCTCTCAACTATTGTAACAAATATATTAATTGTCAATGACGTAAATAATGTTATTTTTATCATTTTGTGAAATTAAAAAACAATTTTTTTTCACGATAAATAAATATTTACTATCGAAAACTTTTGTTAAGTTATTAACATCGCTGAATATTTGCGTACATACTCTTACGTGTGTATGTTTGGCGAAATATTTTTCGCTATGTTATTATATATATATATATATATATTTTTTTTTACTTATTCTCATATAAATTAGTTTTACAAAGGTAAAGTACATTGTCCTCCACGCTAGGAGTTCACCTGTGTTGTGGAGGACTTTTTCAATTGTAAAGTTATATAAATAATAGTAAACAATACAGTAAACAATACAGTGGCGATTAGTTACACAGAGAAACGATAGAAATTAAAATATAATATCGATTTTTACATAGTTTTAACAAAAACAAATGCGAAATATAAAAAATTAAATATTAAAAGGATTGTAGCCAGTTCCATATGTGTTTTTTGTATTCTGTAAGATTAGATGTTTTATATTGTGTTGGAAGTGAATTGTAAAGTTTTATAGCCTGGAATCTGTAGTGTTTTTGTCCAAAGGATGTGTTGGTTTTTGGTATTAGTAGTTGGTGTGCATGTCTTGTTCTAGTATTAAGAGAAGTTTGTGAAGTTTTAAATGTGTTTAGGTTCTTGTAAAGGAAAGTAAGTATTTGTTTAGAATATAATTTTTGAATCTTCAACACTGGGAATTTTTTAAATATGGTTGAAGTGGGTGTTAGTATTGGTCCTTTAAGTATTACTTTTATTAAGGTTTTCTGAGCTTTGTACAGTGTGTCTATGTATTTTTTACTGGCATAGCCCCAGGCAATAATGCCGTATTCAATTATAGATTGTGCTATTGCGAGGTATATATTCTTAATATCAAATATGTTTAGTATATTTCTCACGTTTTTGAAAAAGTAAATCAACTTGTTTATCTTTACTTTAACCGACTCAATATGTCTGTCCCATTTTAAATAACGGTCGAAGTATATACCAAGATATTTGATATTTTCGGTTTGTGTGATTGGAGGACAATTGCATGGGGTGCTCGCTGAGTGACAGGAATGTATTTTAAGGTAGATGTTTTTGGAGGGTTGGCCTCTCGAGCTTATGCTAAAGGTTATGAATTTAGTCTTATCTATATTTAAAGTTAATAAGTTAGAGTCAAGCAATTTTTTTGTAATATTTAGGCCAACTTCAGCTTTTGTGATTAGTGTGTTCCAGTCAGTGGCCTTAAAAAGTAACACAGTGTCATCAGCAAAGCTTATAATTTCCCCGTCTATTTGGAGCTGAAAATAAACTATTATTTTTTTAAATAAAATATAATGCCCCATCTCATCCTACCAGATTAACCTGCAGCCACCAAACTTCGAAAAACATTAAAAATACGAAGAATAAAATACATAACGAAAATAAAAAAATATGTTTGACAAGTTAAAAGTAAGATAACTTATCCAGATAAGATATTTTTTTTATGAATTATAATGTTTCCACCAACCGTTTTTATCTCTGAAATTTACTAATTGCTTTTTTTCTTTTTTGTTTCAGGTAAGTCTAAACAAATAATAATGGTGTTGCACTGACTTCATTCTACATACACGCTGGAAGTTCATGTATTCAGAAAAGCTGTAAGTTACGATTAAAAATAATTAGAAATCCTACATTTATTATATATACAGATGTAATCATACGTAATAACATATTTGTTAGCATAAATGATGAAAAGCGTGGGTAGATATTGAATAAAAGCGTCGGGAACTTGCAGCGGAAAGTAGCAAAACTATTGCCTTGGATACGTTTTCCCAAAGTTCGTAGACGAGACGCAAACCTTTTGCGGTTATCACAACGATTCCTTCGTCAGCACTCCTCGATTAAATATATATCGATTTGTCCTGTAAGAAATACGTCTTAGTAAACAGTTTGTTGTAAAACGTCAAAAAATTGGTTGTTTTTATTCCTTTGAAGAATTCTTTATTTTTTATTCCTATTCGATTAATGATAACACGTAGGCTTTACCTGCGGGCAAATGCGTAATTTGCCAAACAGGTGTCGTATTTTTTACGAATGCGGCAGTAAATGTTATGCTTCTAGTGGGTTATTGAAATTATTTTATATCTTACTTATTTCCGTGCATTTACCAATATTTTCAATAATAAGTAACAATTCTACATTTAAATTATATGTGGGTTGTCGTGCAATTTATTCGGTAAATTGTACAAATTTATAGCGATCACCTGCGCAATAAAAATGTTTTGCGTCAGCCAGTTCTGAAACAGGGTACCTGCCTATTTCGGGCGTGTTGCCTACGCCTCTGAAAATGTGAGTCTTCTAGTTAGTACATCATCCTCGGAGACATATATTTTTGGTAGATATTTGTATTCATTTTCGAAAAAAAGTTTATTTCCCCAATTTAATGTGGTGAAGGAATGCTCGACGGTTCAGAATTTATTCTTTTACATAAAATGACACAAATATTTTTTCGATTTTTAATTTCAAAAGAGAGAGATTTATTAGTAATTTTTAAACCCCGTGGTACACATTTCCTTTTTGTGTTCTGTATACTATGTGAAAATGCATTTTCTTCATTTTTTTACCCATTAAATTGTGTAGTTCTCACTTTTTGGGAATGATTTTTGCTAGCGTAATGTTCGGAAAAGTTTTTGTCATTTCCCAAAATTGATGATACACTGATACACCAGGTCCACTTTCCTAACTATTAATATTGAGGTTTAAAGGGAAGCGCGGGTTCACAATTTATCACGAAATCAAATTATGATCAAATATAGTGCATTCTACAAAATTGAATCGTGTACGAACTGTTGGGTAAATTGCTTTTAATACATAGGATCTGAATACATGATAGGAGTACAACATTGCGAACCATTTAGGTATTATTAATTAAAAAAAAACAAAGTTTTACAAATGATGAAAAATTCATCCTTAAAAATTCTTATACTTTTTAAAACATTTCGTTAATCAAATCCGTTTGTTACGCTGTTATTTTAAAATATTACAATCTTTTCATATATTGCTTTATCTATTTAGAACTTTC
Source organism: Hesperophylax magnus (assembly GCA_026573805.1). Classification (NCBI taxonomy): domain Eukaryota; kingdom Metazoa; phylum Arthropoda; class Insecta; order Trichoptera; family Limnephilidae; genus Hesperophylax; species Hesperophylax magnus. The sequence goes on from JAIUSX010000002.1 coordinate 2,603,577, forward strand.
TTCTAATGTATTCTCGTTTAAATAACCGCCCAAAGCAATTCACTTTTATGATTTCATTTCAATTTAATATTTAAAAAGAAACATATTTCTTCTCCTGGTGATTCAGTTTCTTCCAATATCTCTTTCATTCCCATTCCGTATTCGATATAACCGAATTCCATCCAATACCGTTCATCTCGTTTCCAATCATTTATCCGTTTCCTTAACCCTCTTATAAGAGAGTAAATTTAAATCAGCAAAAAATAAATACTTTGTTAGCATTCCTTAACAGAACAACTTTTTAATATTACCTACCCAAATAAAATGACAAAATATTTTAAATAACGTTATTTTGTGTGTATATAATCCAATTTTTTTGCTAGAAAACTCAATCGAATTACCTTAACGCATCTCACTCTTGATTTGGTTTGATATTCTGCTTTTCTAACATAAATAATAATAAATTGCACCCCAATATATTATACCGGTACCGGCGTTCCGAGAACCATTCATAGGATAACCAACATCTCTGCCATAGGCCACCTCAAGTGTTTCGCAATGTTTGTTGACTTAGCAGGGATGCCCGTGTTTCCGGGGTGAGGATTGTCTATCTTTGCGGCGATCCTAGGAGAGATCATCTTACTTCTCTTCTCTCTCTGACACCCTGATTCCTACCCACCCCTCAAACATTTTTCCTTCCCAGATCTTTCTCTTCTTCCTCTCCTTCTTTTCCTCAAAAAACCCACCATACAGCTACCCCAAAGATGATAGGCCCCCAGTAAAATTATTTTAATCAGGGCCTCTCGTGTGGAGCTAATGCCGCACTTCGAACATAAACCAATACTATGTTATTGCGTTATTGGCCAGATGATTTACTTTTATATAATCTACTAAATCCATGTCAAGCAACGCTTCAATTTTGAATTGTAATCTTTCACCGAAGCTCTACTGAGAGTATCTTCCACTCTGAAACGTGTCGCAAATATACTATATATTATTTCTAATGAATAATTTGTAAAACAAAATTAATAAAATAAAAGTTGCTCGTGCACGCCAGGATATTAACCCCCGACCTCTAAATTCATGGTCGGGAGATTTACGACTGGACCGCGGAGGCCGTCAAACCTGTATGTTATGTAATTTATAAATACATACGATTAGTGAGAAATAAGGCCGATAAAGGTCGATTTCCATTGAAAAAATTCTTTATCTCTAGTTTTACTTTTTTAAATTTATTTTAAGTAAGATATTGTCTCCAAATAAAACATTTGATTTGCGTAAATCTTGCATTCGTATCCTGAGTTTTCAATTCGAAATTCAACATGCGTAATTTTTTTTTAAATAATGTTTTACTTAATAATTTAAAGTACTTAAGACATATTTCTTCTACAATGCTTAGTGACCAGATTCCAAAAGTTTATTTTTCAAATAAATATTGGAAAATAAACTGACACGGTTCCATTTAGTTTTTACCCTTCTATCCGAGGGTTAATTTGAGATCGGGCACGCTCCGGTCCCAAATAGACGCTGGACCAAAATAGCGGTGGCACTGAGTCAAAAATGTCGGGGACACAACGCGCGAGACTAATTATAAAAAAACATTCATCTCGCTCTATAAACCCACACAGAGGTGTGCCTGTTCTGATCTGTGTCCAATTAAAGGTTTTATATCGAATCACGAATATGTTGAGATTGAAGCCAGGTGAAACTAACTATCCTTCACATTAGTCGATGAAAACAATCACAGAATTATAATCTTGTATTTCTGAGAAGTAGACTTCGTGTCCAAAAAAGTATATTTCTAATTGTCTATATTTATTTATTGACTCAGAACCTAATTTTCCTCTGAAATCATAAGATTTGTAATCAGGTACTTAAATATCTACCTACTCAATTACCATAAATGTTTTTCTTAAGATTTATTTTAATTTCAAATAGGGAATTGTACAAATTGTCAAAGGAAATGTCATCTCAATGACAATTCTTTTTTCGCCAAGCCGGTAAGTATCTAACATAATATTAACTATTCCGATTTGACAGCTCGTAGTAGGAACCACACTCTGGGGGAAATAAAAGGTACGTGAAGAAAAATGAATATTGCTAATTTATTAAAATCGGGTTTAAAACGGGATTTCACGGTTATTCCTTTTAAACTTTAAAGTACGTTCGTAACATATCGGGACACGTGTTGATGCACCTGCATTCGCCCTGATAATATATGATAACGAAATTCGAATGCGTGTGTTATGTCATGTCATGTGTTCCGAAATCGCGATAGTAAATTCCTTTTTTAACCGGATTACGAACAATTTGAAGAGATTCTTAATAAATTGGCAATATCAGTAAGTTTTCTCCGTTTAGTATCCAACAAGGCCACCATATCGAACCAATACCACCTTGATCACATCTAGGAGGTTTTGATTGAACATGAACAGAAACGTTGCAAACAAATTTACAGACAAATTAAATGCCCAATGTTCTAGCTGCGGTCAGTCAAAAAAACGACCTTAACATCATTTCTTTGTAGGAAAGGAACTGAGGATGGAATGCCATACATTTTGTAATTGTTGCATACCCCTTTTTCGATGAAATCCATACATCGTCTCGCTATAGTTACTCTTCTGTTATTCCGACGCTTGAAATTACTCACTCGATCGTGCATTGTCTTCTTGTAATTATCTGAATACCGCACAAGAGTTTCAACTGCTCCCAACCGTCTGGAGCCAGTAAGACTACGGCATCCCCAATTGGGGAATTTTGTGAAACTGAAAGTTGTGGGGAAGGAAAAGAGACGGGAAGAGAAAGGTGGAGAAAAGTATGGCTATTCAGATCTAGTCCTAAAGTACGGCTAAAACCATTTCAAGCAACATTTCATTTCAGAATGGTATTCTTTCACCAGGTCAATACTGGGAGTATCTTTCACTCTGGAACCACCACAAATATACTATATATTAAATTATTTGAACTGACTTTGTCTGGTGAGGTGAGTTAAGAAAGTGTTATAAAAAGTCGTAATAAAATAAACGCCCGGGTTGCCGGTACTAAAATCAAATATATATATATCAATTATCTAAGCGTCTTAAACTGTTCTTTATTAACTATGCACTAGGCCTTGTATTATTTTTGTATCTCCTTATTTGTAACACGGTATAATTTGTAAGGCATTTATTCGTTATCTTTCGTCCCTTCTTTGCTGATTTTATTAATCCCGCTATACACCAGGGTTAGTAGGTATTACTCTTTTGTGTACCACAAGCATATAAAGTGTATTTATTTATTGATAGCTAATGCATTTAGTTCTTGATTCATTGAATTTCCAGGATCCATACTACTTTCTGTGTCGTTCAGCTTTCCCATTTCACGCAAACGTATTGCACAAATACTAAAAATACCCTTTTGCTCCAAGAATTCAATGTTTTGTAGGTAATAATTATGATTTGTAAACATATGTACCTATTTTTTCTGTCTTTATTAGGAAACGTTGCTTTAAATGGCTTTGGCCGTGTTTGGTTACAAATCTGAATCCCCACCTTCTTCTTCCCCATCTCCTTCTCTCACCACTACATTTAGCCTCACAACATTTCACTATTGGGGATGCCATAGTCTCACTGGCTCTAGTCGGTTGGGAGCAGTTGGAACTCTCGTGCGATTTCAGATTAAAATAAAGCTGAGCATATAAGAAAACTTCCTACTACTTTCACAAAACGTTGCTTGTGGGATGACGGAGGACTTAGATATCAGCTGATAGAACACGCGACCCCTGAATGGGAACCTGATGCGTCTGTTCTCGCAGCTGCTAACAGGTCATCATGTATATCATGGTTTTAAATTATTCTGATTTGGGTTTCTTCAAAAAAAGTAATTCGGATACATTCATTGTAAATCTTGTTCAAAATCGTATGAATCATTCTGCACAAAGAGAATTGTTTCATGTACCTACCTCAGACATTTTTCTTTCGTCAATTTTTCTTTTCTTTATTTTTGTGTTGACTGCTATCTTTCACAACAACGGTATCCTAATAATAGTTGAATTGTTGCCAATTTTAAATATTATTTTGTAGTTTATTTCACGTTTTCTATGTGTATGGAATCCTTTTGTGGGTCATTCGCGGCGTTATGACGTGTTCCATGTAACCTATCTCAAAGCATGCTCCATTACATCTGTCAATAAAAAAATCAGGGAAGCTTGAAATTGACTATAAACGTTCATTGCGACTATCTCAAATTGCCATTCGGCGCGATGAAACATCAAAGCCCAACCAGTTAATATGATTCAATTGCTGGAACAATGACCTTAATTTGCATCAAAGTGTGTGCTTTGTGCTTGAAAATAGTATTTTTTTACACTAGCTCCACAGAGAAAAATAATGCCCCTTAGGGCCGATGTCATATTTGGGGATGCTGTGTGAAGAGTGTTTTTAGGAAAGAAGGGGAGGAATTTCTGGGAAGTAAAAGGTATGAGGGGTGGGTAGGAATCTGGGGATCAGTATTACGAGTGAAGAATGTATGAATTCACCCCTCCCACTGTGGTGCAAGGCGATGTTTTGAGAAAGTCCTGCTGGAGGGGTAAAAAGATCACCCTCAGCCAGTTTCTCCCGATCTGTCACCAAAACCTAAAAAAACTTTACCCCATGAACCCGGACACTCCTAAGTCAACAAACGTAGCAAACTATTTGAAGTGACCTATGGTAGAGGTGTTATAACATACCCGCCTCTAAAATTCATTATTTCATTAGTGAATTTGTATCCGGAGTCAATGGGACGGTGGTATCCCCAATTGGACTACGCTGTGAGTCTGATGGGAATTGGTAGGAGAAGGAGATGGTGCAGAGAACGGTTGGGAAGTACCTGGTTATTCTGATCTGGTCATCAAACGCGGCTAAAAAAAAGACAAAAATTCCCGGGTTACGAATAACCTGATAATATTTGAAAATCTCCTACTACCACCACAGTAAGCGGAAAATATTGCGTGTGTTGTAAAAGATGACTTAGCCAGCCGAGGAATTGAACACATTTCGCCTGGGTTGGACCCAAAGGCGATGCCAACAGAGTGCAGAGTTTATAGAAAGTAAATTAATCTTCCTCTTTTTATCTAACATTGTATCGTCTCGTGCAGACTATACCTATTAATAAAATAAACAAAAAATCGTTTGACTGGGGATTGAACCTTCCTACCCAGGAACTGGACTTGAAATCTCTCCCAACCTCACCAAATCCCGATCTGGTAGGACCGGAATTTGTTTCGCAAATTAACTGCTGTAATGTCATCCGGTTTCAAAGAAATGCGTATGTTTCTGCGAGTGTTTTTGTGATTGCCACCAAAAGATAGAATGATGGAATCCATTGTGATCAACAACGAGTCTATATGCCGAGTTTCAGTTCGATCGGATTCTGGGAAGTGGGTTATTTTCCGCTTTCAATATTTTCATTTAAAACAAAAAATTTAATTCATATTTTTGTTTTAACCGCATAATTATTTAATTACTATTTAGACGTCACGCGTCGACTAGGTTGCGCTTGTACCCTTTACTCATGCTTTATCAGTTTTGGCAAAAATATATCTGCCCATTATATGTATTATAATCAACATTTTTATTTTATTTTTTATTGAAATTATAAAACAAAGGTACAAATTGATAATACGTTACAAAACATTTTTAATTGATAATTTAATAACCCAGTTCTTGGACAATTTATTTAGGATCTAACTGGAGAGCTTGTCTGTTTTCTAAAACTTAAAAAATAATAAAGGTACAATATTATTTAAAACAATATAATTAATAACTTCGTAAACACCACTTTTGTTATTTAATTTGAAATATTATGACACATCACAAAATATCTACTTCATATAATGAACATATCGATATAATTGCTTAAAAAAGTAGGTACAGTTACAAAATTTTTTCAGTAATTATCTAAAATATAAGAAATATTGAACATTAAATGAATAAGTGAAAAAAGCAACCGAAAGATTCTGAAAATCATCAGTAAAATATAAATCAGTCTGTTGGTTTTGGAAATATTACTTTTTTAAAGATGGAATAGCTAAAAAAATATATATAAATGTATATGCTTTTAAACTTTTCTTTCTTACAACTTTATTAAATTTTTCTCTTTAATAATTTTACGCATTTTTTACAAACTCGTGAAAAATATCAAAAAAATAGTTTTATCAATTTTTTACTATATGGAATACAATATATGATTGCTATAAAGCACATCGTGTAAATAACATTGCCATTCGATGACGCGTTTCATTGACATGGAAATTCACAAAAAGCGAAAGCTTTGCAAATCTCTTGACGCCGGAGTAAATTGTGTTCGATCATTTTTTTACCAGACAGACATTTGGTGGAAGTTGTGTTTTTTGTAATTTCCCCCCTTTGATAATGTTCAATAAAAACTGGGTACTGGGCCTAAGTTCTTTACAAAATTAACTCTGATTTTCTTACACGAAAGTGAATATGTATTGTTTTCTTAATCTTCCCTATAATTAATGAAGATTCCATTAATTAACTTTGTGTTAATTACAGACAGCAGTTTACATAAATCACACAGACAAAGGGCCCATTGAAAGCTCATCCTTGTCATCATTATTTGGTCTGCTTATCTTCGATCTAAGAATCTAGCTAAGTAAGTCTCTGGCTGACTTACCTTCTATGACGAAATTTAGTGCAATACTGTTCTTACTAAAACACCATTAGAAATAATAGGAACGCATTAATAATATCTATTAAATATAAGATATTCATTAATTTCTTCCCATTTATCGAGCTTCGTGGTCTGACTCAGAGCACAAACGTCACGGTTAAAAATCTCGGTGATGTGCAAATAAAAGAGTATTTAAAATAAATTACTGCAATTTATTTCATACTTCTATTTTGAAATTTATATACTATCCCGATCTCAATTTGACTAATCCAATAAAAACGAAAATTCAAAATGAAAAGTCTCTTTAGCTAAAAAAATTAAATGCAACATATTTGTTTTTAAAGATTTTTTTATAAAAATGTTTAAAAAAAAATAAAATGAGATATTTTTTAATTTTTATAAATGTTTTAAAAAAAATACCATTCTGAAGATGGCTTTAACGAGCTGAAACCGGTTACGGTCAATAAAATTAAAGTGGAAATAAGTTTCGTATTTGTTTTATTATAATATACAGGGTGTCCGGAAACTCGTAGTACAAGCGGGAAACTGGTGAATCTACATCACATTTGGAGTCGATTTTGTAGTATATTTTTTTTTGATTTGAGCTTTCGTTATCGAGTAAATCGAGTTAGAAGTTCATTTTTTTTTTTTTTTTTTTTAATCAAATTCTTATAAATTATTACTGAAGATCAAAGTACCCAACTAATTAAAACTATTTGAAAGTTAAACAAATGAAGAAACTCGGATTTTATGCATTATTTTGAAATCACCCTTCATTTAATCCGGTGAAATCATAAAATATTTCTGCTCTGCAGGGTTAAAACATCTGTTGTTCAACCCTAAACACCAGAAAAAACTTTAACCCAAAAATAGCCGAAAAATATTTTTTTTTGGTTTTTTTTTTTTTTTTGTGAAAATGCTCAAATCAAAAAACTTTATGTTTTTTTGGGTTCCCCATGTGGTGTAGATTCTCCAGTTTCCCGCTTGTACTACGAGTTTCCGGACACCGTGTATAATAAAAAATGTAATATAATTATTTCGGCACAATAGTGATGTTATCGGGGAAGAACAGCAACTAAAAGCAAATTGTGTATTTTTGAATGAGAATTATATACATATGAATAGTGATTTTCACCGCTAAAAGTATTATGGTGACATATTTTTGGGTAATTATTAGCTAACGTTAAGAACGTTAACGTTATTATTAGAAAATATTAATTTTTAAGTTCGATGAATCGATTACATCTAATAACTCTGTCTGACAGGACAATTATCTCAGGCCTGGTTGCATTACATAGAGTCATTAACAACCTAATTGACAGCCCTGGCGTCATCGCCACTATTAAATTCCATGTACCGGCTAGGAACAAAAGACAAAATTTAACAATTTCTGCAACGCGTATACGACCAACTATCAAACTTACCCACTAACCAACAAGATGCATGATCTAGGCAATAAGTTTGGGGGTTCTGGATTACTGATATATTTACTGACGCTATTTATAGAATAAAGCGCATTATATGCCAACATTTTGCTGAATCCTACAAATTATAGTAGCTTAAGTAATGTGGTTTTAGTGATTTGTCTTATGGTACTATTTTAGGTATGTTTTATGTTTCTGTCACAAGTTTTAATAATAATGTTTCATATTTGAGTTTACATTACTGAAAGCCCTGCTGGGCGTAAAATCTAAACTCTAAGCACGATGATGATTCTGCCGATGAAATTGAATAAAAGCCTAAATTAGTAATTATTTTTATAATAATTATTGTCAATCTATTGAAAAAAATAAAAATATTATAGTAAAAGTTTTATTTTAAGAAATTTAATTTGCTGCTTAAGCAAATCGTATGTCCTGTGAATATCTCATATAAACCTTAAATCCAAACATTAAGGTAAGTCCAATTTTTTTATTTGTATTTTGTGTATGATAAAATAAAGATAGCATCAAATTGTATAAGTATTTTTTTAAAGTTTTTACACCTTCGAATAATATTTCACACCAAAATGACTGCTTAAATGAGATATATCTCTATATATATGTATTTTTTAAATGGACCATCATTATATTAATATCAAGTTACTTGACTAATGAATCACGATACTAAATTCTCAGTAAAAGTATTAATGTTATGATGGAGTAAGTACAAATTTGGAACTGTGGAACGTACGAGTTCTTGAAGTGAAGGATTGGAAAAGCAATTGGGAAACAAAAAAATCCTTCGTACAGACTTATAGCAAAACAAGGTCCCGCATTCTTGAAAAATATATATGTTTATCCAACACTGTCAGGATATGTTACATCAATCTTTGTTATTTTCGCAAATATGTACACACACGGGCAAATGATTAATGAGAGGTAGAGCCTTTCACATTTCGCAGTCCCCAGATATATTACTGGCGCGACATGCCTTACTGGATGTACCCACGTCGACAAAATAAGAAACTATTACGTTATGTTTAAAAGGAATACTGTAATGACCCTAACCCAAATTACTTGGTAGAGGATTCTTAGAGAAATACAAGAAGTGTAACATGGTCGAGAAAAAATTATGTTCATCCGCTTTCCAAACTAATTCCAAACATCTTTCTGCCCATCTGTCAACGACACATCAACACACTGAGAACCGAGACAGTGAAAAACCCATTACTATTAGAAGACATTCATATGATGTATGGAATACAGATATAGATATATTCACATCGCCCTTGAGGTTATTTAAAAAAAAAGCGCAATTCAAATCATCCAAATATTATTATTAATATAATACAAATTATTAAAAAAAAAAAAAAACTAACTAACCATCACGCCGTTTCCCCGCAGGGGTAGGCAGAGAGGACGGACCGCCAAACAACTCGGTCTTGGCACACACTCCTTGCCTCATTCACATTTATACATCGTCTCATACATACTCTTCTATTATTCTGACTCTTGACATGGCCCGACTCGAGTATCTGATTCACTTGATCGTGCCATGTCTTCCTAGGGCGTCCCCGACTTCTGCTACCATTCGCATTTGCATCATATATCCTCCTTACACTCCTATCTTCGCTCATTCGCTCTACATGCCCAAACCATCTAAGCGTCCCTTTCTTAATCGTACTCATTGCGCTTACATCAGCCTTGCACTCTTTGCGGATCTCCACATTCCTCACACGATCAAAAATGGTTTTACCACACATACGCCTCAGGGATCTCATCTCAACAGCATTCAATCTACTTTCATCCTTTCTTTGCCAGTTCCATGCCTCACTTCCATACATCAAGGTAGGTACCAGCACTCCGTTGTGGACTGCTAACGCTTCTTTGGACAATTTTTTGTTAGCACCAACGGCAAAAAAAAAAATAAATAAATAATACAAACATAACAAATTATTATGTTTGTATATATAATTTTTTTCATTTGTTCTCAGCTAACTTTCTAATATTTGTTTACTATTTTACCTCCGAATCGCTATTTGTGTAAATTTATCATTCTACAATCAGAAGATTTTGTTCTGAAAGCAATATCCGCGTATTGATATAAATTAATTTGATGTAATGCTATGTAGCATTTGCCAACCGATTTCACCAGAGATTTAGCACTATTTTTTTGTCGACAGTTGAATTAATAAATTTAAAACCGATGTACTTAAAGTAGCGAGCTAAAAATATTTGCAGTGACCTAAAAATTTATGACAGGAAAGACGTACAGATTTCGTAGTTTGCTGTTAGAGAGTTTTTGTTTTTTGCTGCTTTACAAGTAAGATTCCATTTTAAATACGGATCTGCAAAACTTGTGGAATACGAATTCTTGTCAATGAAACAGATTATTTAAAAGATTTATTAATACATTATTTTATAAACCTTATCCACACTATTAGAAGTTAATAAATGTCTACTGCATTGCATTTATTATATTGTTGATGAATGCAATTTGTTAGTAAATATTAAATTAGTTGTTGAAAAAGTTTCAAACAGTGTATTATTAGGTAATTTTTGTTCGTTTCACGTAAAAAATCCTTTATAAATAAGCATAATTTTAATCTATGGTTAAAAATTTGCATAAGTAATTTTTGGGAATTCCTATCAAGAATATTTCCTGCAATTATTTGCAATGTTTTAAAACCCTTCGTAAAACAGCTGCCAGAGCTTTTCTTCGAGTGATGACTTCGAGTCATTTGACTTGTGTCGTGATCCAACCATAAATATCTTCTTCTGTAAAGTTGGACAGCACTCAACAATACGTAGTATGCGGTACGCATGCGTCAAGTTCATGATTGAAGTGGCTTCCTGCATCTCAAAATATTGCATCGTTTAGACTTGCTTAAACTGCTTCCTTGTCAAAATACTTTAATTTTGATCACTGATAGCCAGTGAAACTTTTTAATGGAAGGCGGCTAGTTTTATTCCTGCGGGGTTACGTAATTATTCAGTTGTTGAATTCAATAAACCAAAAACTTTAACTGCTACTTCCTGGGTCGGGTTGTTCAAAGTTGATTGTGAATATATATATTTTTTTAATAGAAACCGCACAAGAGTCCCAACCGTCTGGAGCCAGTGAGACTATGGCATCCCCAATTGGAATATGTTATGAGGCTGAATGTAGTGGTAAGGGGAATAAGATGAGAAAGAAAAAGGTGGTGAAGTACCTGGCTATTCAGATCTGGTCACCAAACACGGTAAAAGCTATTTTTAAGCTGTTTCAATTCTGAATAAAGGTCTTACACCATGGCAATACTGAGAGTACCTTCCACTCTGTGAAATAACACAAATTAATCAAATAAAATTTACTCTCGCATACCGGGATGTAAACCAGTGACCTCCAGCTTGCTAGTCGAGAGTTTTATCATACACTATCAATGTAGACTAATATGGTGCTGAAATATAAAAAAAAAACTTCAAAGAAAAAATATGATTTTTCTGTTATGTTTGCATCAATGTTTACGGAATAATTATTTTTTTCTTGTAACATAGTATAATTGTATGTTCTGATTAGTTTTGTTAATTAGTGGTGAGAAATAACTTGTTTTAAGATAAAAGTTTTGTTTTTCATTCCAAAAGTGGGTGGTGAATTTTTTCATGTAAAGAGGCTAAATTAATTTATAAATCATTTTCCGTGTCTTTCAAATGAAATAAATGAAAACATATTTGTTTCGTAAACTGCCGCACTATTTTATCGAACATGTTGTAAATTGTCGAAAAATTGTAAAATGCGTCGTTCCTATAGTAAATAAATAATGTCACTCTAACTTTTTTGAGCTGCACAAACATATTGCACATTCATTTTAAGTATTTACATTGTAGGTACAATTGTGTAGTTTTTGTAAATTACGGTGATCTATAGATGGTTGGTATTTATTTATCTTATTTACCTTTATTTTATTTTATTTTATTTTATTTGGGAAACAAACAGTTATACAAATATATTTTAATACAAATCATTTTTACCAAGTTGCATAAACCAGTAAAGTTTCCACAGAAGATTCATTTATATATAAGTAGAAAAACAGAAAAACATATGAATATAAATAATACAATACAATATAAATACTAACTAGTAGAAAAGGAAAATCTCCAAAAAAATAAAAATAAAAAGACTACAGATTCAACCCATACAAAAACAATACACACACTAACTCAACTAAGTTTCCCGCAACGATCGAACGCTACTCTCTTAGGAATGTTATGAATCCTGCGAGGCTCGTATTGAACACATCGATATTTGTGCATAATCTATTAAAGGTGCTACAGCTTCTTCTTATAAATACATTTTCAACATAATTAGTATTGCTCTTAGGAATATAAAATGTGTCCGGAGATCGAGTTACTCTTAATGGACATCTGAAATGAATATTTTGTAAAAGGTATGGGCTATCAATAAAATAGTGGATTATCTTATATGGCATTACTAGGTCTCTGATGTCTCGGCGTTGATCAAGAGTTTTAAGGTTCATGGACACATTGTTTTCATCATTTCGCATGCGATAAGAGACATATTTCAAAAACTTTTTCTGAACTCTTTCTATGTTTGATTTATATGTAGAATTATGAGGGTTCCACACTGTTGATGCATACTCTAGGTGGCTTATATATTTCGTATTACGTAAAAATGAACGAAATATCTATGTAAGCAGGTAGGTTGGTACTAACCCAACTTTACTCTTGCCTTTTTCGATCTATTCCTCTTTCATTCTCATAAAATCTCCTAAAACGGAGATATTATATTATTCCGTACATGGAGCCGGGCGTTACGGTGTAACATAAAAATATCGATCTCACTATTCCAATGATAATTGGTTCAGACTGCCATTTACATTTCAAAGATCAATGACTAAATAAAATATAAACATTAAAAGACAGTTGTATTTTTCTTTGCCAAACTAATTGCGCCGACGCATTTCGATTGTCGCTACAAGCTGAAAAAACTACCCGGGTTGATACGCTTAAGAGATGAAATTAATATTCTGTGAATTCTTCTCTCATCGTATTGTTCTCATTTTATACGTCAGATTCAGCTCTTTAAAGTCTCAAAAATTTACAGAATTCTCTATTGTCGTTGATAAAGATTTTTAATTCACTAGCTGAAGTCTGCGGCGTCACTTGGACTTTTTCGCAGACTTTTTTTTAAATCGGATGTAGTTTCCTTCCACTTGTTTTGAAGCTCAAGCCACAGACAATTTTTTTTTATATATAAATAGATAGAAGACAGATTTTAGTGATGGATAAATGTCAAACATGTTTTGGGTCACGCTGGGGAGAAGGTTTCTTTAATGATGAACTTAGAAATAATTTTAATAATAGGGCTTCTCAGAAAGCATCTTCAAAGGTAACTCTTATATTGTCCCGAGGTACCGTAACTGACATATTAATGTTGGATGCTTTTATTAAACTCCAAACAACGTTAAACAGTATATATATATTAAAATAATTCTAATATGGACGGTGTTTGGACGTGCGATGAATATTAAGATCTTCCATTTTGCTCAGCATAAATTTCAAAAGAGGTATGAAATACCGGAAAAGGGTTTATATCACTTTGCATATTTCTGTCGGAAAACTATATCTTAATAAACGTATAATTTATATCTTTCTTATTTCTTATCTCAATATTTACTTCGCGTCTGAGAGCAATTGTATTTCGTAATAAATCTCACTTGGAGGTTCACCGTTACAGAAAATATTTTATATTATTATAAAATATTGATCATTTCACCCAATTTATTTTCATCGGCGCTACAGCCCTTTTATTATGCTTCTCTCTGCCTTTGTGTCATATGCCTTATTATGCCTCTGTTTGACTCCACACAGTTGGTTTCGTATAAAACCTCCATCCTGTAGGCTTATAATAAAAAACCTATTTGTCTGTATACTATATTTCATTCTTGTTACATGTATTCTCCAGCAGAGCGGTACCAGTTATGACAATGTTGCAACCAAAGATATTGTTCTTCTAATATCTTTGATTGCAACCGACGACTAAACAATATACTCCTCCGGCTAATTTCTTCGCTTTTAGGAATAATGAAAATGCTTTTGCCATGGTGAAAAATACATAATAATCTAAACTGTTTTAGAAAGAGAAAACATCACGCTTTATATTCAAATCACATAAGAATATAAAAAATGCATCACGTTATCAAAGGTTATGACCGCAATTCGAGAAAAAAATATGATTTTTTTTGTTAATTGTTTTTGTATCTAACGACAAAAATTGAGGATCATAAAATGTTGTCTAGTAAAGTATGCTTTTTTTTAACTATCAGTAATTTTAGTTAGGGTGAGCTAATTTTAATACTAGTATGTTTGCATTTAAAGAATTTATAATTTAAAAAATATATATTTATTTCTAAAAATAACTTATTAAAGCGTCCATTCAAAGACGTTTTTAGTTTTGGGATAAATTCGGAAATATTCAATTTATTTGGATTTTATTACAAAACGGAAATGTACACAAATTCTGACAGGATATATGCCAGAGGCCTGAGGGGTAAATGTTTGTAGTTGTACTTATTGATTCCTTAGGCGTATTTTCTTAAGGCTCCAATGATTTGCCGTAGGATTATCATTTTTAAAAAAACGTCTGGATGTGTAACGTTCTTCTCAAAATGTATAGTTCTTTGGTGTTAATACAACATGTAAAATAAGTTTTATACATTTAATGAAGTCATCTTGGAATGAAAAATTATACTGGCACCTTTTTGCTTCCAATATCGCCGGAGTGTCTAAATATTAGCAATATGTTGATACCACATCGTCCTACCATATCACAATATTATGTCTGTCATTAATTGCCATGAAGTGTGGATATTTCACTGACAATGTGAACACTGAACATGCCGTGAGGTCGGCAGCCAAGCGCTCATGCAAACACAAATAATATCCGGGCGATTCCTGCAATGACTCGATCTCCGAAACATATCTGAAAAATTGTCAAAGTCTGCACTGAAAGCCGTCGCGAGCTTTCCCACGCACCACTCCTCGATTCACGCATACCTGCTCCACATTTTCACGAACTAATTCTGTCGCGCGATTATTTCACTCTGATATGAAGTTGGTCGCGCGTTTCTTTAATATTAAAATGCGCTTTTGCTGGTCGTAACAGTCATAACAGTACTCTGTCACAATATTTAACACCGAAGTTGTGAACCTTTCTCGAGTGCATCCATTACCCAAAGTGTTTTTGAAGAAAGTGACGTAAAAAAATGTATAAAGCGATGTTATTCACTAAGTTTCGAGTTTATCGGTTGTGTCCTTAAGTTGTGCAAATAAACTTTCGAACAGATTTGATGCTTTTATGTTTTATGGGCGTACGCCGTTTTTATGATTTCTGAATACAGTGAACCCGGTTATTTATACTTGTGCGAGTATTTCTTGAGAAGAAAGTGTTTCAAGATGAGAGTGTATTAGACATTATAATGAGATACAACTCTTTGATTCAAAATAATTAATTTAAAACGCAATCAATAATAGTGAAAACGTCAAAATATGGTATAAAATTAAAACTCGTTGCTTTGTTCGAATTTTCGCTGATACTCTAAAATGTAGTGTTAAAAAAAAGTTTGAATTTTTTTAATATTTAATATTTTATTTGTGCGCCAATGACATTATTTATTACTACTTTTCAAAATATCTTCATTAGAGAATTTAACGTATTCCAATACATGGGTTTTGAATGATACTGTCAACTTGTTTTGATATGAATGACAATAATACGTCTTGCAGACTTTAAAATTTAAAACATTTAAAATAAAAATCGTTCCAAAATTCTTTTGTTGACAATCGGATAAAACCAATATGGCGTCCGGCGAAAAGAATCCCGGTGATAAAGCAGCGCTCGTCCGCACCCCTTCGGAAGAACTGGAGGAAAGCTTCGGAAAGATTTCGCTACCCGACGCGGTGCGACGCAGGTTTGAGTCTCCGCTAAAGATCGGAGACCCGCTGGCCGAGTTTCAGCTATCGGCCGCCATGAGTCGCCGAGTCGCTAGAAGGCGCCGCGGGTGGACCGTTGTCGTGGGACCTGAAATTCGGTAAATTTCTTACAATTTTCCACAGATGCTTCCATTTTATTTTAATAATTAACTTTATAATTTTTTTGTGTTTTTTATATTCTGCCTGTCAATGGAGACATAATATTTTCCCATAAAACATGAAAATGGTGAATAGTTGGATACTTTCTAATAAAACTGGGTTGTGTGTTGGGTTGTTTCGCAGTACCGGCTAACCAAATGTAACAATGTCTTTGAATTTCTAATGATATCATTTGGAATTATAAAAAATGTTTTTCTTGACTTTTTACCGGAAATGGTATCACAATTTTCCAACTAACTTTTCTTAATAAGCCAAATATTTTTATAAATGTTAGTAAAAATATTTTACGCTGTTTCCAAAAAGCCACTAGGAAAACAATCTCTTTTGTTCAATAATGTATATTTTGAGATCTACATAATAAATTTCGAAATTAATGTTCATAATACCGAAACTTTTCAGTGGTAACAACCATTGTGGTATTAACATTTAATATGAACGTTGAAAGCGCATATTTCCAATCTAACAATGTGAAAATTTTTTCATTTTTGACAACACAACTCTTTGAGGTTCTCGTAAAAATTTTCTGCATTTTCTATCTCGAACAGAAGGTCGCATATTAAAATAATCCTGGTTACAAAAACAGATAGATTAACATTGGAGCATAAATCACCATGTATGTATTTTATTTTGCTCATCTGATAACGGCCAGATATTAAAAAAAAAACACAACGATACTGACGTAATGTATTTTTGTGGTGAAATGGGTAATAATAAACTTGATTTATAAATATTTATTTCATTTTTTTTTCTCTAAGAGAATTTACACAACGCACACTGTTATTAATTATTACTCAACAAGATATCATAATTCTGCAAAGTACTTAGTATTTTAGCAAAGATTAAATACACTTTTATAAATAATAAAACTGATGCACTAAATAAATCTCGCTGGCAAACCCTGGTGCTATCCCAGAAAACGGGGAGCAAATAATAACGATGCGTATTTAGTAAAACACCTTTCGGTTTAATGCATTGTTAGAATATCGCAAAAACACAAATCTGCTTCATTGAAATAACATACTTTTTTTTCTACCTTTTTGGATCAAGTCAAAACATTTTCAAGCTGTCCCGAGCACTAAAGCTTATATAAAAAAGCTGTAAATATAAAATAACCTCAGTAAATTGCGAAAACTAGCCTCAGAATGATTTAAATAAAAGAGTACTACGGGATGAAAAACGGACGGGAAATGAAAATCAGAATGATACAAATAGAACAAAAAATTCCTCGGATAAATCAAAAACTGGGGAAATTGGCAGAACAAAACTCAATTCGTCAAGCGTGTCAATCAATTAGTTTATTTCCATCGATATGTGTCATGTGGTGCAGGCATTTTACTCAAAATAGGAAAAAGTTAATTTCTACCAGATCATTCCACAAGCATCCGCGTGTAATTAAATGACGTTGCGGAAAGTGGGTACAAATAAATGACATTTAGCAATTGAGCAATTACACATATCATTTTGTGGAACACACTGCCAGTAGAGACCACTTATTTTATATCGAAACGTTTCTTTGATTGGCTTTGACTATGTTCAATAACCAGATGTTATCATCAAAGCTCTTACCAACCTTCCATTTTTCTAGCGCTCACTTCTCCTATCTCAAAAATCAATACCCAAATATGGATGCCTCAGACTACGAGCATAAGATGGTATAGTAGTACCAAAGAGAGGTCGTACGTACGTCATCGACGAAAAATCTTTCTTCTCGTACGTATTGTATAAAAACTAAAAAGACCACGTACTAAAACGACGACGCCACATGCGACCTCTCTTTGGGACTACCAAAGTAAAGTAGTTAGGATTGTTAGGAAGCGAATCGCCAGCCTTCCAACTCAATTAAAAAGAATTCACCATAACTCTACTGATGTAGTATGTATTTACGTAGGATTTAAGCAATGACATGGTTATTCGGGCATGTAATAATCTGATGTATTCGCTCTTATCGTAAAAACATCGTATTTATTTACGCAGGCGAAAATTTTCAATCTGGCTTCTCATACATGTAAAAATGACTGATACCGCTTATCCACAACAGCTCTCACAAAATACGCTGTAACGATTTAAAGATAATAATAATTATAAAACAAACTCAGTGAGCCAACTTATATCTATCGTAAAATGTATAATATACATTATACGTCACAAATCACAATGAGAATGTTTCACCAGAGCTTTATTTTTATATAAACTCGAGAAAGATGTTAAAAGATTAACGGTTGTGCTCTGATTTTGTTTTTTTTTTCTCGAAATCGGTGAATCTTTCCCGATGACGTCTGGCTGGATTCTGGATTTGTATTAATGGTACAGACGAGATGCTACGATGGCCGAGATGAAGCGAGATGGGGCGGGAGAGAGCTGCTTAAAGGGACAGGTGCTTTTCAGAGGAATTTCTGAAAGCGTGCCAGCGATCCTAGCCGGTTATTTTGGCATCGCTCACTATTTCCTAATTCCCTGTACAACTATCGATTTACGTTTTGACCTTAGATTAATTTTCCTAGCGACTGTAAGATTTGAAACACGTCTTACACGTCTTACACTATTTGTTTTTTTTTTTAAATATGTTTATCTAAGCTTGATCATAAAATAAGAGATATACTTACTTACATGAACCACTAAACAAAAAAAGGAAAATAACTGTGCTTTCCGTTATGACCTTTATTTCAGTTACCTGGTGACTGACTATAAGGATTCAAATATATGTGGCACGCTCTAAAGAGATAAAAATAAATTATTTTATAACCTTGAATGTAAAATAATAGATTTCTGAAATGAATCTAACGAAATAAAAAATGTTCTTTCGTTCTGAACTTAGTTTCATTTTCCTGGCGACTAATAGATTTGTTGACATCGATGACGATACATTACATCTAGACATGTTTTGTCTCACCGAATTATGATAACATATAGCAGGTAAGACAAACTCTTATGCTTCCAGTTAATTCTTAGTTAAAACATTGTTCATGTACGACAAAGATAGAAAAAATAAACGTCTATGAACGAAATAAACGATAAACCAAACCAAAATAAAATATATTTGCGCACACCGAGATTTGAACCATCGACCCCCGGATTGCTAGGCGAGAGCCTTACCCTTCAACCATGGAAGCTGTCAATACAGATAAGGTTTACATAATGTTTTGCTCAATTTGCTGTGTATCGTTCAGAAGAACAATTGTATGTTAATCAATTATATTACATAAAACCAAATGTTAAGAAATACAAGCCAAAAAATAATAATGAAATTTTTAAAAATAAACTTAAAATACATTTTACCTAAAATTAATGTTGGATGTTTGGTGAAAGCAATTTATGAATAAATGCACATATTCGTTTTTTTTAAATTTTCTGCATTTTTTTGTGTATGTATGTTCACGGTAGTATTCTCGAACATGATAGTACTACTTTCCTAAACACGAGAAATTCTCAATTAGAGTAGTATTAATAAATAAAATCAATAAAAATATAAATCTATTCTTAAACTGTTATAATTAATTATCAAATGTCACTAAACCATGTAATAACCCAATAGGGCTAGATAAAGAGATTTTAATGAAAAGTGTTTAACATTATTATTTAACAGGTAGGTACTACACACATAAATAATTTAAATCGACTGATTGCAATGATGTCGAACGGATGATAAAGCATTAATAGCATTAGACTGGCTCGTATCACATAACGTGGAACGCGCCGTAATTGTGATTACACCGTGACCGCATAGCATTATGTGCACCGTACAATAAACACGTAATTTATGCGTTCCGGCATGTGCTATGTGGAATCGGCAAACAGTAAGCCGCCACTTGTGACGTGAATTTGACTTACGTCTTTAGTGACGCCAGTCCTACGGTGGTTTTCAACCCAAGATTTTACAAATAAGCAATACTCCATGCTACTTTTACACGGTTCCCTTTAAAAAAAATATATATCATAAATCACATCTCATTTAATAATCTTTACACTTATGTAGTTAGGATACTAAAAATCACTTTAATTAATTATTTTTTTTAATGGATATTTTAAAATTTCAAAACTTTTAGCAATCATATTTTTTATATAACTAAATCAGACTTATGACACTAGGAACTAAAAAAAAACAGACGAAAAAGGGTACCCTTCAAACCAAACAAACAAAACAAAATACTCATGGAAAATTATTCTTCTTCAAGAGCCTAGCAGCTAATTCATGTTGGCATTACATGCTCTAGACACAAATATTTCTTACAATGGTAGCAATCTATGTCTTTCGGTTTAACAATAATCATGCTATCAAAATAAAACCAAAAATAAATACATAAACTTATAAGAAAGTAAAAATTCATAATTCAAATTTAACGTAGTCTGTGATCCCGGTCTCACGCACCGAGTTGATGCCAAAACTCCAAGACCTTTAAGCACTATTGACTGCTGTCAAAGTGTGTTAAGTTAAGTTAAGCGTGTGAACTTTACTGTTCTCCGTAAATAATGTTTACTATAAAACGTCTTAAATCAGTTAAAATAATAATTCTTTCACATATATTATCACAAATCATAGAAACAGTAAAAAAATTAAGATTATTATCTCTTATATTGAAAACATGAAAATAATTTCCACAATGTTATCTAAAAGTAATTTCTCCTCTTCTAATCTTCTAATGTTATGTATTTTATTGTTATGTATTTGTGTTACATTAACTACATAATATGAACTAAACTTATCAATTTGACCTTCCTGAAACGGGAAACCTTCCTGTTGGACAGTCAATGCTTCATTATTCTGTGATTGAATTGTTTAGTATCTAATAAATAAATATTTTTTTGACTGAGTAGCTTAGAAAGAGGACGGGATGTTAAAGATGTTTTACGACCCTCTCCACAATCGTTCCTCACTCAACTTGGGGATCGCAAGCCGCAATCTGTCAAAAGATTTGTCACATATACGAAAAATTATTGTTATTTCAAGGCCTAATCAAGTGCTACATATACCTAAATACCTCCTAATAAACTAAGATAATAATAATAATTGGATAATTTGTATAGCGCCGTTTTCGTGAAAAATCACCTCAAAGGCGCTGCACAATGTATTAAGGGTTCCAAAGCTCTACCTAATTTTATTATTTACAAACAGATACCGAAAAAATGGTTCCATGATAACTCAACACAGTGACAATTCAACAGACTTTTAAAAAGTGATATAAAATCATTAGGAACGATGAAGATTTTTTTTTAACCTAACCTAACTTATCTTACTTAACCCAGTTAATAAAGTTTTTGTTTCATCACTTTCCATGACTTTATATAACTTTTTAAAGATGTGATGAATTATCATTGTGATGATTTATCCGTTCACCCGAAAAAACATACTTACCTGGCAGGTCACTTCAGATAAACATACTTTACTAAAAAGTTTACGACTTTGCACGCAGAGGACACTATAGTAAAAACACTGTACATTGATTTCAAATTTGCTATTCTACCCTCCAATACTATTTATATTACTTTATAGAAGACTGGTGGCAAAAGTGAAGTTGATATTTATTTGCAAAGAATGTGGAAAATTAGCACTCTTTAGGACTAGAGATTTTTTATGAAATGACCTTAAAATGCTTAGTTACTTATATTTTTTAGATATTTACTTATTTATAATGTCACGGACTGTGAATGTTAAAGGTTTAAGGCTTTACAGATATGACTGTTTAAAGAGGTAAGTTTTAGCTTAGATAAGATGTGTTTATTCTTAAATTTATGTGATTGTTGAATTTTTTTCACTTATAAGGTTTTCTGTGTACGGGTAGACATTTGAAGCACATATAAGTAAATTATTTTCAAATGATAATAGAAGGTAACTGTATTTAGATTTTAAAGCCACCATAGATCAGAAGCTTTTTTTGCCCAGCCAAGAAGTGGCAAATGAGATCAATGTTTTAAAAGCATCCATAACTAAGCTTCAGTATTTACACGGTACTAAATCTATCTAATTTTTAAAACAATCGTTATATTTGCAAAGTTTTGTTAGCCGATATTTTTCAATTAGTTGTTTGTGTCTTTCACATTCAACACATTTTATTCACGTTAGTAATGTAAAACATTGATATTCGTTGAAATTTGGTAACGTGTTTACTTTAGTTTTTGGTATATAAGTGGGTTGAGGCACTAAAACGGTTGAGAAACGATGGTCTACACCAGATGTCCCCAACATTTTAGTTCCATAGACCATGGGCCGATTTTTTTCTCTTTTGGGTAGACTCTTGCTTTCTTAATTGCTCAGTACTGTGATTCCAGACAATATTTTCAAATCCACTAATTCCTCACACAATATTTTCAAATCCGAGAATTTAAGAGAAGGCACTAGTTCCCCAATTCCCCACAATACTTTGGGTAAAAATACTTAAAATTGGGGAGGGGAGGAGTGGCTAGAGAATTTAGTAATAATTAATGCCCCACAAAATTTTCGCCAGATAATTTGAATGGCTTAAAGGGCTCTCGTGGTCCCCCATTAACATCTCGTGCACCCCTTTTTTGTTTTCATTGACATCGACCCCCCGCAGGTCGAAATAGACCCTCGGAGGTTGATACATATCACTTTGGGAATGACTGCTTTACATTCACGAATAAACTTACGAAAAATTGTTGCAAATCCACCATTCAATTTATAAATCGCCAAATTCATCTCTAACCACCCTTACTTAATAAAAAAAGTTTTCAATCAATTTCCATATTCTAATTAATGCTGTATGTATATTCGCAAAACACTTTATCATGAACACCTTAGTCGACTGAATGAGTTAAATATAATGTTTTATTTTCGTTTATGGGCATATTCAGCTTAAATCTAATGATTTATGAATTAGATAGCATGTGGTTAAAGTGTGGAGGACCGAGACCCGCCGTTTGCTGCGTTTCCTTTCCCCTTCAACGTAGATATCTTAAGACACATAATATTATTCACCACATCAATTTGCATAAGCATCGCTTGAATATTTATGGTGAGCCCAAATCGTAATCCGTTAATGACGATATTAGCAATAGACGTACAATATGGAGGACACTTAGAACAGAAAAAGCACAGTAGAACCGTTAACGCTCAAATCAAGCTCAACCAGCTGAACGATGGATGCCCTTATTTAGGTTTCATCACTCTCTAGGCCTTGAGCCATGGCAGCCTAAATTTAGCGAGACAATTTTTGCCAATTAATATAATATTTTTATAATTTAAAAAAAAAAACTCAAGTCTGCGAATATAGGATAAACCATAACATATAGGTGGATTTATTGGCTTTAAATTATAGTAAGCAGTTTAAGTGTTTTTTTTTAATACGTCATCGCTCGATTGGAAAGATAAATTTATTGTGATATTTTAATCTTGATTCGGTTTTTGTACATTGTACAAGATCACAATTTTAAACAGAAGCACACATTACAAGATGAACTTCTCAAATAAGTAGAATACATATATATCATATTTGATGATGATGATGCAATATTTACTTCTTGTTATTCTTTATAAATGTATTTAATTATATTTATATACTATATAGGTTAACTTATTTCCATGGATGTGCAAATAGTTTTGAAAATATAATAAATTTGGTATGTAAGTTCTTTTAAGATCCGGCTATGGTTTGCCATGTTCATGATACTAACATTAAAATTGACTTGAGCCATTAATACCAAATACCAAAGAATATATTTTCCAACAACTAACACAGTTATTTACATTTTGTGATTACTGAACAATAATATCTACTTATTTTTAGATCTCACACCTGTCGTAAATAGATGGCAAACTAAATTACCTATTGATTTTACGTACGATATATATTTTGAATTTTTTCTTTACTGTAAAATAATATCCATGCAATTAAAGATCTCACACCAGACGTGATAGATAGATGCGGAACTAAACTATAGCAATAGATAAATCTTATGCCTAGCTATCAAATAATTTGTTACAACCGATGGAGTAATACTTTTGCGTTTTGCATAAAAATAATATCGAAGCATGCAATCTCACAGATCACAGATGTGATAGATAAATAGACCACAATGTAATATACAACGTTAAATATATAATTACAACTAACAGCACGGGAAATCCTAGTGGGGAAAACATTATGAAATATATCAAAAATAAATAGACGAAGTTAGACTACAAAAAATAAGTCGATGCATTTGAAGATCTCACACCAGATGTTAAAGGTAGGTGCTGTAGTAAATTATAGCATTAAATGTCTATTTTACACTTTAGTGAATTACCTACTGGAAAATACTATGGCTGCGTCTTGAAAATCTCACACCAGATGTTATAGATAGATGCTGAAGTAATATACAGCATTAAACTATGTCGGTATAAGAATAAATATATAATACTTTGAAAATGTTTCATTATGTAATGGGCTAAACCGTTGACCTCCCATACAACCTATAACCTGCAACCTACAGCCTATAGTTCTACGAGTATGGTAGTCTCACCGCTAGCTCTATGCTTGGATCAATAAGTATGCCCACCTCCCAGGGCGCTAAAACAGTAGTAACAATAATAGCGGAGTGCATTAGGATTTGGCTTGGAACATTATGACAGGTGTGACTTCATTAAAATCAATATTCTCAATGTTAAATTCAGCACTCGGTGGTGAGTCAAAAAAGCAAATAAATATTTGAATTTTATGTGTTGAGCCAAATGGCGCCTGGACAGCTTTACGGCGCCTTTTTAATTATAAGAAGAAAAAAAATTGTTTCGCTTGTTGCGTAGTTTATTACCTTCCCATGAGGTATTGTTTTAACTACGGCTACATTACGTTACCTGCAAGGGCCTGAAATACAGTGTTTCCTTGCGCGGAGGCATAATTACGGCAAAGGTAGTCTGTTTTGGGTTTTAAAAACTTTTGCAACTCAAATGTAAAAAAAAATACTTTATTCGTTTGATTGGGTATTTATATTCCAAATCCTTTCGTTTATTACGACATTTACAAATTACGAAGCCATGTAGCATTGCTTTAGCATAAGGCCTCCGTGGTCGACGGGTAAGGCTCTCGACTAGCAAGCTGGAGAGGCCACCATCCAGAATTTATTGCAATTATAATAATTTCTTAAAATAGCTTTACCCCGGTTTAGTAACAGCATCTGAATATCCAGGTACTCTCCCACCTTCCTCATCCCATCTCCTTCCCATCCCCTCTACCTTAAGCCTCACAACATACCCCAATCGGAGATGCCATAGTCTCACTGGCTCCAGATTGTTGGGAGCAAGTAGGACTCATAACTCTTACATAAAAAAAACAAAAACGTAAGATTTATGCAAATTTTGCTACGAAATTATTAAAAATCTTCAAACGTGGTATATACAGGAAGTACCTACCAACAATTATAACCTGATGGGTCACTGAATATTTTTAATATCTATTTTAAATAATATAATATTTTTTCTGCACACAAAAAAATTTTCAAATCCATAATTTCATTAGAAAAACCCAAAGTAGGTATTATTAATGCTCATTATTTTGAATATTGGCAAAGTTGAAACGATTGTTCACAAATACTAATTTTAAAACAAATCCATTCTTTTCAGAATTGACTTCTTTTCAAATATAAAAAAATATGTATGTTAAAATGAATGCGTGTGAGCAAAAGCTGTAAATAGCTAGTTCCAAGAATCCACTCATGTCGGAGAAGAAAAACTACAAGATTGTACAAGCATATTCTTCGCTAAGGCCGGGTATACACGGACTGCAATTGATATTGACATCTTTAAGCTGTAGCTGCTTAGTTATCTACATATACATTGTTAAAAATAAAACAGTAATCCGTTTACTTCGAATATCAACTGCTTGTAGCGATTCACATTTTTCCAGCCTGAAGGCTTATAATTTCTCCCAATCCACACAGGCGTTATATTATAGCGTGTTACCTCAGAAAAGTCTTCCCAATTCTTTAACACAAGTTATAATCTTCGCATTTCAAATCTAGTCAAAATATTTTAGAAAAAACAGCGAATGCACGTTATTTATTTATTATTATTATTTAAGTTTTAATCCAGCAGGACTGGAAGGATAGTGCAATCCCAGTCTGCCATATTACATGAAATGCAGTAAAGCAGGGAAACAATAAAATAAAGTTAAAAATTATAAAAATGGAAATAAGATAAAACAAAGAGAAAAAAAAATAGGCAGGTACCTAAACATAAAATTAAAATATAAATCAAAAATAAAATAGTCATATAAATATTTATTTATTTATTTTTTATAATATAATATTGATTACATTTTATGATTTTGACTGTCCAACTAGGAAGGATTCCCGTTTCAGGACCGTCAAATTTACAAGTTTCAAGTTATCCTAGACGAATACAGGATTTAAGACTAGCTAAAATAAGTATGTTAAAAAGAAGATACATAAAAAGATACATAAAAAAAGATACATAAAAAAGATACATAAAGATACATAGAGGCGTTCGTGATTTCAAATTACATTTTTTAGTATCATTTCGGAATCAGTCCTGCCTAGATCCAACAACCATTTTGTCACTCTTGGACCGAAGGATGACAAATAGGTAATACAATAAAAACAATTAGATTAAATTAAATTAAACTGTCCTTCAGGGAGGTCGCCGCATAATCTGCATCCATCGCTCATTGAGTGGGGAACTGAGCCACTCGGATGCAGCCACAACGATGATGTTGGTTGACTTCCGAGTCCTACCCCAGAAGCTGGCTAGTCGGTGGCGAAGTAAGGCGGGGAATGAGTGCACCCTCCCTTCAGTAAACATTGTGGAGGCACTGCAGAACCTCGGTAGTTGCATGAGCTGCCTGTATGCATTATTGTAGCACACCTTCAGCTTGTCCCATTGCGCTGCTGGGTATAGTGTCCACAGCTCAGATGTGTACAGTGCAGTGCAGAATGCCTTGAAAAGTAATTTTCTGACATCATCGCTACAGTGGTAGAACCGCCTTGAAAGCATTCCGGCCCGTATATTGATTTGCTCTTCTTTGTCGTTCCATGTCTTCAATATCCTTCATATCTTCGGTTAGGATATGTCCCAGATATTTAACCTGCGAGGCTACAAGTAGTTCTTTTCCGTCTAAACAGATTGGAGGAATATTTATTATGCTTTAAATATTTATGATGGATTGCTTGTTGGGGTATACATACGGAATTTGAATATGTACATCCGTCAACAAACAATTTATCTTAAATATTTTAAAGAATAAAGTGCAAAAAGTGTATTTTTTCTGCACGTTGATAAATGCGTATTGCTGATTTATTAAAATCTTGTTAAAAACAGGATTATAGGCCGTTCCATAAAAAAACTTTAAGTACATTCATAATATATTGGAACTAGTGTTCATGCACCTGCGTTAGTCCTGATAATATACAATGATGAAATTCGAAAATATTTAAATTTTTATGAACACCTGTTCCGTCATCACGATAAAACATTCGTGTTTTACTGAAAGTTTATTAGAAAACCTATGAATTTATTCGTTAAAGGCCTGCAATCCCGTTTTTAACCGGATTACGATTAATTTTAAGAGATTCTTAATAAATGATTAATATTTTATATCAAGTTTTCTCCGTGTGTGTGTAAAAGGTAGAAATATTTTGAATGGGGTAGAAGGTTCGTTTTAACTAGTTTTCTCTGCGGCATGGCAATGAGAAAGTAGAGAGTAGTTGGCCATGGGAAGCGGCGGCCTACGAGGAAGGCCGTAACTCACTTGTCTTGCAATTTATTTGCATTGTCGTGTCACTGCAGTGTTGGTATAAAACAAGAAGGCTGTTGGATAGGGCTGTTAAAGCGGCAGGGGACTAAAACCCAGACAACCTAAGAAGATATATTGTTAGCCTTAACACGTAGAATCTAATACACGGTTCATGTGAAATTTATTTATCCTTTACTTTAAAATATTATTTTTTTAATATTTGTGTTTTATTTACTATCGCCCTCAGGAGTTTAACACGTTAATACAGAATGCAAGTTAAACAAGATACATTGATATATATGTGTGTGTGTACTGTGAGCGCTAAAACACACCACATTCGGGTCGAAGAAACGGATTATATCCTCTCCCTGCCTAATGAAAACTTGTAATCTGCAGGATCGTACCGCCCCGACCAATATACAAAGTATTCTGCGCTTGTTTACTCACCAGCTTTGGTTGTCTTGATGTGGATTAAAATTTAGCCCGCACTGTGGTAATGTTAAGATATATTGGATCACAAGTCACGAAATCACTAGTCACGTTAAAACACCAATCACTTTACAAGTACGGCGATCGTCACTTGCAATGATTATGTTTTCCATAGCGTTAACGGTGGATTATACCAGTAGTTACTGATATGGAATTCTCACGTCGTGAGAGGG
Source organism: Hesperophylax magnus (assembly GCA_026573805.1). Taxonomy (NCBI): domain Eukaryota; kingdom Metazoa; phylum Arthropoda; class Insecta; order Trichoptera; family Limnephilidae; genus Hesperophylax; species Hesperophylax magnus. The sequence goes on from JAIUSX010000002.1 coordinate 2,632,122, forward strand.
CTGAAGCTCTTTGCCGGCGGCGATGATTCGTACAATAATGCACAGACCCAAGCTATAGGTTTGGGTCATGGCTCTGTCATTAGCAGGGATCAGAACGAAGCTAGCGTGAACTGATGGCGTTACGAAACATATTATTATATTGTGTAGGTGCACATAACATAACTATATAAAAATAATAGTAATACTTTGATAAACATCGAATCCAAATAATAAAACCTGATACCATAAATTAAAGCGAAACATATAATACAACAGTACAATATACGCATACAGTTATTCATGTCTGTTACAAACCTCTAAAACAGAAAACAAGAAAACAATTCACTCGTAAGGTAAAAAGGTATAATAATAAGTATAATCTTTAATTTTAATTTTTTTCTATTATACAGAACTAATAGTAGGTAGGTACTTGTTTTCGTAGGGCATTAAATAAATAGCGCTGTTTTTGCTAAGATCTGTAATTTTTATATTGAGAGTATACTGTGGTATAGAGTTAGATCCGCTAAGTATAATTCTGGTGAAACATCATCATTTGGAATCGAAATGTTGCTCGATATGACTTCAGTCATGTTTAGTAATCACTGTCAGATGTAAATTGTAAGGTAATTCCCAACCTTCGTCTTCCATCTCTTTTTACCTCCTTCTTCCTTTCTCCCCCATCTCTTCGTGATTAAGAATAGAACAGTCCCATTGGCTCCGAACAGTTGAGACTTTTGTGTGGTATTTAGATTTATTATTTTTAACCCCTTCAGTAATCATTTAAAAATTAAAAATGGAAAAAAACACCTTTTTTTTATCAACGAATTTTATTTACTCAAAATATATATCCTCATATAAAAGCCATTTCGGGCCCAAAATGGGACTGAATATTGATGTTGTGGTGCATAATGTGAAAAAATAATTAAAAATTTTCTTTAGTATGAATTCCGAATTCTGGCACATAATAGCCGCCCGAGTATACTCGGGCGTGGTCCTTAAGAGGTTAAACCCTTTAGCATTTTTTTACCATTTTTATGGCGTTTTCAATGTTTATCGTTTATTTAAACGTATTTCTATTACACCTTGCCAAACTGTCCGAAGATAATGAAACTTTGTCACATTGTCATGAGGCGGAAATGCTGGGGGGGAGATATGAAAAGATTTTAAAGGTGAATTTCATTTCATTTCGTTGCTTTGAAACATTCATACATATATTTATGTAATGTACATATATTATAACTGTAATATAAGTTAGGCGTAATCATTTCTGTGTAGAAATCACATGTTCCATGATTGTCTTACTTTGTTGTCCACGAGAATGCTCCCATTTCACATTCCGTGTAGAAACTCCATTTCATTACCTGGCCTGGAAGTTGGCTTATCGTGATAACTAAGTTTCGTGTCGAGCGGAATATAAAGGTTAATATAGGATATTGAGATAGGAAAGCAAAACATGAAAGTCTAAATCACCGAACAGATATATTTTTTGCCTTTTCTTGTGTTTTTATGTGAATACCGCACAACTGCTGAATAGAGCATAGTCCCAACTGCTCCCAACCGTTTGGAGCCAGAGAGACTATGACATCACCGATTGGGGTATGTTGTAAGACTGACGGTAGTTGGGGGGGAAGAGATGGGGTAGAGGAGGGTGGGGAAGGACCTGGATATTCAAATCTGGTCACAAACACAGCTAAAACCATTTCAAGCAACATTTCAATTCTGAATGGTGGTCTTACATTAGGGCAATACTGAAAGTATCTTCTACTCTGAGATGTGCCGCATTATACTATATATTATTTTAAATGAATAAAATGTAGTGCAAAGTAAATTAGTTAGTAGTCACATACAGATTTATAAACTTATCTAATCAGGAAATAATTAATGCTGCAGAAGTACAGAGGAGGAGCAAAATAACGAACGTATTGCAATATCTGTCGTAGCGGCACCTTCTACTTTATTGTGAAGTTTTTGTCCGTGTGTAGATAGTATTTTAAGAACGCTTTGTTGAAAGCTCTCCCACACAGGTATTCAGATATGTTAGGGTTTTAAGCAGGCAAACAAAAAAGATTTGATTCTCTTTTTGCATGCAAGAAAGTCACAAACGAAGTGTGAAATAATTCTACTTTTAGTCATCCCGACTGGTATATATTTAAGTACCGTTATGAAAACGGTAAAAAATTACCACAAATTGTTGTCATTAATTATGTTTATGTGATTCGTGTAAACACACATGTTTTTTAAGCTAACGAAATGAAAATACAGTGTGACTAATAATGCTGTTTATTTTCACGAGTTAATATTTTTGGCGCACGTATCTGCCAAACATTAAGCAGTTGACTTAAAACAAATTAATACCCACGCAATTGTAAACTATATGCCGCCACACGTAGAGTGGGAGTTTTGATTATTTACCTACAATTCAAATCATCATGTTAATTTCAACCGCCGCGCCGCCAATTAAATGAGTACCGTAATCAGATTTCAAATGCTTAAAAAGACCTTTTCGTTCTCATTGAAATCGTTTCATTTCACTTGTACGTGCTAAACGTAAAAATATGGGTTTTTGTACAAAAAATTTAAACAAATTACATATGTAGGCATTTTATAGAGACCCTTCACCATGACTCAAAATAGGATTCCTTTACATAAAATTACTAAGTTTTGAACGTTGATGAGTTTTATAGTGAAACATTAGGCTGCCTTCTTCAGACGTGTACAAAGGGTGGCCAATTTAAGTTTCCCTGAGTAATCCCAGAGAGGAAGAAATGCCACAGGAAGTTAATGAATTACATCAAAGAGTAGACTAGCTAGGCCAAAATATACTTAATATATAAGTTGAAACGTGTAACATATGGCAGTAAGGAATTCATATTTCTGGTCGCCCGACATCAGACATAAGAAATTGATCAACTACTACAAAACTAAATATGATTCCGATCTCGGAAATCTACAACAATAAAAAACTACAACAAGACGATAATTTATTCCGCTAAACGAAAATGTGTCATGTATTAGGCACACAGAAATTGTTTATGATGCTCTGGGGTAAGAGCCGGGGGGACAGAAGCTTATTCCAGGAATCATAAACAAGCTTTAAAGAAGGAGCCAGGGGCGAGCTTTGACAGCGATATCCTCCGAAGTATTTACTCTAAAAATAAGTTCTTGTTGAGGCCATTCTTGCTGCATATAATAATAAAGTTAACTTTTACTGCAACGGCAGGAGACTTGCTAGTAGGAGCGAGTAAGAGGCGGATTGGGAAATTTAATCTACCCACCATATGGTGCGACAGTCTCCAGAGTAAAGTTTGTCTAATACTGAAGAAATATTTAGGTGTTTGACACTACCCAGCTGCGATTTGGAAATGATATCATATTTATTTACAATAATCACGGGCGGAGGCTAATATCACCGAATAGTCGGAACAACGTTAAAAACATTTTTTCATATGTGATGTTGGAATTGAAAAATCGAGGGGATCTGAACCTGTCAGTACCATAGTTCAAATTTCAGTGAGGCAATAATGTTTGGTTTGTGCGATTATCAAATTTTTCTTAATTAATTGACATCCTACCCACATTAAATTGCTTATATTTAAATGTCATCCTGTCCTGTAAAAGTCCTGTTAAATGCATATACAATAATAGTTAACAAATTTTCAATTTGGAGGCGTATATAAATACCGCCACCCCAGGAACCAACAACTGGATAACCAACACCTATGCCATAAGTCATCCCCAAGTGGTTAGATACGTTTGGTGACTTAGCAGGGGTTCGAGGGGTGTGAATATTCTGGGTATTGGCGGAAAGACTAGTTGAGGGATGAATTCTAACGTCCGTCACTCTGGACACATTGACCCCCAGGTTTCTACCCACCACTCACACCTTTTTCTTTCCCAGATTTTCTTCTCTTTACTAACTAACTAAACATCACGCCGTTTCCCCGAAGGGGTAGGCAGAGAGGACGGACCACCAAAGAACTCGGTCTTGGCACACACTCCTTGTTTGTTTATGTTTCAATTCGAATGGTGGTATTTGACATGGTTGAAACTAACACTTTCTTCCACAATGCAACTTACCAAAAATACGTGTATATCGTATAAAAAATATCTTATTTATTAAATTATGCCGTAAAATATAATTTTTTAATAAATTAATTGAGATACAAAACAAATTTCTTAAATAAAATATACTTGTGTACGCCAGGATTTGAACCTGCGTCTTCCAGATTCGTAGTAGAAAGCCTTACCCCATGACGACGAAGGCCGGCAAAATAGTCTGTTGAGGCATACAATAATTATTATCCGTCCGTTTTTCTGAATTTACAATATCCCGCTTCTCCGTCACATCATTTTATTTTAATATTTCAAAATCAAAATTTCGGTTCCACCAGAATAAATCAACCACTAACCAGTCAACCGAATAGACTCTAGGTAATTTTGTAACTTACCCAAAGGGTTTGTGGCCTTTGGCTCGATTCATTAATGGGCAAACTCGACCACTTATTTATGGTCAGCGCATACTCAAAGCTTTTAACCAAAATTCGAAAAAAAGTTTTTTTAATTCAACGTGTCTCCCAATTAAAAATTAAAATGATATTTTAGATTGAAAGTTTATTTAAACTGTTAAAATGTTTATATATTAATCTTGTAAGTATAAATAAAGCTGAGTGGTCACTTTAAAACTATATATTGAAGATAAGTGTAAGTCGTGAAAAAGAAACTGATTTTAAGTTTAAGCTTTCAATTACAGAAGTTTGCTCGACGCTCACTTTTTAATTATTTCCGATTAACGTATTACTAAAATCTCAAATGTTCCCAGAGGGATCCCTACGGATGTAATTTATTGATATTTTAGATTAATAAAAACTGGAACTTACTATTAAAATATTTTGTGTAAACGGTTTGAATATTTTATAAAACGTTTTTCAACTTTAAAATTAACTGTAAGCACTAAATATTATTTTTGAAGACGATGAATTAGTAACTTCCCGAGGGATCCCTCTAGAAAAATTTGAGATTTTAGCAATACGTTCATAAAAAATAATTCAAATAAACCCCACGGAAAGATCGATTTTCTAGGCCTGCTAGAGCAAAGTCGACCGTAGGTCTGTCCATTACGCCTAGCTACGCGTCGAGTATTGTTTTTACCCAACTTTATCACTAATGTCGTCAAGCTTGATAGTGCGTCTTAATTTTGTGTGCACGGCTGCTTCACTTAGGTCGTTAACATTCTGGCTTTATTTTAGAGTATTGTCTGGTCTTAATTGCGTTCCAATACATGGCAGACAACTTAGCTTTTAATCTATAGGTTAAATAACGCCTGTACGTGCTCAGATGCGTGATTTTGCAAAAAATGCTAGAAAAATATTTTAAAGTATTGTCGTCATGACGTTATGGTGATCTATTGTCCTTTTTTATTTAAGACAATTATTTATAAAGTAACTCAAATGGCCGATACTTTGAAAACACATCGAAGCTTAAGCGAGGATTTTTTCCCTTTTTCCACTACTATATTTTTTACATCATCATTTCCAAATAAATTAAATTCGTTACTTGTGATAAAGTGAATTTATCGATCTCAAAGTTGTTAACTTTTTACAGCCTAGTTAAAAATAAAGATTTTCCAAACTCATTTAATATTAGCGATAATTATTAAAAAAATACAACAAAGAAAATGCTCAAAAAACTCACAATCAAACTAAAAATCATTCAGTTATTCACATTACTTTGAATGCTGATTGCAATAAAATGCAATATCATTACAAGCTAATAATATGCATTATTTGGGCAGTATAATAAGTGCGTTATTATTATTTACGATTGTTTTTTTTTATCCGTAATATTTTTTTCTAAATTACACGTAAAATTATTGCTCATGAATTATACCACCACTATAGCTACTACCACAGACATAGGAATTAATAGACGAGAAGATAAGGGCGAGGGGTAAAATCAACTGTTGAAGAACGAGGGGAGTAAGGCTGACTGTGATTCGTCAATAAATCAATCTGACAGTAAATAGGCATCTCGCATTATAATATCACCATTTACTTCTTAAAAGTAAAATCTGCGTTTGAATGAATAGACATTTTTACATGGGAGCGCAAATTACTCGCCACGTTATGAACTAATTTGCGAAGTCCAAATTCGGCAAAGTAAGGCAGCTTCTATTTCAGAGTCGTAGTTAGTTTCAGAGTATTCAGTTAAGACACTTTTACAAATGTCTCATAATTTACTTACCCCAGTAAACAACGATGAGCACACTTGAGAATCGCTACATTGTGATGTGATAGTATATGTTTCTAAAACTGATCCATATAATACGGTGTGAATAAGCTTCAAATAAAGTAAAATAATGCTTACTTATGGAATGTAATACGACAATTGGGTTTATTCTCTTTTTCACATCTATTTTTACAAGTTTTCATATCAAAAGTCAACATTTTGCCGTGTTATTTCGTAAAATGAACCGATGATGCCTCGACCATAGTTCGCACAAGAATGATGACGTCACGTTTTCAAATTTCACTTGAAGCCATATGCGAGCCCAGCCGGCTCAATGGAACCGGTATGGGGGGTGGGGATAATACGCTTTTAATCACTTAGGGCAGGTCTACTAATATTCATATGTCTATGGCTACTACCCACGACAAAGATGAGATTGAAACGTGGCAATTATGAATTCCAAAAGTTCTAATAACAGTACCTAACCGCAGACGAACTCTTCAAGTCTGGAATCACCGCAGCAGTCAATTTAACTCTCAGTCTGCCTGTTTTTTTCTTGTAGCGTTTTTCGTATTCCATTGCTTTAAGTCTTGTACACATTGACAAAGCTTTTATATTTACTCGTTCGTCTGAGTTTCTGTACCCCAGAAAATATACCTGGCGATCAGAATGACTGCTATACGTAAGCACTTGTAATGAAACACTGTTTTCAGATGCGCGAGCATTCTGGTTGATTATCATTGCGCCGTGACAGTTCACGGCACAAAGCACTGCAAAGGGCTTAGTGGAAATCGGGGGTTGTTTAGTGAAAAAAAAATTAGAATAAAATAAAAATATATAAAAAAGGTTTTTTTTTTTTATTAGGTACAAATATTTTACATTTTAAATTTTCCAGTAATGTTGCCTCACTGGGTGGCTTGCCCGTGCTGAGGCCTTCAAATTTGATATTATTTGCGAAATTGTAAATCGAATCAGTTAATAAAATTAATGAAGCAGTCAGAATGAAAGAAGAGCACGCATGAGATGATCAATGAATGAAGCAAGGAATGTGTACCACAATGTACAGCGGTATGCCGTCTCATTCCATCCGGCTACACCTGCGACGAAATGACGTGTGATTGATTAAATTAGTTAGTCCAATATTATATTGTATGTAATTTTGCAGAAAATATAGGTATACATGATTTAATGCATTGTTTCAAGAATCACTCTAAATAAGCTAAAGCTAAAAAGCTTTTACTCTAAATAAATATTCTGTTTTTAAAGGAAACGTGCACAAAGTGCATGTTATATTTTTTTTTCCTCACAAATTGTCTACTATTTTACTAAAATGATTTAAAAATTATTTTACACGTTCTAACTTGCTGTCGAATTTGCGTGCGCCGGTCATTGCCAACAAAAGAATTCATTTAGAAGGCACCAATCCAATCCTCCCCTGTGGCTAAAGGCGTTGTAACCATGTTGCAATTAATTTACTTAACGACTTATTAAGTTCGCTTGCCTTCTATTTGCCCAGAGCTTTGAACTTGCATATAATGCTGGAGAGGTTATACAAAATAATATTGTGTGCATCTAACGGAGAACGTGCAAGCATTATGATAACTTTGTATCGCAGGAAACCGGCTTATCGACGAAGTTCACATTTTCACCACAAAAGTTAGCCTTATTGTTTATACGGGAAAGAGCTAATTATAATGCCAATTATTTCAAATTATATCACACGATGTTGTCCGTCCATAATTCTAGGTATTTCAAAGAAAGTTTCAAATTAAGCACCACAGGATTGAACATGTAATAAATACATTTCGTTGCAATCTACAGCTTACAAAATTTCCCCTGATATGCAGTCATAAAAAATATTCCATTTAATTTTATGATTGAAATTCATGTTAAAATCACGACAATTCTTTGAAGGTTTGTAATACCGAATTATGTTTTCGTTAAATGCAAACTTTTTACAGGGTTTTTCAATGAGAGATTTTGAATAGCCCGCTATTTCGGTAGATGTTACTTTTGAAGCTGTCATTTTTTGACATTTGACAAGTAGAAACTACGCCATTAATAAAAATGGAACGATACACGCTTCAACAACGCATTGAAATTATTCAAATTCACTTGAGTGAATCAAATGCAAATCATCTTGAGTGATGAGGGCCATTTCCGCCTCGGTGGCTTCGTCAACAATCAAAATTGTCGCATCTGGGGCTCGGAAAACCCAAGAGTTATTGTTGAAAAGCCTTTCTATCCTCAACGTGTGACTGTTTGGTGCGGTTTATGGTCCGGCGGAGTCATTGGACCTTACTTTTTCGAAAATGAGGCTGGAGCAACAGTTACGATGAATGGATTGCGTTATCGAGAGATGATTAATGATTTTTTATGGCCGGAATTGGATGGTATTGATCTGGACAACGTTTACTTTCAAAAAGACGGCGCTACGTGACACACAAGCAACGACACCATTGATCTTTTACGATTGAATATCAAAATAACACCTCTTATTGGAAAACCCTGTATTAAATCAGCTATTTTAAGTAATAAAAATGTAAGATTTTTGTCACAATATAGAAAAAAATATTCTTGTGTTAGTTGTTTTTTTTTTTAAATGTCGTTTTGATATTATAGAAGTAGGAACCTAGATAGTAAACTATCGAAACAAAAAATATTCTGTAATCATGAAAGGCATAGCCATATTTTACAACGTAATGTATTTACCGAGTAATGATTTTGGCTATCAGGCTATAATGCCGGCCCGTGCCACGACTGCCAAAATATATTTTTAGACGCGCATTAGTAGTAAAATTATTATTTTTTATAAATTTATTTAATCTCTAACTCTTCTATTATTCTATAAATAGGTACAGTTTATGGTCCACGAATCATTATAATTTTATTTATTCTTAATTTTTAATGATTGCCTTGCATATATTTGTGAAATATTTCTGGATACACCGTGGTGAACATTATCAGAGCGAGAATAAAATCTTATTCCACGCTGAAGGTGACACATCGTTAAAGGTATTCATTCTCAAATACCTACTCATATGTATGCTTTTACTCGGTGTTCATGTCTTTTATAAAAAGGGGAAGGGTTTTACATCATGTCATGGATAAGCCGCCTTCTTGAAGTATCGAGGGAAAAAATACCTTATTTCAATATTATTCTTAGCAGGGTGGCGCTAGTAAGTATAATAGTGGAAAATATATAGCTCTTGCGATTTTTGCTCCAACGAGTATGACTCTTTAGAAGGAATACAATATTGACATCAGTCACTAAATTCAAACAGTCATGTGCATCAGTCAATATTGGTACCAAGTCAGGTTCATTGGAACGGACAGTATAATATATTTTTCGGAGTATTACTATTCAAATCCAGTAATAAATATCGTTCAGCCTAAATACCTCGAAACTTATTGGTTAATTTTATGATTTATTGGAAGTTTATGATAATTTTCATTCGGTGGTCGTATTTTTTAAAAAGTATGTATATCTGAAATTCGATTTTGTTTTCTTAATTGACTGAATGGATGATGTGGTATCTTGGAAGTGAAAATTATCCCACTTTCCGACTTCCGGTCGAGCTGGAACTCAACAGATGGACTATTTATCGATGACAACTTTAACACACCTTTGAGACGTTCACGACATACAGTGCTATTCCACACGCTTAATTATAAAACAAATGCAGCATCCGATTCGCCAATTACCCGAGGTCTTCATACTCTAAATAATATTTTGTCTTAACTCTAACATTGTATTTTTTTTGGATTCACTGCCCAAATTCAAACGTCGCATCATGTTAATAATTTAAACTGTTCAATGCGCATACATACAGACACACACACACACACACACACACAAACACTCTCACACACATTACACACGTCACAAGTACACACACCTATATACTACATACGTCACCTGGGAGTTAAGGAATAAACATACAACTTAGCAGACATTACAAGGAAACATATCATAGGTACTAAACATGAAATATCTTATTCCTGTATATTGTTTCATCTCTATAAATGATGTACTGTTTGTTTCTATAATATAAAATAAAATGACAATGCATTTTATATATAAATTTTAGTGGCATTCATGTATACACCAACTATACAAATATACAGCAGTTAATATACGAGATAAATGTCGGTACCATCCAATTAGAATTTGGCTTAGGTTTTAGCGATGTTGACTTCAGTCCCTGTGGCGGAAGGTTCAATTGTCAGAGAAATCAAAAAAAAAATTGAATACTTATGTCTTTTAAATAAAATAGATTAGTAATCGGTTGATTTTTTTGGGAATTTGATCAAAATTTTTGTCATGTATTGGAAAAGATTAGTTTTTTAAAATGTTTTATATGGAAATATTTTTAGATTTCCACAAGTCAATTAAAACAAGTGTCATTTCGACGCGTGATATCGAATTTAAACAGAAACATTTTTTTCAAATTTTTGGAATTTCTTGAGAAAAATGCCTTAGTATTTTTGCTTACTAGCGCGTCAATGTTGTTCATTTCTTATTATTTAATACTAAATCATTTATCCAACTTAAATGTATCGATAAAGTTTTCTTTTAATAAACAACGAAAACTTTTTTTAATAAACACGTATGCTAGTTACCCTGCTGAAAGAAAATGTTCTTATTTCGGTGGTCATGTTATTTTTTTCAGCAAGACATATTTATACGAAGGTTTTCGTAACACTGTGTTGATTTATTACCAGCAAAATCATTTGCGGATAGTGAATCGCCCTCTCCCTCTGTACCATCATCCCGACCTTCGTGTTTTCATAGAAGCGGAGGAGATTGATGCGATATTGTGAAATAATTTTGAAATATAATTTTTCATGCCCAAATATTGAGCAAATAATATTAAACACAAATAATCGAAATATCTTCTTCCCAGGTACTTATTCTGCATGCCTGGTGTCATTAACAAAATACAAAAATCTTTATCCTTCATAGTTACGCAAAAATAAGTAATAATCAAAAAAAAAAAAAATCGATAGATTCAAAAATACGATTCGATCATTGACTGTTAAGAACTAATTCGATTTGGGGTATTACTTTACAAGGAAAAAAGGCTTGGTTCAATAGAAAATTTAATCCGTTTTAAGTCATGTTGTTTTTGCTTGGAAGCCAATTTAATTTCAACCCCTTAAAATGTACCAATACATACTACAAACATTTTCAAAATAATCGATAAGTGTATTAGTTTCAAGGAAATATTAGATAGCCCTGCGTGTTAACCGTCAGTTATTTGCTGGATTTATACCTGTTGTGGTGTTAACGAAATTCTCAATGTTATGGCAATCTAAACCATGAATTCGAATTTTTTTCGCTATGAATATTTTCGGCGTTTTAATTATTTTTTTATCGTTTTGATATGGAGAAAGATTAAGACTTGGCCATCATATTATGATTCGACTTTGTTATCGGATTATTAAAGTTCATTGAATTTGAGAAATCAATAATATTAAATTATGCGGGAATAGATGACTAGCCATCATGGCGACCCCTTTTGTAAATGAATTTTGCAGTGAGATATTTTCTGAATAAAAAATGTTAATTAACCGTCTTTCTCACGGTAATGGCTAATGGGTCAGAAACTGGAAACATGAATTGAGGAAACAACAAAGTAATTAAAAGGATACGAAATGTAATTGTGTTTTTTGGAATTTGATGATAGTAGTAAGGAATGAAACAAGATATGGAAAGAAGGAAAACAGGATGACCAATCACTTACCAGGAAGGAGTACATAACACAATATTACCATAAATATCTTTACTTTCAATTTAACACCCGATTATCCGTGTTTTTATTAACCAGTAACTAATCAGTTTCTGTTTTGTTTTGCAGGTAAGTGAAGCAGTGAAGTAATTACGGGTGATCGATCTGCGGCGCTTTGACTCGTGTTGGCCCTGTAAGTATATGCAACTTGTGAAAGTAGCTACTTCCCATTTGTATACTTTCGTTGGAAACCTCACCAGTTGGTTTCTAGTTCCTACTATTATCGTATTGATTAAACTACATTGAATTCAAATCACTTATGTTATCTTATATAAACGATAATTAACTGGAACGTTGGCATCTACTAAAATGGATAAACTTTATAATAATACACTCTTGACTTGCACTTTCCATCATAATATATAAGAATCTGTTTAACTTTTGACGGGTTGTGAAATCCTGTAGCAGGTAATGATGCGTACCATAAAGGCAGTCGCTACCCTTCTATTACCTGGTATCTCCTCTGACGTCCTGGTATCTCTAGGAAACCGTAATGGCGGTTTCAAGCGACAGGCGACGCTTAAAAGTTTTATCGCTTAATTGAGATACAGCTTGACGTTTTAACGGATGATAAAAATATTCCCTTAGATATTAAATACGGAAAAATACCTTGTGATCCTACAAAGGCCAATGAAAATAATCCAAAAATGCCAGGTGAATTTCATAAAGACAGAATTTCGTCTTAAAATTGAATTTTGTTTTTGTTGGTGTATCTTCCATAGGCAGCCTTTGCATTATTCATTGATTTAACGTTGGCATTATAATACATTATGTTAGAGTAAGAACATACATTTACTTATTCTTCCTTCATTAGCATTAAGGCTGTGTTTTTCAGGTGTGTTTTTATATTTATTGAAAAATTCTGAATTATTTGAGATGTATTCTAAAAGCTGTTTAAAATTAATTTTCTTAGAAATACCAAAAATTGTTTGTTTGTAATTTATCTTGATCCATGATTTTTCTATCTATTTTCCAATTTAAATATTCAATTATAATAGACTCAATAATTCATACTAGTAGTTCTGTGAACTGTCAAAAAGTTCACGTTCAAAAAAATTGTTTTTTATCATCACTATAAACCAAAATTTCTAAGGACGGGTTGTTTCGGAGAATTTGAACAATTCATCAAATTTCAACGTTCATTTTCGGGTTCTGTGAAAGACTTATTCAAGGTCTGTTTTTATATCATTGTAGGCTAGTTGCTTGACAAAACTGAAATAAAAACAGAACTTGAAAAAATCTTTCACAGAACTTGAAAATGAACGTTGAAATTTGATGAATTGTTCAGATTCTCCGAAACAACCCGTCCTTAGTGTGTAATTTAATACTTACCTACTTTATAATAAATCATGCATTTAACATAAATGTAACTTTTTTAAACATTTTAAATAAGGAATTATACAATTTGTCGAAAGAAACGTCACTATTACAGTGAAAATTCTTTTTTTAAACTTTGTTCTGTAAGGTAGGTACTTAATACTGAAAAAAAATCTAAAAAATATACTTTCTGAACCACAGTAAAGAAGTTGGACTCCTAGTCGAAGTCAACCATCTAGTCGAGGTAATTAAGGATTGCTTCAATAATAAAATGGATGCAGCAGCTTTTCGGAAACGGAAACACAACACACAAACAAATTTACAGACAAACGAAATGCCAAACGTAGACGTAAAATATAATATTTCAATTAAAATAAGTAAAATTATCCAACACAATATTTACACTACATAATTGAATTCGGGTCCATGACCCAGACCCATGTGTACTGTGTATGTATTTGAAAATACGTATACCAGTTATGGTTCCATGATAAATCAACACAATGATAATTCAACACATTTAAAAAGTGATATAAAGTCATTAGAAACGATGAAATTTTTTTTAACCTAACCTAACCTAACCTAACCTAACCTAATCTAACCTAACCTAACCTACTTAACCCATTTAATAAAGTTTTTTTTCATCACTTTCCGTGACTTTATATAACTTTTTAAAGATGTGATGAATTATGAATCATTTTGATTATTTATCCGGTCACCACCAGTTATGTGTTAAAAAGATCATTGTTCTCATTACAAATATACTTCCCCTTTTTAACCCCGCTTTCCAACCAAGATAAAATCGAAGACCGATTTTAATGCCGGAAGCTTATGTCTTAGAGAAATAAGGCCAAGTGAACGAAGATAAAGATAATTGGAAAAGAAGATATAAAAAAGTTACACGAGATTGTTAATTGTTTTTTTATATAATAATGGAGGGTGCTTCTTTCCACGAAAATTACAAGAAGAAACTGAAAATGTTTTCTGCCCGTTTTCAACATAATTTACATTTACGTTTTATAATTAACGTTTGCGGGTATTAATTTTTTTTATAAAAATACTTTTACAAAAAACACAAATTTATTTCTTCAGATTTTAGTTCTCTTAAGATTTTAAGTGTCACAATGATTTTATTGTTATTAAAAATAGAATGGAGAACATTTCATTAAAATGTATGTGAAGGGTTGTACACGCGAAGGGTTGAATTCTGTACGTAATTTATGTTGGAATTTGATATTTTAAAAGAGAACATTGCTGCAAGCTCTGGCATCCTGAAACCCGCTGGAAAATGACACAACATGTTTCACACGGCACCGACATTACATCAACAACGCTTTTGGAACCAGCGCAGATTGTTTGTGAGGTTGTCTGAATAATTTTCCAGCGATAGCCATCACTTGACATTAGCGACACGCGATTTGTTTGAGGCTATTTGCTTGTTGACTTTACTAGATTCAAATTCCGTTTAAAGGTACTAAGCTAAAACCTAGCGGGTTTCAGGATGATTCTAATTTATGCATTGCACAAGGCTATCTAATCCATTAATTTATTCATTTACACGGTTAAGAGAAAGCTTACAATCTATGTTTATGAATAAATGAACGTTTGAAAAACCTTTGAATAATAAAGAAACAGTATTAATTTTGCAGTAGGGACTTTTACATAACCATAGTCCATCCATTTACAAAGTAAAACAAATGAAGGTTTTAAATATGAAAACGTTATAAAAATATGTTTCATCCCAGTAGATGAATAATATATTGCATTTACGTACTCGAAATGCTCCATTAAATGCTGTTCGTAAGAATAACATGGTTATTTTTCATTAGTCGTATATGACCATGAGAAAAATGATTCGGAAAGTATTTTCAAATCGTTATAACCCTGAAAAATTGTTAAAACACATATTATCACGCCATCATTTTTTAATCGTCTACATTTCACGATATTTGATACTGTTTTTTCAGATGCTTAAGATATCAATTTCGTTTAAGGGTTGAAAGCCAAATTTTCTGTTTGGTGATATTTTTCATGTCACCTAGAAACAAAGTGTTTTGACCAAGCGATAAATTAACATAATAAAATGTCACGGTTTCGTTAATTAAACTTATCGGTGGAGGGTGAATCTAGGACTCCTGTAATTGCCGATTCTCACGGTCTGATCTAAGATAACCTACTTCGGTAGATTATTAATTGAGTTTAATAGTGAACCTTGCAACCAAAACCAACATCCATCGATTTTAAACGTTGTCGCTTGGGCAGTCATTCGACGAACTCAGCTTTTATGCAAGCTTCTTTATTTAAAGATTTATTGTTCAACTTCTATTCAATTTTACTATAGTTGTCTTAATCCAATGCTGAGAGGCGGTTTGAGCCTAACCATTCTAATAGCTTTATTTTAATTTTATTATGCGATCTGGCGTAAAAAACGTGATTGAATTCTTTGCGGTGGATTTTCTTCAGATTGTTCTTTTGATTTTACTGCTCGGTGAAAATCGGTCGATAAACCTTCAATTCTCAGAGCGTATTTAATTTTGTTTCCTTTGATTCGGATCTATCGGAATTGCCTTTTAGTTAATAAGTATATTCCCAGTAACATGAAAATGAGTTCGTACAAAAAAGCTATTGTATTGAATTTAGGTGGAGTATCTGCATATAATTTAGGTGTAATTAACTATTTTGAAGCATTTATTTTGAACACAAAGGTTTTCAATTTCTGAAAGAATTGATTACTCCCAGAATGGTAGATACTCTCAAACAGCCATGTTTTTTTTTGATAAGTTTTTCCTTAAAATATTTTTTTAGTGTTCAATGTTTGGATTTTGTCATTAATGCTTCTAGTTTCTTCATGTAATCGATTGAAGAAAGCTCTTCCGTGGTTAGTATAATAATAATGGGCAAATACTGTATTTTTAGTTTTGGGTAAGGAAAAATATATTTAAGTCAAGTTTTTAGTTAAAATTACTTGTATTTTTCTTTTACGATTTGAATTAATCATTGTGGTTTGAAAATTATTAAAGTGAGGTTATCTGTACCATAAATAATTGTCTTATTTTACCCTTCATGATGACGAAAAACAAACTAACTCAAGTCTTTTTTACTGAGGACGTTCGTGATGGCTTTGAATAAATAGCTTTCTTTTTAAAATTTTATTATTTAAATAATTAATAAGTTCACTCCGTTTTTTTAATTTGTATCGCTAGGTAAGTTATGTGGTCAACGTTTCCATTAGGTTTTCCAATAAGGGACAATTATTACATTGCCGATTTAAGTGATGGAATTAATAATAATTTACGTAGAAAATAATGAGTTGATAACAAATTTCGAACACATATAAGTGGGTTGCCACACAAAAGATTGTTTTATAAATACCAACATATTATCATTACAATTAAAGAAAAAGCATGATTGTGTATCTGACGATCCGATGCGTTGTGCGCAATATGTAATTTCCTGTAATTTTGTTGCCGGACGGACCGGCAAATTCAATCGGAATACATCCCACTGATCGCTCTGATTAATGTCAAACTTAAACAAATATTTAAATCATCAAATCAACAAAAAAAAAACGTTAAGAAATATTCAAATCAATTAATAAAGTGAAATGGTTTCTGTATTAAATACCCAACCTACAACATTTCTTATTGTTTCTTCGATACTTGATCACGCGTAGTACCAATGATATTCAAACTGGATGCTAATTTTCTGTTTCAATGTCTGCGTGAATACCAGAATTACCTCTAGCCAGAGTATCTACGCTAGTGCAACACGCCAAAATCGTGAATAACGTATTATCAAAAGTCTAGATCTCTTTAGGTTACAGAGTCTCAAAGAACAGTCCGAAGGCGTGCCTAACTTCTTCATTAAAATATTAATTTATGAAAAAATAAAATAATATTTCAAATCATAACAGTAGACAAGGCTAGTGTTTATGGGAGGAGTAAGTATATACACAAATAAAATAATGCTTAAAAGGCAATGTCTAAGCAATATTCAAAGCCTTATTAAATAACTACAAACGTATTTCAACATACAAATTAACATAATTCAAAATTCAAATTAAGAATTCTACACAATTTCAGCGAATAAGTATCATAAAAATAGCCAAAGTAAAAGAAAAACATTGCTAGATGATATATATATATGGTTAGATATTAAGGGTATATATTGAGGGTACAATAAATCACTATCCAATTTCAGGGAGTTCATTTGCCTTTTGAATTGTTCATATTTCAAAGTTTCGGTTACATTAACTTTTTTTTGGACACTAATATATTGCACCATCTCACACCTAAATACAAGTAGTGGTGCTTAGCCATTGTCGTTCTTAGCATTGTGATGGCTGTTGAGCCGTTTGTTTTATTACAGTTGATTTTATTTGGTTTTACGCCCAGCCGGGCTTTCACGTGCATTTTAAAATAGAATATATCTAGAAAGCTACTTTTGAATCTATTGCTCTTACTGCTATCTAAGTGGTGAATTTTATTGATGAAATTTATATAAATATAAAAGTTAATTCTAAAATAGTTGCAAGATAATATTGTTAATTCTGACTTTGAAATATGAGATCGACAAATATGAACTTTAATAAATAGCTCCCAATGGTCAAGTTGGTTAAGACGCCTGTCCCGGTAAGACAAGTTAAATCTCCGAAAGTTCTTCACCGATTGCTTTAATATTTTGACACAACGTTGCATTTATATACGCGTGTCTCTTTATATACCTATATTATATAGATGTCACCTGTAACATATGTGTGTAAAAATATGCTTTTTTGTCACCTATATATAAGTCGATAGTTTGATATTTCGTCAGGGCTGCCTGATTTAAAAACAGGTGTTACGATAGATTTTTTATAAGCTGATGGGAATATTCCACTATTCAAACTTATATTTAAAATGTGTATAATTGGAGTACTTAATAAATTGTTATACCGCTTCAATATTATTACTGTGACTCCATCAAATCCTGGTGCAGATCCACCTTTAAATTATTTTATTTCATTTATAATTACTGGTCGAAAAACCCACAGGTTATTTTGTTTATTTTTTATTGATCGGTGTGGCTAAGTTTTATCCGACTTTAGAAATAATCCTGCAAGTATTTTATTCTAATAAATCCACAGAAATATGAATATTAGTAGACGAGAAGTTAAGGACGAGGGGTTAAAACAAGAGTTGCGGGACGCAGAGAGGAAAGCTGACTGTGATTCGTCAATAAATCAATCTGAAGTAAATAGGCATCTCGCATTATAATATCACCATTTAGTTCTTAAAAGTAAAATCTGCTTTTGAATGAATAGACATTTTTACATGGGAGCGCAAATTACTCGCCACGTTATGAACAAATTTGCGAAGTCCAAATTCGGCAAAATAAATTTCTTCTATTTTCAGAGTCGAATATTTCGTTTACGTATTTAGTTAAGACACTTTTATAAATGTTCATAATTTACTTCCCAGCAACCAACCAGCTTTGTGTTTCGCGTCCAGACGTATCTCGATGTGATAGTATATGTTTCTACAACTGATTCATATTATACGATGTGAATATGCTTAAAATAAAGTAAAATAATGCTTATATATTGAATGTAATACGACAATTGGGTTTATTCTCTTTTTCCCATCTATTTTTACAAGTTTTCATAGCACAAGCCACCTTTTTGCCGTGTTATTTCGTAAAATGAACCGATGATGCCTCGACCATAGTTCGCACAAGAATGATGACGTCACGTTTTCTAAATTCACGGGAGGCCAGACGCGAGCCCAGCCGGCTCCAATGGAACCGGTATGGGGAGTGGGGAATAATACGCTTTTAATCACTTAGGGCAGGTCTACTAATATTCATATGTCTATGAATAAATCCATTTCCTTCTTTATGAAGCGTCCTTTGGTATATTTGCTATCTGGAGTATGCAGGAAGACGAAACAAATTAGGTTTATTAATAGTTAAATATTCATCAAGGAATGACGCAGCATCTAAATTCGCTCTAACGATTTAAATCGCGTGAATCGTGAGAGTTCAAATGTGACTGATTTATGGAATTTGAATTTAATATATGTTTTTTATTTAAGAGGAGGTGGAGTAATAACTATTATACCAGGTATAGCTGTAACGGCGGTTTATCAATAAACTGAAGACAAAATTATAAATTATTCTTATGAAGTAATTAGTCCTAATGAATTTAGCTATTCTACGTGGTTTAAAATTATGTTTTATCTAATAAAAGTATCTAGGACCACCAATAAAGTTATTTCACCTTGAACCCTATTAAAAGTTTCAGTTTTAACATGAACACAATGTATTTAACCTGTAAATGCGTTTATCTCAGCTCTGACCGCCTCATTTATTGCAGTGATTTGAAAAAATGTATGTCCACTCGAACAATTTTTGGAATATTATGCTTTTTAAACACAGGTGAACTCCTAGCGTGGAGGACAATATACTATACAATTGTAATACAAATATATTTAAGAATAAATTTAAAAAAAATAAAAAACGTTTTGAGCGATCGCTTGCTTGATCGCTTTGATGTGTCAAATTTATAGAACCTAAAAAATGGGATAAGCGGTAAAATCTAGAAGGATTTATTGGCTTTAAATCGCAGTAAGTATTTATATATATGTTTCAATATTAATATTTTTAGAAATGGTGTTCATTAAATAAAATGCCAAATGTGTATATTTGACATTAATCTCTCATGTGGCAGATGGTTCAAAAAACCTTTAACAATTTTAAATTGTATATTCGAAATGGTTTTTTATCACGATTAAGACTTTTTTAAATGTCACATACTAATAAATACCCATAAAGGTATAGAAAGGGAAAAGAAAAGAAGCCAGAAATACTAAAAAGGCTACAAGTTAACGATTTTGAAACGCTACTAAACGAGCTGAAGGGATATTTATGTACCTGCAGTACGTTATGTACTCGGTTGTAATTTCTAGTTGAATCCGTGTAAAATGTTTTCTCTCTTTGTTTTGTTCTGCACAATATGACTGAAGCTTCGGGAACTTTCTTCATGGGAGGCAAATTGTCGTTGGCAAAGTTTCTCGTTAGTCAGCGCGAGTTTTACCGTCTGCTTCCGCGCCGGTCACCGTTTAGTCCCATTGAACCTAATTAAACATTTATTAAAGCCGTCAGATTGCGTGGTGCGAATCCAAGCTGTCGAAATATTTACTCTCCTCTATATCGTTCCCTCTCTCATTATATCGTGATTATTCTCGATCCACCCACAATGTTTTAGAGTTTTATTGTCTGAATCACTCGCTATATCTATTTATCCTCTATCCCAGTATTCGCAGCCACCGTGTTTATGTTCTTCCTCGCATACCCAATAAATCAACTCGTAAAAGTGTAAACTGAATATTTGTATTATTACTGGCGACGTTCTTTGAGTTTTGAGTAGAATTCGCTTCGGGTATGCAGTCGTTTACGCATACTTATTTTTATCTTAATTGGCAGTAAGAGGGCTTTAAAAGACGCATAAAATGGCTTTAAAAATGTCGTTAAAAGCAAACAAGCGGTAAATTTGCCATTCACAAATGCATGTTTTACTTTGATACTTATTAGTTTGAGTCTTGCTGGGTGAAAGCTTAAAAATTATTTTTCATTTTTAAAACAAATTTGAAGAAATAATTAACTTGTTATTAATTTTTAAAAATGTCTGCCTGCGTATGTTTGCGCTCGCAAAACTTGAAAGGTAGTCCACCGATATCGCTAAAAAATTCAAAGTTTGATCTTATTAGTACCAGCATTATTTAGAGCGTGGTATGAATGGTAGAGGAAATCGGAGACGCCTGAGAAAGACAATAGCAATAGCAAAACATTGCGAGGTACACTAGTAAGTTATAATTATCGAAATCAGAATCTGGCACTCTCGAATACAACAGTTCTCATAAAGAAGCGTTGCTTATAACGTATATAGATGGCGTCTCCTAAACTCGAATAATTGTAAAAACTTACTTCATTCAAATTTGAAAAAATTATACCACACACGTTGAACATCCATGTGACAAAACGCTGTTTCTCAGTGAAGTTTCGCGTGGACATCACTGTCGTAAGTGCATACATATGCACCATAGCACATAATTCTAAATGCGTATTGCTGGGATCAACTCGTACTACGCGGTCTAAAGCAGAAATACGAATTGAAGAGATTGTAGAAATCTTATTTGATCTTAAATACTTGTTTAATAAACATTTGAATTTTTCTTTACATAAGATAATAATAATTAGAAATTTGGGGATCAGGAGAGAGGCACGAAATGAAAGAAGGTTAGACCACAATCCATGGTCAATTTCAATCCATCCACACGGTCACGCCGGGTTGCAGATCACGTCGGGGTGCAGATCACGTCGGGCTGCAGAATCACGTAGGGCTGCAGATCACGTCGGGGTCACCACTTTGGGGATCGATGGTGAGGCACGAAATGAAAGAAAGTGTTGAAGGTCACATGTGTTTTATTGGTGAGTCAGTAGCCGTGACGAGGAGATGATGTAGGACAGAAGAATACACCGGATGCTGGCTGTGATGTGCTGGCAGGTCAAGCGCGGGTCAGTGAGTCGACGCCGGGCGCTGGTGACCGGGACTCGATGTAGGTCAGGCACTGGCGAAGAACGTAGGTCTTCAGGCACTCCAGTGCTGACGAGACGGCCGAAGGTGCGGCGGACCTTGTGGGCAGTTGAACGGGAACGGCGTGACCAGTGAGGATGCTGCGTGTCCTCGTGGTGGTCATGGTTGCGTGGAAGAAGCGCTGGTCAGAGACGCTGGAACCAGGGCGCTTGTAATCCGAGTAGCGCTGGCCGCGGACGTGGCCGAGGTGCTATGATGATGTCCCGATAGAGTCCATGATGATAGGGGCGAAGCCGGGTACGTGTCCCTCGCGCTAGTAAGAAGAACGCGGGTCTTCACTCGTTGAGCCTTGTAGACTGGCGGCAAAATTATGACTGACTGACTGGCTCGCTGCGTCGGGCTTATTTATACTACTCGGCCGACGGCGGCAGTAGGTAGATGGATGGCAACTAAATTCTAGGCACTCGCACAGACTGTGTGTTTCGGGAACCTTCGACATTGCGGCGATTAAGCATAGGCCGTAGACTCGAACCTTCTGGCGAGTTCTCGTAGTATCCCGGACTGAGTGCGCGTTAGTATTGTCGCGAGTATGCAAGTAGGTCTTGAAACAGGTAGGTTGCTTTGTTTTGATTTCGGCTGCAAATACGTACCTAAGTAGCAATTAGCAAGTACGTACCTAAGTAGGTCGAACGGTTTATTATTAATTATTCAATGGATTAATATCGACGCTACAGAAATATTCGATACTGTTTAGGAGAAATTTTCTGGACAGGTAGCGAAACTGCGCGCACGAATAAATGTCTCGAAATAGTCATGATGTGCACACTTACTAGAAGTTTCTGAAATTGATTTCATTGCATTTTCAAATTTTAAATCGTCTGCATGATTGGAACTACTGGAACGTCGCATGCACCCTTAGATGAATTAAAACGAAAGGGTAGGTTACCGAGCCAACGAGCGTTGTATCAATGGTCCAGATCTAATTTAAATAATTGAAATTTATGTACTGCGTTTATTATCGCATTCGTTCATCAGACAAGCTGTCACTAGTTACTTCGACAGACACGCCGATCAAGGCTTTTTTGTAAAATAATGCCTTCCTGCATTTTTGAGACGTGCATAAATCATTCACGACCAAAAAAACTCACATCCATTCAAAAAGTTTCTTTCCATTCATAGATATTCACAAATCGCTGATTATTTCAATAAATGCAATTATTCCCTAGGGGGTTTAACCACCCGAAAGCTCAAAATGTCGAAATACAATACAGTAAGATAGTGAACGTAGCAACATATAAGTATAAGAAGCACAACCTACTAGCAGTTGGTCGTCTAATACAGCGTTCCGTATTTTTGAGTAAGCGAGTAAGCATATCTTGTCATCTCCGTCATACTCGTGATTTAGAACATGGTATTTGCCGCAACTGTTAAGTACATAAACGATTCTCGGTCCGATATCTATTTCATTCATAAACACGTACTCTTCCAATGTCTATATTTGTAACATTCGAAGAATGTTCGAATATTAAGAATTTACTGGAAACATGAGAGTGTTAGTTACTTGACTATTCTGTATGTATGTATAGCATGTGGTAGCAGCAATTATTTGGCAAATCTTAAATAACAACGCACAGCCGTTAATCATTAAAACCAGTAAACAGAAGGTTTTCTCAACACAAAAACCAAATCTAATTATGTACTAACACACTGTAATTCAATTCAAAATGTGAAAATCAATTATTGGATAAGTAAATTTGGATGGATTTATAAGACTTCATCAATAAGCCTAACTAGTACCCATTATGAAGCTGAATATTCTTCGTTTCAAGCAGCGTATTCATTTGGTTACAATGAAACAGGCAATGATTGAATTATTACGAATGAATTATTGTCTTTGAGAATCACTTTCAATGTTCAGTTGACGGCAGTTCTGAATAATTGTGACCAAGTACTTTTTATGGTCATTACTGCCCTCACAATTCAGTTCTTTTTCAATATCCATTTTTTGTTTTCTGAACCGGCGTATTGTAAAGTGAATCCAGGGGCGCGCTTCAATCTTTTTAAATACAGCTATTTTAATTTCGGATTTGTTTTCTCTATTGAATGAATGAATGAAGTGGAATCTTAGTGGAAATTAACCCACTTCCCGACATCCGGTCGAGATAAAACTCGGCAGATATACTCGTTGTCGATGTCAATGCAATCTATCAATAATTGGTTGCACTCACGAACAAACACGCGCATACACGCATTTTTATGAAATTCGATTACATTGTATTTAATTAATTTAAATTTACAGCATTTCGGTACTATCCAAATATAATTTGTCTTAGGTGTTAGCGTCGTTGACTCTAGTCCCTGGGGGGGAAGGTACTATCCTCAGTAAAACCAAAATAAAGTTTTTAGCGAGTTCAAGTTCACAGCAGTTAAGAGTCAGTCCATTTCTGTTTATATCCTCGGTTAATCCAAATATATGTTTCTCTAATCTATGAATAAAAGGAGTCCTTTTTTTTAGAAATTGATTATCTCAATTTCAAGATCCCTGAGATTTTAACTTTTACAAAGTCTAAAATTAATGATGAATCATTAAATATCAATTCGCTTTCTACACTTTTGTAATTCGAAATTATTTCTAACCCGATTAGTTTTTAATTAGTTCTATAATTATTACCCGTCTCGGGTAGCATCAGCAGGTAGTCATTATTAAAGATTTACCATTCGAAACAAAACTTTCATTTCCATTACAGCCCTAAATTTCAATTACGCTTTGATTACTAACCTCGCTGTATTCTATGTGTCAGGTTTCAAAAAATAATTGGAGGTTAAGGTACAATTTGCTAAAATAAATTGACAGGAAATGTTTAAATACCTAAAATATCTCAATTGCTTAATGAATATTTAATGTCTGCCAGAAATTCGTAATGTTTTTTTTCTGCCACAAAATCAGTATAAATAGAATTCTCGTTTATTTATTAAATAAGGATATATATCATCGCCGTAGAGTGAAAGTCACTAGCAAATTGAGTTTTGAGATAATGGGAGTTTTGTGGTTACAATTGTAAATGTCTTTTTAAGGATATTTATAAAAGTTTGATTTTGGAATCATCGTTTTATTCAATTGTTTTCAAATCTTAGAATATTATTTTTGTACGACCAGATCCTTAAATTGCCTAAGTACATTAAACAAATACGATTATGGTTAATAATCCCGGTTTTCTTTGAGTTTAAATATAAGTGATTTTTGTGCGTAAAGTCAGTAAGTGATATCAGTGTTATAGTTTTTACATTATTTAAGTAAGCGAACCGCGTATAATATCTAATGGTAATAAGCTGGATTATGTTCTCGATATGTTTAATTAAGTTGCTTAGTAATATAGTGCTCGAATAACTGTTAGTTTTCTTATTAAATAGGTCAAATAATAGATTTGAATACGAAGTTGATAGTTCGTATATTGGTTTGGTGACTGGTGAAAATAAAAAATCTGATACTGTGCTGTTGGGGATTTACATTCATGACATAAATCGTTTTAGGGATTTTTTATGCAGTTATCGACTTTACCCATAGAAACGGGGTTCAAAATTAAGTACTTTGACAAATCTCACTCATTTTTTACCAAAAATACTAGTTACTTTTCGCTCTACGGTGACGATATACGAGATTATCGTTCGTGACAACCTTCACAAAAAAAACTTCTTGAACAACTAGAAAGATGTGACTGAGAGCATGGAAGTGAATATTAAATGAGTTAGACATATTGCGAAATATGATGAAGATCGATGGTGCCAAGAACTTATCAGCTGGAGACGGTGGGATAAAGATATGAACTGTAACAAGATGGCCTGGCGGGAATACAGCCTCAACCCATATAATAAATGTTTTGAACCCATTGAAGGTGCCTTTTGGCGAACAATACACTAACAAAAAGAAAACATTGTGAATTTAAATCGATAGTGATAGTGAAGTTATGTTGGAATCAAAACAATAGTATGTCAAACTGGATTAATGCGGAGCAAACAATGGCCAAAACCTATCGCAATAACGTATGAACTACACATAGAAACCTATCGCAATAACGTATGAACTACACATAGAAACCTATCGCAATAACGTAAGAACTGCACATAGAAACCTATCGCAATAACGTATGAACTACACATAGAAACCTATCGCAATAACGTATGAACTACACATAGAAACCTATCGCAATAACGTATGAACTACACATAGAAACCTATCGCAATAACGTATGAACTACACATAGAAACCTATCACAATAACGTATGAACTACACATAGATACCTATCGCAATAACGTATGAACTGCACATAGAAACCTATCGCAATAACGTATGAACTGCACATAGAAACCTATCGCAATAACGTATGAACTACACATAGAAACCTATCGCAATAACGTATGAACTACACATAGAAACCTATCGCAATAACGTATGAACTACACATAGAAACCTATCGCAATAACGTATGAACTACACATAGAAACCTATCGCAATAACGTATGAACTACACATAGAAAACATGTTATGGTGGAATGTCTTATACATAACATTATGTGAAATGATTATTATATACATTGTAACATTTTGTCCGTTGATGATGTAACATATATTTTTAAAACAAACCCATTTAATGAATAAAAAGCATAAATAATTTGTTGTAGGTACCTCAATTCTATCCACTCCATTGTGAGTGGCATGTTTTCTGCTTTTCTTCAGTAAGAATATTTATTATAACAAAACACTTTGAAATGAGGGCGGATAGCCAATAAAATCGTTAAATGAACAAATAAATTTGGTATCTAATTTATTTTAATTACAATCAGTTTTCGTTTCGTGAACAACTTTAAATTGAAAAATTTGTTGTATTAAAAAATATATATATATATCGAAAAATATTGTCTTTTTGATTAAATATTGACTTTATCAATCTTGGCACATCTCAGTCCAAGTTTTTGAATAAAGCCCCGCAAATGACTGATTATGAAACCTAAACAATTTAAAAAACAGAGCATTTGGAAAAAAAAATGTTGGTAATCTACGTTTCTCATTATTAAATCTGAAAATAGCAGAGATTAAATGTTTTCAGAATTCGTCTCTCCAAAACAATAGGGGAAAGAAATAAAATGAGTTAGAATTAAATGCTCATTTGTCAAAGTGTTTTTGGGGTGAAAAGACATTTAAAAAAATCAAGTGTTTTTTAAACTTCAAAATGAAGAAATTAAGTGCCCACTTACCTAATCCCCTCCCCTACCTTTAGGAAACCAAGGAATAAATAGGAAGCCGTAACAAATTCTTTATTTTTATTCTGGTGCGGGTAATTCTATTCAAAATCTATAACCCAATTTACATAACCTGCAGCAGACTGAGGGATCGTGATAGAAGTAGTCATTATAAAAAGATCGATCCGATGCAGGATGTGTGCAGAAATAGGTTATCGACTAAAAACCATCGATAGTTTCCCAATATATCTAGACCGAATCAAGATTTCTTTTTTGCATTTCGGTTTTAGTTTGTGATTTAAGACAGAAACAGATTAACTATTAAACTAGATTGCTGTCCTGTTTGAAATCTCAAAATCATTTTAATAAGATTTTTTAATTTGTAGATTTTTACAAAATTCCAGTATTCAGTTAAATTTGATCTTGGTTTAAAGAGTTCTGACTTTTATACTCCGGCGCTGCCCAGGTTTCGCGCAGACGGAGTTTTTTATAAATGAGATGTCGATAGTAATTTTCTTATTTTAAACGTCAAGCGTTTATAATTTCAAGAAGAAGTATCAACATTCTGCTTTAAGGGGTGGGAAAAGGGGATAGGGTGGTAGATAGATAGGTGGTAGTGGTACACTAGTCACTTTTCTCTTGTTTTAAAGGTCATCTGTTCAAAATTTCATCAAACTTGGAATTATACTGTTGATTTGTGTAAAAAAATCAAACCCATCCGCCCGCCCGACTCCACAGACACTCTTAATAATATTTATATTATATGTATACGTAGGTACGTTGATAGGTAAGTCACTAGTTTTAAGTAAGAAGTAGTTCCAGTTCATTTATACCCCTTAAGGTGATTTTAACGAAATCTGCGCTATTTAAATTAGCCAAATTATTATTATTATATATAATTGTACATATATATAATAATGTATTTACTTTTTTTCAAATTTGAAAAAAATATAATTTTGGTGATTTTCCCAATTACCACACTAGGCTCATGCCTGTGTTATGGTAGTCATACATGATTTGTGTAAGAACAACAATAATAAAACATATTGGAAAAGGAAATTGTTTTGGTCCAACAAAAATTTAATAAAATGCATATTACTGTAGAAACCACTTTAGGAATAAAAATAAAGATTAAACTAAATAAATGATAGAGTTTCATTTTTTTTAAATACTCTTATTATGAATTTTTATAGATTTTTAGGAAGGCTGCGCACATAATCGCGAAGATTTCTTAGAATTGGCAGAATTTCAGTATTATTCTGTTACTGTAACGTACCCTTATCTGAAATAATACCCCCTCTGTACCAGGATGGTTTTAGGGAATTATCACTGAATATATTAAGTATGTGTTCTGTTACAACTCTTAGCGAAATTGATTGCGGAATACAATAAACCCTTAGTTTATTAACGTGTAAAAACGATATAAATCTTGCGAAATTCAAGTCACATAACTTTGAAGCGAACACTTCCCACATATTGGAATTTTACTCATGGATGAAGCGAATAGACATCTATTTTAATTGATATTATACACAGTATTTATACAACATTGATTTCCCGAATAGGTACACAAACATTTTTAATTTAATTTTCTTATGAATGAAAAACGGAATATCGAATCTAGAATACTAGCGTCTATGGAAGGGGAGGCTGTTAAACATACACGTAACAACTCTATTAGCTGTGTGGAAACAAAATGAAGGCTTTTCAAATATACCGCCTTTGGCGTTATTGATACTATTTTATGTTACGAATGTGTGCCTGACGTCTTGCTGAGAGATAGCTTGAAAGAGGGATAGCAGTGGAGGTACGAGTAAGTATATAATAGCACATAAGGTTGTCATCACCCGTCATTAGAGCTAAAATATTGTGTAAATTACAGTCAATTGATTATTATTCCGCCATCCCAAAATCACAGTAAACCCTTTTAACACCATCGCACAAAAAGGAAAGAATTTTCATTTAATATTCTGATCTCACTGTCCTTCGAGTAGAAAATTCACCCTGCGCAGTCATTTTTATAAGCTTAGGTGTTGAAGGCTTTTTGTGCGAGGATCAAACACCAAAGGAAGGGTAGTCTTGATCCAAAGAAAACCATTCGTCCCATTACGCGTGACTGCTGGCAAATAAGCCGGCGACAAGAAGACTCAGAGAGGCGTTAAAAAATAATGGTTTACAGTAATAGGTATACACGTTTTATATAAGATTGAGACGTTTTATAAAATGGTAAGAAAAATGTTTGGGCTTTGAAATTGGACACATATTTACATCTGAAACCATTAGAAACTTTTTTAACAATTAAATATGCATCTCAATGAAAAATGATTTATTTTAGTTAATTAAATATTGTAACAAAACATACGGAAACAAAGTTCCGCTAACCAGGCGACTGCTAGAATCACCGAGCCAGCACTGAAACCTTCAGTCCTTCCGTGTTCTTATTCTATTTTATGTGCATTAATAAATGTAATCTTAGAACATTTGTATCGAATACTAGCTGTAGAGTAAGTCTGAGCGCGTGTTGGTTTTACGCCCAAGAGATGGCGCTCTTTTTTAAAAAGCTGTCTTATATAAATATCAGTGTCACCGCAAAATCGATTTCAATGAAATTTTGTGAATGTGTATGGTTGGTTCCAGCTTTAAACAAAGGATAATTTTAGGCGTTTGTCGAAATCAATTTTTTTTTTTAACCAATTTTTTTTTTCTTATGTCTTATCTAAAAATTGATACAACCACAAATTTTAACTTCCCTACATAGAAGGTGGTCTGTGTCAGAACAAAATCTGCCCGGGGCAACTAATATGTCAAGTTTTTGAATGCAACATTGTGTAAAAATTGCAAAGCAATCGGTGAAGAACTTTAAGATTTTTAAGATTTTGAACCAACGAACATTTACGTTTTTATTTATATCTATATTTTGGATTTTTTTTTCTTTTTTAACGCAAATTTTCTGAACATTACAGTGTAAGGGGCTAATAATAATATAAATTTGTAAATTAATATGATAAAAGATAATAAAATTTTATCGGAAAACACAATGTTGAACGATTAAAAATCACTAGGCTTCGAGAAAAGCTTTATATGTTTAGTTCTAAGAACCGTTGGCACACATGACGGAAATGTTATTTATGATCTCATTTGTAAACACCATAACAATAATGTTTATAATAACTTCATTAATTGGCAGTGTGAGAAAACTGTAGCTTTGAACTAAAAAAAAAAAAAAAATTTTTTAAAATAACTAGTTCTACATGAAAATTATTTCATAATTTTTAAGCCATAACGTGATATAATTTATTTCTACGTATGCTGACTGAGAATAGTGAGGTCCTGTATCAACTCGACCATTTGGCATTTCATCTGTCTATAAATTACTTTCACAAAATAGCTAACTTTGACTGGGTGGCTAACTTGGACCGAACTTTCCGATGTTATGGTACCTACCTGCCTAAAAAAAGTTAGAAAAAATAATTGTCATTGAGATATTGACACTTCTTTGGAAAAAATGTATCATTTCTCAGTTGAAAATTTAAAAAATGTTTCCTAAAATATTATTTGGTTTATAGTTAAGTGGGTACATATTTAAGTACCTACTTAAAAAGAGAAAATCTTAATTGTGATTTATTAAATAAGATGAAATTAGAAACAGAGGTCCATTGTTCACAAACTACTTGTTTATTATTATGTCATATTTTTTCACTGTTCATTCATAAACCAGCACCTACTCTTAGCTTTTCGTAATGTATTTCTAAGATTAAAATAAATTAATTTAAATATCAGTTGACATTAAAAAAGTTCATTGGCAGTAAATAATTCCCTACCAATGTACTGCACGCGTGTAGTGAGACATAAATAATTCATAATTAATTCATCATCTTACAACAATGAAATTTTACAAAATTGTGGTAACAAAATTGAATGTTCTGCAGATTATGTGTTTGCTTCAGTGAAATCCGTAATCTTACAACAATGAAATTGTACGGAATTGTGGCAGCAACATTGAGAGTTATGTAGATTATGTGTTTGCTTTGGTGAAATCCGTAATCTTACACTAATGAAATTGTAAGGAATTGTGGTAAAAACACTGAAAGTTCTGTAGATTATGTATTCGCTTCAGTAATCTTACAACTCCTGAAATTATACGGAATTTTATCAACAACGTTGAAAGTTCTGTAGATTATATGTTTTCTTCAGTGAAATCCGTAATCTTACAACAATGAAATTGTACGGAATTGTGGAAACAACATTGAAAGTTATGTAGATTATGTGTTTGCTTCAGTGATATCTTATATCAGTGAAATTATACGTGTATGAACAACGTTGAAAATTCTGTAGATTTTGTGGTGATCAATAGCGTTTTTTCTTCAATGAAATAATAAATCTAATATTTTCAATAAGAATGTTGACTTTATATGTAAGTAAATTAATCAAATTAGCAAACCAACAAAGTGTCAAATATAGAATGTATTGTTATGCTGTTATTTAATAATAATAATAATTAGATAATTTTTATAGCGCCGCTTTTGTAAGTTATCACCTCAGGGTTTTAACATTCTTTACTAAATAGCGCTATAAAAATAGTCCAATAAAACTATAAATATCAACGAATACTCCGAGAACATGTAGTACAATTATAAAATAGAAAAGTTAAAACACAAACTGTGCACTTAGAAATGGGTCTTATATCACGGGATTGTAAAATCTCAACTAGCAAAGTGCCCACTTGAACTTTGAAAGCTCGGTGAGCCTTTTCTGATTACTAAGTTGGTAACTTACGGTCCAAAATATTTTGTTCAGCCGAACACGTTGGCCTTTTAATGCATTCCGCCTTGGAACCTCTACTTTATTTGAGTTGAGTTTACAAAATATTTGTTTTATGTACAGAAGTAGCAGCATTCAGCGATGTATTTTAACAAAATGTTATACAAGGCGGCATACTAAGTCATATGTTTATTATAAGTCATTTTCCGTTATATTAAATTTAGGCTACGATCTGTGCAATGTTCACCTTGCGGACTACAGCCCTGGGTATCGATTCTCCAATCCAGGCCGCCAGCGATCTCCTCGAAAGTACATACATTGTTCGACATTCTTATCGTTGAGTCTCCTCAAAGGTACGTGGAATGACTTTGTCGAGCGTCGAGGCCTAAAACACTGTCGTAACACCGCAGAACTGCACTTATGTCAGTCACGCAAGTCTCGAAGTTTGCGATATCTTCCTTATCTTTTATTAATCTACCTCTATTACAACAGACATGTTGGATAGAATTTCGCTTTTTTTCAGCCATCGGATAAATAGTTTCTGCATAACTTACCAAATCCATAGTAATATATTCTGATGCCAGTAGTTCGGAATGACAAAGTACAATCAAAAGTACATTTACAGTACCGGTCGACGTATATAAATGTAATAAAGTGGTTTAAAACAAAGATATTATTTCATTTGTGTAATAATGTCAAGCCACAAAGTGTTTGCTTCCTTCGATAAAAGTACATTTATTTAGATGTGACATTTAGTATACATATATAAAGGAGAGTGTCTGTTTGCAGCGGGCGGCGTGGATTTGATTTGTATACAAATGTTTACTGTCTTTATTAAATTTTTAAAAATTCTACGTGAAGCCCATGTAATGCAGGGGAATTAAGCTGGTATTTAATGCATGTTTTAGCTTAGAGAAGAGTCGCATATCTCTGGTAAATAAAAAGCAATGTCTTGTGAAATACATGTCAATACAAACGTACTGCTTTATGAAAGCATATTATATTGTGTACTGTCCATTGTCCGTGCATGCTATATTGTATTTTGTTGTGCCAAAGTCTATCTAACCTTAAACATAAAATGAAGCTAAGTAATCGTTGATTCGACTTTTGGAGGATTCTGACGGAAGATACAAAAGATACTTGACGATGAGTTATTATTTATAATTTAAGATTATTTATTTATTAATTTAAGATTAGTGAAAACACGTGGAATATAGTAAAATAATCTTAAATTTAGATGGAAAAAAATTTCGAATGATTTTTTTTTCCGACTTGTCTTCAACACTTTTATCGCAATAATTACGCTTTGTAGTACATTAAGATGTTCAACTCATTTGTCCTCGACGTTTGTTTTAAAAGTGTATGAAAATAGATACTAGAAAGAATTATTTGCTGCTCCGTATTTTACAAAATATGTATGTTACACGTCATTTACTTAGTTTCAAAGAATATAATAATACTACCAATGTATGCACGTAGACCCGAGAGAACGTTGCTAGGCATATGTGATTTCTATTTGAGGTGCAAATAGGTACTTCAAAATATTTTGAATTATGACATCAAATAATCTAAATATGTATTTTGAAGAGTTTATTCGCATAATTGGCCTAATTTTTCACATAATTCTCTGAAACAAGATACAGAAGCGTGACAAATATTAATTTATTCTAAATCTATACTCCCACCTGGCTTGGCAGTTAGTTGTTTCAGGAAAATATACAGATGCAACTTTTGCCTCGAATATCTCTGTGGTTCTAGAATTTTGAATTTCCTCGGATCGTTAATCTATTTTTTTTACAAAGACAAATGCGAATCTACATTAAGCAATGTGAATCATCAACTGATGCATGAAATCAGAAGTTTTTCTTCTAATGTATTCGTTGCAGTAGTAATGTAGTAGTATTTATTTGGGAGTTCGCTAGCGGGGAAATCGTACATATTCGTGCATCATCGCAGTTTTCCGGCCGCCCCGAAACGCCACGGTAGACCCGGTACCGGCCCGCTGGCGCTGGCAGCTCGCTCGGCGCGCGCCAACGTCAAGTCAGTCTTCTACCAACAGCCGCAAGCGCCGCTGATTCGTTTTCCTTCTAATAATATTCAAAAGCTGCGCATTCGCTTCGAATGTAGTTGTGTGCCGGTTGCCGTCCCGCCAAAAGTAAGGCTAACTTCATGTTGTTTGAATCTTAACTCTCGAACATTCCCGAAGTAGGTGGCATAGTGTTTTCTAACTTGGTTTAATCGTTTTATTTTTTTTTCAAACGGTTAGCGGACAACTTCGCGACGGATTTTTTTCTGTTTGAAGTGCGACCGATTTAGATGTCACCAAGCCAGTGCCTGTGGACAGTCTCGCTTGGAGCGAACGCATTTCGCTAGTTCGAGTTATAATTATTTCCGTGAAAACGTTCCTTTCCTTTCAAATTTGTGAATCTGTGAGTTTATTTTTTTGTGTGAAATATAGTACTTTGGAGTGCTTAAAATAGTAACAAACGGAAAACAGAGTGTTGGGTTAGTTCAAAGCGTATTTTGTATTACTTGTAGGAAAAGGAACAAGGAAAACGGGGATCCCACTAGAAACTATTTTCACAATGATGTATTTATGTTTAACCGTAGAATAACTAGGTAATATGACACCATTTAAAACGTTACATAGTTTTGTACGACACACTAGAAGTTATTAAAATAAATAAAGTTCACCACCTTTATCAAACGGATCAAAGGGGTCTAGATATTATTCTTTCAGCGTCGAGCGTGATAGATAAAATAGTTTTCAGCATTTGGTCGCATTTGAATGATTAAAACCAAATTCAGTAAATTTACCGGATTACTAGTTAGTATTATTTGTAAATTTGAAATTTCTCGTTGAAGCTTTGGTTAATGCGTCAATTACGTACGCATGTCAATTATGTACAGGTACCAACTTGTCACAAAATACCCTCGTAATAATGCTCGACATGATCATAATGACGATCCTAATAATCATTATTAATCATAATCCGGGATTATTTAATGCTGGCTTATAAAATATTAAACCATTAAATCGTATGCAAACGAATAATTACAACACATTATATTTTATGAACCAAGCAAATATTGTATTAGTGCAATCAGCATAAACATGGCAACCGGTAGTATTATATACTTCCACTAATTAAAAATGCTCATTACATATACTCCGTAGCTAAGCCGGGCGAATCCTTAGCAAGTAATGCAAGCAATTTAGCGTTGAACATTTATTTATTCGGGAAAAACGAGACATTTGGTTCCTCCGAGCTTGGAAGAGCTCCTTTTTACGGTAAATTAAACTTCATGCAAGCTTTTCGTAAACTTACATCTTCTTCTGGAAACTATAAACAAGTTTTTAGTTGAATATTAATAATACCTTGACGACCTAAACACGTTGGATGTGCCGCAAATGGCGCTCACAGCTTGCGACTCTTTTAAGTCTTGAGATTCTATTTTCCATGGCGGTTTAGATACCAGAAGTCGAGCCAGCATTCCGTTCTATTATTGTATTGTATCTCTCGCTCGGAGAACAATGTGCAACTTAGAGATCCACGTATTTCCACAATTGTTTCGCCAATTCCACTGTTTCCTGGCGTTATGTGAGGCGGAGGAAACGACCAACCATAAATAACGCCGGGTTAAAATAGACGCGGTAATTACTAGTAATTGGTGTAAGTTTTGTTTCGCTAAGACGTAGTAAATATTGTAATCTCACAGAACTATCTACATACACTCACACTATCGTCATAATTTCTTTTATCAACCCACCTTAATCGGGAGATGACTTATTTTGGCGAGGTTCTCTCTCTTGAAAAAAAGCAACATTTTCTGCACCCTTTGACTTTTTAAAGCAATCTTTAATTTATTTCTTTAATCAACATATAATAATAAAAACCCGCCAACTTATACATCTTCAATGTTTCTAAAGAAAATATAATCCCCTAAGACAACCATGTTTTTTTTAACTTGAATTCAATATTTGTATCAATGATCAAAAGGCTTTTATAAATTGAAAAAAAAACATAATTTTCCACTCGAATTATTCAAATCATAGCTGTTTTTATCTTCAATGTTACTTTTTATAATTTAATAAGTTAACTTAATTTTATTTGAAAAGTATGAAAATAAACTCGGAAATGTTTATCAACTCCAATCACTGCTGGGATATTCTAGAGAGCCTTGGGGCACCGGCAGAATTCTAAGGAATTGTAGTTTCTAGATCTATAGTGTCACGTCCCACGTATCTCGTGTGCCAGTATAGTGTCCTGAACTAAAATGCCCTAAGGTACTCCGCAGAGGATTCCACCTCATCACTATAATTTTACTATAAAGCAGAAAACCTCTCTTCTACTGCACACTCGAGTGTTGAGCTGAAATTAAATTATCAAAGCTTGTTCCATCTACATTTTCTAGATCAACCAAACTGTTTCATTTCGAAATGACATTTCAATCATGAGCTTGGTACATTCGAAATGTCCTTTTATTATAAATTATGGTTTCCACGTGGGTTTAGTAGAAAAATAGTTACTCTTAGATTGAAAACACTGTTAACGGTGTTAATGAAGAAAAATATTATTAATTATCTTAAACCAATTCCCGTACAGATTTAAAACTGGTAAAGTAAAATAGTTTTACTATACAAATTGCGAATACGATAAAAAAATCTGTTTGGTGAAATATATAATAAATATGTGCAAATATTTGATTAATTTTATCCTAACAAACAGTATCTGTCGATACTATTATAAAAGTGATGATGCTAAACCATCTCAAGTTACCTCATGTAGCTGCCTATTTAAAGTAATTTCTAGTTTGATAACTTCTTAATATTATTATGTACATTGATATAGAGATAGAAAACGCATTCGTGATATGATTTAGATTATTTCTATTGTTATTTCAGTTAGAAAATAAAAATACAATTATCACTACCATTAATACTTTGTCCACAAAACTTCGTTTCAGTGTCGATATTAGTAATTCGTACAGCTTATCACTGAAAATAAAAGTACGGATAATAAAATTCAACTTCAATATAATTTGATTTATTCAGTTCAATCATTTTTTCTATAAATTAGATATTGGACCTTCGTGTGTATTTATAAAAGTGGATTCTGATAATATTTAAAAAAAAATCATATTTTTCTAATGGTGTATTATGACAATCGAAAGTAAATTTGCACAACCTTTTAAATAATTAAAATTGAATTATATTCATGACTTTTTCCTTTTCAATAATATACACATTTCTAAGGCCATTGTGACATAATATTCTTTTTGGGGTTTATCCAAATTAGTGACTTATATTCAAATCTATAACATATACCTGTTGTATTCGTAATATTTTGTAAGTATTCTATTCAAGAGTTTATTTTTCAATATAAACCTATTTGGCATATTATTTAATCGCTAATGATGTTTCATTCATGCAATTGATATCCCATATAGAATTTATGATTTATTTTTGAACTTTGCTTAGCTAGCTAACAGTGTGAATTTCGGAATATAATGCTCCCAGTACATAAAGTGTTTGGAAACATTTTTATTTTAAAGAAATAGAAACTATGATTTTGCGAGAGAAATTAACATTTTCGTTGAGCAGTCACCTTCGCTCTTTACATAACGTCTAAACAAATGTAATAAGATGAAATTTATTTTTCATAGAACAGCTTTGTGAACCTTTGATGTGATCTCTTCTGCAGAGTTGGGAAAGTCTTTCGATGTATTGAGAGTTTTAAAAATGGCTACAAATGCGGCACACATACGTAAATCATTTTTTGTAGAAATGTATGTGCTGAAATCGTTTATAACCTACATGTTGACAAGTTGAAATTGATTTCTCAATTAGTGAATATTATTTACTAACTAGCAGTGCCGTGATATTTTGTTTGGTAAACGTAAATTTAATCGTTTTCTTTTTGAACTTTTTCAAATAAAATATATTTGTAATTAACTTAAGTAAAACAATGATGTCATATTTTCGCAGACAAAAAGTTGAATGTGAGAATCCTTTGTTTTCTTTTCGCAATAAGTGGCAGCAATTTTTAGAAAAAAGCATACCTTTATCTGTAAACCTCATCATTTACTGAAAATCGTATCAGAATGTCAGAGCATTTATATTCCAACGGAGGTTTTTTTTTATTTCGAGTAATTAATTTTATTTCTACCTTCGTTGGTTTTGCCTCTTTATTCAAAATTTTATTTTTCTTTTATCTGAGAGATGAAACGATTTCACTAACATCTTTAACCTTTGTTATCGCTGTAGAAAAGTAATCCCAAGATTTTCATAATATTTCCCGCATTATTTTAATGAGAAAACGTATAAACGGAGAATCTCTAAGTAGCACAAAATAAAGTCACTCTCCGTGTCTGTCTGTCTGTACGCTTAGTTCTTCTAAACTGCGCAACTAATTTTGATAGAGTTTTCAATTTCTTCCGGAAGGTTTATTTATATAAAACATGCATATTATTTTTATAGAAAGTAAAGAAAAGTCTTGCAATGCCGGGTACAAATCAGCTAGCGATATAATAAAAACAAATATGGTTCGTGTTTTGACGTCACAGATAGAAAAAAAATTATGACGAAGCAAGTCTAATAATTCACGAATACACGTACGAGCACCGATAAAATAAGTATAGATACTCGACGCCGAAAATAATGTATCTTCTTATCAACAGCGGTCTAAAATATTTCACGTGCAAACAGTACCGCTTTACACGCCGAGAAATTCACTCGAACACCTGTATAAATCTTTGTGATATAGTTCGTTTGACGTGGATGCTTATTTCCAGCAGTAAATCCTTTAATTTTTTACGTTTTGTGTGATCACTTGCAATCAGTTTGTGCAACAACGCGAGAATTATTGTTGGTTCTTAGAATACAAACATTATACGAAAAGTAATATTGTTTATATACTTAATTGTGAAAAATGACCATCGCTTTCATCGATTTGATGAAATAGAACACACGATTTAATTAATTAAGCGCGTATCCCAAGGCGATTTTCCAGTAAAATAGAATCAATGCTTTGTAATATTAAGAAGCCACTTTACCCGAAGAATCCATATTTATCTCGCGATGAAATGAACGTTTAACTCATGATACATTTCAGCGTATCGTATGAGGGTCCAATGTTGTTCACGTAGGTAACTTCTCCTAACACAGCCCTGGGGAACTGAGTATAAGAAACTTCTATAATATGAGACAAACCTGAGTAGTAAAGTTGCTAAAATCTCCCGAGGTCAATTTCTTGGTGAACATTGCTATTGATGATGTGATCATTACTGGTCTTTAAGAAAATACTAAATTCCCTGGGCCTTACTAATAAACACATTAAATTTTAAACACCGGTAAATGTTTGGTAAACCGGTGTGGTAAATGATTGTATATCATTTGTGTTAAATTTAAAACACGTTTATTAGTAAAGTGTGTTTAATTGTGTTTGTAAATGGGGAAAATATATCTTTTTGTCATCAATTTGGTGAGTTGCTTTATTTGAATATTCATATTATCTTTTACTTGATAATATTCAGAAATCACGTTCTGTTATTTTGCATTCTTAGATATTGAAGAACAATCAACTATCTAGTAAACAACGCTATCCAATTTTTAAAAATGTTGTAGTAAACTATCACCAATCTAATTTTTAAATCAACATTGAGATTTTACTATATATATTCTTATCGCTGTTTGACCTAAACGTTTAATGATATCTATACGATATAAAGGCTACGTAACACAGATATGAATCCGGAATTCGTTACAAATAAATGCAATTTCCATTTTTTTCAGGTTACACAATTTATCTTTTGAGTGAAGATAATTTTTAACTTGCTTTAGAACGTTTTAATTTACGATTGAAGTTTGTTTAGTTAGTATTGGCGTTGAATATTTTATGTATTCTTACAAATTTTAATATTATTTCGTAAGTATCGTCTTAAAAATAATTGAAATTACGCGAAATACATTACGTAAAGAACTCCATTCGGCAGATACGTATTATCAAAGGAGAAAAATTTGGTTCGCTGTATAAATAATTCACCGTTACTCGATGTAGCAGAAAAATATTAAGGAGAGGTGATGAATTCACTTAGATGTTGAAATTTCTACGTTTTTTAAGCCATTTTTCAGGGTAATTCTAAGACCGAAGGAAACTTTAAAGCATTTCGAGATCTACTAAAAGGTATAAAATGAAATAAAATGTGACTAAAGCTACATGTTTGACTTTCTTCGACCTTTTGATGGGTTATCTGGGCCAATATTTACATAAATTATGCCGAGTTTTTCCTTTAAGGTCAAACTTAAGCGCTCATAAGCTTTACACATGGTGTTTCATGTAAACATATGAATGTGTACACCTATACATCCTCCTAAATTATACGTTTCAGCATCTTGGCAGTAGTGGTGGTAGATTCAAACAATTTTTTTGTAGATTTTTAGAGTTAGTCAAAATGAACTATTATAATCGTTTCGTCTCTACGAGCGTCTTTGTGCCCATGTGAACACAAATGAGTCAAATTAAGTTTGATGGACCACTTTAAACGATAAGCTAATAAACTGAATCTTTTACTAAAAGCAGGTTTATATTATATTTCAGCAACACCATCTATCTTCTACATAAATATAAATGTTCGTTTGTTCAAAATTTTTAGTCTCCGAAAGTTAATCACCGATTGCTTTGAAATTTTGACACAACGTTCCATTCGAATTATATATATCTAATATATAGTTGTCTCCTGTTGCAGGAAACCACGCTTTTTAAAAAAAACAGCGCCATTTCTTGGACGTAGAAGCAAAACACGCTATTGTATCTCTACCTGCACAGACAGACTGAGCCACAGTAACGCGTGGCGGGGTACAGCTAGTATTTTATAATAATGTTGTTCCACCTTTTCAAAGTTATGTGCCTAGATTTAATAACGCCTTGATGCATACCAACACATAAATTTCCAAACCATCCACAGGGTTGTAAAGGGTTGTAAGACAACCCCTCGCTTTGTATCCCGAAAGATAAGCCTTTGCTTTTTCCTTCGCACTCTGAGTTTATCTTTTATTTAAGCCAGAAAATGACTTGACTCTCCCCATAACACAAAACGCGGGCGAAAGCACAAATCCAGATAAACGCCAATTTTTTTTATATTTTCTTCACATTTTCAAGTACTAAAGTTACACCCAATTTCCTCCGAAACACTGTTAAGATTTTTGAAAATGTACCGATGGGGATAATTATTCAGATTAATTTTTGGAAAATACTCTAAAAACAGTGAATCAATTTGGACTATAGTGATAAATACTCTCTTGAACTATCGCATGTGTTAAGATTGCAGTAGTAAATACCAATGACTAAATAAAATATGATAAATACTTTCTTGTAATAGTAATAAGTTTGCAGTGGAAAACACTTTTTAATTAAGTTAAATAAATACTCTCTTGAAACAGCGCATCGTTAAGTTTACAGTGAAAAACCTTTTTTGAAATGCATCTCTTAAGATTGCAGTGGTTTTTTTTTCTCGAAACAGCGAATCTGTTAAAATAACATTGGTCAATAGCAATGGCTAAATAAAATACCTAAATACTTTCTTAAAACAGCACATGTGTTTAAGTTTACAGTGGAAAATACTTTTTTGAGATAACATCTCTTAAGATTATAGTGGTAAATATTTTCTCGAAACAGGGCATCTGTTAAAATTATATTGGTAAATACCAATGAATAAATAAAATACGGTAAATGCCTTTCTTGAAACAGCGCATATGTTAATTTTACAGTGGAATACATTCTTTTGAAATAACGTATCGCCTAAGTTTACAGTGGTAATCACTCTCCTAGAAAATCGTATCTGTTAAGATTACAGTGGTAAATACTCTCTTGACACAGCGCATGTGTTAAGATTACAATGGTAAATACTCTCTTGACACAGCGCATGTGTTAAGATTACAATGGTAAATACTCTCTTGACACAGCGCATGTGTTAAGATTACAGTGGTAAATACTCTCTTGACAAAGTGCATCTGTTGAGATTACATTGGAAAACACAATCTTGAAGCAGCACATCGTTAAGTGTACAGTGGAAAACCCTTTTTTGAAAGAGAGCTTCTAAGATAACAGTGGTAAATACTCTATTGACACAGCGCATATATTAATATTACAGTGGTAAATAAAATAAATTTTAGTAATTATTTCTAAAGATTACACTAAAATTCATAATAATTTTGAATCGTATCATAATTTTAAATTTCAATGGGGCTTGGAGAAATAGACACTTAAGTAAACGAATGTCTAGTTTAGAGATGAAAGAGAAAATAAATAAACCAACGTATTTATATAACGTACAGTTGAAGAGAATGAATATATAACTGAACACCCCGCTATCTTTTAGCCCTTTCTGTTTGCTTTGAGGCCTGGCCAATTCAAATAAAGCAGAATTGTTTATTGTGGACTTTT
Source organism: Hesperophylax magnus (assembly GCA_026573805.1). Taxonomy (NCBI): domain Eukaryota; kingdom Metazoa; phylum Arthropoda; class Insecta; order Trichoptera; family Limnephilidae; genus Hesperophylax; species Hesperophylax magnus. The sequence goes on from JAIUSX010000002.1 coordinate 2,674,452, forward strand.
GTCTTACCTCGCTTTTATTAGTTGAATAATATTTTAACAAAAAAAGTATAACCCGAGTGTGGTATAATCCACCAAAATAATTATATGCGGGTTCTACTTAGGTTTGCTCATGATATGAAAAAATCTGAAACGTCCAGCATACACACGAAATGAATCCGTTTCTGTGCTAAAAATATTTATTTTTTGACTCAGTGTTGTGGTCACTTTACATGAATTTTGGAAGATAGCCACGAACTTTTTGTAAACTCGAGAATGCTTTGAGTTCGTAAAGAAATAAAACCAAGAACGCCAGTGGTCCGCGAGACGAGACGAGAGATCAAGGAGTAGATTACGCGGTGAGGACTGAACACACTGAATACACTGGAATTTATAATTTATTAAAGTTGGAAGAATTTATATTTGTCGTTGTTGGATTGTACGACGGTTCTGCCACTTTACCCACAGACTTCCCTGATAAGCTTATCCTTTGAAACACTAAAATTCATTTACCTGTCTAGGCAGAAAAACACATTATTATTGAAATAAAACTATGTTAATTGTTCAAAACATGCTTGGAAATTTCATGTTGTGATATACATTTATCACAGTGAGGTAAGGTTAACAATTTTACTTTTGCTATTACCTACATTATTTTTAGGTCGTTAAAATTAATTTTGAACCACCGTAAATTGTGTAGTTAGCAAACTGGTATACGGATTTTGCTGGTGTTTGCAGTTAGAAACCACAGGTCTTCAGTTCTTAATCAAAACAGTAGTAAAGGTAGATATTAATTTTACTCAGCAATATTGTTCATGTGATAGTTGCTAACTCGAACGACTTTCCGACTCCGGGTAAATTTTCTCGTCGCTTCGAGAAAATTTCAAGAGGGTTTTGAACCCAGCCAGTCATAGAATAATGAGGTCATTGAAACGTTTCTTTGAAAACTGTAAGAACTTTATTTTCCCTAAATATCAACAGAACCAATATCAGTACAACTTACTTACCTTTTACAACAACACAAAGAATTGTTGGTAGTAATATCGAATAAATATAAGAACAATTATAATTATTTTACAAGCAATAATTATTCGCCTGAAACACTCATCCACATTGAAAAATCTCCTGATAAAAGATACATGACGCCAACGGGACGTGACGTCCCGTTGGCGTCATGTATCTTTTATCAGGCGAATAATTATTGCTTGTAAAATAATTGTTACCCTTTGTGCTATGCATAAAAAATCTTGTCTTAAACATTAGTTTACCAAAAAAATAATAATTAATATTTGACAAGTTCAAGTATTTCACCTAAAAATGTAGACAATTTGTCTCGACGCCATCTAGTGAGAGAGTTAGCACTTACAATTCCTTTCTCATATAAAATAAAGTTGGTTGTTTTCAGGTGAAAAAATGTAACAAGCAGTAATTGTTGAATGAAACACTAGTATATATTGAATTATTTCGCGGATAAGAGATAAACCGCCATAGCTCAGTGGTCAGAGCTGTCGACGGGAAATCGAAGGGACACGGGTTCGTGTCCCGTTGGCGTCATGTATCTTTTATCAGGAGATTTTTCAATGTGGATGAGTGTTTCAGGCGAATAATTATTGCTTGTAAAATAATTGTTACCCTTTGTGCTATGCATAAAAAATCTTGTCTTAAACATTAGTTTACCAAAAAAATAACAATTATAATATTTAAGTAGTAACTAACTATGTAACAAGAGATAACATTTTACGAAGGGTAAGTTAACCCGTTCATGATTCAAAATAATACGGGTTTAGAAGAGCTCACTTAATTAAAACAAAGGCAAATTCTTGAGAAGTGTGTAATAATTTAGTAGGTTAACTCGGGTGTCTTCATAAGTTATGTATTTTCATTTTAACCTTCATAACCTCAAATCCCTTGTGTTTCGCGAATACGAATGCTTCAGTGCGATCAAAGCTTTGTCCCGCTGAATGACTATTATACCCGGGGACTTGGATAATATTAAACACCTCTAAACTCTAAACGTCTAAACGATTGGAAACTGTTAACGGTATATAGAATATTGTGGTGGTAGGTCTCACCTTAATTAGAATACCCTGGGAATAATCAGAATCAATCAATCAATCTTTGAAGCGGAAATTATACTGATGCTAACATAATGTAAACATTTCAAGTCACGCTTGCCTGAGAAATGTTATTTAAAAAAACACGTATCGTTGGTGTTGCCTGAGCGTAAAAAATGAATATCGTTATTAAAAATTATCGAATATTTTTATACAAAAAAGTGTACAGTATTTAATTAAATTATTTGATCTTTGAACTTAATTATCGTCGCATTTTTTGGTATGAAAATTACTCAGAGAGGTGTACAATACGAGTTCATACCAAGGATATTATAATTAACGGTTGCGCAAAAGCAATCAGCTTATCAGAAGATGCTCTATTTTTTGCAAATGGCATCTTATAGTCATCACGAATATAAAAATTGATAAACAGATGTACAATACATTTTGACAAACCATGGATCACTATAGACACTCCTCAAGAACGCGGAATAATTGTGTTAAAATTATAATTTTAATTTACAAACAAAATTTCTGCTTGGAAATCGAGTTACTCGTCTTTTGCCGCTACCTCGTATTATTTTTATTTATAAACCAAGTTTCTTCTTGAAAATCGAATTAAGTCTTTGCCGTTACCTCGTATTATTATTATTTACAAACAAAGGTTCTGTTTGAAAATCGAATTAAGTCTTTGCAGTTACCTCGTATTATTATTATTTACAAAAAAAAGTTCTGTTTGAAAATCGAATTACGTCTTTGCCGTTACATCGTATAATTATTATTTACAAACAAAGGTTCTGTTTGAAAATCGAACTAAGACTTGCCGCTACCTTGTATTATTATTTTTCTATATTTTGACATTTAAAACCTGATAAACTTTTTTCGTAGTTTTGAAAGCTTGGATACATATTGACAACAGTTTGTATGTAAAATGGTACATTTAAACATATTTTCAAAATAATGATGATCGTAGATTATCAATGAAGAGTAAAGTTATATCTATAAATTGTGGTATTATACAAATTGTAAATACTTATTTTAATTAACAGTCAAAACGGCATTATTTTTGAAAACAATTTATTGTTCATTTCGTATTTTTGGTACGATGTAGTTTAGAGTTTAAACCGTATTTATTGGTACCTTTCAAGACCATCAATCCTCTATTATAGTAAATCTTGTAGGTAAATTTTTTCATTACAAATATATTTTTTGTTTCCTGATTTTAATGGTTCAATTTACTAATGGTTTGTTCTCTGGGATTCTTAAATTTATCCTAACCTTCACCAAGTCTGGCTAACTTTATGGGGTGACTTAGATTCCCCAAAATTGCTTTCGGGTAAAGGATATAAGAAGCATCCCCCAATAAAATAAACACCCCAACATACAAAAAAAAACACCTATATATTATTATTTAGTTCATGGAAGTATACAGTGTATTATTAGAACTGACTGCAGAAGCTTTTAAAATAATTTACTGTAGATTTTTTCCGCATCGCTTTTCAAAGGTAATTCTATGAGCTTTGTGAAAATTGCTGATGTAATTCCAGGTAAATGGCTGCGAGATTGGCGCAGCATCGAATTACCTGCATATTCCAGGGCAATATACCGTGAACTTTGAAACAACGAGTTCTTTCAACGTCTAAAGTGTACAATTTATTTAATTAAACTTTATTTCCAATATTGCCGAAATTGTTGGTGAAAACACCAATAATAATTATCTCAAACTAAAACTACATGTTGCGTTAGGACAGCCAATTAACGTTGCAAATTTACTTAGTCTATTGAACATTATTTTGTTTTTTAATTATTTAAATAGATTTTTTAAATGTATTTTTTATCATACATATTTTATTATTGATTTTTTTAAATCTATCCATATAAATAAAAATGTTCGTTTCTTCAAAATCTTAAGTCTCTGGAAGTTCTTCACCGATTGCTTTCAAATTTTGACACAACGTTCTATTCAAATACGCGCGTGTTTTTATATACTTATATTATATAGATTTAAACTGCGACAGGTAAGAATTAGTTTTTTTTTAAAATACAGCTATCTGTTGGTCAAATTTCTTGTTTTTTAAAACAGCGCCATGTGTTGGACGTAAAAGCAATACGCACTATTATTTATTTATCTGCACAGACAGACTGAGCCACAACAGCGCGTGACGGGGTACAGCAAGCACATAATAATTATATGAAATTCGGTAAAAATGATACTTCTGTCAAAGATACTCCATGACAGGATTTTAAATTGATTCATTTTGATCTAGCTGTATTTTTCAAATTATGCCATGCTTACTTTTTTTTTCCGATGTAATAAAAGGATATATATTCTTTAAAGATATCATCTTTGCGTATTGATTGATTTCGTTAAATTAACAAGAACACAATCTCTTATCAAACGTTTTTGAGTATCAGTACGTAGCACAAGTTATTTACAATATTTTAATTTCCTAACACGCCTTAATGGGACTTTAGTGAAGCGGAGAGAAAAACGGCACTATTGCAAACCACGCTTAAACGCTGATAAATTTGCAGTCAGATTTGAAAAATTGTGGAGAAAAATGTTTTTATTATTCAAAAAGACTTATAGCACCACATTATTCATTCTCAAGCTCAAGTTTTGGTTTGAAAACCTTACCTTTTGCCTCTCAAAAACTCACGAATGCAAGGGAGCAATTATTTTATTTTACTGGATTTTTACCTGAAATAATTGAATCGGAATTCAAATTGGTATACTCAAAACGCTTTACGACGAATACTTAATTTTCGGCCCGATTGGATTTACTATTTTTTTTTTCTTATTAAATTTTAATTTTATTGAGGTTTTTACGTGAATTTCACCATACACATAACACTTTTCTGTTTTCGAAAAAAACACTATTTTAAGACGAATATAGTTTTTTTATGTATTTTGTATATAAATATTTTACTACTAAAATATCAATAAAATTTTCCTTTTTTATACCAATAAAACATTTTAAATATGTCATAGTTTATCCGTTATCAACCATGCTGATATTTCAATAACATAAAACAATATTTTCTCACAAGATTTTGTACTTGGGGCATTTTATACAAGTACTCGAGAGCAGCTACAATTCTGTCAATAAAATATGTTTGATTAAGTGACAACCCAACGCTACAATCCTTTTAAGAAATAATGTTTTACATCTTTCCATTATCCTTCACAAGAAAAAAAAATGTCTTATTGTACAAAAGATTTCAATTATTTTACAAAAACTAAAATCATTCGATTATTTCCCAGCTTCTAAACGAATCGACAACTTTTTTGATTGCTAGATTTGAAAATGCTAAGCCCGTGAAGTTGCTTAAATTAATTTAGTGAATTATTTGAAAGCCTCGCTGGATTAATAAACCATAATAAAATTGAAAATCTTCCCGTTCAGTTTATTTTTACCGGTGTGAATAAGTAAGTAAAAAAAAATAATAAGTACCTGACGTCTTTATTAAAACGAAATCGTTTGTGTTGAATTTTTCTTTCCGTTTATTTCAGGAAAGGTGGTTTATTCGCATGTTAATTTAATCAATGAGAGTTAAAAGCAAATAGGGTTTTTTAATAGCTTTCTTTTAAGTAACAAAGAAAAACATTTACAGTATGCCAAGGGCATAAGGTTTTATTTTTTAATGTCTTATCAGATTTTTGTGTCGTACTTAATTGGTGGATGTTTTAAATGGAGTCGTATCATGTTTCATGGATTAGGAAGGGACAAATTGGTCACAATCCAAACAACACATACATAATAAACACATAAACAATTTTACCCACCTACTTCGTTTACGTTTTTGTAATTAACACACACTATTTTATGTTTTCATCTTTTATATCAATATTTTTCCACGTTCTAGATTTAAAAAACTACCCCAGAATCAATCATCAATCGTTAAATTGTAAACCTCAAACTTCAAATCAAAATGTCTGACAAAATTTCAAACTCGACCGAGCTGGTCCAGCAGACGATGAATTCGGTGTTGCAGTCACAGACCGAACAGAAGAAGGTTTCCATCGAAGCTCGCCAAGAGTTCAAACAGTCCTTCCAGAGCAGCTATGAGGAAGAGTGGGAAGAAGAAACTCACATCGACGAGTTCGGAAACGAGTCCACAGTTCGCAAAGAACAGTCTAGCGAATCCCAGGAGTCCAGCAAGAGTGCGAAGGTTCAGGTCAAGGCTTCAGGACTCAATGCCGAGCAGGTCCAAGCCTTGACTCAGGCCTCCAATGAACTGGGAAACACCCTAGCCGGCCAGGACAACCTCGCACTACAGGACAAGTCGGGAGAGTAACTTAACATCCAATAAAAGATGACGTTTAAGGCAGTAATTCACTATTTTATTATTACTGCGTAGATTAACTCCTGTCTTGTGTTTTCGATGTTGTGTATTACGCATGCTTCATTTAAGCCATAATTTTCATGTTGTGATAACATTAACCCATCTTGCATTGACTTGTATTATCTTACGAGAATCTAACGATTCAGTTTACTGCACTTACGTCCTTTATATATAAATGAGTTTGCTTAAATGTATTTAAGTGTCCATAGTAATCCATGTAGATTGAGTGGTGGCCAAATACTCTAGCTATGTATATTATTGTGATTAGTGGAAGTTTCAAGAACAACTTACAATTTACCTTTACGCACATTACCAACTTATTCATACATTACATTACATTTACATACCAACATCAGACAAACACATAACATTATACAAAATATTGTAAATATTATTTGTGTTTTTGAAATTTTTAACATTTCAAACATCAAAATCTTAGTTGATGGGTAAAAGAGTAATGCTATTTTTCTGTCTCCTTTTCCTATACATTCTGAACATAAAATATCTAACGCTCTGTTTAACGCTTTTAACTTTTCTTATTGGGGTCAGTGAATTAATTCCCCAAGTTTAAATTAAAACCCAAAATAAAATAATGTGTAACCCCCCGACGTGTTAAGTACCACGCACTCGCAAAAATGCCTTGGCTTTGAATTACAGTGTTGTAAATGAAGTGTAAAAAAAAATCTGACGTGAAATTAAATGTTTGTTTTTTTTCTTTCTTTCAGGCAGATACGATTACTTAAATTTTACCAATAAAAGCAATACTATTAATATGTCAATTTAAAAACTTTAACACTTATCGAATATTTAAAAAATAAACATGGTTATTTTTTGATGTTGTGCTGAAACATTTTTTAAATAAATAAAATAATAATATAATTCATCCACCAATATGGAAGAGGAAGATGAAACTCAGCTACGGGAGGGAAAAGTGACTTCACATAGCGTGGTCAAACAGAAATCCACCAAAGTTCAAGCCCATGTCACTACTTTTTGCAGTAGTTCGACTCAAAAAAGCTCCTCGAGTTTCTCATCCATGAAAAGATCTCTTCAGTCATTACTAAATGAAGGTGACGATACTCGTGAAGTTTTACAAAAAGATTTACTAAAATCACAATTAAATTTTTCAACCCAGTCCAGTCAAAGCAGTCAGAAATCGAGCGTATCAGAAAACGTCTCCAGATCTTCATCACAAACTGTGTGCAGAGGAACAAGTCAGATCGACGACGAGAAAGGTGAAATAATACCAACATGTCAAATTATCACCCACCAAGCTTCTAATGAATCCGAGGAATCGACTGAAACTATTTCTGAGACTGATGCAAATGGCAAAAAGATAACAAAGGTCTATTATGAAGGTTCAGCGGGAGGTCAAAATAAATCTGACTATCAAAAGGAAACAGGTGGCGTTGTTTCCACCTCCAGATTTTCTGACCACCGCTTCTCCGCCAAACTAGGCCTCTTTTCTCGAAGCGGCACGTCTAGCTCAAGTCAAGAAGAATATGAACCAGAAATTAAATTATTTGGTCAAAAAACAGTCAGTTCTTCCGGTCAATATCTCACTGCTGGGCGCGTTGAAACGGCAAAATCAATGGAGAGTCTTAGAATTGCAAAAGAAAGTTCTTCCAACACACTCAGTGTTAATTCTGAGAAGACGTTGCATTCACATCGAGGGTCATTCCTGACGACAAGTGAAAGAGACGTTCGCAAAGTATTGACTGCTGGTACTGAGAACAGAAGCTTCGAAAGTTATGATCGTGATATGAGACTTAAAAGAAGGGCTTTATCTGGAGAAGAAATGGGTGGCTCGCTCAATGTAGAAGATGGACAAATAACAGCTGAAAGGAGAAGAGGATTATTTGCTGGAGTTGAAAGAAGACTTACTCCACAACACCTGAGTCTTCCACCTTCAGGAGGGCCATTCTTTGGGATGGGCACTTCGCAAGATAGTACGAGGAAACTCATGATTCTAAGTCCACATAGTCCACACACAACTCCTGACCTGCTCAACTTCTGCCAACCGATGATGAGCATCAAAGGTCGAAGAAAAAAGGGAATGGTGCTGCCTAAACTGATTCTTCCAAGGAGCGATTCGGAAGCTTCTGAAGTCTTCTTTGATCATCGATTTTTAGAGTGAGTTAAATCATTTTTTATAACTTTTCACTTTTCTAGACTAATTAATAATTAGTAATCTGTAAATAATCTCACTTTTTCTGGATATGGGCTACTTGTATAATTTTTCGATGGAGTGTATTATAGGGATGAAATAAATATGGTGGATTAAAATATTTCAAAAGGGGCAAAGTAACATTTTTTATTTGTTTCAAAACATTAGTAGGTAAATTAATTCACGATTTCCTCATTTGTTTGTACCCAGTAATTTCATCGTTTTTGTATACAAAAAAAAATTGTATTGAATGAGATATTCAAACACCTGTTCCGACGTCGTAATAAAATATTTGTAATTTTATTTATTTCAAATAAATTATTTTTGTATGAATAACCATTTAATCACCGCTCATTGGATAATTTTTGTCTGTGTATACTTATTTTTCTATACTTGTTTGCCTATTCTTAATTTGTTAATTTTCATTATACGTACATTCTGACGAAAAAACCATTTTTTTCAAACACGTAGAACCTTTTTTTATTAAATAGTGGTGAAAACAGGGTTTGTTATTTTTTTTTAAATCCTCATTTATTTTGCTTTTATTAAATAACTAACGTTATTTTTTTTTTGGTAGCTAAAATTTATCAATATTAATTTTTTTATAAGACTAAAAAGTTATTTTTCATATTTGTTTCTATTTTTTTGAGTTAATGTGATGTTTTTAGCTAGGCGGGAAAAAGGTGGTAAAAGGATAAGATTTTTTTTCATTTATTCAAAAGCGCTCCAGAGCACCTTTGATTCACAGAATCGTTCATGAAAAATTCTTTCACTCTGACGAGCCAAAACCAATTTCACATTCCCTCTGGCGATAGACGAAGAGCATGATATTGTTACAATGTTGTGGAATTCTACAAAAATATTGTTTCTCCATAATTATTTCTGAAATTTACTTTAAACAAATTAATTCTTCAAATTTAATATTCTCAAACAAAGAAACTTGGTTTGTCTTGAAACTCGATTTTAATAGACAACGAATGAAAACAATATACCACGGGAAACAGGGAAAATTTTTAGTAAATGTAGTCTGAAAAAAGTTTGTTGTTTTTCGAAACAACATCATATATCGTGTTATCATTTTGGTTATATTGAATGTATTATTTGTTATCTTATTTTCCACAACAAATTTGTTTAAAATCACAGTGAGCTCTGCCGATGTGAAATTTTTACAGCTTTTTATTTTTGGAATTTTCAGTTTTATACTAGCCATCAGGGTGCTTTTAGATATTAATTTAACAAAAATAAACCCTGTATTTTCAAATGTTCAAAAGGAAAAAAAAATCAATAAAAGACAGACTGAAACGAAGTTTTTGAAGTAAAATAAGTAAAGCCAATATGCAAAACCGTTTTCAGTCTAAAACGATGAATATTAAAATTCGCTGCCAGAAACCATACAAAATACACCGTTTGATTTATTCAATATAGATTGTGACTATAAAATTTAGTGTTAGTAAGTTATAGTTAGTACTTTGTAAACGTATATGTATAAATAAGTAAAATAAAATAAGAATGCAGACGACAATTGAGTAGACACCCACAACGTAAACTGTACCATTCCGTACTTCATGACTCCAACATGTGTATTTGTGTATGTTAAAATACAATCAAAGCATATTTAATCGTCTTTACCAACATACACAATATCTACATGCTAAAGGTATCAATTTCTTATTAAACCATAATTTAAAACGTCATTCCCTTTATCCATGAATCTACCTTGAAATGTCATAAGACAATAAATCGACTTAGGTTTCATGGAAAGGTTTCATTCTTGTTTCGATTAACAAGGGAAAGGCTTGTCAATTATTAGTCAATAGTTTGCATCATTTATTTATTTATTTAGTAACGCCCTCTTTCGGTGCTTTTACATGTGAATATAAAGAAATATAAATTATTTATTGCACATAACTGAATCGCTTCAGTAACAACATTTTATATTTGTTTAAAGATAAATTGAAGATATCCACTGAATTGTTTCCCTCCATTAGTATTCTGGGCAAAGAGGAATATATATGGTAGTTAGTCCCACAATTTCTGCACTGAAATAAATTCTGACTTCTAGTATTACGTTGTGAAATCCGGAAGCTCATCAATTCCATTAATACCGGACTATCAACTAAACCATTTAGAATTTTATATAGAAATACCAGGAGGTATGTTTTATTTATTAAATCAATTGGTTTTTCTAATGTTCACATTATTAAATTTTATTTGATGACCGGTCAACGGATTAGTTGGAACCCCGAGTGGTAGACCAGGCGTCATGAGTTCAATTACTTGTCTGGCTGAGTCTTTCATCACCAGCAATATTTTCCGCTTACTGTGATGGTGGTGGGAGATTCAAAAATATTTTCAGGTTATTTTCTACTTTTACTTATTTTTTTACCGAAGCGTCTTTGTATTGTAGTTTTTTAAAAATTCTTTAAGGCCAGCTTCGCGAAGATTACAATCATATTTCAGGGGTAAGAATAATGAGGTAACTAGCCATGGGGAAATGCAAAGCATCATTGCCTGTACCCTTCATTATTGGAAAAGACCGAAATAATGTGTTTTCTATTTGTTCGGTGTTTTTGCCGAACATAATCGGAGTAGGACCACAATAACAACATTCGCATACAAATATTCTTTCCAATTTACGGTTTTTAAATATTTTTACCGTATTACTTGCCACTACTTCAATTTGGGAGCCGGGTATTCCGGGTTTATTAGATAATCAACATCCCTGTCATTGGTTCACTACGTTTGGTAACTTAGCAGGGGTACTCGGGTTCTTGGGGTGACGTTTGTCTATGTCTTGGTGGTGGATGCGTTTATCCACCTACTGCGTTGTGGGTCGGATACGGAGGTACAAGTTGATGGAGACCTTTTGACCTCTCCAGCCGGACTCTCTCTTGTACCGCAGTGAGAGGGATGGATAACGTCACGTCACTCCTTGTCCCATTGATTCCCAGATTCCTACACACTCCTGATATCTTTTTCCTTCCCAGAACTTCTTCTCCTTCATTTCCCTAAAAAAAACCTCCACACAGCATTCTCAAAGATTACATAGGCCCTAAGGGATTTTTTTCCTTAGGGCCTTCTGTGTGGAGCCAATATAAATAAAATACTACTACTTGCTCTATTTAACTGTCACATGAAATTATTCTATATGGTATATTTATACTGATGATATTTTATAAATAAGTTACAGCAGCGAGTCGGAGACAAAGGGAAGTCATTTTTTCTCACACTTTAATATGAGAGAATGATATTTAGTAATACATTTACATTTAGTTCGAATTTCCTCCCTTTTATTTACGTTTTTTTGACTGAATGTACCGAAGTCCTGTTTTAACTCGACCGATTTGCATTTTGTCTATCTGTAAAATTTTTTTCTAGCTCCTTTTCCGGTCAATTTATTCAATGTGAATTCGGTAATTACTTCAGCCGATATATTGTGTAAAACGGTTTAATAAAATGTTAACGATTTGATTGTACTTACCTAATATATATTTTTAATGTGGGTATTTTTTTCAACTTACTCCAATAATGGTGCCTACCTTATAATGTATATTATGTAACCATTCCCAACAATACAAAATTGCAAACAATAGAAATCATGAAAATTGCAAAACATTATTTATTTTGTGCACTTCGATTCTCGACCGCTTGTAAGTATAGATATTTGACAAAAAGGTACAGCGCTTTACGGGCTAAATGCATATCTTTATTCTTTTCTTTAGTGACGCGAAATGAGACAGCTATATAATTTGAATGTAAAAAGTAAAAAATGATTAAATGTAACACTTTCAGAAAACCTTATTTCCTACCCACATTCATATTTATTTCCATTCCCGATCCATATGGAAAAACTTCGCTTTACACAATCATTGTTTTCATTCTTAACGATTTCATACAGATTTGCAGATGTAGTATAGAGATACCATTAAAGAAAAAATAAAATGGTAATCAAATCATTTTTATAAAAGTGTCTATCACAAAATGTAAAATAAACAATAAAAAAATTATGCGAAATATCAATACTGAACAGAAACACCCCTTCAAATCAGTAATAAAAAACACAGTCTCGTCAACCCATAATCTTTTTAACATTATTTCTATATATTCTGAAATAACCACGTAACACGTAAAACAACGACTAATGTCAGATATTGCGCCCAAACTGAACGACAATCGGTATCACAAATAGAAAATTAAAGCTATTTTCCTTGCTACAAAAGTTTGGAAAGACAACATAGGAACACGATTCCTGTGTAGGTGAACTCTATAATATTTTACACCGCTGGTTGGAGCTTTAGCAAGGCGACTCGACGGATGTTGTAAAAAATTGACTAACGATGGTGCATAATAACTTAATGGCTAACTGATACAATGACCTTTTTTGTGATGTGCCTACATATTCGCCAATTTTTTGCAGCAAAAATGAATAACCTCTCTCTTTGACGTCCTCTCATAGAGTATATTGTTCGAGAGACTTCTTATATAATAAAAAAAGTATTTTTATTTATTTGAAAAATATGAATAATAATATGGGGATTCGACATCGTTGATGTTGTATTTAGAATTAAATTCTGTAAATATTTTTTAAACAATTGTTTAAAACATTTTAACATATATTCACCCCCGAGGTATTGAAAAACATTTTATTGACAAAACCTTATTTTATTTTGTGATCAAAAAAAATTGAAAGTGTCTAAACTTTGCATCGAAAACAGCGTGCGGAATTTCGCTCTTAACAAATTTGGCATGTCTTTAAAACGTTGCGAATAAGCTTCATATATCTTGATCATAAAAACCATAAATTTATCATATAGGTAGAAGTTTTGGGCTTAGGTTCAATCCATTTCGCATTTATTGAAATGAGGTCTGCGAAATTGTTTGTAGACTAGGGGTTGGGAGTACAAAATAAATATGAGTACAAGTTTGCATGAACACACATAAAAGGTAAGTACTTATGTAGAATATGGGCAAAACTCGCTTTCGTTTGAGAGGGAGAAAAATAATATATGCAAATAAAGAGTAATGTCCTGATGTGTGTGCCATAGACTCAAAACCTACTAGACCTATTTCGCTGAAAATTTCAAAGTTTGTTCTTATTAGTACCAGGAGTGCTTAGAGATTATTTGATTGGTAAAAGAAGTCGCTGTCACCCAAGGAAGACTTAGCGTATTATCTTTGCACTAAAATGAGACACGGAATGGTATAAAAGTCAATATACTCAATATGGTTGTTCTAATAGTAACGATATGGCATACATCCATGAATGATTGAAGAAGTCTGGGACGCTCGAGGAAGATACAGCAAGATAAAGTGAAACAAATACTTAAGGCGATTACTTACGTAGTAATGCAAAATCATGTGTTTTTGGTTAGAAATGTTTCAGATGCTTTAATTAAATACTGCGAGTAGAATAAATCTTGGCCTTTGAAATAATCGAGTATTTTTTAGATAAGTATTTTTATAAGCCCAGAAAAAAATAATGTATAAGGCCTATGAAAACAGCTTTAAAGTTCAAAATCTCTTACTTACGAACCCATTTTCGGTTATGATTTTATTGTATAATGTGGCAAATTAAGTTATTTATAAAACGATCGAAAAAAAATTGAATATTTATGCCTGAACATCCACAAAATAAAATAAAAGGCACTTTTTCGCCATGTTTTTTTCTTGCATAAATCAAAACAGGCGGATGGTGTTAAGCGGGAATTAAAACCTTATCGCCATCTACGTAAGGGTTGTTATTGATAGCGGCTCAATTTAAAATATTACACGACGTAGTGCATCGCCTTAAAGATAAAAAATTTCAATTGTTTACAATAATATAATTTTCACCTCAAAAATGCACACAATTTTCAGGTAAACTAGAATTAACAACCTCAAAATTTAACTATAGATTACTCATAACGCTGCGCAACGCCGGTTACACGTTAGCTAGTATATAATTTATATATACTCTATATATAAGCCTTTTCTAGAGCTGTCAGTTTTATTATTTTTAATAGTTTTGAGACAGAGATTCTCACATTGAAATAAGTAAGCAGTGAGTTTATAGGTAAGCTGTTACGTCCATTATCCATATCAGTCAGAGAGTTTACAAATGCAAACATAATGATATGGATATTTTACCAATCGCGTCTGTGGCTTACATATTTTTCGTGCTAGGTTTTCTGCTGACGTCTTCGGCGTTTTGCCATTCGCTTTTTATAGTGATAAATTTTTTTGCCGTTTCGGTTTTTCGTCGATCGCCTTAGCGTCGAGTGTTGATTACACCTATTTGCGTGTTGTGTCACTGCGGTGTAAATTGGTTTTCTAGGAACGATTTTCAATTCTTCTCGTTTCGATTGACACACACGCGACTGATGGCTCTGAAAAAGAGAAATTGTGTAAAGACGAACGTCGCGGCATCATTTCCGTGTCTATTGAACACTGAAACAATTTGCCGTGTAATAAGGCGAGATGTTATTTTCAGACATTTTATAAGTTTATTAAAATGTTGCTGAAAAACTAGAAGCATAATAAGTTCTATGACATTTCGCTAAACGTCGCCCAAGACGTTGAAGTTAAGGTAACTTCGGTTTTAATTTCTCCACGGAATAAACTTCCAGAAAAAGTTGACGCTCCACACTTGAGCCAAAGTAAAACTTAAGCAAAAAAAACTTTTACCGTTAATTCTGTTTAAGACTGAATTTCCCCTCGCCTCGGGGTGTAATTAATCCATGGTTCGACGAGTCTCGTGGCAGAAAGGTGAGAAGCATCAGCCCCACGTTCAAAGGTCATCGATTCAAAATCAGACAATATTCAACAGACAAGAGTTTCTGTCCACTTGGTTCTATAGTAGAAAACACTCCTTTTAGAGCCCATGAATTAACCAACACGCGTTGCTAGAACTATATTTTTAAATTTGATTTGAATATCTTTCAACCTTTCTTTTCCCACTTTGCATAACTTTCCAATGTACACCCTTCTCACAACTTCCGGTATGGGTGCCTGGGTCCCACTGACTATTTAATGTAGATTCTTTAAATGCATTTTATTTCGTATTAAACCCTTTTTAACATCAACCATTCAGAATTAAGAATTCGTGATTCAATCTCCCCTAGCAAAGAGTAAGAAGAAAGTTTCTGGTGGCCATGAAATACAATACCAAAATAATTTACCACATTAATTCAGCGAGATTTATTACTCGTCTTAAAGTGCCTATGTCCTCGTTCAATGGAGGTAGAGGAAATTCAGGAACAACCTTGAACTACTTTGGAAGGAAATCCAATAATGCTGGATATGAAATGGTGTATTTTACCGGGGGCAACACTGGAAGTCACCGCAAAGATGCCCATACAACGAAACACAATCACCACAATGGGTAGACACAAACACGCTAGTTCCGGTTCACTAAGCAGCACGCGAAATACTATTTATCCACATTCCACGTAACTTGAAAACTTATAAACTACCGGAGCAGAATCAATCAATTTTCGATAATTGCAAAAGTTTCTTTAATATAATTTATTTTATAGGTTATCAAATAAGTCATCTAAATCATCACATTTCGTTCGTTTAATTGAATAACTAATTGATGGAATTTGGGAAATCCATTACTATCTTGATTATTACGCAGACACTATTTGTAACAGCAAACCTCACAAATGAGTTTCACAACTTTTGCAGCTTTCGTATTTCATTTAAATTCAAATTAAACTTTTTTTAGTAATTTATATCATGAGCTATAAAATGTGTGCCTTTTAAGTAACTTTACTATCTTGATTTACTTAATCACATATACATTATTGAATAATAATATAACATAGTAATTAGGCAAAACTTACCTAAAAAGGCAACTAAAAACTAAAACCTTTTTATTTTTGTCGGATGTTTTGGAAACATTTTTCCGCAGGAGATACACTTTTGGTTACACAATAGCGCAAAATTCACCTTTCATGTTTTTTTATGTAACTTAAAATATTTTTTTGATTATTTTCTATATCTATTTTTAAAGTTTGCATTGATTCTTTTTTTATATTTGTTTAATTTATTTTTAAGAAAATAAATAATAAAAATATATATTATGTAATTATGACATAACTGTATTTTATTTAATACTTTACATTTATTCCATGATTTTTATGCAATGTATGATCATTGTTTATTTTAAATTTTTCATTTTTATTCATATTTTGTTGTGATTTTTTCTTCACTTTTGAATAATTTCCCGTTAGACATTTTTAATAATTTTTAAATTCAGAACAAACGTAGTGAGGCGGGTAACATACTTTAATTTGTATAATGTCAATATACGCCCGGGTTGCTGGCAATAATTAAGAAAACGATAATGTGGACAACAAAAAGTTTCCTTTCACATGTAGCGCTAACCTCAGCTCACAGCAACAACTAGCTCGACGAAACCTATTATCAGTCAGCAAGTTAATAGATTGTGTCATTGTAGGTTGAAATTGAATAATAAATGTGGTTGATTATTTGTTGACAAAATAATAAACGTTTCCTTACAAAAAATATGTAATAATTTATTTACAAAATAGTTGGATGATATTCACTTTTATTGAAAAACACACGTTTTTCATAATTTATCGCTGTATAACGTTAGGTCTTGATTTTACAGTTACGATATGGGCGGCATTAAAGGTTACTATGTCGGTGTACGTTTTTTTGTTTACCGATGCTAACAAAAGAAAAGGATTTACATACTCATAATTATGTACATGTAGAGTAGTTGAATGATGTTTTGTTTTTAATTTGCATGAAATAGCTACAGCTAAGTTTCTAGTGTATGTAGGTATGTATATTTCTTTTGAATTCTGTGAGTTGCAATGATTTATTTTTTCTTTATTATTTAAAAGAAACTGGCTCTTCTCGCGTGGTATTAGGAAGAAATTACGGTTTAAATGATTTTCCCACAGGAACCGAATGTTTTTCCGGGATGAAAAACACTTTCCAGTCCTTTATCTATCCCTATGAAAAAATTACGTCGATCGGTGTCACCGTTGCAACGTGAAAGAAGGATAAACAAAAAAACGAACAAACTTTCGAAAAAATAATATTAGTTAGAATGATTTTATTTGAATTACATATACTTGAACTAATAGATGCGCAATGAAATAAAGAATGAAAATATCAGATACTTTTATACTCTTTTAAAACAGATGACTTTTAAAAGGACTTTGAAATGAAAAGGCTTGAACGTGATGAGCCGTTTTTTGACCTGTTTATATAACTTAATTCCGCATATTGACTTTCTTTTAAATATCACCCTTAGTACCTACGCTGAGAGCAGACAAGACCGTACCTGCCGCTGACAGTTTGTTGAAAATGGGCTCTCTATATAATTTTTAGGGATTTACCTGGAACCACTCTTCCACTTTCATTTTGGAAATAATATCTCAATATTTATATAATACATGTACACTTACTTTTTTACGGACAGATGAGGGTATAGGTACCTTAATAATCTGGGTTTTTGTCAGATCTACCTTCATTTTTTCAATTTCGAATTGGACAATTTCGACCTCGATATCTTATTGTGACCCTCACAGTTACGGACCCATTTAACGAATAACCCGCGGAACGGGGCATGTTGGAAAATGGCAATTTTTACTTGGCTCTCTCTCTTTGCCTGTGACCAAAACTTTGCACGTGATAAATTTTCCTCATTTTTCTCGGTATGTAATATAACGAATTTCGCTTTTTCGGTGGCATGAAAAACGCTTCCTACGGAAAATTTGGAAACTTATAACGAGGCTTCTTTAAAAATATCTTATTCAATATTGTAATTTGCAATCTTATTTTTATACGTACTAGAGGCAATAGGTAAATTTATTTCTTATATATTTTGTATTTAATAACTTCCGTTGCCGAATGATAAGACTTAAATATATGATATTATACACATATTCACAAAGTTAAAAATATTTTTTTTTTCAAGTCGCTCCTAAATGGATGATTAGTACTTTTAATTTTTATTTTATTTTAAGAAAGTGTAATACGAAGAGCTATCCGCTCCATATATGTCTACTTATGTCGTACTTCCGACATTCTTAGTGTACCCGGTTTATGTCGATTCTCTACTGACAAATGAGTTAACCCGCTAAAAGAAGATTGAAGACTGTGTTAGTATTTTTTATTAATCCTTCAAGTTATCGATCTCCTGGTCTTGTAGGTTTAATTAGAAGGAATTGGTAGGAATTAGATTGAGAACCTAGGGGGAGAAGAGTATCTAGACAGTTTCTGAGAGATGATGGATCAATCAATCTATATTGACGCATTCAGTTCAAGGTGAAAAGGCGGCCCCTCTCATTGTGCTAATTAGGGTTTACGCAAGATCGAGAATAAAAATGAATTTGAGTAACTTATATATATACTTAAAGCTCCTTATTAACGACACGTTGATTCGCGCTTTAATTATATACCTCCATACGGAGTACCTACTAGCAAAATTACTCATAGTTGCTTGTGAACTGATTATTAACAATCAATATAATAAGCAAATTCAATTAGGTATATACATGGGGTTAAGACTATTAAGAGATATATTTGAATTAACTTAATAACTTACTGGATTTGAAAAAAAAAATCAAGTAATAATAATACGTCAGGTATATCTCTTAACACCCTGTATATTTTATTGTAAATGAAATATGAACATTCCCAGGTAAGTAGGTAGTGAATTACCTGGAAATGTGGTACCTGCCATCAAAAAGGGAAAACTGTTTCATGACCTCAAACCACCTGGTGCTTTAGATTGAACCCGACTTTTTGGACAACTCAGCCACTAACTGAAAATATTATTTTCACTCTATGTAACCCGTGGTTTCGGTTATTTTATCCAAGTATTTTTCGAATTAACTTGGGGAATGCGAACACCGATTTTACCCTCGATTTCTCAAATCTGCTTCACCTTACATTTTTCTGGAATCTGGAATATTCCTCATTTGCATATGCATCGTTTCATTCGTACGAATATTTTTCGCCAGATTTTCTCTGAAGCGAATCACACCTACCGAATCGCTAAGCGGCTTTGCAATTTGAATATCAAAATCTACTGAATTCTTGCGCGTCTACGGTATTAAATAGTATATATATCAACCGCATACAGAATATGAAAAGAGGTTTCTAAAAAACATAAATGAATAAATATTATGACCCAAATATTCTGTTATCTTTTCGAGACGCTGCTTTTTTATCGCTAGTCTTGAAGAGGCCAACCAGGAAAGAAAGATGCTCGCAGCTTGTTTTCCACATCGCAAAAAGTTTTTTTTTTAAAGAATAGTCGTAGAATCGGGCGCTCTGCCATCAAAAAGGGAAAACTGTTTCATGACCTCAAACCACCTGGTGCTTTAGATTGAACCCGACTTTTTGGACAACTCAGCCACTAACTGAAAATATTATTTTCACTCTATGTAACCCGTGGTTTCGGTTATTTTATCCAAGTATTTTTCGAATTAACTTGGGGAATGCGAACACCGATTTTACCCTCGATTTCTCAAATCTGCTTCACCTTACATTTTTCTGGAATCTGGAATATTCCTCATTTGCATATGCATCGTTTCATTCGTACGAATATTTTTCGCCAGATTTTCTCTGAAGCGAATCACACCTACCGAATCGCTAAGCGGCTTTGCAATTTGAATATCAAAATCTACTGAATTCTTGCGCGTCTACGGTATTAAATAGTATATATATCAACCGCATACAGAATATGAAAAGAGGTTTCTAAAAAACATAAATGAATAAATATTATGACCCAAATATTCTGTTATCTTTTCGAGACGCTGCTTTTTTATCGCTAGTCTTGAAGAGGCCAACCAGGAAAGAAAGATGCTCGCAGCTTGTTTTCCACATCGCAAAAAGTTTTTTTTTTAAAGAATAGTCGTAGAATCGGGCGCTCTCGTGCTACCTACATAAACTTTAAACGAGTATCATGCTATCTTTAGTCGAGTTTCAACCATGCAAAAACGATCCGTGTCAGTTGGCGATGAATAATAAACATAGATCGATGAATTTAATAATAATTGAAGTCAGTCTGTTCAATGTCGTGTCATGACTGCATGCTGTTGTGTCGTGGAAATTTCCACGATATGACAAACAATGCGAAATGCCAAATATTAATTAACGCTATATTGGTTTAATCCGAAACAATTATATTTTTTCTGGATTCATTCAAGATTATATTTGTAGACACTTAATTGCTTTAACTTCGCTCGATTCTCAAATATTATTTGTATTTGTGGGATAGCAGTTTGTTCCATAATATTTAATAGTAAATATTTGAATGTTGAACCTTCTATGAATTAAACAGCTCCGTTAAAGATTGAATCAGTGCATGTTTTCCCTGCCTCCCAATAGCGCACAACCGGGTGGTGATATAGTCCCCGGGGTGCACGTACAACGTACAGTCGTACATGCTACAGAAGGAGAGGTCTGGTGGGATGTCACAAAATAAAACCATTTAAAAAAATTAAATGGGTACCCTCTGTAAAATCAGTTAATTCTACTACTTCTTCGTCGTGTTCTACCGACATAAAATATTGGACAGCATTTTGGATATCTGACCCCTCGAAACCCCAACCTGAAAAAAATATTTTGTTCTGCAGCCTACCTCATTTCTCAGACATGTATTTTTGTGTACAACGTACTTCAGTTTGATAGTTTTGAAAATGTTCTGTCTACGAAATCTTGTCATGACCCCTATATAATAGTAATTTGTTGCGTCCAGGAAAATTTCAAAACGCGACGAATAACCCCAGAATTCAGAGACTTTTGCTTTATTTTCTGTTGCCTTTGTCAGGCTTTACGATTCCATCCCTAACGCGAGAAAATGTTGCATTCATCCATTCACAAACCTGAGTAGCTATTTGAGATGTTTTCCATTCGTAAGTCGCACACTAAAAGGTTGTTATTCAAGTTTCTACTCCGCTCTGAGGGATTTATTTTAGGAGGAGGATTTTCAGGTTTAGGGCGCAAAAACGGAAAGATTTCAGAAATGAGACAATCTCAAGGCACAAGCACGTATCACGAAGTGTATCCCAAAATGTTTTAATTAGGAGGTCTGGTGACAAAATTCAGACAATATTGATTTTATCTTTAGATATCTAAATTTGAAACATTGGGTTTATTGGATTGATTTAAATAACATTTTTAACAAGACCTGTACATGCTTTCAAGGTTTTAAATGAATGGGAAGAAGAAAGTTTGTTACGATTGCGGATAAATCCTTAGGGTTTAGAAAGAGAAATCCAGTTCAGACGCCATTGGCATCATTATCATCCAACGATTTTGCTTTAACGGTCAAGATACATTACCTCGAAAAGACGCCGTAGGCATCCTTATCTTACGCTATTTCGATTGGCTCGATCCTCCGTAGGCCCAGTATTATCTTACACAGCTTCTGCATCAATTCTCCCTCGCTTCGTCTGACGAGCTGGACCTCTCATCTCTGGATATTATATATTAAAAATCTAGTTATCAATACATTTTTTCTGCTTACATCCAGAACATATGTCCATATCATCTCATAATGATTTTCAATAATTTTAGTTGTTGGCTGGTATGTGAATATTCAGTATGTATCCGAGTTCCTAAAGTAAAATACGCGGTGAAAAATGAGTATTGCTGATTTAAGTAATAACAATAAGTTTTTTCCGTGTAGTCATATTTTTAGTAGGTTCGTAGTTGATTTTTTTTTAATAATTATAATAAATCAAGTTCTTTTGTAAACACAAGTATTATTAATTATTATTTTTTTTTGGTAAACTAATGTTTTTAAGACAAGATTTTTTATGCATAGCACAAAGGGTAACAATTATTTTACAAGCAATAATTGTTCGCCTGAAACACTCATCCACATTGAAAAATCTCCTGATAAAAGATACATGACGCCAACGGGACTCGAACCCGTGTCCCTTCGATTTCCGGTCGACAGCTCTGACCACTGAGCTATGGCGGCTTATCTCTTACCCGCGAAATTATTCAATATATACTAGTGTTTCATTCAACAATTACTGCTTGTTACATTTTTCACCTGAAAACAACCAACTTTATTTTATATGAGAAAGGCATTGTAAGTGCTAACTCTCTCACTAGATGGCGTCGAGACAAATTGTCTACATTTTTAGGCGAAATACTTGAACTTGTCAAATATTAATTATTATTTTTTTTTGGTAAACTAATGTTTTTAAGACAAGATTTTTTATGCATAGCACAAAGGGTAACAATTATTTTACAAGCAATAATTGTTCGCCTGAAACACTCATCCACATTGAAAAATCTCCTGATAAAAGATACATGACGCCAACGGGACTCGAACCCGTGTCCCTTCGATTTCCGGTCGACAGCTCTGACCACTGAGCTATGGCGGCTTATCTCTTACCCGCGAAATTATTCAATATATACTAGTGTTTCATTCAACAATTACTGCTTGTTACATTTTTCACCTGAAAACAACCAACTTTATTTTATATGAGAAAGGCATTGTAAGTGCTAACTCTCTCACTAGATGGCGTCGAGACAAATTGTCTACATTTTTAGGCGAAATACTTGAACTTGTCAAATATTAATTATTATTTTTTTTTTGGTAAACTAATGTTTTTAAGACAAGATTTTTTATGCATAGCACAAAGGGTAACAATTATTTTACAAGCAATAATTGTTCGCCTGAAACACTCATCCACATTGAAAAATCTCCTGATAAAAGATACATGACGCCAACGGGACTCGAACCCGTGTCCCTTCGATTTCCGGTCGACAGCTCTGACCACTGAGCTATGGCGGCTTATCTCTTACCCGCGAAATTATTCAATATATACTAGTGTTTCATTCAACAATTACTGCTTGTTACATTTTTCACCTGAAAACAACCAACTTTATTTTATATGAGAAAGGCATTGTAAGTGCTAACTCTCTCACTAGATGGCGTCGAGACAAATTGTCTACATTTTTAGGCGAAATACTTGAACTTGTCAAATATTAATTATTATTTTTTTTTGGTAAACTAATGTTTTTAAGACAAGATTTTTTATGCATAGCACAAAGGGTAACAATTATTTTACAAGCAATAATTGTTCGCCTGAAACACTCATCCACATTGAAAAATCTCCTGATAAAAGATACATGACGCCAACGGGACTCGAACCCGTGTCCCTTCGATTTCCGGTCGACAGCTCTGACCACTGAGCTATGGCGGCTTATCTCTTACCCGCGAAATTATTCAATATATACTAGTGTTTCATTCAACAATTACTGCTTGTTACATTTTTCACCTTTATGTCATGTATCTTTTATCAGGAGATTTTTCAATGTGGATGAGTGTTTCAGGCGAACAATTATTGCTTGTAAAATAATTGTTACCCTTTGTGCTATGCATAAAAAATCTTGTCTTAAAAACATTAGTTTACCAAAAAAAAATAATAATTAATATTTGACAAGTTCAAGTATTTCGCCTAAAAATGTAGACAATTTGTCTCGACGCCATCTAGTGAGAGAGTTAGCACTTACAATGCCTTTCTCATATAAAATAAAGTTGGTTGTTTTCAGGTGAAAAATGTAACAAGCAGTAATTGTTGAATGAAACACTAGTATATATTGAATAATTTCGCGGGTAAGAGATAAGCCGCCATAGCTCAGTGGTCAGAGCTGTCGACCGGAAATCGAAGGGACACGGGTTCGAGTCCCGTTGGCGTCATGTATCTTTTATCAGGAGATTTTTCAATGTGGATGAGTGTTTCAGGCGAACAATTATTGCTTGTAAAATAATTGTTACCCTTTGTGCTATGCATAAAAAATCTTGTCTTAAAAACATTAGTTTACCAAAAAAAAATAATAATTAATATTTGACAAGTTCAAGTATTTCGCCTAAAAATGTAGACAATTTGTCTCGACGCCATCTAGTGAGAGAGTTAGCACTTACAATGCCTTTCTCATATAAAATAAAGTTGGTTGTTTTCAGGTGAAAAATGTAACAAGCAGTAATTGTTGAATGAAACACTAGTATATATTGAATAATTTCGCGGGTAAGAGATAAGCCGCCATAGCTCAGTGGTCAGAGCTGTCGACCGGAAATCGAAGGGACACGGGTTCGAGTCCCGTTGGCGTCATGTATCTTTTATCAGGAGATTTTTCAATGTGGATGAGTGTTTCAGGCGAACAATTATTGCTTGTAAAATAATTGTTACCCTTTGTGCTATGCATAAAAAATCTTGTCTTAAAAACATTAGTTTACCAAAAAAAAAAATAATAATTAATATTTGACAAGTTCAAGTATTTCGCCTAAAAATGTAGACAATTTGTCTCGACGCCATCTAGTGAGAGAGTTAGCACTTACAATGCCTTTCTCATATAAAATAAAGTTGGTTGTTTTCAGGTGAAAAATGTAACAAGCAGTAATTGTTGAATGAAACACTAGTATATATTGAATAATTTCGCGGGTAAGAGATAAGCCGCCATAGCTCAGTGGTCAGAGCTGTCGACCGGAAATCGAAGGGACACGGGTTCGAGTCCCGTTGGCGTCATGTATCTT
The DNA here is from genome assembly GCA_026573805.1 of Hesperophylax magnus. Classification (NCBI taxonomy): domain Eukaryota; kingdom Metazoa; phylum Arthropoda; class Insecta; order Trichoptera; family Limnephilidae; genus Hesperophylax; species Hesperophylax magnus. The sequence goes on from JAIUSX010000002.1 coordinate 2,699,518, forward strand.
TTATCAGGAGATTTTTCAATGTGGATGAGTGTTTCAGGCGAACAATTATTGCTTGTAAAATAATTGTTACCCTTTGTGCTATGCATAAAAAATCTTGTCTTAAAAACATTAGTTTACCAAAAAAAAATAATATTTAATATTTGACAAGTTCAAGTATTTCGCCTAAAAATGTAGACAATTTGTCTCGACGCCATCTAGTGAGAGAGTTAGCACTTACAATGCCTTTCTCATATAAAATAAAGTTGGTTGTTTTCAGGTGAAAAATGTAACAAGCAGTAATTGTTGAATGAAACACTAGTATATATTGAATAATTTCGCGGGTAAGAGATAAGCCGCCATAGCTCAGTGGTCAGAGCTGTCGACCGGAAATCGAAGGGACACGGGTTCGAGTCCCGTTGGCGTCATGTATCTTTTATCAGGAGATTTTTCAATGTGGATGAGTGTTTCAGGCGAACAATTATTGCTTGTAAAATAATTGTTACCCTTTGTGCTATGCATAAAAAATCTTGTCTTAAAAACATTAGTTTACCAAAAAAAAAATAATAATTAATATTTGACAAGTTCAAGTATTTCGCCTAAAAATGTAGACAATTTGTCTCGACGCCATCTAGTGAGAGAGTTAGCACTTACAATGCCTTTCTCATATAAAATAAAGTTGGTTGTTTTCAGGTGAAAAATGTAACAAGCAGTAATTGTTGAATGAAACACTAGTATATATTGAATAATTTCGCGGGTAAGAGATAAGCCGCCATAGCTCAGTGGTCAGAGCTGTCGACCGGAAATCGAAGGGACACGGGTTCGAGTCCCGTTGGCGTCATGTATCTTTTATCAGGAGATTTTTCAATGTGGATGAGTGTTTCAGGCGAACAATTATTGCTTGTAAAATAATTGTTACCCTTTGTGCTATGCATAAAAAATCTTGTCTTAAAAACATTAGTTTACCAAAAAAAAATAATAATTAATATTTGACAAGTTCAAGTATTTCGCCTAAAAATGTAGACAATTTGTCTCGACGCCATCTAGTGAGAGAGTTAGCACTTACAATGCCTTTCTCATATAAAATAAAGTTGGTTGTTTTCAGGTGAAAAATGTAACAAGCAGTAATTGTTGAATGAAACACTAGTATATATTGAATAATTTCGCGGGTAAGAGATAAGCCGCCATAGCTCAGTGGTCAGAGCTGTCGACCGGAAATCGAAGGGACACGGGTTCGAGTCCCGTTGGCGTCATGTATCTTTTATCAGGAGATTTTTCAATGTGGATGAGTGTTTCAGGCGAACAATTATTGCTTGTAAAATAATTGTTACCCTTTGTGCTATGCATAAAAAATCTTGTCTTAAAAACATTAGTTTACCAAAAAAAAATAATAATTAATATTTGACAAGTTCAAGTATTTCGCCTAAAAATGTAGACAAGTATTATTGTTTGCAGAAACTCATTTACATTAGTGTAGATATCAAATAAATTCATTTAATTTCCTCTCTTTGCAGTTCTGTTTTAAAAGGCATCGTCGTATATTATATTTTAGGTCACGTAAATAATATAAACTTCCTACATACATTATTGCATGAATTATTCCCGGATTATACTGGATTATATATGTTGAATTATTTATTTGTTTATCGTACATTTCAAATATGATCATATATTTAAACTCGTTAACATAAAAAGATTAATGAAATTAAGGCCTTGCTTGAAAACAAAATAACTAAACAATTCAAATATTCCATGAAATTCAATATCCTATATTCAAACATGAATAAGTAAAAGGATTTGTTATGTAGGTATTCAAAGTCGTTGAGTGAGTCCCTTTGTTTTGATTTGTGATCGTTCCCGTTTGATTTTATCCATCTGAACGACTTAATTTAATTTTGAGTAGATTTAATCCTGATTAGAATCCTTTGATAGGAACAACTTTGTGCGTATTCCGCGTATCAAACAATATCCCATGCTTAAATTAATTATAATAATAGGATAATTTAACTTTGCGGCATTTGGTGAACAGGTTTGGTTAGAATAGCTTCATTATCCTGAGATCGTTTATCAATTATGTTTTTGTAGTTTGTGGTTATTTGACAAAGTAATATAAAATGTTTTTTCTGAAGTTAATTAATTTGTTGTGTTCTACCACACTGATAAGTGATAACTAAACTGAGGAAATAAAAATATAATATTGAGGCAACTAAAACAATGAACGTCGACTTGTGTGAAAAAAAATTCATTAGTGGGACACAGGAAAACCTAAAACAATATGTTCTGACGAGATTAAAGCTACATCTAGATGTGTGTGGGAGACAAAAGAAAAAAGGCCAAAAGTTTTTACTCACTTTCGGACGCTTACGTCCTACGATGAATGGACAAAAGCTGAAAAATATGTTTTTTTATCACGTAAACTGAGAATGAAGTACTCCAATGAACATACGCACAATCATGGGATTGTGCGTATGTTCATTGGAGTCCTTCATTCGAACTTCGCCTTTCTATCGAAACCTTATAAAATTTTCAGTTATTCATTTCAGAATATCTTTATATAATCCAGGAATCCGATTAACGCGCAAATTATCATTGGTATTTTTTTCTATTAGTGAGGAACACTGACGATGACCAACGAATAAACTTTCGATCCTATCAAAACGTTTAAACCCATTTTTAAATTATACGGCTATTCAGGGCGTGCGATTTGGATGCGTTGTTTATTAATATTTTAATTGGAAACTTTATTATTTGATTAAAAACGATTATATAGAATCGATTATAAAAATTCTACTACATGGGAATAAAATCGAATAATTGTACGCGTTATAACTATTTCGTCTACTGAAAAGTATTTTAAAGGTGTAGTTAAATTTCAATTGATATTCATGAAAATAAACACAAAAACACTATTTAAAAACACCTTTCGACGTATTTATAAAGGAGGACATGCATAGATGGTTTTATTTTGGCTATGCTACAAACTATTAATTAAAATATGAATTGTCGATTTCCCAAATATAAATAAATAAACGTACATTATTTATATAAATTAACCATGTTAGTAGAGGTACACACGAAATTAAAAAAAATTCAAAAAAATTCTTGGAAAAATACAGTCTTGAACATGCAAATCATTATAGTGATTTATTTTTGGGGTATTATGCCGTGTCGCGCTCCCTTCTTCTTTAGCCGACGTTTCGGACAGTTCTCATAAAAACAAATACATTTTTTATGATCGTTTATCCAATAAAAAAATAATAACTCATTTTTTAACATTCAACAGCCAACGAAAAAATCCCGCCAATTTGTAATCATACACTTTACAGCCTAACTAAAAAAACACTTCACATTCGTTTAACTGTGTTTTTGTTACACACTTTGTCGTAAAAACGAGTAGCATTTTAGAAACTAGTTAAAAGTACCTATTAGTTTTTGTATTCGAAATATCCTTTAATATTTAAAAAGTGCCATATTTTAATTTCAATCATGAAAAAGTTGAAAAAACTTACAACAACATTTTGAATCAAAACGTCGCCAAATTTCAGAGTAGTTTGCAAAAAAACTGTCACTTCACTTTTCATCTCGTTCATATCAAAAAAACATGTCACTGAATAAGCAATGTATATATCTCATGTATCTTTCCATGAACTTATACATCAGTTTCTTTTTAACGTTTCTATTAGTAAGGTTTTCACACATACGGTCATTTCAATTGAATAAAATTTTCACCACGTTTTTTAGTAAGACTGTAATATTTCTTAATATCCTGGAGTAACAGATAATACTGAATTGTCAGCCCTTAAAGGTTTGGAACGCGCAACACGGTATCGCATCTGCATAAATGAATATATACTATTTACTATATGGCTAATAATTCAGGACTAGAACCATGCAGAATAACATTTGATACTTATTTGTATTATAATTCACGAATAATCAAGTGCATTAGTTGTCGATACTTATTCATATAATTACTACTAAAAACACGCGTGATAAAATTTTATGCGTTTCCAAATATTATTATGTGAACCAAAATCCCAAATCACGGTATAAAATAAATGAGGTCAGCAAATCAACATAACGAAGTTCCAGAAGTAGGAATTTCCAGAATTTTATTTGTAAATCATATTATTGAGATTCGTGATGTGGATAAATAATGTAAGTACCTAGTTTTGAAAGCTTTTAACGTCTCGCTCACTCTCACTGCGACCCTCAGGATTTGTGACATCCGATCCCTTCTCTCACTCCGTGTGCAAATCCCCAGGGATACAAAAATCTTCTCATCCAGAACTAATTTCACCTTACCTCCCAATACGCAGATTCAATACGTCTCTCCAAGAACTCATGTCATTTACTAGAATTGTGTACCTTCGTTTATAGTGTGCTGACATCGCGAAGGTTGCGTAATTCCGTCCTACACTCACAAATGTTGACAAAATCAAGTATTGTTTTGACAGTGAGATGGTTAAATTGGATTGGATAGGAAGGATAGTTACCTTATATAGCCATAGGTATTGGTATGATAGGTACCTAAAATGGGAAACAAAATATTTAATAGCTTGTCTGTATATAGTATCATATATACATAATGTATACCTACAGGTGTCTGGGAAAAGGGCACTAACTTTGGCGGGTGATTTTATATTATGTAAAAAAAAAACCTTTTCGAAACTTAATTTTTTTCTATACAAAAATATGAAACTTTTTAACCAGAAAACTACCTTCAAACGTTGGAGCTTAAACATTGTTTATTTTTAGATTTACTAGTATCGCTTAAAAATTCATTTTATTCACGTAATTATCATTTATAATTAAGATTTATTTGTATTTGTTTGTTATTTTCAATATGTATAACTATATCGGAAGTGTGGTAATTTTTATATTTACCCTCGAACACCTTTCCATATATTAATTGATCTATAAATAAACTAGCTATGCCCCGCCACGCGTTGCTGTGGCTCAGTCTGTCATGTTGCCTTTAAGTCCAACAGATGGCTCTGTTTAAAAAAAATGCCTTTCCTGTCACAGGTAACATCTATATAATAAAGGTATATAAAAACAAAGGCGTATTGGAATGCAGCGTTGTTGTGTGGAAATTTGAAGGCAATCGGTGAAGAACTTTCTAAGATTTTGAACAAACGAACATTTACATAGATTATTGTTTGTAAACAATACACGAACAATAGATAAAAGATAAAACTTTGTGGTGGAGTATTTTATATGCATATTAACATTTCAGAATATATTTTCAGAATTATAATACTTAAATTGATTACCCTAAGAAACATAGCCTTATATAATAATACGATTTAATAAATCAGTCGTTTGTAGGCTCAGTGCTTTTTGTATTCTCATATTTAATATAATAAAGACTATTCAACTGATTACAATTTACTTTATGGCAGTTTTCAGTCTAACAATTAATATATTCTTCTTAATAAAGTCATTCTTTTATTATATTTTTCCTTCACTTAAAAGTGTAAAAAAAATAAAAATTGTTTTTTTGTTAAGAATTTAATACTAATTTAATTTTTTTCTTTTTTTCAGGTGAGTACTGTCAAATATCACCATCTTCAACACCCCTTCAAGGAATTGGAACAAAAGGTTTATGAACAATCATTAGACTACATACTATAATGTAAATCAATACATCTGTGATATATTTCTGTCGCCAACCCATGAATCTCAAAGTAAACTACAAATTATCGTATATCTTGCCTTTTTAAACGTTAAGAACTATTTAAATAATAAAATATTCCCTAGTCATAACCAAATTAATTAAGTGATTGATATTTTTATTATAATTTTTTAAATGATTATTGTATTTTTTTTCCAAAATATAACTTTCTTGTTTGTAGCTTCAAATATTTTTTTGTCAGAAAAATTAAACTTTAAAGAAAAGCAGATTATTTATCATTATATTTAGAGTGACAATATCCATGAGTCGATGAAGAAATCGTTGAAATATTATTAAATAAATAATGATTTTTTACAAATTACATGTTGGTGTTTAATTATGAATGATTAAATATTTGATTTTCAATTATATATAACCACAATATTAGTATTCCATGAAAACATGAACATCTTTATAAACGTTAAAATGTGAAACTGATTAACTTCACATAATGAAACATTGTCTGGGTTTAGTACCTAACTTTTTTTTGATCTGCAGCCTGCAATAAGAATATTTTTTGCAAATCAGGTTCGTACCAGAGATATAATATTTTATTATATAGTTTGTTGAAGACTCAGCACAAAATCATCGCCGTGGTTGGACAAGGTTCGAATGACATTTTTTTCAAAAATGACCTTTGAATACAAAACAATTTCTGAAGTCAAAATAATATTCAGACTCATCTAAATTGAATATTCGTATGTGTGACGACGTTGTAACGACGAGCTTTAAAGCATTTATTTATTTTATTACTTTGAACCTTTTTCAATCACCATTTTGTTTGTATATGACAGTTGATCATTGTTACCAGGCGCAGTGTTGTTCGTCACTTGGGTTGGATATGGTTCTAACTTCATCTTACCCTGTTCTGAGGTGTCAAAGTTTGCAAAGATGAACTCTCATTATCTATGGAAAGCTTTTGATTTTGATGTTAAATCTTGTGTAAATTATTTTAGTTTAACATTTTTTAAAGGAAAATATTTAAATAGGAAATTTAGTTGAAACCTTCTGCAATTAATAATTACCCCCTAACTGGTTTTATATGGTTCTATTTGCATGTTTAGGCATTTTCTAAACTGGTAAGTATATGTCATATTTACTTATGTTAACAAATAATTATAATCAATAATTAGTCGCCTGAAATATCAATACAAACTGAAAATATCTCCCGAGTAAAAATAAATCCTGCCAACGGGAATTGAACCCGTGCCTTCTGATGTCTGGTCAGGTGCTCTGAAACCACTGAGATATGTCAGCTTTTTTTAATTTTAATGATTTAATATGTACTAGTACCTCAATCAACAATTACTGATTATTATGTTTTTCCACCTTTTTTCCTCCTGGGTTCAATTCCCGTTGGCGGCATTTATTTTTACTCCGCAGATATTTTCAATTTGTATTGATATTTCAGGCGACTAATTATTGCTTATAATAATTTGTTATCCTTTATGCTACGCATAACACCTATTCTTATAAACATTAGTTTATCATTAAAAAATAATACTTTTATTAAACTAAAATACTTTACGCAAGATTCAATCTAAAAAACAGAGATTTGTAAATAGATAAAAAATAAATCGTCTTTGCAAACTTTGACACCTCATATCTTAAAAAGAGGTAAAGTAAAGTTAGAACCCTGTCCAACTAAGGTGACGAAATGTCCTTCAAAAGGTTTGAGCACAAAGTATTATTTAACCTTTAAATATATGTGTCTACCTACGCGAAACCTTTTTTATCCTATATGTAACCATATATATATTTTTGCTAAGTTCTTTATAGCTTTTTCAAAGTACTGATTTTCACGCTTTTTAAAAAATATATATGATATGTGTACTTTGGATAAGTGGTAAATATAATATAACTATTAACTTAAATATCTCCCTGTTTGTCTTAATAAAAACTCTCTAACAGTGACTTTCAGCTTCTTGAAATTCGCACAGCCTTTTTAGGTGTGAAATTTCTAAGTCAACGCAACTTTTTATTGGAAAACTTGTAACCATTAATTTACCTAAAGTTAAACAAAGCGACGCAATATTATTTGCTATATATATCTCGATCAAAGCCGAGTTCTAAAGCTAGTTCTTTTATTTACTACTAGCCTAATTCCCAAGCGTTGCTACGGCTTCACTTCGAGTTTAGAGTTTTTTGCAATGTTATGTAGACAGTGACAAGACATCCTCTTGTTTTGAAGATCAAGTGTGTGAAGTGTGCAAAATCAAGCTCAGATTTGAATAGTACATTTGTACTCATATCAAATTCACGCCACCCGCCCGCCTACCCGCCTGCCCGCCACAAACAGCCACTCGCCTTTATATATTATGTTACGTATACATACGCGAGCCAAACTGCCGAACTGCCGAACTACCGAACTGCCAAACTATTGAACTGCCGAAATGAACCTCAACTTATTGGAAAGGAACGAAGCAACTGCCAGTGGCGTTTCGCGCCATTTGCTGTTTCTCGTTCCTTTCCCGTAATTCGTGGCTCGGTTCGCAAATGTATACGTACTATAAGAAAGTAAAAACTCACACTTTTTGGAGTTGATTAGCCTGTGTTTTCTAATAACCTATAATTATTTGTTTGTTTTTTATTTTTTTTTAAATACGTAAGTGAAGTGGATTTGTTTCCACTGCTCATTTTTTCTTTTGCTTTCAATTTTCTTTTCAACCATTCAGATATAATTTTGCTTTGTTTATTTCACAATCGCAAAACATTTTATGAGTTAGGTTTTTTCGAAAAGAACACTTCTGGGGCAGACTTTTAAGGTCGAAAAGAACTGTCATTCAATCTGTTTTCACAGGCGATTAAAATACCCTTGAAATTTGACAGCTAATTAGGTATATATATTATTTTTACTGACTATCGTTGTAAGGCTGAAGGTAGTGGGGAGGGAGGATTTTTGGAGGAGAAAAGTGGAGGAATACCTGACTATTCAGGTCTGCTTTCTAAACACGGCAAAATCCATTACAAGCAAAGTTTTAGGAATATTTTATTAGGGCGATGCTGAGATTATCTTCTAATCTACGCGGAGAAAAATGAGTATTCTGATTTATTAAAATCCTGTTAGATACGGGATTTCAGGCCGTTTGCTAGTAACATTTATAATATATCGGAACACGTGATCCTGCACCTGCGTTTGTCCTGATAATATACAATGATGAAACACGAAAATATTAGAATTTTTATGAACACGTAATAACACTTTCGTGTTTTTACTGAAAGTTTATTAGGAAACCTATCAATTTGTTAAAGGCCCGCAATCCCGTTTCTAATCGGATTACAAGTAATTTGAAGTGATTATTAATAAATCAGTCATATTTTTATCTCCGTGTAGAACGTGTCGAAAATATACTACATACTTCCGCTTTGTGAATATGGACTGGAAATAAGTCAAAAATATTACCCGATGGTCCTTTGACCAGATTTTCAATCAAATCTAGGCTCAAATGTAAATAAAACTATCGAAAGAGAGCAATAAATATTCAGAATGAGTTAAAACATTTCGAATATAGGTACTTTAGCTGCCTCTAAATAAATCGTTCTGATCAATTAATTATCATGGAGGGAATTCTAACTATCCCACTTTTTTTAAAAATACTGAAACTTAACATAATCATGTACCTATTTAATAATTCACAGTAATTTTTCTTCATAATAATAAGGTATTTTCGTAATTTGTTTTTGAACAAGTAAATGAAAAAGACGCTTTTTTTCAGTATTTTTCCGGTGTAATTATTTTAATGATATTATTTTTTTTAAATTTGATGCTGCTGTAGGGCATATAATTTATAATGGTTTTAAAATAATTGTCCTTCCTTCCTTCGAAATTTATTGTTTACTTTAACAATATGACAAAACAACACAGTTGACTTTTCTTTTCTTTTATTTGACAAGTATCCATAAAGTGAACTACTAAAGAGATGTATATAACAATAAAATAATGTGGAAAGGCAAAAACGATGTCAGTGCAAAGCCTCAAACAATTAAACAATACCTTGATTTATTAGCCAGGAAATATCAGTGTTTGTTATTTACTGATTTGTTTCAATTCTACGCCATCGCGAATCCAGATAAAAAAAAACACTCAAGGTAGTAAGTAACATGTTATTCAAATCAGAAAATATATTCAAAGAGAACCATTAGTCGTAAGAACAAGTACATAATGATTCGGAAATTTTCCTGGAAAATGTAACATTTTATCTTTTCAAAGGATAACATTTTCGTTAATTATACCATTTTGTTTTTCTTACGCATTGTTGGAATCATTCAAATTGAAGCGTATTACAAAAATGTTGAAAATGGTTCAAATAAATACTACACGAGTAGGTTAATTCGAAATGGTAAGATGAAAACCGAATGTGTGATGTTAGATAAATATGATTATATTATATAAAATGGCATTATATATGTTGTTGTAGCTGAAAACGATATTTTTTTTCGAAAAGTCAATTTTTTGTATAAAATATTTAGGACATTTCAGTTTGGCTGTGCACCGCACGGATTACCTGAAAATCTTCATACAAAAATCGAATTATCAAAAAAATTACAAATCGTATTCAGCTACAACAACATCAATAATGCCATTTATTGTAATATTAGCACTCTAGTACATCCAAAAGTCACGAGCCGCCACTGATTATAGGTGTAAAGATTATTAAATATGATTTAGTGTATTCAACTTTTTTAATATTAAATAATTATAAGCAATAATTAGTCGCCTGAAATATTGATCCAAATTGAAAATATCTCCCGAGTAAAAATAAATGCCGCCAACGGGAGATATTTTCAATTTGTATTGATATTTCAGGCGACCAATTATTGCTTATAATTATTTGTTATCCCTTATGCTATGCATAAAACCTTGTATTATAAACATAATTTATCATTAAAAAAACAAAAACCAAAATCATATTAATTTAGAAAAAAATGCGAACTTGATTATTCTTGTATTAGTATTTAAACCAGCTTGAACTGAAACTGTTTTTGTTTTATTTGACTGAATTATGTCGAAATAATAATACAAGGTGTCCAGGGGTAAAGTGCACTAACTTAGCGAGGTTGATTGGTATGATTTTAGAAGTGGAAAAGAGAAACTTTTTTCAAAATTCTAACGTTTTATAGAAGTTTTTAGTTTAAAAAGTTGAATTGCTTGTATGGGAAATTAAATATTCTTCTAGGGAACAATATTTTATGACGGAAATTTTTATTTGAAAAAAGTTATTATTTTTTTTACTTCTACCATCATGTAGAATCATCACCTCCCTAGGAAGTTGTTAGACAGATTGTTTGCTTACACTATTTATGTGCGCAAACCTGCAAAATTAGATTTCAAAGGTAGATAATATGCCCTTTTTCAAGTTTCACAAAAGCAGGTATTTTTTGTGTGAGTACCGCACTAAAGTCCCAACTGTTTTCGACCGTCTGGAGTCAGTGAGATGATGGCCTTCCCAAAGGGGAAATGTTTATTTATTTTGCAAAAACTATATGCAATCCAATACATCGCAAAAGCGATAAAGAACATTACAACAAAAAATATTTGGCGTAATACAAAAACATAAAATATAATGCATATGAGAAAAAAAGATTTCACGTAGGTAAACAAGGTTAAAACTTAAATAATAATTCATGCTTGAATTCGTTGTGGGACATGAAGAAAATATCCACATTTAATGCGAGGCAGTTTATCAATTTAGTAAGTCTTCCAAGGGGCATCATCACCATTGGTAAGTTAGTTCTGAACATGGAAAGGATCAAAATCCCGTGTCGGCAGCCTCGCGTCTAATTATCCGAGACATTTTATCCTAGTTTAACCAGAATTACTGGTATTGATAGCAAGCCGTTCAGAAGCTTATAAGTCATCAGCAGTAATGCGACACCCCTCCTAGAACTAAACCCAGCATTCCAGAGAAAAATACTGTTGAAAACTGAACTCAGAGAAGAACTAGACACTATATGAGTTCGTTGTAGAGGTATCGTAAAAAATATTATCAATTTACTTGACCATTAGTACATAGAAGAGGCTGTAGGTAGTGATGACGTGATACGGACATCGTGCGACGTTTGTGTGATTTTCGTACAAATCTACAGTTTTGTTCCGAGATTAGTTTTGCACACTTGACCTTTGAAACAGGAGGAAGGTCGTTGTCTGATTTTGAAAAACTTTGTATAAAGCCCGGGCAACGCCGGGAAATTTCTAGTTGTAAACTAATTAAATTAATTAACACAACTGCTAATTTTTTTCCACTTACCTCCTTATGCCTGGATGCTAGTTTTATAATGTATTCTTTGTTAGTTTAATTTCACCATTAATAGAATGCATTTTTCTGAAACGTAGACATATAAAATTATTCGAGTAACCAATTGCTGTAAATTATCCATAGATGAATTAAAAGGGAAATTATACGTGTTTTTTAAATTCCCTTCAAAATCGGTCACACTCAATAGCACGGTTCATAGTACAACAGACGGAATAGATGACACGGGCTCCAGGGAGGGAGTTCACCTCGGGGCGTATATAATACATTACCTCGGAAAAGGCATCGTTAGGGGATGAACCCACCCTGTAACTAGGTTTACACCATAAAATTATTCGAGTTCAAAACGACAATAAAAACTTACATATTTACGGAATAACATTGTAGTAATAAAATATGTTATTTTGTTAATGTGTTTTTGGGGAATCGCTGTTTTTAACATGGTTATAGTATTTTCAAATAATACTATAACTTTGAATGTACTATAAATTATGATTACAGCATTATCGTTCATGAATTGTGACAACAACCATACCTACTCTAATTTGTTAGGATACTTACACTTCACTGTACGTACACGGACCCGACTGCTAAATCCGACATCGAACTCTAACCCGACACTGAACTCTGACCCGACTTCGAACTCCGAACTGAATGCGAACCCCGACCCGACTGCGAACCCCGACACGACTGCGAACCCCGACCCGACTGCTAACCCCGACCCACTGTTTAGACCAGTGGTCGGCAGACCGCGGCTCTTTGGATCATCACCTTTATTTTCCACCTCTACTCAACCGGCCTTATGAGATGGAACCGCCGAACGAACTTTGACTCGATCGGTATAAGCGTTGCCAACTCAGCTCATACTGCAGTTTATAGTGCAATTCTAATACCTTTGATACTGCACTTGAAACGCAATATCTATTGAACGCTTCACTAGGAACTTTAGAATGTTTTGGGTCGCAGTTTGCCTACCCTTGGTCTAAGGAATTGGTTATATCGGTGTCTGTGTCAGTTAGTTAAACAAATAATTTGAGTGAAAGATAAGATAATTATAAAGTAGGTATGATACAAAGGTATATAGTTTCATTCAATATACTAACCGACTTCTAAAAAAAGGGTTCCTGTAAATCGTCTGATTGCTGATAATTGGATCTTTTGATCAATGAGTTTGCTGACCAATGGTTAAGATTAATTGCTTCCGTTTTTTATTTGGATAAAAGTATAGGTACAGTTCCTACAGTTATGAAAAATTAGAGCTATTGTTTAATTATTTCATAATTAAATAGCTCTCAGTAAATTAACTGGTACGTAAAACGTATATTCCAGTTATTTTATATTAAATGACCTTTCCACGGGAGCAAAAACAATTAATTTCGATACCTGAGTACGCTAACTTTGTGAAGGAATCATAAAGTTTATTATTGATGATCGTATTTCCAGGGTATCGTTAAACTCCACACTGATTTATAATGTTTTCAAGTTCAGGTAAACAGCACCAGCGAGGGTTACGATAATAATTAGAAAACAAATCAAAGCACATTTGCACAAAACAGAATTTGCGTGAACCAAAAGAGGAAATTCAAGCAAAATAGGTTGGGTTGTTCTGGTGAAATAGACTGGATTGTTTTGATTCATAACAACTATACCATGGGATGTTTATTATTGACATTACCGGGGAAATGATTCCTAGTCCAAACAGCGCCTTTGAATTACGTAAATTTATAATGTAAGGTTAATGCAAAAAAGTATTAGTTTTGGGTGGATTTAAACATCATAAAATTTATATCATTATATTATTTGGTACCTATATCGATTATAATGAAGTCAATTATTTAAAATTTTCTTCCATACCACATTCTATTCAAATGGTGTAAAGAAATGCATTTCGATTTGAAGATATTAACATTAAATTAAACAAAAATATTCATTGAAATCAGTTGACTTTTGCAAACAGTCCCCAGCCACACTTTCCATCATCACACACCTACTAGCCTGCTGTCAGAGAATTGGCGAATTCCATTTTTACAACAACTACCCATAATCTTTCAAAATCATTAACTTTTTCTTCTTTATTCTTATTCTATCAGAGCTAGTAATTTTAAGGAATAATATTTAAGAATATTGATTTGTTCGTTAAATTTATCTTACGTTCAGATGTTCAAACTGCAAAATTAGTTATTTGAAACAATTTTAAATGGATCATATGGTTATATACCTATACGTATTTATAGATTTACCTGCAACCTACATTCTTATCTTTTTACATTAAATTCAACTGCGTCGTAATAAATGCAAATGTAACTCAAGAAACAACATACGAACTTGCAAATAACGATCTATTTTTTATTTTCATGCAAAGCAGTCACATTATAATTTTAAAAAAAATTATCTTTGTATACATTGTTATACGCTCCGAAGAAGCTACGGTAGTAGCGAAACCTGGTTGGCGATAAGTATTAAAACAATATAAGCTACCTTTACAAAGTGATTATTTTATTTATTTATTTATTGCACCTCACTGTACAAAAAACCATTTTTTTCTCCAAAAAATCAACCTCACTAGGACTAAGCCTGTATCGAGGTTAACAATTTACATTTGAGTGAAGCAAACATAGACAAACATCACTACATACAAACATAAAATATTTCAAAAAGAAAGAAAAAATATGTATTTGATGAATTACCAGATGGGTAATCTGACAGTATATTGTAAAAATATTTGAGCCATAACTACTTATTAATCATTATTTCCAAGAAGAAATGAGTAGATAATAAAGACAGCTAGGGTGACATTCAGTTTTTAGCAACTGAGACTTATATAAACTTAAGGAATTTGTAGACCTAATATTATTAAGAAGATTATTAAACATAAGTGGTGCCTGATGTAAATAGTTTATTTGACCAAAAGAAGTTTTTGTTTGTACCGCTACAAAATTCAATGTAGAGCCAATACTAGTTCACCCGTTTGTTGTGTTCTTTCAGCAAATTTAATATTGATAAACAATCGACAAAGTATTTGAGTGATATATGGCTGTTTTATACACCTTATAAAGTAGGTTAGATAGATAGCAGATTTTTTTTTGTACATGACTTTAAGGATCAATTTTTGAGTAATATTTAGTGGTTCAACATTGGACTTTAGACATGATCCCCAGCATACAATGTTAAAGAAAGTCGAGATTGGACTAAGGCAAAATAGACAGTTTTTAATAATTCTTTGTCCAATATGTGTTGAAGTTCTTTAAAAATAAATGTAAGTCTCCAGAAATTCTTTGTAAAATATCGATATGGTCATTCCATCTTAAAAATTTATCTATCTTTACACCTCGATACATGATGTCTACACTTTTCAAAGGGTGTCAATTACAAAACGAGTTTCAGAAGGCTGACTTTTTTATTATATACTAAATGTCACATATTTAGTTTCTAATATATTATAAGTCAAGATGTTATTATTCGGCCAACTCTTCAATGCTCTTAATCTAAAAGCATCTTTCCATGTTTTACCCTCAAATTTTGTATTGTCTGCAGAACTAACAATGTTACCTGGAATATCTAAACTACACAAACCATTAATGTTGATTAAGAACAATAATGGTCCAAGCACACTACCTTGCGGAACTCCAAAAGAGATTGGTTTGCTATTGCTTAAATGATTATTTATCTTTACTTGTTGCATTCTTACACTTAGATAGGATGTGACAGATGTTAACAGTACAGCCTAATTCTGTACTGTTAATGCTAAGAGAAAATATTTTTTTGAGGAGTAATCCATGGGATTGATAGATCTAAGAAAACAGCTAATGCTTTGTTTCCATAATCCAAGGCACTAGTGACTTTGGACAATACCCTCATGATGCATCACTCGTTCCTATAACTAACTAAACAACCATTAAGCCGTTTCCCCGCAGGGGTAGGCAGATAGGACGGACCGCCAAACAACTCAATCTTGGCACACACTCCTTGCCTCATTAACATTCATACATGGCCCCAGACTTACTCTTCTATTATATGATGAATTCAAAGAACTCAAGAATTCATTAACCTTTTTTAACTCAAAAATGGAGGGATTTGAGGATGAATTGAAAAAGACAATCCTCAAAATGAAAACAATAGATTCAGTCCAAAAGAAAAACATGGAACTTGAAGCAAAAGTTACAATGCTCGAGTTTAAACTAGATGATCAAGAACGCCAACAAAAAAATTTTGCTGCCGAAATAAGAGGAATACCTGAGGCTGAAGGTGAAAAGTTACAAAACATTATTTTCAACATAAATCAAGAAATACGCACAACCACCACTAAAAATGACATCGAAACAACCTTTAGAGCTCCTGGTAGGCAAGCTCCAACAAAAACCCGGCCAATAATTGTGCGGTTCAAAGACATTCACAAGAGATGAATTCTTAAATTGTGTAAAAAAATACAATTTTAACGCTACCACGAACGAAGACAAACTCAACAAGAGCTCCTTAGGCCTCTCCGGACCGCGCACTCCAGTTTATATATCGGAACACCTAACGTCGACAAATAAACGCTTACTCTACCTGGCGAAGAAGACTGCTACGGAAAAAAAGCTAGCTTACGTATGGGTTAAAGCGGGAAGGGTCTACGTACGCCAAACATCAGAATCGCGAGCTATACACATTACATCTGAAAATATTCTTCTCACACTATGACTCACCAATACAAGCATACACATAATATTTTACTCAAACACCACACACACATCTGTACATTTACAAATCTTATCATTGTGGATATACTTGCATTATATGGCTACTCCATCTAAAATTGCGACAGAGATAATAGAACGCAATATTCATCCTCTAAAATGGCCTCAACACTGAATATTGATTTTGAAATATCATGTAATGTAGAACACACTTTCACCAATACTACAGATTTTAAAGCAATCGTCGCCGAAAATAACTCCCTAAACATAATTTCTCAAAATATTAGAAGCATTCAAAAAAACTTTGACAATTTTGCAGTATTTTTACAAGACCTTAACACTCAATTCGATATTATCATTTTAAGCGAATGTTGGATAGACGAAACTTTCACTGACATTAACATATTAGGATATACGACTTTCCACACAACTACTAAACTGAACCAAAATGATGGGATCGTTATCTTTATTAAGGACTCGCTGAACTCTTCTCTATCGGAAATAAAATTAACAGAAGCAAATTGCGTCAAAATATCTCTAGGATCAGATTTATCTATTTTGGCTATTTATAGGCCCCCATGCTACAAAAATATATCACCTTTCCTAAACTCTTTACAACAACTCATGGAAAACAATAAAAATACTCAACAACTCATCTTAGCAGGAGACATAAATATAAACCTTCTTAACTGTAAACCCAAAACTAACGAATATCTAAGTCTACTAGCTCACTATGGCCTTCAGTCAACTATAAATTCTTCGACAAGAACCTCACTAGAGTCAAAATCCTGTATTGATCATATTTTTGTTAAAACAAGAAATAAAACCATCTCATCCACTATTCATTCCACCGTTACCGACCATTTCACCACCACACTTGGTATGCGATTGAAAAATGAAATAAAACGTAAAATATATACAAATTTGTCACAGCATATCATAGATTTCAAAGCACTTAGCTCTCATATAAGTCACGAATCTTGGATTACAACTCTAAAAGAAACGGATCCAAATAAAGCGCTAAATGAATTTCTATTAACCCTGAATACGTTTACAACTAAACACACTATAATAAAAACACGTAAAAACACTACTCACAAAACACTTCAAATTAAACCATGGATTACAGCAGGGCTAGTAAAAAGTATACACAAACGGAATATAATGCATGCAAGAGTAAACAAAAACCCAATGGACAGTAAACTAAAACACAATTATTTATTATACAGAAACCTATGTAATAGACTAGTAAAGCAGGCGAAACATGAGTTCTACAGGAAAGAAATAGATAATGCCGGAGGAGACACAAAAAAGATATGGAGAGTTATCAAAGATGCCGCTTATTCAAAACCTAAGAACAGTACTTCTATTAATAAATTGTTAGTCGATGGGGAAATCTGTTTAACACAAAACGAACCCAAAAAAATTGCAAATCACATTAATTATCATTTTTCCAACGTTGGCTTAGATTTAGCGGAAAAAATACTTACAAAGAACCACACGACAGAAGAGCTACTTGTCAAAGAAAGTTCCTCCTTGCGACCAAATCATTCCTTTAACATTTATAAAATAAATAAAAAAGAACTTAACGAACTCATTCTTTCTCTCAACACTCATTGTGCACCTGGTCCGGACAACATATCTAACTAAATCCTGATTAATTTACGAGAATATATCGGTATACCTCTCCTACATATATTTAATCAAAGTTTCTTCCAATGTGTTGTACCTGACAAACTTAAAATTGCCAGTATTGCCCCGATCCATAAATCTGGAGACAAAACGTTAATCTCCAACTACAGACCTATTTCACTACTTAACTCTCTATCAAAACTCCTAGAAAAAGCAATGAAAAAAAGACTGCTATCCTACCTCGATAAACACAACTTACTATCAAGTCATCAATTCGGTTTTCGGGCAAAAATGGGCACAGAACAGGCAATTTCTGAATTAACCAACTTCATTGTAAAACATGTAGATAAGGGATCTAAAGTAATTGGAGTTTTTCTAGATCTGGCTAAAGCCTTTGACACCATCTCTCATGATATGCTATACGAAAAACTTAAAAATATTGGCATCAATGGAAAACCGCTCAAATGGTTCATCAGTTATACAAAAAATAGGAAACAAATAGTTGAACTTAATAAATGCTTGAGTGACACAGCAGAAATAAAGTACGGAGTGCCTCAGGGTAGTGTCTTAGGCCCTATTCTTTTTCTTATCTATATTAATGGTCTCACTGATATTAAAATTCCAACACTCTGCTATAATGTGATCAGCTACGCAGATGATACTGTACTTCTTTTTAAAGAGCGATCTTGGGAAAAGGCATTTAAAAGCGCCGAATTTGGTATGAGGGAGATAAAAAAATGGCTCGACAAAAATCTTCTTACCTTAAACACCTCGAAAACCAAATTTCTAACATTCAGTAAAACAAATATTGGGCAACCAAAAACCGTCCCGCTTTTACACCTGTATCCATGTACTACATCACAAACCAAAAACTGCGACTGCGAAAAAATTGAACATTCGGATAATATTAAGTATCTTGGTTTAACAGTGGATTGCAAACTAAAATGGGAACTTCACATAATTTCACTTGCAATGAGAATCCGGAAACAAATATACATTTTTAAAACGATTAGAAACATTATGTCACTTAAACTACTAAAAAATGTCTACTTTTCCCTTTGTCAAAGCATTTTAATTTATGGTATATCGGCATGGGGTGGTGCCGCAGACACATACATCAAGCTACTTAATACAGCTCATTAAGCACTTATTAGAACTATGTTCAAAAAACCATATCTTTATCCCACTGAAAATCTTTTAATTAAAAATAAAATACTTGATATCAGGAAGCTATTCATAAAAAAAAATTATCCATACAAATTGCATAAAATCGTCACCTTCACACATATCTCACTCCCAGAACACTAGAGCTAAATCTAACAATCATTTACAAGTGCCAATAATTAAATCCACTCTTGCTAAAAAACATGAATCTTACCTCGCACTTTCCATATTCAATATTTTCTTAAAAGAAACACAACATACAACTCAAATAAACAGAAAATGTACATATAAATACTTTAATACGTGGCTAATGAACAAAAAAAGAAATTGCATTAACAAGTTACTCGCAAACCTTCCATGCTAATTTTTATATGACATATTAAAATGTTCAATTACTGTTACATATGAATGTAATAATTTATATTTAGATTATTTTATCTAGGTAATCTTTTATTTTTAATTACGTTTCTTTTTCCTGTATTTTGTATTTTTATTTATTTACTTTGTATTTTTATTTATTTACTTTGTATTTTTATTCACTTTTATTATTATTGATATATGTAATAGTAGATACTGCTACCCGGCTCAGAACAGAAATTGTCTAGTGAGTCGGGAAGCGCACATAATTTGTAAACAAATATTGATGTCAATAAACGCCCGGGTTACCGGGATAAAAAAAAAAAAAAAAAAAAAATATTCTGACTCTTAACATGGCCCGACTCAAGTATCTGATTCACTTGGTCGTGCCATGTCTTCCTCGGACGTCCCCGACTACCATTCACATTTGCATCGTATATTCTCCTTACACTCCTTTCTTCGGTCATTCGCTCTATATGCACAAACCATCAAAGCGTCCCTTTCTTGATCTCACTCATTAAACTTACATCAGCCTGGCACTCTTCCAATATTATTTCTGAAACCGGACTGATTGCTAAAGAATACATTATATGTTTCTAAGAATGATGCCAATCTCTCTTTTTTTATTTTTTTTTTTATATTAACTCCACACAGGAGGCCCTGAATAAAATAATTTTCCTCTATTACTTTTGAAAGAGTATTGAGTAGGGATTATTATTAAATATATATTTATTAGTTTCATATTTATTTATTTATTTAAAGATCTATTTCGAATCTTGGTGAGTCAATCAATAACCTAAGTACTCTAAGTAGGTAAGTACATCGGTATAATTCTGCTGCGGTAACAAAAAAGACTCTCAAGGCAGACATTGTGTTTTTATTTACCACGGCAGAATTGTCAAGAGTCACCAAAAATGGGATTGATTCGCCAATTCAATATTGTTTTTGTATTTTTTTCTTTGCAGGATTGAGTTTTTATATGGACAAAACTATTTCTTCATATTTATATTAAGTATGTACAGGCGCAAACAAACAATTCATCTAAATATTTTAAAGCATATCTTGCAAAAAGTCATTTTTCTTAAAATAATTTAATTAGCACTATCAATGAACGAGCAGTTTGTAAATAATTTTAATTTTACCATAAAGCTACGAAAATAAGCCTCCTTATTGCTTTGAATTACTTCTTATAGGTACATAATTTTATGTCGAACCGATTCATTCACTAGTAAATTGAATTGTAAAGATTCCAGTGTATTTGATTAAATACGTACTATAAGATTACTGTGCACTTAATTAGGTAGGACTTGTGGATATAGCATGTAAATACATAAAAATTATACGACTTAGTACTTGAGATTGAATCCACCCGAATAACTGATGAAAGGTAAGGTAAGGTTCAATTCCTCTGCTATCCAATAATTTATTTTTATTAAATTTATTTGCAATGTATACCACACAGAAGGTTAAATAAAAAACAAACAATATTACAAAGAAATAACATAATTGAAGAACTAAATAAACTAAACCAACCGTCCTAAAACGGTGTAAAAATTAAACAATAGTTAGGTACTCTTATACAACAACACCAAAAAACAGGAGACAATAAAGTTTGGGTCGAGTGAAGTTAAGTGAAAGCAAGAGTTTTAAGAAATTTAGTTATGGGGGGCTATCGCTAAATATGTCCGAAAATTTGTCACTACGGTGGATGTTCTGTTTTTATCGACACACTCGCACATGAGGTAAGGAGAAGGTTGAGATTAGGAAAGGAATATGGAAAATTTCGGGATTTCTTAGTATACGATGATTGGTACTGATTTTTATTTTAGCCAAGAAGGAAGATTCTGCATGGTTATTTAAAATGTTGATAAGAAATGTTTGTCCAAGAGATTGAAAAAATGAAAAAATCTAAACTCTTTTGACTTGGACTCTATACATAGCCTGATATAAATATTCTAGGCGTTTCTTTGGTCGGTAAGCAGTATGGACAAACCGATAATATGGATTACAGCTGAATTAGTTTCTTTTGAACTGATTCGTCCTTCATTTTTTTCTGAATCTCATATAATATTCGACTCTACAGAAAACAAACTAGGTGAAACAACATAACCGAACTCAGGAATGCTACGAGTTATGAATGCGTTATGGCATCCGCCAACACGGTGGTGATTGTAGCCTACAAGCACCAAGCGCCACTCCTGAGTAAGTGCTGGGCCCAAGCTCACTCAAGACCATGCCCTACATAATTATTCTCAATGATTTTTTTGATAGATTTTCTTGTGTCTCATCATGTAGTTCGTTATATTAATTTAATTATTTATTTTTATTTTTAGATGTTCTTGTAAATTGTAAAAAACGTTTTAGTCACATGTTTATTTTACTTTATGTCCGGGTTAAATGTTCCCCACAGGAAAAACTAAACCCTTCCACACACTTTTCCACAAATGATCATCTAGTCAATTCACATTATGCAAGTGCATTATTTTAGCATAGTAAATACAAAACAATACAAGAACAACCCGTCAAATCGCCAGAGAACAAATGAGAAAATAATTCACCGACTCCAGATATTTTCATATCAGAGGGTTCAGCTCGGTAGAACTCCTAACTGGACCTATAAATCCTACTGATCCCTAAATATAAATATTTAAAAAATCTTTCGTAATCCTACATGTATTTAAAATGACTGATTTTTGCATTTTTATATATAAATTCTTTGACAGATCTAATACGCCAAAAATTTGAATGAGAAAGCTAGGTATAATCCCAGTAGCCGAATTAACAAATGGTAATATTTTTATAGTCTGAAAATTCCAAATTCTTTTAATCTCATGTCCTAAATCTGTGTATTATCATACTTTTCAGAAACAGATTTTTGAATATTACATGAATTTGGAATAGCGACATCTATGATGTATGTTATTTTTTTAAATTTTGTCATGTTAAACAATATCCAGTCTATTATGACTAATCGTTCGGTCTGTTAGTAGGTATGTTCCTATAGTTAAATCATAATATATTTTATAAAATTCATTTTCTAAAAAAGAATTTGGTTCGTATTCATAATATTGTGATATATTACGGCAGTCGATCAAGTTATGTTTAATTACCAAACTTTGGTGAATTATTTTTAACACCTGATTGTGTCTATATATATTCTCGGACGGTGCTAATACAGAACATCCCGTTATAACATGTTCTACAGTTTCCGGAAAAGCTAATTATTTTTTACATAAATCATCAATTTGATTTGTATCTTTGATTACATGCTTCCTATAATTTTTAGTATTTATGACTCTATCCTGAATGGCAAGCATAAATCAATAATTATTATTAAATAAATAAATAATTATAAATAAATAAATAATTTAAAAAAAATAATTATAATTAAATAAAAAAATATAATACATAAAATAAACATAAATCTATAATTATTATTATTGTAGGAAATAATGGTAAATGGTTATTTTTTAAAATTACTATGTTGTAAGGTTATTCACAACCTGGCAATATTACATTTATTTGAAAAGAAAACTGTGAAATATTGTGATATTTTGACACAGAGGGCAAATGCAGTTGTAAAATCTTTCACGAAAAAAACGGATGTTTGATGTGCGACGTTGGTGGACAACGGAGAAAAAAATCCGTGTATTCCATTAGGAGCTACGCTAATTAAAATGAAAAAAAAACTCCTACTCAGTCAGTTGGTCTTTGTTTGTAAACCGACTCAGTGTTTGCTACGTAGAAACTCGTATCTGTTCGTTTTCCAACTGAACATATTTACTGTCCTAAGTTTAATAAATGTAAACATGTCCCGGGAACACAATAAACACGTTCCGACTGATAATAATTATAATTCCCACCATTACTAAAGTCAGCTTAGAGGTTACAATGTTTGCACGCTTGATATTGTATTATCTTTACGAACATAAAATGGGCGAATAATAACTACATTTCTTCTGTGTGTGCGTTTCTGCAGGAACCTTGAAGAATTAGTGTTTAAATGTTGATAAATATCTGTTTTTTTACGATAGCGTAAGTTGATTATAAGGGTATTTTAGAACCTCTGAGAAAACTAACGATAAGCAATAATCGTCAAGTAGCGTTAAATATCTGTTTTGCCACCGTTGTGAAACGCTCCCGTCATGCAACGGCCTGTTTTTACAGTGATGTTAATATTATAATTACATTTTCTTGACGTGTAGTTACCATTTACTCAGATGTAGTGAAATACCCCTGAAACAGCACATCTTTTTCAATCTTACTTTATAGGTCAAATTTAGTGGTTCTTCGAACATATTGGGAGTAGATACATAGCGTTCTTGAGTTAAATCAATATGGTAAGTTTGAAAAAATGATGATACTGGTCTAAAATAATTATTTTCGCTTGTCCGCTCGTCTCTTCGCGTAAATTTCTTTATATTCCGTACAAAGCCTGATAAAGGTGAGCTTATCTTTCCACGGATTTATTCTGTTTAATACGCATAGGTTTTATTTTATACATATATGAATATATAAGAAGCACATCTAGCTTGTCCTTTGGATGAAAAATTCATTATATTATCTTCCGGGCTTTCTGGCAAAATGTGTAAAAAAATATCACAGAGCATGGCAACTTCAATATTGTCGGCTTGTGTGTTGGCCAATCCAACAAAAAAATGAACAAGGAAGTTTTTTTTTTTTTATAGTGAATACCTCACAAGAGTCCTAACTGCTCCCGTCTGGAGCCAGTGAGACTATGGCATCCCCAATTGGGGGATGTTGTGAGGCTGAAGGTAAGTGGGGAAGTGAAAGAGGAAGGTAGGGAAGTACCTGGCTATTCAGATCTAGTCACTAAACACGGCTAAAGCCATTTGGAGCAACGTTTCAATTCTGAATGGTGGTCTTACACCAGGGCGATGCTGGTAGTATCTTCCACTCTGGAACGTGCCGCAAATATACTATATATTATTTTAATTAATTAATTGTGAAATAACACAAATTAATCAAATAAAATTTATTTGCGCACGCCGGGTTCGAACCCGCGACCTTCGGAATGGCAGTCCAATGCGTTACCACTGGACTATGCCGGCCGTTGGATTTATCACAGCCGCTAAGTTTACAACCTACGAGTATTTGCATAGAGATTTTAGAATTTGGACTATGCAAACGTTCCCCAATGTGATAACGTTAATCTCTTTCACACATAGTTATTCAATTGCAGACTTCCACATTTGTTTCCGATTAGAATTATCGTAGTTTTTAATAATCCTTCTACTGAAGCGCGTTCACATATTAATAGGCAATTGGTTATTATTTTTCAATTAGTGTTTTTATAGTTTCTTATTCCTTCTTCTGTCTAGGTCTAAAAAAATCTTTTCAAGGGAATGGCATGTTGTTAATATAAATGGAAGAGCAAATTTAAAAATGTCGCGTTCTCAAGATCGGGAAATTTTAAATTCAATGTTACTGCCCTTTTTATTGTCCTAATACCTTCAAATAATTAAAGTGCTAATGGCAAAGTGATGAAATCCTTAAAGTTTTTGGTGCTAGAAAATGTCATATTTTTAAATCCCGCTAGTGGTTGGTTCGTATTGCGCCTGTGCTGGACACGAAACCATGTGCGTTTTTGGCTCATACTGATGGCCAGTATTTAGCTGTTAAAGAAACTAAAACAAAGCTAGCTGTTCTGAGCGAATATTATCGTCATTTCCCCTATCCAAATGTAACATCATGGGGAGAACGTCTGTGAATATTCGACCGAACTGAACACTAAGTTTAACATCGCCTGGGAATTGTTCATACACATTGAGTATATTAGGGCAGTGAAACTTATAATAGTTTCAGGACCCGACTACCAATTAGACCAAAATCGTAACTTGTAATTTGTTAAACAGCTTTTGACCTATTTAGACGCTAGTCGATAAAATATTCTTCAATGACCTTTGTGCCATGTTTGAGGGCTTCTCTTGTGGCATTGAGGAGTTGAGTTTGGGATCTGATAGCGACATCATCTGCATAGGCAAACTTTCTGGCTCTAGTTTAGGTCGCGTACTGTGATCAATAGCGTCGTCGAGTTTTATGCAAGGCCGCTCTTTGAACTAAAAAGATTTTAAGTAGGCACTAAGCTGTGGTAGTGAATTCATAAAAGTTATTAAAAAAGGATAATTATCTAAAAGCTTCTACCGTAACGTATTCGTTTGAGCTAGTAAAGTGAAATTTTTCAATTAATATATTATATTCTTTATGAGTATTAACAAAAAAAATGTCTATTCGAAGCTTTGTTCTTCACAATACAAAACATACAATTCACATACAAAAATGTCTTGAAAATACTTTGAATACCGTCATGTAATTATTTATCTAATGAATATGTTTTAACAAAGCTTTCTCCAATCATAGGAATTTCACGAAAATTCCTTTGAATATTTTTATGTGAATATATATAATAATACTTTTATGATTATTTATCTAAAAGTCTCTGTATAAATAATTTCAGTTATTCTTATTCCTTTGCTGTACATTTTCGGTTTAATTTAAATGAGTATTCAACCTACGGCTCGCGGGCCTGACCCAGCTCACCGGCCAGAATTATTATCCGTTCCTCAGGCGAAATACAACATCTACTCAGCCCGCGGTGGTACGGAAATAATTCTTGTGATATTTAGAATGCGAAATTTATACTTACTCTCTTACATCTCTTCTCTAAATAGTATAACACAAAGTCGCTATCCGCATTATGTGCCTAAGTTCTTCTAAAGTACGCAATGAATTTTGATAAGTTTTCACTATCATTTCATTCCGAAGGCTTGATATAGGTATATTACATGAATATCTTATTTATAAAAGTACAAAAAAGTCTCCGATCAAAGCAAGTACATGTAAGTTATTTTATTTGGTATAAAAAATAAAATTTAAAGTACATGACTGGAATGATTTTGTATATTTGGTGTATTGAAATAAAGTTATTAAAATGTTGGGCATAATGTGGGTATTAATTACTATTCCACGACGGACAGGAGATACAGTGCTAGTTGCTAGAGTAATATTATGAAATTCCCACATTTCGGTATATTATGTGAAAAGAAAGAAAGAAAATCCTACAAAATTGAGAGAGAGTAATCCATCATTATGTTAAATTATTACTAATAACAAATATTAAATATATTCATTGTCAAAGATGAAGAACAATGATTTTTTCTTGATTTTCTTTAATTCTGATGAAATCAATCAAACATTATCACAATCAATTTAATTAAACTTTGTAACGCTTAAGGCTTGAAAGGTTTTATGTGAAATTAGCGACAACCCTTCTCTTTCAAATCGGGATATAAATAGACCACAGCTCTAGGAATTGTATCTGCATTGGTGAAACATGGTATGGATGTACTAAATTTAGCAAAGTCCTCAATTTTAATACTTAGGTAGTATTGTATTGTAAATGATAATATAGAAAGTCCTGATTACATAACCTCAATGATTTTCATTTACTTACGAGAGCTACTTGTTCTTAAATCATATTTAAATGTAATAATAGTTGAATTGAGCATTTCAAACACTTGCTTGTTAGGTACATTACATACATATTTACATGAAGTTAGTAATAGAAAAACAGAGGTAGCGGATCTATTTAATTGCACGGAAGGAAGGTTTGAGAAGGCTATATACTATATTTTTTTCATCAGTATAAATTTAACCAAAGTGAACTTATATATTTTGCATGTACTTGTACATATCATATATTTCTTTTATGTCCTTCGAGAGCTTGTATTCATATTATATTTTCTAGTGTCATTGTACGATCTAATGCTACATTTATTTGTTTTTTTTAACGCTTTTTAATCTGTGAAATGCAATTATTCTTTATGGTATATTTTTACCGTTGATATTAAATAAATAAATAAAAATTATGTGTTGAACCACGGTCAGTTTAAGAAGCCTTCGTCGAAAACTGAGAATTAGTTAGAATGACCTGCTTTACTTTTGTAAAAGCTCTGGGCATGCTTCCGTGTTTTGCAATGTGAATGCCACAGAATTCTGCCAGCTCGTATGGTTTTCACGTCTAGAATTTCTAGCGGTGTGAGCATTCCACTTAAACAACCTCAAATTGCAGCTCGGTGGAATTGAAGTTATAAATATTTAAATGAATCAAAAAAAAAATCATATATTAATGTCGTTAGTCTAACGATAGTGGAGGAGGGATGGAGATAGGAAAGATGAAATTCGTGAAGGCCCTGGCTATTCAGATATGGTTACCAAACACGGTTAAAACCATTTCAAGCAACATTCGATTCTGAATTTTGGTATTTTACCAGGGTGATATTGAGAATATTTACCACTCCTGACATGTTTCTCTTTTGGTCGAATGCACGAGGAGACGAAATCAAATAAATCGTTTTTTTTAAATTAACCCCAACGGGAGATCCATGGGACAATAATTACCCTCAAAACCTATGTTATTTCTGGGGATGTTGAGTGGAGGGTCTTCTGGGAAGGAAAAGAAATAAAGGGTGGGTAGGAATTTGGGGTCAATGTGTCCAGGAGTTACGGACGTATGAATCTACCCCTTCTAACTCGGTCAGCCTTGCAAAGTCACCAAACATTTCGAACCACTTGGGGTGACCTATGTCAAAAGTGTTGGTTATCCAATTATTGGTTCCCGGGGCGGCGGAACTTATACCCGTCTCTCAAATTAAGTATCTGTTTATTCTTAATCAAAATGTTATATTTTTGTAGATACAGTAGGTAGATTTGAAAAATGTTTTCGTTTTTTTAAATACATCTATTTAAATTTCACTAATATTTTCGGTAATGAATGAATGCAAATCTTGGAAGCGCAAATTAACCCACTTCCTGACCTCCGAACGAATTGAAACTCGTAAGATACCGCAACTATCTGTGCTAACAATGTACACACGCGGACATTGTATGCATTTTTCTGAAATCAGATGGCATTACAGCAGTTAATATACGAAAAAAATGTCGGTCCCACCCGATCAGCATTTGGCGAGGTTGTCGAAAGTTGTTGTCTCCAGTTCCTGGGTTAAAATCTTTTATCCTCTTTCAAAACAATAATTTTCTTTTTAAAGATGAAAAAGGCTTTTTAATTTGAACGTATATATTCATTTCCGGCAAAATAACATCCCATGTTCATCCGATTGACCTTTTTTATTCCATATTTCCTCTCTCTGTATGTTTCTCCTTTTATTTCTCCTAATGGAATAAGGCGATACCTTTGTAATGCCTCTAGCTCCTCTGTAATATCGTTATACACCATACTTTAAAGAAATCCCAGTTTACTTTGTCATCCAAAACCAACATTTAACTCTACAATATGGTTACTAGGTAATATAATATGTATTCAAGGCGTAACAGCATATTCCCGAAGGATTTTAACCTATGATTCCTTATCATTTTTGGAGTAAAAATCAATTCGTGAAAAAAAAGTTTTTTTTACTATAATACGAGTAAATTTATTTTAAATGTTTTTAAAATTTTTTTTTGACTGTGGATAGTACCTTCCTTCCAAGGGACTGGGGTCATCTGCGCTAATAACCTCCCCAAATGCCGATCGGGTATGACCAAAGATATTAGAAGAACGAGATTTGCTATGTTGGCCGCCGGACCGTAGCCGGAGTACTACCTAATTAGGGTACTTTGAACGGTATCGGGACGTGTACGCACAGAAATCTGTTCTATGTATTAGTGCGGATACCTTAGCGATGCCTTAGCGTAAGCGAAGGTGTGCAGTAGTATTGGTGAACAAAACCGGCGACACTCGGCAAAACAATTCCACTCAGTACGAACTGCGCATAGCACATCTCGTTCTTCTAATATCTTTGGGTATGACCGACATTAATTTCTCATTTATTGCTACCAAAAGATTGATAACGAATATACCTGCCGAGTTGCAGGTCGATTAGATGCTGGAAACTGGATTAATTTCCGCTTCCAAGATTTGCATTTTCATTCTCGAAAACAAAAAAAAGTTCAAATAAATTTATTTAAAAATGTAGATGTAATTTTGCTGATTGACGATATTTTCTTTCAATTAAATACAAAAAAAAAATTGTACATTATTATACGCACTTCGTCTCGTTCCACGTTCTCTTCGTACCTGTCGTACGTACGTGATCTGTCGCGACATGATTTTTTTTTTAATCGACAAACAAAAAATTAGTTTTTACGTTTTTTACTCCAAATATGCTCAAGAATCACTGCTTAAAATCCTTCGGGTAATGTTGCTTGTGTTGTGATGGAGGACTTAGTCAGCCGAGGAATTGAACACACTACGCCTGGGTGAGACCCAAGCGCAATGTCAACTCGGCCACCGACCGGTCATATATTAAGTATATTACCTATATTAAGTCTGTACCTACATTAAGCGTACCTATGCACATATTTATTTCACGCCTATTAAGGCTTTTACATACATATATATATAAATAATATTTACGTAATTATACACGAAAATAGTGCAGAAAACGACTATTTAAAACAATTGCAGAAAAATAAATATAAAGTCAAAATATCACTGAACTTGATCCACACAGCATGTAGGCACAAAACATAAAAAATCCAAAATATTTTTTTCTGTTTCAGTTGACTAAATTATTATGTGTTAGTCAAATTAAATACCTTTATAAAAATATTCCACTACTTGATGAAAAAAACTTTAATAGGGTATGCTTATATATTGAAATTGATGTACAAAATATATCAACAACATCGTAGTATTTGTTTCCTAGCTGTTGAATCCGTCGCATAGGAGTGTGATATTGGGACGTTGATATAGAATTGCTACAATAATATGGTAGGTATATGTGTATCTATATAATATATTTATGTAATATATGTACCTATATGTGTACCCTGTGTGCATATATAAAATTATTTGTTAATTTTTATCTCGAGTTGTTATTAATTGTATTATCCATGATTAATCTATTGTAAACTGAATATGAAAACATAATATTAATTTAATTTGAGTTTTCAGCTCAGTTGCCCTGTTGAAATGTCAAGCGCAATACGGCATAATACCCCAAAAATCAATCACAAAAAAATAGTAGATATTTAATATTATAGTTTTAGATCATAACTTAATCGTCAGTGAAAAATGCTTATTTCAAACCAGATGCAAAAGAATAACGTGACAAGAAGAAAATTTTAATAATCCTTCTAATAAAATTAACAGATTTTCCACTAAGGCGTTGGAATTAAATTCGCCGTTGGAAATTGCCAGAAGTTTCAAATTATTTTCAATTAGGTGTACAATAACTTTTGAAGTATTCATAATAAAACGCTGTGCAAAATAATTTACACTGTCGCAAAATATTCTTAAAAGAATAATTAATTTCTTGCCAGTTGCCAACTAACAAAACATACTAATTTATGTTGTGTGTCTGTCTGTGCGTGATTTTAACTCTGGTTCAATGAACTTGTGTCGAGTTTAAGTGTCGTTGTCAAAACTAAAACTATTTGTATGCCTATAATGTTATATTTTATAAAAGAAAATTATTTTATTTGGTATTTGGAATGCGTAAACCTGATTTTTCTCGGGTCTGCCCTAGTACCGTAATGATAATTGGTTTCACCACCCGGCCTCGCCTATAATGTGGACTTTTAAAATATTCACGTTTACGGTATATTACGGTACCACTCCATACACACAATGCTGGATAAAATAAAGTACAGGACAAGTTTAGTTTTATAGTAACATAGGTAAATCAGAATATATTTTTTCACAAGAAAGTTCTTACCATAAATTGGTTCATATTTTCACCACCACCCGTTACTTTATTTTTTTTATTTAAAATTTATTTTTGTGTTTTTATTTTAATGTTGAATTATTATAATTATACCATAAAAAATGTTACATGTGATTTTTTTTTTTTTTACCATAAAAAATGTTTCATGAGATTTTTTTTGTAAAGTATTATGTAGTGTATAGTAAGAATGCTTTGTATTGTAAATTAGGCTATAAGTTCCTGGCGTTGCCCGGCCATTACACAGAATTTTATGTTAGGTTTCGAAAGTGGCAGTAAAACGGGGAAAATAATGGTGGGGAAGTACCTACTTGGCTATTTAAATTTGGTAGCAAACGTGGGTAAATGTAAGAGTTGAGTAAATAATTTATGTTGGTAGTGATAAGATAAATAAATAATTAATGCCTTTATGTACCTTTCGTAATTTTTCCAATGCAAGTAAATATATATTTAATAAGCCGGTAAGGTACAAAGGTACAATGAATGATTTTTAAATTACATTTATTTAAACGGAATTTTTGTTATCGAATAATAGAAGATAATGATTTGGTACCTACGTGATTATTTTGCAAAAGACTGACTTGTAAATACACGTTTTTTATACTTGTGTCGGGTTGATGCCTCTAGCCAAGTATTATGTCGGGTTGATGCCTCTAGCCAAGTATAATGTCAGGTTGATGCCTCTAACCAAGTAATACGTCGGTTCGATGCCTCTGGCCAAGTATTATACGATGTATTGAAACCTACTGTGGTAGCTAATTTCAATTACATATTGCCATAATTGACAGCTATCATTTTACATCTAAATTGATTACATAATTAGCGTTATTTGATTCTGGATATACCTAGTGATGGTTTAAGCGTAATGAATCCAGATAATACGGCTGTTCGTAAATGTAATCATTTCCAATTTTTTTGTTTTATTGTTAATTTTCTTGTTTAACAAAAACCTCAATGTTTTTTATTCAACTTTATTTCTTACATTACATTGTTGATGTACTGTTCGTGTCTAGCTAGAAAATACAATCCGCATCAAATCACTGGAAAAACATACTTATAAACATGTTTTAATTAAATCGTTGATGTTTGATTTATCCATGAGATTTGATGACTAATTTAAATTTAGGAAAAAAATGTTTTGCCTTATGATAATAATTTTTACACAAATACTACCAAAATTTTGATTAAGTTTAATTTCAAACATTTAATTTTAATATTTTAAGTGCCCTAACTATATAATTTCTTCTTTCGTGGCAGTTAATCATTTTGTAACTCTTCTATTTTTATTGACTTTTGAAGAAAACTTTTGTGCTAAAAATTTACGTTGATCTTCGTTAGTTTTACCGGTTTGATTATTTGTTAACATTGATTCCTTGATTAAGGTTTTCCACTGATTTTCTTAAACTTGAACTGAAAAAAAAGTATTTTAATTAGATACAAATAGACCCCAGTTTATTTGAATTCTAAAAGGATCATCATGTTGAATTTCATGAACTGGTCTTATTAGATGCCAAATTTGAAAAGTTTTCAGTGCCACATTAAATAACTGAATTTTGTTACTAATGTTGGCTTCATTATTATTATAATACAACTGTTCTGAAAAAATCATCTTTCCCAAAAATATTCCTTTAATTACGTTTTCAGTTCTCACATGGCTTATTTAAAAAATCTACCCTTAAGAAACTTTTAAAATTTTTTTACCATATTACATCTATTTTTATATTAAATGTATATACGTTTATATTTTTTTTGGTTTTACTGGGGATTGAATTTTATCCCCAAGGACTGGAGTCAACCGCGCTAACAACTGAGTCAAATCCTGACTGGGTAGGAACGAAATTTTTTTTGTGTGTTAACATCTGTAATGTCATCTAACTTCAGAGAAATACATACATAGCCACCATTTGATAAAATTCATTGTCATCGACAACATGTCTATTTGCCGAGTTTCCAATCGATCGGCTGTCGGAAAATGGGTTAATTTCCACATCCAATGTTTGCATTCATTCGTTCACGAAAAGAAAATGGAAATAAATGTTTTTTAAAATAAGAAAAAAGCAAAAAAAAAAAGGTAAAAATAACTTAGAAAAATGAACACGATTATTTCGGCTTTAGGGGAAACTAATACTGTTACGTTGTCGCCATGACGATCTGCGTCGCGAAATTTATCTATAAAATAAATATTTTAAATGTCAAAGACTATTTTTACTAAATAATGCGATTTATAATGACATTTTCACAATAAAAAAACTTTTTTTTTTTTAGATAAATTGAATATTTATTTTGTTGAAAACATAAAAGAAAAACGTCATAAAATCTAAAACGACCTTTTCTTTGTATTTTTATTTAGATATCTTTGCCTATTCAAAAACGTCAAACCCTCCCACGTTTAATTTCAAGACTAGCCTATTTTTAATATAACCTATCCGTTTCGAGGTTTATTATTTAATACATACATGTCATATGACGTGAACTTACAATTCTGTACCGATCACATGAAGAGACCATTATTACGTGATTGAATCTATTTTTGTAACCTGAGAAAACTCTGTTCTGTCATTATTGATGTATTGGAGCTTGTTAACATATCATTTTGCTTAGAATAAATTCAATTCTTAAACTTGTGTTAATTGTATATGCAGAGTCAGTGCTAGGACGGATAAGGCCTACCTAAAATGAGACCCCGTCCACCAAATAGCGTAAGATAGGGATGTCTAGATCCCCTATCCGAATGCGAAAGGGGAATAAAAATGGTGATAGTATCATTAATAAAAGTAAACAAGCTGTAAAAAGTAACCGTTGATCAGGTCGACCTTTTTAACGATAAGCAGAGAAATTCAACTGCCATGTCCGGACTTTGCCATCCCCTGTTTAGTTCTAGAAATTTTCAAAGTTGGTGGAAATTTTTAATATTTAATTATCTTATTAAAACGAACACACCATTTTATTTAGATCCCTGCTATTTATTTATTTGTAAGAAACAAACAGCTTTTATATAATATGCAGTGATAGATATAAATATACATAAATAGTCAAGCCACAGAAGTTTCTTATGTTACAGTGCATTAGAAATGAAGTTTTAGTTTCTTAAAATTAATTTAGTGTTAAAGGAAGGGGAAAGGAAGAGGAAAATAGGAAGAGGATAGGAGATGCTGCCGATACATTCCATACTCTCATATTAATAATCGATCGTACGCATTACTTCATATCGATATTTCTTTAGGTTATTACCAAAAATGTCAATGCTGTAAATTTTTTTATTATATTGTGCACATATACGAGGAATTGGGGAATTTTTTCGAATGTTTGTTCTACACGACGGTAGATAAAATAAATCAGATTGTCGGGTTGATCTAGACGGAATATGAAAATTTATTAAATTGGTGAGTTCTGCTATGATTATGTTAAGATTTCTTTACCTCAAATAACTAAACGATTACGTTGGGATTCATTTTCCTCGAATAACTCGACGATTACTTTAAGATTGCTTTACCTCAAATAACTCAAAGATTACGTTGGAATTTGATAACCTCAAATGACTCACGTTAGAATTTAGGATTTTTTTACCTCAAATAACTCGGCGATTACTTTAAGATCTCTTTAAATCAAATTACTTGGCGATTACGTTAGGATTTGTTGTTTACCTCAAATAACTCGGCGATTAAGTTGGAATTTATTCACCTCAAATGACTCAAAAATTAATCCCCCAAAAATTTTAAGCCTATATTTAAATATTATTTGTCATATAGTTTTAAGTAAACCCTGATGACGTGAGATTTGCTCACGAAACATGCCGATCGTATCTAAATAATAAAAGTGGTTAAAAGTAAGTATTTTTTTTATCAAAAAAGGGTTTTATTAAAATAAATTTACATAATTTTTTTATTAAAATGGTGCCACAAAATGAGTTTGCTGTGTTTGAAAAAAATATAATTTTACCAGAGAATTGATTATTTCTATTAACTGTCAAAAAACTACCCCCTAAAATGATTAATGTATGTAATCCAGTTTTCTCTACGAAAAGAACCAAACAATTTGTGGGTATGACAAATCATGAAATCGTTTTTATCCCCTGGTAAAGAAAAAATATGAAACGGCAATATAAAATGCTATAAAATCAAATGCTATAATCCAAGTTCCTTGGGGCTTAACATTCAAGCGATTACTGGCAGAACGGAGAAATCGATTGTAATAAATAAGTATGTAATAGGGATAGCAGAAATACCCATAAGTGTCAACAATAAGTAGATTTTATTCAGTTTATCGTTCTACTCTTGTGTTATGACAGGGGTTGGCAGACTTTCAAGTGCAAATAATTGGATAACAAATGAATCACCGAGCCATTTAATGAGGAGCGGAGAGGAGATTGGCTAGATCATTTTTGAGAAAAAATAAACCGGTATCCTGGGGGGGCAAACACTTTTTTAATGTACGAAAAATAGCGTCCCAAATTCTGTGTCAAATGTTCTTGAAAAATCATATTAGATATTACATTTGTTTATTTACAGGAATGCTTCATGGGATGGCTTATCATTTTTATTTTTGTTGTGAAAAACCCTTATTTAGCTGGAAAATAATCAAATAAAACTCAAGAATATTTTCGTATTAACAATTTTTATAAACGTGTAAACACATTATTTTGTAAGACGTTAAAATTTACAAGAACATTGTTTTGCAAGAAACAAGTTAGTTATTACGAAAATAGTGTCAGCCGGCGCAAGGTGGGCCGCTCGGCATTTTAGGTGGCACGCGGTTAAAAGCCGCAAACGCCTAAGCAAAGAGCTACACGCGGCTCGCAAGCTGCGGTCTGCTTTCTCCTGTGTTCAGACATCAAGCTTGAATATTTAACGATATAGTACTATTGAGGGTCTGGTTGCCGAATTGAGATTATGATTATGAGAAACATGAACTAATATACTGATAAAATTAGGACTTAAACTAAATTCAGAGCGTGTTTAAAAACTATTTTTTTTATCAGAAAATCTCAAAACTTTGGGAAAACCGTATTTCAGAGCTATCTCCTAGTATAATTTATTTATTTACCGCTGCACGATGTGTTCATTAAATATCGTAAGAATTCAAGGCTGATGTAAGCGTAGTGAGTAAGATTAAGAAAGGGACGCTTAGATGGAATGATCGAAGAAAGGAGTGTAAGAAGAATATATTGAATATATTGTGAATGGTAGAAGAAGTCGAGGACACCCGAGCAAGCGTGGCACGACCAAGTTAACCAAATACCTGAGTCGGGCCATGTCAAGAGTCAGAATAACAGAAAGGAATGTATGAAGGTGAATGAAGCAAGGAGTGTATGGCCAATACAGAGTTTTTTGGTGGACCGTCCTCTTTGCCTACCTGCGGTGGAACAGCGTGATGGTTTCTTAACATTTTCTCAGTTGACACTATAAATAGTGGTGTGGTTTAATCAACTAACGACAGAGATGAGATTAGAACCGGATTATAATAAATTTAAAAATAAAATAAACTTCACTATCTTAAATGATTTAACGAATTAGAATGACGAGGATATCTCACTATATTATTTTATAAATTATTGTATAAAAAAACTAAAATCTCTTCACTTTATATGTTTTTATGATTCTTTTTTTCTTCTATTTACATATGTATGTTAAGTTTTTATTTTTTTTCCCTTTACACACGAGTTTTAGACTCTTGTTAAGGTTAACATGTTGATTTTTATTGAAATATGTTCTTACTATGTAAATTTAAATAATTATACTGTATTTTATAAAATAAATAAAAAAAAAATTAAAAAAAAAAAAAAAAAAGTTTTTGTTATAAATTTTCACATGTAGCTAACACTTCGTGGATACACATAATTATAATAATAAAAATAACTTTGTTTATAATACCAATTTATTGTATATATGTAATATATAAGACCAACAGGTTCCGGATCACCCGGAACCTTCATGAGGTTTGTATAAAAT
Source organism: Hesperophylax magnus (assembly GCA_026573805.1). Classification (NCBI taxonomy): domain Eukaryota; kingdom Metazoa; phylum Arthropoda; class Insecta; order Trichoptera; family Limnephilidae; genus Hesperophylax; species Hesperophylax magnus. The sequence continues at coordinate 2,736,946 of JAIUSX010000002.1, forward strand.
CATTATAATTAAATTTTTTTTTTTTAAAAGAAAGAAACATTCCCGGGTTACGAATAACCTGACAATATTTGAAAATCTCCTACTACCACCACAGTAAGCTGAAAATGTTGCTTGTGTTGTGATGGAGAACTTTGACTTTGATGGAGCCAGCCGAGGAATTGAACACACTACGCCTGAGTGGGACCCAATCGCGATGTCAACTCGGTCACCGACCGGTCAAACATATATTCCAAACTGCCAAACAAGCAATAATATATACAAGTAAATTATTAAATACAGAATTATGTGTATCAATGTTCGTTACATTTTTGAAAGCCTCTATTTTTTAATGAAATAAGTTCTTTAAGGTATTAAGCTATAGTTTAGATATTTTGTATCTTTTAAATAGCTGAAATGAATCGGGCGTTGCTCGGAGACTTTTCTCTACTTTCTATAATATAATATGCATGTTTTAAATACATAATCCTTCCGGAAGAAATTCTCAAAAAAAGGTGGTGGTGAAAATTTTATCAAAATCCATTGCGTAGTTTAGAAAAACTAAGCCCGTAAAGAGACAGACGCGGAAAGCGTCTTTATTTCATACTTGATATACTTTATATTTAGATAAGTGCCCTTGAGTTATAAACGCGTTTTTCTACATCAGACTATTATTATTTTTAATACAGTGGGATGCGGTAAGAAAACAAATCAATTGAACTTATTTATTCGAGCAATCCAAACAAAGATATGAATATTTTGAAGCCGAAGTAATGCTTCACCGACACTGTGCATCAATAATGTTCTTAGTAAGATCAGAGAGTTGATGGTAGCTATCTAGAGATTCTAGAGGGATACATTCTCAGCAATTCGATAGATTCCGGAGTTGCCTGCATTGTGCAGCAACGAGGTGACTGCGGGGAACTGGCGAATTAAAAGTTCTCGAAGAAAGTGCTATGCGGGCTGAACGAGTACACAATCCCACAATGCTAAGTCCCTGTTTGTTTACTAATTCCGCATACAGTTCAAGGAAACTTAGGAGTGATAAAAGGTGGTCTTTACCTTGTGACGGTTCTTTGGGCACTATGGTTTATAGATATAGATCTAGCACCGTTTCACAACACGAACTGTTTTATGATCATACACAACAATAATGTATATTAACTTGAGGCAGATAATTTGTACTATTTTACGAACTTTTCATGAGATTAATTACATTCATTATTACGAGAGGTGAAAATATGCAACTATATGCGACGACGACGAAATTCGAACACCAAAACAACAGACAGTTGCTGTTGGCTTCTTTTTTCAAATATCACCATACTTGCTTTCTTCGAAGCTAAGACTTTTAGAAAATGGAACAAAACAAGAGAAAGGGCAATTTAGGTAGGAACTGGATTATAAGGATAATCATAAAAGTGTTTCACTATTAAACAAGTTTTTTTTATTCTCCGTTTTCAGGCTAGTAGGAAAGAGATTGTAAAAGTGTATACCCTCAAGGCCTGTACTTCTTTTATCATCTCCGGTATTTACTGTATTAGTATTTAATTTATTATGTTTTCTTTTATAGTGTTGTGTTCGTGTGTATTAAGTCCATTTTAAATGATATAGATTAAAGAGCAATCAAATTATATTCGTTTAATTTTTTTAAATTTTCAATACGTTCATTTTTTGGAATAGTTTGTGATGGTATCGATATAGCTGGTTCGTGAGGGCATAAATGATGTGTGTGTTATGGATTGAAAAATTTACTTTGCGAATTGTCATAATTACAAGAAGGTCCATTCTTAAAACTGGTAGAGCAATAATTATTCATATAAAGTGGTTTCAAATAGACTTGTATGTTTTATTGGTGTAAATATAATTCCTCACCACCTGATATCAGCACCTGACCGGTAATCAGAAGGCTGCGGGATGAATTCCCGTCGGCGGCTTTTTTTTTCCTCGGAAATTTTTTTTCAATTTATAAAGGTGTTTCAGGCTAATTGCTAATTATTTCTTAAAAACAATACATCATCTTTTATGCTATGCATAAAAACCTCTGACTCTTAAAGGTTAGTTTATCATTAAACATAAAAATATAATTCCGTTGATGGTAAATTGTTTTTTAAATTTTATATTAAAGTCTCATAATCATTGAGCTCTTATTTCGCTTCTGCCTTTAGCGAAATGCTGATTCAATGCCCATTATATTTCCTTTCAATAATAATTACCCATTCCTTCACGAAGATAAAAGACCCTTCACGTGAACTGACCTTAGATTCTTAATTAGCATAATAATAATAAATATTATGATTTTGTTGTTTTTCGTTGGCGTGGAAATATGCGGACCTATACTAACATATCATGTAGTACCTTTAATAATACTCGTGAACAGAATAATATATCACTCATTAGATATTAGTTTTTATTACCTAGCTTATAATCTACTGGTGTAAAGTCTATTAACGCATCAGTGAAGGGCACATTATCACATAGTTATTTTTTTTATCATAACGCTGTTTTAACGTTAAAAAATGTCAGCGAATGATTACGAAAATAAGTTATGCACACGTGTTTTAAAATTCGAATAAATCAAGCGATTTTTCAACAAACTGATTTTTTTGGAAATAATTTTTTCCATGCATAAAATTATACAGGGTGTTAATGCAAGTACTTAACTTATTTTAACCAGTCATTCCTGAAATTATTTGGCGTAAAAAATTTAAATGACATTTTTGCTGCCGGTGACTTTTTTATATATTTTTTTTTCATAAACATTTTTTATAAAAGCGTCTTTTAGATGTCGTCACTGGTCACTTAGCCGAATAACCACCAAATCCCTCACATTGACTCCACCTGTCCAATTCCTACGGATTTTTATGTTTTTTGTTACCAAAAAAGTCACCGGAGATCAAAATTTTATTGACATGTTTTGCTCCAAATAATGGCAGGTATCACTGGTTAAAATAAGTCAAGTACGTCCCTTAACACCCTTGAATATAAAAAAAGTTAATGTTTATTTTTTTAGTTTCGTTAAATGAGTTCTCATGAGTTCTCAGAACGTTTTCCTGACATTATTTGCGGGCTTTTATGCACGTTATTAATGTATTTAGTATAATAAAAAACACGTTTTCATATTTGCATGTCATTCATATTGAATAGCACCTTAAAAATCAGCCGCCTTATTAGGTTAGTTGATATGTCAGCTTCAAAGACCCAAGGTCAGCTGCGACTTTATAAGAGAGAATATTTGCATAGATTGAGAAAATGAAAAATTATCACGTACATGTTTTCTCGAAAAATTCATTGCATTGAAATTGATTGAAAGGGACAACAACGTCTAAAATACATTCTAAAATCGTTTAATAAATAGTGGTAAAAATCCATCGTGACGAAATATATACGTCAGTTTTTGTCATATCGCCAGAAATACATAATTCCCGAGTAAAATGATCTTCCGTAAATGAAATAGGTACTAATAAATAATAATTGTACGACGATAGTAACATATATAACGCGTATTCACTATATAATCATCTCGACGCGTCTTGAAATAAGTAATAATTGTATGACGATAGTAATATGTATGATGCGTCTTCACTATATAATTATCTTGGGGTGCCAGATGCGTCTTCTAATAAGTAATAATTGTATGACGATAGTAATATGTATGACGCGTCTTCACTATATAATTATCTTGGGGCGCCAGATGTGTCTTGTAATAATTGTATGACGATAGTAATATGTATGATGCGTCTTCACTATATAATTATCTTGGGGTGCCAGATGCGTCTTGTAATAAGTAATAATCGTATGACGATAGTAATATGTATGACGCGTCTTCACTATATAATTATCTTGGGGCGCCAGATGCGTCTTGTAATAATTGTATGACGATAGTAATATGTATGACGCGTCTTCACTATATAATTATGTTGGGGCGCCAGATGCGTCTTGTAATAAGTAATAATTGTATGACGATAGTAATATGTATGACGCGTCTTCACTATATAATTATCTTGGGGCGCCAGATGCGTCTTGTAATAAGTAATAATTGTATGACGATAGTAATATGTATGACGCGTCTTCACTATATAATTATCTTGGGGCGCCAGATGCGTCTTGTAATAAGTAATAATTGTATGACGATAGTAATATGTATGACGCGTCTTCACTATATAATCATATCGACGCGTCAGAAGCGTCTTATATTTTTGAATACCAATATCACCAATTTTCACAGCATTTCCGGTAAGAATTTCAATTTCATCGTCAACTTTTTTCAGCTATCAGCCTCTTTTTCATCACGATGTTCATATGATTGTCATCGCATGAGACAAGGTGTCATATTTTTCAATCGATTAATGAGAAAACAGATATCGGAGAACCTAGGGCGAAGTCAGGTAGTAACTGACAGTAAAAAAACCGTTCGAATTGGCGAAGATATTTTAATTAAAATAATCACTTTCATTAAATATATAAATACCACTTTTCCTCAATGAGTAGTTCGATAATCCGGTAGGTAGGACACTCTACTAGCAGATGCCCACAGTAGCCTGACTGACTTTTTGGTAGAAGTTATGCATAATTAAAATGACTTTAGGTACCTACTTTAAATTTTAGGGCCGAAAGCTTTAAAAAACAGCAATAAAAGTAAATAATCCAGTAAGTAACACCTTCGTCGATAAAACCATCTGTATTTGTTTCACCTTCTGTATCTATAAAGCCAATTATCATAGTGCCCGTAAAGCGTTCAGCTTCCGCGTTCTTTTATTACCCTAAAAGGGTTGCGAGAAAAATACAGGCGCTGTTTTGTGTAATCAATCACCAAATGAAACGTCAGAGTTTTAAATTTTAGGAAAAGAAAATATAACATTCTTACGTAGACCAGCAGCTTTCAATTGTTGATGTTCTCCAAAGTCTGCAGCAAAAATCGACCTGTATATCAAAGCAGAAAAGAATATTTCTCTTAATAATAGATTGCAGAATCCAGCGGATACCGAGGATACTGGTAGAAGTATGATATGATTGATCGAAAGATATTAATACTTACGACCTGTTTCGCAATAATAATAATTATTGTGGCGCAGCCACTGCCCTTTTGAGAAACTGCCCTTTTTAGCGGAACAAAAACCATGTAAAAAATTCACTTTGCATTTTTCAATCTGTGTCTATAATTAAGTAGTTAAGAACCTAATTAAAATCTCACGATGTCAAAGGAAATTTTAAAATTAGAAATTAACAAACATTTTTGGAAGCAAGGTTTACTGTTCACAGAACTACTAGTTTGGTTAGATTTATGGTGCAAACCACAGATCGCAGAAATTCTGCAGACATTTCGTGTCGCAAGGATATTGTTAACGACTGTACTTTGACTGATTTTTGGTCCGATACGCGTAATGTCTTAAGAACGTGCATAGTATGTTAATACACAGAAACTGCTAAAATATTTAGATTGAAAAAATCACACCCTAATAACCGGCAACGTGAAGGAGAGATTGGATCATGTGTGTCAAAATGGGATAGATAAGAATTTTAGTTATTGTTCGAAGCAGTCGCATAATACCAGTTCTTTGAGTAGACCATAATTTCTTTGCAACCAGAATCCAATTCTTCACAGTATTTGGCTTCAAAAAAGAAAAAGAAACTAGTAAAACAGTTCTTCTTTATCATTTGAAGAACACATTGTAAAACTTTTCGGAGAACTGAAATTATGGTCTACTTTATATAATATTAAATCGAATGGCCAAATCGAAAACCGAACACCCATCGCTCGAGTAGTTAAGGCCCCGCCTATGATCGCTGTGGGCACAGGTGACGTCACGCACCCATCTACCTCATATCGCTCGGGTTATGTTTACGTTTTGGCGGGCTTAAAAAAATTGAAACCTGGAGAATTAATTTAACTATGAAAAAGAACATTGAAAAAAATAATGGTATTTATGTTTGAATGTGGACATCGATAGTATATTTTTTGATAATGGACTAAAATTCTTTATTGCGCGACGTATATATTATTGCTTAAACCTCCGAGTTTCTTAGTTCTAATATCAGTAAGTAGGAGTAACTTCGACCTTAGCCGGAGTGACATTTCTCTGCCATATTTCTAATCTTAAATGGTTGTTCTCTATAATGTTCTCGTAACGTGTACGTATACGGTGTACATAACTATTGCACTACCGGGTGTTATGGTGAAGCTTGTCACGTAGGTGGAAGGGATTGTAGCAGATTTCACACCGTGAGTGGGAGTATCATAAATATTAAGACCTTTGCTCGAGCATAAATGTAATGAACCGAGCCTCGGCAATCCTCTACAAGAGTAATCTTGCCAGGGAGGTATCTGTGTCCTTGCGAAAATTCGTATATTCGTAGTAAATAATGGACAACTAAGCAATGGCACCTTCACTTATCACATATTTAATTTTGTAGGTACTTATATATTCAAATTAGGTTACTGAAGATAAACCAAAACCTTTTTAGGTAATATTTCGATTACAAAGGTTTTCTGGACATAGGCACCCATGTAATAAAGCCCAAATCATCTGGACCCTAAGTTTTTTTACCGTTACGCTTTTAGATTTTTCTTCCATCATGCCTTCATACAGGGCCACTCCAGCCTGACATATTTAAATCCCAAGGCTGTTCAATCCCTTTAGCGTAACTTTAGTCAATGGAAGAATTAATCCTTCGGGATTTGTGACTGTCCTTTGTAAATCTTCGGTCCTTCTCTGGTGGTGTCACAACATCTCAACTTCGAAATAATGGATGTCACATATTAAGGGATTATATCTTGTTAATCCGACTGTCTCCATATGTAAGCATTTTTTAACAATATCTCCATAACGGAGTATCCCAAGCCAGTGGGACTATGATATCCCCAAATGAGGTGAAATCCAAAAGGTATCCATCCCCAAAAGTAGGGCGAAAAGGAATTAAGGGGATAGATGCGCAACTAAACGCGGCTAATTTATTTGAAGCATCCAACTTTTTGATTCTCAATTTATTGTTGTCTTTACCATAGCAATATGGGGAGTATCTGGCTTATGTACTGTTAGATTTTCTATGATAACTAGCTTTCATATTTGTCAAGGGTTTGTATGTCAATTAAATAATTTCCATGAGGTATCTGCTTTGTAGTAAAGATTAAAAGTTGTTTACTTTGAAAAATTCTACTACTACCCTGCAGTCTTCAAAAGTATTTACCACAAAACTCTTCCGATAGCTAATCGCAGAGGCTGGCAACCAATTGACGTTATTAAATACGTCTTTTGAAAGATTAACCATTTTACCCAGAGCTTTCAAAAATACATCAGGTAGGGTGGAAAATAATTACACAACGACGCATAGCGGTCCCCCTAGTATGGAGTTGAGGAAATATCTGAATGAACTTGTTTGTCAGTATATGAAACGATTTTTAACAACTACAATAAATTCGAATGAATTACTTGATGAAAATGGATGAAAACAAGCAGTATTATATCACTGAAGAAGAAGATAATGAAAAACATGAAACAGAACAAGACACATAAAAATAAAAGATAACGGTCACAACTTGGAATCAAACCCAGGATCTCTTGTCTCACCGGGAAAGGCGTCTTAAACCATTCGACCATTTGGACTCATTTATTAAACGTCAAATTTGTTGATCTCATATTTCAATTTCCGAAATAAGAATATCATCTTGCCACTATTTTTTCCCATATTTTTGGCATCTACCTTGTTAAATGGAAAAAAAGTTTCCAATGAAATTGGTTTGTAACCTAGAAAGTGTCTCGGATAAACATTTCCGGTTTTTATTTAAAAAAAGTCAAAATGAATATTCAGAAACAACTTTTTTATTTAACACAACTATTTAAACGTGGTGTATGCAAAGTTTTTCATTTCATAAAGTAATTTTGCAACTATTAAAGAAGTATTTATTCAAAGCCAAGGTTTCTTATATAAATAAGAATCAGATATGTTTATCCGAGTTACAATATAAGACATAATAAGCTCGGGCATTACCGGGACTTTAGCTAGTTAAAAATAATAATTAGGGATTTAAATTGTTTATTCTTTTAATGTAATTTTTCTTTGGAACTTCGGAAAAAAATTACAGGTTTTTAAACCTTTGAGCGTAATATCAAGTATTTAACTTATTAATTAAAAATAGCTCAAAAGAAGTATCTCCTCCAACTCTCACGTATTTTCTGTAATTATTGGTTTACTTGTTTTTGAAAGGTTTATCCCAATCTTCTAACATGTAAGAATTTCGTGGATTAAATTAAAATTCTTTGTAAAAGCACAACTTTTCAAACGCCCTATTAAAATAGTGAACTCATTTACACAGTAACCAGAGTCCTGTGCTTAACCAAGCATACAAAATGCATGGCGGAGAAATCTTTGAATGCTCATCGCATTGCTTGCCAACGTTTTTCAAACAAAAAAAAACAACAAACAGATTGTAATGCGTATTTACGCTGACAAACATAATTCATGAAATTCTTCAAGTTATTCTGAAAATCTGTTGTTTTCCAGTAAATAAAACTTTGTGGAAATCTCATCCTCCTGTCTAAACACAAAACACTTAAATGATTCTATTGTTCAATTATTATGATGTGCTTCGGAAATCTTTTGAAGATGAAAACTCATAAAATACTTATCTTGAAGTTGAATTCCTAGATTTACAACAATTAAATTATGTTTTCAGTTATTTCAAATTCACTTTATTGCGTTATTTTAATATGAATAAAATAAATGATTTTTGAACTTACCACTATATAATCAAAAAGGCTCGACATGTTTCCAAACCAATGGTTTCTTCGTCAGGATAAATGTATAATAAAATAATTTGACCAGATTTTTAATAAATTAATATTATTTTATGTAAGTAGTAAGTTTTCTCCTTTCATTATATACCGCTCCAGGTATTCCAATCTTCTCGTGTCTAGTTAAAAATTCCGCAAACCACTGTAACTTCTTCTCCCCTAAAACGATAATGATTTTCTTACGGCATTCCTTCATGAAGACCCACATTCAAGCCTTTAACTGCTCTCAGCTATAAGGTTTTCCATCGATTGCCTGCATTGGCAAATTCCGGAGAGGTTAAATAACCTCACGTTTACTTGCCTTTTATCCCTCGATCATCAGCGAAGGTTGCATTTCCTGGATGACTTGAACGTTCTTTGTTTAGTTTTCTTTCATTCAAGTTGTATATATGTTTTAATGTGTACCTCGTTCTTTGCAATACTTTAATATTATAATTGGTCATTTGATTTAATTTTTAGCTATAATATTACTACATAACATTTTTTCAAAGCTCTGTAAATGATTTGATATTTAAATTATTCCTCATCTGAAGCGTTTCTAAATAAATTATTCAATTCTGATCAATGGAAAACGAATACATACACATAACAAGACAGACAATTCACAACATAGGAACAAATACAATAAACAGTAATCTCAGAAGATTCCAAGAAAAAAGCATAATTAGAAATTCTGGTATTTAAATTAGTAATCGGGAAAAAAAAAACAATTTTAATTGAATTCATAATGAAATAATGCTTACACGGATTTATTTTTTGCTGTATAGAGAGCAAAAAAACTGACAAGTAGGAATACAAAAAATATTATGACAAGTGTAAATTTTGTAAGCTTCGTTCTGGTATTTAGAACGAAGCACTTTTACTAAAAAACTTGTTGAACATATATCTCACTTGATGTTTAAACCTGTGATAAAAACACAAGATTCGTATTCAATACGTGTATGGGTACCTCACCTAAAGGGGAACCGGCAACGTGAAGGAGAGATTGGATCATGTGTGTCAAAATGGGATAGATAAGAATTTTAGTTATTGTTCGAAGCAGTCGCATAATACCAGTTCTTTGAGTAGACCATAATTTCTTTGCAACCAGAATCCAATTCTTCACAGTATTTGGCTTCAAAAAAGAAAAAGAAACTAGTAAAACAGTTCTTCTTTATCATTTGAAGAACACATTGTAAAACTTTTCGGAGAACTGAAATTATAATTTATTGAATTTTCCAATTTAATAATGGTGTACACGTGTCGTCTCTTTCCCATTATTAACTCTTCAGTACATTCATCACATTTGTCCAGTTTGCAAATTTTTATATTTATTTCAAATGCGTTATATACATCTTATTTATAATTCGATATTTTGAGAAAACATTCGTTTTATTTGGGGAATTTGGAAGAAAACTGTACCTTCACTTTTCTCTGATAATATAATAAAAAATAATAAATATTTTTTAAAGTTAAACCGATGGTTACGATAGCGGCGCGAATTTTGAATTATTCATTTTGGCTATTTTTGGGATATAGTTAATGGATTCCAGTATAAATATTTGGAGAAAACTGGAAAGAATTATTATTTGTCTTTCTAACGTCAATATATTCGTATTCTCGCATGATAGAAAAAAAGATAACAATACTTTTCTAAAATATAGACACCCAGTCATATATGACCCTTAAACGCAGGAGGGATTACCAATTCTTCTTCTTTATGTGCCATATCAGGTCCCCCCGACGTTGGCGATCACTCTAGAAAATGTCTCTTTGTCTTGCGCTGCCCGGAATAGCTCCTCCACACTTCTAATGCCGGTCCACTCTCGTATATTTCGCAGCCAAGACATTTGTCTCCTACCAGGCCCTCTGCGACCCTCTATCTTGCCTTTCGATATTAACTGGAGCAAGTGATACTTCTCCCCTCGAAGTACATGACCCAGATATGAAATTTTCCTGATTTTTATTAATCTAAGCAGTTCTCTCTCTGCTCTAGCCCGCCTGAGAATTTCTGTGTTGGTGATCATGTCGGTCCATGGGACTTTGAGTATTCTCCGGTGAAGCCACATGAAGGTCCATGTTTCATATCCATACAACAAGACCGACCACACATAACATTTTAGCATTCTCTGCCTTAGTTTTAAGCTGATATTATCATTGCAGAAGAGGGATTTCATTTTATTGAACGCAGTTCTTGCTGCTTCAATTCTGCACCTAACCTCTACATCTGGGTCAAGAGTCTCCTTGAGAATACTGCCGAGGTATCTAAATCTTTCGACCTTTTCGACATTGCAACCATTTAACTGTATCACTGATTCAGAGTGATCTAGTCGTCCAAATGTCATCCATTTTGTTTTATTGACGTTGATTGTTAGGCCCAGTTGCTCACAAGCATTATTAACAAGATTTAATAGGTCTTGGAGGTCATCGATACAGTCAACTAGTAATACAGTATCACCTGCGTATCTTATGTTATTAATGACAACTCCGTTGATCTTAAGACCCTTCTCAGTATTACTTAGGGCTCTTTTAAAGACATAGTTGGAATAGAGATTAAACAATAGTGGCGACAGGATACAGCCTTGTCGTACTCCACGCTGAATGGCAATTGCATTAGATCTCTCATTCCCATGTCTTATTTTTGCTGTTTGGAACCAATACAGGTTTTTTATGAAATTCTGGTCTTTGGTGTCAACGTTACAATCCGCAAGCATTTTCATTAGGTCAGCATGTTTTACCCTGTCAAATGCCTTTTCGTAGTCAATAAAACAGGCAAAAACTTCCTTTCTTTGGTCACGACACTTTTACAATAGTACATCGATAGACAATAATGCCTCACGCGTCCCAAACGCATTTCTGAAGCAAAACTGAGTGTCATCCAAGTCCTGCTCGCACTTATTGCGATCCTGGCATGTATTATTTTAAGGAATAATTTAAGGACATGACTCATCAGGCTTATTAATCGATAGTCACTGCACTTCTTAGGGTATTGTTTTCTAGGCAATGTCACGAAGATGGATTTTAGCCAATCTTGGGGTATATTCCCTGTGTCGTATATAGAATTAAATAACCTCAACAGGTAGTCAACATTTTCACCATTAAAGAGCTTCAACACCTCAACTGGAATATCGTCTGGTCCGCACGCTTTTCTATTGTCTGAAGTCTTTATCGCATGAAGAATTTCTGATTTTAAAATCAATGGTCCATGCAATTGATCATTGGGAATATTAATGTCAGGTCTAATATCTTTGAATGTATCATGAATATACTTTTCCCATGTTTGTAAAATATCTTTTTCATCCAATATTAATTTATTGGAATCGTCAACTAAACATGATGGAGTAATTCTTCTAGAAGTGCCTGTAATTTCCTTTAATTTTTTGTGAAGTTTGAATGCATTGTGACTACGACTGTACGACTCTAGTTCTTCACACTGTGACTTCATCCATTCTACTTTGGCTTTTTTAATTTCACGTCTAATCGTTCTTTGTAAGTTTTTATATTGTGTCTCATTATGTTTGTGTTTACGTCTCTCATTCATTAAGTTCAAAATGTGGTCAGTCGTCCAATTCTTGTTTCTAATTTGCTTATCAGCTTTCAAATTTGCATCACAGGTTTCACGTATAACTGACTTAAGGTTATCCCATTGTGTTTGTATTTCTATCGATGGATCACAAGGGAGTAGCCTAATATTATCGTTCAAAGTCTGAGATACCCTATTTCTGACCACTTCTTCATGGAGTTTCGAGATATCCATTTTAATTTTGGTTTTGGGCTTTTTTATTTGTTTTAAGCGTAAAACAATATCGGCAGTTAACAAAACATGGTCAGAACCAATGTCCGCACCAGGGTACGTGATGACTCTTTTTACGGAGTTCCTGAATCTATGGTTTACTAACACATAGTCAATTTGGTTCCTGACAATATCATAGATTGTTCCATCCTGAGGTGATCTCCACGTATAAAGCCTTCTTTTCGGGAGTTTAAACCAGGTATTTAATACAACCATATTTTTATCCTGGCAGAATTCATATAGTCTATCACCTCTTTGATTGCTTATGCCTAAGCCATATTTACCAACTATATGTGAGCGGCGACCTTCACCAATTTTGGTATTTAAGTCTCCAATGACAAAATTGACTTCTCCTCCTTTCAAACTTTGCAATGTACTGGCTAGTAAGTCATAAAAAGATTCCACATCACCATCATATCTCACTTCCGCTGTTGGTGCATACACTTGAATAATATTAATGTTAATGGGTTGACAGTGTAATTGTAATAATATTATTCTGTCCGAGGTGGGTACAAAATTCTTAACAAATTTTACATACTTCTCCATGACAAATACAGCAACTTCGTTTTGATGGTTTCTGTCCTGTGGGTCACTTCCTGAGTAGTATAGATTTCCCTTCTCATGTTGGTGTATGCCGCTGCCAGTCCATCTCAGTTCACTAATTCCAAGAATATCTACTTTTAATCTTTCCATTTCCTGTATTGCATTATCCAATTTATCGCTGTATAAACTTCTTACATTCCATGTTCCTAGTCTTATTTTTGAATTCACTATTTTGGGTTATTTTATTCACTTATTGGGTTACCAATAAGTAGGCGTAAATAAGAAAAAAAATTGTTTCTCGGAGATTTTTATGTCAGAGAGGAATATCTCTAGGTCTGCAATCCAGTAAAGGTCCTCATGACTTCACGGGAAATTAATGGAGCGGGGATTCGTTGACCACATAGTCGTTGGTTTGCATCGCGATCCATTCTCACATCACTGACTTTTTAACCACTCAAACGATTTTTGGCATATTATGGCAAGTTTGCAAAACGTCTTGAGCGAGCCCTTACCATAATGTATCAAATTTATGTAGAACCTAAAAATATGGGATAAACGTTGAAATCTAGGTGAATATTTTATGTAAGTAGTAAGTTTTCTCCTTTCATTATATACCGCTCCAGGTATTCCAATCTTCTCGTGTCTAGTTAAAAATTCCGCAAACCACTGTAACTTCTTCTCCCCTAAAACGATAATGATTTTCTTACGGCATTCCTTCATGAAGACCCACATTCAAGCCTTTAACTGCTCTCAGCTATAAGGTTTTCCATCGATTGCCTGCATTGGCAAATTCCGGAGAGGTTAAATAACCTCACGTTTACTTGCCTTTTATCCCTCGATCATCAGCGAAGGTTGCATTTCCTGGATGACTTGAACGTTCTTTGTTTAGTTTTCTTTCATTCAAGTTGTATATATGTTTTAATGTGTACCTCGTTCTTTGCAATACTTTAATATTATAATTGGTCATTTGATTTAATTTTTAGCTATAATATTACTACATAACATTTTTTCAAAGCTCTGTAAATGATTTGATATTTAAATTATTCCTCATCTGAAGCGTTTCTAAATAAATTATTCAATTCTGATCAATGGAAAACGAATACATACACATAACAAGACAGACAATTCACAACATAGGAACAAATACAATAAACAGTAATCTCAGAAGATTCCAAGAAAAAAGCATAATTAGAAATTCTGGTATTTAAATTAGTAATCGGGAAAAAAAAAACAATTTTAATTGAATTCATAATGAAATAATGCTTACACGGATTTATTTTTTGCTGTATAGAGAGCAAAAAAACTGACAAGTAGGAATACAAAAAATATTATGACAAGTGTAAATTTTGTAAGCTTCGTTCTGGTATTTAGAACGAAGCACTTTTACTAAAAAACTTGTTGAACATATATCTCACTTGATGTTTAAACCTGTGATAAAAACACAAGATTCGTATTCAATACGTGTATGGGTACCTCACCTAAAGGGGATATGATAAATCGATCCACCCTCACGTAGTACATTCGACGCCCACATCACCCCTAATATAGATTAATCACTTTCAGAGGCATTGAAATTCATCATCATTGACAACGTGGCGACCATTATCGCGGAATGCAGACATTAAGGTCAGACGTAAGTGGCCACTGTTGTCTAATGGTCTTAGCTGTGGGTGCTTTGAACACCGAGTTTTGTTGAGGACTGTAAAATTATGCAATAAGCGTTGCAAGCGACACAAAATCTTGATTATAACAACAAACTTAAATTTACATGTATATTGAACGAAATATAATTCAGTGATTTATAAACCGGAAGCCTTTGCCGCCAAATCGATATGTTCGTTTTCATTCGTCAATTCAGCGGCTTTGACGTCACACGCGCGCCCAGTGAATGTGGTGACAGCCATCTTACCAGCCTTTTTTTATGTTATTAATATATATATAAAATAATGTAATGTAAAATAATGCCAGAATCTTAACGACATAAGTGAAGCAGCAATGCATAAAAATTTGCGACGCGCGGACCTGGTGTATTGGACAGAAGTGCGGTTGAATTTGCCCTATCAAATCTCCGAAATAAAGTAGGAATCTTAACAACATAAGTGATGAAGTCATGTAAAAACAATATTCAGCGTGCGGCCCGGCGTAATGGACGGACCCACAGTCGACTTTGCCCTAGCAGGCCTGGAAAATTAATCTTTCTATGTGGCTTATTTTATTTATTTTTGATAAACGTATTACTAAAATCTCAAATGTTTCTAAGGGATCCTTAGGAAAGTTACTAAGTCATCGTGTAGAAAAATTAAATCTTATTCTTACCGCTAATTTTTTAGTTCAAAAACGTTTTATAAAATTTTCAAACCGTTTTATATAAAATATATTGATGGTTCCTGTTGTTATTGATCTCTAGAGATCCCTATAAAAACATTTGGGATTTTAGTAATACGTTCACCATAAATAATTCAAATGTGAGCGTCGAGCGTACCCCCGTCATTAGAGTCTTATGTGTCGCCTTAAGACGTTGTAGCTAGTGGGAACCATTTTAGAGTGTGTGGTTTTTAGATTGTTTTTGAAATCAATTAATAGAAATATTTTAATTTTTGCTTTTTAGTACGATAATCATAATCGTAAAAATAAACTTTAATACTTCGAAAATTTTTTAACGGAATTCATGATTTGTGAAAATACCACATTAAAGATGTTGTATTTTATTTATGTAAATAGTATTAGAACATCAAAGGTTTGATTTTTTTTCTTCTTTTTTTACATTAACCCCCACACAGGAGGCCCTGGCTGTCTGCAATACCGCTGGCATTGTTGGTAAAATTGCAAAAATATAAACCTAATCTAACCTAATCTAACATAACTTAACCCTTTGATAATTCTGAAGGCAGGTTTGGGAGCCGCCGAGGCCGCCCGGGGAACCATTTATTGGATATTTGCCATACATCACCCGATGGTGATTTAGCAGGAATGCCCGGGTTTATCGGCTGAGGTGTGTGCAGGATGCGCCTGCCTATCAGCTGTGTGGCGTACCAGATCGGGAGAGGCTGGTTTGAGCCTTTTGCCCTTTGCCTTTTTGGGCATTTTACCTTTTCAACTGTTCTCTCGACCGTCCGTCACTCCTGGATACAATGATCCCTAGATCATTACCATCAGAGAACTTCTTCTCCTTTCTTTCCTTAAAAAATACCTTCACACAGCATCCCAAAAGATGAAATAGGCCGTGAGGGAAATTATTTTCCTCTTGTGAACGAATATAGATAAAAACATATATATCACACACTTCAAATTCTATTCATTTTGTAAAAAATACACTTTTGAATGCCAATTGGTTTGACGGTTCTTTAATTATGATATTGGTGCCTGATCTGAAAAAAAACTATATTATTATTATTTATTCAGTAGCGATTACTGTAGTACAGCATTACAGCCATTAAACTAGATATTAGGAACCATGCTGAAACAACCTATAGTCCTACTGATGGAAATATTTATTTAGCAGCGATTACTGTATAGTACAGCACTACAGCCTTCATGGCTATTAGGAACCATGCTGAAACAACCTATAGTCCTACTGATGGAAATATTTATTTAGCAGCGATTACTGTATAGTACAGCACTACAGCCTTCATGGCTATTAGGAACCATGCTGAAACAACCTATAGTCCTACTGATGGAAATATTTATTTAGCAGCGATTACTGTATAGTACAGCACTACAGCCTTCATGGCTATTAGGAACCATGCTGAAGCAACCTATAATACTACTGATGGAAATATTTATTTAGCAGCGATTACTGTATAGTACAGCACTACAGCCTTCATGGCTATTAGGAACCATGCTGAAGCAACCTATAATACTACTGATGGAAATATTTATTTAGCAGCGATTACTGTATAGTACAGCACTACAGCCTTCATGGCTATTAGGAACCATGCTGAAGCAACCTATAATACTACTGATGGAAATATTTATTTAGCAGCGATTACTGTATAGTACAGCACTACAGCCTTCATGGCTATTAGGAACCATGCTGAAGCAACCTATAATACTACTGATGGAAATATTTATTTAGCAGCGATTACTGTATAGTACAGCACTACAGCCTTCATGGCTATTAGGAACCATGCTGAAGCAACCTATAATACTACTGATGGAAATATTTATTTAGCAGCGATTACTGTATAGTACAGCACTACAGCCTTCATGGCTATTAGGAACCATGCTGAAGCAACCTATAATACTACTGATGGAAATATTTATTTAGCAGCGATTACTGTATAGTACAGCACTACAGCCATTATAGCTATTAGAAACCATGCTGAATTGTGCAATAACCAATAATCCTACTGAAGGATTTTTTTTAAAACGTTGGTGTAAGTTAGATAGAAAATGCCTACATAATTATGACTTAAGTATTTAAGAATCCTGTAATGCATCTTTGGCGGAATTATGTTACTTGGGAGGATTTTAATGATGTGTTAGTTTTTTAAGCTAGGAAAAACTTGTACTTGTTAGAATGACGAATATTAGAACCACTAATTTATATTTGTTGAATGTGTTTAACAATCAACTTTAGCATTCAAATACATTCTATCACACTATTAATAGAATGCTTCTTTTGTTGCGTTTATCTATCGTTATCAAAAACATGTTTTTTGATTAATTTTCGTGCGCTTGGGGTGGCTTTTTGACCTTTGGTAAAAGTCTTGAAGGGAAGCCTCGAAGGATTGAATTGCTTTTACATTTGTTCTATTTCCGGACATAAACTTTTATGTGGTGAAAATATTAAGATTTTTTGTCGTAAACCCCTTAAAATATGCTTTCTTTGAAAAGAAATCCTTTTCAAAAAGGGTTATAAAATATTTTTTCGCTACACAAGGTTCTGAAAACATCCTTAATTAAATAATAAACCTTATTTCGTAGGAAACACTTATGGTTTATCCTGCGGGTTGGAAAAGAAGATTTCTATTTTATTCTATGAATTAATAATTTCTTGCTGAATTCCGTAATTTTTTCAAGTATTTTAAATGTTCTATATCTTCATTTTGAAAATGTCGTAAAAATTTATATCATTTTAGTAACTTGATAAAATTACCTTTTAGATTTCTGTTTAGAAAATATACTTTAATACATAAAAATTTGCAAAATTTTAATTTCAAACACGAAAAAAGTTGAAAAATATATTACCACAAACATTTTTACTTAAAACGTCGAAAAATTACATAGAATTCAAAATTCATAAAAACGTTAATAAAATTTGAAGTTGCATTTAATTCCCAGATAAACAAAAACCAAAAGTGAAATTTTGAACTCACTGCACAACTAAAATGTTTATTTCTTCGATACATGTTTCCAAACACGTACATTAGGGATTTACGTGACAAAATTTTAAATTTTTATTTAAGATTTTAATTGTTTATTATTGTAATGTAATTTTTCTTGAAAAAAAATACTGGTATTCAAACCTTTGAGCGTAATACCAAGTATTTAACTTATCAATTAAATATAATTTACTCAAAAGAAGTATCTTCTCCAACTCTCACTTGTTTTCTATAATTATTGTTTTAGTTTCATTTAAGGTTTATCCTAATCTTCTATTAATATTTCAATCCGGGGACAGAAACTTTCCCGATCAGCGATTTATTAATTACACCAACCGCACATTTTTTATCATGAAAATCGATTTCTAACCCTAAAAATAATTTCGTAATTCTGTCGTGTTCTTCTATCATTGCGGCAATGTGTATCTTGGTTACATCCGTGTATTATGTAGTGCTATCATCTAACAGCTTAGAAGTAATTTAAAACTTGCAAAAACTTTGAGCCCTTTGCATAAATGGGTTAACCCATTTTTCGAATTTGTTTTTGTCTTTTGAGTCATTGGAAAGGGTTGTGATAGGCATATTCGATTACCAACATTCTTTTTATGAACCCCTTAGGAACTCTTCAGAGCTTTTGGTTTTATTTTGTGTTACAAGTCTTAAATAGGTATAAAACAAAAAATTCGCTTCCCCTGGCAGCAAAAACTTTTAAATTGTGAGATTTGACGTGAAGGACTTTTATCAAGGTTTTCTGTTTAAAATTTCTAGATTACCTAAATCAACTTTTCTTTCGCAGCGTTTCAAGCATTTGCTATGCAGTTTTTTAAATACACACATACTCAATTTTTATTTCATTTGTACATGGTGAGTTAGTAAGTAATTCGAATAAATGTGAGTTCTAATTTTAAGCAAGGCCGGGTATGTTTATTTTTGACGTTTAACCAATCTAATTGAAATTATTTGAACATTAGTACAAGTTTTTATCCAAATTAATAAAATAAATAAATTTAAAATATTTTTAAATGAAGATGTGCTGAAATTAGTACTATAAAGAAAACTACATTTACACAAATTGTTCAAAATAAATTTAATTTCCAAAATGTACTCCCGTTTAAGTATATGAATTTATTTTTATAAATGCCAACATTAACGCCAATTTGACCCTTGATTAAGGCCCATAAAATGGAGAGAAAACACGGCCGCTGTGTGCGGGGCTAAAAGCTGTGTTTTACCACATTTTTCATTATTTGAGCCTTTTGTCCGTGAAGAATGGAAATTTAGTAGGTATTCCTCTGTGTGCTTGAAACGTGAGTAAAGTCAAGCTCATTAAATAAAAAATTCCAGGTAAACCAATTTCATAACCCATTTTCATGGTTAAAATACTTTATAGTCAAACCTTCGCAAAATATTTTTTTTTTTCAAATGTTTGTTTTTGTAAAACGAATGCAGGGATGTAGACTGTATTTTAAATAATCATTAAGGGTAAGAGTTAATGTTTTTCAAGAATTTCAGTCGAAATGTGGCTTTTATCATAGCCTTGAAACTATATTTAGTTGCTTTTAAATATTTTGCGCAAAATTATTTATCGAAATATTGATAAAATTCATTTTCATTTCACCTTTTGATTGATTTTGAAAAAGCTCCATGGCTCATGATGGATATTAAAATAAAAGCTAAAAATAGTTTTGTCAAAATACAAAATATTACTTAAATATATTTATGTAACATGGGTAATGAAGATATTTTTAATAGACCATTCACCTGGTGAATTGTTAAAATTCAAATTGAACTGAAAATATATAAGCTTTTACAACTTAAAATATATTATATTTATTGTAAAATAAATAATACTTTTGCTCTTTTTAAACAGAAATTTAATTTTATTAGGGAAAAAGAAAACAGACTCCAAAAATATATAATTTTTGAAAGAATACTGATCCACAAATAGTTGTTGCTACGAATATGAGCTTTAAAAATGTATTTTTATTTTGTAAAGAGCGCCATATGCTGCTTGTATTTTTCTTTAAAGCAGTCCACCCTTGTTTATATTCCACCACAACCATAATTGTTCAGTGGTGAAGATAATCATTTTAAACAAATTTTCAGAAATTTCCAACACGTTTTCTGCGAACGTGAGAGAGTTCGTTTAAGGATTTGTTTTTACCAATTCAAGGTTCTTGATATTATTATGATGGTTACTGACGTAGGAAGAAAATAAAACATTTATGTTAATTAGTAGTACATTTCTATATTTTGAAGTTGCGATGTTTCTATAATGTCACAGAATTCAAGTAGTTATCTATGGTCTGAAATTTAATCTGAAGAGTATTTTCTTTTCAAAATCTTTACAAAAGATAAACTTCAATTTTTTGAATAAGGAAGGATTCTAGGCGGAACATACAACTTCGTTTTCAAACCTGCATAGTATTTTTCTGTATCTCTTTGCATAAAACTTGAATCTTGAATAGAGTTCTAATGGGGTATTTTATTGTTCTCGAGTACTTATTATTCCCACATGTACGAGAAAAGAAAATAATAGATATTTAATAAATTAAATTGTTTCTACTTTTAGTAAAAACGATTTGGAAATTTGTAAAAAGCGTTCCTTAGTAATTCAATGACTTCAGGGCACTTTTATACCTTGGTGTTGTAGGTAGCCTTTACCAAAAAAGTTAGGAATGTCATTTGATATATTGTATCTCTGAGCAGATTGAATACAGAATAACAGGCGCCGTCTTCAAAAATCTTCACAAAAAAAATAATAAATAGAAAAACAATAATGCTGTAACCGTTACTACCTGCGAAAATGGTGTTTGTAAACCACTCCGTATTGTTTCTGCGCTGATTTATTTGGGTCCCCGTGGCTTAATAACGGTAATTCTACAGCCTTTGCCTTAAAAGTAACATAGTTTTTACTCTGGCTTCAAAAATGTTTTTTTCAATAGGTCGGAGGAATTTCTTTCCTCTAACAATGTGTTTACAAAATTTGCCTCTAGGGTCTAGGTTTATTACCCTTAAAATAGTTCATAATCTGCGCTTTGATACGATCGTCGTACTGTTAAAAATTAATATACGGCGTCGTTTTGTTTGTGTAAAGTTTGTGTAAAGTTTTAATGATTTGTTAAACTAGTAGTTTTGTGAACAGTAGACTTTGCATAGCGTTGATTATTCCGACTTGATAGCTCGCAACATTTGAAACGCTCGTGCGCTCTAACGGGATAATAATGTACTATCCAACACGGCTACCATCTTTACAGGAACACACAAACAAAATTTCAGACAGACATGCAAAATGGTCGTGTTAAAAATAACTTTACACCACTCAGTCAACAAAAAAAAATAGATTACAAAAAGGGGTACCGAAATTTCAAAAGAACACGGGTAAATAAAGTCTATAATTGTAAAAAATGGGTGAGAAATTATCACAAAAATGTCTCTGTTTTTGAAGTGACGCTCAATTATTAATTATACTATTAGAAGCAAGATATTCATCACGATAATCAAAGGTAAAGTATAGCGACATATCGCATCAAAGAAATCATTAGTTCCTGGACGTTGTTAATGCTATGAATATAGTAATAAAAAGCAGTAAATTAGTAATAAAACTGTCCACGTTTTAAATAGCATTAATAACATCAAGGAACTAATAATTTCTTTGATGCGGTACGTCGCTATACTTTACCTTTGATTATCCCGATGAAATGCATTAGAAGCAGATTTAAGTCTGTCAGTGTATGTCATGGAATGCTAAAACTCTTCGTAGCTGGCTGCTTTGCCAATCAAGATTAGCATTGGCTTTCGTGTCGAAGAGGGTTTGCGTTCCACCAAGAGACATGCATCACTGTTCCCTCTGACAGGTTTAGTGCATCAGAGACGTGTTTACGAGGTGATGCACGGATATTTAACGATGAAGATGAAATGGAATAATGAATTCAAATTACTGCCTTGCATTTAAACTCTCCCGTATGGCTCGAGGATAAATTGCTTCTGGGCTATTTTGAGCAACCTATAAATAATACGCCTGCTGATCGTGAATCATTTATTTAATATCATTTCGAACGCCATCAGTCATAAGTTCAGTCCCAAATAACAAAAAAACGTTTGCTTGAAATGGCTTTAGCCGTATTTCGTAACTAGATCTGAATGACCAGGTACTTTCCCACCTTTGTCTTCCCGGTCTCCTTTCCTTCCTCACTGCCTTTAACTTCACAGCATACAATACTTAATTGGGGATGCCATAGTCTCACTGGCTTCACGGGATTGGGAGCACAAGAGTCCCTGTGTGGTTTACAGTTAATACACCCATGTAGTTTCAATATTAAACTTGATATGATAATCTTTTTTTAAACCACTATTTTGATTAAATTATCTTTATGTTTTAGAACCAAAATACTTTATGAAGAATAAAATAATATGATTATCGTAAGTAGGTACTTGTTGGTTCTAAAACATGTACAGGGTTTTCCAATAAGAGGTGTTATTTTGAGATTCAATTGTAAAAGATCAATGGTTTCGTTACTTGTGTGGCACATAGCGCCGTTTTGTTGAAAGTAAACGTTGTCCAGATTAATACCACCCAATTTCGGCCATAAAAAATCATTAATCATCTCTCGACAGCGCAATCCATTCACCGTAACTGTTGCTCCACCCTCATTTTCAAAAAGTAAGGTCCAATGACTCCGCTGGACCATAAACTGCACAAAACAGTCACACGTTGAAGATAAAAAGGCTTTTCAACAATAATTCTTGGGTTTTCCGAGCCCCAAATGCGACAATTTTGTTTGTAGACGAAGCCACCGAGGTGGAAATGGGCCTCATCACTCAATATGATTTGCATTTGATTCACTCAAGTGAATTTTAATAATTTCAATGCGTTGTTGAAGCGTGTATCGTTCCATTTTCATTAATGGCGTAGTTTCTACTATTCAAATGTCAAAAAATGACTGCTTCAAAAGTAACATCTACCGAAATAGCGGGCTATTCAAAATAACACCTCTTATTGGAAAACCCTGTATATATTTTTAATACAAATACTGATTCAATTTGGTAATGCATTTACCAAATTATTTTCTGCGATATCTTTTTGGCATGTGTATCGCGGTTTGATATATTTTAAAGCGCTATAAAACAACCAAAGCAGGAAATTAAAATTTCTGAATTGGCTTTATGAGATATGTTCGCTTGAA
Source organism: Hesperophylax magnus (assembly GCA_026573805.1). Lineage (NCBI taxonomy): Eukaryota > Metazoa > Arthropoda > Insecta > Trichoptera > Limnephilidae > Hesperophylax > Hesperophylax magnus. The sequence goes on from JAIUSX010000002.1 coordinate 2,760,539, forward strand.
CGAAGGACTCTTAAAACTGGCAGATACAAAAACTGCAATAGCTTTTGTGATGCAAGTACTTGTTGGTAGGCAACATACCATTCTGCAGTAAAAACAGTGCTGAGATATAGTGGTTCTGCACGCTACTCCAAATACAAGCCTACTTATATATTGATAGTGACGTTCCAACCCACTAACACAATTCACGATCTGGGTACCTTAGTCGAGCTTGGGTTTCCCTTACAATTCTACGGTAACCAAGTAAATAATTAAAATTGAAGTTTACCGGAGGTCGGATCGTACGTCTTCACTTGTAGACACCTCAGATCGACCACCGCTAACCGCAAGAATACTGCTACCAGGATAGTTAAAAAAAATTTGTAAAAATCTTGAGATTAGCTGAATTTAATTTTTTTACTAGGAAAACTATACATAAATAACGTACACAAGCTTCATAATTAACACGTTCACTAGGTTCGACACTATGCGGTATTAAAAAGTCTTTTTAATTTAAATATTAAATACGAATAATCTTAATTTTAGCTAGTTGAATAAAAGCATAAATAAAGCACACAAGCTTTATAATAATTAATACGTGCACTAGTTTCTTAAAAAATGTTTTTTCCACTTTGAATGTTTTTTCTTGACTGTAAATTTAAAACTTAATTTTACATAAGCTTAATTAATTTTTCTGTGACCAGCTCTACAAGATGTGAAAATTCAGTTGACGATAAATTTAATTTACAAAATTTGCCGGAGGATTAATTTTTACCGAGATAAATAAAATTCACAACTGTGAAATTCTGATATTATTAATTTAACTTCATTAGCTTAGAACGAAGCATGTTCCTTCACTGTTCAGTGCCTGTTCTAAGGTACGAGAACTTTGAACGTTATTAAATTAACATATGAAGAAAAACATTAATATTTTTTACACCTTTCAACACATTTTATAGCATTTTAACATTTTGCAAGCACAGTAACTATAAAAGAAAGGGTTAACTATTAGTTCCACGCCGTTACTATTAGTTGTATGAACTTATGTATAATAAATTATTTTAAGCAATAATATCTCCCGAGTAAAAATAAATGCCGCCGACGGGAATTGAACCCGCGCCTTCTGATGTCTGGTCAAACGCTCTGGACTACTGAGCCACGTAGGCTTATTTCCAACCCTCCGAAGAATTCTTATTAATAAGTACTTCAATCAACAATTAATGCTTATCATATTTTTTTACCTGTAAACAACCAACGTGACTAATTATTGCTTATAATAATGTATTATCCTTTGTGCTATGCATAAAAACCTTGTCTTATAAACATTAGTTTATCATTATAAAAATAAATAAAAATTGTTATATACCTACTTAGATTTTTTTATCAGTTAAATATGACCGAAGTAAATAGGGTCCCATTAGCTCAGTTAGTAGAGCAGCACCCCGGTAAGTCGATGATCTTGGGTTCAAGTCGTAGATGACCGTATCTTTTCTGATTTCTATGTTTCAAATTTTTATTTTAAAATCGGTAATATTGTCTTCAATAATTTAATATTACAATTTGAAGTTTTAGCTCGTAAGTTTTTTCCAAAATCTATAAAAATTAAATTTAATGATGCTTTTATTATTTGATGTATTTTTTATAATAATATCTAATTCAATATTACAATTTGAGGTTTTACTCATTAAGTTCTTCCAAGAAAATTTAAAATAACTTTTTATAATAATTTTACATATTTTTTTTATTATAACAACGAATTTTTCACCTCTCATTATAATATTTTGTCTATAGGTCAATTTTTCAATTTGTCTATCCTAGACTATTTTAAAATTTCTTAATTTTCATTTAAATGTGTATATTCTGACGAAGAAAAAAATGGTGAATGCAAAATCTTTAATTTTTATATAATTAAAATGACGCCACAAAATAATTTTGTAATTATTGAAAACTTAATATATTTTAGGTGTTTGAAGAAGTTCGATTTCATCCAAGGGAAAATTGACAATACTTCGGGCACACCGAACACACCCACAGCACACTTGTATCAGTTGTTTATCTTCTCAGCGATAGCTAAGATGACATTGTTAACGTTCTAAGTGGTCTTTTGTGGCATTGTTCAACTTATGAACGACGATGGTTCAATTCATTGACTGTTGAAAGTAAATTAACTTTTTTATATTTTATACATCTGTGTAAAATTATTAATTATATAGCTAAATAATGCTTTAAGGTGATCGTACTCAATCCTTTGTTTAATAAATTCTGTGAGAAGGTGTAATATCGCTTCATGTATCATAAGAATTGGTGTCTGAGTTAATGAATATTTAATTCAAGATTTAAGATTATGTTTACTCTTCGAAAGATTTATTAGTGCTTGTGCGCGCAGTCTATTTTAGGACGGTTTTAAAAATTGTTTCACTTTAAATTTTCCCAAGGAATAACTTTGATAAGACTTAAGGTGCCTTGGAAGGGATATTTTCAGAGGTTTTAAATGTAGAAAAAATAAAATAATGTAATTTTGATGGCATATAGATTTTAGTATGCCATAAAGATTTAGAATATGCCATTTTTGATTTTCCGACAAAAATTTACATTATATGTGCGGAGAGCGTTTGTGACATCACATAGGTCAACCAGTCTTGGCAACCAGTAGCGTTACCTTCATGATAGCCAAATTCGAAAACTTTGACAATTGGTGTCATTAAAACGTTTTTAAAATCAGTAATAATAATTATTAAAATTTAACATTTTTAGATGAGAACCAGAAAAATAAACTCTTAAGGCCATGTCATACGTAGTAATTCAAAACCATGTGTTTTTGGTTTGAAAATTTGGTCGCCTAGAAATGTTTCAGATGCTTTAATTAAATACTGTGAGTAGAATACATCTTGGCCTTTGAAATAATCGAGTATTTTTATAAGCCCAGAAAAAATAATGTAAAGGCGTATGGAAACTGCTTTAAAGTTCAAATTCTCCTACTTACAAACCCATTTTCGGTCATAATTTTATTGTATAATGTGGCAAATTAAGTTATTTATAGAATGATTGAAAACAAAAATTATTTGTGCCTGAACATCCACAAAATAAAATAAAAGGCACTTTTTGGCCATGTTTTTCTATATTTCAACCTTGTTATGAAAGTAGAACGACATGGCAAACAACTTTTCCCGAAAGGATTCATTGATTTTCCCCCTATTTTCATCGATAATTCTCCGATGAAACCACGGAGTGATATATTTTCAGTCGCACGTTGAGTTGGGGCTCTTATTTAGAGAAAGGAAACGTTCAAAGACCATTTACATTGAACCTTTTTCAATGTAAATCATACCCGAGAATAAACGTGTTGAGCTTGCCGAAGGATAGATAGCATGAAAAGAAAATATTGAATGCCAAAGGGTTGTACCTTAAAATAACCTTTTGAATGTCTTGACGTGATGGCGAAAAATTATTAATTGTCGGAATTCTAAAAATAAATGTTTTTTCATCAATCCATTAAAAGCCGTATCGAAAAAAGCTTCGTTTAATATAAAACTGTACTGAATATAATGAGCTGAGTATAAAAAAAATCAATATCAAAAATATTAATGTACTTCAAAATTATATTTACGGGCTGAAATCTTTTTCGGGTGCATTTTTTTAGGGACATGTTCGTTGGCTTTATGTAACCTTTTTTATCTTTAAATATATCCAGAATTGTATAATATTATTAGGTCCTTGTTCATTTCTTAGGACCTTTGAGAATTATATAATTACAATTGTAGTTCATCGATGAAAGTATCATTAGCTGACCTTTTTATAACAGAATAACAGTCAGAAAAAAACAAAATAAATGAGAACCATAAACAAAATACAACTAACCAACTGAAGCAATAAACTGAGATCAAATCTTTATTTTTAAATTAGAGGTTCAAATCACAACAGAATATTGTATTATAATAATTTATTGAAATATCGACTGTGGTTTGATAATAATCTTTAAGCCACAAAATGAAAACTGCAGGAGACGATAAACACGAATATTGTAAGATATTAATAGAATATTATAAAAATGTAAGCATAAATTTAGTCTGCAATGTAAAAAAAATCCTTAATCAGCAAAAAAATACTTTATCACGTTGATCTTTGATGGATATTCTATATGAAACCACTGAAAAGTAACATTCTTTAAAAAATGTGGCATGAAGGGTTTTTTCCAAAACACAGTCGAAATGTAGGCCTCGGAACAAATATCTAGAGAGGACTATAAAAAAAACAAATAAATTGAAACTCTTTCAAAGTAAAAAATAAATATGTAAAAAAAAAACAAATAAAATACAATGTTATTATGAACGTAAAAAAAAACTTTTTTAGAACTTAGATATCGAGTTATATAGTATATTTTAGCTGTACCCGTGATTTTTTCGGTGTATAGAAATCATCTAAAACAAAGATTTATTCCTCTTTGTTATTTATATGGATGTGAAATCTGTCTCTTTATATAATATTTTATTTTTCAAACGAAAGTCGGTTACTATGGAGCGGCCTGAGAGTTCATTATTTTATCTGTCTATTTGATGTCATTCTCATGCGAGCTTTTCAGTCAGAAGGCAATCTATCATGTTGAATAACCTCCGAACCACAACGTGACTCTACGTTTAATGAGAAAACCGCGGTTATCCGTAGTGAAAGAAAAACTTTCACAAAGGCTTGACGTTTACCTAACCCTAACGATCAAATAGTATTAATCATCTGCCACATTTGGTTTAAAAATTAAGACTTTGGTGAAAATAAGTTAAAATTTCACCCAGATATACCAAAGCATTTACCAAAAGTATGTTAAATTATACTTTTTCAAAGCTTTATATAATAAAAAAATTAAAGAAAGACATTCATTTCAGAGACACGGATAACCTGACAATATTTGAAAAACTCTTTCTACAATAACTATTAGCAGAAAATGTTGCTTGTTAAACAATGGAAAATTTAGCAAGTATTGGAATATACCGATCCCACGATGGGGAACCCGACGCATTCGTTCACTAACCGGTCTCTTATAAAAATTCTTAAATCAAATAAAAAAAATTATCAAAATCTTTTTTTTGTTTGATAAATTTTCAAGTACATGGGTAATGTACTATGCCTCTCGCTAGGAAATCCCATATTGAGATATCAACACAAACAGTTAACAAAAAACGAACAGTTATTAAAGATTATTTAATTAATTAACCCAATCATAGTATATAACATAGTATTACAATCATAACTAATATTTAACTTCTTCTAATTCCACCACCAATTTGCTGTTCAAGTTTTTATAGTTTGTTTGTTTGATGGTTTCTGTTAACCATTTTTTCAACAGAAAATAATTTGGGTTTTTTTTTTATTTTTAACTCTTAAAAATAATTTATTACATCAGGTGGATTACAATTTAATAAAATAAAATAAATGGTACCTAATTATCAACAGAAATCATCAGAAATAATATCTTGACAAATAAAATTGTTTACGTATATTTTACACATCGAATTTGGTATATCTGATTTAAGGTTTTCACGCGCAAAAAAATAATATTATTTTATGGTTATTATGCAGTGTTACTCTATCTCCTTTAACCAACGTTTTGGACAACATTGCAGGGTTATTAGACCCTGTAATGCTGTCATATATGCCACAACACGGCATAATACCTAAAAAACAAATCATTTTGATCGAATTTGTTACATAAATGTCAGTATCATTGGCTTATTCATTCGCTAAACTAGGGCGGAGAATTGGCGATTTTGTTACATAATTTTTTTGTGAATTGGTAAATTGAAATAGGTCCTTATGTCTAGTGTGCCGAGTAGGTACTCTTAAATTGACCAGACCCAGAAGTTTGCAACAGTCGAGCTCTTTATATACAGAATATACAATTTTGAAAATGTAGGTCGCTTATCCTACGCCGATCCTCAAGCGTATGTATTTTTAAGGTATTTAATAAAAAAATACAGTGTGTGGCAAGCCTACGCACGACGGAAGTGAAACTTTTAGTATTCTTCTCTCTCTCTCTCTTTTCATTTCATTCTCTCTTTTTTTCTGTCTATTGACATATTTATAAGTAGCACGTGATAAAAAAAAAATAAAAGTTATAAAAATATGGAATTTGAACCCGGGTCCTGCATAACGAGTGTCGAACGCTCTGCCTCTAGACCGCGAGGAGAAGTATCTCGCGCAAACTAAAGTAAAGGTAAATTAACAAATTTATGTAATTTTTTACTACATTATTAAAAATCGTTGATAAATAAAAAAAATTAATCAAAATACCGAGCGACTCTACCGGCTCGATTTGTAAGCTATATTTCGACCAAAATATCATATAGGTACCGTAAATTAAAGTAAAGGCAAATTAACAAATTTATGTAATTTTTAACTACATTATTACAAATCATTGATAAATAAAAATAAGTAATCAAAATACCGAGCGACTCTACCGGCTCGATTTGTAAGCTATATTTCGACCAAAATATCATATAGGTACCGTAAAGTAAAGTAAAGGTAAATTAACAAATTTATTTAATTTTTTACTACATTATTACAAGTCGTTGATAAAAAAAATTAAAAGTTATAAAAATATGGGATTCGAACCCGGGTCCTGCATAACGAGTGTCGAACGCTCTGCCTCTAGACCGCGGTTATTACGTATTCGACCAAAATATCATATTGTCAAAATATCAAAAAGTCGCAGCACGAGAGCATTTTATCACTTTTCTTCGTATTAAAAAAATCACAAAAAGTAAAAAAAAAATAGTTTAAGCGGGGATCGAACCTCGGTTCTTCACGACGAGAGTCGGGCGCTCTGCCTCTAGACCGCGAAGCTGAGTTTGGAGGGTGACCTAAACTAGGTATATAATATTAGCTAGGCTCCTATAGCGAAATGATCACGGTTTTTCGTGACGGTCACGAGTCGGTTTTACTCCGGTCCTCGAAATTGCATGTCGCGCGTAAAGAAGTTTCACTTCAAAAAGTGTAGTTAATTATATTCTCTAAATAGTCTAATTGATGGTGAAAACCCAATCGAAATCCGTTGCGTAATTTAAAAGAACTAATCGTACAAACGGACAGCGACATTATTTTATACTATATATAGATAACTAATTCGAATAATATAATTTCCATGCCAGGAAGTGAATTACAGTTTTTAATGGTTCTTAGCACAAATCCTAAGCTTTTCATACTAATGTTTGAAATGTGATTTACGTGGTATAAAAATTCAAGCTTTTCATAAGAACTCCAAGGTCTCTGATTTTAGATAATATCTCCAGTTGCATATGGTGTATCGGGTATTGGAGATTTATTTCACGGAAATTTATTGATTTATAATAAACACCAATTATTCAATTCTTGATAATTTGATTGAAGCTCTTAGCAATCATTAAGCTGGGTTCTCTTTAAAAGTTTTATGTGATCAGGAACGAGTATAAATTTGATAACAAGAGTAGGAAATTAATTGATAATTAACTTAAGGCTCCGTAGTACGCGTTCAAAGATGGTTTGAAAGGGAGATATGTAAATACGAATGTTAGAGGGAGCGCGCTAATACTAAAAAAAACTAAAATAATTACGTGAAAATATTTAATAAAACACGACTCATTTGAAATCAAGATGCACTGTGAATTTTTAATTCCTATAACTATTAAACTATTATATTCTTTAAATGTACCAATGAATACGGTGAAAGAACCCTAAACTTTATTGTACCCAGAATATTTAATAAACTACCAATGACAATTAAAAATATAAACGTTTTTACAGCCAAAGTCAAATATAATCTAAGGAAATGGCTATTAGATAATGAGGATTTATATTGATGCACTACTGAAGACCTTTTTTTCCTAATTGGAATTCACATTTTAGGGAATTGGAAAATCGTTATAAATTTGTATTACCTTATGTATATTAAAACCATAGAAGTACTTGTTGATTATATTCATTTGTTCATATTAAATTCATTTGTGCTTGTGTTGTTATATGAGGCTTATACTGCTTCTTACATATCTTTATTTATACAATTCTGTAATTTAACCAACTTATCATTTATTGTTAATTTACCATCAACATTATACATACCTACATACTGTTTACGATTGTACCATGTTATTGCAAAAATGTTGTCATTATGTACCTGCTGACAAACTACATAAGTAGTTTAGCAGGTTTAAATGTTAATAAATAAAAAATAAATAAAAATATTAAATAACAGAACAAAACGTGGTTTTAATAATTTTTGGAATTAATATTGAGGAAATTTCATATAATTTTCGTTTCGACTTTAAAATTGATTAAATATTATGTTAAAAAATAACATATATTTTTTTAGGAAGTGTTAAAGAGAAACATGTTATAAATCCGTAGAAATTTTGAATGTGGAGGCTGAACTTTTAAGAAGTTTGTTTGCCTGGAATTATTACACCAGTCCGATTAAGATTAGTACATTATTGGAACGCTGTTATTTCGGATGTGTTGATATAAAATTTGACGGACCTTCGAAAATAAGTAACTTACAGTTCTTGTGAGATATTTTGTTTATGTTGTGTATATGGAAGGTAATAAAAGGTTTTTTTTCAAATTAAAATATTTTTGAATTTTCGCGGAATCATTTCTGATCAAAAAATGACAAATTAAAATGTTTTGGTCGCCATTTTGTTATTTAAATGAATTCCTACCAGAATTTTTGCTTTAAGCGTCATTTATGGTGGATTAGTTAAGATTTAAATATTATCTTTTGAAACATATTTTATTACAATCAATTTTAAATTCTGACCAACAAAAAAACTTTAAATAACGATCCATCAAAAATCCAAAAAAGCTTTTCTTACTGATATCTTCATTTGATAATATGGGAAATACCTTCATATTAAGCACCATTATTGAAATTTTATAATTAATTTATTTACTTCTTAAAAACCTCCGTTTCGCGCTCTAAGTTTGTGATTTATACAAGTCTGTCTAAGTTTCTATCTAAATTAAGCCGGCTAAATTTAGTTAATCCACGCCGGGCACATCGCTTTACCTGGTTATCCCCTGCCCTATGTCGGATTCCACTGCACTAATCGGTAGCCGGAATTCCAGTAATGTATTTTATTCCCAGTGGACTTAAATTAATAGTGCGCACACTTCAATCACTTCAGTCCACTGGGCTATGTCTATATGCACGATAAAAATGTTGAAATATATCGGTTTGGTCAGTCGGGGAATGTATTATTTTTTATTCTACTAGGCTGAAAATATTATTTGTTTTATGTTTTGCATGTAATTATAAAGGTCAGTTAAAATAAATATTGTTTCTGGCAATATACTATTATGTTGGTTCTTACTTGAATTACTCAGTTTTAGCTTTAGATGAGGGGGCTCTGCCACCTGGCGACAAAATGTGTAGTTAATATTTCTATAGTTCGTTTTTATTTCGCTAGTAAAGCAGAGATGTCGCTTTTGCGGAAAACCTGGAAAATCAGGTTTGGTTCTTCGCTAATAAAGTGAAAATAATTCCTTTCGAAAGAATAAATTTATTTTCACGTCGAATGAAGAAAACTAAAATGTTATTCCTATGTGTTATTATAATTTCGTGCTTGAATTATAAATTAAATTTTAAAGAAGGATTTAATTAACTGTTTGTATTTTTCTTTTCTTTCAGGTGAGTATTAACTCCAACTTCAACATTTCCTTTTCAAACACCGAACTTCTCTTCTGCAGGGTTCGGATCTTGGTATGTTTTAACACTTTTACATTTATAGGGTGCCAGTTTTTATTTGGAAGAATGTAAGAACTTGCAACAAAATATTCTTTTCGAGGGAAATATCTTTACGTTCTTAGTTTGAGTCTTTGTTATTAATAGGTGATTTTATTTTTAATAGTTGTTTATATTTACTTTCAATCCTCTGGTTATTTACAAGGGTTTTGAAAAAAAACGAATCATATGGATTTTTGTGTTTGCGGTAATATATTATTTATTTATGAAACACCTTTTACAATGTTGTTTGCGATTGTTTTTTTTTTTGTAATTATATTTAGTTTTATGTTAACATTATGTGTGTTCTTCACCTGAACACGTCCACTAGTTGGTGAAATCCCAACCGTCTGGAACTAGTGAGACTATGGCATCACAATAATTGTGTTATGTTGTGAGACTGAAGGTAGAAGACGGAGGTGGGGAAGAAGAAGGTGGAAAGTATCTGGCTATTCATATCTGGTCTCCTAACACGATCAAAGCCATTTCAAACAAAGTTTCGGTTCTGAATGGTAGTTTCTCACCAGGGTGATACTAAAAGTACGTACCACTCTGAAACGTTACGCAAAATTTAATATGTAATATTATTATCAATGAATAAATTGTGATATAACACAAATTAATATTTAAAAAAATCATTTGCGCACTCTCCGGATTTGTAGCCGAGGAAGAAAACTACTCAACAACGGAGGCCGCCTTGTTATGAATATCTTTCATTTTTATATTTTTAGTGCCTACAAAAAAACGGTAGTGTATTTAGTTCAGCAATAGAGTATATTTCGCAGCTGTGTATTTACCCACAAATCATATAACTTTACCTCTAGAGAAGTACAAAGAACATTTCAGAATAAATGTTTAAAATTTCGATGTCACCTGCAATATATTCAACGGACGACCATTTACCTGAGTTTAATGTTTAGTAAGTTTGAGCATTACGCAAACTTCGAAACCTCCCCAAATTACCGCTAGGGGTGGGTTATTTGAAATCAACTACCCTTTAATATAGCAGCCAGTCACTAGCAACTAGGTACGCGTTATAACTTTAAAATAGAAAGCCAATATCGCTCCCAGTTCATTCGTTTGGAATTCATGACCCAAAGCGAGTTTTGCATGTAGGTAAGGCACACACTATCGACTACAAATATCAAGTTTCTCTGATAGCTCTTTAGCACCCGCCCAGAAATGTAACATTACCCGACACTGTAAATGAATTTACCACTCCTATACATTTAGTCATTTTTGATTAGGTCTCTCTAGTTTGATGGGAGGGTTTTCCAATGAATGAGTGAAGTATCCGTTAGGGTAGCAACGCGTAAAAGTAAAGTTACCGCAAGGGTGACAACCGTACTGGAACTATTATCAACCTTCGCTCCTCCACACGTTAGGAATATGACACTTTATAAAAGGGACATTTTCAATAGTTTTTACCAGTGATTTTATCATTGCCACTCTCTAAAATAAAACAGTCAAGTCAATATATGGGCAAAAATATAATATAACATAAGGTACTGTTTACATCAATAAGCTCGAAACGTTTTTTTAACGGAACTTTTGTTTCGTTTTGGACATTTTTTAAAAAGCTACCAAGAATTTTCCGGAATTGCGAAGCCTGACTGATATTCATATTGCCTATTGCTTATTGCTTATTGCTTATTGCCTATTGCCTATTGCCCGCTGCCGCGACCAAAGCAGCGCCAGCGGTGGGATATTATAATTGCTGCTACCAATCTCTTGCTAGTATTTCTCCCCCTCCCTTTACTAGTAATCCGTTTTGGCGCCCAGCGGCAGGGAGTGTGGGGGACGCCCCGCGCATGCGCCGATAAATCGACCCCAAGGTAATGGTACTCTTCGTACGCCGGGACCGGCCTCTTTACCCCATGGCCCCTTTCAAAAATGCAACTTGTAGGCATTTGTCGGGCAAATTGGAGACACCGCATAAAAAAACCACATCCAACCCTTTGATGTGAAAAAATGAATCAGTTTTTAATATGCACTTTTCATGATGTGGTTGCTTTGAATAAAATCAGAAGCACATGCACAAGTTTTCGGTACTTTCCGCTAAGACTCAATTATTTTCCTGAGAAGTCCTGCTGCTCGCTATGGAAGCTTTTATTTTTCGACTCTATGTATTTTCAATGAATTTGGTAAACGCTTCACGTATTTTTGCACGTAGGGTTGTTTTATCTCTCTGGGGTGGTTTTCTTCTTTTGAAAGTTTATTTGCTTCGGGTAAACAATACCAGTAATATAAAAAAATTTGAATGCGGTATCAATTTAAATCTCTAGCTCTACCAACAATGAAGTTCCTCGGTTTGTGGTAATATTTTTCTATCAGCAAAAAAACACACTTTAATAGAGATTGTTGACGTTTATGCTCACGACACGAAAATTATTTACTATCTCAACAGTTGTTATATCTTTATTATGTTTTATGGTGCATTGTTTTGGCTCAATGGATGGTTTTAATTAGGTTTTAAAGCTGCTTGACACTAGGATGCAATATACTGTCGAAAATCGAAACACTGCAATAGCAACACTACAAACCTGGAAAAATTAATTTATCTATGTGATATGGTTTTCCACCGGAGCAATTTTCGACATATTTTTATGTTCTAAAAATATTAAATAAACTGTAAAATCTAGGTAAATTTATTGGCTTTAATCCACAGTAAGCAGTTTTACATATTTCAATGTTAATATTTTGAGGAATAGTATAAATTAAATCACGTGGTAAATCACACCAACCGCTCGAGTGGTTAATTATTCCGCTTATTCATCGAAATTATTACAAGTATTGGCCATTACAAGTTCACATAGAATGCATCTTGACATTCTCAATACGTTTTCTATTTCTCGTTCAGCCTGCAGTTTACTTTATGAGTATTATGTTTGCGAAATAATACGTATCAGTGCCCGGTGAAGTGTGTCCAGGTCTTAGCGGCGGCTGCGTCCAGCAGCTCTCTGAGTTTCTCCAGTAGCTCGTGATTATTTGAGAAGCATATCTAAATAAGCAAAGGTATATTTTTGGTGTGAAATATTCTTATTTTGAATTCAATATTTGAAATAAAATTATATTCGAATCAATATATTATCAAAATATATATTCAAATTAATTTCCTCATGCTTAAGAAAATATCCACTTTGAGATGCTTAGTATTTAATTTCCGTTGACAGCATTAATAAACTCGTAGAAATAGTTCTACTTTACTTACTTACTTTAATGTAATTTAAAAAATATATTATTTATATTTGAATTATTAATAATCAACCCTTGCTAAAAAATATCAAGTATGTTATGGTGGTTTATTTTTTTGATTTAATAGTATATTTTGTGACGAATTCCGTAGACAGGTGTGCTAAGTGTTCCAGCCAGAAGCTGTTCAACTTTGTTGTCAAAAAAGATGTTACCATTTACATGGGATTGACTATTATTTTAATAAGATAATAACATACATTTGACCGGTCGGTGGCCGAGTTGACATCGCGCTTGGGTCCCACTCAGGCGTAGTGTGTTCAATTCCTCGGCTGGCTAAGTCCTCCATCACAACACAAGCAACATTTTCAGCTTCCCGTGGTGGTAGTAGGAGATTTTCAACTATTGTCAGGTTATTCGTAACCCGGGAATATTTGTCTTTCTTTTTTAAAATAAAAAAAAATTAAAAATTAATACACTGCGTACATAAGTTCAAATAGTGACTATTATAGTTATTATTTAATTAATATTAATATTATTATTCGTATTTTATTAAATTATGTTGTATCATGAGTGGTGACATCTTTTTGGACAACTTTGTATTGTGTTTACGGCAGTGAAATCATGATCAATATCGCTGTATAATATTACTGAAAACAATTATTCAAAAAGGAAAAGAATTGAAAAAAGGTTTATTTTGCCCACAATTCAATTGTTTGAAAAAAAATTATATCCTGTTTCAAACTTTTTCCTTAACTTGAGGTAAGCGTTATTTAGGGTATTATATTATTTTCAACAATAAAATATTTACAAACTCCATAACATTGGATCTTTAAAATATTTCCATAGGTGTAAAAATTTCTGACAAAATTTCCATGTATCTAAATTTATATAGTCAGACATCACTGGATATAAACAATTTTTGTTTACTTCCGTTAAGTTGAAATTATTTTTTTTGCTCATTTTATTTTAATGACATTTATTGAGTGCCTGCGATTAAATTATGTGTTCATTAAATAGATAATAATAGTAACTTTCCATACTAAATAAGGCAGAGAAGTATTCTTAAACATCTCCTTTCTCGTTAAAAAGATGATAGCGTTTTCAGGTCACAATGCATCCAGTTAAATTCTCCAATAACAAGAGCGGCGCATATCGCAGGTATTCATCTGTCCCCTTGGGAGGTTCTATTGTCATTAAGGGTTTTTGTAAATTATACCCTCAGTTCCCACTCTCCGGCCCTTTGGGCATCGTCTGGCCGCTAACAAAAGAGGCTTGCGAGGACCCCGCCATGTCACTCTGTGATGTCAGCGTTCGAGTGGACCAATCATGTTAGGTGGATGAAATTAGTATTGTATTATGATTGCTTCTTTTTTGATGGACTGAAATAATACAGAAGGATACTAATATTATAAGACATATTGTTATTATAGATCGTTCAAGTTAAATTTTAATATATATTTTCAATATATATAAACATGTATATTTATATATATGTACATAGATATTGATTATATTCGTAGTCCTCCTCACTAGGAGATCCTGTGTTGAGGGGGACTAGGTTTTTGAAGTTTTCAGTGACTTCTCTGGTTCGACTTCATGTTTTGGGTAAGGTTTTTCCAGAAACTTCTACGACCTTGTTTTAAATATACTAGTAAGATCTTTCTCCGGTAGTTCCTTAAGACAAAATTTAATGTTGTTATTTTTGATTTTGAATTGTATGTTACTAAGTGGGAGTTTGTTATATACCTTTATTGCTAAAAATACAGAGCTTCTTTGTCCAAAGGTAGAGTTTATTTGGTATATTTAGTATCTCTGTTTGTTTTGCTCTGGTTTTATGAGTATTTAAATTATTTGGCTGTAAATCATTTTTGAGGTGATGGACCAGAATGTTTTTGGTATTGATTTTCTGCATACTTGGAACGTCAAACTGTTTAAAAATTTCTGTTGTTGACGTCCTTATGGGAACTTTTAATATGGTCTTTATGATACAATTCTGAGTTACCTTCAGTTGTTTAACGTGTTTTGATTAATATTAATAATAATATATTAGCCCTCTCGTACTTATTTCAATCCAAAAATAACAACACCAAATTAATTAATTTCATAATACAACTGTCCATCTCATTCTTCTTCCGATCTTACAACTGTGAGATAATTCACTTTATTTTTTAATATATTTTTTGTTTCGGCGTTAATTTTAAGGTTGATAAGTCCTGTCTTGATAATTCTTGGTTACATTTTTAGATTTTTACAGTTTTCTGTTTTTGTGGTAAATTAATTGCTTGTTTCAAAATAACATGAATAGTTGGACCTGAAATGGATTTTCGATATGAGAGATTTAGATTTTTTAAAGTTTTTTTTAATTTAGAAGATTATGTTATTAATAAGGATAATTTTTTTTTACTTTAAAACACCTATTTTTATTATGCAGTAAAATAGTTGCAACTTTCCGGTATGGCTCTACCCATCGAACGGCACGATCTAGTTGCGCCATCATTTCATCCAATTTCAGAAAAATGGTTCTGTCTGCTCTGCATGTGTGGAGAGCGTGTGTGTGCGCGTCTGTGAATGCCACAAAAATTTTAAAGAATGCATTGTCATTAACAACTAGGCAATCTGCTGAATTTCAGCTGGGTAGAATGTCGGGAAGTGGGTTAATTTCCTCTTCCAAGATTTGCATTAATTCTCGAAAACAAAAGTGAAATTAAAATAGATGAATTTAAAAAATCGACCCACAAAACGAGTGTTGAACTAAAATTTATTTTTATTACCAATTTCTTTTTGGTTTGACTGAGGATTGAACCTTCCTCCATAGGGACTGGCTCTTAACTGCTGTGAACTTTTAAAGTGCTTTTTAAAACAAAAACAAAAAATATATATATATATCTAAACACTATTGGTCGAATTCAGGACGTATTTTACTGAGACAAACTGATACCTCCAAAATTATTACAATTACCAATGTCCTGGATCTAGATCGAGAAAAACGTAAATTAATATGACTAATGATACAAGTGATTTTATCGAGTGCTTCATCACTAGATTCAACACAACATCGCCAGTTTCATCAGTGATTATATCGCATTATATCGCATGTTTCATCATAAGTTTCATTGCATCATGATAAAATCATCGCTGATTTTATCACAGGTTTCATCGCTGAATTCATAACTGGATTAATAATAATACATATATATTTTTTTTATTTACAATATTTGATATTACGCACCAAACAACACAAATTACGGTCATGATTAGTTTCTTAGAACAGGCACTGCCTATAGAGAAACTAATTTTGATTGCTTTCTTAACTGTAAATTTTTACTTGTAAATATCATTGTGCATATATCCAATATACATGTATCATTATTTTGCCTAATATGTAACTTATAAATAAATTAAAAAATAAATATATATATATTTGGTTTTTATTGAGGGTTGAACCTTCTTCCCCAGCAACTAGTCTAAGGACAACCGCCCTAAAAACTGAGACAAATCGGGTAGGGCAGAAATTTATTTCTAATATTAACTGCTGTAATGTCATCCAATTTGCATGTATGTCCGCGTGTGAACAACGAGTTTCAGCTCTATCGGATGTCGGGAAGTGGGTTAATTTTCAATTCCAACATTTGTATGCAATTCGCAATTATGAAACAAATATATGTATTTAAAAAAACAAAAACCTTCTTTGTAGTGAAATTATTGCGAATTTGAGGTAGATTATGCAAGAGTCGCAGGGTAAAGTTCACAAACTTTTTAGAAATTCGAATTTATTGAAAAATTTTAAAATTGATGAAAATTATTTCGAACGAAAGTACTTTTTTTCCACACGAACAATTCTATTGTTTTACCTTAAAGCCTTGAAGTTTCTAAAGAAATTATATATATATATATACTAATTTACCCATTTACCCCCGCACTCCCTTATTGTTTTATTTTTATTAGTACCCGTTTTATCGTGATTTATTTTAGATAGTTCATGCAGTGTTCATTATCAGGACAGATGTTGAGGATAGACCGTAACGTTGTAAAAAAACGTTGGCTCAAGAACGATGAAACGCAACATGGCAAAACACACAAAAATAAATTATGATAATGCTTTTACCGTGAAAATCTAAAAATATCTGGGTACATTTTATTTATCTTTACCAAATGACGGGGTGCCTCCATTTCTCAAATAATGAGGATTTTTCTTCATAAATATCGCACACGAGTTCAAACTGCCCGCACTGCTAGCGTGATTGTGGCATCCCTGATAAGGTTATATTGTGAGATGGAAGAATGTGGGGAATGAAGGAGATAGGGAAATCCAAGGCTAGGAAGTACTTGGTTTCGTGGTTATAGGGAAATCGAAGCAGTGGAACCTCGGTTGCGATCGAGTAAAACCTTTGTTCTGACACCGTGGGCACGGGTTTTGAACCCGGTGGCTTATACAATAAAAATAATAAAAATTTATAATTTCATGTTTGTTCTTCATTTCATTGAAGTATTCTCACAGTATTGCCTTTGTAGGAAGCCACTATTTAATTTAAATTGCTGCATTCATTTAGCAATTATGGTTAGTCAAAGTCTTTTCATTTTTCCCGTCCCCCTCGACCTTTCGTTTCCCATTTCCTTCCTCCTCAATTCAATGAATAAAATTTGTAATATTAGATCTCTCCGATTCCAAAACAATTCTAAATATTATGTGTTTACTCTATCAGAAGTTATTAATTATTTACGATGACGAATGACCTAAAATAAAATATTCTCTTCATTGGAATTTTCTATGAAAAAATAAACTTGTCGTTAAATTATTCAGAAGAAGAGAGAGAAAACTTCCTACTGATCTTACTAAATTTTATATTTTCATGTAAAAATATGAAGTCAGAGATAGTGGTTCGGTTCTCGGATATCTCGGATGCTTGCTCCTTTTTCTCTCGGTGGTTTATTTGTACTTGGTCCTAAAATTTAGGCGGTTTCAAACGCACATAAAAGCGCGCGCTGGAAAGTAAAGCTCCCGGATGCTGACGACCAAGATGGCGTCTCTTGTAGTTCATCGTTTTTCCGCTAGGCGCGAACACTAGCTCGCTAAGTTGTTCTCAATAGTGACGGGCCCACACGCCGGGATAAATACCGCCCCAGTACGGACATGTGGAGTAAGGTTGTGTTCGTGACGTGTGAGTGGTTGTATTATCATGTTATTTGCATACCGCAGCTGCGTTATCGCCAATAAACGCAGGCGATTCAATCATGTATACATCGCTCCAGCGGTGTGTTCAATTTTAGCGCCGCCAGGTGACGGAACACGCCCGCTGGCTTTTGCCTAAGTGCCATGCCTCAAAACAATGCAGCTGCTTCGTGACATTTAAAAGCAAGTAACCAATAGTTTTCCACGTACTAACCAACAAACTACCGTTTAAATAACGAATCTAGAATCACTAGTGTTGCCCTGATCACGTGTTTTGCTTTGATCGGCGTTTAAATGTACCGTCAAAGTGCTTTTCTATTTGTTTTTCACGCCGAATATTCCGATTTCCACGGCTCAAGTAACTTCATTGTTGTCAGTATATCGCAGTGACGTCATAGAAAACTCGTACATGCATTGCTCTAAATTTCCTTGCGGCAATTGTTAAGTGACTTGAATTAATTTTTATTATTACGTATTAAGGACAAGTATGTGAATAATTACACGTCTTTATATTTTATCAAATATATAATTATGTAGATTGCTTTGAGCAGTATTGAAATATTATGTTTTGGGAATACCTAGTACATAACCTAGAATATTTGTACACTTAAATATTTTCATCGAGTATTATATAGCATTTAAAAAAGTTTGGACAGGATAAATAATTTAAATTTTTTGCTATAATACACTATTCTATGTACCGGTAATGTCTCATTATAATGATTTTGAACTCTTTTTCGGGAACCTATCGCTTTTACATATGAATTGTCTTCATGTGTCCTCTTCTTATACTATTTTGGTGTCCAACAGTAAAAGAAGCATATCGGTGATTAGCTTTTTATACATCGTTTTTAAATGTTTCGAATGCATTTTTTTTGTTGAAACCGGTTGTGGTATCGCTTATGTGAATTTTGTAAATACAAAAAAATGTTAGATTATGAAAGCAGCTCGTTCGGTCGTTAGTTCTTCATTTGGCCGCCTGCAAAATATGGGAAGCTACTTATACGTGTAACCTATATTTGAAACTGGATACGTCAAATTAAAAATTAGGGCCTCTAGTATGTGAATATTCTTCAGAAAAAAATCACTTTTTTGGTTGTTATGTTTGGAAAATATTTTCTATAAATTGAATTGATACTTATGGTTTTTAGTACAAACAAAATATATGCGATTAAAATCTACTGTTAAATAAATTTTAATAGGTTCGATAAATTATTATTGATTTGTTTTTTCTTTCTTGCTTCTAATTTTACTAGTGCGCTTTATCTCGATTAAATCGTCGGAAAATAACCTAGTTTATGTAGGGTGGTTGGTTGACTGGTTGGTTAGTTAGGTGTTTCATTGAACCAATGTACCCTTAGCGTGCTGTTGACCCCACTGCCTACGTCACTACCGCCTTACCTCCCCCCCCCCGCACTGCCAACCAACTACCCCATACCCCGCCCGCTACTCTTAACACTAGACTTACTGAAAGCCCAACTTCAGCGGGCACGGTTTTTAAAACGTTAGGAGCGATAATATCTTTGCAATACTTTTTTTTTCCATTTATTTATTTTCATCAATTTTAGTACTAACCGCTCCCGACTTTCCGAAGCCACTAAAACTGTGACATTCCCATTTGGGGTTTATTTTGCGGCTGAAGGAAGTGAAGGTGGAAGTAGATATGGAAGAGGAAGTTTGGGAATGATTATATAATGTATTATATTTCATTTAACAATTTATATTTAGTTCATACAGAATAATGTAGAGCAAGGCTGCCCAACCTTTTTAGCAGTTGGGCAAAATTGACGATTTTGCATCACTGGCGGGCCACTGAATACCTGACGGTACCTATTTCCATGGGGGGGGGGGATTGTTAGAGAATTTCTATAAAACATAATTCCCCACAAAAAAATCTAAATAAGTGCTCCCCCACAAAATATTTGAAATCCATGGGGGGGGGGGTTGTTACGGAACTTCGCTGAGAAAAAATTCCGCACACCCGAACATCATATGTGATACCCTACAGCAATTTTTCGAATTCCATGGGGGGGGGGGGGCGTGGCTACAGGATTCCATTTCGACGCAAAAAATATTATGTCGAAAACCCGTGTATTTTTGTTTCAAAAATAAGTTAACAGGTTAGATTTTTTCGTCGCTGATTCTCGTCCTGAGTAGCCTCAATAGCGATAAATCGCCGTCGTTGGCAACACTGGTGACCGTGCGCAAGCTGCATTGTTTGTTTTACCACGGGCCCGCGACACTTTTTCAAATTGGCGGATTGGCGGGTTTTTTTAAAATGTTTCACGCGGGCCCCTTGTAATTCGTTCGCGGGCCACATTGTGGCCCGCGGGCCTGGGGTTGGGCAGCCTTGATGTAGAGCATATTTCCGGCACATTCTTGAGTTGTACATTCTCTCATGAAACACCGCCATTTAGGTATAGCTTTAACCTTTTTGAGTGACGAGATATGATTAGCCAAGCAGGTAATTTCTGATTTCCTCTTTCCCATCTTCCCTCACTAATCTCTTCAGTCAAACAAGATACCACAGAGAATGCTATAGTCCATCTGGATTCGGACAATCGGAAATCTTGTGCGGTATTCACATCTAAAAAAGGTCTGTAATAATAATAACTGTTACAAAGACAAACAAGTATATTATTGTATTACAATAAGCTTTCAGACGTTATGTTCACAAATTTATTGTAGTAATAATATTTTATTACAGTTGTGCAATGAAATATTTTTATTATTTGTATATTAGCCATGAAATTTACTGTTATGCATTTTTAATCTCGGAATGGACAACAGATAATTCATTCTGTATTTTTATTGTTGTCTGGTTTAACGCATTGATTTTTTTTACCTTCTGGTCTGCTGATGGTCATTTTCCGGGCGTTTGAATTTCAATACTTTTTTTAAAAATCTTTTTTCTTGCAAAAAAATAATAATTACCAATGAATGAAAACCGTGCGAATTTGAATAGGTATGATGGCAATTTTCGAAATGGCCTTGGGATTCCTATCTACAGTTGAAAGGTAATCAACCGCTTGTCCCGCTGATTTTCTGCTTTATAGTTGAGTAAAGCATAAATTGCAATTCAACTGTACTCTCTTGACCCATCGCCTTGCGCTGCAGCTGGAGGGATAGATAAATCGTCCGTAACTCCTGGACACACTGATCCTTAGATTCCTACCCACCCCTTATACTTTTTTTCCTTCACAAAAATTCATCCCCTTAAATAGACCGTCCACACAGCTTCCCCAAATATGACATAGTTGTCTCATTCATCTTCAATGAATGTCTGTTTTTCTGTCATAAACTTGTCTCATTCATCTTTTATATTTGATGAATGTCTTTTTTGCTGTCATCAACTTGTCTCATTCATCTTTGAAGAGTGTCTATTTTTTTTAGTTTTAGCCGTCTTTTCAGTCACATCGAATTATTGAATATCATCAATTCGCATTCAATTATAACCACATTCAACGGATTATATACAACATAGATACAACAGGCAGTTATTGGCGACTTTTAAATATTTTTTAAAGTGTTAATGTGCTTTAGCAAACCCGTCCATGATATCTGAAATATACAGCTGTTACTTCTTCGTTAGGTCGTATTTTAGCGAGATTTATACCAACCGTTAACATGCAATCATAAACGTGACGTAGGCATCATCTTATCAGTGTAACACTTTGCTAACATCCATTAATTCGGTAGCTACATTATTTGTATTAAGCCAAATCGATTAAATATGTTTAATTTATTGCCAATACTTTCGTAGTGACATATTTTAGAAGTTTATAAAATCTTGTAGTTGTTTCTCGTGAAGAGAAGAAAATAAAATCATACTTGTTTTATGAAAATTTAGATCGTGTATGATTTTACTATAGTAACCAATTTTACATGTAAGAATTATAAAAATCACTTTTCCTGGACAAAAACCATGTTTAAATGTAAGAATTGTCTGTTACACGTTGCGTAGTTTTAGGAACGTTATTCAGGAGACCTGTTTAAGGAAAAAGTTCAGCCTTAATGAGGGTCTGTCTAGAGCAGGGGTGGGAAACCTTTTCGCCGTCCGGGGCCATTTAAGTGTTTGTAGTATCACCCGCGGGCCGCACTTATAACTTGAGATTGAATCTTAGTATGAGTCCCCAGCTATGATTAATACTACACCTAGCACATGAAAATGGTGATTTTTGCAGCACACAGTGTGCATCTTGGATAATATAACTCGTTACCACCGAACATGATAACGTTTTCCTTCAAAATGCAGATGAATTCTCAACTGGGATTTTATCGATACATTTCAAACACAAAACTGATTTTAACTTAAGAGTTATCTCCTTGTGCGAGTTTCTAACTGTAATTTAAACTACACCCAGAACACAAAAACGGTTACCATCGGTTTTTGCAACACATAGTCTGTAACTAGAATTTTAAAACTGCCCCTCAAATACGAGAATGGTTTCCTTCTTAAATACGTTTAAAGATAAACCCACAACTGTAATTTTATCTGTAAGTGAGTCTCTATTCAATTAGCATTACACTGATAATTTGTTTACACACCCGCACATTTAATTTGTTATTAGTAAAATAATAATAAATTTTAATAAAAAGAAAAGGTAATATGGATCGCCTAATATATAATTGTGGTCAGCAGGTCGCACCAAAAGTGCTCGCGAACCGCACTCTAAAGCTTGTCTAGAGAGTTGGAAGTGTGATTCATTTGTAATACTGATTTGCAGATCGATTAAAAATCATGAGATATTATAATTGCACGGTTTGTGAAGTTGACAGCATTTATGAAATATTTGCCTCAGGATCATGGCTTTTTGATATTTTCAATTTTATTTGTAATACTATAATTATATTTTTTGAAATTACCTTTAGAAACAATACCGTTATTAAACTTTAAAAATAACTAGTGATTCAAATTTAGACCTTTTAGAAAACTAAACAAAACAAATATACATTACAAATGAAAAAATATTAACTAATAAAAATAAAATAGTTTTCCGATTCAATGTATGTACCTACTTTATCGCTTGACTCTACAATCAGTTCCAGTTTTGAAAATGACACTAAAGTTCAAAGCAAATTTGAGCACGAGAATATTTCACATCAGGCACATATCATAGTCAACCGAAATCAAATCTCCGTTATCAAAAGTAGGTAATCATTATTTTAATTTTCTAAATGTGCGGTTTTATCCTTTTCTGCTACTTCAATCATTTTTTTACCAAGAATTTTAATTCCTATCGTTAATTTGTTATTTTTCGCTTGTAAAATAATAAACAGGTCATATCTATTACTCGCTTCAATAAATATTTAGTACCAAACAAAAAGTGGACCCAAAAGTAACCGGAATTCTCTCCTGGAAGATAGGCCGTTTCTAACAAACTTAAACCTACTTAGGGAGAGTTTTATGAAACCTTCTGCATTATAAACTAAACCCGATAGTGGCAAATTACACTAGCATATTAACTTTTGCATTAGTAGACTAGTGGACTTTGCCGCTTTCGGCTTCAGGCCACTAGCCTACTAACTTCTGCAATAGTAGACTAGTGTACTTTGCCGTTTTCGGCTTCAGTTCACTAGATTGCTAACTTCTGCATTAATAGGCTAGTGACTTTGCTGCTTTCGGTTTCAGGCCACTTACTAGCCAATTAACTTATGCGTTAGTAGGCTAGTGGACTTTGCCGCTTTGAGCTTCAGGCCACTAGTTTACTAATTTGTACCTTAGTAAGCTAGTAGACTTTGTCGTTTTGCCTTAAGAATTTTTTTGGTAAGACTCTTTTCGAGTTTTCCCGATTATTTTAATGGCTGATTTTCACAAGATTTTATATTTTCGCCAAAAAGTATAATTATTCTTCCCGTTAGGATAAAAATGGTTGCAATGATGCAAAAATGTATTGGACACCGCCGTCAGACCATTGATAACGTCGTGGTTATGATGAAAGTTGTTTGACGGGTCGTGGAGTTCTTTTTGATTTTTTTTATTCAAAGATTGAAGAAGCTTGCTCGACAAAAAGGTGAGATACTCTTTCACTACTACAATGCATCTACCCGCACCGTCCTGAGTTTTATATTATTTGTGACCAAAAACAGTACAACCTCCATGCTCCAAACTACCAATTTTACTTTGATTACGACCAGAGCCACGAATTTTACTCTTTCGGGTGAAAACGATCCTCAAAGGGAAACTTTATGCCGACATAAAAAAGTGAAAAAAATATCAGAGTAATCACAAAATGGCATCTGGATTAGTCAGTTCGAAAACTGTTCATTGCATCAAACAAATATGACTAAGGATGACCGAAGCATCAATATGTTAAATAGATATTTGATCCCCCCACGTACATCCGTGAAAGAATAATTTTCAATTTTTAAACCATTATTTTGATTGCAGATTAATCATGTGATACTTAGTTATAACCTTAAGTGTGGAACTAAGTTATTATTTTGTTAGATGTATGAAGTATTTGAGTAAGAAAGGATTTCATTTTTTTCTTATCCAAGATTATTTAAATAAGTTTCTTTAAGAAAGAACTTTTCTACGTCAAGAGCGCCCTCCTTTTAAAAACCGACGAAGTTAAGATAGCAGGCAATGGAAAAATAAAAGGTCCTACAAATAATATAGATCGAGTAAATACGTATTGCTTCGAGTCGCTAGCGGACTTACTTATTTCGTTTCGTTTTCACAGATCTTTGGGGAATACTAATATTGGAAAGGAATTAATAATTTGTATTGTACATGCATACAGATGATTTGATTAATTGAAATCATCAAATGCATAAATATGTAAATACAACAAATGCTCTTTCATCATCAAACTTTTTTGTTTGTTTGATTGATCATATTAATATTGAAAAGTAGGGGAGAGTATCAATGAAATGGACACTTATTGAACCAAACGTTTGCTATCTACCACATATATCCATACACCTTTTTTTAAAACCTGTTGGTAGCCCTAACGTTATACTAGCATACTATTGTTTGGCTTCTTCGCTTTTTCTAAGCATCCGATTCTGATATGCATCAAAAGTAAAAATATTTATAAATCTTCGGAACTTTTAGTTATAAACTCGATTTGAAACTAAAATCACTGTGTTTTATGAATCGGACAATATTTTGCGTAGTGAAATGGACGTCCATTTCGTCACACATTTGATGGCCGATTTAGTACACAAATTTTCTGAGCAATCATATTACTCTCAACAGATACTATATGACAGACACTCTCGAAAAAAGCTGATGGAAGCAACTGCCAAAAAAACAAAAAGGTACATGAGGCTAAGCCGAAATATACCAACTGCAAAAAATATTAATTAAATTATTAGTGAAACCGTACATTGAATCTAGTACTGATGAATTCAGCATAGATATTCCATTGAATGATTCTGAGGATAGTGACATTATCTACTATCGCGTTATTATCTACTATTATGTGAAATGGCTTTAGCCGTGTTTGGTGACCAGATCAATAGCCAGATACTCCCCTATCTTCGTCTTCCCCATCTCATTTACCTCCCCACAATCTTCAGCCTCACAGCATACCCCAATAGGGGATGCCACAGTCTCACTGGCTCCAGACTGTTGGGACCAGTTGAGACTCTTGTACGGTATTCAAATAAAAATATAGGGTTGCCAATGCGTATTTTCTAAAATACTCACAAGAGATGAAGAGATGTTCAAATTCCCCACAAAAATTCCCTTACCTCCAAAATGAAACAAAATTGTATTCAAATTGGCATTTAGTTTTTTTAATATCTAAATATTTTCGTATTTTCTCTTCTGTTCAGGCCTTAAAAATATACTTTAAAATTAATAGACTGAAAATTTGCTGTAAAAGGCAATGAAAATTAGTACGTGCTTACAAATATTTTTTCAATATGGTTGGATAATCAGAAAATGCCCAGAATCCTCGCATTTTCTTCACATAAAGCTTTTTTCCAAATGTTTCTGGCTCTCACCCGTTAAGGGTGTTCTAGGCCATTATTTCAAAATATGGAGAGAGGGAAGGTGAATTTATATATTAATTTTATTTAAATTGTGCAAACTTCAAAATTATATTAAAGATTGGAGTCAAATTCAGACTTGGAAGAGATGAGGTGTTGAAAGAAGAGGTGGAAATTTTAAATAATGCTTTATAGAAAAGAGGGTCAGCCAAAAAATATGTAATCTAAAGTTCCCACTTCTAGACCACCGAATGTACGATCTGAGGAGTCAAGCACGTAAATTTTAAAAAGGTGAAAAGAAACCACGGTTTTGATGTGATAGTCTTTTGTATTGAGGCATAGCAGGCTCCTTTGTATTGACCAGCAATTTACCAATACTCTGACCAAATATTGCGAGTTCTATCTTTCAGGATGAAAACTATGTCAGATATTGGAATGTGATTTACGAGGGTAACAATTAGGGTTGCATGCTCCTTGTTTTGCTAAGGAATCTACAATTTTATTACCCACGATCTAAACACGTCCAGGAATCCTAATCAGAGTTACGGTTTTACCACAGCTTTGAATGGAGGCTGTCAGCACTTGAATAAGGCATACATAGTAATCATCAGGCTGAACAAGAAGACTGGATTTAAGTTTTTGGAGGGAACTGAGAGAATCAGAGAGAACGAGTTAAAAACTATTTTTGGTTATATATTTGAGAGATTCAATTATTGCAATGTACTCCGCTTAAAATATTGAAAATTGGTTTGAAATTGAATAAAATATTTTGTCACTAGAATTATTGTGATAAATGTTAATACCTATATCAAAGTCTAGAGATTTGGAGCCATCAGTAAATAAAATAGAGGAATTGTGCCATTTAGATGAAATTATGTCATTCAACATGTTATTGACAGTACGGGCCCGGAGATTGTAATGTCTTTTAAGGATGCCGATCACTTCTCAAAAGGGTGACGTAACTACATTTTTTTGTTTTTGTTTTTGGAGTGTTATGCCGTGTTGCGCTAACTCTTTTTTTAGCCAACGTTTCGGACAACTTTACAGTGTCCATCATCAGGTCAGATGTGCCTGAATTTAAGTTTCCTATAAAATGTTACTCCTAAAAGTTTAACTTCAGAGGCGTTAGGGATTGGAGAGTTTGAAAGGGCGGATTTTTATGACGGTTTGAGAAGGTGGTACACTGACTCTTCTGGACTGAAAGTTTAAAAAAACATTTAAAGCGAGCCATATAAAAAAGCATCGATGGCTTCATTAAAATATTTGACAGCGGGTGGGATGTTTTTGGATGAAAAGAAGAATGCTTTATCATCTG
This sequence comes from Hesperophylax magnus, assembly GCA_026573805.1. NCBI lineage: Eukaryota > Metazoa > Arthropoda > Insecta > Trichoptera > Limnephilidae > Hesperophylax > Hesperophylax magnus. The sequence continues at coordinate 2,787,878 of JAIUSX010000002.1, forward strand.
CGGACTCAATAACATTTACTTGAAAGGGAAGAGTTACATGCATATCGTATGTGTATGTATTATACAGTAAGAGAGATAATACATGGTCTCGAGGTAAATCTTTCCAAATTAATCTACTTTGTGGAGTAATATTTGGTAGCTCAATGAAAAAATTTCTATCCAGGAATACATTTATAATAGATTGGATGAGCATGTGGTTAGACCAAAGGTTAAAAAAAATATTTTTAAAGATTGGGGTGTAAATATTATCAAATTCGTCTTCTATGTCTATAAAGACTGCACGAAATACTTCCTGGTTCGAACATAAATCTCTCTAAAAACAATTCTTGAAAAATCTATGAAATTCCCCGCAATTTGGGGAATTCTCCAGGAATTGGAAACCCCTGATGTAGATATTATATAATATAGATATATAACTCATGTGTGTGCCAAGACCGAGTTGTTTGGCGGTCCGTCCTCTCTGCCTACCCCTGCGGTGAAACGGCGTGATGGTTAGTTAACTCACGTATACTGGTTGTGATGAATCAGCAGATTCAGTTGTGCTAGCCAAACGGTGTATTTTAACGTGATGGTTCGTTATGAAATTACAATTTATAAAATCTACGTATAATATAATTTATTAAAACTTATATAATCAGCCTTTGTTGATATCTATGTGAATAAATTTTTAAAGCCAAAATATTTTTCGCTGAAGTTCTTATGGTAATAATGCAATAAAGAACCAATTCAATTCTCTTTCAAATTGTATATTCTGCAGTTATCTGTTGCAAATATAAATAAAATTCGAATGATTAAAGAAAAATGTAAGTTTCGTTGACACTCTCCCCTATATCCGATTTCATCGTTATGAATATATTTGTTGAAAAATCTTTAAGGTAAATTACGTTAAAATCTACTCGTTCACAGACGGCGTTAATTTGTTTTTTTTTATGAAAATATACCTTTGCATGTTATCTTTTAAAATATCTAGAATAATTATTTATTTATGCCCGTACATACGAAATATGAATATGAATAAATAAAAACTCAATTATTTCAAGAAAGGTATACAAATACAATATCGTATCAGTGATTCTGTTTATATTCCTTTCTTGATAGAGTTGAGTTTTTCTAAACAAAATTTGATAAAACTATTTATTCATATTGCATAAGTACTGGCGCAAACTTATATATAAATTTTAATATTTTAAAGCATAACTTGCAAAAAAATATTAAAAAAATAAATAAATTACCGCCATCTATGAACCTTGCAATACACGTATCATCCGACTGATAAAATTTTATATAAGCCCTTCATTCCACTGTGTCGGTATCGGTACCGAATCGACAAAAACGGGAGACCTTGCGCAGTAAAGTCAAGCTCACTACGGTTTGCAGCACAGCCATTGTGGTACTTTTCTGCCCAGTGTCTCCTGTTTTTGTCGATTCGGTACCGATACCGACCCAGTCGGACGACAGTTAAATGTAAAAATTTTAAATTAGGCTCTTTAAATAAATGAGCAGATTCAAGATATATATTAAAATCATAAATTCATTTAAACTTGTAATCACTTTATATTCTTGGACAACAAATATTTTTCCAAACAACCAATAACACCATTTAAAACTCCTAACTTTCAAAGCAATAAAATACTTGAGTTTTTTTCTCGGTAAATTTTGGTACGTAATAAATATCCACTCAAACACAAAATTGTTTTCCATTTTAAGATTTCATTGGAAAGTCTAGCCAATTTCATTAAAACAGCGGAACAGAAGAGGATTTCTTTGTTTCATTCATTTTACAAACGGTGGGAATGCGGTTTGTCTTTGTCTAATTATGTCGAGTTCACTTTAGGAGAGCTTTTATGTTGTAACATCAAAGTATGAACCGCCCGCCCCGAGGGCCCGTCCACTGCCCGCTACCCACTGCCCACCGTGGCTATAGGAATATTATGATACGAAATAAGTAAAAGACTTGTTAAAGAAATTAGCTGGCGTATTATGACTAACGATGACCTCATTTTTTAGTCTGACACGATGATAACTGTGCGTTTTGTTGTGATATTCATAAATATTTCGCCAATTTATAAAGGAAACTGTTTAAATCAGCTTCAAAGTTTTTTTTATCACTTAATATTTTTTACGATAACTAAAGCAATCGATCACCTAAATAGTACTTAAATTTGATGATTTGTAAATATGCAGAATGTGATGTTGTCGTTTCGAATTATTATGAATTATTACTTTGATTTTGAATGGGTACCAATAAAGATATTTTTTTGTGGCAGAATGCAAAATCATTATACAATACCTACAACCTACTGGTTGTAAGAGGTTAAGGGCACTAACTTCAGAAGGTATGATTTTAAATTTTCGTTGTTTATTATCTATACAATTTTTCTTCCTCCTAGCAATAAATATTTATTACCTGAAAAATAGATAAAAAACTAAAAAAGTCATTTATCTTTTTTACTATCATGTAGAAATTCCTTCCAAAATCAGTATTTTACCCCGCAAATAATTCAACTAGAAAAAAATACATAAAACCTTGTAGTTTCGAAAAAAGCTTTTTATTTGTATTATCATGTAGCACCTCCTGAAATTAGCATACTTTACCCCCATATACTGTGTATATAATTTATTAACAGGTTAGGTGAGGTTAGTTTTTATTGTTATTACTACCTTATTAATAGATTTTTTTTTCCAATATCATTAGCTTTTATTCAAGTGTTATTTTGTTACTTGATTATTATTTTTGTTATTTTATACAATATCTGAATATTCGAGCTAATGATATAAACAAAGTGGAAAAAACAATGGATTAATCAATCTGTCTTATAATAATATGATCTACTATCTATCTTCTACATATCTTCTATATTTCTTCTATCTACTAATATCATAGGCATCCAAATTGTCTATGATTTATGTAAATAAGACTATATGTGGCGGGTGAGAGGACATCGGGGCGAAGTTTTTTTTACTCTTTTTGCAAATCTACAGTTTTATTCCGAGGTTGATGAAATTTTGCACGCTTGATTTTCAAAACAAGTTGTTGTCTGATTTCAAAAAACTCTGTGTAAAGCCCGGGCAAGTATAAATTGAGACTTCGGTTAGTATAAATTGTAAATTTCCGCCCAACTTTTGTAAATTATTTTGCTTTGAAATGAAATAAAAGACATTAATAATTTTTATTTAAATTTCGTGATAAACAGACATCGACATGATAATACCACCACGAAATCACAGTTTTATGCAACGTTTTCGAATCAAAGAATCAAATCACTGAACCACATCAACAAAATCTTGAAGCTTGGAACTAATTTGAATGGTGAAACTAGAAGAAAAAATGAAACCGTGAACAAAATCCTCATTAATAATATTAAAACAGTACATAAACCCTTATAAAATGTGTTAAGTGTAACATTTTCACAAAACTGCTTTGAATATGAGCGACATTCGCATAAAACCTGTGTAAAGAGTAATATGTCCCGCCAATATGTTTTTTCGTAACAAGATTGCCGAAAAATTGCTGAGTTTCGCGATTGACTGCGACTGGCAAAAAAGTGCCCCGTTTTCCGATAGAATAATGTGAAGCAGAAGAAGATGGGACAGGATTGGTGCGTCCGGAGGAAGAGGAAGCGTGTGGGCAGCGGGGGAGGGGGAGGGGGCTCTCTCAGAGTCGGGACCACGCACCCGTAAGCAAATATTTACCATTATTAATATTACATTATTGACTAGTGACCCGAAAGGGTTAACCTTATTAGCATTTAGTGTAGCGTGTGCATTATGTTTGAATTTCAGTCAAAGTTTGATTCTCGTTACTCATTTTTTTAGTTTCAGTTTCTATATCAATTTCAGTTTCGGTTTCAGGCATTTATTAACAAATGTAATACGGCACTATTTTATTTTATTGATATAAAAGTACATTGATAACAATTTACACCATTTCCTAGTAATGACTGATTTGTGGTAGGTATATTGAGTTATATATTACCGGGTGATGTGTGTAGTATACAATAATATTTGTTTAATTTACCCGAAGAGAGTCGTGAGAGCAATACTCTGTCTAACAAATTATTATAAGCATTAATTACCCGCCTGAAATATCCATGCAAATTGAAAACATCTCGCGAGTAAAAATAAATGCAGCTGACGGGAATTGAACCCGCACCTTCTGATGTCTGGTCAGGTGGTCTGGACCACTGAGCTACTTCGGCTTATTCCCAACCCTCCAAATAATTCAATATATACAAGTACTTCAATAGAAGTACTTCATTTCGTGGACATTTTGAAAAGCTTTGTCGAAATTGGAGCTATTGCTGCAGCGCACCTCTGCGATACCAGGTCAGGTATTTCATCAGGCCTTCTAGCTTTACTAACATCAAGCCCTCGTAAGACCTGGAGTACATACCGATGCCAGATATTTAGCTTTTTTCATATAGAAACCGCAGTGAAGAACCGACGACGGAACAGCACCTCGATCATCGAGGATCGAGTTTTCCGCAAACATTTCACCTAATAAGTTGGCCTTTTGGTGACGGTGTTTGCTAGTGAGCCGAGAGATCTGAGAGGTGGTCGACTGGCTTTGAGCCCGCAAGTGACGAGAACGCTCTGCTGACATGTGGGCAGGTAGCCAGATTTTTGCTGATCTTCAGGTCGTGCTCGAAATTTGACCTATTCACGATTCTCTTGCCTTCATTACCATTTTGTAATAAGCTGATCTGTTTTCAACGTTCGAGATGTATTATAGGCCCGGTAAGCCGCATTTATTATCGATTGCCTTGGAGCATTGTCGACTGAACAACGGCTTTGAGCCCCCACTAATTTCATTAACAGAGAATCGTATGAACCCATCACTTCACGACTTCATTACTTCACCAATCTTCTGGGAAAATCTGGAAGGATCTAAAGTCTGAAAACAGACAACTGACCACGGGAAAGCATTAAAATGTGTCCACAGACTAAACCAATCTGCTGACCCATAGTGCCACAGTTTTCTCTTCAGCCTATCATTTGGCGATCTGAAGTTAACAGGGTCATCACCAGGCAGTGGTCAGACGATCTTAAAGGCACTGTGACCTCAATCTTGTATCCGTGTGGCATAAGGAACCCTTGTGGGCTCCTGAACTATTTGCTCCAATCTGTGTCAAAATGCAAAGTATTCCGCCTGTTGTCCAGCCGAGTCTGTTGATCCGGAGAACTTCAACTATGGTTCGTTATGAACATTGAAGTCCCCCAGAACTACAAACTTGGAGGGTAGCGGGGCAAGAGATCACCAATAGTATTTCTCAGATGTTTGAATAGCTAGGATTCTTACCGTACTGACAAGACTGACGCGCACCCACATTACGTCAAATCTGGAGTTTTGCAGATGCAACAGCCACATACAATTGATGTCAGCTCAGATACAGAGACATACTTCTTCTTTAAGTCTGAACTTGCCTATGAGGGTGATGCCCGGGCAGTTCAAATAGGAAGCTATCTACATTGTGAGAAAAGGTGACGGAGAGCGAAATTAAAATTTGTATGCAGACCGTGAATGTTCACTTACAGTTTTGGCCCGCGTATTTAAAATGCAAAAAAATTATAACATATTTAACACCTATATTACGGTGGTTTGAGGAAAAATCTCCATCTTTGGTGTAGGGGCCCTACCACTAGGCGACGGCCTGGACGAGGTGTTTTCTGATTTCCGGTAGCGCTCACTCGTCCCAGCTATTCTGTGGCGCATCAAAGCAGCGAACCCATGCAACTTTCCTTCTGGGACCATCTGCGAGGCGCTGCATTGCCAAGGGAGGCCAAACAGCGGCCTGTATACGAGGATATAAGTGTGTGTGAGTTTGTTTGTAGGTGTGCGAAGTGGTGATCTAAATAAATAAAGCGATAGATCTGCGCATTTAACAGTATATATAATTCACATGATACTCCTTTAAAATGTTAGCAGTAATCCGAGAAAAAAGTTCATTTTAGAGTTAAGGCAAAAGTATTGAATGTATGAAGAATGAGAAGCACGGTTAATTTGCGTTTTAATTTGTTTTGTCACTAAGCGTTTAGAATAGAATTTTATGGCGGATATGTTTCAAAGGTATTTTAAACATAATTAGGGACAGCAATTCAGTATAATACATGTATATTTTTTTAATTCTATGTAGAAATGTTGACTACTAGCTAATATTTGCTGTGTTGCAAATATCGAAATGTTTATTGAAAGTAAAAGAAGGAAGGAATTTGGAGGTAAATTGTTTTATAAACTTGTTTTTGAATACGTTTTATACTTATAATTATTTATTTTTGGAGTATTATGCCGTGTTTGCTTCCTTCTTATCAACGTTTCGGACATCATTACTGTGTCTATCATAAGGGTAAATGTTCTATTACGGATACAAGGTAGACGTTTTATTTATTGAAAAATAGTACATTACAAAGATATCATAACCCGATCATGTCACTAGGGAATTCCTGTGTCAAGGAGTGCAGCGTTTATTATTTTCATTTATTTATTTATAAGGCGTAGATGGTTTACATAAAGTCCCCTTGAGCACTTACGCTATAGGCCCATTGTAGTATCTCCCATTTTACCTCATTCATTTAGCAGTCATCCGGTCCTTTTTATAAAGTGGCTATGACATCTGGTTCCACAATGTGTCTTCCCAGAACTATCCTTTCCAATCCCACATTGGTTCCCGGAAAACCCCACGAGGGAAGAGAGCCTCATCTCTCTTCTCCACTCCCCTTTGGTTCCCTGACAGGTTCGTACAGGGTGTCCAGGGGTAAAGTGCACAAACTTTGGGAGGTGATTCCACATGTTATTTATACGTAAAAAATAAACTTTTTCAAAATTTCAACGTTTTAAGGTACTTTTCAGTTTTCAGTTGATTTGCTTGTATTGAGAAAATAATATTCTCAATACAAGCATGAAGAAGAGAACACACACACACACGGAGAAGACTCACTGATATAAAATATTGCTAATTTATTAAAAATATCTTCCAATTATTCGTAATCCTGTTAAAACAGGCCCTTAACGAATGAATTGATTAGTTTCACATTTAAAAAAAATGTTAAAAGGAATGAATTTACTCGACGACACAACACGTGTGCATAAAAATCATTACATTTTCGTCATTGTATATTAATAAGGCAAACGCAGGTGCATGAACACTTGTTTCGATATATTCGGAAAGTACTAACATTATATTAGGAAATGGCTTGCTGTCCCGTTTTTAACAGGATTTTAATAAATCAGCAATACTTATTTTTCTCCGTGCAGAATTTCGAATAAATTGATTTGTCTTTTTTTACTTCAACCATGTCGAAGAATAACCTGCCAAAGTTTGTACACTTTACCCCCGGACACCCTGTATATTCCAAAACATTCGTACAATTTTTTTCACTAAAATATATACTTCTTTTTGGCTGAATAAAGTTATTAAAGTTTATTTATACTTAAAAGCCTCGGCACGGGGTACCACAGTAATAATATTGATTGCTTAAAATTCTATTATGTAAAATTACATCGTAATACCACATTCAATGAGTTTAAGAAAAAAATTATCCTAATTTTTAAACTATATTTCCCAGCGAAAAAAGCTGTGTACGTGAATTCGATCATCCTTTCGATCCCATATTCTCAGGAATTTCACTTATTTTTCAAGCATTCTCTATCTTCCTAATAAGCCATTCTGTATGGCTGCCAAAGAATTAAAACTACGCGTGGATCTCTAGGTTAAATAGACTTTTATTATATTTTTTAATTATTAGGGGTAGGTGAGGATATTTGCGGTTTTCTTGAATCCAATCAATTTGTTTATTTATTAACGGACTATGTCCAATTACAATATAAAACATATTACACTAAGCTTATACGAGAAAAAAAAGGAATATTTTTTTTTTCAAATATAACCAAAACAGGGCACAGAAACTATAAAGGTAATGTCAAGTCTATACAGGAACAGAGTGTTGATGGAGTTCACGCCTTCTGCACATCAATACAAACTACTTCGATTACTTGTATAATGACTGACAAAAATTATTAAGAGGAAGCTACAAGCCAAAAATGTGTTTATTCTTGGTATACCTTATATTGTAGGTAATAGGTATTAAAATCCCTTGACAAACGAAGTCTACAAGCGTACGATTACAAGCACAAAACTGTTTTTTATTTATTTTGTTAATAATTTTATAAGAAAGCAAAAAGCTTAATGAAGTGAAACTGTCACAGATAATCTTAGCTATAATACTGTATTTTTTAAAAGTTGTTTCCTTTATGCGTTCATACATATCTATTGAAAAAATATTTTTTTAGTAGTTTACATTTATATTTATTATTGAGTTATTTAATTTTTTATTTGTATTCTACTCAAGCGAAACTATAGGAAAACCTTCAATTTATCTAAAGCATATTTTTTGGTATGCATAATGTACACCAATTCGTTATAAAGATTAATCAAAATAGTCATTTGGCATTAAGCTTCGCCTTAATATATACTTATACCAAAAAATTCAAGGCCCTGACTTGAGTTGAACAGTCAGGCCATTCTGGACATTGGTGAATGGTATCCATAATTCGCAGAGAGTTGATTGACGAAATGCAATTCATTATCAACGAGTCTTGGGGAAAGGATATTTAAAGGGGTGAATAGCAACAAAGTAGGAAATAATTTAGTTAATAATTTTCAAAGTGCAGATGACATCAAAGTTTTTCTTACGTTTTACGATGATGTGCAGATTCGATATGATTAGTAAGAACATTGCTTTAGTACGGTTATATAATTTTGTATTATCGTTCACGCAATTAGATATGCATCAAACAACCCACACTTAGGATTGTGTGTATGTGTACTAGGGTGTATCGATTTTTAACTTTTTTTTTGTTTTCAAATTCCAAGTTGAGAAAAAGTTGCTACTAGGTACCACAACTTACCACAAAAAGTTTTGGATTTTTAAAAAAATGTTTAGTTCTCCCGCACAAGCCTTAAAGTTTTAATTTTTTTCAAAAAATATAAAAAAAAATTTAAATTTAAAAAAAATAAAATCGTAACTTTTGTGTTCTGAACTCTTTTTATGCCTTCTGTAAGAAAATTAAAATTAATTTCGGTGGTTTAAACTTTAAAAAAAAACATGGTTCATATATGTACACAAAATTACAAAATTTCATCAAAATTAACAAACTTTAGGGCTTGTGCGGGAGACCTAAAATCCATTTTTTATATAAAAAAAAATCGTTTCTTACTTATTTTTATGCCCTAATAATACTGTTTTTAACTTGGAATAAACACAAAAGTTACGATTTTATTTTTTTAAATTTAAAATTTTTTTTATATTTTTTGAAAAAAATTAAAACTTTAGGCCTTGTGCGGGAGACCTAAACATTTTTTTAAAAATCCAAAATTTCTTGTGGTAAGTTGTGGTACCTAGTAGCAACTTTTTCTCAACTTGGAATTTGAAAACAAAAAAAAAGTTAAAAATCGATACACCCTAATGTGTACATGCGTATACTTCTTCCAATGATGCCCTTGCGAAAAGTCACTGAGGAACAGCCTTTTGTCTCGCTTATGCATCCCTACTGTTTTTTTTTTATCGATAAATGACAACAGGTGTATCGTAAAGTTTTTATAGTTATTCTTTTTATTCCATTTGTCGGATTTTTCTTTTCTGAAGTCAAAAAACATGTATGAAATTTACATTATGCATGCACTAATTTTTCAGCTAAATTCTGGTTAAGATACCTATGATTAAGATGCATTTCAAAAGTTTTTACTAAATTATATACTTTTTTTGTTTGAGCGTGGAGGAAAGAAGGGAGAGGAGATGGCACTATGGCAACTGGGCACAACACATCAAACTAACTCAACTGGGCACACCTAGGCGTGGCTTACTACTCCGCATGAGGAGACTGTTTCTTCACAAATTATGAAGTGCGTTCGTTAGTGTAAACGAGGAAATTCAGTGTGAAATTTTGTAAAAACCATGCAGGAAAAAAGTTTATTATTTATTTTATTTATTTGGTACAATATTTTTTACATTTTAAGTTTTCCAGTAATGTAGGCCTCACTGGGTGGCTTGCCCGTGCTGAGGTTTTATGAGGTTTGAGAGTTTAAAACTAGAGTTGGCATTATTTTTCACGTGGAAGTATTTTTCCTTTGTTTTTTTTTAAAATAATAAATCGATCGTTTCCATCACGTATTTCTGATGTGGTAGCCGACTCACAATCGCTTAGCATTGGTTTGACATACCGTGTTGATTTCATTTCATTTCATCCACTTGGCTAAAGTATTCACCGAGCTTAACAGAAATCCAGAAATCAATTCCGATACTTCACCACATACTCGACTAGCTTATCGACTAAATACTAAATATCGTACCACAATTGTTCAAGAATTCATTTAAAAATAATAAGCTTTGCAAAAAAGTTTTATAATAATTGTGCATTAAAAGTGTTATTTAATAAATTATATAAATTATTACGAGTACAACTCGTAATAATTTATTAAAATTATTACGAGTTGTACTCTGAAAATAGTGATTACTGTGTAAATGCGTTTCCTCACCACAAAGAGGCATAATTTATAGGTGGTTTCAACAATTACCTGTTGATGATACCAATCATTTAGATTTACTTCCCGAGTCAAACGTAAATGATTCCGATGTCGAAAACTATTAATTAATGAAAATTAATCTTATTTTTGTTTATATGAATATGTACCGTTAATTGATTATTTGTTTTCGCGTATGTCTAGGAAGTGTAAGAATTTTAAATTAAACAAAATCGTAGCAGTTTTAGGATTTTTAATGGATTCATAAAAAAACATTGTTAATTCCTTTGGGCAGATTATTAAAATCTTTAATTGCTGAGAAAAATTACCGCCAAATTTTGGAATTTTTATGTTGTATTGGGATCTCATTGATAAATTAGTTTCAATTTTCTTTGAAGATTTTGATAATTGAGGTTTTTGTGTGGACATCTTGGCGAATCCTACAAATCATAAAGCGTAGATAATGTAGTTTTGGTGATTTATCTGTAGTACTGTTTTAGTTTATATTTCATTTTATGTTACTGTTACTTGTTTTAATGATATTTTTTATTAGTTTTACATTACTACATGCTTGTATGGCATAAATTCTATTCTTGTAATCTATATAAAAACCCAGCTGGGCTTAAAAACGAGTAAACGAAAATGTTGAACTTACTAGGTACGTACTCCTATTTACCTAAATATTATTGTTCGACGTGTATTATGTTTGTCAAAGCCCTACGGGTGTTCAATAAACAAGATGAAATGAAATAAAAAAGACGATGAGTGAAAAAAAGTATGAATATTTATAAGGTGAAACTTTGATGTTCACTTTTAATTAAATTGTTTGTATGCTTCGCCGAAAAAACCCTTTTAATATCAGTATATTCTACCTGTCATTATTTACATAAAAATGAATTTTTATTATAATCGTAGAAACGTCATTTATTTACCCTACTAAATAAATGTTATCAAAAAAACGCTATGGGGTAAAAATAATCAATTATTGCTTGTTATGGGTAAATTGCAGCTTGCCAATATTATATTTAATTATATCCAAAATAATTATTACTGTGTTAGGGGCAAGCTCAACGTTATTGCGTAGTATATTTATTCAAAGTCTAAAAAACGGTCTGCTTCGTCACAATAAATACAACTTTAACTGCTTCGAAAAGAGTTATTTTACTATTTCATCAGCATCAATAATTGACAATAGACTCAAACAAGATAATCACGTAGACAGAGGGTCGGTCAGCGACAGTCATCACATCAAGCAGGTGAGAGTAAACGTGCTCGCCGCTAGGTCGGAAGGTGTAGAGGCAGACCAGTCCGGATCAGGTTCGCTGTTGCCGTTCACCTGTGCACTGTGCACTGTGCACCGGTACTATACTGTATATCGTACTGTACTGTGTAGTAGTGTACTGGTGGAGACAGGTTCCCACGTTGGCCGCACAGCGCTGCAGGCGCACGCAACAACTGGTATCTGGTATGACAGCCCGGCCGGTCGCGTACGGTCTCATGCCGTAGTCGGTAAATGCCGTCTAACCGGCTCGCACGTACAACCAGCTACAAAATCGATATCTCTAACATTGTTCCAAAAAGACTACATAACCTCCAAAAAGAACCGCGCTACTTAAATAAGCGTAGCTTTAATCCGCGTCGCTCAAGATGGACGGTTTCCCGCCGAGTTCACGCACCGCAAGTGTTATTTGACATTCGTGCAAATGTTTTCCCGTGAATAATATTCGTAAATAATCCACTCATAAATGTCAGTGAGTGATCTTGATTGTGAGCAATGCGAGAGCCGTGAGCAGTGCGTGGCTTAACGTGAATTCGTATGGGGTGCGAGACGGGGGGTGGGAAAGCGCCGAGCGGCCCCCGCGTGTCTACGCCGGCGGCCAATCAGGTGGCGAGCACTTTTCCAAAATGGCCGCCACAACATGGCGGACGCAATTAAGGGTTTTCAGCGCGCGAAACATTCGCAAGGGTTTGTGTGAGATCGTTTTCTTTTCAACCCCTAGTCGAGACTAGGGGATATTTATCATAAGCCTATTAACACGTGACTTCGAGGAGACGACAAACAAACATGCCCTACAAACACGCTTTCTTATTGACAAAATTATTACCAAAATCAATGTTGTGTACTTGCAGTGTTTACAAATCAATTGTTACCATTTCAAACTTGCAAAAATATTTGTTGGGTTTCAGTTTCGATTGAAATTGTTCAAAGTGTGTAAAACCGAGTTCCACTCGCTTCATTGACTGAATATAAGCAACAATATTTTCACTCTCAACATTGTTTTAAAAGTAAATGTATTGTTTTAATGTTTATTATGGTTTCGCCAACATAACAACACCTCTTAACATATTCTAGCGAGAGTATGACATTAAAACTAAACGGTTTTAAATATAGTTTTGTAACTATGGTAAATTTTATGAAATTGAATTGGTATAAATTAATAGCGTTCTTTTGTCGTGTTGAAATGATGTGGGTTTCTTTTTTATCTTAACGCTAATTCAAACGCTGGAACTACGTAAAACAATAATTTTATATGGAAATAGCATGCGGGGACATAGCAGAAGTTGCTTTGAATATTAATTATTGATCTAATTAAGTCAATCATACTGTTAGAATAGTGCCATATATATACTGGTAAATTATTACTTACTGATATTGTTGACTGGCATAATTCTCATAATCATATACAGGGTTTTCCAATAAAAGGTGTTATTTTGATATTCAATCGTAAAAGATCAACGGTTTCATTGCTTGTGTGGTACGTAGCGCCGTCTTGTTGAAAATAAACGTTGTCCAGATCAATATCATCCAATTCCTGCCATAAAAAAAAATAATCATCTCTTGATAGCGATATTCATTCACCGTAACTGTTGCTCCAGCCTAATTTTCGAAAAAGTAAGGTCCAATGACTCCGCCGGACCATAAACCGCAAGAAACAGTCATACGTTGAGAATAGAGATGCTTTTTAACAATAATTCTTGGGTTTTCCGAGCCCCAGATGCGACAATTTTTCTTTTTGAGGTGGAAATGGGCCTCATCACTCAAGATGATTTGCATTTGATTCACTCAAGTGAATTTTAATAATTTAAATGAGTTGTTGAAGCGCGTATCGTTCCATTTTTATTAATGGCGTAGTTTTTACTTGTTAAATGTCAAAAAATGACAGCTTCAAAAGTAACATCTATGGAAATAGTGGGCTATTCAAAATAACACCTCTTATTGGAAAACCTATATATTATATAAAAAATCAACCTGCGTATGTTTGCGTTCGCAAAACTCGTAATCGACCGGTATCGCTGAAAATTTCAAAGTTTGTTGAAGCGCGTATCGTTCCATTTTTATTAATGGCGTAGTTTTTACTTGTCAAATGTCAAAAAATGACAGCTTCAAAAGTAACATCTATCGAAATAGTGGGCTATTCAAAATAACACCTCTTATTAGAAAACCTATATATTATATAAAAAATCAACCTGCGTATGTTTGCGTTCGCAAAACTCGTAATCGACCGGTATCGCTGAAAATTTCAAAGTTTGTTGTTTTTAGTGCCAGGAGTGTGTAGATAGGTAGAAGAAATCAGGGATACCCTGGGAATGCTTTACGCACTATCACTGCAACGGAATGAGATACGGGAGTCGAATTCAAGTCTATGGAATATAGTTTTTTTAACAGTAACAATGTTGTATACAGTAGCGAGTGGTGGAAGAAGTTGGAGACGCCCATGGAGGACATTAGCTTCTACAACTTTCTCGCAAAACAAACTCGTTTTCAGTGAACCAACATTTATCTTGTTATAAGCTGAATGTCCTTTCATTTGGGCCATTAAGTCACGAGTCATTTTTTACTTGAGACAAAAAGTTTCGTCGGTAAATCGAGCAATCGGTAAAACTGATCACTTTGTGAATTACGTTTGCAGTTTTTACTATAATGTGTATTTATTTATTGTATCTCACTATACATAAAACACTTTTTTTTTCTCATAAAAATCAACTTCACTAGGACTGAGCCTGTATCGAGGTTAACAATTTACATTATAGTGAAGCAAACATAAGAGTAATCACAAACATAAATTAATTCTACATAAAAACACAAAATATTTCAAAATTAAAGAAAAAAATAAGTATTAGATGTGTTACCAGATGGGTAATTTGACAGTATATTGTAACAATATTTGAACCATAACTAATCATTAATCATTATTCAAAGAAGAAGCAAAGTAGATAATAAAGACAGATAGGGTGACATTCAGTTTTTAGTAAATGGGACTTATATAAAATCTTATTATTTAAGAAAGGACAAGGTTGAAAAAATATTAAGACAATTGTCTGTCAATACAAAAATCTTAATTAAATTTCTAAATTTAACTAAGGAATTGGTAGACTTGATATTATTTGGAAGAATATTAAACATAAGTGGTGCCTGATATAAATAATTTCTTTGAACAAAAGAAGTTTTAGTATGTACCGCCACAAAGTTCAATGTAGAGCTAATTCTAGTTGTCCGCATTTGTTGTGTTCTTTCAGCAAATTTAATATTGATAAAAAATCGACAAAGTATTTGAGTGATATATAGCTGTTTTATACACATAACATTACATTCCTTATAAAGTAGGTTGGATGGATAACAGATTTTTTTTTTGTACATTACTTTAAGGATCATTGGGTATTATATCTATATATACATTCTTGATACTAAAGTGATCGAATAAGTATGTATTTTTGTTTGTTGATAATATTTAATTGCCGATATTGGGTTGCGATTAAGATAAACTATTTTTAATGTACGCGGAAAGACTAAATTGAAACTAATGGACATTATTTTAGGAATGATTTCATTTTCAGTGTTTTAATGATATTAATTACTACTAATTAGTGATACCGTATCCGTCCATTGCAAGGAATCTGATTAGGAAGGCAATCCAATAAACCGTGATGGTTCAATTATGTGATTATAAATTTTATAACCGGATTTTTTGAACGGAGTTATTCACTTGAAAAAAGACCCACAAATCTTACGAAACAGTCGGTTGAGTGGGACGAATCTATATTTGTACATAAATTATGCATATTCTCGATTTAATGAGCACGTTTTTTTCAAAACCATATGCGAGATTTACATTTGCAAATAACTCATTATTGATTATGTAAAATCTAACGATTGTGACATGATTAACGAAATATATACGAGAAGTGGTTCAAATGGATTAGTGTCTTCTAAAAAACTTGCCCTCCCAAGTTTTTGCTTTTATGAATAATTAATTATTCGAGCGAATCGTCAACGATTGCATTGTAGGTAGTATATTATTCTGCCCTTGAAACGTGTTACACTTATTGTTGGTCTTGCTTGCCAAAAATCTAATATAGTCTCTCGCTTCAACTCTATCCAATCGATAATTTATTTACTGTTGTGTTGCATAATTACAAATATCGATTCCATTCATTTGATAAATTGTTTTTTTGCGATCTTCGCGTCAGTGTCGGCACTTAAAAGAAGTAATGTAGTAGCAATCAATCAATTAGTAAATACTATAATATATATAAATTATACAGAAACGCCAATCTACTCAATTTAGATTTTTGTCTTCTCTGTAATCTAGGATTAATGCTTCAGATTAATTTAATCATTTTTTTTAGCTGACGCTATCGGGCATGTATAGTAGCTTTGAAGCTTTGTTGTTCATTCAAAAATTACCGAAGAAATTTCTGATGCTGCTTAAGAACAATAACACATTAAAAGCACTAGCCGAACCACGAATTATGAGAAAATTTTTGCGGTTGCTTCGTTCCTTTCCCATAACTCATGAAAAAGGAAGCATGTATGCAGCATAAGATGGCAATAATTCTGTACTATGTTTGCTTATTTTTCAATATATTCCTCACATTTTGCAATTTAGAAATACGTGAGTAATGTGGTGCCTATCATATTTTATCTCGTAAAAGACAAATACAACCACATATTTTAAATAAAAAAATGTAATTACATGACAACATTTGAATAAATTTATATATTATGTATATATACTCGTATATATAAATATATCTAAATACTATAATGTCAACGATAGTTAATATATAAGAAATAATTTCAAAAAATCTCAAATAGTGTTATGTTATCAAATGGGTTAAAATACTTAGTTTTTCTTGCCGAGCCAAGAATAATTCAAAACAGTATTTTTCTCTCTCGTCAAATATTATAATATCATATTGTCATCTCTGTGCGCTGCATACAAAGTATAAATTAAAGAAAATTGTTCCTTGTGGTGATGACAAATCATCCGTTGTCTTAATAATTTCATGTGACTTCACTACACATTTCCGCGACAGTAATGATCGGCGGATCGGCGGATCGGCGGTGCGCTCGACGCTCCGCTCGACGCTCGACTCTCGGAAGTGGCTCGCAAAGCATGCCATGCGCCGCACCGTGCTATACGCTGATTAGGCTATTAGCAATTAGTACGCTAGGTTATACGATGGGTTATACGCCGTGCTGTACGCTATGCTGTATACATTCTATAAGCTACGCTGTGCTGTCGCTGTGCATTCGAGACGAAGGACACTATGCCGTCTCTAATTGCTATTTCGACTTCACTGCGATAGTACGCCGTGGCAGAGACCGACCATTGTATGTATCTCTGTTTCACGTGCCAAGACCAAATCCAAGACCGTGGTTAATTGGGATTTTGCGCAGCGCTTGTTTACCGAACACCACCAACGTGAGTGAGCTATACTAAACTCGATCGATAATATTTTATACAATCTAAAAATATTCATGAACGTCTTTACGGATGTTTTTTTTCGTAACGAAACTCGTACGCAAACATCATGTGAAAATCATTTGGATTCGTCTTATTTTTTTTTGCCGCAGACATGTGACTAAAGAAAACCATTTTTACGATGAATTGTAAATAATTAGTGAATAAAAATTAAAAGATTTCTTCGATAATTCTTTAGTTTTTTTTCTTAAGATGCTTGATAAAATTAGGCAAGATAACACAAAATATTATTTTCCTACGTATTAAAATAAATATGAGTATTGTTTCTAATAGTTGGGGAAAATTTTTAATTTCAAATAGTAGATAAACTACCTTCAACGTACCTGTGTATTTCTGTATTGCTTTGAAAAGTTTCAGGTTACATCGAGTTAAATAATAAGATTTGTCAAAGTTCCATAAAGGATTCTTAACACTTTGACACCAGGGAGGAAAACAGATCAGTCGTTTCCATTTTATCGGAGAAAACATGGTTTTATTTTAGATAGAAGATAACCTTAGAATTAAAGAAGAAAGAGGTTTTAACACTTAACTGTTATACATGTTTTCAACAACGTACACGGTATACTTGGGTCTAATTGGACCCGTATGGTATAATTCAATTATGTAGTGAAACATTGAATTTGGTAATTTTTATTATTTTTTTATTTGTATTTTCATTTATTGTAAATATTATATATTACACCAAGTGATAAAATAATCAAATAATAAAGTTATTCACATATTGAAATATAGGTATACAAGAGGACAAACTTATTAATTTGGACACATTGAGTTATTATTATTAATTTAAACTCAAAATAACTTCTCCTCTAAACTAAGATTAAGACATCTCGATTCATAAAATCACTGAACATTTCTTAGAAAGAGACAAAATTACAATAATCCTTTTTCGTCATTTTTTATAATAGATATAAAAAAACATTCTTTGAATGTGAGTCAAAACATTAAAAAAATAGAAAGTTACAAGCAATATTTTAGCATGTCGCAGGCATACTACAGTGAAATTTTCTTAATATTTCACATTTCATGCAGACAATGTTGGTTTTGGTAAAAATTTACCCTTAAAGTTACATGGGTCGAATCTGACCCGAGAGAGGACGTAACTCCCAAAATAAATGTTGCACTGAACGCGCGGACAACTACATTGGCCGGGTCTATTTTGAACTATGTTTACCAGTTAAGTGTTAAGAAGATTCCATGATAGTTATGAAAGAGTGGTTCAGAGTTTACGACAAGGTAAAGTTTTCCGGTACCCAATGTTTCTAATAACTTCCGCAAGTTGCCATAAGACTCATGTAAACACACCCTAACATATCTGACCCATCTAAAGTTCTAAAGTTCATATTATTATGTCTTACTTCTGTGGTCCTTATTTTTTCATAGATTTTTTCCCCTGAAATTGGGAAGTTTCGCAATTCTGGTAATATGGACGTGCGCTGTAAAGGAAAATAAAAGGGGTGGTGTAAATCTATTTTTCTCGGCTATAGATAATGCAAAACTACGATAAGGTAAAACCACGATAAATACTTATAAAATTGACGTCGTAGTAGATAATAATCCCTTTTAAACCGATTTTCTTTCAAACGACATTCAGTTGTACTGGGTGCGCAATATTTTTTTGTACTTTTAAATACTCAATAAAAAAGAAATCCTAAATTCGTTTGAAAATGAACGATTTTTTTAATAAAAGTAGATAAAATGGAAATTTGTTTATTAAAAACCATCTTATCTAAATATCCACAGCATGGCGCTGGCATTTCTCAAATGTGGAATTCATCAAAACAAGATTTGCCTCTTAGACACAAAGCACGCGAGATTTTGGATGACCTTTTGCGAAATATTTAAATTCTTTGACTCAAACCAAGCGAGATGTTGGATGATTTCTTGACAAATATTTAAATTCTTTAACACAAACCAAGCGAGATGTAGGATGATCTCTTGACAAATATTTAAATTCTTTGACTCAAACCAAGCGAGATGTTGGATGATCTCTTGACAAATATTTAATTTCTTTAACACAAAGCACGCGAGATGTTGGATGATCTTTTGACAAATATTTAAATTCTTTGACACAAAGCACGCGAGATGTTGTACGATCTCTTGACAAATATTTAAATTATTCGACACAAAGCAAGCGATATGTTGAATGATCTCTTGACAAATATTTAAATTCTTTGTTTCAAATACTAAGCCTTTAGTTGGGGGGTATGTTGGCTGGTTATTTCAAATGTTCCCGGCTTTTGAGATTACCTCACTAAAAAAACACGGATTATCACTTCTGCGCTGCGGGAGGGCCATAGGATTTTACCGCTTTACTATAATAATTTGTTAGGGAACATATCCCTAACCAGTGGTAAAGTCACATCAGGTGTATGGCAGATTGCCCTATTTTGCTGCATCTAAGTTCTGTTGTCGTAAATCCAATTCAATTTTCAGCGTAGGGTTGATCAGTGTATCGTCAAAGTAGTCGAATCCTTGCGAATCTTTGAGTCAGGATCTTCTTCGCTCCTCTTGCTCCATGGCTATCCTCTTTTCTTACGTTGGATTGAACCGATCTCCTCTGACTTCTTGATCAAAGATTTAATGCATTTTTAACAGTGATAAAATTTAATTATTGTAAGCAGAAATGACTACGAAACAGGCTCCGAACAATCCCAAAGGAATTATGTTCTGTTTGTAAAACTGTTTTACACAGAAAACGCGTTGATGCTCCGTAAAGCGTTCGAAAGCGAAACAATTTCCAAGAACCTAACTTTTGGATGATGTTAACCGCGTGCCTCTCCCCAGTCCAGTTTCCCCAAATTTCCAGTCAACTTCAAAAAAGTCCAGTTTCTTATGTCAAAAGTGCAAAACTTATGGCGCACCCTATTGTTAATATTATGTTCCCCACCGATTAAATGAAAATGTCCCTACCAACGAAATGAAACACAAATATTTCCGTTCACAAAAATGATATTTTATAGACCTATCAAAGCCCGCACATGATAAAAAAATACGTAGACCACACACCACACAATATGTTGGTCGTCAATGATGTAATGCTATTTAATAATTTTCAATATTGTCATGCATAACATTTTTGAATAGTTTGATTGCACGTGCGAACTCAATGGACACGAGTGGAACAACCGTTCACAGTTTATGATGGTGTCATGATAACGGGTCGTTTCTTCGACTTATTTTTTTAATGTAAATTAGCTTGCATGTGAAACGAGCCATCGGCGCGGCGTCTGTTTTTCCTCCTTCTTATAATCCGGGTCCCTTCAAGACCCACATTAATAAATCTCTTCCTACAGCCAATACCTTAGCCCGCCTAACTACCCCATATTAAAAAAAAATGTATGTATTTTCTCCCAACCGTCTGGAGCCAGTGAGGCTATGGCATCCCTAATTGGAGTATGTTGTGGGACTGAAGGTAGTCGGGAGGGGAATGAGATGGGGAAGTACCTGGCTATTCAAATCTGGTCCCCAAACAAGGCCAATGCCATTTCGAGCAACGTTTCAATTCTGAGCGTTGGTCTTACACTAGGGCGATATATTATTTTAAATTATTAATGAGTTATTTGTGAAATAACACAAATTAATCAAATAAAATTTACCTGCGCACGTCGGGATTTGAACCCGCTACTTCCAGCATGCCAGTTAAGAGCCTTACCCCTCGACCACGGAGGCCTTCTAAATAATCTTATATTTATATGTATACATATGATATTAGCATATATATATATACATAATATAATAAACACTTAAATACATATGTTTTACATTATACGACCGGTAAATAAATGAAAATTTAAAGTATAACACGATAATGTATTACCTACTGTCGATATTTGCGTAAAAAAACTTTGACGTTATTAATATTTCTCGTGCATAATAATATATTGAAACCTTTTTCATTGTAGTAATACTCTTTTGTATATTGTCATCTCATTACTTCTAGACAAAGGAATGTTTAGTATTCATACGCAAGTTATTATTCGAAGAGTTTTTTACATACCAATGAAAATAGAAAACAAAGTGTTTTTTATCAAGAATGAAGGCGTAACACATTTTAATTGTTAGAATTCGTTATTTTTCCTATTTAAAAACTTTCACAGAATTCTCCAGTTTTATTAAAGTATTATAATAGATGACACGTGAAAAGGGTTCCATGATAACTCAACACAATGACAATTCAACACACCTTTAAAAGGTGATATAAAGTCATTAGAAACGATGAAAAAAATTAAACCTAACCTATCCTAACCTACTTAACCCAGTTAATAAAGTTTTTTCATTTTCCATGACTTTATATAACTTTTTAAAGATGTGATGAATTATCATTTTTATGATTTATCCGGTCACCGTGAAAAGGTACGACGTGGTATATTTTTGCGTTAAATTAATGAAAACACAAGACATTCGTTAGGGTTTTTTTATTAGGGTGCTTGATGGCCTCTATCGTCGAGGGGTAAGGCTCTCGACTAGTAAGCTGTGGGTCGCGGGTTCAAATCTCGGCGTGCGCAAGTAAACTTTATTTGATTAATTTGTGTTATTTAACATATTACTCTTTTAAAATAAAATAAAGTATATTTGCGGCACGTTCCAGAGTGGAAGATAATCCTAGTATTGTCCTGGTGTGAGACCATCAATAAGAATTGAAACATTGCTTGAAATGGCTTTGGCCGTGTTTGGCGACCAGATCTGAATAGCCAGGTACTTCCCCACCTTCCTCTTTCCCATCTCCTATCCCTCCTGACCACCTTCAGCCTCGCAACATACCCTAATTGGGAATGCTCACTGGTTCCAGTTGGGCTCTTGTGCGGTTACACATAATTTTTTATTTATTTTTTATTATTTTAAATCATTATTTTGAATTACCATCATTCTCTTGTTTGAAATGACGGCACTTGCAAGTAGGTAGGTACGTTGAAATGAATTATTGTAATGAAATATGAGGACTTTATCGTAGGTAATAGATACCTTTACAATATTGTATTGACTATTCATTTTCATATTCAGATATTTTAAAGAGATATTGAATATCGTTTGATCATCTTTAATTTACGATAATACATTCTGAATGCTTTGAAACTGGTACAGGATATAAAATGTAAGTACCTACGCGGGTTGAAATCATCCCCCCACTCTTTATTCTGCGATGTATAGAACATCCTTAGCAATCTTTGCCAATATATACATGTAGGTACTAAATTTAATATGTCGAAACACGTCGAATCCTGAAATCCGTGAAAGGCCGCTCATGTTGAGGCGAATCAAATAAATCTAGAAGACAGCTCTTTTCAATCAGATTTTTCATATATTCTTCTGCCATTGAAATTTCCGTTATTGATCTCGCCACATGATATAATATTATTTATTGAATAAAGTAATTTAATTATTCAGTAAAATTTAATGTGCGAATATGTGTAGACCTTAAGAATTTAAATGTTAAGAATAACGAGATTAGGAATTTAAGAAAAATACCCACTGAACTGTAATATAAATATTTTTTCCAGTAATAAATTCAAGTATAAAAAATATAAACTTTTCGACCCACTCAGAATCAAAACATAGCTTGATATGGCTTTAGGCTATGAGTATTAAGTGACAAGATCTGAGTCTTTTTTAAAAAATTTTTTAACCTAACCTAACCTAACCTACTTAAACCAGTTAATAAAGTTTTTGTTTCATCACTTCCCATGACTTTATATAACTTTTTAAAGATGTGATGAATTATCATTTTGATGATTTATCCGGTCACCGTATTTTTACCGACCTACATTCAAACTATAACTTCTTTTGTGGTTCTCAGTACGGATAGCATAGGTAGACCAAGTAAAACCAGGCGCGTAAACTGTGTATACATTTTAAACTAGAAATTTTTGTAAAGCGAAATTTACGTCTTTGTAAAATATATTTCTTAAACTTCTGCTTACAACAGTAATATATGAGTGAACGCTAACTATGTTATAGAATATCCTTATATTTAGCGAAGAATTACTCAATTATTTTTTTTACGGAGCGTTCGCCGTTATTTTTCCCTAATATTTATATTACCTTTAAGAAACGCAGAACAAAAGACTTCATAAATAAAATACAGAAACTTCAAACACGCGATTGGTTACAACTGTTGGTTTATTATAAAATTTCTAATTTTGATGACATCCTTTTCTATGCAATCAAATCTAAGTTTTTAGGATAATTGACTGGTTTTAGCATTCAATTTCCGAAAGTATTGCTGACTGCCAATTAAAACCAATGAATTCACCGTTTATCCCATTTAATTAGGCTGTATAAATTTGGCACATTATGGCAAGCGATCGCTGAAAACGTTTTATGCAAACTTGCCATATTTTACCAAAAATCACTCGACTGGATAATATTTTCACCCCGATTAATAATTATTTTTACTTTGTTTTGTCTACAAATTTCAATATCATAAAAAGTACTTATATTTTTTAAATGTGGCGTGCTTGTGTACGAAACTAGAAAGTCTCTAGACCCAAGTAAATTAATGTGTGCAAGATATATTTGTAAATTTCTTCCACTACAAAGCAACTTGAAAAAACGATATCCATTGAAATCAATGTAATGGTCATAGCTGAGGAGAATTATTATTTTTAGTTTTTAATATCAAATAAGTGAAATAATAAATAAAAATTCTGTCATAAAAAATAGTAATGGTACCCCGATACACCAAACCTGCAATTTAGTGTTTGAAGCACGTTCGCTTGCAATAAATAGCGGAGAAGGACGCTAGCGGATTAAATTAAAGAATACGATATTATAAGTAAATAATATCATAAAGGTTACGGATCTGATGGTTACCGTGTCCCTTTTAACCGAAATATGGTCTAATGCGTGTAACCTTATATTTATTTAGTATTTTAAACGTGTTTATTTACTGTCAGTATCTCCTGTATAATACAGATATTCTCCTATGTATACTGCATTATATATCACTTTTATGTAAAAGCCTTTTTAGGCGTATATATAAATAAATAAATAGGTTCCAGGTAGCTAACACTGATAAACCTGAACAAGTAAATGATAACACACATTTTTTTGTAAAACAAAAACACAAAAAAATACAAAAAAATGTGTGTTATCATTTACTTGTTCAGGTTTATCAGTGTTAGCTACCTGGAACCTATTTATTTATTTATATATACGCCTAAAAAGGCTTTTACATAAAAGTGATATATAATGCAGTATACATAGGAGAATATCTGTATTATACAGGAGATACTGACAGTAAATAGATGTAATCCATTGTAAAGTAGGTACAAAAATCACAATTGTAAAATTGTAATTACAAGTTTATGAGAAAATATAAAAAAAAAAACTGAATAAAAAAAAAAAACTAAATATGAAGCAATATTAGTAAAACGTAAGAGTAACATAAAGTAAAAAAGAAATTACAACAACACTACATATAAGACAAATCATTAAAACTAATTTACCAACGTTACTCTAATTTGTAGGATTCGACAAAGTGTCGGTATAGATTATGCTTAATTCTATAAATGGAGTCAATAAATAAATCCATAGCACCCCCATACTTGTTACCAAGATCATGCATTCTATTGGTCAGTGAGTGTGTCTGATAGTTGGTCGTGTATGTATTTCAGAAGAATGTAATATTTTGTCTTGTATTCCTAGTCGGCACATGGAGTTTAATAGTGGCAACGATGGCAGGACTATCAAATTAGTTGTTAATGACTCTGTGTAACACAACCAGGTCTGAAATAATTCTCCTGTCAGACAGTATGTAGTGTAAAGTAATACAATCATTTATTATTGTTGTTGCTTCATTAAAACATTTAATTTTTATTATCATATTGATTAAATAGTAGTCTATTCAATGTTACTTATTTTAATTAAATTATTTTATATGTTTTACTTTCCCACACTACCCATGCCCATGCGGGCTATTTGTATTTTCTCATTAAAAATTAAATAAAGCAATTACAATACGTGAAATCATTGGATGCGTAACTGAATTTTGTAGATTAACTAGTAATTCCTAGCTTTATGAAAATATGTCATTACCTATCATTAATTATTTAATCTAAGGGTACAAACAGATAAAAAAAACATGTTCAGTGAAAGCTCGTTAATATATATTCTTCTTAAGTGACAATTTACATTTATTGATAATTTTGCAAAATTTAAGCAACTATAAGTTACAACATTATCAATCCAAAGAAAATAATTGCATTATAAATTAAATCAATATTTTTATTACCAGCCCATTTTACATTCAACGACAGAAATATATTTTTCAATTAGAGCAGACTTATTCTTATTAGATACATATGATTCAAACTGCCTTAATCTCAAAACTAGTTAAGCTACGTTTTGCTCATCGAATAATACAGGATTTTAAGCAGGTGAGCTAACGAAAATCTGAGCAAAGTTAAAGATACAGTTTCCAGGGTTTTTAGTGGTATTATTTCTCATTTTTAATGAGAGGATTATAAATTTTGCATTAGATGGGATTAAATAATATTATAAAGTTGAACTAATTTCTTTGCCACCATAGAAAGAGTGACATTTTACTGTAACAAAAATAAAAACGCATTGAAATTCCTAAAGCACTGAATTATTATGATTTATTGAAAAGCCCAAGGCCAAAACACGCTAAACCCCTTTAAAGTTTTAAATTTTATGCACTGTTGCCAAAAAAATACCAAGGCTTTTTTCGAATGTGTTCCATAGAGATGTTATTTTTTTGATGTTGGCCCTGTCTTGCATTTTTCTTTTTAAATTTTAAATTAATGTTTTTTTGACTTTCTAAAATGAATTTTTTAAATACTATTTCTGCTCCCTACATGAAATGTAATATTTGTTGAATCCTCTAAAAAAGTAACGTTGGTAAATATTTTACCAGAGTAATGTGTAGATTAAGAGGTTACTAACTTAACATATTTTGCAGTACCTAGTATTTATTTAATGTATTCAGTAGTCTGTACGTATGTTTGTAGTCGGCGCGTATTATTTTTAGAGCTCCCTTATTTAAAATGTCAAAGCTTTCATTTATCAAGACATTTAAGAAACACGCGTGCGTGATATTATGATTGGGAGGTGGGAAAAGGCTAATAATATAATGTATAACTAGGTGTAGCCTACGTAGAATAACCTATATCCTTGTTTCCCACTGATGGAATAAAACTCTCTGAAAATGCATTATTTCATTAGAGCATTAAATTACAAAGAACTAACGTAAATATTTTATGGGTAGGTAGTATAATACGAACAATTTTTAGTTAATTTTTCAATGGAAATGTAAAATAATTGAGAAAAATATTTCAGGACTTATTTTCATAAATTACTTCAGGCATTGTTTTGAAACATAATTTTTCACGCCGTGTTTTTAAAACAGTTGAAAATATTTCATATGCGATTATGATATCATGTTATTTTGGAAATTTATATTAGCAAAATAATTGTGTTAACTTA
Source organism: Hesperophylax magnus (assembly GCA_026573805.1). NCBI lineage: Eukaryota > Metazoa > Arthropoda > Insecta > Trichoptera > Limnephilidae > Hesperophylax > Hesperophylax magnus. The sequence continues at coordinate 2,814,609 of JAIUSX010000002.1, forward strand.
TTTTTTGTATAGATGTTGAGTGTGGTGGAATTCGTAATAAATCTTCGAATAGGTAGCTTCTTCGAATCGCTGATCTATATAATAATGTTGTAATAGTGTTGAAGTTAGCAAGGAAATAAATATATCTATTGAACATTTCGTGTTTGTGGGGGATGAACGTCTCTTCTTAGTATGTTTTTTAAGAAAGGAATGAAATATTTTGAATAAAGATTTCGCCGGGCTTATAATATGGCCCGTTAAAATCTGTATTAAAATATATAAATATATACAGTTTCAGCGGTGTTTGTAGCAAAATACACAAAAAAGCGGCAAATGAAACATTGTAAAGTGCTATTACGTAAAAATTGAAAGACATTTTGCTATGTTAATTCAAGTAAGTAGATAGATAGGTAAAAATTACCAATTTAAAAATCACGATAAAACATAATAAAACAGTGAAGCAAATACAATGCATTAACCAAACTTTCTTACAAATGAAAGATATAATTAATTCGATTGAGAATCAATTTACATAAAAAATTAAAAAGAGAAATCTTCGAGTTCATCACTAATGTTATGCCTAGGAGAAAGGAAAAAGGCTAGAGGAAAACGGTTAGCACTGGAAATGGAGTGGTCCCCGCTTCCAAGGTAACGATGCTGGCGCTCGTGTTCATGATATGGGCATTATTCAGAGAGCTGATGACGACGAACCGTGACCGATCCCCCAGTCCGGACCCCGGCCGGGACAGCGTGAGTCCCCGGCCCAACGGGCACGCGGTGGGGCTCTCCGGATCTCCCAGCCACGAGCTGGGCTCGCCTAACCTCGAGTCGGGCCATCACCCGCCCTCCAGCCCGGGCTCGCCTGCGCCCTCGCCCGACGATGGGCCCAGCTACCACCGCATGCGCAAGTCCCGCGAGAACAGCGACTTCTCCACGGTGTCGAGTTTCACCACTTCATCCAACAGCGGGAGCGCCGTCACCACGGGCAGCTATGGCAGCGCTCCCTCGGGCACGGAAGAGCCTCACAGGAGGTATTGCAGACTCAACAATAATCGTGCGCGAGGCGTTCTACGGCATTTGTATCCCGGCTAAGAATGTAGCTTATATTGAATCAGGAAGAGTTTGGTTACCTAATAAGGCTTAAACTCTATTTAAAACACATCTCATTCTTATGAAAGTTTTGAAGTTACAAAAAACAATCATCACTGTTTTGCTTACATTCTTTATCTGAGAACGTTTCGAAGATAATTAAATTGCTATGAAATCATTTCATGATTTGTATAAATCCTTATTCCTTTGTATAATTAATGAAGTAGCTAAACAAAGGGCTGCGATTCATTAAAAAATTTGCTTCGCGTGACCATTCTCATTCCGTGCAATTGGCCTATTGCATGTGAACTAAATCAGCTGTATAAATAATACGAACGCACACTTTAATAGAGAATGTGTTTCGTCCTGCGTCAGTGAAAAACTTTATATGTCTCTAACCGACAGTTTGTTCTCATAAATTTCTACGAGTTACCAAAAAAAAGCTATGTTTCTTTTATTGCATATTCAATAATAATTAATGTTCAAATACGTAATACAAATTACAATCATTGCTAATTCATTGCTTTTAAGTTTCTTTCGTGAAACCTAATCCACCCACTACACGCGGTATTACGTGACTGCCCGTTTAATGTGATTTAAGTTGGATGAGACAGTATTTATTGCCGGCCAAAAAAGTCGCGAAGTCATACAAAAGTTCAAATGTTTTCACCATATTTGTTTCTGATGTTCGCAAGTCTACATAACAATAGACACACAAACATCGTCATAAAAATGATGTGTAGAATTATATTATTAATATTATTGCAGACTAGCGCAGACCCCTGACAAATCACGGGATATTATAATTAAAGGATTTATATAGCTGAAAATAAAAATAAAAGCCAAATATTAAAAATATAACAATTAAAATAAAATATAAATTTTCCATGACCGAGAATCGAACCCGATCAACTGCTTGTAATGCAATTATGCTGACCATTTATTACACTATCAACTATTTTAAGAACGGTGGTATAAATAAATACATTATTTGTACTGAAAATAATAAGAATGACTTATTTTTATATTTTAGAATGTTACGTACGTAATCTAATCACAATCGAAATTATATTGTTTTTAATAACATGTTGCAAAACAGTATGACGTACTCATCTGCAGCATCGGTTAGTTATTTTGTAATTCGAGCTCAGTGACGTTCCTGTGGGATTCTCTATGCTGTATTAATAGTAAGACTTGTTTTTCTTTCTATTCGTCATAGATAAATAACCTTTGTTATGATAGCACGATTATAAACCAAAATCATTCTATAAATAACTTTAAAAAACACTTTTAGAGCTTAGCACGTATATACTTTGTTTATTCTAGGTTTATTAGCGAGACTATAACTCCTCAATCCAACTTGGTAATTATAGCATAAAATAAATATTGAGTATCTCAGTATTAAATTTCAGTAAACACACAAACTAATTTTCAATCAAAGCCATTAAGAAACTCAAAATTCTTTTGTAAATCAGCATCACAAAACGTTGAAAACGTTATCATTATCTATTCAGTTATATTTATAACCTACCGTTTTTAGAAATGTATTAAAAACAAAAAACAATATAACTTGAATAAATTAAAAATACTCGTTTCCACTCTCGGTGATATCGTCTTTGGTCAAAAAAAATTTAGGTATTAATTACCTGACCCATATTATTCCCCGAAATTTCTACAAAACAAAATTATCATTAAATTTTTTTTTAAACGCCGGGATACAAATGCCGTCTCGTGGTACATGGTAGCGTGCAAATGTCTCGCGCACCAGCACGGAGAGTGAACAGTGTCTTGTGCAGGTTCTCGGAAGGAGCGTCGCGACGCGTCGAGGCGGGGCGGCGACGCTCCAACGCGCGCGGCGCCGCCCGACGCTACATCCGCAGAGGACTGCCCCCGGCGGACAGAAGGAGAACTACGGGAAGGTAAACATAAAACAAAACGTTCATACTTGTTATGTTCTTATCTAAATTAGCCATTAACTGCAATCATACTACAACTGTCGTAAGTTGTTTGGTATTGTGATGTAAGCGTGTTGATGAGTTTATGATCATACAAACGTTGTTACATTTGAAATATTTTTAAATTAATTAATACATTTAAATGTGTATCTGTACATACTTTGTATTTCTAAAAAATCTTACTTTTTTGATGACCCACGAATGGTTATAAATACAATGTGCGCGAGACAGTGTTCTCCAAAATAATCGTTTGGCCTTAGAGAATTTTTGTTTATGAGTAACATTGGTGTAATTAGACATTCGTCAATGATCAGTAAGTAATGATACGTGTATTATCTAAAAACCCTTTTCAGACAAGACTAAGTAGTTGACACAAGATAGTCAACTTAGTCTGGTAATTTAATAACTTAATCATCTGCCTAGACGACTTCACGGAATTGATCTTTGCCTCGGACAACAATGAATATCAGTAAAGAAGTTACATTAATCTCCTCCATATACGAATAAACTTAAAAGGCGATAATTTTAAAAATAATTAAAATATACATTTAGATATTGACGAATGCAATCATAATGCAGAGTTGACTTACCAGTGTTCTGGAGAATTTGTTTATTTATTCCGAATAAAAAAATTGAACTTTTGTTTTTCGTCGAAGCGTATCAAAATAATACATTTTCTCAAAATTCTTAATGCTCGAATATCTATGAATCATGTAAGCACACAGATACCATCAACTGTGTGGATTCTCTGTGGATCTTTATTCCGTATTCACAAAACTCGAAAGTATTATCATTTGCGCATTCGCATTCAGACCCCGAATGCTATGAATGGATTTGACAACAGCACCCAACGAACAAAAAACGATTTTAATGCTCTCGGGTATAATGCTCAGAATAGCATGATATACCCATATTGCGAATCGGGTGGATTGTTTTTATGCTATCCAGAACTTTTTAGCATATCACATTTTTTACAACTGAACCCGAATCACACATTAAGACGGGTTGTTTCATAGAATTTGAACAATTCATCAAATTTCAATTTTTTATGAATTGTTCAAATTCTGTGGAATTTCTTAAGTAATTTGCAAGTTCTGTGAAAATTCTATTATTATTTCAGTTTTGTGAAACAACAGTAATGATATAATATCAAAATTTGAATAGAACCTTCACATAACTTTTCAACTTTTAAATTTGATGAATTGTGCAAATTCTGTGAAACATTTTCTTTTTGCTATGTAAACATTAAAAACTCTGTAGTAAATCGTGTAAAAAAATTAAATGGTGCAAAATGGCGTTCATAATAATAAATAAATAAATACGTGGTGTAGATAGTAAGATATGGAATAAACCAATTTACTTTCTCCATATTAATGACCATGACGGCCTCCATGGTCGAGGGGTTAGGCTCTCGACTAGTAAGCTGGAGGTCGCGGGTTCAAATCCCTACCGTGCCCAAGTAAATTTTATTCGAGTAATTTGTGTTATTTCACAAATCTTTTAAAATAATATATTGTATATTTGCGGCACGTTAAATGAGTGAAAGATACTCTCTGATGTAAGTATCGCTCTGATGTAAGACCACCATTCCAAATTGAAATATTGCTTAAATGGCTTTGACCATGTTTGGCGACAATATCTGAATAGCCAGATACTTCCCAACCTTCCCCATCTCCCTGCCCTCTATTACCCAATATGTTTTTATTCATCGGCTGTAAAGAAATTACAGCAGTTTGTATCTTTTCAACCTCTTTGACAACATTATCTTTTGCAATGGTTTCGTTGATGAGTCGGTTTTCGGCTTTATGCATCGTCAACAAAATGAATGGAAGCGTTTTCAGCAAGGAAGCGGCTTTTAAATAAAATCGTGTTTGACGGAGCGCGGAAAGTGAATCTCCCGACAGTAATGGGTAATGGCATACACGACAAATAATAATAATTCAACATTTAGCGGACGTCCTTTATATAATTCCAGCAAGGCACGTGAAAAGGCCGGATATTGCAGGAAGTGGAGGCAGAGCTGCGCCGTCGGATCAATTGACGTAAAAGGCGGAAAACAAACCAGCATTTTACTAGTAACTCTGTGAGGAAACGGAATAAATCCTTTTATTTCCACTGCATTAGAATCGTTACAATATACAGGGTTTTCCAATAAGAGGTGTTATTTTGATATTCAATCGTAAAAGATCAATGGTTTCGTTGCTTTTGTGGCACGTAGCGCCGTTTTGTTAAAAGTAAACGTTGTCCAAATTATTACCATCCAATTCCGGCCATAAAAAACCATTAATCATCTCTCAATAGCGCAATCCATTCACCGTAACTGTTGCTCCAGCCTTATTTTCAAAAAAGTATGGTCCAATGACTCCGCCGGACCATAAACCGCACCAAACAGTCACACGTTGAGGATAAAAAGGCTTTTCAACGATAACTCTTTGGTTTTCTGAGCCCCAGATGCGACAATTTTGCTTGTTGACGAAGCCACCGAGGTGGAAATGGGCCTCATCACTCAAGATGATTTGCATTTGATTCACTCAAGTGAATTTTAATAATTTCACTGCGTTGTTGAAGCGTGTATTGTTCCAATTTTATTAATGGCGTAGTTTCTACTTGTCAAATGTTAAAAAATGACAGCTTTAAAAGTAACATTTACCGAAATAACGGGCTATTCAAAATATCACCTCTTATTGGAAAACCCTGTAGATGGTTCCGTTAGTGATCGTTACATTTTTGTGTAAACCGCGAAAAAACGTCGTGGTCTGAATTCTTGACAAATCGGTTCATATTTTGAAAATGACATTTAAAATATTTTTCTGTTTAAAATACTTTTTTTATAGTTAGGTACTTTATCGCATCTCCGAATTCTTCACACAATCGGTTCCAATTTCGAAAATAACACTTAAATTCAAAACAAATTTGAGTTTATTGAACTAGAGTTACACACAACCGAAATTATTAGTATTTTGATAATTGATTGTTATTTATTTAATTATATTAAAATTCTAATTCAATGAACTAAATATTAATTATTTTTAAGTAATGTAAGAGACAAGGTTTTTTATGCGTAGTAAAAGGGATAACAAATTATTATCACTAAAAATTATTAGCCTGAAACACCCATACAAATTGAAAAAATATTTCGCCGACGGGAATTGAAACCGCAGCCTTCTAATTGCTGGTCAGCTGCTCTGCTATTACGTTACGTCGGCTTATTCTAAGCCCGCCAAAAATTCAATATGTACTAGTATTTTTCATTTCATTGCTTATTAGATGTTTTCACCTAAAAACAACAAACTTTATTTAAGTAGGAAAAGCTAAAACTCTTTTAGCGTCGAGACATCTTTTTTTTTGGCGAAATATTCTGACTTGTCAAATATTATTATTTTTAATTTATTTTTCGGAATAACTTTATTGAGTAAAACCTCAAATTGTAATATTTAATATTGAAGACAATATTAGCGATTTCTAAACGAAAATCTGAAACAGAAAAATCAGAAAAGGTTACGGTCACATCTAGTACTCCAACCCAGGACCCTTGTCTTGCCGGGACACCGCTCTACCACTGAGCTAATGGGACCCTATCCCTCTCGTCACTTTTAACTGTATCATACTTCGAATAAGAACTACCAACAATGTCTTCATTTTTTCACCGCACATTATTTATTGGCAACTATCTTTATGTATGATCGCAAGGTTCAACCCGAACTAAATGCAATCTAGACAGCGTCTTTTTTTAGATAAACCTATCTTATTTTTTATTTTTAATGTGCGACATCTATTGACTTTTCTGCAAGTCTAGAATGAATATTTATTTTTCGGAATAACTTTATTGAGTAAAACCTCAAATTGTAATATTTAATTATTTTATGGCAAGGTTTTTTATGATAAATATTTGTATAAATACTAATGATGCCTCATTCTGTCATAATAAAGTGAGAAGAAGTGGAATATAAGTTTTACAGCACAAGAATCGTGTAAGAAGTTTACAAGCATGTAAATAACTGATTCCGTTAACGCTTGTTATTAGTTCTGTTTGTACCAACATTTAACGAAATTATTAACATATATTGAAAGTCGGCCGCTTGCTTAATTTGCAAATAGATGCTCGAATAGGACTCACTCACTGACTTGATACAGGGTACACGCGTTTGAGAACATTCCAGCAGTCCCAAGGAGGTAGATGCGGCGCGCTTTCGCCGCTTATCTCGTTCTAAATGCGATGCGCGTTGCACAAAACGTTGTTCCATAACTTTCTAGTAGCTTACCGCTACATAATATTAAGTTCCGTTAATGCTGGATACAAATTAGAATAATATATATATATACATAATGTTTTTTTTATTTGTTTTTGGGGTGATATGCCGTGTTGCTCCTTTTTTAGCCAACGTTTCGGATAACATTGCAGTGTCCATCATCAGGGCATATGTGTTCACTGTGTGTTGCAGATGTGTTGACTGCAATGCTGTCCGAAACGTTGGCTAAAGAAGGAGCAACACGGCATAACACCCCAAAAACAAATAACAATAATACTTTTGGCCGTGAAATCATATATACATAATGGTATATATTTTGGCATTTTTAAAGTATCTACAAACATATTATAGCAAAATCAAACTGCGTAATTGTCACGAGAAGATGAGTGGTTGAGTTAAATATTGCAGTACATAAATATTATTATAAGCAGTAATTTGTATTTTTGGTAAAACTTACCACCAGGTGCTAGCCTTCATTTCTCATCGGAAATTAAAATACATGATAATTTTGGTTCACGACACCATTAAATTCATCCTACAAAACTGATCAATTATCACAAACTCTTTCATTGAATTATATCAATTTTCCTAATCAACTTTACTTAATAATGGTGGAAATTTTGGAATAAATTTATCTGTAAAAACAAATGTACGCTGTTTAAAGAACTGTCTAATTTTGTATGCGTATTTCACTGTACTTAATTGAAATTTCAACTCAAATTTGCTGGAAACCGATAATTTAATTTAACGGATAACAGAATTGCATAGATATTTGGTCACTAATACGAGGGTCATCCAGAAAGTAAGGTTACAACATTTATGTAGTTCCAAAAAAATTGTATTTAATTGAAATTCACATAATAAATACTTCAGAAATATAATAAACTTTTTTCCAACGTAATCGCCTAGATAAATATTTTTGTAGTAGGGGCACCAGCTTTTGTATGCCAATATCATAGACCTTCGCTGTCAGCTCTTTCATCCACTTCACATGTTCCTCGGCCTGCTGATCGTTGGAAAATAGTTTACCACCCAAAAAATGCTTTAGTTATATGATAAGGTGATCTTCCGACGGCGCCAAGTCGTAGAATAAGGCTGGGTAACAATATCCCGTCCAAACGATGTCATGAACCTGTGAAACTCGCACGGTGTGGGGCCTGGCGTTGTCATGCAGATGTGTTGAAAGTGGCAAATGGCGTTGTTCTGCAGTCCTGAATAGATCTTCGGATCTCGCACGGACAGAAGGTGGCGGGAACGCGCGACGTCACTTCATCGAAAGAATTTATTTAAAATGGCCGACAAGTACGCGGGACCAAACAAACTGACCATTAGGATTCTCTCTATACGTCAGGTGCACCAACTTTTACACAAATTTTTACACTGGCCTCGGGAGCCTTTGTGACCTTACTTTCTGGATTGTCCTCGTATATGGGCATTTACCAAACTTAGTAGTCGGCGACGTTAAACTGTTAGTTAGTTTAATTCTGATTTAATTAAAAACATATTTTTGTATTGTTTTTTTGGACCCATTTCTTATACATTTTGCGGCATTTTGAAGCAAACCTGATTGTTTTTCAAGTCTCATATTTTTGAAACAATTTCTAGGAATAGTCCACATTAATTCAGAGCTTCATGAATCCCAAGAAATGCCAGGCACGGATGCTACCTCCTTGGTAAAGCTCTGTGCTTAAAAAGAGAAAATTGAAACCCAGAAAATTTCTTCGATTTTTTGCCTACGATAATTGCTACAATGTTTTTTTACCGAGAAGGTGTAATCAAAACATAAATATTTGGTTCACTTTTTGAGAAATCTTAGCCAAGAACTAATTAGGTACTCGCGTCTTAAAAAATAACTTGTAAAAGAATGGTTAATATGATTGCGCGTTTTGCAAGAAAATTGGTGTTTGCTTTCAATATAATATTATATAATATTACGTCTGAGATAATGAGGGACATGCAAATAAAACATATTTCACAAAGGGGATGACAACACGCAACGTGAGAGACATTTTTGGTTGAATATTTCAGCACGTAGGTACTTCGTCCTTGAATGTGAAATAAGCGTCATTCAAAAGTCTTCTGATAATGTTATTTTTATGGATTGAAAACAATATCAACCAATCAATACAAGGAGTAGGTACGGTACTATTGTATTATATTAAACTGTACAACTTTAAAAATTCATATTAATTAGGTAATTTAATATTGTGATTATTTTTATCGGCCTTCGTGGTCGAGGGGTAAGGTTCTCGACCAGCAAGCTGGAAGTCGCGGGTTCGCTTCGCTAGAACCTTATTTATCCTTCGGCCATGGTGGCCGTGAGCTTGGTTGGAATTAAACAATCCAGGATACATAATAACAATTAGCATATTAAAGGTTTTATGAACCGACACGTCTAGTGAAATATAAATCATCAGAATGATTCTCAATAGAGACGAGAATAAAATTAAATTGCGAAATATTTTTTTTTTGTGAAATCTTTGTCATTAATAGAAAAATAAGAACGGCCTCTAAAAGTTCCTCTTTTTTGTATAGGTATATTTATTATAGAAAGTAGAGAAAATTCTATGTTTTGTAATGGAGAAATAAAAATAATATTTTCAGGCGCTTGCATTGGTAACGCTGGCTATACATCAAAATAATGTAGTACGAAATTGTATATCTTTAAAAAGCCTACAGAAAAATTTAGGGTAGAATATGTCTATCTACTAAGGATAACCCACAGTTATCATTTTTTTATATTTTACATATGTAATGGGTTATTTGAGAAGCTATTTTAACCAATAAAATATTAATACTTTTCCAATTAATATTGCCACCTACAGCATATCATTTTAATGAATATCTCTGAAGATAGCATTGATTTAAAATTACACGCAACAACAAAAAAACACTTCAGAAGCTTATTTGACCGATATAGTTTTCATATATAATCCTTATCTAATTACCTATATTAATTACATTTGTCTATAAATGTAGATACACATTATTTTGATATCTTGGAAGATATCGCGATTTGAAAAATCATTCGCAACAAAATGGTCGGCCGCACGCACAAATGCAGGCGCCTCTGTAAGAATAGGTACAATGTCTGTTTTCTGTAAATATTGCTCTGCAAATGAAAGAATGAATCTACAGGTATATGTTGCTTACAGGGAAAAGTAAAATTAGTGGATATTCTTCCTCCATCCGAACCACTACTCTCTTCTGACGGGTGATCATCCTAAATCTAAACAATTCATGCGCAATACACGCTGATATAACAACGAATTTAAAATTACTTTGAATGTTTTATGCCTACATTTAAAACTTATATTAAGTATATTAAGTGGAGTAAGTATATCATCTAGCAGGGAGGTTGTTACCATATCGGCCAGATCATCATAAATATCATCAAATCTATTTTATCTCAGATCCAGAAACACAAGCATCAACGCGGTGCAGTGTGATACAGCCAATACATAGTAGTTTGCTAAGATCTCTATAAGATATGTTACATTCCCGTAACAACTACCACACAGCAAAAACTTCTATCGAGACCGTTTCACCAGGCACACCCGACTTCAATGTCATAATCCCTGCAAATACGGTGCCTGTTAGAGGACACAGCGGCCGTTATAATGCCCCATCCACAAGTGAAGTAACAGTTGTGATAGCTGGTCAACAATTTGATAAAAGAGATATTGTGTTCCGCAGCCGTGACGACAATTTGCAAAAAGTGTCAGAGTTTGCACAGATCTCATGATAGCTTACAGTATTCTTTGATTATATCTCGGGGAGAAGACGGATACGCCATTAATGTTTCTCAAATTGATCAGACTAGTCGATATTTTTAAAAATAAACATCAACACTTATTGAGCAAAACATCAAAATTGTAATGTTTTATTCAATGAATATTGTATATTAAAAAAAAATAAACGAAAAATGTAGAACAGAAAAATCATAAATAGTTACGGGCGCATCTATGATTTGAACCCAAGACCTCAACCTTGCCGAGGCTTTGCTAACCACTGAGCCAATCTGACCCTATCCCTTTCGGTCATATTACCAATATATCTTCATTTTTTAAGGAATATTTTTTAGTTTAGACTGAGGTTTCCTCTTCATTTTCCGGAGGCCACCGATTATTTTTCTAATCTTCTGTTATACATTTTTGTTTGAGAGCTGTCCATATTGTCTTCAATGTTTATTTTTTTATTTTAGATATACCAAAACATCAAAATACTTCACATTATAAGTTTTGCGAGTTAACTATTTCAAAGACCTTCTTATTCTAGTATTCGTCTAAAGTTACATTATTCATAAAAGGGTGTATCACAGATACCTCGTAGTGTTGTAGGTACTTCAAGATGACACGTGCGCCTGCTCAGGTAGAGTACTCAGCAAATTAGCGAAGACACAAAGGCGGTTTGTGTTAGCGCCGTATTAAAATGAAGAAATGTGTCTGAAACTTCTGTATATAATAATTATTCCTCCCTCAGAATACTTATGTAACAGAATCATAAAAAAAAATAAAATTAACAAATTACTCTGAATTGAAAATGTAATTTCATTTGTGTCATTGAAGATTAATAGTACCTATCTGAATAAAAATCAAAAATACCTCCATTAGTTTCAAGTCTGCGATCAATAATAAAAAATGGTTAGTTAATTAATTCATGCAGGAGGTCTTGGAGATACTGTGTGGAGGGTATTTTTGCGCATAGGAAGGAGAGGGCGTTCTGTAAAGAAAAAAGGTACGAGGGGTGGCCAGGAATATGGGGTCGGAGTGTCTGGAGAGGACATATGATTCAAGACACTGGAACAAGATAGTCCAACCTGAGAGGTCGCAGGGTCTTCCTCAACCAGCTTCTCCCGATCTGGCCCACCAAGCAGCTGGTGAGCAGACGCATACGACACTAAAGCCCACACAAACCTCACCCCATTAACTCGGTTAACCCTGTTAAGTCACTAAACGTAGCGATCCATTTGGGGTGTCCTATGTCAGAGGTGTCGGTTATCCAATATTTGGTTCCCGGGGCTGCGGTATACCCATACCCGTCTAAAAAATTGAATAATAATTTATTCACACATCTTCGGATCTACCGGATCTGCCCTGATGATGGACACTGCAACGCTGTCCGAAACGTCGGCTAAAGAAGGAGTTAGCGCAACACGGCATAACACCCCAAAAACAAACAACAAAAATAATTTATTGTATTAAAGGAGTGAGTAAATACTAAACTTTTGTATGTTTGTACTATTGTACTTATCTCATTGTGTAATTATCTACATAAACATACACGAAGTAATTTATTTTGTTTTTAGATATCAACTTATTTCACACTAAGACCGTTGTGTTAAAATAATATTATCAATGACTCCGTTTTATTTTAGTGTCTAATCAAAACTACTTTGATATAACCTGATATAACTTTGATATTATTTATATAATATAATAAAGCTTGCAAATATCCGTGAAACGCTTTAGGCGATGCACCACCTAAGGTAACATTTGGAATGTGGCCGTTCGCAATAACACACCTTGGCATAAGGTGATAAGGTTTATATTTCCGCTTACCAGCCGCTTGTTTTGATTTACGACAGAAAAAACATCGTCAAAAATATGTTTTATTTTATTTTTCGAAGTTCAAGCACAAATATTAAAATGTTTTACGATCATTTTGTAAAGAACTTAATTTGACACGTTATACAATAAAACCATAGCCAATACGGGGCTCTTAAGTAGGAGTTTATGAGTATTGAGCAGTTTTTATATGCTTGATACTTTCCAGGGCTTAAGAAAGACTTTATTTCAAGGGCCAAGGTGTGTTCTGCACAAAGCATCTTAAATATTTCTAAGAGACTAGATGTTCAAACCAAAAACACATGATTTTGTATTACTTCGTAGTGCTTCCCCTTAATTGATGTTTCGAACGTACCATTTACCTCATTGCTGCAATCTGCTTTTTTAAATAACGAGCTCTGAATCAATCCGGACAAAAAGAGGCACCTGTACCTACTGCTTATTTTGTTATTTATTGGTTTTTCAACTGTGAACTCAATTTCAACATCAATAATTGCCTTGTAATTTCCTTTAATTGCGATATTCATTGACTGGAAGGTATCACGATTGATAAATTTAAACAAGAATGCAGTCTTGTCTTTCGTTGTTGACAAATGTTTTCTTTGTAGCCGTTAGTGGAGTGAAAGACATGGAATATATGAAATATTTATTTTTGTTTTCATCAGAAGCACCCGCTAAACTGCCAAAGCAGTTAGTCAACAGGCAAATTAAACAATATTAATAATAACGCTAAAGCACACCTATAACGAGAAGATACAATATATAAAACAGATAAAGAAGAATAACATTTCAATTGACTACAAAATATAAAGGCATAAAATAAATAGACAGATAGATATAACACAAACAACATACCCATATACATACACATACTCAAAGTCACATAACTTACTTAAACTCACTCGCAGGCATATTTATACAAGTACATGCATGAAATCAATGGAAACTAATGTATTTGTAAACAATACATATATTAAAAAAATCTTTATATATTACACATATTTTTAGGTTTTTTTAGTTCAGTGGTGCAGGTTGATTCGCTTTTTACATCTATTTGCATCTTACTAAATATAGAAGGTACAAGATAAGCGAATGTTAGTTGGCCGTATTTATTAGTAATTTTTGGAATGGATACCTTCATTTTGACCAAATTTTATGTTGTGGGTGTGATTTTTTTCTACTTTTTCTTCATATATGGAATCCTACTTCAATTTAAAACCATAATATCTCTATACTAACTGACTTGTAAAATAATGTTATATCTCTTCTTTGCGGATTAACACTTTGCTTACTAAAAACTTAGTTATAGAGTTTTGGATTGTTTGAATGTAGCCTATATTTGTCTTGCACGAGTTTTCCTAAGACGTTATTCCGTATCTGCATAGTAAATTCCGCTAATGACAAATAGGTTATTTTTAACGTACTTATGAAATAATTAATGTTGTAAATTCGCCCCGCGATACCGCGTCGACGTTTGCAAATATTACTTACATGAGTATCCCATTTCATGTGCGTATCTACAGTTAACCCCAAATATACATATGTTTGTTTTGTATCAATAGTACCACATTTTCAGGGCTTTGTAAAATTGTGTATTCACTCAAAGTATACAACTTTATTATAAGCATGATGGTATATTTAGCATATGGAGATCGTATACGCATTAATTAAGTTTTATTGAATATTATTTTATAAGGTTCGCATTATGTGACCATTTCTGAAAAGAAAAGAAATTATACTGCATGAGTTTCATTGCAATGGATAATTCTTCATGCGATATGACTAGCGCCGTATCATCAGCATTTACATAATGTTTAACAAAGGTGAATATTTTTTTCATGAGTGAAACAAAATTATGTATAATGTTGGGCCGAGAATCGACCCCTGTGGAACTCCTGATGACATTTATTTAGCCTAGATATAAGCTTGGAAGAGTTTCACTTTAATTCGTCTATCTTTTTTTAATTTTTGAGAAGTTTTAGTAATTTTCCCATATTTCTTATCGCTTCCAATATATATATATAATAGTTTCCTCGGATCAATGGTATCAAAGTTTTAGAGTTGTATATGAATAAAACCAGAATATGTTTTTTTATTATTATTATTGGGTCTTGATTTATGAAATTGGTAAGTTCTGTAGTAACATTTCTGTGTTTCTGTTTTTTGAAATCTGTTTTGGTTGGGATCAATAATGCAGAAACTTTGTTGGTATTTTATTAAATTCACGGAAATGTATTTTTCTAGATTTTTTTAGAATAGCTAGCAGTATACTAATTGGTCTATAATTTTCTATTTCATTGTATTTTCCTCCTTTGCATATTAGCCTAAAAATACTACATTTAAGCTCATTCGGTATAACTAAGACAAGATTTTATTAATTAAATGGGTTATTACCGGACATAGAAGGGTAATATGCTTTTTTATGTAACTATTCTACGTTAAATAAATAAGTATATATGCAATCAGGTATGATTTGAGATTTTCATGTCAAAAAGTATTATAGTGGTTTGTTTTTGGGGTATTATGCCGTGTTGCGCTACCTCCTTCTTTAACCAACGTTTCGGACAGCATTGCAGTGTCCATCATCGGGGCAGATGTGTTATCTAAGGTTGTGGTGAAATGTGTGCTGATTTATGAAGATACCGTGTTGCCAAATCCAACCTTTTAAGAGTTGTCATTAACGTATACGCGTTTAGTTCTGGTGTAGCCGTCAATTACCGGATGCCAAGAACTACCGAGATTACCTCCATCGTCACTATTAATATTTACGGGATTTTTATGAATTACAATTGCCTCCGTAATAGCCGTGCTCTATATGTTTTGGGTCTCCCCAAGACTTTAGGAAGAAATCCAAAGTATTGATATTTGAGTAAATTACTTGGGAAAAAAACTGTTTTCTTAAATAATTTATTGTGATACATAGGTAAATACAATCTAAATGTATTCGTTGTATCTACTTTGGGTATCAGATAAACGAAGATTTTTAGTACTGATTTTATCATTATATTTCTGAGAAACGAGTTTTTTTAATATTTACAGATAAGCCTTTGTTATTAATGCTTATATTATTTATCCTTTAATCAATAACAAAAAGTGGATTTGTGTAATCAGGTTTAGTGATTAAGATTATGTACTATGAATTTATCAATACATCACAGTTAATATATGTTATTTATTGAATATGAGGAATTGTCAAACACCCTATGAAAAACAAGATTTAAATACAATCCCATTAAGTTATTCCACTCCCTACCTAGTTACATTATAAATACCCAAATAAAAAATTCCTTCTGTTTGTCTTTTGCATATAACGCAGACTTAGCATAGCATCCATTCCCATACATTCTTATCTCACTGCAGGCATTTCAAACCTAGTGAGATGGACAATACAATGTATATATTTTTATTTAAAAGATGTTTGATAAAAACATCATTATTACTTAGATTCCTGCTTTTAAAAATTTGTTTGTGATTTACACCATAACCCTACAGTGGGTTAAATTATGTTGGTACTTATGGAAAAGACCCTGAATTAATTATAAAAATGTTTTTCTTTTATTTTAATGAAGGGAAATGAAAAACAATAATTGTTGGTTTACTCAACTATTTGGCATTAAACAAATCAATTAGCTTAGTTCTTGTTTTTCACGGCAATTTAGAATTATCAAAAACAAGTTATTTTCAGAAAACGTCGTATTTCTCCATAGGTACCTATCTAGACTATACTTATTGTAACTGCTTACAGGTTTATACCATTGGGCATTTTAAATAAAACTCACATTTAGAAGATAATGCAAAGAATTTCAATTTAGTTAATAGTAAAAACAATAATAAGTAAAATCTAGATTAAAAATAGGGAAGTATAAAGAATATTTTGACGTAATTAAAGACGCACGAAATTTAATAACCATTTAGTCAACGCTTTCGTCAGACTCCCTTCCCTTACTTACCTTAAGCTAGGAGATTTAAGTGTAGAATTATAGGCTTGAAGCTTTAGGCTTTGAGCTTTTTACTATATTTTATTAATACACTTATGCTTGTACCTGTGGGTAGCCTACATGTACAATAATTACCAATGTATCCATAGGTACAATTTGTGACAACACATTTGCATATTGAACACGACAGTCTAGACCAATATTTTCTTTTCGAGTAAAATCTCTATTTAAGTATGCTCAATATAGTTCCCAAGGTATTTATTTCACTGGGAAATAAGTTGTACATTTTAATGACTTTATATGCTAAACGGTTTGGTGTTTTTTATTTGTTCATTCTTTTTAGTCTAGTGTATTATTTCTGTATTATACGGTGTGTGTTTAAGTCTTTGATTTAATGCAGTTTGTCTCTAAAGTAAGTTGGTAGTAAAAAAAAATCCAATTCAGTAGATAAAGTTTGAATAAATGAAACGTTATAGAAAATTCTTTATTTAATACTCATTGTATATCATTTCTTAAGAATTTTCTGTGTTGATTTATGGTTATTAGGCTCCAAAAATTTGTCTTATTTCTCTATTCTCGGTTGTTTTGAGTTGTAGTTACTCGTACCTACGTTACTAAGGATGCGTGGTGCAAAAATTGTTGTTAAAGATTAGTTAACTTATATTTTATCAAAATTTCTCTTAATTCTTCCGGTGAAAGACGTCTTCTTAGTCTTAGACATTTTTTTCATTAATATAATCAGCACTTTCTTCAAGATTAAGTTTCTTTAAGTGAAATCATGTAACTGGAGTGCGTAATAACATCTACATATTTTCTCGAAATAAGCTCAGAATTCGCTTGTTACGCTCAGTAGATCCAAAACTGGCAATTTTCCGACATCTATCTAGTGATAATTATTTTCTTTTGAAAATTATGATAGATCTCCATCATTAAAATCTACCATAACAATACAATTTGTATTTTGCTTTCCTTATTATTCCTAATGTGTTAAGTTTTGAAACGCGTCTTCAATTCTAGTAAATTTTAACTACTGAAAGTTGGCATACAAACTAAGAGCTTTTCTCGAGGGTAGATTCAATTTCTTCTGTTCAACGATCGTAACGGTCAATAATACCCTTACCCCTTACTGTACTACGCTTTAATATCTTGTTTATTTCGTGTAGACTAGTCGCTTCTACTGCAGATTTTCTCAAACTTGGACAAGTGTTTTTTTTTACATTTGCTCCACACAAGACATTCTGATGGAAAAGAAATCGCTTAAAGCCTATATCATCTTTGGGGATGCTGTGTGGTGGATTTTTTTAAAGAAAGAAAGGAGATAAAGTTCTGGGTAGGAAAAAGGTATGAGGGGTGGGTAGGAATCTGGGGATCAAAGTGTCCGTGAGTGACGAACGCATGAATCAATCTTTCCCACTGCAGCGCAAAGCGATGGGTCGAGAGAGAGAGTCCGGCTAGAGAGGTCAAAAGGTCTCTCTCAACAAGTCTCGCCCAATCCAACCTGCCACGCAGTAGGTGGGTAGATGTGTGTTTTTATTCAATTATAATTAGACCCATTTTTTATGAAATGAAAATTTTATCACAGTTGTTTTTATAGCATACCAAATTGTTCAAATCTCCCCCTTCACCTCTCCCACCTCTTCTCTGATGCGCTGATTATTTTAACTTTATTTATATTCAAATGTATGTTCTCAGGATAGTTTATAATAATACTATCCCGAAGACGGTTACAATATAGCTGAATGTAGTAGACATTTATTTATAATGTCAAGCCACAAAGCGATTGCTTTCTTCGATAATTCTTATTTTCTTTTTGGATTAACTATTTATTTTTTGGTAAAGTACCAACAGAAATTACATAATTTTATAAATTATTAGCTTTTAGTTCGACGGTGTGTTTTTATTCTTATTTGATTTTTTATATTGTGTTATCATTTATTTAATTTAAATTACGTTTTTCAATAATGATATATTACATGATTCGACATGATAGCTCTTTTTGGGTTATTTACACCTACAGTTTATGTATTTATACTTCACTATGTTATAATTTTATATAAGAATTGCCACCATTATTAGTTGGTGAGGCAACTCTATTTTTAGGTGAGTGAAACGTATGTACGTTTTGTGCTATATTATATGTAGTTTCATCAATTCAAGAAAACAAATATATTCTAGAGTTAAAATGTAAAGTTTGTTTTTATACATCGAAAATAAATAATTCGTCTTGCGCAACATCTGTAACTTTTTTAAAAAATTATTTGCTTATTCCATACGTCTACAATTTAGGGAGAATATATTTATAAAAATAAAAATCTTAATTGAGCATAAAAATAATCTTCTACAAAAAAGAACTATTTGAAAGGATCTTCCCCCAAGACTCCATAATGTTATTCCTCTGTCCATGTCATATACGTATTTTGTCAATCTGATATTCCCCCTCAAGTTAAAATCATTGTGTTTTCAGATTACATAGCTTTCAATTCATTATCCTAAATTGCCCGCTTTTGATACAACTCTCGATACGGGGTTGTTATGGCCATATTGCCTTTTACAAGAAAATTGTCGAAACATGGTTTATTTGAAATTAAATGAATTTCAAAATATGACGTAGGTAATGAAAAATAAAGATCTATACACCACCATAGTGGTAGGTATACTAATGCTAAATGTAATTTCATCTACGTAAATACTTTATTCTAATTTGCAAAAAATGTATCGACTTGATGATGATCGAAACTTTGCTGGAAATGATTTTAGCTACGTTTACCGTCTTGTACTAAATTGTCTGGTTTATATAAACCTACCCTTTTTCCATTCTCTCCTCCATATTATTAAACCTCATAAAAACCCTAAAATGGGTTTACCACGCTTCGGACATATAGCGCTCTAGTTTTTTGTATCACCCGGAAATTATTTTTTATTTTCAAATGTTCGGAAAATAAAAGTTCGCCTTGTAAAAAAAACATATTGCTATATGCTTTTATTTTTGAGTTCGATTACTATACTTTGGATAATATGAGGCGTATCCAGAAAGTAAGTGTACTGAATTTTTGTAACTTCAATAATACTCGTATATCAAGGGAATTACAAAAATGTATATATTTTTTTATGTTTTGAAGTAGCAAATTACATAGTCTGTCATTTACCTATCGCGCTTTGCTAATTGCCTAGTTCGTATTAAATACGGGTATGATTGAACCGCTGCAGATGTACACCTCATTAAATAACTTTATATCTACTAACCCGCACAAGAAGGTATAAATAAGTACTTTTGAATACATTCATACAATTTTAAAATTATTGCGTATTTTGTTTAAACATAATAATTATTTTAGTGAAGGTTCGTTCAACTCTTACCTAATCTTTTTATATAAGATACCGAGCGATAACACCTAGTGTTCTTTCATATTTATGTATTCTAATTGCACATTCTATTTTTATTTTATTCGTCATTTCTGTATATTTTGAATATTTTAAGTTAATTAACGTTTCTCGCTTTTTCGGACATGCTTTACTCTTAATAAAGGTTGTAAAAAGACATACATAAAAATATATTGCAGACTTCTCCATGTACCTATTTTGAATCTTCTTAAGTGTGATAAAGATATTTTTTTAATAATGAAAACAAGTCAGTTCTATATTTTCAACTCTGCACCTCATTCCCTAAAATCTAATAGACGAACTCAGTAGCTAGAGCAATTATTTATAAAATGCCAAAAATATATATAAATAGGTACATATAATTATGTGCCTTATCTAGGTGCATAATATACATTCTCACCCCCTACCCCCTCTTCCTTTCCCTTCTTAATGTCTTACTTCGTGAGTTAGAGCTTAATCGTTTTAAATAGACCATTCCTTGTGTTCTAGTGTTCTGGTTGAATCAAAATATAATATGGCTAAGAAGCTTAAGAATGAAACAAAAAAACAAAAAATATCACTGTCGAATTGAATCATGAGTCTAAACTTAAACGAAATTAAATAATTATAAGAAATAATTATTGGCCTGAAATATCAATACAAATTGAAAATATCTCCCGAGTAAAAATAAATTCCGCCAACGGGAATTGAACCCGTGCCTTCTGATGTCCGGTCAGGAGCTCTGAAACCACTGAGCTATATCGGCTTATTTCCAACCCGCCAAATGATTCAATATGTACTAGTATCTCAATGAACAACTACTGCTTATCATATTTTTTCCACCTGTAAATAACCAACTTTATCTTTGTAGGAAAGGCTTTGTTAGTGCTAAATTTGTCACTAGATGGCGTCGAGACATATTATATCTTCACTTGCATACTTATGTTTCTATAAAATAGTATTTTTTAGTTCTTTTAAGTTATTTTTATTATTATTTCATGTATGATTCATACTTGCATACTTATTTTTCTATAAAATAGTATTTTTTAGTTATTTTATGTTATTTTTATTATTATTTCATGTATGATTCATACTTGCATACTTATGTTTCTGTAAAATAGTATTTTTTAGTTATTGTATGTTATTTTTATTATTATTTCATGTATGATTCATACTTGCATACTTATGTTTCTATAAAATAGTTATTTTTTAGTTAATTTATGTTATTTTTATTATTATTTCATGTATAACTACCACAACACGGGCATTAGCCTAGTATGGTAGTTAAAAAAATGTCAAAAAATGTAACATGTAAACATTTATCAAATAATAAATTTAAAAAATAAAATTATTGGTGAAATATTTTTGAATTATTATTTTTATTAAATATTATTATTTTTTTGATAATAAACTAATGTTTATAAGACAAAGTTTTTATGCAAGGCATAAAGGATAGCAAATAATTAGTCGCCTGAAGTATCAATACAAATTGTAAATATCTCCCAATTCCCGTTGGCGGCATTTATTTTTACTTGGGAGATATTTTTAATTTTCATTGATATTTCAGGCGACTGATTACTGCTTATAATTATTTGTTATCCTTTATACTCTGCATAAAAACCTTGTCTTATAAACATGTCATTAAAAAAATAATTAAACGAAATTGATCAAGTCGCGTCACTATATCTTCATACATTTGCGGAGTAAGCCCGTCGTCCCACGGGTAGGTAAGCATTGTAAGCAATCGACGTAAACCAAATGCTGAATGTCCCTGCGCAGAAAAGTTCCAAACTTAACTACCCCTGCAGACCGATACCTCACTATGACGAACTTAATTTTCTGCCCAGGGTATTACAGCACTCGGTTTATGTCGATTACTAACCGAACCGTGGGATGACGTGTTGAGAGGGGACTGCGAGCGGCTGTTACAAACTAGTCAAATACGTTTTGTTACTTTCAGTACTATCGGCGTGCAAAAATATTTTCAAAGGCATTCTTTTTAAAATGTATTTGACTGTGCTTTGATTATTTTTTACAATATCTACTAAAGAAGCAACCTTTTTGAAACGAATAGAAATAATGATGACGATTTCATTTGCATGTTAATAGAATTTAGTAGTATGGATAATATGAAGTAATTATTTACGTATTGCGTAGTGTTTTTTCTGAAATAATTATAAATATATTACATGGTGTTTTTTTAGTTCAGTTGAGTGGTTTCGAAGTTTGAATTTGGTGTCAGTATATTTTCTATTTCTGATCTCCCTATATTTTATATCCAGCTTTTTATTTGAGATTTAAATTTTACTATATTTTTGTGATTTTTGAATGAGAGTGGGATTTTTTTTTGTAGAGTTCAGTTCCACAGCATATGATGTTTTTTGCCCGAATGTTGTATTTGTAGTTGTTTGTTGGATATGTTTTTGACACTGAGATCTAGTGTTTCAAATATACGTGTTAGTCGTAATTTATTCTTTTTAAAGATCGACAAACATTCCTGGGTTACGAATAACCTGGCAATATTTGAAAATCTTCTATTACCCTCTTAGAAAGCTGAAAATTGCTTGCGTCGTGATTGAGGACTTTACCAAACGCGATGTTACCTCTGCCACTGACCGGTCATTTCAGTCGTTATATCTTGTGTCCTTCGTTAGATTTCAAGTTTTCGTTCATGTTCATAATTTATTGATGTACCCACAAAATGGTCTCCCGAAAAGCAACGATACGTAAAATTTTGAAGAAAACTAATTTTTTTTTTAAATACATAGGTTTTTAAGAAATGCGAGGGGCGCACTACCAGGGTGGTTAATTAAATAGGCAACTGCATTCAGTTGATATTAAATGCGAAGAGCGCATTACCAGGGTTGTTAATTAAATAGGCAACTGCATTCAGTTGATATTAAATGCGAAGAACGCACTACCAGGGTTGTTAATTAAATAGGCAACTGCATTCAGTTGATATTAAATGCGAAGAGCGCACTACCAGGGCTGTTAATTAAATAGGCAACTGCATTCAGTTGATATTAAATGCGAAGAGCGCACTACCAGGGTTGTTAATTAAATAGGCAACTGCATTCAGTTGATATTAACTCATCTTTATTTTTTCCTCAGTGTGCTTAAGCAATTGGGTTCATAAATCCGTAGTTACAAACATTATTCTGTTGTTGCAATAAAATATGCAAAACACAATTAAAACATTATTTCCTTTCCATTTATTCCTTGCATATTTATCTATTATATTGTGAGTGAATAGTAAATTTCTACAAAGTATATAGCTTTGAATAATCTCCTCCGTCAGAGAAAACTTGTCGGATTGCAATTAAAAAAGTTTTATTAGAATCACGGTACGTGTTGAGATAGACGGAAGATCTTAGTGTGGAAATATAAACAACTCTCGCTTTGTAAGACCTACAAGAACGATGATAGGTACTAGTACAATCTGTGTTATTATCTTGTTAGTTTAAAGTTACAATTTGCATTTCTGGGAGAGATTTAAAGGAACACCTACTAGATTTTTCACGTATACTAGTGATACTAGACCACTTTACAATTATTTCGAACAATGAAATCATTTTGTAGTCTTTCTTTTTAAATAAATAAAATCAACAAATATACATTTTTAAGTATAATAGACCAAAAATGTTTTATGGTGTGAAAATATATTATACAAGCAGGTAATTTATATTAATGGATACTGTAAATCTCTTTTTACATCCCCATTTATTAATATTTTATATGCTTTAAGTTGTCGATTGAAGTTGATGATTCATAATATTAGCTGAATTTATAATGAAATTTAAAAAATTTCAGCTGTGATAAAGAGCATCCAGTCGATCTTCATAAATGGTCGTATTTCATTTCTCTTATTGGACAGGTTTGATATTTAAGGTCATTTCTTTAGTTTTACATGAATGGGTAAAAATCTATGAAAGATTCTTGTAAAAGTTTTGTAAATTTGACAAAATTATTCATCAAACCTCTTATTTCTACTTTTGTGAATAGGATTTATTTAAGCGAACAAAATATTTTTATTGTCTTGTCGATTCATTAACACTTGCCTTAATTATGTTTCTGATTGACTCTAGAACAATTTTTTTTAAATTTTTTACTCTTTTTATATGACCATAGGGCTTTTTACATTGTGCAGGTAAATTTAAAATTTTATGCATAAGGGGATTTAACAATGGTTCCAAAAAATAATCTTATATTGTTTCGGTTTACAATTGGTAAAAGATAGTAATTATTATAATTACAAACTGACATTTTCAGAAATATATAATATATTGAACCAAAAAAATTGAGTATGTTTTATATGTCAAATTTTTTACATTAAAAATGTCGATATCATTTTTATATTCATTTGATAAACTATGTCGGCGAGGAATTGGCTAGTTGGCTACACAATTTGTTTGCGATATTTGAGGATAGACCAAAAAAAAATTTAACGACAATATCGATGAGCCCAAACCAAAGCAAACCCATTCCATTACTTAAAATTGGAGTAGTGCTAGTGATTGAGAAATTACTATAACGTTAGTGAGTGGATATGTAAACACCGTTATAATAATACAATAAAATTGTTACCTGTATATCTTTGGAGCAAGTGGATAAGTTTCGCGTACTAAGGAAATAAGTAAGATACCAGAAGGATAGGTTATAAGGACAGCGATAGAAGGGTGAATGCAGGTATTCCAATTAATGGATGGGTAGGAAGCGAGGCTAATAGTTTTAAATATTGAAGACAATATTAGTGATTTCTAAACGAAAATCTGAAACAAAAAAATCAGAAAAGGAAACGGTCACATCTGAGACACGAACCCAGGACCCTTGTCTTTCCGGGACAGTGCTCTACCGACTGAGCTAATGGGACCCTTTTCCCCTCGGTCACTTTTAATTGTATCATACTTCGTCTCAGATGTGACCGTTTCCTTTTCTGATTTTTCTATTTCAGATTTTCGTTTAGAAATCACTAATATTGTCTTCAATATTTAAATATTACAATTTGAGGTTTTACTCAATAAAGTTATTCCGAAAAATAAAAACTAATAGTTTTATACGTGACAGTGAGGCGCACAGAAAGAAGTTTGATAGTCCTATCGATGGATGGAACGGCTGTCATCTTTTAAAAAACTGCGCATAACTTACGTAAGAGATAAACAGATGGCAGGATCTTGTGAACGGTTCCATGATAACTCAACACAGTGACAATTCAACACACTTTTAAAAAGTGATATAAAGTCATTAGAAACGATGAAAACAAACATTTTTAACCTAACCTACTTAACTCAGTTAATAAAGTTTTTGTTTCATCACTTTCCATGACTTTATATTACTTTTTAAACATGTGATGAATTAGCATTGTGATGATTTATCCGGTCACCCTTGTGAACATGTCCGTGAGCCAAGCTAAATTGTTCCTCATTTATGGTAAAAATGATCTATTTCATTGACCGGTCTGAGACCTAGGAGATGAAAGGTCTTATTAAAAATTAACGATAGCCATTTAATTTCAAATTGGTTTATACCACACTATAAATTATCCAGCGTACACGTGTGTTTATTTCAGTTTAAAGTACGTAAACAATTACGTGTTTTGTAAAGCATTTATCAAGATTACTCACATTGTAAACAGATGTTTCGTAGGAAATTTATATTATTTCATCTAGAATGGATAAAAATATTCAAAGTAATTTCGCTGCTTTACATCTTATAATTAACTTGGAATATTCTTATATATTTAATTTTCACATTGCACTATCAGTATGTTGTGTGCTCTAGGCCATCGTTATGTTATGTGTGGCAAAACCACCCGTGAAATATTGCGAATATGGCAACCCGATATAAATGCGTAATTACCAGATTAAGAAAAGTTTGAAAACGTATCTCACTTGGTGGACTAAGATAAATTCAGACGACTTTTATTTAAAAAATACAAAATACCCCGAAACTCTCTTCGTGAAAGTCCAGCTTTGCAATTTCTGATTAATGTTTTACAGAGATTGATGTTGGTCCTTCTCGACGGATTTTCAATGTTCACGTCAGTGGTGACTGGTACCATCTGTTTTCCGGGGAGATTCTTTCCTAATTTCTTGTGTTATATCATTTTGCAGCGAAACAAAACCTCTGAGTTAAATAAAGTCGCTGCTTTAAACACATTTTCATTAAACGTGAGTGGTTACATTGTTGAAGTAATGCAAGTAAGCGTGAATTTCGCCTTGGCTACATTCACTGCGAGGCTCGTCTTCAGTGCACCAACTTTCTCAATCTCATTGAAAGCTGCTTTCAGGCAGGTTCCGATCTGGCCACTGTATCTTTATCATATACCTATGTATATACGCTATACGGATGTACGGCAGCTAAGACGATGGAAAGTGTGTCACTGTATTTGTAATGCAATATTTAAAAATTATATTAAAATATATTTACAAAAAATAAGAAAGCGAAGAATATAAAATTGGACGACATAAATATCTTGTTTAGCCTCTGAAGTTAAATAATATGTAAGTAATGAATTAATGGAGAAAAATCAGATGATTTTTCTATTTAAAATTCTCGTTGAAAAAAACACTAATATTATCTTAAATAATTAAATATTACAATTTTAGGTTTTACGCACTAAGTTATTCCCGAAATTCCAATACATTTCATAATGATACGAACTTTGTAGTTAATGAATTTTGTAATTTGATTTAATTATAGATTTTTTTCCGTTCTCCCAAATATATCTCTGTTAGATATATACCATTTACCATATATATTTCTAATTTTCGAGGCGGCTTTAGGTACCGCCGCCCCGGGAAAGGTCATCCCTGGTGGCAAGCTGCGTTCGGTGATTTAGCAGGGGTGCCAGGGTTATATATTCATACGATCGATTCATACTTCCGTCACTTCTGGACACACAGATCTTTAGATTCCTACCCACCATTCATTGCGTTTCCTTCCCAGAACATCCTCTCCTTCTTTTCTTTATATAGACCCTGCACACAGCATCCCCAATGATGACATAGGCCCTGATGAAAATTATTTTTCTTTGGGCCTTATGTGTGGGGTTAAGGAAGTAAAAATAATGTATTTCTGTATTTTTATCTTAAATACACATTTTTTTCGTCTGCGGCGCTTTCCCATTTCAATGTACGTCACATATTATATTTCAGCATTTTCAAGTTTGATCTTAAATAAAGGAAAATTTCACCTGCGGCGCTTTTGTGTTGCCATGTGATTCTAATATATTTCTATATGATACGAACTCCTTAATCTTGTAGTATGTTAATGTTAATTATGGAGTTATAGATCCGCATATATTTAATCACCTGTTGCCTTATTGAACATAAAGTTGACATAACATAGACCGAATAAGTAGGTGAAAATTAAAACTTTCAAAAAAATAATATTACAACATAGTACAAGTACCTTTGAACTTTTCACTTATTTACCAAAACCTATATTACTTTTGATTATTTTGTCTTACCCATGCCTACTGTGCTGAGAGGCATTATACCAAAACCTCCGAAATCACAAGGCCGGTACACTGAATCATATTAGCCTCCTAACTTTTATGAGTACTCCCAAAAAAATGTATAAATGTATTTTTTTAAATTAACTGAAACATTTTAAGATGTTTTTACTGAATAATAACAAATTTAAACGATTTTATTTGTAAAATCCCATACAAATTAGAAGGCTGCTTTGAATGAGTGTCCCGGCCTTGTGATCTAGAGGTTTTGATTGTACACACCCACAGTATATATTGAACATTGCAAACATCTCCAAGCTCTATAATTTTTTTTGATTTCACATTGTAACTTATTTAGGTACGCTGCTAATCGTTACACAAGGCCGGTTGTGAGCGACGGGAGGTTATATTTTTGGGTATTACAAAATTTTGATATTAAATTTATTTGTCAATCAATGGGTATAAACAAAACTACTGGCCTCCTGCAAAAAAACGATATTGTTATTTTTATTTTTTTTTAATTTAATTAAAATCAAATTTAAAAATATAATTATTAAGTTCTGCTAGTATTTTTTGGTTTTTGTTATTGTGGCCTTGAAAGCCGAAACAGCTGTAACAATAACAAAAACCAAAACACAAAAATAATAAATATACCATATTTTTATGCCTCAAATATAGCTATGTACGGGGGGTACAATGACATAAGTCACAAAATGCGTTTTTTTAGTAAGTGAATATTTTATTGAAATTATACCGCATGTTTTACCCTAACAACATAATTCAAAGGTCGCCGTTGAGAGGTCTATATTGAGAATATTCACAATCACATAATATAATTTGCAATTGACAAAAGGGGGAAATAAACACAAAAGTCAGACTTATGTTATTGGGAACTGATCTTTTGTTTGTAGCTGACAATGTTACCTGTATGACTTAATTTTTTATGGCCATTCTATTATCTGTCATTCAGGATTTCTAGCACCGTGATATCGATAACTTTACAACATTGGATCGATAGGCGTAACTACCGATGATTTTTTACCGATTCTTGGGCACGATCGCACTATAGATATGCAAACCGATGTTGATTATGCAATAAATCAGAATCGATATACGCTGGCAACATTGACGCATCTCTCTATGAATTGACATTCCTAAACGTAAGAAGACAGCTACTTTAAATTTAAAAATACTAACAATTTGACAATTTCGAATTGAAATATTTACTTAACAATACATTGGCATTCTGCACATACTTTTCGACACTAAAAAGGGGAGTTAACTACTTCACTAGGTCATTTTGTCATAACCATCAATTTTTGTTTTTCAATGCTGGAAAGGAATCAATAAATTAAGTCCGTGGATCGTGTATACGATTTCTTTCAGTTCTAAGAGCTTAGTAAGTTCACCTCCATTCATTAATAAGTTATGTTGCATAACGAACGACATTATCCATAAAGTTGTGCATATTGACAGTTTATCCGACATCTTGGAGGCCGCTCTAAAAGTAGCGACTTTTGTCTACCGACTGTCAGGATCACATTATGACCGTGCTCGCATATATACCTATCTGACCATAGATGATGGATATCATCAATATCGTGTTGACATAGGGCTGTATCTATCGTCCATGCTAAATCTCCAGGGAGTATAAATCCGATCCAGATTTGGAACCGAAGAAAAGACACGGTAATCTCCATGGTTTATGACGATGCATCTATATTTATTTATTAACGCCCTATCGGGCTTTTACATAATAAGTTGACAGTATATGTATGTAAGTGTAACATTTACATAGATAAAATAGCTAAATATAATTTACTGTTTATATAAACATATGCATAACTTACCTGCTACTGTCCGAAGAGTGATTTTATATTCTGACACTTATGGGAGTCAGAATAAGAGCTCTTTATCGTCTTTAAAATAATCATAATAAAAAATAATATTAAAAAAATTTAAAAAAAAGCAATTTATGTGCCTTTTTTATTTTTTTCGTGAGACACTTACTTTAAACTGCCTCCTGAAAAGTGAGCAATTTTGACTTATGTGATTGTTCCCCGTGTATAGATTTATTGTAGTGGATTTCATTTATTTTAAAACAAGTAGATATTTATTTATATCTAGCTATTACAAACATACCAAGTATATCCATGCTGTTCTTCGGAATATATATCGTATTTTAACCTCCATTGGGATTGTTATAATATTACTTGCGACGTTCCAAAATGCCAAAATTCTAATGGGTGTTTATGTTTATTATGACAATTGATTAAGAAAACAAACTGAAAATTAAAACCCTTTTCAAATGAATGCTCAGTAAAACATTTATTACCAAACTTCGATTATCCGGATTCGAAAAATACGAAAATTCGGAGAAAAAAATAAACCTAAGCGATTTGGTAATTTCGAAAGGAATTACATGCGTAGTTTTAAGCAAGAACCTAGAACTGAATTTCCGGAAAAAAAACTGTTTGTAAACATACAATTTAAAATTATGTAAGGTAGATAAATTATTTTTTTAAAGCATTTATCAAATTTTTTCTCTTCCTGATTATACGGATTTTTCGTTATCCAGACCATATGATCAATCCCCAATTTGTCCGGATGATCGAGGTTCTACTGTATTCAAATCAACAAAATGCTAATATGTGTTATTTTCCTTTCCAGTTTCGATGTGGAGAATGGGTCGGGCGTGGGGGGGCGCAGCCCCTTGGAGGGTGCTGCCTCGCCCTCCGCGGGTCTGGTGCTGCAGAACCTCCCGCAGCGGCGCGAGAGTTTCCTCTACAGGTCCGACAGCGACTTCGAGATGTCGCCCAAGTCCATGTCTCGGAACAGCTCCATCGCGAGCGAAAGGTGAGTTTCTCGGATGTGCTGTAGCGGTTAGCAAGGGCGCAAACCTTTAAAAAAGATTTATGTCTAATCTTCTTTGTGCACCCTTATTATGTTATGAAGTAAGAAATTTTTCCGAAATATATTAATTATTTTTATTAAACAACCCTTTAAAAATAATACTTATACCTAGGATATTCGTTAGATAAGATTATTTTGTTTTAACAGTATTGTATTTTATAATTAAATCACTTTAAATACGATATATCTAAATTAATTATGTAATTCAATTATATTGATGCATTTTTAATGAAGGCTTTAAAAATATAAAAGGGGGTTAATTTTTTATTATTTCTTTATTTTTTTAATTTCCCTTTTGTTAAAAAATTTGATTCTCAAAATTAAAAAAAAAAAATAACAAAACAAAACAAGACAGTGCATTCCTGTGTCGAGATGAGTAGATTTGCGACATAAATTGTTTTATATCAGTTGACTGTTATATCATGATTTTTTTGTCTATTTTTCGATAGCTCACTAGATATTATTTATTTTTTAAATCCGTTTGAAATCTCGGCTTCGCGTAAAACCAAATAAAATAAAAATAAATTTGTTTTTAAAACATTTTCAGTTTGAAATTATTTTTAAATCATTTAAAGTTCAGTTCAGTGCCGATAAATAGGTGTTAATTGAAATATATATTTTTTATAGTTTCATGCAAAAACAACAACAATTATATAATTATAAAGATTTTATAGTGCATTTATAATAATAATATTTGAATGATTTGGGCGCTGTACAAACATGTAATATATTTCTACAATGATCTACTTACTTTCAGGTTTTTCTTTATAATAACATTATGTGAAATTTTCATTTCAAGTTATTAATTCCATAAAAAACGTGAATTTTTAGATCTGTTTACGAAAAAACTCATAAAACAATTATTTTAAAAATGGTGCTGTCCGTTAAATAATAGGCACTTTAAAACTATCAATTTAAAATTTATGATTCTGCAAAACTATAATTTATTAAAGTACTTTTTGGATATAAAGTACTTTTATTTATTTTATATGGTTTTCAGTTACAGTGTATGTAATTCATAATTATTTCAAAATTATTTTGCTACGGAACGCGCTTTACTATTTTATTGTCGTGTGCCTGTGAACCATTTTCCGAAGCTCCGGTGAAGATAATAAAATCGTGATACTTTTCAGCCTTCAACAAAAGGTATGAATCCTTGCTAAAAATCCCGACAAATTAATAACTGCAGTGATCGCTAGGTGTCCGGAAAATGGTAAATGGGTGAAAATTCACATAAAATGGTATTGAAAATGACTAAATATTCAATAACAATATTGGTTGAAAAGGAAATTAAGTTTTGTTATCATAAAAGATCTTGATAAATTTTCACTATAAAGGTATTGAAATTGCCATATAGATTATCTAATATAGTATAATTTACATGAAATACCTGAATCTTGGCTTTTATGTTCGAATAAAATCTTAACGAAAACATTTTTTTCTTCAATAATCCGAGGGTCCACTTCTAAAAGCTTTTCACTTCTAACACGACCTGTAGGACTATTTTTGAATTGCAGTTCTGTAAATCCCACGTAAAGAGTAAAGCCTCTTCTGTACAGTACACGTGTCAGAATTGAATATTACGTGCTCTCTGGGAAGCGGATGAAAGTGTTTACATAGGCAGGATCAAGTTTACCCATAAGACCTTCAGTATCTTGTAATAGGCCACAGTATACTATTATAATATGTAGTTGTTTGCAATATCACGGTACCTACGAAAGTAGTCTGTAAATTATTAAGTACATAACACTTGTAATATTACAAAACTCTAATATATAATCCAAGCAAAAGGGAGAACTCTTTTGTGGAATACTTGAACAGTGTTTTTGCCGCGGTTTGCATGCCTTCGAATAGCAAAACGGTGTCATGATTGTATGAAATCATATTGTTCGTAAGCAGAAATTAACGTTTTTTGTCGAGGCCATAGAATAATTTTACTTGCATACTTACGTGTATCCCAACAAGTTCATATGATTATCTATTACGTCAAACGAGATATAAGTAGTTTCGTATATTCATTTTTGTATACTTTTCCGCTTTATTTGTAGATTTCAGAATATCGGATTGAATGAGAGGGGGATATTTGATAGGCTTTCATAATTTTATTTATTACATTACTTCATTTCGCAAATCCTGTTAAAGTGGCCGATACTTTTGATGTATGTCTCACTAAAGTTATATTTTCGAGTGTGTATAAATGATAAAGCTTCTTTTGAATAGTTAAACATGTGTTTTTTTTATTTTTATTTGATGATGTAATTTCCATAGATGCTTTACATTTTCTCTTTTTTAATTGGTTTCTTTTTCCGATTAATGGTTGCAATCACACTTCGAGGCTGGCGGTTTGAATAAATGATCTTATAAGGCATAGCTGAGTTGGAAGGCGTCCTTTTTCATTTATTTCGCCCAGAAGGGCGTTAACCTGCAGTTGGAAGAACTTAAACATGGAAATAATTTTGAAAAATATAAAGAAATAATTAGAACAAAGTACATGCACAAATAAGAATACAAGAAACAATATTTATTTAAGAATATGGTTGGTATAAATATTTCTTATACTGCCAAATTCCCCAAGACATTGGTTATGTCAATATCACGTAAGTTTTGATTTCCCATGATGTGAAACCGCTGTAACTGGGAATGAGCTAAGTAGTTGGGCTTAGATATGCTGCAGTAGATTAGTGTATTTTGTCGTGTTGTTTTTGAAGGTATGTATATTATTGCCGTGGGTATATGTATTTTGTTTTACTTCCAGACTGTCGCGTCGGTTTGAACTGTGATCTTATGCCGAATAGATGAGTTTGATTGTTGCCTTTTTTGATACTTGAGACTGTCGGTTTGAAAAATGATTCTTTACTGAATGGATGAGTTTATTACCCCCGTTTGTATTTCTTCGAGACTTTCGGTTGGAACAGTGATCTTATATTGAATGAATGAGTTTATTGTCTCCATTTGTATCTCTTCGAGACATTCGGTTTGAAAATCTTATACTGAATGAATTAGTTTATTGTCGCCATTTGTATTTCTTCGAAACTTTCGGTTTGAAGATCTTATACAGAATGAATGAGTTTATTGTCGCCATTTGTATTTCTTTGAGACTTTCAGTTTGAACAGTGATTCTCTACTGGATGGATGATTTTTTTACCGCCGATTGTGTTTCTTCAAGACTGTCGGATTGAACAGTGATCTTATACTGAATGGATGAATTTAATTGTCGAATTTTTTCTAATGGGTCTAATTTTCAAATTCAAATTCAAAAAAATATTTATTGCACAAAAAGATTACAAAGGGTATAGCTTATAGGTTAAATCCTATTTCTTCAAGTTCGTTGGACTTCCCCAAACCTATACCATATTACGCTAAGTGTAAACGGAACAAAATTTCTGCGAGTCGAACCGCGAATTATGGGAAAGGAAAAAAGCAATAGCAAATGGCGCGAAACGCTGCTTGCGGTTGCTTTATTTCTTCTCGTAATTCGTGGCTCGGCTCCCGGAAATTTCGCTCTGTTTATTCACACCCTTACATGATAATAGATTGCGCATTAAAAAAAATTATAATTCATATAAAAAATAAGCACTTACAGTTTTTACAGTTAATGCTCCTTCATCAACTGTAAAAATCATTAGAGATAACGTTTCTTGGGGCTTAATAAGATCAATGTTTATCCTTAGAAGGTGCTGCAAAAATAAAAACAAAAATATTTCTCAATCTGCACAGTAATCTTTGAAATATCGTCTAAGCATCATGGCTATTAAGCGTACTAAGCTGAATTGAGTTACTTACTATTTTTAACTTCGGTAAGCAACTCTAAAGATGTAAAATGTTACGCATTGGAACAACAAAACATAGTGTTCGTTGCAATAATATCCATACAATATAATATCGATGCCGTCAGCTGTAGTAAATATCGATCTACAGCTGACAGCATCGATATTTTAATGTGGATCGATATTACTGTAACGAACATGCGTTAATGCGTTACAGATTGAATTTTTAAAGGGAAACTGTACTTGCCTATATTTTTCTTCAGGTTTAAGAATAACTGAATAAATTTACTGATTTAACACCTTAAAATCACTCTAAAGTTCGATAGATGCTTAGAGAAAAGTGTAGATGGAATAAGTTTGTGATGAAAAAATATTTTTTTTTTTACCAAAAAGTAATTCTTAACTTATTGGGTTCGTAAAAAGTTTTTTGTTGATTTTATAACATATTAATGAGAAGTAAATATACTTGTAAACAAACTGCTATATTTAATTATGGTCAAATGTAACCTTCGTTATAATCTACGCGTTCATAGACGACGCTTATTTAATTATTTTATTAATATACACTTTTTGCGATAATATTAAGACTAATTATTTTTTTGCACCCGTACGTACGCAATTTGAATCAAAATAAATAATTTTGTCCAAACAAATACTTAATTCTTTCAAGAAAGGCATACAAATACAATATTGGATTGAATCATCGATACAATATTGTATTTACATGCCTTTCTTGAAAGATTAAGTTTTTACACGGACAAAACTATTTATTCACATTCAAATTGAGTACGTTCAAACGCAATCAAATAATTCGTCTTAATATTTTAAAGTATACCTTGCAGAAAGTGTATTTTCATAAAATAATTAAATTTACGCCATCTATGAACGCATATATTAAAACGAACGTTACGTTTTTCCTTAACAAGCAAGTAGTTCCTAAATGATTTAATAAAAATTATTCGAATCTACGCCTACATGAAAGACATCTTACCAAAGAGGAACTTACACCCCGGTCCTCCCAGGCTGATTTGTCTAATAGACTGTTGTAAGCGTTTGCTAAAAAAATAGGAAAGTTTTGGTATTGAACCCTCAGGCTCATAAATATTTGAAAATTAATTTTACAGTAGGTACATAAAAATTTAAAATATTCGAAAGCTTCACACGTTTTCTAATATCCTCGGTAGCGTTGTGGTTTACGTATTCAATTCTGCGTTCGATTGTTGCAGGTTCGATTCCTGTCTCAGCAAACAAATATTAACATTTGACCTTAGTTAAATGGTTCTACGTCTGTATTTAATAATGTTGTAATGAAGAAGATAGTTATTTTTTTTCTTTTTATACATCTACCATCATGTAGAATCTTCTCCCGAAGTTTGTGCACTTTACCTCCGGACGCCCTGTATTTATCTTACAAGGACCGAACGGCGACTGGTTCGAGTAAAATTTTGGTGCCCTTCGTCTAAACTAATAGACGCCTAGGTAGTAGGTACCTACGTGATCACTGTAATCAATAATATTTGATGATTTGTATTTTTGTGCATCTCTGTGTTATAAATAATCTCAAGGACGATGTGTTAGGTGTTAGATATTATCAGCGCCTTTGCGCCTTGGGTCCTTGGCAACTTAGCATCTGGAGCGGACTATTGTGCCCGCCTAGGGTGAATAGCCGTTGACATGGTTTGATTGATAAACGGCGTTGTTTGACAATTTTAAATAATGTACGTTATAAAATTGCATTTTAACTTTATCTCTATACTTTTAATTTCGAAATAAGTTATTTATCTTTTCTACTTCTTTACCCCCGGATATCTGTATAACACAAGTATTATATTTATATTTAAAAGTTCTTTGTATTCTCTTGAAACTTACATATAATAATAAAGTTATTTTCATATTTCACTTAATATTTTAACATTGTGGAAACGCGTTGATAAACATTAAAACATATTTTAAAGAAACTTTTTGACGATGTAAATGATATACGTTTTTGAAATTTGAAAATTTTTCGAGATTTCATTATTTTTCATAGGTTGTTCAAAAAGCATAAAATTATTATATTATTCTTTGTTCATGGTTTGGAAACAATAAATTTTGTAATAATTGAAATATTTTTTGATAGACTTTTCGAATGCCGCTGCAAAAATTATAAATAGCACTTGGTTTCAACTTAATTACTACAAGAAATAACTATTTATGCGGTAGGAGATGGTAAAAGATGCATTAAAATTAATTTTTTTCAATCGGGTTTTTATTGTTTTGATAGGTGTTTTGTATTTTATGAAGGCTATATTGTCTCGAGACGAAAGTGAAAAGTAACTACTGGGTAACATAAATTATTAATTCAAATTAAGACATTCGAAAATACCTTTATAATTTTGCATTTTGAGAAACGTCAGATGAATCGTCAGTGAATCGACCGGTCGGTGGCTGAGTTGACATCGCGTTTGGGTCCCACCCAGGCGTAGTGTGCTCAATTCCTCGGCTGGCTAAGTCCTCCTTCACCACACAACTGTGGTGGTAGTGGGAAATTTTCAATATTTTCGGGTTATTTGGACCCCGGGAATGTTTGTCTTTCCTTAAAAAAAAAAAAAAAAAATTAAAAAATCAGAGGATGGCAATGGGCTATGGGGGATGAAATAATGGTTACAGGTTAATGAAGTTGGCCAGAGAAACATTTTAAAATTTCACTAATATGACTAAACAAATTACTGGCGACTGTCGTAGCCTAATACTAATAAATATATACCAATCGTAATCTACGCATTTGACTTCGAATGGATCCACATCTTATATTTCCTCCAGCCATATAAAATATTATGAATAGTATTTTTAATATTTCATACAGGCAGTAACAGTATTCGCAGAATGAAAATATTACAA
Organism: Hesperophylax magnus; assembly: GCA_026573805.1. NCBI lineage: Eukaryota > Metazoa > Arthropoda > Insecta > Trichoptera > Limnephilidae > Hesperophylax > Hesperophylax magnus. The sequence continues at coordinate 2,851,760 of JAIUSX010000002.1, forward strand.
ATCTGTCGTTGTGCACTGATAACAAATGGAGTTATGAATTTCAAAAGACTTTGTGCATTTTGCATTGGTAATTTTTTTCCTAACTTTTTTTTCTGGATAAACAATCCACGTCCTGTTTATAATAAAATTCTTAAATGTACAATTTTAAAATATCTTACACTAATCAATGGTACATATACTATACAATTATGACCAATTTAAATTGAACCAGATAAGGTTATATAAAATATCAAAATGGAATCCATTTAAAACAATTCGAAACTATAAGGTACCTACCTACCTACTAATAATTCTTCAAAAAAAAAAAACAGGAAAAGCCCAATGAATATGTGGAAAACACTTAAGTCTCTAGTGAGAAATGACTGTGCAGATATAGAAAATGATACCACATTCCCATAAGAATTGATTGGAGAAAAGAGCACGCTAATAAGTTTTAGTTGCAAGAATAAAAGGTACCTACAAAAACATTTCTCCATACGACGCAATTTCTAATTTTAAATTCCAAATTCAAGTGAAAAATAGATGATCAGAAATTATAAAGAACACTATCGAACATCAAATCGAAGCCCAGTCAAGACGGGCATTCATAATGTATGAGATGCATTTAACCTGTAATAGGAAAATGCTTTCATAGTTAAACGAGAAAATTTCCAGAATTATTGAAACCTTTGGTGTTACTATTCCAAAGATGTCGAACACAAAATTTGTGAAGACTTTCGACCTGTTAATATGTTACTAAAATATGAGCAAGCGATGGAATCCATAATCAAATCTTAACAGGAAAATTACTTGGAAAATAATAGCCTCCTTTGTGATGAACAATCTAAATGAATCAAAAGTAGTAAATGTGTTCAAGTATTTTGGATTTTATTAAATAACTAAAAAAATTGGAGTAAAGCAGAAAGAATTGAATGATTTAATAACGATGTAATCAATAGACAGCAAACAACAAATATGTCAACGAATAATACTTAAGTGCAACATACGAGTACACTTCGATAAGATTGTACTAAACTAAATTTTATCACTGTGAAGCCCGCACGTTAAATACCCACCTCAAAGGCAGTGAGGCGAGTAAAGAAAACTAAAATAAAGAATGGTGTAAGCAACCCAAAACGAATATCAATTACAATTAAGATTTCAATATATGGACATGAGACGAAAAATGCAGAAGAAATTCGATTAACAGCAAAAAAAAAATCAAGCACCCAAAAATCTCATGTACCTGGCTGTCTAAATATCGCCAAATATTCTAACTTCGGTTAGTTAGTCGTGAGTGAAATCTGGTCCAATTAACTCAAATTTGACTTGAATTTGAGTGTCATTTCCAAAATTTGAACTCATTGTTTGATTTGAGGAAAATATAGACTATCCCGTGATTTTAGCGCTAGTATTATCATAAAATTCCGGAAAAAATTACTACGATTGAAAATATGCTTAATTTTAAGGAAAAAAATAAGAACATAATTATTATGTCTGCCATAATATTTTATGTTAAGTTTGTTGTTTAATATATTACTTACATTTTTTTCAATGTTTCTTACATGTTTGCCAAATATCAATGTTTTATATTTATGTTTGTAAATTATTAGCACACACCCATGATGTGAGCTACATTGGACCTAGTGAGCTAACTCAAAACAAATAAATAAAAAAATCCAATTTCCATAATGGTTTAACAAACTAATTACAGAGCCAGTTCTCATTAACGCTTCTGACAAATTATTCAATAAAACAGATTTCCAAAATATATTTTGGTACTTCGCGTGAAATTATTAAAAGTGAAATATAGAGCCATTACCTCCCAGGTACAGAATACAAACTATAAAAAGAAGACAAATGTGGAAGTAAAGATAGTCAAATAAACACATTATTATTCTGAATACCCAATATTGATATAATATTATAGTATTTACGATGCCGACATTGACGTTGCTTTTGAAGATTGATTACCTTCCCGTAATAGTCAGACCATCGCAACGGACGCAACCAGCAAAAACATGCCAAGCGATTGAATGGTAAAATCAGGCTTCTAAGTGCAAGGGGGAGTATTTCATACCGCTGGTCATAATTTCCCCATTTCGGTATTTAACGTTTTGCCAAAGTTCAACTTTACTTTCGGAGTGACACATCCTCGTGTGGGCTTCTGGTAAGGGCTGTTGATATAGCTCTGTCTTGCTTGTGGCTGTGCAAGGGATAGGGGTTGTTATATCACCGTCCCGCTCCGCCCAGGTGGATCGATCGGGAATAAAAGGTCCCAGCCAACCGGGCCGCGTCCCGCTACAGAAACGTCTCGGCTCGAGGAGGATCCTCCCAAGTAAAACAGCTTCTGATAATCTGCTAAAATGAAGCCACTAAGCACAAAAACCGTGTTTTATTTTATTCGGACCTCACTTCAAAGGCAGAATGAGTCTATACTTTTACTGGGGCGATTAAATTATCAAAGTAAAGCGCACTTGGGCTGAATGACAAAACAATTGTTCTGTTGTTAATGAATTTTATTCCCATGTATTGTTTACTGTAATCAAAATTCCAAAGGATTACTGCCAGAGTCACTTGAAGGTATAATTAAATAACAAATCTTATTTTTTTCCCTCAACATCGAATGGTCCACGAAGAACTTTCATTGTTTTAATGATTTAATTATTTACTATAGCTATTCATCGAATCATTATTACATTATTATAAGGTAAATTATTACCATTATATTATAATAATTCGTTATCTCTGCACATGAGTTTTGCGTGTGTGATCGAACACAACCAAATATTTTCTAATGGTATTTCAAAGGAATCCCTTTCGAAGTAAATAGGATCGTCGTGGGAGTTCTAATCGAATATTCCCTGCACCGCTTATGGATAACTCTGGTACATATTAATATATTGTATGAAATCCATTTATTATCTACTCATCTGAAGCTAAGTTCAAAGATTTCTGCGAAGGTTCTGAAGTAAAATAGATTACCTATTATAGTATTATTTCTTTTTCGTTGAATATCGCAAAATTGCAAATGCATCTTTAATATTATTTCGACGCGTAACATTTTAATGGCATTATGTCATATAAGATGTATACTTTTCAGGCTTTCAAAAATAATAAATGATACGATTTTAAATAATTATTATTTTTACAACGGCTAGTCGAAAATGTGGTTAATAGATGTAAAATAACAAAAGAAATGCGATATGGGCGTGTTTCGTGATCCAAAAGTCTGGCAAATCAGGCCTTTAATTTACAACCAAAAACTGTGTTTCGTAATCATCATGAAATTATTGTTATACACGATATCAGGCATATGTGTAAGAAAGACAGAGCGCGTGCTAAATTGACTAAAAACCAATGTATGGAAAGCATTTCTAGTGTGTATTATCTATTCAGTGTGTAATACTTTTATTATTTGTACAAGCTTCAAAATATTTTGAATTGTAAGGTTGAAAGTTTCGTGCTTTAAAAGTTATCTTCTCGTACTTAATATTAAATTTAATATCCTAAATAGATACTCGCTTTTCTTTCCGTACATTTTTAAGGTGAACTTTTTGACAATCATTTTATAACCTAATAATATTTAAAATAGGACCGTATATCCTCCTTAACTAGCTTATAGCTGTTTCATGCTACATTTTTTCTTCATTTATGTAATAACACTCTATTAAGGAAGCTTTCCTGTACCTTAACATATTTCTACTTTTTATGTCAGCAAATATGAAACTTTGTGCTGAAGCGTTAGGTGTGCGCGGTAATAAATACATTGTATTTAAGTTTCGTAAAATGAGCAATAATTTTAAGCTATGCTATTTTCTGTAAAACTTTATTTTGTTCTTCCGAGGATGAAAGGCAAGTCCAATGGCAAGGCAATAAAATTAAAACTACAACCTACAATAAAATTACACGTCATGATATATTATTACCTATAACAATGTATACATGTAAAGCCTTTAAGGCGTGAATAAATAGTTATATGGTATTCATGTTCTATCATTTTATTTGTGTACCCTTAATGTGTATAATTTACCAATATACTAAATAAATCAACATTTAATGTTTTTGAACGCGAACTTACCAATTTTCTCGTTTCAAAACAATCTTTATGTTTCATCCGATACCCAATAGTCTCTGTGTCAACAGAGTAGTCGTTTATTTTTCAACGTTTTCCAAACAAGCAGTTTGCGTCATGAAAGGTATCGATAAATCCGGATCAAATAACATTACTTTAATGCCCTGTGTTAATATTAATATTGTACCGAAGAACTAGTGGAAATCGTAGTAATATGCGGTAGGTTTGTATGATATAGTTAGAAAGAAATAAGTTTGTGTAAATCTTCTCTTCTTCTTTATTTTCTTTCTTGCAGATTCAGAGAGGCGGAGGCTGTTCAAGTGGACCGATCGTATGTACCTAATCTGTTTAACTCACATCAGTTTGTGTGAACTTATCCGAAGTAGTTTAGTCTAGTTATTCATCCTTGCCTGTTGCCTGGTCTGGCCTGCCCGCTGAACTGTTTCTAGTAGTGAACACTTTCCTCAGCACTTTTACTGTAGCTCCTAAGCATTATAGTTTTTGTTATGCATTGAATTGATCCGTTTCGTTTTACCTCTCGCCCCTCTGCCGCTCCTCTGGGTACTTCACACTTCTGCCTTTGCCACCGCCACCATATATTACCACCATTATGTCATCCTGCTTGTTATTTCTAATTTTCAAACAGGTCATAGTGGAATTCCATTTTAATGTGATATTTATCCATTCAAAATCTTTATAACTTTTTTCCATTTGTTTATTTTTGATCGTACCGGTTTCACCTAACAACGTGGAAACAGTATAAAAAGTTATGAAGGTTTTTTTTATAATAAAAAAACATATTCGTTTTGCTTGCTTTTCAGTTCATTTTACACCTATTTTAAGCAATGTTTGCTGACGCAACATTCATTGTTCATTCAAACAAACGATTTTTATTAAAACGCGTACTGGATTATGCTGTGGATCATTTCATTTGCTTTTCATTATTATATGGCTGAATAGATAATATTGTAATTTATTATTTTAAAAATTTTACGAATAGATCGTAAAAATTAGAGTCTTTTAATTTTCTTGAGCTAATTAATTTTCCTTGAGATGTATTTTTTAAGCGTGGTTTTTCCAGAGGAACATATATTTTTTCTTGTAAATAAGCGGGGACATGAATAATATAGCTTTATCGTGAATTTAATCAGCAACTCTCTTGATGAAAGCCATTTCATCGGTACGAAAGATTTAGTTTATTTTTATCGTAGGTTTTAAATGTAATACACTGAGAAAAATGAATTATTAAAATAATATTAAAACGTGATGGCAATCTATTTCCTGATAAAATATCAGTCCATTTAGAATATATCGGAACACGTGTTCATACAGGTGTGTTTTCCGGATAAATGTTATGACGAAATGCGAAAATATTGGCATTTTTATGAATATTTGTTGCGCCATCCTCATTACACTTTTGCGTTTAACTGACACTTTGTCAGGAAAACTGTCTATTCATTCGTTATAGGCGTGCAGTCCCGTTTTTAACAGGAATACTAATAATTTGTCCAGATTTTTAATAAATTAGCAATATTTTATATCAGTATAATTATCCGTGTATGATAATGGGTTTTATTTTATAGTATATTAATTAGGTGAAGTTGGAGAAATTGAAAAAATAGTATAATTTAATCTAAACCCTATATAATATATATATATATATATATATATATATAGTCTTAATCCAAACAGTTAGTCCTTCTCCTCTTTGTAATGCCCAATTATCCTGGTCAATTTTTTGTTCATTCTTCTGTTATTCTTTTAACTTTTTCGATCCTGCGTAGACTTTTATGTACCTACGTTTAGAGCACAGTAATAATACGCCAAGTGCCAGTTTTATTCTTACTATAGCGTAGATCCAAATAGTTTTCTTCACATTTTGGCTCAAATACTACATATTTATTATATTGGTGTTTAGTTGGGCTCCATATACAAGAACCTAGAGTATTTATATCTGAGCTTCTTTGACTTTCTCCTAATTTTCGATTATCGATTCCAGTAGTTATTTAACACAGTAGGCGGATTTAGCGTCCTTAGTTTTGTTTAGCCTAAGATTAGAATCTGATTAAGTAAAATATCAACCCCACGTATATTATACATTTCTTGTTGGACTAAGGTGGATTTTCTGTTTGTTCTTCTGATCCAGTGAGATACATATAAAAACGCGTTACATTCATACTAATCGAACAAAAATATGGCACGTTTATGTTTCTAGATTGAAAATAACGAAACGCACGATAAAAGAATATCCACAACGAATTTGTATGGATGAATTAAATGGCTGCAAATAACATACGTAGCTAAATGAATGGAACGCATTAGAAAGAGATTCAAAGTCGTTCAAAGAATATGTGTACGTGTTAAATGGCTATATTATTATGATCGTCCCCTTTTTCTATTGCCTCCTCGCGACAGCATTTGCGAACATAAAGCGGCCCACTGACGGGCGAGCATGCCCGCGGCAAGCATGATGTCACACGCGACCGACGAGCATTTTTGTATCGACGTCATGCTCAGATTGCTCACCGCGCACATGCTCGCCCGTCAGTGGCCGCTTTTACCCTCATTCTTGACGAACAAGCGTAGTAGAATACGGCGTACTTTCACTAGGTTGTCCTTCATACTCTCATGTGTTCCTGCGTTCGATGTCTCACTTTATTTTATTCGAAAATAATTGTATTTATTTAAATAATAAAAGATTTTTGATTACCTGCGCATGGAAAGAAACTCCATCAGATTTGTTTTTTGCTCGAGAATGATTTGTGCACATCTCAAAAGCAAAGGAAGGCATTTTTTTTTCACAAAAAGAGGCTAAAGCGACGTGTTTGTGGCAGTCGGTGATAGCTTGTCTGACCAGTTTGTCCACTGGACCTAGTTCAGTGCAATCACGCGCGTTGTCTCAGTAACCTATCTTCCCTTTCAATTCATCCAAGTTCTGATCACGTGTTCTTATCACTGGTCTTGTTCACGTGTTCTGATCACGTGTCCTTATCGTAATTTTGTGGTATTTATTTGAAATATTAATGAGAAGACTCGTGAGCACAACTTTAACAATCAGCATTGTATTTCATAAATATGAAAACATTGTTAATACCAAGTTCCATTCCCACTTGATTATGAATGGCTGGTTGCAACACACCCGTGTGACGTATAATCCGCAGATGTTATATTAGCTAAAATTTCTCATGCTTTCATCTCTCCGACAGATGATGATAACGTTTATCGATTTCATATTTTTGTAATATTTCATAAACTAATTCTGTAATATCTTCGGGGAGTTTACTTTTTAAAAGCAGATTTAAAAAATGTTGAAGTTTTGACGAAAGTTTCGATGGAACCTTTTGTGATAATGACAAATTGAAACTTTATAAGAAGAGTTTTTAAACTCGATATAAAGCAACCATTATTATTATTTACTTTGAACTAGTATCTAGTCCTGAAAACAAATTTGTACATTAGGTCTACCGGTGTGATTTGGTGCTGTAATTGTTGAAAGCACAACTTATGTTTGTAATTTATACAAGTAGATGATGTACCTGCACGAGAACCATTTCTAAATTGTTATTGAAATGTACTTCCCGTGCTTTTTGACTTAATTAAAAGTTTTAACTATTTCTTATTTAATATGCATTTTAGTTGGCAATAATTGTTTTGAATATTATTGTTATTTTTCATAATTTAATTTAAAATAAAAGGCTACATCATTAATTTGATCACCTTAATTATTAAGGAATGCCTAATGAAAACAAATATTACCCATCAAAAATTTTCGGCTGCTATCTTGTTTTGTTATAGGCTATGACTACTTGTTACCCAACACTCACTTACCATCGAGATGATTATTTCATGTTTATTATCAGTCTTACTTCATCCAACGAATCTTCATCATGTTCGTACGAAGTGTGATAAGTTAATTAACATCAAATATAGAGGGCGTTTTATTAGTCATTCACTAGAAATAAAATTATTACGCGAAGCCTTTCAGACAAGAGGTGTGATGTTAGTCAGATAAACATTCAATTACTTTTATCACGAGAGATTTTTACATTTAATATGTTGACCGTTTTCACAAAAACGTTGTTGTCAATCACATAATTTCTTAGTTAATTTCAAAACTAACAAATGGATGCATTAACTATTGAATAAAATGATCCGTTTATATGATTGAATGCGACAAAATATACGCGACCAAATGTTTTTTTTATTAGCACAGTTTTATAGTAAAATTATTTTTAAGTAAAATTCCACAGAGTAAGGAATAGACAGATCTGCCCATGAGGGCGATGAGAACAAACCAAGTTGCGAGGAGCAGGGGTAATGGGGGCGTCCCTGTCAGTAATTTTTTAATAAATTAATCAGACAGTATACAGGCATCTCGCATTGTAATATCACCACTAATAAAATCTGCTTACGAATTACTAGTTCTTTTTACATGGCGCGCAAATTTCTGGCTTCGTAAAAAACTTAATTACATATCCCAAATCGGGTAAACAAATGTTCGGGCTTGTTTAAAAAAAAAAAGAATTTTTTGACACTATTTAATTTTACAAATGTGTTATGTTATAATTTACCCACTGCACTCAATTTTAGCGTCGCTACGCCAGGCGATTTGTTTAAGAACGAACATTCAGATCCTCTGTAAACAAGTCAAACAATGGACTGCGATGCAAACCGTTGCCTTACTATAGTGAACTTTACTTTTCTGTACAAGGGTCTGGTTACTTGAATGTTTCGGCTCAAATTCTTAAACTCTTCGGCTTTCAACGTACGACTGATGTCAAAGATCATCCAAAGTATGCTCGAAACCTCATGGTGCCAAAAATATGGTCACGTGGTTTGTCTTCAGCTCGTCGAAATGATACCAGGAATTCATGTTTGAGCAAATCTATCTCTTCTGACGTCAGTTGTAAAATTCAGTTAGAAAATTGTATTTTCTCACTGAACAATTATATTCACATAACTTGTATCAAAGTTTAGATTCAGAAACGATTTTTTTTAAATCACCCTCTTTTCCGAGAATCGAAAAAAAAAATACCATTTCACGTTTCTACGCGATATTGCTGAAGTTGAAAATGTTCCTGAGCGTTGTACTCAACACAACGCTAAACCTTCCTACAAGACGTATCCATCAAATCTTGGAATTTTGTTGTATATTTTAGTATCAGTTACATATTTATATTTTCGTATAGGTCCTCACTATCAGTAAAGTAACAAGCCTACTTTGGCTTTGTTGACAAAGAAGGCAATTCTCTTTAACGAAATTACTAATGGAAAGTTAGTCCTGCGGGTAGGAACCCTAAACATTTTACAGTTTCTCTGCTTGAGGTCTAGAGCTGGGAAGAATAACGTAAAACAGTTTTTTAGTGTACTTTATTAATAAAAAAATGCAACTCTCCTTTCCGAAATGACCAATGACAAGTTAGTCCTACAAGCCTAATAGAAAGAATAAAGTAAACGTTTTTTTGTGAAAGTTTGACTTCCGAACAGTTTTGCGAAATTTGGAGTAACCTTTTAAAAACGTGTAACTAAACAAAACGCATAACGCGTGTCTAGGAATGGGCAGGGACATGTACGAACCTTATTCAGTATAGAATTTGCGTGTGCAACCAATCGATCAGCTGTACTTTGGAATTGCTTGTGTATTTATTTATATTTTTTTTAAATATAAAACATTGATATTACAAGAATTTCAACAAAAAAAGGACTCAGGCAAAACTGCCACAACGCAGCTTGTCTGCAGCTTCTACCATTTTTCTTTAATTTAATAAATATAGCATAATCATTCGGTTGGTAAATTTAATTTCCCGACAATGTTTATATGTAATGCACATATAAAACATAATAAAACAATTAGGCGAGCTCTCTTTTAAATTGTTCGAGTCAATAACAATGGCATCCACAGTGAAAAACTATAAAGATTACACCTTTAAAGCAGTTCCCGGTGAGATGCCGGGAAAAATTATAATCGGTCTCGTAATTTACGGCATTGCCACCAATATACTCATTTTTATGTTTTCATTTTATATAATTTAATAATATCGCTATTGCTGAATTATTCGATTACCTTCTACCTAAATTATATACTAAAGTTTATTTATTTATACGTTAGTATCGAAATTCTGATGAATATTCTTATACATAATAATCAAATTTGTAGGCTGTCACGCTTTTCACGAAATTACCACTACGTGATTACATTGTATTTATTGAATGAAAAAACAAGTGATATTTTCCTTCATTATATTACCCAACTCACAATCAGTGTTTCACACGTACACGCATTACAAGTACAACACATCTTATTTTAGCTAATTGTATGTTTAGATATTTCATCGAATGAATCGTAAAATTCACAGAAATTAATGGTTAAAAAATAAATAGTTAGATAGTTCTAATCAGTTTAAATTTTACAAAGTATTTTTTTTAAATATGGTTTTAAATATTAGCAGTAGAAAAAAATATTTTATTTATGTATCAACTTTAATTATTACGCGCGCATTGCAGCATCCTTCAAAAACGAGAAGTAATAATAATAATTGAAATAAGACGCGTATGACTTATGACGACTTTATTGCAATAGGTTTATTAACATCTTGAAATTGATGACTTCTATATATATTAGTATATTTTTATTATGTACGTCTTTTTTCAACGTGTTTCACAAACAGAAAGTCATTCTTTAAATATTTTGCTTATTTTATCTTGTAATATAACAATATTTCCCACCTGTTATGCTACAGTAAAGTTGTTGTAAAAAGTTCGCTAAAATACTTCGCTTATATTGAAATCTACTACTGTCACGCAAATATACACTTAAAATGTTCGTGTAAACTCAAGTACTTTTGAGAAACATGCGATTATTTCATAATATGTAAGACATTTGATCTCTTTGGCGTGTTTTGAATTAGGTACATCACAATATAATTCTCGACTACTATAAAGAAACAAAACGATTTAGTAATAATTGTGAGGCTTTGCAAGTATTATATTTTTGTGTCACGAGTGAGCCATGAAACAGGCATTCACAGTAGCTGGTTATCTGTGTACTATATTAAAGCGCCAGTGAGCTCCCATTGATAATATAAGCTAGTTGATATGAGGATGAGCAACTCCTCTTGAGTGAGATTATATTTTATCTTGACGGGCTGTGGCAGGTAAATGAGTTTATATCTTTTCATTCCCAAAAAACATGGCCTTTCGATTGAAGAAATACGTCTAGGTGGCTGATCTTTGCTAGAACTACTGGTCTGGCGATGTGTGAAAATAAATAAAATTCAATTTAGTGTACATTGCGCAATCATAATACTAGTAACACCACGTTTATATACGAGGAAAAATACATTATTTTACTCCATTCATTTTTAATCGCTTGTGTGAGTAAACTACACATAACCTATAGTTGTTTTTTTTTTATTTAAGAACCTTTATCAAAGTTATTGTTTCTATCAAGATTTTAGATTAGTAGGAACCGACACAAGTTTTAGTGTATATTTATTCAGTACTTGGTAATTATTAAATAAAGAATGTTACGCTTTACAATTTTAAACAAAATAGGTGTACATTTTTTTAACAACGTCTGGTCTATTTGTTAAAGTAATTCTATTATGACGTTAGTTTAGTGATCGTCATCGAAATTTCATTCCGTCCACAAATAAATTTTAACGTTTTTATGCCACAACAATATTTTCATAATGTCCATTCCGAATCTGGAATCAAATTATGTGTTAGACGTATTTATAAAAAAACTAAAACTACTGAAAACTGACTGCGGCTTGAAAGAAAATATCGAAATATGTGTTTATTTTCAACTCACTGATCAAATATTATTTGATATCGGGACACCCCAAGGAACTCCGGGTACAAATCATTTTGAAGTTCACAAAGGGATGTCTTGTTTGTTTTCCTTATCGCAATCTTCAATAGAAAATGCCAAATCCTTTTCTTTGAACATTAATTTGAGTGTGAACAAGCTAGGGGCAGATTGTGTTCCATCTCAACCCATTGGAACGACAAATATAGATTTGGCTGAAAAGTTTACTGCACTCAACAAAGGGGAAAAGGTGAAGCCATTGCAGGGGATTTACTCAATAAGGGATGCGGACAATCATGAGGTTGCGAACTTAGATTTAATCATCAGAGTATCTAAACTGACCAAAGTTGTACTGAGCGAATTCACCATGATTGGAAGCTCGAGCTCTTTTGTATTGAGAGGAGCGGGTCAAAAGAACTCCTGTTTCACACATTTTTTCGAGGATTCAACTCAAACACCGAAGAATAAACTGAAATTAGCCGAATGTGTTGAGCAAGAAAGTAATTCGAAAATATAACAAACCGTGAAAATTTCAGACTAACAATGTTTTACAGTTACTTAATACCTTTGGGAATCAATATTAGGGAATTGTGTGTTTGTGACAAAATTTAAATAAAGTTTGTTTAAGTTATCTGTAATTATTTATTACGCCTACAGAAACCACGACATTATAGGAGATGTTTTACCAATCAATAGAATCATATTGATAAATTGAATAGATAATATGTAAAGTGTCTCGAATATAGGAGACATCTTGTTTTGCTTTTTGTAATATCAGAGTATATTCGGATACACAATAATTGTATAATAATAATAATGTTCCTTGCCAAGCATCACTGAGAAACAGCATTACATCTTTGTTGTTTGTTTTTGGGGTGTTATGCCGTGTTGCGCTAACTCCTTCTTTAGCCGACGTTTCGGACAGCGTTGCAGTGTCCATCATCAGGGCAGATCCGGTAGATCCGAAGATGTGTAAGATGTGTAATGTGTAAGATGTGATGGCATAACACCCCAAAAACAAACAACAAAAATGCTTTTGGCCGTGAGAATCTAAAAACTTAAAGCATTACATCTTGTTCATCTATGTTTATAGTTTCAGCGAGAAAGCGTTAACAAGTAAGTGTACATTCAAATATAATATATTTGAAAAAAAATTAACAAATAAATATTATTCTTTAAAAAAAATTACTGGAACTTTCTTTTTCGAGTCGAAAGACAAGTTTGAAGCATTTTGTAAGCAAGCAATACAACTGCATAAGTACTCGGTTTGGGTAAGAGATGTTACCAGAAACTTTGATTAATTACTTTGACAACTAGCTTTCACCTCTTAAAAAATGAAGTTTTCACTTCGTAAAAAACGGCACTAGAAACGTAGCGGAAAAGCAATCGATTATTGTAAAGATTTTCATACTTAACATTTCTCAACACGTAGTTTTTTATCAATGTCTCATGAGTAAATTATTTTACATCAACAATACCCAGCAATAAATATATAAACATAACATACGAGGGAGTACCTAAAAGAAACCGAACTGATGTTGTGGAAGGCTTAGTTTCTGTAGAACCGGGTTCTGCCGGTAGAACCGTTTACAGCTACCACTCTCCAGTCAGTATGCCAAGCAATGCGCTGGAAAAGTCGTCCTTTCGGCTGATGTGAATTTTTTAGTGATGATTGTTTTGTGTGCTCCTCGTTTTCGCGATGGCTGATTTTCGTGAATAGCGCGCGGCCGTGAAGTTTTGAAAACTGGCACAGAAACTCTTGAAATAAAAACGGCTTACTAGGATGATGCTACGGGGAAAACTCATATTTGAAAACCATAAATGTTTGTGGTTCTCAAATAAATAACAAACTCTGAATGGATGACTCCTAAAAAACAAATCAGCATTGTCTTGATGTTTGATCTTACTTGACGAGCTTTTTTGGGGTGAGGAGAATGTGGAGTCTTCCATATGATTGTCGCTTTGTTTCAGGATATTATCTATAGCACCACGATTAGTCACCTGTGACGATCTTGGATAAAAAGTTTGTGACTATTCATGAAAATCAGACAAGTCAAAAACGACGAGCATACAAAACAACAGAACAGTCACCAAAAATGTACACCAGCCGAAAGGACGACTTCTCAAGCGCAGTGCTTGGCATACTGACTTGGGAAAGGTTCTACACGGTTCTACCGGCAGAACCTAGTACCTACTACAAAAACTTAGCTCCCGGCAATATCAGTTTGGTTTCTTTTGGGTACTCCCTCATATCTACTTACATGGTTTTGCTTGCGGTCCTGAAACCATCACCGCATCGGAACAATTTGTATTCCTGAAATTGATGGATTTTAAGACTGTTTTCAAATAATTGGAAAATCATTAAATCCTGTTTTGGATAAGTAAAATGAAATAAAGACTTAACTACGGCTAAAGTAATACTAGTCTCCAATAGGTATTCAAAAGACAATTTACAATTCCTTGTTCGCCGCAGACCTCATCCACTTCCCTTGATAATGTATTGCTGTAAAGGTAGGTGGCATCCTAAGTTCTCAAGGGTCATAAAAGAAATAACTTTATTTATTCTAAAAGTGTCAACCGTTAGTAAAGATTTATATTTTGAAGCAGATGGCCCACGCAAACCTGTCCCCCTGTGCTAGTTTAAACCCCAAAGAGTCGTGAGGAATGTAAGGAAGTTTTATAAGACTAGAGGAGAACCTGAATATATATGTATGTAGGATAATTTGGTTACGAAAGAATAGTGGTCCAGCATTAATATATCTTCGAATTGTGCCTACATATTTATGACTATAATTTAAAAATTAAGGAAAATATTGTTTTGTGGGGAAGATCGTTATTGGATTTCTTTTAAAATTGCTAAATTTTTCAAAGCCTAAGGCGTAATGACGTGTGCTTTGAATTGATCCAGTCACAATCCCTAAAACGACATCATTATAGTATGTACATATTGAAAAGCTTCAGAATATGCAGGTTCTCATCGCCATTCTCTTTTTGGTATTTTTCTAAGATTATGATAAATATTTCAGCAATTTATTATTGCTCATTATGAAATCTACGACCTTTAACTAAGAAGACAACGGTAATTATTTTGGTTTTAGTTAAAGCGTTTTATTGGAGAAATAGTGGGTTATACGAATAAACAAGGTAATACCACTAGTTTTAGGTGAAGCGTTTTATTGAAGAAATAGTGGGTAATAAACAAGGTAATATCACTAGTTTTAGTTAAAGCGTTCTATTGGAGAAATAGTGGGTAATAAACAAGGTAATATCGCTAGTTTTCGCGTTTTGATTATATCATTATCTTTAAAAATGATTTATTTTCTACAATAAATTTGGGAAATCCAATACCCGGATAGCCAAGGTCAGGTTAATTGCAATTCTACTGTAGTTTGATACACTTGCTTGTTCTTCACTACAGGGAGCATATTTTATTTCTCACTTGTTGCAGAATAGTCGACGACTGGAGTAGATAATGGTGTTCGCCGTTTGTTATTTGGTATGTCAGTGTTCAAAATTTTGTATTATATGACTTATTATTTATAATGGTCGAACGATGACAGTACAGTAATGTTGAATTATATATCTAGATATTAAGGAAAAGGTGCTAACAAATATATCAAGTTTTGCCGAGAGTAATTAATAGAAGTTAATTAAGTTCTTAAGTTTAATATTCCTTAAAATATAAAATGTTCATGGTTACACGTTGTGACATTTTCAAATCTAGTAAAATAATCGGCTTATATTTAATAAAGGTTTGGATTTCAAAAGCACTATCATTATCCTTATATTACAAAATACAAAAATATTCTTTTCAGTCACCAAACTATTAAAATTTACAAGGAAAACAAATTAAGCCAAACCATCTGGGAGAGTATCTATATAAGTATTTGTATAATTAATTTAATTAAAGTTGTTAAAATAGTTTGAGGCCATTGTTTTAAGCGGGTTAAGAACGCAGGCTAAAATACTTTGTTTCTAAACTCATCATCATAAATTCCTCAACATATTTTGATGGTTAAACAAGTCAATTTCCAAAATATCAGAAAATTCTCGTACTGTGGAAATAGAATGTTTTTTTGTTTACATTAATTATAACAATGCAGATTTAAACTATAACATTGCATTAACCTCTAGTCACAGTAACTGGGTACTGGAGTACGCAATGTAATTTAACATAATGTGCGGTCATGTATGAATATTTAATTTATTTTGGTGAAACAGAGCTAAGTTTGTGCTTGCACGAATGAAACCATTTAAACTCAAATGAAAATACTAACTTTCTGCCTTTGTGTGGGAATTGTCTTATCTTCTTATTGCGTATTTTTTTACAAACACAAAGATTTACTTCATTTTATTTCTAAAAATAAAATTCTTTAATTACAACACAAATGAATGTAATGAATTATACTTCAGCGATTAATTAAATACATCAACATAGCGCTAAGGAAACATGCGATGAGCACAACGGTGAAACATTTTATCCATCGAACGATCAATTTATTATCAGATTTTTCTTTGTCCCGTGAGTTTGTCCGTGACGTAAATAATAAAAGCTTCCAAACAATTAAGTAAGCGTTCCTACTGATAATCGAAGATATCTCCTAAATTAACTGAAACATTTCATCATTCCATCACTTTGTTATCCTTCCATTGTCAGCGAATTATTATTAGCATATGGGTGATTTCATTTATACAAAATATAAAAATCTTTGGAACAATACTTAATAGAACAACTCAACATTTGAAACTTAAAAATAACTCCCAACATTCTCAAGTACCCAATCTAGGTACCTTCTTCCCCTAAATCAAAGTCATGTATACATACTCAAGAATGCGAAAAGTTGTTTCTTAATTCTGACCTCTTGGGAAAATAATTTTTAGAAGGAACATTGATTAATTAAATTATTTTGATAAAACTCGTTGAGCCGTCAATATTTATTTATTACCCAATTCACAGTCTAATGCATAATGCGAAAGCTTTATTAATTACTTTCATAATAAGCAATCTTTTTTTAATATCGGCTAGGAGAAATTTGTTCTTTAATGAATGTATTATTACCAGTTTTTTATTCAAGCTAAAAAGGCGATAACAATAATAATAAAAATAAACTGGAAAATTATACCATAAAATCTGGCAAATAACACAAATTAGACCAGTTTTTTTACTATCACCTATAAATGTTATATTATTTGAATACTTTTAAAAATAACGTACGTGATTCAATATCTTTGAAAAACAAATTTCTTACTGACCGTGAAAATAAAATTACAGTTTTTTATAACATGTTTCGGATTACGGGGTTACATTAGAGATCTGTTCCAATTTTACAAAATTCATCTCCAGTACTAGATCTACCCTTCGTATAAAAATATATATATTTATAACTGAAAAACGGTACCCACTCGTACCTCAGTCAGATAAGAAAACTTTGTTTTCTCAATCAAAGCAAGGAGACCCAACAAACGCTCAAAAAATAAAATAGAAGAGTATAAACATCTTACGGAGCGATATTTAGTCAAATCTCGAGTTTTTTATTGTTAAAATCACTGGCGAAAACAGAATTTTCATAAATAAGAAGTTTCGTGCGAAATCTACCCTGGCTATTCCACAGCATTCAAATCTACCCTGGCTGTTCCACAGCATTCAAAACTACCCTGGCTATTCCACCGCATTCAAATCTATAGAAATATTTTTTTAATTATTCCTTATAATGGGTTATGCCGCACGAATATTCCACTTTCCCGGCTGATTTTAACTTTCTGTCAAAGGAACCGTAGCATAATATTGTGTAACGCCCCGCGAAGGCGAGAGCGGCGCGGCGCTAGACGGCTGGCCCGCTCGCTCCCGCCCATCGGCCGCCCGCTCCGTTCCGTTCACGTTCAGCCTCAGTTCCTCTCCGGTTCTGCTCCCCTGATAACGTGAACGGTATAACGCCACTGACATATCACTGAATTGGCCGCGCCGGTGTGATTCCTAATTTATCAATCAACAAGTAATCCATATATTATTTTTAGAAACCGTCGAATTTTTTTTTCGCGTGATCGTTCAATTGAACGAGCAATTTCCAATGGTGGTTTTAATAAAATACGCGAATTCATATTTGCTAGCCGATTTAAAGTTCATATATTAATAGTACGAACATATGTTTTAAAAGTAGTTTTTTTTAATTCTGAGTCATAAGTCTTGCTCTTAATAATATATAAAGTGGGTGAAGTCAAGTGAAATAACATTAACATCATTATTTTAGAAGTCCCCAAAGTGAACTTAACATAATTAAATTCGCATAATAGTGAACATCATAAAAATTAGTATTTAATTAATAAAGGTTCGGTGTCATCAGCTGTGTGCAAGAAGATGCGATGAAATAATAATTAATAAGTTGGCTCCTTTATCTGGATACGTTATTGTACCCGGAATGGTCGAGGTGCGGGTGTATTAATTCGATGCTTTAACCGTGTCATAAGTGAATGTGTCAAACTGGCCGACCCAGCGGATGGAAGTCCCCCCCTCTACCCCTCCTCCTTATTCCAATACTGCAAGCGGCCCTCCTCCAAATCCTGCGTGTCCGCCCCGAGCAGCTTCCAGATCTCCCCGGACTCCCCTTCGCCACGCAATCTCCACGCGAGCCTGAGGAGCTTGCAAAGTAGCCTAGGTTGTTCCGTCCGTAATGCCGGTACGATGGTCACGATCGCGCCAAGTGAAGACAGATGCGTCACATTCAGGGCCGAGGTGCCGCCGCTAGAAGTGCCCGAGACGGAGCCTGAGCTGGTTCCGAAAGAGGACTCGAGCCCCGGCAGCCCGTGCGCCGGCTGCCCGCTGGACACGAGTGACTGTTCTGCGTGCCGCCTGGACGCCAGCACATGCTCATCCAGCAGTGCGAGCCCGCCCGCTTCGCCCCTCGTATACCGCGGCGCGCTCAGCAGGACCTCTCTGGGCAACTGTTCCTCGCCCTCGCTGCTGTCAGCCATGGCCGGGGCGGGCGGGGGGGCGGCCGCCGCGCCGCCTCCCGCTCCCGCTACCAAGCTCCCACGCACTCTGAGCACGAGCGTCTTGAGAATCAAGCACAGATCGAGCTTTTGGGACAAATTCTGGGATGATCGGACAAAGCGGTATAAGTAAGTTCAAAAATCAAATCATTAACCAATATTACTCCGATGGACGAGAATGATCCTGTATCTACTAGAAACAACTAGATGTAGTTTATTATTACCATATCGACCTCAGTTTAACAGACTTCATCGACATTAAATGTTGGACTCGGCACTACGGCATTAAATTAAAATTAATTAGTATCAGTGCCAACGTAATTCATATTTAGCGTTTAATAAAACAAAAATATTCCAACACATAAAATCAACATTTCAATTTTGAGTGTTACGAGTATGCAAATTGCACGACAATTACGTTTATTTCATTTTGCATTTGTATGAAGGCTTCTATTATATCTTCTTCTACAAGTTTTACATTTATTAGCAACTACAAAGCACACGCACGCATTTATTATGGCAGTCGCTACGTATAAAAAAATACTACAAAATAATAAAATACTACCTACGTTAAAGGTTAACATAATAAAATGGCAGATTTTACAAATGTATTACAATTCAAAGTGAATAGATCCAGACGTCTTGTAAATGTGAAGGGTAGTTTTTATTTTATTTTTTTTAAATCCCGTCTGAGTGCGGCTTAAAGCGCAATTTTAGTGTCATCTATCGAAATCGTATTGATTCACTTAATTAAGGTATGACAGGAGACAACGAGAGCTGTCAAATTCATTTCATTTAGTGCGTCGTAGAAAATGCCAGCTAGTGATTAAATTGCGATGCGAACAACCCTAGATTCCAAATTTTGGAATTGATTGAAGAACGTGACCAAGCCGAAGCTTGCCGATAGGGGGAATATCTGCCCTAGACTTTGATTATATAGCTTCTGAAAGCTTAGAAGTTGTCAGTTGCCATGAAGTGGCCTGGGAGACATGAGGATTGTAAGTACAACTCTTTTGGTATATCTCAAAAGTATAAGTGATTTGAAAGCGCAACTGCCACGAACTTTCATGAACAATTATGAAATTTTCCCTTTAAAATAAAAATAGTAAAGAAAACCGCTTTCTATCTCTCCATATATTAAAACTATGACCAAGAAAACGAGTGAATGCCGGAAACATTAATAAAAAAGGAAAATAACTTCTTTTTTGAAGATGTGTTATTATCTCTAAAACCGTATTATAATATGCACCTATACTATCTGAACCACCTTCATTTTTTGTATTAATAATACATCGTGTTTTAACCGTTAGTGGACAAAATTTGAAACAGAATAATTCATATCGAAATTCTCAAAACACATTGTATTAGTTATTCACGGTGATATATATGGTAACAGTCGCCAGGAAGAGGACGAATTTGATAAATCATTTTTTAATATACATTTTAAGTTAATATACTATACGAGTATATAGTCAGGTGTTTATATTTTTCACCTCAACGGTCATTGGCCGATGTGAGTCATAAGATAGATAGTCACTACTTGACAGTGACCTCGCTGTTGACTATTTTCGTAGTAAAATTATACGTATCGAAGGCCTGTGAACAAAATACACAATAATTTTAGTGAAAATCAATTTATCATCCATTGTCGAATCTTTGGCAGTTTTTTCAAATGTTGGATTTTAAATGAATCATTTTTTATTTTTATTAAATTATTTTTAACTCTGCAATATTTTATGGAATTTCGGGAAACCTTCCACATAGAACTGTCATTTTATCCTCTGTATTTTCGGATTGTCTCTATATTAAAAGTGTGTGGGTTTTAAACGAGGCGGATTGACGTTTTGCTGACAATCATTATTTTACTTTTTTTTTTTGCAAAAGCTGGTTTTGCTTGGGTAGATAGCAAAATAAACACGTTTAAATTTTAAAGCGAGACTGATGCGTGTTCTATTTTAAGAGATCAATAGTTTGCGGTATGTTTAATGGAAAACGGAAGTCCTTCGGAAAATATTCAAGAAGAGTAAATATGTGCATATATTTAGTTTGTTTTTCATAAGCCTGCTGACATCCTGCTTTGGAAGTGAGGTTCTCTCAAATGTTAGAGTCTATTCGATTCTGCTGCTCTAAATCATTTAATTCTCTTTGGGAAGCCCTCACTCGATACCGGTTTGGCATTTTCATCTATCATTTCAATCGTATTCCCCCTTAAGTTTTGATATTAGCGTTAACGTCGGCTTTAACTTTATATTGATAATAATCCTATAATTTAAATTTCTTTCCTGCAGGGAGACATCCAGAATGACTCTATGTGTGTTGGCCTTTTTGTGACATAACGTATTTGGTGAAATTTATATAGGTACACATGTATGTATATTTGTATATCCAATTATTGTTTTTAAATTTTAATTAGCACTATTTTCATGACAGTTTTCTTTATTATTACGCGGTGTGGAACAGCGTTACAGTGTCCATCGTCAAGGCAGATAATGGATACTGTAATGCGGCGTAACACAGCGTAACAACCCAAAAATCAATCACGATAATACTTTTTTACATGAAAATCCCGAATCACGTCAATGCTGTTTTCCTCGTACTGCCTGCCGATTTTGTTTTTCATCAATTATCATGCCAGGACCAGTGAACTTCATTGTCCCAGCTCTGACCTCTGACCTGCATTCAAAGCCGAAAATAATTACAATTAAGTACATGAGAGTATCTACACACGAGTAACATAACTTATTCGAACAATGTTTTGCACAAATCCACAACATGAAAGGTCTCTCCCTCTCTACGCAAGTTCAAACCAAAACGTTGCGAACGTGCATAATACTCGTAGGTGAACAATATTGCAAACTGCATTCTGTAACCACTATAATAATTATTTCATGTTTTCTCCACTAATACCACTTTCAAATATTAAATAAAATTGCTGTTACGCTCACCGATGTCGTGGATATACATTTTATTTTATTCATAAATTCAATTTAACGGTGTTAGGAATGTATAATATGATAAAATAACGGCATTTAAAATATAACCAAAATGAAACAAAGAGAATGAATATTTTTTATTATATAATATAAAACAGTTCTGATCGAGTGCGTTTATTTAAAGCTACAGAAAGGGTAATTATGACATTCTACATGTTTACATTTAAACAGGAATATGTGCGTCAATAATGGAAAGTGATTGAATTTCAACTACTGAAAGCAAAAAGGAAGTAAATAAAAAACAATTTTCTCAAATATTAATATACCTTCAAGATAATAAGTGTTGCTCTATGAAATATAAAATATGTCCGGAGATTGAGTAATTCTGAATCGAATATCTGAAATTAATATTTTGTAATATTTACGGGCTATCAATAAAATTATGATTAATTATCTTATAATATTCCTACCAACAGTCGATTGTGACATGTTTTTCGTATCTGTTCCGTTTGTCATTTTATATAAAATATATAGAATTACTAAGACAAATTCAAAATAGTTTCTTAGGTATCTTTATGTATGCATATCTTTGATCTGGATGGTGAGTACCCACGGTTTGTGCATCACATGGATTTGCTCTCTGAAACTACCTACGAAAGCCTCCAATCTGGGAGGAATGGGGCCTTTTTAGTAACAGCATTTAATAAAATAAACTCTTTTATTGACAGTCCTCCTGGAATGCTATAAATTGTATGTACCGAACAACTACCGCCAGGGCCGAACCCGCGACTTTCTCTATATTCCTCATGGCAGAACGGGCGTTCTGGCCTAGCATAGCATCAAGAGAGGTATGGTGCTGCTAAATGAAGTCTCTAGGTCTTTTGACATTTTCAGCATTGGGCTGGAAGGCTTCAAGATGTCGATATGTAAATTATGTTATGTGTATTGTAATAGGATTATATTAATCTGTAATACACATTATTAAAAAAAATATATTTACATATGTATTTTTATTTATAAATATATTTCTGGATTATTTTAGCAGTCGTGTAATTTCTGATTAAATCTTCTACAGCTTTTTCAAATTTAATCGAACTTTATGTACATTTACAAAACATAAAAGTATAATGTCATTCAGTATTTATCAAATATGCACAATATTTATTTCAAATGCAGTGCGTTCTTAAGTACCTAACGTAACTTTCGGCGTACTAAATTGGGCTATTAATATACTGTAAATAGTTTTTAAACATAATGTTCTTGTGGTAGCTAAAACCTACATAATATTTATTCATAACTCATAAAATGTCGAAATAACACTAACATATTCAGTTTATTTAGGTTTTCAATTTTTTATGTCTTTGAAAACAATCACGGATCTCGTCGTTCTACGTTTCCTAAAGTTCACATTAGGTATTTTTAATCACATCATCTTTTTGTAGGGATAGTAAATACCTAATCTAATCTCCTTCCGAAATGTATAATCTTCAGATAGCTTGTCCAGATGTATATTTAGGTAATAATCATAACTGATATTGATCAAAAATATTGTTTGTGATATGTCAACAAAGAAGTACTTACATATATGTGTAATGTAGCTTAGGTACCTGCTTGTATATTATGGTCATGCGCACATGCACGCTGTTCCCGCTGATAACATGTTTATGCGCGGTGAGTTATTATTTCAACATTAGTTTCTGCGATAAGGATTATTACAACTAGTATCCAAAATGTTAAACCCGATACACTGTTAAGACCACACTAAAGTTCCGACTGCCCGGATTCAGTGGAATTATAGTAGTCTCAATACTGGCTAATATTGTATGACAAAAAATGGAATAGAGCGAGATCAAGAATGCGTAGAGAAAGATGGCGAGAATTGAATTATTTTGACAAGATTTGGTCACCCAATGCTTCAAGGTTATTATTTATCTTCCATACTGGACAACGCGGATTCCTTTTTTTATTATGAGCCTTCGACGTCAAAAATATATCGTTTGCAATAATAGTAACTGTGAAAATCAATTATAAGAATTAGTTAGCACTATAAATACATTTTAATAGGTAATTGTGTTTACGAACATAATAATATTACCTTTATTTGATAGTTGTGGCCAGTTTGATGTTCCAAAGACGAACAAAAGACTATCCGAAACTATTAATTGAATTTCATACTTATGATTACAACCGGGAGAGCTATCTGTTACAATACTTATAATGTATCACGTACTCCCACCCATACTTATCCCGCCCACTTGAAGAATATCATCATAACCGGTGCGCCCAATGAGTCGTAGATCATTCCACCGCCAAGAAAAGCTTTGCGAAAAGTGACCATTCAAAGATATGTCACTAATCTTGCAGCTAAGGACGTTGTACAACCAGGATGTAGCGTTTAAACACTAATCGGAGCCTGGAGTCAAGCTATTTTTACAATCAGAATCAATTACTCCTGCAATAAAATGAAAATTGCTTCCCGGAACCATCTCGACAGATCCTTTTGCAATCCGTCTAGTAAACATCATGCACACCAGACTCCGACTCCCACACTGTAGCTCTCATTTTCAACCCGACTCGGGCGTTAGTGATGTGGGGTATGACAAACCCCAACGAAATGTTTTTGCATATATCTCTGAGATGGCTTGAACGTTTCATGTGCAATTTCCTATAACGTTCACTGACAAGCAAAAACTTGTTTTTGTTATCATTATACAGGTATAATGGTTACAAAAAAGGGTGTAAAGTGTACTTACTTAGGGAGGTGATTCTTCATGATAGTAGAAGTGAAAAGAAAAATAACTTTTTTGTAAATTCCAATGATTATTTTCACATACAAAAATATTTTTCCATAGAAAGATATTTATTTTCCGGTACAAATAATTCATCTTTTTTACCTTAAAACGTTGGAATTTCTAAAAGAGTTCCAAGACTTTTTTACTTATACTATTATGTAGAATAACCTTCCCAGAGTTATCGCACTTTACCCCCGTACACACTGCATGTAATTATAACTTATGAATAATATTTACGAAAAGTGTTAAAAAATAAATATTTTTGAAGAAATAAGTGGCAGAATTTTTTGAACCCCTCCTCGCCAACGGCAGCAGATTTTTCACCTTAGGTGCCGGGTTAAATTACAGAAACCGGTTATTTATTTTCCCAAAGTATTTTTTATTGCTTAAAAATGATACATTAAATCATAGGTATACAGTGTATAAGAATAAAATCTATATTATGTAGGAAATAAAAGGTAGATTTGACCGGTCGGTGGCCGAGTTGACATCGCGTTTGGGTCCCACCCGGGCGTAGTGTGTTCAATTCCGCGGCTGGCTAAGTCCTCCATCACAACACAAGCAACATTTTCAGCTTACTGTGGTGGTAGTAGAAAATTTTCAAATACTGTCAGGTTATTCGTAACCCGGGAATGTTTGTCATTCTTTTAAAAATAAAAATAAATTAATTATAAAGTAGGAACAAAATGGTGTAATATTAATACACAAATATAGCAGAAGTGATACCACCGAAATTGCAAGAACAATAAGCATACAATGAAAAATAATTCAATAAAAATTCACTACAAAGAATCATATAATAGTAAATAATTTTATGTTTTAACCTTATATTTCAGTAATCATGATTTAAAATATTCACAGAACAATATTTATTAACAAGTCTTCGAATTTTCTCTATGGAAGAGTTAGAACGGGTTGTTTCGGAAAATTGTAAAAATTCATCAAATTTCAACGTTCATGTTCGGGTTCTATGAAAGTCCTATTGAAGTGCTGTTATTATATCATTATAGGCTGGTTCCTTGATAGAACTGAAAAAAAAACAGAACATGAAAAATCTTTCACAGAACTTGAAAATGAACGTTGGAATTTGATGAATTGTTCAAATTCTCCTTAGAGTTGATGCTAGTTCTTCAAGAAATGGAACTGTGACGGTAAAGAAGCTTCTACTGTTCGTTATTAATCGACAATGTTCTGCAGAACTTCCCATTTTCCATTAAAAATAAATAGAAAAAGGGAACATATGAATCCGTTCATTTTTATGAATACTACAAAAATCAAACAGATTGTAGCCTGATGTTCATATTCTTATCGGTGTTAAATTACCGCGTACCGATATCTGACAATGAAGACATTTGGTCGAACTAGATCTTCTGCACGTCCATAATTAAGATCAAATCAAAATCAGTTTGTTGAATGGGAAATTTTGGAGATAAGATTTTTCGTAAAATTCATTTCAAATCCGCTTAGATTAGACAAGTTGTGACTTTAGAGATTGTTATATTTTAGATATTTTCTGTATGTTTTTAGTCATAATTATTATTTATTTTCCTGCCTATATTTTTATTTGGCGTGATTGAATAATATTTGGTATGATTGTATAATATTTTGAATTGTTTATAATTGTGGGTTGGTATTAACATTAAGACGGTAATCAAAAAGAACAATGCTTTTCTAGTCTAATTGAGGACTAGGCTACAAAAAGAGCAAATTAGCAAAAATCTCACAAAAAGTTACGAGCGCTTAAAAGTTTTTAAGACTATGCCAAACGTTTTTGAATCTCCTTAAGTACATCAAAATAACGTTTAATTATGCTATATTTATTTGATTATAATTGTAAAATTCATATTATTTTTTTAATGATAGTCTTTTGTGTTAATTCAGTTTAATTCAAAAAAAATATTCTATTATTGCAGAGAATAGGTTAGGTATCAATAATATATTTATTTTCCATTTGAATAATGTTTATTTTAAAATGGGAAAACAATAAAAATGGGTAATTTTTTTTTAATTTATCACTAATTTCTTGCGATTCTTCCAAACAATGGACGTGAATATTTGCCTCGGGAAATACCATCTCTTGCTAACAATTTCTAGGTGCTAGAGTTAAAAATGTCGACAGAGATTTTTAATTTATTTTGCATTAGCAAGTTTTAGCGGTTGTTTATCTGCATATGAAGTTAATGATTTTAACTTCAATGGTTGGTATTTTGTATTATACGTGAGAACAACCGTTAAATATTCCGAATGGACTTATTTAATTTGTATGTAAGATTATATTTTGAAATCGGAATTACTTCTGGGGATCTTGTTGCACATTTTAGCTAGCATTCCTGATCAATTTACCAACAAACCAACTGCATGTATGCAAAACTAAACGTAAAAGCTTGCCTTTTTTCTGTCTTAAATTAAGAAACTTTTCAAATTATTTCTATAAAAAACTAATTTAAAATCTGATGAAGAAATGTAACTTAAAAATATTTACCCAAGTATTATTCAAGTGAAATGCTCTCTAGGCAACCTTCCCAATTATATTTGAATTAAAATTAATATTTTGAACTCTGCCAGTATCAGTTACGTCTGGAGATCAAACTAAAATAAAATAAAATGAAATGTGTTATTCATATTATTTTGAAAAATTCTATTTAACGTAAAATTTTACAAATAGCTAACATATGCATAAAAAATATTTGATTCCTGCAAAACAATGTGTTTTTAAAGCCATTTTTAATTTATTTAATTGATTTTATACAATTTTTTCCAACAATTTTTGTCAGGAGCTTTAAAAACATTATACCTACATTACATAAAAGTCAACAATAATGTTGTTGTCAAAAAAGAGAAAAGATGTGTGAAGAAGAAGTGGATATTCGTTTGACATTTAATTTTGCCATGTTACTGGGTTGACTAATTCATAGAAGGACACAATTCAGAAAGTATTATTATGTTTATTTCTTACATTTGGGAAAATCACCCTTCATCAAAATTCAAGGTAAATTGTTCATCGTTCAGAAGTTTGACATTTTATATCAAGCAAAATAGTACATATAAATTTCAAAATTAAAAACTTTTATGAATGCGTCACTCACAAGTGTATAAATTATAGATTTAATTAATGTTCCTTGATTCTGCCAGTTTAGATTCGGTGCATACATATTTTTATAACGAGTTTGAATTATCTTCCTTCCAGTACAAGTAGAAGCGGAAACTATCATTACGTATTCAGTGTTCAGTATAATACTGTTATTTGAATAATGATGTGGCTACTTACTGGCTAGCTGTTTGAAATCCTAGAAACAGCTCGAATTCCGTGTTATTTCTGCTCCCACGTGGAACCAGTTGTCTACAACAGTTGATGGTTGAAAAACTGAAATGAATAAGAATAGTGAATTTAATTTAAATTGAAACAGAAATTTGAGGGAAGGTTTTAGATTTGTTTTTCAATTGTCCTGTCTACAATAGCCCTTACCTTTTCTTTTAGAAGAGTAATAACCGATTTATTTACAACCTAACCAATCCTTGTAAATAAATATTTCACGAGAAGCTGTTCGAAAGCCTGTTGTTTAAACGAATTGAGGTTAATTTTATTTTTATATAGGTATGACTAAGCGTTCAGGTATTCACAATAAGCATATATAATATACTTTCAATTTGTTTGAGTTGATTGTAAATGGAAACTTTATTTAACTATGCCTTTATCAAATAAAACATAACACCTTACGGCTCTAAGATCCTAAACACCCATTGACTTTTTTTATGAGCTCATAAAAATATTTTATTCAATCAGCAGAAGTAAAGAAAAATTGCGGTCACTTCGGGCACACGTTTTTCTATCTATTAATCTTAGGTATATATTTTAATTTTAATGTTATATTTGTTTAAAAGATACATGTTAAGTTCCATCCATTGTGCTTATAACTCAGAAAAAATATCATGAACACAATAATCGCGTATACTAACATACAGAAGACAGGTATTACTTTTAAAAAAAAAATTATTCTGGAGTGGGGTTAGACTGTTAGACGCCTCACTTGGGTAAGGGTACAATATACCCTTTTTCACCAGATATGATTGTTTTGACAGACCTGCGACTGAGTATACCTTAAATACAAATTTCTTTGCGTGGAGCATTGTTAATCTGAACACCTGACTCATCCATGTAAAATATTCCATCTGGTCTTGACAGAACGTCATTTTCATGCAAAATTATAATTGGAACATCTTGTTCTCCCTACTCATCCCTTTGGCGCGAACAACAGGCTATTCTGCTCGCTATTCGAATGCTCAAGCGAAAATTTCATTATAAAAAGGATAAAGTCTTACGTATGGCTTACATACCGTGCCCTCTTTCTTGTAAAAATTGTACAGCATGTTTGATTATTCAGAGAACTGAACAGCAAATTTTTCAATAGGTATTTCTGAACAGAAAAAATACATGCATCTCTAATCTTTCACATGCTGGAGATTTGTTAAACAAGACTTCTTTTAGATGTATTGCTTTTAGCAATACGGTAAAACTTTATTTGATTTTCATGTTCTATTTTTTTTTTACTCACACTTCCGACTCACTGTACACAACCTGAGGGGAAAGTCTAACATTATATTTGAGATAGATAATATCACCTCAAAAGATTCGTATAACAACTAGGATTAATATTTAAAATAGCAGTCAGTCACATTTAGGTTAACATAATTCTGTCAAAAAATTACAGTTTGATAAAATCTCTTCGAAAACTTATTTCTTCAAAATATTTATTTACAAGCATCATACTATGCACCGTACGCTAACGTTGCAGTATGTCTTTTAAGTTCGTTGAATTGTGGTTTTTTTTTCGGAAACATTGTGTTTGAAGCTTATATTCTTCCGAAGAATAAAATTATCCGCTCTTCTACTCTCTAGTACCAAAACCAATTCCTGCAAACGTTGCTTTTTTCCGTTGTAATTCTACGAATATAATAAGTGTTACTAATTTGTATAGCGCCATTTTTGAGATAAATCACAACACAGGCGACGTACAGTTACGATTTCCTAGGCTCACTCTTTTTATACATTTAGTTATTTACAATGTCACGGATTGTGAATGTGAACGGTTTCTGCCTTTATGGATAAGAATTGACTCTAAATTCTGTCGAGTCTGTGATCATTCCTAAATCACGTGGCACTACATTCCAGGCTTTAGGTCCTGGCACTTTGGTTCCGATAGCTGATGATAGCATGAATATAAAAGCAAATAATAAAATATCAAAAATGATATAATATGTTAACATTAAATTTATTCTCAGTGAGTTCGTCGAGATATCAGCGATCATAGTCGTAAAAGCGTGATTCACGCAAAAACATTTGATTTCAAAGCTGAGCCTTGGTATTCCACATACTCAACCCATCCAGTACTAGCTGAGTAGGAGTCCTCCAGTCTATCGACCTATCTTAATACCTATCGTTTATTATAATAAACGAATAATAATTATAATAAACGAATAATAATTACAACAATTATTTTACAAGCAATAATTATTGTTTCAGGCGAATAATTATTGCTTGTAAAATAATTGTTACCCTTTGTGCTATGCAAAAAAAATCTTGTCTTAAACGTTAGTTTACCAAAAAAAATAATAATTAATAATAATTACACCCATTTCGTATTTGAACAAAGTAGGTAACAACACAAGAACGTTCGAGGCTTATATTTTTTTTATATTTTACTTTTTTTTGCCTTCCGATTATAGGAATGTATAAATGAATAGGATTATATAATTGAAACCATAATATATGTTATGTCCATAATTCTGTATGGCGCATAAAGTTACTCTTTCGGGAATAAAATAAAATTCGAAAATATTATTTTACCTTTCTGAAATGTCTGTGCCTTCTTATATAGACAAACAATTCATGTATGATAAAATATTCCATAAAATTATCTGTCTGTATATTATATTTCGTTAAGTTTTTTTTCAATTAAGTCTAGCTTACGTTGCTATATATGTCTGTTGGAGTAATTGATTGCGAAATCCGAAAAACATGTAAAAATAAGTTCTGAATTCTGCTCGATGCATTGATTTGATAAATAAATTGTTTTATGTATATTTTCTACTTTTATTCAGTTCAGCCTTTATTGAATTTGCTTCCTGGTACATCAACGTAATGGAATTTCATGTAGGATTCAGCTTCACGCAGACTGCATACTATAATTGGAATTCTTTCACTTGTTTTCCTTTAGTAAAATATCATTAACTGACTGCCTTCAAAAAGAAAAAAAGTATTACGGTGACGGGGCATTCCAACTATATTTTTCCAGTTATAAATTAGTACCTATAGTTAGTTTTACAGAAAAAAATATTTTTTAATCTTTACGTAATTTTTTTTTTCTTAAATTTTGAGTATTTTACTTACTGTAACAATATTGCGACTAACGTTTCGTGTGAAACGGACAACAATGTGGATACTAAATAGAAATAATAAAGAAGGACACAAGAAATGCAACGTAGGCGTGTTTTGTTATCAAAAAGTCTGTCTGATCGGGTCTTAAATTTCAAATTAAGGAATTCAGTCTCTCAGTACAAATTCAAAACAAATTGAATGGCAATATACGATGTCAAGCAGTGTAAGAGAGACAGAGTATGCAATATCTATTGGCTGTCTCGATTTAATAGTCACAAGGTACTATGTTCTTTTACAAAATTGGTTTCCATTCAAATCTGCAAGGAAAGCGATTCAAATCTGCAATGACTATTCGAAGGTATTTGAATTTTCTATTAAGTGGTAAAATAGAAGATAATGCAAGGTTGTCTAGTTGCTTTTGGTCGTCACCTATGATCCGTTTGTGTTAATTATGGTTTCGACCACTATGCCGCCATTACAGTAAATTCTTTATGTAATAAGCCATCATACAAGAAGACGTGGGATTAAGGTAAATTCGGGATATCTAGGATCCGAGCCCGCCGTAGAAGTAGCAGCTTGTCACACAAAATTACATATTGATAGGTGGGTCACAGCACCCCAAACAATGGGAGAGGGCACCTGGAATGAGACAATCAAAAGTACCCATAAAAGGACCAGACCCTAGACGAACCAAGAAACTACTCGATATGGACAGAAACTCGCTGAGCGAACTGTTAGGACTACTAACGGGACACTGCCATCTCATCTCATGCAGATATTAGGAATGGAAAACACCAATAGATACAGGAAATGTGAAGAGGATGAACAGACTCCAATTCTCCTATGGTGCTAATGTCCTGCCCTGGTGGGAACTAGGCTCAGATACCTGGGGTGACATACAGTAGAACCAAAAGACATAGTCACATACCCAATAACAATCCTTGTGAACTTTATTAAAGGTACTCTGTTGTTGTTAAAGGATTGAGGTAGAATGGGGGATAGCGCAATGGGCCTATTGCCTAAGTGCTCACGGGAACTACGTGTAAACCGTCTCCGCCCTTTAAAAATAAAAATAGGAAATTTGAAAAGTATTAGAAAAATTTTACCTCGATGTCAATTCATGTTTGCATTTTTATTAAACTATTCCAAAAACAATGATTTGCATTAGCTTTCTTCCCTTCCTCCGACTACCAAATAAAATTTCAACAATGAGTTTATTAACTCCTGGGAGTACAATGCTTTATATAATATACTATATTCTGTATTGTATACTTTTAATAAAAAAAAAAATAAATAAAAAAAACATTCAAAAAGATTCTCATCGTTTTATGAAATTA
Organism: Hesperophylax magnus; assembly: GCA_026573805.1. NCBI lineage: Eukaryota > Metazoa > Arthropoda > Insecta > Trichoptera > Limnephilidae > Hesperophylax > Hesperophylax magnus. The sequence goes on from JAIUSX010000002.1 coordinate 2,884,049, forward strand.
TTTAACAACCGACTAACTAATCGATTGTGTAAATAATTAAATTTTCCTTTTTTTTAATTTAGATTCTCAAACCAGCAACCATTTTGTAAGAGTGACTGGTAAACAGAAAATTTGGCAATGGCTCTTGTTATTGATGCCGAATTATGTTATAATATCTGACGTTTAAAATCTAAAAAAAAATTAAAATTTAAACGACAGATCACAAGGCAAACGTCGTACCTACATGATTTGGCGGGTCTCGTGATTATCAGTCGGCGCCTTGTGATTATTTTGGCACAGAAAGTCACTCATTTTTAGCATGTGAATGTTAAGATTCATTCCATATTTTAGTTATATTTACGTACATATACATTTCAACATAAAATTATGATAAAATGGTAGTTAGTGACTTCACCCCACTTTCATATTTTCCATATTATTCAGCAATATGGGAAAAATGGAATTCACAATAATAAATCGTCTTATTTTTAACGGTAAATTTATGTTTCAAGAGGGAAATACGAGATGAAAACAATTAAATTTCTTTAGAAATTCTAGAAGGGTGTGTAAATTTCACCGTTTGAAAGTTTTACGGCTTTAGATATCATAGATTCCCTGCCTTTTTGCTTAAGATTATTTCGTTGTATTTCATTTTAGTAAAATTGTTATAAGTTTTGATAAACAAAGTTTTCCGCAATGATCTTAAATCAAAGCTATGTATTTTTCTAATAACAATTCCTCCGCCGGAATTCAAAATATATATTAACACGTAACAAAGTACATGGCAACCATGCAAAATTGTTAATGTCTATAATATAGGTGTTCTCAACTCAATTATTCTGGCTAATTTATTACAAAATCGTGGAAGCAACTTGTAATTCAAATAGCCTATCAATTATCTAGGATCTAGGCTAGCGCTTTCTATTTATTTCTAAATTAGGTAGGTACCTTAATCATACTCAAAACGACTTTACAGGAGGACTAAGACAGTTCCTTCGGGTTCCTTCACCCTTCACTTTACAATTTATTACATTATATTTTCTCAGCGTCTATTGAATTTTCCAGAAAACATGACGAGCAGACTCAGCCTGGTAAAACAAGCGAATTAATTAGAAGATCTGGTAGTTAGTGACAGTAATCACATTTTAACAAGCTATCTTCCACCAGTTTTTGTTCATAAACTCCTTCTATTAAAATAGAGTTACGTCAAACATTTCCGGCACGATCAATAATCTTATAAGACACTAATCTACTTAAAATATTAACCATCGTTTCGGTATTTTCAGATGATTTTATGTTCCGATTTTATAATCTTAACAGCAGATGAAACGTTGATAGGATACTGGATGAAACTCGAATTTGTAAGGCAAAGTCTTATTATTGAACACTATTTCCATTTCCATAAATAACTTTTAACTATAAACATAGACCTGTGCTTTTATGAGTTCACTCAATTCTATCGAGATCCTTCAATTTTATTAGAATTCACATGAAAAATATAGCCGCTATTTGACGATTAAAAAATCGACGAGTGGATGATTTTACAAATAGTTTACATTTACAACTAAGTAGATACCAATATTCAAATCTTCACAAATACGACGCATATGAGTGTTTTTTTGGTCGAAGAAAATGTTTCCGGAGTATGCATTAACTTTAAAAGATGATATTTACAGTTCTTTGTTAAAATTTTAATGCTATTCGTATTCTAGTATTATTAGTAACTAGCCACAGCGAGAGCTCGTACGGATGTCATCGACGTTCGTACTCTTCCTTCTAACGCGTCTTGTTTGAAAACGAAAAAGACAAAACATACCAGAACGATGACGTCACGTACGATCTCTCGTTGGGACTAGTATAGTTTCACATATCATTACAATAATAACCAAACAGAACAACATAATATGTGCATATGCAGAGCAATATTTTAAATTTAGCAATAACTGTAAAGACGTAGCCCACTTTCCTAGGTGGTTTACAGTTTAGCGGTCTTACTAAACGTGGTGAAAATTTTATTCAATTAATAAACGACCGTGTATGCTAATACCTTACTAATTGAAACGTAAAATAGAAACTGACGTAAAATGGTTGATGGAAAGATACATAGGATGTATACATTGCTTATCCAGTCAAAGGGGGTTGTTTATCTGCTGTATAAACTTCAAATAATAATAATTTCTCGTCGAATTTCGAAATTTTTCCAAGGTATTTTAAATGTTCTATATTTTTCTTCATTTTGAAGATGTCGTAAAAAATACAAATTTGAAAACTAGATAAACTTAAATTTTAGATTTTTGTATTTGAAACATACTTTAATGCTTAAAACTTGTCATATTTTAATTTCAAACATGAAAAACGGTTAAAAATAATTTTAACACATACATTTTGAATCAAAACGTCGAAAATTTTAGAGAATTTTTAAAGAAAAAACATAGACCTTTTATTAAAGAAATTTGCAAGATAAAACTGTCATTTCAATTTTTATCTCGTTCATTCAACAAAAAATGATTAAATATTATAATAACAATTTACAATATTTAATCCAATATAATAACAATTATATTCCAGAGAATAACCAAAAAATCAGACATTTTGGATTCATTTTTGTCATCAATATAAACGTTAGATTGTAACCTTTTTATTTACATACACATGCATAAGGCATTTGTGTTAATAAACATCATAACTTTCGTGGATGTTTTATTGAATTCACGCGGTAAAATTCAATTAAAAAATAGTGAGTAGGATATAACATTGCTTTTCTCAATAAGATTTTAATCAATACGACATTTTGAATGGATTAAAACTGACAGAAAATAATATTAAATAAATTGAATTATTCTAATATAATAGTGAATTTGTCATTAGAATAAAAACTATTATTAAAAACATGATTTGAATCACACTTAAGTAACACGTACATGACGCGCATGCGCGAAGGTCTAAAAATTAAAATATTCCCATACATTTTTATTGGTTATAATTCTAACTAAACAGTGTGTAACACAAATATCCGTTTAACGAATGTGAAGTGGTTTTTCTAAGGCTGTAATGTTGAGTTTGGTCTTTTGAAACTAATAAATTAATTTTTCGAAGAATGGTTCTTCTAAAGGTAGGTTTTTACTTTGTGATGATGTAATTGATGAATTAATTCCAATTACTTTGTTTTCACTACTTTATTAATCAATTAGATTTAAATTTACTACTATGTAATTAATTAAGTTCGGTTGATGAACAGGTTTTGAGCCTGGAAACTCCTCTGAAAATTATTTCAGAGGAGTTGTTAGACTCCAGTGATTATCTACTAACATTGAAAACTCTGTTTTAAATATTTATTTTCGTTATTTTTTATTCGTGTGTTATCCTAATCTTACACAATTGCAGCCTTACTAACAAAAAAACATTTCACATTTAAACGGTGATTTGTTACACATTGAGATTGGAGTACCTAATAATAATAAAAAGTCCTTAACTCTTTTTTTTAAATCCGGCAACATCGCATTTCGAATTTTACAATAAAATCACGCATGCGCTTTAGTATTTATTTTTTCTGTTTAGATGTGTGAGGGTGACATTTTTTAATGTCTGTAATATACTCATAATGTGTTTTTTCACAAAATGGTCAATTTACTATTATATTCACATAATTTAATTTATATACAACTCATTTGTGTAATTTTTCGTTGGTTTTAGTCAATACTTTAGTCAATAGCACGTTGTAAAATTTTACTTTCATTTGAAACAATTAGGTTAAACGTTATACCAACATTCGTGAATTTTATGGTCCTTATTTTATAAGAACTTCAATAAAGTGATGTTTTTAATAACCTTAATGCCTGATGCACATTTTGGTAATCATGTATCGAAGAAATAAACTTTGTGAGATGTGCATGGAATTATTTCAAAATTTCTGTTTTTTTTTTTCTGGGAAATAAAAGCATTTTCAAAAAAAAAAAATTATTGCGTGAATGAAGTAAAAAGTGAAGTGAAAGTTTTCTTGCAAATTCCTCAAATAAAAGGACTGTGCTTTTTTAATTCTGAATTACATCATATTTTTCGACGTTTTGATTTAAATTGTTTTCTGTGAGCTTATTTTTTCAATTTGTTTCATGTTTAAAACTAATATATTGCAATTTTACAATGTTTCAAATACACAAATCTGAAAGTTAATTAGTAATCTGATAGGTTAAGGTACCTAGTTTCTAAAATAGTATTTTCTAATACAATATTTTCAAAATTACTTGGAAAAATTGCGAAAAGCAATGAGAAATTATTATTATTCCAAATTTATACAATAGATAAACAAACCTCTTTACCTGGATAGACAATACATCTTTTATATCTTTCCACGAACTTGATTTTAGTTTCTATTTTACGTGTCAATAAGTAAGGTTTTCCCTTACACGGTCGTTTATTAATTGAATAAGTTTTCGGACGTATTTTAGTAAGCCTGCCACCCACGCTGCATACCTACTTAAAATAATGAATTTCAAAATTCCGTGTTCATTTATAAATTCATTCATTTTCATTCCCCTCTCAGCGGTAGGGATTCCGCCACCGCCAGCTTGGCTTCTCCTTTCGACTAAATTCCCTCCAGCAACCTTATAATATTATTATAAATAAGTACTTCCCCATACTGCAATTTGAGCCCTTATAAAAGGTTCCCATGAAATCCTATAATCTCGAAAATGATTTTTCCCCTCACAATATCGTTTCTTAGACTTCACTCCCACACAGGACCTGTTCTTGAAATTTATTTTAGGTGGGAATATTTCGCTAATGCTGGACTGGAGTTAAATCAAATGATCCCCAATTCGTCTTATTTAGAAAATCTTTTTTGTTTTCACCTGCCACTTTTATTTCTTTATTTCATCCCTCTTGATTCTGCCGACCTCTCGTCACTTATCTTGGCGTACTTTAATTTAAAATTTTAACTAACCTAGTGCCTAGTAGAGGTGGGTGAGTTCTGCATTTTTCCGGAGGCATCCGAGGACTGCTTCCTTTTAAAAGAACTCGAGTTCTTGGAGTGGGTCCCGGGTCCGAGTTCTTGGGTGCGGACTGGGTACTGGGCGACTACCGGGACGCACGGGTCCGGCCAAGGACTCGGCACTCGGACTCGGATAGAACCCGCGAAAGAACTCGGACCCGTAGCAGGACAAGGACCCGCACAAGAACTCGGACCCACACGAGAACACGGAGTCAATCCCGTCACCCATCGCACCCGAGTCGCGAGTTGTGCAGTTTACATTTTGGCGAAGTTCAACGAAATCCATTCGTGTCTTGTCGTGTTCCAGCTGATTGGGCTACGGCTAATGCGAGGCCGTAACGGATGTAGTATTAGGTTCCAAGTTCCAGATGATAATTTTAGCACACGCGTAAGCAGTAATAAATCAAATGTAGTAACATAAATTTCGGTTGTCGTTGAGAATTTGTCGTTTTCATAATCTCTGTCCATCGATATAGATAAAGGTACTTGGTCGAAGCCTCTATCAAATGAAACTCAGTAAAGGCGAGATGTTTTAAAAACAAAGTCAGGAAGTAGTTAGGTACAGCATTGAACTATTAAAATTTTAACAATTAACAACATGTTTTAATATCTATTTATTCCAGTCCATTTTTTTTTACTTTTACAATACATACACACTTTGTTCAATATATTATTGTAGGATTTGTGTATATTATATAATTGATTTGTATATTTTTCCTTTTGGTTTCACAAATATATACATATATATGTCTCAGGATCATTAAAAATAAACATTTGCCAGAAATTTGCCTTTCGAATGAACACTATTACGACATAGCTAAAAAATTTTAACAAAAGATAGCCATTTTAAATAAACAATTATTGAATAAAATAATCTTGGTACCTAATTTATCGCTTGTCTGTTTCTTTCCAATACCAGTTGACAATCAGTTCCAATTTTTAAAATCAAAGCAAATCCATATTCTAGAGTTCACTGAACCAGAGTTACGGATACACAGACAGACACCACTGAAATTTGTATTTTTAATAACACAAAAAATAAAAATAGTGAACGATAATTAAAATAAAACTTTAAAATAAAACAATAATTTTTACTTACAGTAGGTACCTAGCGCCTACAAATATGAGGGGCTAAAATAAAAATATAAAACATCAAAGAATTGCGATAAATCATTGAGATTTTACATAAAAACCGTTAAACTAATCGGCAATATCTCAAAATGCCAACGTGTTGATTTTTAAAACAAGATCATGAAACAAAAGAAACATAAGAATTGAACATAAAAATAATAAATCAGTAAGTTTTTTTTTAAATTCTGAATCCGAAAAAAAAAATGTACAAATAGGCATAACAGTCAAAAGAATCATAAATAAACTCAAAATATCTTCGTATTGAATTTTTTAAATCAAGATAAAACATAAAAAAAATGAACATAAAAAAATGTAATATTTTTTTTTTAAATTGCGAATTGAAAAATTAAATTATACAAATTGTTACAAACAGTTAAAAGAATCAGCAATATCGCAAAATCCCCCCGTATTATTCATAAGACATAAAAAGCATTGAAAAATAAAATCAGTAAGATCTCGAATCGAGACCCCGAGTCCGAGTTTTCTGGGAGTTGTTGATTAGAGGCATTCGGGTCCGAGTCCAAGTCCTTAGAGGCATTCTCGGGTCCGGGTTCTCTGGGAGTCGTTGATTGGAGGCATTCGGGTCCGAGTCCCAGACCGAGTTCTCTGGGAGTGGTTGATTACGAAAAGGAGTGGGAGTAGGACCCGCTTCCCGCAAAGGACTCGGGCTCAAGGACTCAATCCGGCTGAACCTACACATCGCTAGTGCCTAGTGTCTAGTGCCTATTGTCGACTGCGGCTCCTCTGAGAGTTGGAGAGACGCCCGGGGTCCCGGTAATTGTATCCTAAAATATATCAAAGCGTGATGTTATTCAATTCTGTCTGAACGAAGGCAAAGTTTTTTTTTTTTATATACATACGTGGATAGTTACATAAAATATTGAAAACTGTATAAAAAATATTGTAATAAATGTACGTAATTAAAAAAAATAATCCCACGAAGGCGAAGCCTGGGTGTGGGTATTATAAGTATTTTTTATCTTATTTCCATCGTTTAAGGGGAGATACAATATCAAAGTTATTTTAAAAGAGTTACTGTACAGATGCAATACAAGAAACTAAAGCATGAAATATGTAAGACTTTTAAAATAGCACAAAAAATAAGGTAAATACTAGTTTTTAAAGAAGACATCTTAAAAACTGAAATAGCAGACAAAGCATTACAAACAATAAAATATATCCGCTGTTTTGTATGTATGTGAAATAATAAAAAAAATCTGTCTATGGATATAAATGTTACAGATAGCTTATAGTGTCCTTAGGCATCCCAATTTACACATACAATCAAAAATTGTAACGCCGTTTATGCAGCAACATATTAAACAGCCTTGCAAAAATATTGGGCGGCAATGTCAACAACATTTGTCCTCCAAGAGGTGCAAATAACAATTAGAGAGGTAAATTAAAGACATCGTCTTTACACGTTTTGTATTATAAATACAAAAACACTGCCTCAAGCACAATTATAAGTACCTATGAACAATTGTAATTTAACACGAACAACAAAAATATTTTCAAAGCCTTGAATATATTTCGCATTCGTCACGACGCATAATTTTTCTTTTGTCGATCTTACTGTAGTAAATTATTGTTAATAGTACAATAAAGCTTCAAGCCAGATTTTTAAATTGTGTGTTATTTGAATATTTTATTGAGATGTAATCACAATTATTACCGATTGGCAACACTGTCATTAATTGTAATTTCTATTTGGCTACCCTAATGTCGTCACCCAAAGAATCGTCGTGAAAACCTTATGAAATTTAATTATAATAAATAGGCGTTGTTATGCCTAAGGGAACCAAGTGAATATTTTAGGCATTTCAAATGTATTCATGTGAAAATATCCCTCGCTTTGCAACAAAGAAGCAATAATTTTTCAGAATTTTTGGTAAAAAAATAAATAGTTTCCCTTTTGCATAACACACAAGTCAATGAGAAATAAAATGAAATTGTTATGCAAATCCGAACCATCGACATGACAAATATCTAGTACAAATCCTTTACAGTTTTTTGCTTGTTTTCAATTATTAACAATATAGGCCAGACAATATTTTAATTTTCATTAGGTTATATACTATGTTGTGAATTATTTGTACCTAAATGAAAATCGTAACGAAAAAATGGTTCTAGTTAATTTGTCTATATGCTTAAATATATAATAAAACTAAATAAGTATTTGGGTAAAAAATTGAATTTAGAACGAAATACATATTTACTTTAGAAAACAAATCTTTTGTTTGTCATTTATTTAAACATATTTGCGGTAGCTGAAGCAAATTTTTTTTTATAATTTTCATTTACTTACAAATAATGTTCTTCAAATAGTTTGTAAATCGTGAAAAATCAATATCTTTAAGGCGTTATTATTTTTTATTTTATTAATAAAAAAACTTATTACTACCCAAAAACGACCTTTTCGATAGTTTTATTTTTTATTTTGTGTTTAAATTACATATCTGGAGCAATATATATACATTAAATTTACAAAATTACGTATTGCTTATGGTGTGTGGTAGGTTTTGGTTGTCTCACAAATGATACTCCGAAATGGATTTCGTTTATTATTACCCTAGTACAAGTGTACGGATACGTGTTTACTAGCTTACCGCTGAGATGTGTGAGAGAGATCTACCTACTACATCGGCTTTTATATGTCTGTCACCTATCTGACTCATTATATACTGACATAGTCAAACACATTACTTATTAATATCTACTAAAAAAAACCATGCTGCAGTTGTGTCCCTTAAATAAACAAAAAATACCCGCTTCCATACAATTCTGTATATATTAAAAGGAACCAAGTGTTTATTTTACTTGTGAATTCGAAAATATTTTTTTTTCTTTATGTAAAAATACACCGTAAATCTTTGCAAATTTCTGGTATCCAAATTCTTCTCTGACATCTCGAAAAACCTTTGAAAACGATTATATCCATTGCATCATTTTTTTCACTCTTTCAACACTCTTTGATTTAACCAATGACATTATAAAAATACAAGACACGTTATATTCATACATATAAATAATGTACCTTTTGTGACGAAGGATATCCACTCCGAGAAAATGTGCGTACGAATGGAATAGTCATATAAACGGCCCGCTAAACTTTATCCACTGGACTTTGGAAACCGCATGCTTTTCCTCAGTGGCGTCTCTTCTCTATTAATTATTCATCGAAGAATTTAATCGTAACTAATGTCATTTTTCAATTACCTACCAAGAATTATACCAATTTTTCTAAGGATTATTATTATTTTTACCTGCATTTTTGGGCTATTCGCAATGAATCTATTTTCAGAAACAAATTTTTTGGTGAATTTTGGAGTATTTTTTTTTTAATTACTTGATTACTGAGCGGGATGTTGGAATCGAGCCAATTACAATAACTACCGGCTTCCTCCTCGGAAACCTCAAGTCCGTGGTATATTCGAGAGCCTTTAAGGAGGTTTTAGTTATATTGCGTTGTGCATTCACCCTTGAGAAAGGATTTCAATATAGTGCCAGGTTTACTTGTCGGTGAAGAATTCGAAATCGTTATTCGTTTATTTTTTGTATTAAAACTACACTAAATAAATAAAATTTGATTACAATTTTCAGTTTTGGAAAATATAATAAAGTAAATCATAAAATCGATTCTTTGGCGTACGTAATAAAATAACGATATGCTTGCGGTGAACACGATGATTTTAATCAATAGATTATATTGTTTTCTTATTCTTTCGAAAACATTTGTGATTGATGCTAAAATTCTAAAAAATATAATTGTGTTACCTGAGTCAGCACCCTGCATGAAAAACAACATTGTTTTCAATGCAAACATTCCTGGTGATATTTTTCATCGCTTAACAAAGGGGGTATTCTTTGAGGAATTGAGTTTGAGTTGATGTGCCAGCAGATATTTGTGTTTTGAGTGCTCCGCTCGTGGCCTTGCAGCATCTATATTTGACCATCAGAGAAACATTCGCCTCTCAAATAAATTACTGTCACACTGGGTGACTTGTTCTATTGTCAGAAATATCAAAATGTTATTTTATTACAATGTTTACTTTTTAAATTTTCTGATAGCAGATTCGTGAATTAATGAATATAGTTGTATTCTTGAAAGCTCCGAGTAGAAACGAGATCGTGAGTTGCATAAGAAATTGTAGCAGACTGTTCAAATTTCTTATCGCTCTATTGGCTTCCATTGGCGAGTTTTTGGTGGGACAGATATAGATACAGAAGGGCACACTTTGAGAGTTTAGCAGCATGATATGGATTTTTTATCGTGTGTAGATTTTTGATAAACCACGATTCTGAGTGCCACTTTATCTATGAGACCTTTATACCACCTACCTGTGATTGAATAACATAATGCAACATGAATAATGCAAAGAAATTTATTATTCTTTTCATTAAATATTAATTTATTCAAATAACTTATTAGATAACTCGGTTTCGATTAAATATTTGAATGTCAATATCACTCCCGATTAAGTGTCTTCCAATTGAAGTATTTGAATATCAGGTAAGTTTAAAGAAGGAGTTAGCGCAACACGGCATAACACCCCAAAAACAAACAATAAAAAAAAAATTAAAAAAAAAATTTGAATATCAATTCATATTCAAGTCAGATGCTCAAAATTTGAGATAGATAGTAGTAAACTGTTCAGAATTAAATTCCCATCAATTATCTATTAAAACCAAAATAATTATTATGTAAACTATCATAACAAAGATGGTTTTAATATTGAGTAGCCGATTTAACAAACACCACTTAAGTATGTAGGAGGACATTATTCAGAAATTCGAGCATTTCAAACATCCATCACTGTATCTGTATAACTGCACTTCTCCTTCTGTTTTCGTGCTTTTTCCCAACCATTGTAAATCATATTCTCCGGGCAGGCAGGCCGGCGCCACCCGCAACCTCCCCGTAGAAGCTTTCCGATCTATCGTCACAGCCAACCCTACTCCCGCTGAGGTTTTATTCCCAGCCACCCTGATAACTATATTCACTTCACTTCCTCAATGCTCCGTTAGGAAATAAAACCTCCACTGAAACACTACACTTGTTTTTCACCCACCACATGGGAAATTTACAAATATCAAAGCAAAACGACGTGAAAAAATCAGAACTATAAAGATATCACCCTTTTTAAACGTTTTGTATTGTGTTGCGCTGTTTACGTGGAAAGCGCTTTATGGTAGATATATGTACATACACAATATTGTATTTTTTTATTTATTTTTTTATTTAACATATATAAGTGGGTACAGGATATAATATGAGTACATAAAAAATATATTTACATTACAAAATATATTTATGTTCGCAATCTCACCAATGAAGAAATTTATAATTGTCTTTTCATGACAATGATGGACTATTTACATTTTCAATAAATTTAGCTATGCTTTTTTTAAATGATTTGGACGTTTATTTTATATGTATATAGAGTATTTATGTTTGTAAGTATAGTATATATAGCTTATACGTATTTTGGTATAAATTTGTTTATTTAACGAAAAGCGTTTAATGACTCGATCTTACTCAAAAATATGTGTTCTACCCGAAAACTCTAAAAATTCAGCTTCTCTTTCACCGTTCTTAGAATCTCTTGACAAATATTGATTTATTTTAAATTTTGGTAACTTCGGAAAATACCATTTTACATTATAATGTATATATATATAATATCCTTTTAAAATGAATTCCTTTATTTCAGCGTTACTACCATTAACCTACTTTCTACTTGTTTTCATTGCACGCACGCCAAATTAATTCTATAACCATTTAGTAATATTCTAGTAACTTTCAGACAAATAATGTATACATGTTGGTAAAAGCATCCATTAAATTCTACATGTCTGATTGTTACGAATTTCAAATATTTTGAATTTGACTTAAAATAATTTATTTTAGTTCATGTGTTGCCTTATAGTCAATTTGGGAGGCGGGTTACCGCCACCCCGAGAACCATGTTTTGAATAACAACACCTCCGCCATAGATCACTGGAAGTGGATGGCTACGTTTGGTGATTTAGCAGGTGTGCCCGAGTTCATCGGATGAGGTTTATTCAGGATGCGCCTGCCCACCAGCCGCGTGGTGTTCCAGATCGGGAGAGGATGTTTGGGAAGACCTTTTGACCTCTCCAACTGTTCTCTCGACTCATCGCCTTGCGCCGCAGTGGGAGAGATATGTCACTCCAAGACACAGTGATCCCTAGATTCCTACAAAATCCTAATACCTTTTACCTTTCCTGAACCTACTTTCCTTCCTTTCCTTAAAAAATACCCTACACACAGCATCCCAAAAGATGATATGGGCCATGAGGAAAAATATTTTCCTCGTAGCTTCCTTTGTAGGGTTAATGTAAAAAAAAGTGATTAGGTATTCTGCTTGCTTTCTTCCCTAAATTAAGAAAAAAATCCTTGCAAAGCTATTTCTCGAATATTTTCTATTTTCAGAAGAGCTTACTTGTCCGTATTCAATTCGCAAACTTAATTGAAATCCTAAAAACACAATTAAACTTTGAAGAAGTAGGAATGAAAAGAAAATGCTTATTAGAGTTTATGAGAAAATTGTGCAAATATATTTCGATTGCTTTACAAAGGCCCGAGTGTTTTTATGACTATAATGAGGGTGCTCAAGTTCACAGACCTACTCATTGCATTCAATAGTAAAAATCAAATAATATAGCGTCGTCACAATAATAACAATCCCACTATCACTGATCAGTGGCAGCTGATGGCTTTAATTATTGTGAGATGGCGTAGTTTGAAAAAGTATCGATTAAAAAATTATCGTCGCAAATAAAATGTCAGGTTTTTGATCGAGTACATTGTATTTTAAATGCAGTGCTATTTTAAAGTAAATTTTTCTCTACTGCAAGAACATGCATAATATTTAACACATAAACTTTAGCACATATCTTTAAAACCGTTGTCGTGGTTGAAAACATACTCTATACCCTTTCGATGTCTGCGATGTCCGTATAATTATTATTTGTTTCTAGTATTAGAGACATTGGCTAGAAATAAGCTAATCTGTTGACAACGATTTTAAATAATCACTTTTTACAATAAATTACCTATTTACCTAAAATTACCCAATTACCTATTTACATGGGCCTGTAGTTCCATAAAACGTGTAGTGCAAAAATACAGTATAAATATGGCTAATTGATTTTCTGAAAAATATTTGCAATCTCTGCTGTTATTTTCCCAAACACGCGTTTGTATCCAAAATATCGTATCGTCATTCCCCCGTTCATATGCGGCAAATTTTATTTTCAATCGGAATAAATTTCCAATTTTATATGCAAATTGAAAACATGCATTTTCTTTCGTGTTAGAAAATATTGAAGAGGGTGTGTTTAATTTTTTTCCCTCTTGTTTGGATAGCGTTAATCCATACCATTCGAACTATTTTCGAAATTCGAATCGAGTTTAGAGTAGGTGTTGACGTCATAAGTCGGGTTTTAATAGTTGAGCCACAATATCTTATCGTTGTTAATTAGGTACTATGAGAGTCGTAAATGGATCAAACATCCGCGTACGTGACCCAAACCATGCGTGTTTGGGGGAAACGTCACCAGACATAGTGGCGCCCAAAGTAAGGCGCCTCCCCCATACGAAATCAGGTCAACGGCTCAGTGGCCCAGTGGGCAGATCTCTAGCCGCTAGCCGTTAGCCGGGTGATTCTAGGCGATAAACACAATCGAATGTTTACATGGAGTAGCGCATTGCCGTGCGGTAGTTCATCTTGCAGTATGCATTTGGGGATATGTTTACAGTGACTACACCGACGATTTCATTACTAGTTTTATGTTTAATAGGACAGATGTTGACGGTTACTATAATAATACTAATAGAGGTATATTACTATTTTATTATTTATCTTCTTACTTTTATCTAACTTTCTTACCCGTAGATACTTGGGTCGTCCAACTAGACTTATCATTTTTGTGTTCCAGCTCTGCAGGTTTATTTTTCCTTTTTTGTGAATATTGTTCGTTTTTTGTGTTTGTTATTTTTCGTAAAATAAAATAAAAATTAGAAGATTATAAATTAAGAGTAGCAACTGCTCTCGTCTGGAGTCAGTGAGGCTATGGCATCCTCAATTGTATGAAGGCTGAATTGAGGCTGAAGGTAGCGGGTAGGGTAGAAGATCAGGAAGAGGTAGGTGAAGAAATACATGAGTATTCGAATCTAAAACGGCTAAAGTAATTTGAAGCCATGTTTGAAGCCGAAAATTGATTTTTGTAATTGTAAAAAAAATGTAAAAAATATGATAAACTGATGTTGATAAATTTAATCACTGTAAACTAACCATCGTTCATGTATTGTCACTGTTTTATCTTTGAACCCAACGTGCCTAATACTACTACTAGTGCCTGGGTTTTATTGATTTTATTCCTCAAATTCGAGAAAAAGTAGGTTCCTCCTTACACAATATCTGCAAGCATAGACAAAAGACTCCAATCATTATTTTGTTATTGTAATCTTAAACTCAATTTTTTTGCTAAAGGCACAATTATATTTTTACAAGACAAGGTTTTTATGCAAAGCACAAAGGATAACATATCCTTTTAAACAATTATTAAATGCTGCCGACGGGAATTGATCCCGCACCTTCTGATTGCCGGTCAGGTGGATGTTTTCACAAGACAAGGTTTTTATGCAAAGCACAAAGGATAACCAATCATTAAAAGCAATTATTAAATGCCGCCGACGGGAATTTAACCCGCACCTTGGTCTTGTAAAAACGTCCACCTGACCGGTAAGCAAAAGGTGCGGGCTCAATTCCCATCGGCAGCATTTATTTTTTCTCCGAAGATTTTTTCAATTTATATTTGTGTTTTTGGCTAATAATTATTGGTTTTAATAATTTGTTATTTTATATGCAACATAAAACCATTTGTGCCATTATAATTTTTCTGTAATATCTATCTGTACATGGGTGGGCATATATTATGGCAAGGACAATCTTATTGCTTTAATACATTTTACCATATCTAAACAATCCGTTGTTGATGAAAACTGTAACATGTGTATATTATTATTCCGTGAAAATTATTTTATTATGAATGTAGATAATCACTTGAAAACAAATAACGATGTCGAAGCGTTACAAATATTCACCAGTATTTCATTCCATACCTTACAAAAACAACAAAATCAATCACGTTATATAACTTTCCTGTCACATAAATAAGATATGCTGCGAGATTTGTAAGCAATAAAATACACTTCAAATTATAATGATTATTTAGTTACACCATGAAGGCCGGGCGGCTTGCGTTGACGTCATGGAAATGTGTCCCGACTTCGGGTCATTGCTCCAATTCTTCCAGTAGGCCTAGCCTCCTAAATGTTGGCACCACGTGACTGTTTCCGGAAACTTGCCCTAGGGGTGGAAAGGGATAAGACAGCGGAGCGGGGTGGTATGGCGGGGTGGGGGTAGGGGTAGCTCGCCCCATAACGCTTGCCTACAAGCATTCATCTTGCTTTGGATTTATGACTCGGTTATTCATAGTACCAAGGAGACAAGTGTAGTCATGGTTTGTGTAGTTGTAGCCTGTTTCAAAGCTCTACCGGATCTATGACAGTACAGCGAGTAGAGCTCTCATGAGGTGTCCACATTTTTTACAAGAAAAGCATTTTGTTGAAAGCATTATCGATTTATTTAAACCGTGGTAGCAGTATCGCGGGGTGTCAATAAACATGCCCTTTACTTGTGATTTTGAAAGTTACAATCAGAAAGGATACAATCGAAATGCCGCAAAAGACTGCTTCCAACCGTCTGGAGCCTTTCAGACTATGACACCCCCATTTGGGTTATTTTGTGAAACTGAAGATAGTGGGAAGGGGGGAGGAGATTAGGAATAGGAAAGGGGGAAAGTACCTGGCTATTCAGATCTGATCACCAAACACCGCTGAAGCCATTTTAAGCAAAGTTTAGATTCTAAATGATGGTCTTTCACCAGAGCGATACTGACAGTATCTTCTACTCTGAAGTAACTGAGAATTATTGCAATTCTTCAATGCGGAAATAAATAAATCATTACCTACCTCTGATCATAAATCAAAACGTCGTATGAATTCCAATTAATATTAGATATTTAATTTTGAATGCGGTGCGTGAGAAAATGTCTAGGGCTATAATAATTTGCATGTGGAAACGTCAGTTATGAATACTATTTGCGACGCGAATGCAATGATTTGTGCAACTAGTGAATGTAAATTGTTAGCTTATTCAATATGCAAACTCGTACTTGCAAAGTGCATATCCAGCGGGTATTGAGTGGAATTATAATTCTCACGAGCAAACACAACGTCAATAGGTAGGTATGGGAATGTATATACGAGTACCTATACTTGGACGTTCATAAAAATAAATGTCTGTGGAAGAAGTGTTTTCGATAAATAACTGCGGAAAAGTTACTACCAGTAATATGATGGCCTGTGCATTTAAGATAGGAAATTGTGGGTTCGATTCCTTGTTTATGTATTTATTAGTGCTTTGTATTTGCTTTACAGCCTTAAAATTTTTTTAATGGTTTTGCAGCTGTTGTCGTAATAATTACGCAATTTATACACACTATAAATTTAACTGTCTAAGATTTTTCATTCGCGAAAGGCTATTTAATCTTAGAAACTATATCAAAATTCTTATTACACAACATTTTTTTTATTTGCACTGAACAACGTCTTTAAACTTATTTAGTTATAAAATCTAGCTTTTTCATTAAAATTTAATGTTAAGCACTCCCTTCTCAAAAGACGACCCCGATGAGGAGGCCCAGAGGGATGTAATTTCCTTGGTGCCTTTGCATGTGGTGTAAACGTATCGATAATGGCTCGGGATACTACAAAAATAAATTATTTACTTATTGAAGAGTAGCTGACATGTACCCGGCGTTGCTCGGGGAATTATAAATAGTTTGGAGTAAGGTTTTGAGGTGTTGAGGCCTTTTTTAGATATACAATTCCGTAGTACATTATGCCAGCGTTAGCAAAGTAAGCGTCGAAAATATTTTTTTACGACTTGATGATAAAACATGGACTTTTTTCTACTTCCTATAATTATAATTTCCAAATATTATATGTACAAACTTCAAACTTTAAAGAAAACTTCTAAGTGAAAGTGAAAACCCTATTTAATTAAAGATTATATTAGCGATTCTTAAAGAAAATTTTGAAACCGAAAAATATACGGTCGCATCTAGGACTGGAATCCAGGGCATTCGCCTTGCCTAGCACCCTGGCAAGGCCAAGGCCCTGGGTTCCAGTCCTAGATGCGACCCTATATTTTTCTTATATTATTTTGGAACAAATAATACCTTCTTTAATTAAATATAACAAGTTGAGGTTTTCCTCATTAATTATTACAAAAAAAATATATATATTATGAACAAATTTATTAGAACGTATTGTCTTGTTTATCGGTGTTCTATGCCCACAACAACGTGCCTTCAGTCTGTACTGTACAAGGGACAGAAGTGTGTCACTACATTTACATAACCCAGTGACTGTATCGGTAACATTCCTACCGTCCAACAATAGATTTGCGACTGGTTAAAATTAACTGCAACATTTAAGTCGCACTGTATCACTACGCCTACGTCATGTTTCAACAAGCTTCTTGACAAGACGATATTTTTTATATAAATTTATTTTTAAGAGTAGGTACATATTAGTCTTTTTAAATAATATTCCCGTTTAAAAAATAAAGGCAGATTGGCTACTGACTCCTTATCCAGCTTCATGTTTATGCCAAAAATCAGGGACTAAGGTCCGAATAGGGTTGCCAAATTCGGAGAGTATTGTCTAAATCCGGACGCACGGCAAGCCTGGCTGATTGATGAAATTTTGCAATACGTGAGAAATATACAAAATACGACACATCTCACCTCAACTGAGCTGGCTTATTTTAAAATGCCAATATTTTAACTACTCTAGTGGGAGTATTTACCCATTGCTTATCGGGACGCATTTTCTCTTAGTCTAAAATTAAGCTAATTTTCTTTTTTTTTTCACTGGTTGAGTCTTCTTAGCTGGAATATATTTGCTTGTGCAAGATCTTTATTATGGCATCTCGAACTCGAACCATATCTGGAATGTGAATTAGGTGACCTTAATCTGTTTAGATGACGATAATGTACGATTTCAAAGCCGCTAACTGTACATTAATCAATATACCTGCCCTTATATAATCTAGATGTGAACTGTGGATAGTTTTTTCGCCCACTACCAGTCATAATAAATACGTCACAACATTGGATTCTCGCTAGTTAATCGCAATGCCAGCCGCTTCCCGCTGTAAACATATTTACGCATCGCAATTATCGATTATTCTACGAAAATAGAACATAGATTGAATTTTATAAAGTGCATAGAATCGACCAAAATAAGACGCAGAATACAGTAATTGAGCTTTGTTCATGTTTTTGTGGAGGTCTTGGGTCTGGGTCATTCATTGCAGTTCTGTTTGCACAATCAAGCATACCCGCATTTCTCTTTTAAAATCGTCGACTATCATCGTCTCATCGATTTAATTAATCTTTCAGTATTTTTCGTACCACAAAGCAGAGCTACATGGCTACACACTCCGGAACAATCAAACCTAATTAGTAGACTAAATTAGTGACGAGCTGTATGAGAACGTTATTTATGGAGCTATTACAGAACATGAGAGAAAAAAGAGCCCGTCGACGGCTTACATCCATTATCGATTACCGTGGCGAACGTAACGAGTAAAACTGCATTCAACCTGCCGGGCAATGCAGGTTAATTAGCGTGATTTATATATAGAAATAATATCTTGACCATGTGCATAAGTACGCCATTAAGTGTAATGTTTTGGCACGCGATGGGGTTGTCGAACTGCGCTTCCGCCAAATCGTGCTGGGGTCAACCCTGGGTTCCTATTGATCTTTTGCTACAACCGATTAAGAAAGTTTATACCAAATATTTTTCTGTTTTAACTCAACCGCTTTACATTTCTACTGTCTGTAAATTTTTGCATGCGTTCCGTTTTAGAAAATCTGCTGCATCCTCTTTATTATTGAAGCAAGCGTTACTTTGACTAACCGGCTAACTTTGACTATGGTTCACTAATTCTTTTTTCAAATCTAAAATTGTCGTGTTTATGTGGACTTTCTTATTCGCATTTTTTTTCCATAAAGAAGGCGACACAATACGCAATACGCATCATGGCTTGGCCTATTTCAGCGTATCGCTCGCTATACACTACCAATGTAAATGTATGGCGAGCGATATTCTGAAATAGCCCAAGCCCCGCAAATATATCGTGGTCACAGACTTTATGGTTATAAAGCGTCTCCCGATTCGGTACGTCACGCAGCAGGCGCATCCTGAACACACCTCACTAGATAAACCCGGGCACCCATTTACAAAACGAATCGTGAATTAACGAATAGCGAATCACTTAGGGTGAGCTGTGGCAGAGTTGTTGGTTATCCAATAAATGGTTCCAGGGGCGGTGGTATCCAAATCAACGTCCTAGATTTCTATTGTCTGCCAGATAATGAGAAAAATTCACTATTGCTTTTCACGTCTTCACTATTCGCTTATCCATTTGTACTGTTTAAGGATGAATGTAAATTAATAATCGATCTTCTATGCAAATAACACAATAATACCCGTTTTATATATGCGTTTTGCTGCGTAACTGCCGTCTGACGGTGATTTAAATAATCGGATAGTTTCACAAACTGAATACCGTTAAAATGTGTGGCAGATTTAAAGTTTATTTTTCTGATTATGATTATCGTACTAAATATAGGTTTTAAATATTTTCATAAACATTGATTTCAAAAACGATCTGAAATTGCACATTCTGAAACTATTCCAACTGGCTACAACATAGGCTAACATGGAATACGCCAATGTCTGGTAAGAAGGCTGTCACTTTAGTCGCTCGGCGTGACGTCAACGCCGCCGAAAACGCGAATAAAATCGAACAAGTCGCTTTGGCGATAAATCCAAAATGGCACTTTTTAATAAATCGTTATGGAATATTTATTGGTCAACATAAAAATACATTTACTATCGTAATTTTTTTCTTCATTTTTTCGGCAGTAAAAAAACAGTGAAAATACCCTATTTTTCTTTGTAAAAGTTTGCTTGTAAACACTTTTCAGTTTTTCCACTTGTTTTAGAAATGGTGTTTAGATCACTTTCTCCATAAAATAATCTAGCTTTCTACTCTTGTGCCTCCATCCTAGTAAAATCTAAATATCCCCGGTGTGCACTGTGCAGTGTACAGTGTGGGGATGCTCACGCGGTATGTAAATGCCAAGTTATTTTAATGACTCCTCAAGCCAATGTGGGATGGTCATTAAACGCATCTCCGCTGACTTTCATTAATCGGGATCAAGAGAGTACTTGTAATGTTAGCCATCTGGGTCATGGCTATTATTCATATTTATGGATCATTTTAATTGCCAATACAATTCTGCTTGTGTATAATGTATATAGGTAGTTACAATAATAGTTCCTTAATAACGTTGTGTAAGTGTCTGTACGTATGCTACCTTTTACAAAAATATGCGTCGTAGATTGTAGTACTTATATTCATTTAATCAAAAGTCCTTACCTAATAGTTCTTGCAGTTATCATGTTGTTGTCGTTCCTTAGTATAGCTTAAAGGTTATCGCACACATATCAGCTTGGCATCGGATAACTGCCTCACGTAAACAATTAAATCTATTTAGGAATAAAGTATTTCAACAATCGAATTTCCGATTGAAATAAAGAAATTATAAGATATCAACAAACTGAAACTCAAACTGTAGTTACACTTATCAGGAATAATTAACTTAATAATTGCCTGTTTTTCCTTTCTTTATATTTATTATCAGTCTAAATTCGTCTTTACTTTATTTAAATGTTTCTAATTACTCTCTTAATTGCTCAATATTTAGTATGTAACAGAATCCTATATATGTACACCTACACATATAGATGATCTATAAGTTTCGATTGTTCCTATATATATATATATATATATATATATATATATAATTGCATATATCCTATTGCATAATGTTATTATATTTTCCTTATAATTACTGTAACTCGCTCACCAAGCACAAGAACCAGTTTCTTCTTTGGTGAGATTGCGATCATACATTTATTTTGTACCGATATGTAATTTATATAACACCACTGTACCCACTTATATCTATATTAAATAAAAATAAAAGTTTAAAAAAACATGCTTGAGGCGAGGCGATGCCGTTACGACGCTGATTGGTGGGCTTTGCAGTATGGAGTTTCGTACAGAGATTTCTGAATTCTGCTTGAGCTGAGGCAATGCTGATCTGGTGCCAGTGTGAAACGTGTGCGATAACCTTTAGCGTGCTGACAGACTACTGCCGGGTACCGGGTTGCAACCGGTCGGTTATTTCAATTTATTTAAGCGGAAAAAAGACAGCCGGTTGTTTTTCGCCATAGATGCCTGCGTTTGAGCCCAAATTCAAATACATACGATGGAACATTAAATGCCATTTCTAACAGAATTTAAAAACAACTACTACCAACGAATAAATTAATGTAAATTTTACTGTCATTTCGGGTAACATTGGTCCATTTGTTAGTATTTTTGGATACATTTTACAATCGAAAAGGGTAAGTTTCAACTATTTGGGTTTTTAGGTGTTCTTAACAAATCCTTTAATCAATTTTGGCCGCAAAATATTTTTAAAAAGGAAAACAAGACGAAAAGCCCATTTTCATGGGTGGTCCAATGTTAGATTGACATTGGGGTAACGTTGGATAAAAATTTATTTAAATCACAAAAATCCTTGATTATAATAAACCAAATAATTTTTCAGCGCAACATTGAAATATTATTTTTGATATAAAAACGTATTCTGATTGATAATATCTCAAAAGGAATTACTTGCTGTCCATTAACCAGACTTACCGTCTGGCCTAAAGTAAAAAGAATAGTCATTGAAGGTTATGCAAAAATAATATTAGAAATTGGCTTTTTATTTATGTACAAACAAACTTCCGCACATTGATAAAAAAATATTCAAAAACATGTTAAAAAATCATTCCCCCACTCCATACACAAAAAATCACCTCCAATGAAATATGCTGCTCCATCCTTGTACGCTTGGTCAGCATCAAGACCTTTTATACATGTACCCCTTGCCGGCCGTGAAGAAATTAATTAGGGTCTATGTCATCTTTGGACATGCTGTGTGGAGCTTCTTTTTGAAAAAAAAGAAGGCACTAACCTGGGTTTTGACAAGATCCAATGTTCTTGTGAGACCCGTACCGGCAAATCATTCCACAACCGAGCTGTTGAACCCAAGAACGAGTCGTAGAAACCTCCCATTCGCATGTGATAAATGTCAACTAATGTTTCCCGACTGTGCGCCGGAACGGAAGTGATCAATGACGCTAGTTACTCGGAGCATCTTCCATTTAAATACTAGTAGAACAAGGACAGTATTTCCACCGAACGCCTAAGCTCTAAAGCACGGGTTCCCAACCTGCGGGTTCCAACCCAAAGTCTATCCGTTGTGTCACCGATATAGTTAACAAAAAAAAGAAATGTTTAATTTTTTTTAAATACATCAAAAGTAATTATATATCATTTCACTTGATTAATTATATTAAATTAAGGTGACCATTCGTACTAGTTTCACCAGAAGGTACTGAAAAGTTAATGTCCAAAGTTACCCTGAATTAGGTTTTATCATACCCCATTCACGATAATGCAAGATCGTGCTTATTATTTGAGACAATTGGGTGATAATTTTTCTTGACTTACTTTCTTGGCTTACCTATTGTGATAACACGAAATGCTGAATTGAAAATAACCTCAAAATTAAAAAAAACACTGCTATGGCCATTGTTATGATTTTTTTTTTGTTAAAAATCTAATATCCCGGAAATTTCTTCACCGATTGCTTTGACATTTTTTCAAAGCGTTGCAATAGAATAAGCGTGTGTTTTAACATACCTATCTTAATATATAATAATCACGTGGCACTAATATGTATAGTTGGTTGCAGTTTGAAACATAGGATAGTTTTGGACCCAATAGGGTGGCGCTATTGTCGAGATCAAAATTATTTTTCCAAGGTTTTTTTTTTAGTTTTATCACCCAAAAATACATACAACCACAAATTTACTTCAAGTCAGTTTTAATAGTATAGAACGGTACTGGTCACTTATTTTTTATCGTACTTAACAATAATCACAATCTGCTAAAATGATCGATATCAAATGAAACGTCAAAACAATTTCTACGATGGATGTGACTTGCGCTTGCATTCTGCGTGTGTCAAATGTATAATATATCAGAAAATAGATAATAGGCGGTATACATAAAATGAGGTCCATATAAAATCCGGTCTACATAGAAGGCGATCTGTGGCAGGACAAAGTCTGCCCGGGTCCACTATTATTATATAAATGTCACCTGTTACAGGTAAAAATATATATTTTTTTTAAACAGCGCCATCTGTTGGATGTAAAAACAAATCGCGCTATTATTTATCTACCTGCAGAGAAATACTGAGACACAGCAACGTTTGGTGGGGTACAGCAATTTTGATAATATAAATGTATACAAAAAAATTTAACATGTTCGATAATTCAAAACACAATTTTTTTTTTATTTGTTGCGTATAATGCGGGCCTCTTCAAGACCCGTATTAATAAATACTTTCCTACAGTCCCTACCTTAACCCGCCTCAAAAGGCTGACACAAAATGCTACATGGAACTAAGACAGATTTGCTAAATTATCCTTAATTTTTTATAATTATATTTCATGTTTTAATCCACGTTTTACGTAATAAAGAACATTTTATTTTATAGGATTTAACGACATCATTTTACCAACCTGTCAACCTTTTTTGGCATCTTGAAAAATGACTTTGGAGTGTTTTTGTGGTTTGTTCGTAAACTGAACCACGGAACCCACTTTTTTAAACATAAATATTTTTATCAATATTGATTAAAATACAAATTAGAAAGCCCAAAACACTGCCACCAAATTCTAAATAAATTAGATTTTCCGCCATTGAAAGGAATAAAGCTCCCTCTATTGGTTAGAGTTGTTGAAATTGCCACTATTTCTCTGGAGTTGGATGTATTATTAATATGATAGGGTGTTTGATTCACCTAAGCATCTGCAAGCATTTGAACAAAACCAACATGCATTTCGAATAAAGATTTTTTAATTCCATAATGTTGGTACCTACTTTATCGGTTTCAAGTTCATTGAACTGCAACAATGCTAGGTATTACGCAGGAATTATTAATTACTTACTTATCAAAACACCAACAACCGAAATTAGTTTGTTTAACAATCGTATAAGCTTGTTGATAGTAAAATAAAGCCACCTTATCGTATTGAATTTGATTTTATATTTTAAGGAATTGTTAACAAATTAAATTATCATTTTGTAGTGCGTGACAATTATTTTTTTTAAAGCGACGCGATGCTACCCCGGTTTGCTTTTCGCCGGGACTGTCCCGGACCGGCGACGGCGCGGTGTAGTTGTAGGTATCCGGCTGGTCTCTGCTAGTTCGCTTAGAGACACTTGTATAAAGCCTACCTTAATTTCAACGTCAGACCTGCAGCAGCTCCCGTGTGTACATAACTTATTAAAAATCGATACAGAGTTTTTTTTAAGAAAATTGAATCCGCAATCACCATGCAACCTCCATGCGAGATCCCAACCTAAAAACAAGTGTATTCAGTATGCTATTGCTGCTAACTGCTGAATAAAGGTGGTCCATCATAGCTGTCTCCATGACAGTTGCGGTAAAAAGCCCTAATCAGAATCATTTGTAAACTGGTCATTCTTCTCAGCGGTGAAAAGAAAACTTTCCATAGATAAAGTTTTCAAAATTGAATGGAAGTAAAAAGAATAAGCGATTTTGGCTGGGTACCTGAATACACAATTTCGGGTAGACTTGGGATTTTAACAAAAGAACTGGGGTCTCCATAGAATACAAAAGGATATTAAGCCACAAGAAAACCTGCATAATAAGAGGGTCTCAATTTTACGGACTCTTGCCTACAAATAATATATCCTCGTCGTCAAATATTTATAAAACATGTTTGTTTTTCCACACCTTAAGATTGACGTTGTTTTTTTTCCTAACTTTCTTCTTTTTATAATCATTCTCAAAATAATTCTGTTCTGAAGTTTTTCTCTTGATTACTATTTGCTTAAAGTGCGTCCGCTCCGAGTCGAGAGCCGTCTTAATTCCGTATTCAGGACACAATTTTGCGGGTTTCCATGGTAACAATTGAAGGATCGTCATTGTCAAATAAAATTTTAATGTGATCTCGATAACCTCCTGCCAAAATGCTTTGAGTGCTGAAATTTTTTTAAATAATTGCTGAAATATTTTTTTAATTTGATTATATTTTTTGCTAAAACCTCCCCAGTCACGTACATATTAGTTTGGGAGAGCTTTAAAAAATCATTTTTTATACTGGTTCATTAATTGATTGCTGTTGGTAATTTATAGTTTTGTGATTTTTAATGTTGGTACTTTATAGTTTTTTTTATTCAGGACAAAAAATATAAATTTGTCTACTATGCAACTTTAGTTGACTACGGTGAAAGTAGGTTGGAGTAGTAATATCATTATTGTTTGCAAATAGTTAAAGCATTCAGTTTTCAATAACGATTGTATCGATAATCATTAAAATTAAGTACCATATCAGAAACTTTAAACTCTTTATCGTATCCTATGCCTTTATCCCTTTGTATATCGGAAACCTTGAACTTATAAATAAATTGAACACTTTTTAATTCCATTTGTTAGCAGACACTGATGATTCCTAAAGGGGCTACAAGACAGCCGGCAGCCATTAGGGTAATGTTGGGCCATTTAATCTCATACTAAATAATCTTACAACTGTTTACAGGGGTTGATTACGTTTTCAGTACTGAATCATTGCAATCTGCCAACGTTTTCACAATTACTGATATTGTGTCACAATGGAGTAGGGATATTTCTGTAATTTAATCGCTTGTTGATTGAGTCATTTTGCATAAATTGTCAACTGATTTTTGCCCTCCAATAGTGCACGAATATAAATTGATGATTCATTATGTTTTGTATTCAGTATTATCGATGGTAATTTGGCATGAAAACAGTCTCGGAGTAAATAGGCCAAATAAATCAATTTGCCAAAACAACTTGCTGGCAATGTTTTGAAAGTGAACTAAACTAATTTAGGAGTCGTAGCGCGAATATTAATATTTCTTTCAAGGCTGTGGTTTCTACTGGTAAGACGTGGGCGCTGAAACAGAATTCGTGGCGTAGGGGTTTACGCAGTAGACTTTGGTTCGGAAGATTCCAGATTCCGTAGGGAAAACACATTTTTTAGAAGCCACAATTTATTACCTACGTTAGAAATGCTTTGAATTAAAATTTGCAGTAATTTATAAAAGAATACGGACTTTACATTTATTTGTATTAAACACGTGGTAGTGGTATAACGCATATCTATAATAGTGCCCGATGCCTTCAAAAAGGCGATTACCGCATGGAATCGGCAGTAGCCTGGAAGATATAATGGGTGTAACAGCATCGACCAAAGGCTTTTACCAGCAATTCCTTATTTAATGTTCAATGAATATTTGAATATTTGATGTTCAATGATATTTTTTTCCATCACACGTCGCAACTGAGTGGTTGGGTGCAGACTGCACAGGTCACGTGATATGCACTTCGTCTCGTTACAGCAGCACTGTAACAGGGTAGAGCGAGCGCGTATCATGTGATCCCGTCGCCATGCGTAGCACTGTGATCAGTTTTATTTTTAGAAACAACCGTTTTGAAGGTTATACCTATCGATATAATACATCATTGAAGAAGAAAATAATACTAATACATTTAAACGAAACAATAAACAGAACAAAACACAGAAAAAAACAAAAAATTTCGTTTAGACATCTTATTTACACCTTTTGATTCTTAATTATTCTTTGTTAATTTATAAAAAATATATTTTTACATTGATACAATAATTACGTGATTTTTAAATAATTTTATGTAATGGTCTTTTTAATAACAATAACTCATTTATCTCATTATAATATTTTTGTCCATGTGTACTTATTTGTCTACTCATTTTGTAACATTACGTACTCATATTCAAATCAACCACGCTGGGGCGCCATTGAAACATGATTAGTTTATGGCAAAAGGATAGCTTTGATATTGAATAAAAGAAAGACGATGATTAATTTACATTTATTCAAATCAAATAGAACTAGAGACTCTCAAATTGACATGATTAACATAATCTTAAGGGGTGAGCGGCAGATCGAAGATTTGCTCGCACGGAAGGAATTTAAATGGTAGCAATACACAGTTAAAAATGTGACATTGTGTACAAGATTTATATCTGACCTGATTCAACAGAGATGGGCGCCATACAGCTCTTAGGAAAGAACTGTAAAATTTATAAGATAGACATGATGACCAGCGATTACATTATTTATTTTATTTTATTTTTTCATTTAAGTTTTAATCCAGCAGGGCTGGGAGGTTGGTGCAATCCCGGTCTGCCATATTACATGAAATAAACAGGAAAACAATAAAATAAAGTACAAAAAAAAATTATAAAAATGGAAATAAGACAAAACAAAGAGAAGAAAAAAAAAAAAAAAAAAAAAAAAGGCAGGTACCTAAACATAAAATTAAAATATAAATCAAAAATAAAATAGTCATATAAATAGGTAATACAATAAAAACATTTAGATTAAATTAAATCAAACCGTCCATCAGGGAGGTCGCCGCATCATCTGCATCCATCGCTCATTGAGTGGGGAACTGAGCCACTCGGATGCAGCCACAACGATGATGTTGGTTGACTTCCGAGTCCTACCCCAGAAGCTGGCTAGTCGGTGGCGAAGTAAGGCGGGGAACGAGTGCACCCTCCCTTCAGTAAACATTGTGGAAGCACTGCAGAACCTCGGTAGTTGCATGAGCTGCCTGTATGCATTATTATAGCACACCTTCAGCTTGTCCCATTGCGCTGCTGGGTATAGTGTCCACAGCTCAGATGTGTACAGTGCAGTGCAGAATGCCTTGAAAAGTAATTTTCTGACATCATCGCTACATTCTCGAGGAGGCCCACCACTTCCCCACCCTGTTTTAGGTACTGATGGTACCCCTTCAGAGCTCTCTCAAGGACGCTAATTTTTGATATAACGAGTCTACATTTAAAATTTCAAAACAAGACCTCCAAAATGTCCATGCATACAATGTTATTCGCAGTACGCAAGTGCTGCGTATTAGTAACCTGTTGGTAAAATCTACTCTATTTGGTTAGTTTAACAGGTCATATGTAAAAGGTATCAACAATAACGGGTAAAAATAATAATTTACAGCCACCTGCAAAAATGAAAAATTATGAGACAAAAGAAAATGGTGAAATGTACACCTCATTTTTTGTGAGGGGGTGTCGTCACCCGCTCCCAGGCAGTCCTAGGGAGAGAAAGCAGGGCATTGGATAGGTTTCACGAGGATCAGGTTCCGCGCCCCTAAGCCAGGAAACCGGTTGTGCCTCGACGAAAGATGTAAGTTGGGGTTGGGAAGATCCCAAAGACCATGAGGAGAAAGCGTCGGAGAACCTGGAGGCAGGGCGGAAGGTCACCAATTAACGATCAGCCCATCCTCAGTCCCGTTCCTGGCCTCAGGGGAGGCACTGATGGCAGGCGACGGCACCAATCCCTCATCGCGAAATGGTCGTCCAAGATGGGTATGCACGGACGAGGTCTTATGCCACCCCAGAGTTGGGGTACACCGGACAGAACAAAAAAAAGAAATCAGTTCAGTTCTGCTACCAGCAAGCACTTAACTCTGTAAAAACAATAATACAAAACACAATAAAAGAAGAAAATTGCGAAATAGATTTATACTGTCGCGTTATTTACAGGTCATCATCGAAAAAAAAGGTAGATCCTTATAAACAATAATTATACATGAAAGAGATATACATAATGCCTATAAAATTAGCAAAAATAAACAGGAAAATCTAATAATAACTATATCAAAAGAATTTTACAAAATTTACATATAGCGGTATGTTTACAGTAATAAAGTCCCGTAGTCCGATGAGGCCAGGAGCAACACCTGGCATTAAAAGGTACTGATTTTAATCTCAATTCTCGACTCTAAGATCAGACCATCTCTCGACCCAGATTTTTGTGTACTTCCTCAAGCACTCGAAATTCACCATGTTCGACACGAGATCAGAATTCCAAACTGGTCTCGTTGTTAGTTCCAAGCCGGCCAATAATTCATCTCTTGCATCCGTCATAATCTCACAGTGCCACAGAATGTGCTCAGCGGTTTGATCGGAACTACCACACGCGCAGTTCGGGTGTGGGGACAGGGAGAGTCTGTGTAGTCTCCCCCTGAACTCACCATGTCCTGATAATATTTGGGTCATGTGGTGATCCAATTTGATGAAAGCTCCTTCCATTCTGATTTTAACTGATGGGAAGAAGGAGAAGGTCCATCTTCCCATTTTCGACCTATCCCATCAAGACTGCCACTCGTTGAGTGATAAGTCACTCATTTGTTTCAGTAGACCAGGGAGAGTCCCTACCCCGCCCGGCGTAAGAATTACGCCGAGATGTAGCGATGACATCATCGCTACAGTGGTAGAACCGCCTTGAGAGCATTCCGGCCCGAATATTGATTGCTCTTCTTTGTCGTTCCATGTCTTCATTAAACTAGCTAATCCGCCATCAGCATCTCCCGTAAATTATTTCGTCTGGAGCAGTTGCCCGAATCCTTCCTGTTGGCGCGACCTCGCTCCAAAGCTGTCCGATTGGTACTGGCCATAAATCAACTACCTATATACTGGCCAAGTACTGGCGGTGCTGACCTTCTCTGGAAATCTTCAGCCGCGTTCCTACTTGACCAACTATAGACCAAGAGTGCCATAGATGAAGGCGGTCTTTGGATAGAGTTTGTGAAATATTCTTAAACGGTAGCGGGGCAAAAGTGAACTGCTATAATTTATTCGTTTATTTATTTTTTTACTTTACGTTTATCCTTACAAAGAAACCAAAGGTTTTGAAATGTGTAGATTATATTGATTAAATAGTGGTGTATATAAATTATTTTTTTTCATTAAATTTAAATTAAGCCCTAAAGTGAATTTGCGATTGTTAAAGAGGTTCTTACTTTGGATTGAAAGGGTCCTGTGAAATATATTTTCTCCATTTGGGTCCTCCGCTCCAAAATCTGCAAATGCTTCTCCAGCAAGCTTTGTGCTTTAGGCTGTTCATCATTCCTTCTATTGGTAGCCCCAGAACATCTTCTTTACAGAGTGTTTAACCGTCTGGTCAATACGAGCCGCAGTAATTTTATGGTTATTGTCAAGGATTTTCTCGATAATGTGATAACTATTTTAGAGCCTCGTCCCATAGGTCGGTAGAGTAT
Organism: Hesperophylax magnus; assembly: GCA_026573805.1. NCBI lineage: Eukaryota > Metazoa > Arthropoda > Insecta > Trichoptera > Limnephilidae > Hesperophylax > Hesperophylax magnus. Next base: position 2,914,614 of record JAIUSX010000002.1, read on the forward strand.
CGACAAAAATTGAGTGCGGTCTTGTATTGGGGCCTGCAAACAATGCAAACGGGTAGGGCGGCGTGAGGGAACGATGCGATGTACTGCGCGTACTAGCGGTCCTACCAGGTTGCAGTGGGCGCTCGATATTTATCGGGATACCGCCGATTCCACGTAACGAACTTCTGATTACCATTCATACCATATACATTTATTTTAGTTAAAAATTATTATAAATATTCTAAAGAATTTAGAATTTTGACACATAAGTTTCACAATCGCTTTCTATTGTTTACATGTTTACGCGTCATTCGACCGCCTCCTCGATCTCTCTTCTAAGATTCAAGCTACATAGCTAATCTGCCGTTTACAGAAATCATGCAACATATTGCAACATACATCTAGCAATGTGTCTCGCGTCTTTACAGCACTCGTTTTTTCTCGATTCCTTACCGACCCTTGGGACGAGGGTCTAAGACTGATTAGCCCATTAATTTATCCGATCTGAAATCTGTATATAATACGAATAGTATACGTAAATTGTATTGCATGACCAGGAGAAAAATGATGGAAACAGTAATTTAGCCCTTTCAAAATATCCGTACTGCCGCCACGTCAAAAACCCGTATTAACCCTTCTCTTAAGGTATTAAAAAATACTCTTGCCCTGGTGCCATACACTCGGTAAATATTTATGTATTGTAATTATTTCATGCAATACATATATGTATTGCGGAGGAATTCTTAAAATATGAACTCTGTGTTTAGTATATTTACAGAGGTATTTTAGTAATTAGACACGATGTTCACTCAGTTGAAAGGACCGGCAAGAAATGGTTAAACCACGAACTTGGTTGAGCTGGTTTGTTAACCCGAAAGATATAGAGAAGGCCCTCTGATTTTGATGGATGACAAGAAATTTTCTCAACAAATTTTGAGAAAACTCATAAAAATGATAGATTCCTTGCCAAAACGAGTGCAGTCCATTATCAATAAATAAAACTTTGATTAAATGTCAACTGCAACTTAATAAATTAATAAAAAATGATTATGTCAATAAAATAAATCATGTTTACTCACATTAATTCGCTCAATACTGTATCTCCTATAGCTTACACGCTATCTCTTCGTTCAATGCACCATTGTAGTATCGATGTAGTATTTGGTAAATATTACGGTTAGATGTATTTAAACTTTAAATATCTCTATTCATATTGTTGTACCACAAGGACATGAGCATGCATAACGTCCTAAACATCTTAAGTTGACACTGCATTTTGAGATCACTTTTTATTTTATAATCATGTTACGCTTAGTGTTTTGTATTGTCATTAGATGTTGATATAGTGTTGCATATCATTGTACATTGAGATTTTTAGTGTTATCTAATATATTGATCAGTTTGAGTGTTGATACACTGTAAAATTTGATGTGCCTCTAGTACCATATAAAAATAACTTTACTGCGGTCATAAAGGACAGTTAAATATAAACTGTAACTTATTGTTCATTGTTCTACGAGTATTACTGTAATTTGGCATAGCGATTGTAAGCTAATAGACCTCGGAATGATTTCATCCATTGTATTTTATAATATTGTGTTATTCAATGTTGTTCAATGTGCTTCTTGTCTTCTGTAAAATTAATTAAATTTAAGTATTATAACACTACGAGTTCAATATAAAGTTTAATTGGAATTCTAATCACTTATCGTCACTTATTATCGGAATTTGTATCCACCTGATTTAGTTTTTCCATATATGATTTGTTGTAAGTATCGTTAGTTATATTTTTGGTTATTTTAAAATCTCATTGTGAATATTTTCTTTGTTTTTCAGTCATGGAGAGGATCTCATCGTCACGCCGTTCGCCCAAGTGTTAGCTAGTCTCAGGAGTGTTCGAAATAACTTCCTCAACCTTACCAATGTGCCCACGGCTAAGTAAGTACCACTTTTTTAACAAACGAGAATACATTACAAATTTTCTAAAATTCAAAAATTCTCAAAATACTTAATTTATTTTCAATAATATTGTTAAAAATTCTTATGTTCTTCTATATATCTCTAACCAGCCATAATATTAGTCAACACATTAAAATATTTAGTCTTTTATAGATTTTAATTATTTAGACATTATATTGATTTTTATTGAGGTATTTTTTTAATAATTTTATAAAATAAGACATAATTATATATATATATATATATATATCCAATTCGGCAACTATGAAATTTATTCCTCAAATCTATTGAAAAGTTTTGCACCATTCCAATCAACTCAATTATTATTTTATTATAACTCATTTATACAATTACACTTTCCAAATGTTTTCTTCCTAACTTTAAAAAGTAAGGAAGTAAACATTTGGAAAGATTATTATTGTTATTGGCATTCGCTTCGGGAAACTTATTTACCTAGTGTTTTTGTATCGAAACGCCTGGCAGATTGCTGTCTACTATTAAAGTAACATTTGTGCTATGCCTATTGCAGATCCCGACGCTCATCAGGCGCAGCGGCCACGGCAACACCGCAGCCTAGAAACTTGGCACCTGGAGGTAAATAACTCTTTTATTCATTTTATACCAATGTTTTAATTACTTTATTACAGTTTTTAACAATAACTACCACCCTTAATTATCTACCTGGAAGCTTTTCGCTATGACTGTGAAAACTAATATTCTGATGGTAAAGCGACATCTAACGACTTATTCTTAAAGCTTCTTGATCATAAAAAAAATAATGAAATTTTTCTCGCGGAAACAAAGTTTACCCTTTTTGAATCTTTGCGAACAACGCCTGTGATCCTATCAACCTTTCGTAGTGCTATCATAACCCTAACATATAATTTTAATGCAACAGAACCCTTTTCATATAGACCTTTTTTTTAATTGACTGTAAAATTGTGGGCTTTACCGCAAGATGGGAACAATTATTTTAGGCAAGATACTCGTATAGTAGAATCGTTTTAACTTCTCAAGCGCCAAATTACCCATCGAATACTAAAAATTTGTATCGTTGAGTGCCGGCGTATTGATAAACCGAAAACAATGCTTTCTTTTTTGTGAGATTTTTACCCTCGGCACCCTACAGAAGTATTATGCTGTAGTGGTTCGCGCCATTTGCGGTCGGTTTGTTCCTTTCCCGTGATTCGTTTTCGGTTCGCAAATGGGAGCTCGGCATTTCAAAGGCTGTATGTATTCTTGCCTGTATGTGGTGTATCATAGGACTAACTGCAGGATGTGAGGGAATAACGAGAGGGTGTGCACAGATAAATTCAAACATGGGCTGATACAAATGATATCTTATTCGGCGCTTTTATCTGTTCGAAACGGAGTGATCTTTAGCCAATGTGTCACCGGTTCAATTCAAGCTACAATTTATTAATTTTTCTAATTGTCTGTTTATCCGATTTTTACAAAACCTTACCATAACCTTACACCTTTCGTTGTTTTTATTTGTTACTACGTGCTCCCGCTGTCTGGCTGCGGTGAATGGGAAATTTGACATATTTTACTAAAATAAAATGCGTTAACAACATTTTAAATCTTTTTTTGCAAAATCTATTGTTTAATAGTTTATTTAAAGTTTTGTTTTGTAACAAATCTTTTCGAACAGTACTATCTTAGGCGACGTTGTAAGTTAATTGTGAGTTAGGAATGAATAAATTGTGTAAAAAGAGTTAGGTATTTGTTAATTTTGTTCAATTTTATTTATTGCCCAATTTATACTTACAATTTACTACCGAGAAAGCCTTTCAGAAAGACAACGAAGATGAATAACTTCATTAAATCTGAAATCATTCTCTCCATTCTTGATCTAGAAATTAATGCAAACAATGGTTTGCCTGGGACATATTCCTAATTTAACCTCTTGGCTAATGGCAATTAGGAAGTTCAATAATTTGTCTCACCTCTCTCTATCTCTCTGTCTCTCTCTCAACCCTTGCACTGCACTTGCTTAGTTACTTTAATACCTGCATATGACAGCATAGTTCGAAATAATGGTCATTTTGGCTGGCTGATCTAAATTATACCTAGAATAAGATAGAAAATAGAATACATTTTCATCCAAATTTTAGGTCAAAGTTACGATTTTTTTTAATATTTAGTAAGATGGAGTCTTAAGAGAAGTACAAAAAATCAAAACCAGCAGTTATTTATCAGCTAGGTTGTTTAATTGTAACCCTTGTTTGTTGTTGTCCTGAACTAATGATAATTAATATTTAACTAAGTTTCGCTGAAGTTTTTTGCTTCATGTTTTGCTGATGGAAAAGGGGTTTGAATTAAAAAAACACAACCTTTTAGAGTACTTCTATCCAGTATCTACATAGAAATTCTAATCAATTAGCTGAATTTAGATAAATAACTGACTTACTTTAATCAATTCTGAGCAGTTTGCTCTGAAGCTTTTTCCGTACTCTTTATTATCGAGTAATTCTAAATTTAGTTCATTTAACACATAACAAGTATTATAAGTGAAATGCAATGTTAACAATCAAATAGCGCAGCTTTTTTAGTGAGATTTCAAATTGCAGCATCGTCGATGTGGCGAATAGTTTTGCAACATAATATTATGTTTGCGCAGATTAAAACGACCCTGCCCTAATGAATGCACTCTAATCACTCAGTTCTAATTAGTTTCAAGTGGGTAGGTGATTTCCATTATTACATAATGTTATACTATACACACACACACACACACAACTACGTAAGATGTCACCTAATGTATGTTTTTTTTTCTTAAACTGAGTGTTAGGTATTTCTCAACCTCAACAGAGAATAGTTGACAGAGGTAGACCTTCATATAAGTTTGTATTGGAATACAGTCCTTGCTTCTTTATCGTTAACGTCTCTTTTTTGCACCCGGGAATATTACCCGGCATAATTAATACTACTTCTCATTCGCACTGATTCATTCGATGTGATCTAATACTATTTTCTCCATTAAGGCTAGTGGAAGACTATTCTTAGTTAACACCAAACACTATTTTCAATCAACTTCCAGGAGTAAATTATCTTTAAAAAACTCCTATTAAGTATCGAATAAAAAGCTTAACCATTTAGTAAACCAATCCCCCCCATTAATTACGTATATTGTGATAATAATGAGCATGCAGCATTCTACTGATACGCTCATATCTGATTTCACAATAATTTAAAAACATTTGAGTTGTTTGAAATTCAAAATTAGTTAATCCTTTCTTCTTTTCAATTAAAAATCCAATCGATCTTTAAATTGGTTTATATTAGTAGAATCGATGACATGTTGTGGAAGTTTGTTCCACGCATCCACTACTCTATTTGCAAGGAATTGTTTCCTAGGATTGGATGCAAAAGGTGTTTCACTATTTTTTTAGCATCTTTAGAGATGATTTCTTGTATTTCAGGGTAATGTCCATATAAATTTTTGAATGTCTCGATCATGTCACCCTTTTTTTATTTCTTTTAACGTTGGTAATCTTAGTTCCTTGAGTCCATCTACATATTGCCGGTCTTTCAAAGCTCTTGGTATTTTTGAATATCGTCTCTGTACTCTCTTTTATATTTAAATATTTTCAAAATATGGACTCCATATTTGGAAAGCATGTTCTGGGATTTGTAACATTATTTCCGGTGTTAGATCTAGGAAGGCTTCCCTAATTAAATATGTTTTCAAATTTGCTATTTTGACAATCCCAGCGATATGCGGTTCCCATGTCAAGTGTTCTGATATGGTAATTCATAGGCCTTGTTGTAACGTCACCGATTTTAGGGGTATTCCATTAAGTTTGTATGCAAGTATATGAGATGGTTATTGAATATTGGTTATTGGAAATAGCCCGTAACCACCGACCCAGCAAATGGTTGATCAGCAAATGTTGTTGTTGAAATGAGCGAAAACTAGAGTACCTAACGCTCCGCCTGTGTAACTGAAAAATTTCCTGTGTTGAGACAGGTGTACACTTTCATCTGCCAAACCGGAAATCAAATATGAAACGTTTCAAAGCTTGTTTACATCTGTTCAAATATTTTGATGAGACTACACTTGACTACTGAGGTTATATAATGCTATAAATTGTGTAGTTTACTGGCTCCGCCGATGTATCAGCTAATCATATGCAAAAATAAATCAAATGATATTTCCAAGGCATGAGAGACATGAGGGTCACATCCAAACGTCGCAGGCTCAATTTTCGACGAATCTTAACGGCAAACGCAGCTTTAAATTATTGATGTAAGAAGGATTCACATGTTGTCAGGTTTGGCTACTGTTGCTGATTCTTGAGCTGATGATGATGCAAAAATATTCAATTTTAGTAGGGTTTTTAATGAAACTTTTTTCCCTACCGAGAAAATACAGGGCCTATAAGTCTATAATAGCCAGGTAACATTTTAAACATCCATATGAGGTAAAAATTGTTAGGCGCATATGACGCCGTTCTATTTGTATAAAGAACATTAACTTAAAATTCAGTAAATTTAAATGATTCTCCACTTCATGGAAAATTAGAAATGTTTTGCTGATTATAAAAATGATACAATTAGTTGGGTTGATTCAGAAAACTCAGGTGTATTCATTTGATTACGCGAGCGCTCACTATTCAATACTTTTGCAGCATCGAATATCAAGCAATTAGATTTTCTGCTTAGTAGGTTTTTATTTTCATCTTTCAAGTTTTTTTAGTGAGTGCTATTTACGGTAGAGGGGTAATTTACAGCAGTGAGATACAATTCTAAAATAAAAGGTTCAAGGATCAAAGTCGTCAGTAAATGAGTTGAAAACCATCCAGGTGTCATGGATTCAATTCCTCGGCTAGTATGTCCTCCACCATTGAACAATCAACATCTTCGCATGTAATGATGGTAGTAGAAATATTAAGAGGTTTTTTTTACCTGGGAATATTTATCGTTCTTTTTAAAATTTGGCGGCTCTTTCTACCAATAACCTGGTTAGTTTGATGGCTTTGTAAAAAAATGTATGTTTGGTAATTTAGTCTTAAACTCCTTTACCATCCTACCACAATATTTTTTCCCATGCAATGTCATGTTTTTAATACTGATTTTTTTAATTTGTTTTTTCTTCATAGATGACGCCTACATGAAACTTGCCTTGGAGACGATGGAGGAGTTAGACTGGTGCTTGGACCAACTTGAGGCGATCCAGACTCACAGATCTGTATCGGACATGGCGTCGCTCAAGGTAGGGTCTTACAAACACCCCATGTTCTGTTTCATTTGAAGACCACCGGGAAGAAAAAGAATGTCAATTCAAACAAGTTTGCATAAATCGGAATTTAATGTTTAAAAGTTAGAATTTTCACTGAAATTTATTGTTAACGCTTTTCTCGCCAACATCAATATTGACTTTTGTGTATTTGCGCGTGGACGCTCATGTCTTGCCTGCCACAAATAAACAAATAAACCGTCATTGTTATTTTACAAAGATGGTTGTGGTTAAAACAATTTTGAAGTATGAAAGGTACACGGTAATGCCACTAGATGGCATTACCGTGTACCTTTGTTACTTCAATTTGGTATTTAACCGACATTCCTTCTTTTCTCCCGTGTATTCATTTGATGTTCACTTTCAGCATTGAATTGGTTGAAGATTTGAGGAATCCCCTTCATATAAGTAAAAAAATATACATATATCCATTTATTGAACGCCCAGTAGGGCTTTTACAAACATAAAACAAGTCATATTTTACATAATGCAGCAATATAATGTATGTCGGTACATTTAATAGATATCAGTAGGCACAATAAATATTTATGTAACAAACATAATATGGAAATACATATCAGTTTCTTTCACAACTAATTATTTTTCTATGATGCAGGACGGAGAGGTGTTGAATATATTGCAAAGGTCTGTATATGTATTTGTGTAATTCTATAAAATTGAAGGTTTCATCCAAAAACGTCTTGAGGTGAATGTCATAAATGTGATGCGATGTGTACTTATATAAGATTGAAGGGTTACATCGAAAACAATTTTTCTTAGAGGTGAATGTCATAAACGCTATGCGATGTAAACTTGTATAAAATTGAAGGTTTCATCCAAAAAGTCTTCTTAGAGGTGAATGTCATAAACGTGATGCGATGTGCACTTATATAAAATTGAAGGGTTTCATCCAAAAAAAACTTCTTCGAGATTAATGACATAAATGTGAAAATAGATCACACTGTATTCATAATATGTATAGTGATAGCTACGACTGCCTTAGAAAAACGATCCTTTAAAATATGTTAAAGGAAAATTTTTTAAATTTCATCTATTTCTGTAATTTTTTTTATAATTTAGGTAATGATCAGCGGACCACAATGATAAAATGGTAATTTTCAATGATTGAATGCCATACCCGAACTGTAAACACAACACACAATCTGCTTTTAAACATAGAGCAATCTGCGCAAATGCTATCTCCTCACAAGAAAAAGAAAATAAACTCATTTTACAATTTGTAGGTGTTTTAAACGTTTAACTCCACGGTATAACCACAAGTTTTACTATTTAAAAAAATATACTGGAAAGTGTCCACTCAAATATACTGCAGTCATAAGCAAAAGGCAACTAGCAATTCGATTGTGAAAATTCTGATTTTCTAAACTTTTCACATATTATAATAAAAAGTACACCAGAATGTGCTTTTTGTAGAAGAGGGCCTCCGTAAGAAGAGGGTACCAGAAGGAAAATACTATAACAAAATAATCGATTCAATGAAATGTATAGCTTCACCATTGAATAAAGAATATTAATTAGTTGAAGCGTCCAAGGAGTATATATGTATCTATATTTTGAACCATTGTTAAAAATTAGCTGAACATCGCGAGAGATTCATACAATTGTGTATACTCGTATATTATTGATATAATATACGAATACGTTTCCATCTGTAGAACCTACCTGATTTTAACCTACCGCGGACTGGCAGTAGTTGGAATATTTTATTGGTTGCTTCTACGAAAGCAATGTACGTATGATAATATCCTGAAATTATATTAATAAATGGATCAAGGGTCCAGATTCTGCACTTACGAAGCTTAAAAATAATCTAGCTTAGTTTTTGTACTCCAAAATTGTTTATCGTTTGTGAAAAAGACATTTAAAATACTTTATCATGGTATCGTAAATTATTTCTGAGGCGTGATTAAGTTGATAGAAGGCTACTAAAGATAATATTTGCACACTAACTTACCTCAATTAAAAAATAATAAAATGTTAGGAATCTAAGTATTTAACCACGTACTGTTGTAGTTATAGACATGAAAACATTATGTTGACATTTGTTCATTTGTATTGTAATTGGGAATAACTTTCGTATGAATCATCGCATTTTTTTGTTTACATATTTTGACTACGGAATTCCTTTCGCTAAATATAAAAGAAAACTCACCTAATTGGAAATGCCCTAATTCCAAGTTACACTTTGTTTTTCTTTGGGTTAGCTTTTGGCCAAGAGACGATGAGTAGTTGATTTTTGTAATGAGTTTTCAGATTAAGATTGTTTAATTCGATATCTGTTTATATTAAATTTATCTAAAACTTTTAAGCCTTAAATCCTTCGAGGACTTTGAATTTTACTGAATGTACTAAATTATTTATGAGATTACTAGAAGTTACTACCCGGCCTCAATTTCGTTTTTTTAATCTATTCTTTTTTTCTTCGTCTACAATATAAATCCGTTTGGCGACTTGTATTATTTATGACATTTGAACATATATTTAAAAACTTTACAGCTCACAATGAAAATAGTCGCTGAGTTATAGGATATACACACAGAACCGACACAAGAAGGACTCAACATTTGAGAGATTTCTTGGCTCCAAATATCACATAAACGTATTTTTCGTCAGTTTTTACAGGTGACCGGATAAATCATCACATCTTTAAAAAGTTATATAAAGTCATGGAAAGTGATGAAAAAAAAACTTTATTAACTGGGTTAAGTAGGTTAGGTTAGGTTGGGTTAGGTTAAAAAAAAAATTCATCGTTTCTAATGACTTTATATCACTTTTTTAAAGTCTGTTGAGTTATCATGGAACCGTTTTTAAATATCTCGTTTTTTCTAAAGGTCTTATCGTTTATTCCAAAAGTGACATAATCTATCAATCAATAAAGAGTTGTTATTATTTTAACTAGCAGGTTTGTCTGCGTTTTTTCCAGACAGTTTGACGACGTTATTGTTTAAAGTTTTCTTGAATTTGTTTGAGCCACCCTAGAATGTTCTGATTATATCTTGAGTCTCTCATTTTTGTCCTGAGGTAGAATGGTCTATAAATCAGACGAAGCCAGAAGCGGAATTGTGTACTTAATTTAGAAGACAAAGCTGCGTCCTTCGTGCGACGTTATTTCTTAGAACTCTACTGTCTTGTAAATTTTTTAAGTAAGATCATGTTGCGTAAATATGAGATGATATCTCATGGAAATATTGTCATTTTTTTAAATTAAAAGAAGATTTCTTTCTTTATTGAGATTTAGATGTTGCTCTCTTTTTTACACATTGTGTGCGTGTTTTAAACCACGTAGGCCTTAGAACTTCAATAGCTTATTCATAAACGGCTCTCTTTCCAGAACAGTTTAATTCTTGGAATTCCCAGTAGTTTTAGCTCCTAGACTGGTTGCTTAAGGACTTCCTAGAAATTATCATTTAAACATGATTTTTATTGGAAAAACTAGTTTTACCTTAAGCGTTTGACGCTAAGGCTACTCACATTTTTTTAATTACTTCCAACAATTAATAATTTATCTGAACAAAACGGTAACAAAGCAATTTTTTGTTTTATTTGTTTAAAACATGATAATCTCTTATTTATGATATATGTAATTTATATTGCATTTTCCCTGTCATTGGTGCGCGAGTGGTATATCGCCATTTTGTATGTACAGGGTTTTCCAATAAGAGGTGTTATTTTGAATAGCCCGCTATTTCGGTAGATGTTACTTTTAAAGCTGTCACTTTTTGACATTTGACAAGTAAAAACTATGCCATTAATAAAAATGGAACGATACACGCTTCAACAACGCATTGAAATTATTAAAATTCACTTGAGTGAATCAAATGCAAATCTTTTTGAGTGATGAGGCCCATTTCCACCTCAGTGGCTTCGTCAACAAGCAAAATTATCGCATTTGGGGCTCGAAAAATCCAAGAATTATTGTTGAAAAGCCTCTCTATCCTCAACGTGTGACTGTTTGGTGCGGTTTATGGTCCGGCAGAGTCATTGGGCCTTACTTTTTCGAAAATGAGGCTGGAGCAACAGTTACGGTGAATGGATTGCGCTATCGATAGATGATTATTGATTTTTTATGGCCGGAATTGAATGGTATTGATCTGGACAACGTTTACTTTCAACAAGACGGCGCTACGTACCACACAAGCAATGAAACCATTGATCTTTTATGTTTGAATATCAAAATAACACCTCTTATTGGAAAATTCTGTATATGATTATAAGAAATACGCCAGTCAACAATATCAGTAAGTAATAATTTACTAGTATATATATGGCACTATTCTAACAGTATGATTGACTTAATTAGATCAATAATTAATATTCAAAGCAACTTCTGCTATGTCCCCGCATGCTATTTCCATATAAAATTGCTACGTGCCCCACAAGCATCGAAACCATTGATCTTTTACGATTGAATATCAAAATAATACCTCTTATTGGAAAACCCTGTATTTTAATAACGATACCCTTAGGCAATTCAGACCAATGACTGATATCAGTATTAGTATTACTTATATGCAAAGTTAATCTGTTGCGAAATTATATTTGCTAGTGAAGTAAAATTTACTGGTGCATATCAATGCGATACCTGCAATCAACATGGTTAGGTATTTTATATATTGCAAAATCTAATTAATCAATCTTTTTGCTTACTACAGTTATAATATAAGTGTTTGAGGTTCATCGCACCTCACAATCAACTAATATGGCACTGATCCAAATGGATTCAAATAAAATAAAAATTTCCAAGGGTTATTAAAAATCTAACCCAATCACAAGAAACAAAACCGCAATTCCAGCCTTTATTGGTCTAGGTACTCTGTAGTCAACTACGAATAATGCAGGTTTTCAAAATAAGTTATATCATGACTATCCTTTATCAATATAGTTTTGACTTAATTTTTTAACAAAACATTGATATTTAAATGTATTATTTTACACTTCGTCTGGTCATAATTATTTATCCGATCTGACTCACGCTTAGTTACACAAAATAACGATCAATTATTAATGGTGATAAATATCTTTTCGTCAATTCATACGATGATAGTTAGGTATTTATTCTTTCTCAAAATCTTTTAATCACGCTTAGGAATAAAAATAATACTATCATCAATATTTTAATCTTTCTGAAGTACCGCAAATAGCGATAAATTTGAAAAATTCAGAAAATAAATAATCCGAGTTCGTATATTTAATTTAAAAATGTCGATTTCTGCTGAAGTATTAGCCGACATCAATTTGAAATGATAAGGTTTGGATAGGTTAGGTAAGATTGGGATAAGTTAGGGGTTAAGTTAGGTTTTAAAAATGATTACGGACGGTACAGTATTACTACCTGACCTAGCAAGGTTCAAAAAAGATTGCGGATAAACCAAAAGTATTGTACGGTAAATTATAGGGAGTTTGCATCTCCCGAAAATAATTACAACATTACTTTTACCCACATTCTTGTGAGGCCTGTATCACTGTGATACCTCGCGCGGCAAATAATTAATTCTATCTCCAGTGGTCTAGCCGCCGGTTTAGCCCTAAAATCTCCTCGAACGTTCGCTATCTGTTTTGTTCATAAAATTATTGTAACGTGAGTTTTGTTAAAATAAAAACAAAATTGAAGATATTCGGATTCTCATTTTTGCACACCGAGAGTAATCACGCAACTTTGGATTCTGCGGATTGGAGAACCACAACAACCTATTTAAATTGGCGATAATCCTAATCCTCCAAAGTATTAATAAATATTATTTTGTCTTAATCAATTCGATATACAAATAATATTATATACACATTATCTGTGGCTTGCTTCTAAAAGGGCCAGTGTAATTTTTTTTTAATTTCCTAGTGTAACATTTGATAATCGATATATCCTTTTTTGAAAGTTTCTTTTAGAAACCGGAAGATTTTGAGGCAAAATCGCAAAAATATGTATCGACAACTGTCATTGGCCCTTTTAGAAGCAAGCCACAGATTATCCCCACAATATATGCATATTATAATATTTTTCCTAAATTATTCAATTTCACAGCTTATATAATGCTCCACCGCAAAATAATCTCAGATTAAATTTATAACAAAATGGCGTCGCAAAGACCAATTGAATGGTAATTTCCGGATCCTTCCGGGTGGCAGTTTCCTGTAATGGCGGCAGAACGAAGTACCGTAAATGGTTTTGCTGATAGCGTTATGGAAACTTCTCCGGATAAAAACGGGACCTGAAGATGCTAATTGTAAAACTTTGACAAGTAAACAAACCTCGGTATTTGTAATAACTGTTTTTGTTTTCATCGGAAGGAAACTATTGGTTAACCTCAACCATCGGACAAATGAAACCATTGAAATATTTATTCATTATTTCTTTTAGACATCACATTTAATATAATATGCAAAATATAATACATTAATTAATTATAAACAGGGTTTGCATGTGTATTCAAATGGCCATAATGGTCGCTGTTAATTCCTAAGTAGACATTTAGCCTTTTATAAGTAATTCATATTTTGGAAGGTATCAAAATATTGAGTTGAGTCGTAACTTGTCTTGTTTTTATATTTTTTCTTATTTTTTTTAATGTATTGTCCATTGGTTCCTGATATTATTAGTACTTGTGTGAGGTTAGAAAAAATAAATGTAAATTAAGTTATGTTTTTCAGCAGTTTTCGGTTTACTTGTTTCCCAGGTCAATAAGCCTTTTGGTTTATTTTTAACGAAGGATGATATTTCGCATTTTCTTATCTCGGTGGAGAGTTTTTTGTACATGTTTAGTCGTGTTGTAATAGGTTAGTGTTTAATACAGAGTTACACAGCCGAAAATGTATTTTCGTACATTTAAGTGATTCAAAACATTTCTTAAGGCAGCATTGTTTAAATGATAACTCCCTCCGTAGTATAGGTATCGGAAGGAATGTTGGTGCTAACACGGTACTAATTCAAATGCATTGCTTGTATACAACATGACTCATACTTGTTATTCGACTTGAAAAAAAATTCAATGAAATTGAAAAAAGTTCGTTTTTAACACTCATTCAGCAGCATAATTGTATAACACTTGCCGGCGGCATAGTCACAATTGTGCCTTTATGTATAATGTCACAATTGTGCCTTAATATGAAATGTCACAATTGTGCCTTAATATGAAATGTCACAATTGTGCCTTAATATAATATTTTGTATGAAAAATCTCAGTTTATTTTAGTGTTGTTATGTCTGCCGATACAAAGTAAGACTAGGAAAAGAATTACACCTATGCCAACTGTTAACGACGTGAAACAGCTCACCACCTATCTATGTGTTACGTACGTACTCAGATCATAACCGAAACTCTCCCGTGAAGAATCACGCGATAGTTTGAATTTTTGACAAATATGTTTCAGTTTTGAACTATTAAAATAGTTATAGGTAGTTGAATCGCAGTTCATCACTTGTCTCAATTCTTCACACATTCTGTTCCGATTTTATAAATTACACTTACATTCAAAGCAATTCGGAGTTCATTGAACCAGAGTTGCACGGGCCGACACACAACCGAAATGAGTATTTTTGATTATTTTACTTTGCGGAATATATTATGGGACGTATGCATTTGCGAACCGAAACGGAAGCTGAGCCACGAATTACGGAAAGGGGATGAAGCAACTGCAAGCGGCGTTTTGCGCCATTTGCTGTTGCTTCGTTCCTTTCGAATAAATTGAGGTTCAGTTCGGCAGTTCGACATGCGTATGTATACGTTGCATTATATTTTTGTTTTGTTTTAACTGTTATTGAAAATACACATTTTCGATCATTATTTCTCTATTTTAAATATGGCGCTTACAAAAAAAATTCACGTTCTGAACAAAGAAACTGAAATTGACGGAGACTGAAAAGCGGATTATTTTCTGCGTTTTTATGGTTGTTTTTCACAATAAAATATTGATGTTGCTATTTTTATAATTACGTTTTCAAGTCAATTCGATTTCGTAAAAATAATGTTCGGGAGAATGAAGAGGGTAAATGGAATTATTTGGTTTCTGTGGTAATAGATAATTTTAATTCCATTTATTTAACTAACAAAAACATCTAAATTCTTTTTCATTTTCCTTAGATGCATAAAATAACAGGTAAAACTAGTTGAATTGTAAGCGGAACTACCTTTTATATTCATCATGTTTGCAAATTATTGAAATAAATATTTATCCCAATACTAAAAATTCATTCCATGAAAACTTTCACAGAAATTTTGTAATATACATGTCTTGTCAAAAAAATTTATCTATTTTTATATCCGCTGTTAAATAAATAGTGTTTATTCATTCTTGACCAGTTTCGTTTTTGCACTCCATATCTATAAAATGTTAAAAACTTTAATACGATCACATAATTTACTATACAAAAGTAAAATCGTCGATTGTGAACATCATCCCTCATGTTATTAGCGCCAGATCAGCGTTCGTATAGTAAGGCCCTAAGCCCGTTAAGATCTTTTAACCATACGTATGCTGAGTAATAATAAATTTTGCACTATGAATAAGTGAGTGACATAAGTATAATGAAATTGTGAATCTTTTATTTGATTTAACTTCGCACTATTTACTATAAAACTGCTTAATATTTTTTTATAAACTACAAGGCCATTACAACGTGATGTGAGCGAATCAACATCACTCTACACTCAGACGGATTAAAAAATTGATATGGGTACTTAGATAATATAAATAATTATGTTAAATTACATAAAAGAGTAGATATCAAACTGATAAATTAAGGATTTTCTAAATTAAATAATTCGTTGAAATGTCAACAACACGGTGTGATAAGATTGGTATACTTATATCAACAAGGTATGATTTGCTACAGGAACCTTCATCATGTGTTCCACATGCCAGAAAATATTATCCTATTTAAAAAAAATGATAAATGTAGAAGGGTTGTATAATACTCGTACATCTGCCTTTTGTGATTTCACCCCTATCTATAGTAGAATATATGATTTGAATATACAACTTCAACCCTGTTGTTGTTTAGCAAACATTGTTGATACTTACAAAAAAATGACTTTGAGGAGCGTATCCAAAATAAAAATTTTAATATTTTTATTTTTATGTGTTGCAAATAATATCTACGCAAACGGGGGTTTTACATAATAGTAGGTGTGTATCTTTTAAAATTAATGAATTAAGTACCCATAGCAATGATTAAGCTAATTAAACAATGCAGCCAAAACCAAAATAACACTACGGACGGATTGTTTCGAAGAATTTGAAAATCATCGAATTTTAAAGTTAATATTCAAGTTCTGTAAAAGTCCTATTCGCGTTCTGTTACTATCTTAGTATTGTGAAACAACCGGCCAATGATGACATAATAACAGAACTTGAATAGTATTTAGTATTGAAACTAGGAAATCGAAAACTTGTGATCTTTTTACCATTAGTTTCTGAAATGGTTATTTGCAAAGGGAAGGAATTACAATAAGTTTGGTTTATTCACGTGCAATTTACTTAACTGAGAAACCAATTACAGATTTCCTCTTTATTCTAATACATTGTGTTTAACAATTAACAGTTATTACATACAATTTATATAATTACATCAAAAAAAATATTTAACTGAGAAACCAATTATAGATTTCCTCACTATGATAATACATTGTATTTGATAAAACAGTATATTTAACAATTAAAAATTATTACATATAGTATATATAATTACATACACAAATTTACTTAACTGAGAAATCAATTATAGATTTCCTCATTATGCTAATAAATTTTATTAAATAAAACAGTGTATTTGACAATTAACTATTATTACATTAGGTATATATAATTACATAAATAAATTTCTACTACCATAATACGGGTATGTGCCTAGTTTGGTAATTGAAAATGTTAAAAAACCATATACAAAATCTTATATTATGATTAATCAAAAAAAAAGTAATAAAAATTTTACTTTGCGATTTGATGAATTGTTCAAATTCTGTGAAACAATTTACTCTAAATGTAATAAAATAAATTATAACAATAATAATAATAAAAGAAAAAGCATAAGTTAGCAGAAAGGGTAGGTTCATTATTAAAAATTATAATATTTACTGTAGAAACGTGAGTTAATATTATGGAACTATTATGGTTTATATCTAATCCATCTTATTCAACGTGTTGTTAGTTAATATCTAAGAATGTGTGTAAATGTTTTTATCAAATAAGTTTTGTTATTACTTCTATTTACAGTGCTTTTCTTCGGTGGGTATCTACTTCGTGGTTATATAGATAAATTGTGGAGCGACTCTTTTCAATTGTCTATAAAGTTTTCTGCCTCGTGCTGCAGTCAATTTCTAAATTATTTATTTATTTTATACAATAATACCACTTTGCACAAGTAACTTATGAGAATCAGGGAGGCTGGAATTATATGACTCATAATTTCTCATCTCATTCTTGATTTCAGCATCGAAACATGCTGTTGAAAGATATTGACCACATAACAATCTATCCATGTTTCTTTCCTTTGTTTAGAAATATTATTTTCCGTCGAACCTACTCAATACTAATTTGAAATGTGTAGGATTTCGCAACCCTCCCCACTTCCTGTAATAAAGAAATATTATAATCTTTATTTGCATAACACCAGCGAATAAATCTTGAAAAACTCTGTGGGTAGATATATACCAATTTCCTATTTACCTCCGAAGGAAATCACATCGCAATAAAAAGGAATAAAAGTAACATCTTCAGAAAAAACTTCGCTTCTCATTTTATATTTTATGTCTCGAGTTATTCTTTGTTTCAGGTGTACAAAAGCTTGACAAAGAGCGTTACCGATTGAAATGTCTTTATTGAAAGCTCTTTGTGTTCAATGTTTGCTCAAGTGTTTAGCGACCACCAACAATGACTATGAGTTTGTATCAGTGCTAAAGTTTATACAAAAAAATGTTGAAGAAGTTCTCGATATATTTATGTAGATTTTAGGTAGGTTCACAAAA
Organism: Hesperophylax magnus; assembly: GCA_026573805.1. Taxonomy (NCBI): domain Eukaryota; kingdom Metazoa; phylum Arthropoda; class Insecta; order Trichoptera; family Limnephilidae; genus Hesperophylax; species Hesperophylax magnus. The sequence goes on from JAIUSX010000002.1 coordinate 2,932,773, forward strand.
CAATGAATCACAACATATAAACACCGATACTCTTCTGAAAACTGGAACAAATTTAATTAATAATAAGGTTTTCCATTGTTATCTTTTATCTCGTGCATCTGTTGTTTTTCTGTCCTCCACTGTTCTCCGAAACTGCGGAAGTTTATTCAGGAAAATTCATATCTTTAAATGCAAACAACATCTGCTGATGAGAAAGTCATGCGAAAATAATGCGGTTGAGTAAACGATTTGCAGGGAAATACTAGACACGCGAGATGAAGGAATTTTTAAAAATAATATGAACCCACACCCGCCTTTAATCAGGAAGAAATGTTTTTAATAATTCCTAAATAAACCGCTCTTTACCAAATTATTCTGAAGAAAACATCATAAAAAATAAACGAGGGTCAAATAAATACGATGCCGCTGCCTCAGCTAGATTGCGAAATAACAGACCTTTCGGCAAGTAACGTGTTACAAAAAATGTTATTTTTTGCGTTGCTTCCGGGAAGAGCAGATATACGTATATTTTTTAATATATATAAAAAATTACAGTAATAACCTATTACAATCATAACAAATTGCAATCATAACAAATTGCAATCATAACAAATTACAAAATTCAATTTATTTTGTTGATATTACACCGAGTTTTATTTTTGTAATTAAACAGCGTTTAAAAATCGTTCACCTGTGAACTCATTGAAATCAAGGTTGTTAGGATGAGCACTCCAGACAAAAAAAAATGTATGATTTATTTTTAGTCTTCCCTATTTTCCGCTATATATACGATGTGATGTGGATGTACATACTTCATTAATAATCTACTTTATAATTATCTACAAATATTCAGTAATCACCCATAAAATCGTATCGATAAACACTCCTCCAATTTCACCAACCAATTTTATACCAATTTATTGATTGATGTTAAGAGCTGTATCGACCTTTATTCGATTATTTTAACACATTAGACCTTGATTAAAAAAAGATAAATCTTTTTTTCCTCAAATTTCCAATCTTTTTCAGCCCATATGAAAGGATTCTGTATTTATGTCGAGATCTATTTATTTTCTCAACGATAAATCATTTTCATACGTTCCATCAAATCAAATCAGTATCGGTTTTTAATAAAATTGTGACCTAAAATGTAAGCCTTATTTTTTACGTCAAATAAAATTAATGTTTTTCATACAAATCTCATTCGTATGGTATTTTAAAATAAATAAAAAAAATCCCTTCTAAAATATATTATTTATCATTCATGTGAAGAGCTTTGCAGACCTAATTGAATTATTATTTTCAATGAACAGAAAACCTAATTAAGCGTTGAAAGCAATTTGTAAGTAAACTTTAATAATCAGTTTTATAATCAAAATTTCTAATTAACTGAAATGATATCTCTTCCAGTTTAAAGCCTTCTTTGGTGTGAAAGTATCTACCTATCCACGGTCTATTTTGTTTGCCAAAATTCTAGCGTTTTTCTTGCAGCTACGGTAAAAATCTCCCTTTTTGATTGGATATAAAATGCTTCCAATTAACGTCCCTTAATCAAGAGATGATTTTCTTCACAGATTCTGGGATGTTTTTTTATCCTTGTTTATTTTTTTTCATAGGGGGGCTTTTCATTTTTTTGGAAAGTTTACTGTTAAATTGCGGTAGATATTTCTTGAAAATTAATCAGAATCATCCGATATTCAGGATTTGTATTTAATTACTATTTTGTTAATGATTTTATCTTGTATTTTCATAAAAAATTAAAACCCTTCCTAAGGTCTTTACAGTGATAAATAGCTAGGTATTTCAAATGTGGATATATGTATTATTAAATGTATCTACTTAAACATTGTAATATTTTAGCGATTTTGGATTTCATTTTGGGATTTTATTTTGCAAATTCATTAGAATAGAAACAGTAAGAATATTTGTATTTTTCCGAGCACCCAAATTACGACTTGGGGAACAGAAAGGTTTACTGAAAAATGTTTTGCTTTGATCCGTTGAACAGATGTGTGTTAACGCGTCCTGGGAAATCCCAACATGTTTATCCCGTCCACGGCAAACAGTTTTACAACAAACAAGTCATCAATTAAACTTCAGCTAATCAAACTTAATACATTCTTTTTAACCGTCTTAGCTGATTTATTTCTCACTTTCATTAAACTCGCACTAAAATAAATCTAAAGTAGGTACCTATGCAGCAGCGATGAGTCGTAAACGAGCGAGCCGCACAATTGAGCTAGCTCTTTTTAATGAGCCGTATTCGTACAACTCCCGGCAAACCGTACCACGGCTCAATTGAACGGTGACTCTTTTTTTAGGAGATATTTTAGAAAAATAGTGCAATTAAAATTATCCATGTATTAAATTCTTTATTACATAATAAGAGACGTGAACGGCATCTGACAGCTGTATCGTGGGAGCCGTACCGGGCGAGGCGTATCGGGTGAGAACGCTATGCTCACTGCTCATACGCCCTGAGCTCACGGCTCCCGTTCAATTGAGCCGTCGTTCAATCGAGCCGTCGTTCAATTGATCCGTCGTTCAATTGAACCGTCGTTCAATTCAGTCGACTCTTTGCGTCGTACGAAAAGATTGAGCTGATACCATGACTCCCGCTCTTAAGAGTCATGACCTATTGCTACTACGCAGTGTATATTTTATGTTCTTACTTATTATTACGAAACGTTTAGGCTGAATTTCAAGAAATGTTTGGGAATCATTTTAAGTGTAAAAACTGAAGCCTTTAATCTTTTTCGATTGGGAATCGTGTGTTTTTTGCTCCCAATCAGTGGAAAAGTATCCAACAATGATTGGGTTATGAATTATGAATCATAAAAATAACCAGGCACAGTCCTTGGTGCAATACATTGCAAATTTTAACACTTATAAACTGACACAAGTTTTTTGTATTTCAAAATATAAGTCCTTTGGAATAACCATTTTTATGTAGAAATACGGCAAAAAGCGTACGGCGAGAGGTTTTATGACTCAGTGTTCATCATAAATGTAATAATTTGATATGATTCATGGATATATTGGAAAATAATGCCTATGTCCTTGTTATCCAATGATTGATAACCGTTGTTGTTATTACATATTATTTCCACGGAATATTTGACTTGTGTGAAAACATTTTCTTCTATAATATAAATAGTATATCCTTGATCTAAACAACACATTACTCATCAATAATTTATCAATGAATGTTATTAATTTAACTTATTTGACACAAATAACATTTTTTTGTTAAATGCAATACAAGCAAAATGTCGCTATATCATTTTAAGTAAGTTAACAACGATCTTTCTTTAGTTCGTTGTTTTGCTCCGAGTAAAAACGAGGACAACGGGGATGTTTTATATTCAACGAGTATCTTCTAAAACATGATTTTTTTGTTAATGATATTATATTTATGAAATACTTTTAATTCATCTGAGCTCTGTTTAATAAAAAAAAACACTTGATTGATTGTTTATAGTTGAATTGCGTTTTTTTTGGAATGCACGCTAAGAAGCAATTGTTCAAGAATTTCAATAAAAACAACCATAAAAATATATTACTTCATCAGAGTTCCTGACTTAATGCGTACATAATTTGAAACAAACTATCAATATTTACATTTTTATAGTTTTGTTTTCACCATATTAAATTGTTTTTCTAAAACGCATTACTATTGTTGTGTCAGAGCAATAATATGTTTTCTAATATTTTATATTATGATTGATTTATTTTTAATCACATGCCTATCTTACCTTAAGTACTTAAATACCTATCACACATTAAGTGCCCATCGTGATTCATTATTAATAATATTTTATTCAACGATAAAACAAAATGATTTTATAGCGTCAATAACAAAGTAAGATGGTTGAAGTAATAATGATATAATGGATTGATTATGATTACTTCCCTCAAGAACAACAAACACACATCCGTATGTAAGGATGCATACTTATACACAAAATGCATACTTAAACATACTATTAATATCATTTTTATATGAGTATTGCACAAGAATTCTAACCCTCTGGAGCCAGTCGGGCTATGGCATTTCCAATCGGGGTATGTTGTGAGGCTGAAAGTACTGGGGAAGGGAAAGGAGTTGTTCAGAACTTTTCACCGAATACGGATAAAGCCATATCGTGAAACATTTCGATTTTGAATAGTGTTTTCATCAGTGCGATTTTAAACATATCTACCACACTGAAACGTGTCGCATATATAATATAAAAATAATGATAATAATTGAATAACTTGTATAGCGCCGTTTTGGTGAAAAACCACCTAAGGGTGCTGTAAATGGCTCAAAGAATCGGTACAATCTATTTGTATTTCAGAAGAATGTTTGTGCCGGATGCGACAGCGTGCCAGACAACGGGTTACCGGCATGGATTTGTTCTTAAATAGATTATTCCATGTTTGATGAAATTTTGCACACTTGACCTTCAAAACAAGGGAAAGGTCACTATCTGCGTCTGATTTCTAAAAGCTATGTGTAAAGCTCAGGCAACGCCGGGGAATTCGTCTAATATCAAAATATAATTTACTTTCGCGCTGTGGGATTTAATGGATAAAATTTATTTAATCAATTATGGATGCGTTCGTAACCATTCGTGGAACATAGGAAAGTGACAAAACAGTATTATGAGTTTGAAAAGTGTTTCTATGTGTCTAAGGTTATTTACATGTTACATAGAGCCATTGTTATCTACGAGAATTCAACCTAGACCCTGATTTACCGGTGTCAAATGAATCAACTTGATTATAAGAACAAGGTCCTTAATACATCGTGGCCGCTATTATGATCTGAAATTGCTTTGCCCTTCCCAGCTTGAGTTCATTGCGTTGGCGATCTGCACTGAACTTGAATAATAAACATACGTGTTATAACTAGGCTCGGTTTACTCGCGTTACGTAACGTAATACATAGTCAATAACTGGACATAGAATTATATGCTTTTTCAAATATTATTAGCTAACCACTTGATCTGTAAGACTTTGCATAAAAATTTAAATAAAAACTCCTTAACTGCGAAAAACTCCGCAGGTTACCAACAGTATTGGACATAGGATTATATGCTTTTTAAAATATTATTAGCTAACCACTTGATCTTGATCTTGACTTTGCATACATATTTAAATTAAAAAAAAAATTCTTAACTGCGAAAAACTCCCCAGGTTACCAACAGTATTTGTAAATCAAAATTCAATTTTCCTTTTACCACCCTTTCTTAAAAATTGTATCAATTTTTAACTATTTCAGTTAAACATGAATATTTTGGACAATTTTCTTTTTTTATCGTATACATAGTTAGTGTACATTCTGACATTATAACGGGATATTTGCATACAAATTTCGTCATTTTTGTTGCATATAATCCGATGTTTAGTAATTTATTTACTGATTACTAACCCTCGTTTGGAAGCTTTTACATAGGAATAATAAAAATTATACAATACTAAGCATGCAATTATTATACAATACTAAGAATGCCTGAGCCTCAGTAACAATCTTTGTATTTATATAAATTTGAAATGTATGTGTATATTTGTTAGGTTAAGAAATATTTTAAATGTGAAAATAATCAAAAATATGTACTATGCCCTTGTCCACTCTTTGCTTATCTACGGAATCATAGGCTGGGGAGGATCCTATAAAAACAATAGAAACTCTGTAAAAGTTTCACAAATCATCATAAAAGTAATACTAAAAAAAATCTACCTTCTCAACAGAATCACTTTTTAAATAGTTTCCAGTACCAAATATCAATGACATATTTAAGCAAGCTTCCATTATAAAAATGAGCAAAGAAAAAAATAACAAAGAATTCCGAGAATTTTACAAACTAATGACAAATGTAAATCAATTTATTACACCTAATTTTAAAATAACACTAATGCAAAACCATTATATTTACCAAGCCATAAAAAACTACAATAATCTGCCTTTTGAACTGCGCTGTATTGTCAATCAGAACAAATAATTGAAATAAAAAAAAATTAAAAAAAACTTAAATTAAACATTACATTGAAAAAATAATATTATATACAAAAATATTATTATAACATAAAACTTATGTAAGAATTGTGGCTCCTTTATCAGACACAAGAACTCCTCTTTTCTGATAAGGTATACATAACCAATGATGATCTAAAATGTAATATTGTAAAACATTTATGTATTCCTTATATTACAGTAAAAAAATGTTATGTGATTAATTAAATAAAAAACAATAGACCTCGCGTCTAAATAGTGTTTCTAATTTTTTTCTCATTTAATAAATCAAAACCAAAATTTCCTCTGAAGTCAGAAGATTTGTAAGTAAGTACTTAAATACCAACCTACTTTTATAAAACATACATATTTTTTATTCTCAATTAGAATTTATGCAATTTGTCCAAAGGAACGTCACTATATCAGGGAAAATTCTTTATTCTAACTTTCTTCAGGCAGGTAGGTACCATAATATTGAAAAAAATGCGAATTAGAAAGTCCAAATGAACACGACTATTTCGTATTTGAAAAAATAATCTTTATTGGACCATTGAAACGGCCACCATCTTGAAACGGAAACGGACCGTTCAAATAAATTTATAGATAGACGAATTGCAAAACGGTCGAGTTAAACGTAACTTCACAACGCTCGGCCAATTATTGGAAACTGATAACCTCTTCGGGTCACAATGAAAATATTATTTTGTGATCAATTACGATCAGTCTTAGGTTTTAATCCTCTGTACGTGGATTAGTGAGTTTTTGGTCTAGACTGAATAAGTTATGCAAAAAGTCATGTCTAGCAATCACCACTGTGATTAATCAATAATCTAAATCGTATCACACATGAGTAGCATTTAATTAACTTAGGCCCAGTTGTTTTCCAGAAATTCAAATGTGAATTCGTCAGCAAATGGCCATTCAGAGTCATCTTGTTTTTTTATCATTTGAACGGTTCCCGTTAAACGCTGATTCGACGAGCGTTTCACCTTTTTACCAAATTGTAATAAGCTTGCAAGCATAACAACATGAATGTTGTCCTCTTCTACTGATCACAATTTGTTCAAATGCTAAAACGTACTTCGGACGAGTTGTTTCAGAGAATTTTAACAATTCTTCAAATTTCAAAGATAATTTTTAAGTTCTAGAAAGATTTTTTCAAGTTATGTTATTATTTCAGTTCTGTCGAGCAACTAGCATTTAATGGTATAATAACAGAACTTGAATTGGACTTTCGCAGAACCCTAAAATAAAGTATAATTTTGATGAATTGTTCAAATTCTGTGAAACAACCCATCCTTAGAATTGGCATTTAACGGGAACTTTCAACTGTCAAAATAACAAAATGGCGCCGAACTAACATTTGATGACTTTGTCACACGTGAATTTTTGCTAAAATGTCTTAATAAGATTAATATTCTATTTTAATTATTTTTTTTATATATTTACGCAGAAAAAAATTACAGTTCATCTGCTTGTTACTAAATCTTTAATAATTTATCTGTTTTCCCAATAAATAAATAAATTATCCAATTATAACATTAGTTATTTAATTTCACGTTATGAAAAAAAAAAGGATTTCCACGTATTAAACACGATAACAATATATACTCGTACATACACAAAATATTGATAGGTACGAGGGAAATGTTTAGGATTTAATTTTCCTTATAGAAACGTCACGCTTTATAGAAGGTCAGAATCGGGGATAAATAATTCTTCATTATATTCTGATTTTCAGGAAAACTCTGACCACTTCAAATCCATGATCTTATCACTCGCGCTTTTAATTTCATTTATAATAGGCTGTCGCTGAAACTTTTATTAAATTTTGAATTAATAAGCGTCCCCTCCCCTCTCCTACCCGTGCTGTTATATTTCTAACCGCGTTCCGCGCAGAAAAGCAATTCTCCCGCCTGCAAAGGCACCTATCTCGTATAATTTCATATTTACGACTTAACCTATTTCTAGGCTTGCGGACTATTTTACACACTCGGTGCGCTGGGGCCTCTATTTTGCGAAAGGAACTTTTAAAACGTCACTGTAATTTAATATGCTTGAAGCCCAGATTCCCGTGGAACTCATTACCGTTTTAACGACTGCGTGTATGATTTTTTCTTTGTACAGTATACCAATTCATTAATAAATGCTTTAATCGTCTCTAATAATAATTGTGTAATTTGTTTTGCGCCGTTTTTGTGAAAAATCGCCTCAAGGGCGCTGAAACGCTGCATAAATTTCTTTGTTTTTTAAAAATGTTATTTTCTCTGCAAATCAATCTAAAATTTATGTGTCAGTTCATTATATTATGCTCGTGAAACATTACCCCTTAATTTTTCTACCCTATCATACGTAGGGAGGATGGGGATACTTTAGAAATATAAATAGTCTCACATGATTAGATTTTCTACGTTAGATATTCTCTGACAATCTCTGCTTCCTCGTGAAATTAAATATATGATGCCAGTTTTATCCCAACTCCTAGCGCTGCACACAACAACTACACATGAAACTGGCTATCAGAAGGGCCAATCTTCTGCTAGTTAAATCCTCCATCATGGCACAAACACTTCTTATTTTTTTTTTTCACTGATTCTTTTCTCTCGTTTATCTCATCAAAAAGAGCTAGCCCAAATGTGCGACTCGTTCTTGAACGGTTCATCGTTGGTACGAGTTCTTCGTGAAAATATGTCATTTTTGTGAAAGTTGACTCGTACATGGAACGAGATATTGTCGTATGTTTTTCCTTCTTCATATAAACCTAGCTTTTTCAAGACCGGCATTAATAAATTCCTCCCTACTACATCACTACCTCAACCCGCCTCATAACGCTGTCCAACCGGATGGCGATATAGTTCCCTGACTAAAATTATTGTACGTAGGCGGAATTCAAATAGGTACCTATTATCAGGTTATTCTCGATTCGAGCATGTTTTTCTTGGAAAAAAATATCGCTCAACATTAAACAACCCGTTTAAAAATGCATTTGTTGCATCAACAAAGGCTAACAGGGAGGCAAAAGCTTACCCCTATATATGGGGTATTGAAATATTCTTTCCATTATAACTCTCGTTCCTAAGTGCTTCGACCGTTCTGAATCCTCCTTTAGAAAGGTACGTTAGTGATTGAACTATGTAACTACCATAATAATTTAACCTCGAAACGATATATCAAGTATCTGCTAATGGAAATATACCATTTTCGTCAGAAGGCTCGCTTTAAACATACAACGGAAATTCCTCCTTAAAACTTTTGTCTATATGTTTTCAAGAGCACGAATAATATGAGATGAATTGAAAACCTTTGCGTACCTGAAGGTGAAAAATACATGCGTTCTGAAGGGGATTATTAGGGCCCCCATAAATTCGACCATGTCACTCAATATTCTTTTTGCCTTTCCAGTATCACTCACATATTAATTATTACCTGCCGTTTTAACCGGACACAGTGCCGGTCCTAAGCTAAACGCCGTCTGGGGCGAACTAGTGAAAAACGTGAAAACCGGTAGACGCCTAAACGATCAGTGATCAATCTCTAATTATTTTAAAATGAAGTCGCCATCCCTGTCTGCCTCTTTATGCACTTAGTTCTTCTAAACTACACCATTTATAAAACTGGCTGGCTAAACCTTATGAGATTCATCAAAATAATGTTCTACGGAATTGTATATCTTCTAAGGATAACTCCCAGCAACGCAGGGTAGATGTCAGCTAGTCGATAATATTCGGGTGATTTGTATTTTTATGTAGCGCCATTTTTACGAAAAATAATCGTGAGGGCAATGTGTTAGGACAGTTGCAGGTATTATCAGTGCCTTGGCAATTCGGCGCCCGGAGTGGACTGCTCCAATTGCGCCAATCATTAAGGACTTCAGAACGGTAAAAAAGATAGTACGAATTCGAGCATATTTCCAATGTAGGTATGTATCTCCAATAAAGGCACATTTTACTACAGCACTCGCGACTTGTGTGTGACGACGAAAAAATTTTAAAGGGTTTTGGAAATCGGGGGAGAGAGAAATTTTATCGGAATTTGATAATTATTTTGTATATTGTATATTATCTATTATTTATCTTAGTCAATAGTAACGTGATAATTTTGTTTTAATGCAGCTCGACTACCGAATAGTTTTTTCCTGGGTTTGCCAAAATTTTAGAGGATGTGATACATGTGACAAAACACAATTTAGACGTCGCACAAAACTTTATTTTGGGGTAACTTTATTACCCCCTTCGGAAAGGGGGTGTAATAAAAAAATTTCGGTTTTGACCTTTCATATTTTCACATATGAATATCAGGTTTCCTCTCGTTTGAAAATATACTATTATTCTACTCATTATTTTATTAAAGGTTGCTTCCATACCGTCATCCAACTTCGCGCCATAGCTCTGTAACTTTTAATACATGTTTATTTATCTATTTTAAAAATAGTTTCGGAAAAGTTCTCAGAGTCTTCCGTTCGCCAAAAACCTATGACGAACATGATGGGCTTGATTTTATGTTCATTCAATGTCTTAATAGATGCTTTGTTGAAGATTCTATATATAATGTATGTAAGTTCTGCTTTAATGATACGCTTTATTTTAAATCTGTATATTATCAATATTTTGCTTCAGAATCTGCTATTTTAAATTTTGTTTCGAATGCAATTTACAGTTAACGGGCACGAAACATGTAAAAATCATTTAATGTGCATTAAATTTATTTGTGCGTATCCTATAACTTATATAATGGAAGGTTCCATGATAACTCAACACAGTGACAATTCAACACACTTTTAAAAAGGGATATAAAGTCATTAGAAACGATGAAAAAAATTTTTTTTAACCTAACCTAACCTAACCTAACCTAACCTACTTAACCCAGTTAATAAAGTTTTTGTTTCATCACTTTCCATGACTTTATATAACTTTTTAAAGAATTAATGATTTATCCGGTCACCATAATTGAATTATATTCACCTGGATATAGCTACCTGTAGACTAAGGACGTGTTGTTTCGAAAAATGTAAGCAATTCATCAAATTTTAACGTTTTTTTTCGGGTTCTGCGAAAGTCCTATTCAATTTCTGTTATTATATAATCATAAGCTAGTTGCTTGAAATAACTGAAATAAAAACATAACTGGAAAAAATCTTTCACAGAACTTGAATGTTGAAATTTGATGAATTTATCGAATTCTCCGAAACAACCCGTCCTAAGATTACCGCCAAACTGTTTTCCTTTGAAACCGTCTTTTGCAACACCGTGGGTCATAATCAAAGCTTAGTGTTTAGATTTTTTAAGTTAGTTAAAAAGTAAACTGATAGTCGGTCAGCCTGCAACAAAGCTGAGTGAAATTCTTTCTCTCCACCTTGCAACGATTTGATGCTGAAAACCACCTTCGTTTTCATTAAAGAGGAGTCGATGCCTCTGGCGGATTAATCCAGGAACAAAAAAATATTTTTATAAACATTATAATATATTCAATGGAGAAATGTGGCGGGTCTACAGATTGCCACGGTAGCTTTGTGGTTAAAACAGATGCCTAGATAGCGTAATTTCTGGTTTCGTACCCTTCATCTTGTGTATTCCTATGTTAATATTGTTCCGGACGTCACGCACGGAGAAAACTTACTCATATAAATATTGCTAATTTATTAAAAAAACTCTTCAAATTATTCATATTCCTGTTAATAACGGCACTGCAGGCCTTTAACGAATTAATTTACAGATTTTCTAATAAACCATCAGTAAAACACGAATTAAGTTTTGGCGATGTCGGACCACGTGTTCATAGAAATTCTAATATTTTCTAATTTTAATTCTAATATACTATGGAAGTAAAATATTTTATAAGGAAATGGCCTTCTGTCACCTTTTTAACAGAATTTTAATAAATCAGCAATTATCATTTTTCTTCTGGCGGTTTCATTTTTTTATTTGCCCTTCCTTCACCATTGCTTAAGCAACAATTTCCTCTGATTATTTCTGAATTATCATTTTATGCGTAACCCGGGAATATTTGTAGTTTTTTTTATTTATTTCATGCATAACACAGGAATATCTGGAGTTCTTTATTTATTTCATGCATAGCCCGAGAATATCTGTAGTTCTTTATTTATTTCATGAATGACCCGAGAATATTTGTAATTCTTTGTTTATTTCGTGCATGACCCGGGAATATTTGCAGTTCTTTATTTATTTCATGCATAACCCGGGATTATTTGTTGTTTTATTTATTCCGTGCATAATCTGGGTATTTATGTCGTTTAATATTTATTTTCATACCACCTAATCAAACAAATAATGTGTCTTACTATTTTTTCCACCTTTCTTCTTTATGCCGAAATATAAATACTTATAAGCAACATATGCTCGGTTTCTTTTTCACTGTTTGAATAAAGCGAGCATAATAAATATTTAACTACTGAATCACTTATGATGTATACATGTAACTATGGAAATATCGTGAGGAATATGCGCTTGTAACTTTTACGACTTATGACGGTAAATAAATTTTACCAAGAGTATAAAATATTTAAGGGGGTGTCGGGACAAAATTACGCGAACGTGTATTTAACGTACCAATAAATTACACACAGACAATTTTACACATGGAGAGAATAACACCTATTTGAATTACATCTACAGGAATTTCACACGACAAAAAATGTATTTTATGTGGGTGCTGTTTTTAGTTCAGTCAATCGTGACAACTTTTAATGTATGATTTTTTAGATTAGTAGAATTAAATTTTAGATAAAGCCCGTTTTGGTGGTGTATAAATACTGCATAATTATTTGTATATACCTACCTATACAATACTTAGATACATATTATGCTAACGGGGTGAGGGCCATTGCGAGAGCGCAAGACGTAAATTATAGTTTAGTATATATACTATAGTATTTACATAGTTAAAGTGTAGTTGGAATGTTTCATCGGGGGATAAGTGGATTTCTCCTACCTTTATAGTGCTGACATCAGCTCCCATAAATATGCATCTCTGAACTTCCAATAGTTCGCTTATGCAATATGTGAAGCATAGTTAACGTTATGGACGATTAAACGAGAATGATTTTGCAGACTATATCATCCTCTGGTGACAATGTCCATAGAAGTTTAGTTTGTGTATGAAAAAAAATATTGTAGGTCAGGATTTGTAAGATTTACTGCTCGGCTTTCTGCGATATTAATTAAGTAATTATTAAAAACATCAGAGCAAAAATATGATACATTTCTAGTAAAACGAATTGGTTCTATCAACCAAACTTAAATTAAATACCAATTCTATGTAAAAAAAAAACATCTGCATTATCTTAATCAAAAACCAATGGCTTTTCTACCTAATGATTGGATTATGTTCTAAATTTGTTTACAAAATTATAATGTTCATTACTACTTTCAAAACTAACTAATAAACATCAAATTATACTAATCATCGGGATGCCCACTCCTCTTCTAAATCCAAGCGTTCTCTTCTAAGGAACAGGAATATTAATAAAATGTTAGTATATTAAATAATGCAATTTTTAACCCTCGGATAGGCAATAATACTTTTAGCAGTTTTTATTGTGGCCTGACCAGGCCATATAAGAGGTGTGAACTATCAAGTTAGTTTTATATAATGGCAGGCGAGCAAATAGTTTGTATCAATGTGTCCATATGTTGAATATGTGTTTTATATGTGTGTATAAGTTAAGTCCCTTTTCCACTAGAATTTTGGCCAAGCCGAGTGACATAAAAAGTTATAGCGGTATACTGTTCAGCCGGTATAGCGGTACTTGTCAACTAAATCAAACCACACTTGTGCACCTTGATTTGCTTCACGATCAGCATCTGGATGTTTTCCGATGTAAATTTAACTTCTTAACGCGTATTTGGTATTCGAATCGCAGACCTACCTTTACCTTGATACCATATGCGATGGTCTGTCCAGGCCATATGTTACAGTCCTTCGTTTGTCTTGATGTTTATTCAACCAACTAAACGCGAACTCATCGGCAATAGCAATATTCAACGCAGATCGCCGAGTTGTACAGTACATGACTACCGCTTGCCAAAAAATTAAAGGAAAAAAATTACTTTTGAATATCAAAATGGCCTAGCCAGGCCAAATTGCTCACCGGAGGGTTAATTATTTAAAAAAAATTAAACTAACGTTTTAATTAATCAAATTTTCATGTTAGCGCAATCCCACACAGTCCATAAAGAAAATATATTCATACCTAAGTACAAAATTTATACTCTCACTAATTTCATACATTTTCGAAATTATTCATAATTGTAAAAATAAGATAGTATCAAATCATATTCGTACATCGTCTCATACATTCTATTCTGGTATCCTGACACCTGACAATCCTGACAAGACTCAATGTCTTGATCTATGATAGTTCCACGGTTTTGTTTTACCAGGACGTGTCATGCACGTTCGCGTCATATAATATTCTCCTGCCTCTCCTTTTCCATTAATCCCTTCTACTTTCCAGTCCAGAAGATCCCTTTCTTATAATTTGACAGTTTAATCTCAAAGTTCAGCTAGAATAAAAAGGATTTTGTTAACTGAAAAATATGTGCCCTTACCTAAAATTCACAGTTCACTTAATACTGCTTTACCATCTTACTGTATTTATTGTTATAAGTTTAATTAGCAGAACTCCATTTTGAACGCGATACAGCTGGCACGTGTAATAATAATAATAATAATAACAACAACTACACAGCAGAACTTGTTAATAAATAACTATTTTTATAAAATAAAAAGGATATTATTGAATATATATAAAAACTTAAAAATAATAGTTTTTACTGCTTCAATCAAAACAGGTTTCTGCTTGGTCCTTAGGCACGGTTTTCGAATCTTTAATTAATTAACCCCAACTCCTTAACTCCTCTTCTATTTTTAATTTATTCTCTAGTATGCTAAAGTAGTTATGTGTCTCTTTGGCTTTGCGAAGCGTCGATAACCCTCCTGAGGGAAATTTCCGCATTTACAGTACGCTTAAGCCCCACGAATACGTTAACAAGACAATAAGGTCTTCTAACCGCACCTACGCGTTAGGGCCGCCCCTACCTCTGGCTTCCGATCGATTTTGGTTGGAGACGGTACAGATTAACCCCAACGTAATATATTATAGCTCCAGCACCCCTAATTTAAATCTGAATACATTGATTAGTATAGCTAACATAAAATGCGCATTATGCCTGAAACACACCTGGTAAGAGCTCGGCCGAGTCAGTGCTTTAGGCCGAGTCAGTGCTTTAGGCCGAGTGCTCGGCTGATGTGACTATTACAGTCAGTATTCAGCCTTCACATGCTCTCCACGCGGTCAGTGCAAACAGCCGAAGTAAAAGAAAAATATCGAATTTTAGATTTTTTATGTGTCGTTTGTTGTTGTAAAACCCTCTTAATTTTTCTTTTTTTCCTCCGTCGCGAAACCATGGCCACTGCCTCTTCTACATCACTAACTCTCCAACGAGTTGCTCGGGGGAGTTACAAAGCCAGTGTGTCGGTCGAGCATTTGGCAGGTGTAATTTAGCCTTGGATGTAGTTCAGCCTTAATCAATAGAGAGTTGTAAGGATATGGGGTAGGGGAAGGTTGGTAAGTACCTGTGAAATCAGATCTGGTCACTCAACGTGGTCAAAGCCATTGCAAGCAACGTTTCGACATTTTATGGTGATCTTTCACCTGGACATTACTGAGAATATCAACCACGCTGAATAGCAGTAGATATAATGTACCATCAGTTAACATATATTACAGTAGGTGTAACGCAAATAAAGGACAGTATATTTACTACATATGCCTATATACTACTACCCGGGTTTCAAATCCGCGGCCTAGGATCTCAACTGCTAGATATGACTGATACTTATCTGCTGACCGACTCGTTCAAAACAACGGCTAATTTCCGCCAAACAAGGTTTTTCGCATATCTAAACGCTTAGCATGGCTTTGAATAAGAATCCAATGTCTACTTTTGTAGGTTAAGCACTTTGACGGTGCCACCTGAGACCTCTAGTAAGGCACGCGGTCAAGGCTGTTTCTGACTACCTCCTATTATATTATTCAATGTCACAGAACGATACTACTACTGGCTACATATCTACAATTTATTTTCAATACAACAACGATATATCTATTCACCATAAAATAAATGCGTAATGTGTCAAAACTATTAAAAAAAGAGTCTCAACTGCTTCCCACTGTTTGGAACCAGTAAGACTATTGGGGTATGTTGTGAGGCTGAAGGTAGTGGGGACGGGAAGGAAATGGAAAAGAGAAAGGTGGAGAAGTTTTTGGCTATTTAAATCTTGTCACCAAACACACCAATTTCAAGCAACGTTTCAATTTTGAATGGTGGACTTAGACTAGGGCGGATACTTAGAGTATCTTCTACTCTGCAACGTACCACAAAATTTTAAATGAGTAATTTGTGAAAGATTACAGATTAATTGAATAGAATTTACTTACGCATGCCAGGATTTGAACCAGCGATATCTGGCTTGCTAGTCGAGAGCCTTACCCATCGACCACGGAGGAAAATTATTAAAGTGTGAAATCATTTTACATGATTTTCTATAAAGAGATCACTCGATTTATGCAGCATTTGTTCAAGAAAGAAATTATTGTGATTCATCAGAATAAAACTATTTTTGCCTAACCCTTAGTTTATTTTTGTGCCCTTTAGTACACAGTAAATCCTAGCAGTAGTCTTCTGTGCCCTTTACGGCACAAACTGAAACTCCCATGAGGCGTACTCATAGGAGTCGTTCTATCCCGTTGTGTGTTATTGTGCAGTGTTATAAAGTGGTACCAACACGCTTTGATTTTTTTTTATTTAAAATAATAGACAGTTATTAACCAAATAATTAAAATTTATTTCAAATAGCCGTCAACCGCCATTGCTTGCACGTTTTTGAAAGATTTATCAAAGTTCGTGATTTTTTTTATTAATTTTTTTTTAATATGAAATGAAAAAAAGTAATAAAAAAACTTATTTTTTTAAAACCAAATTTCAATATTTTTAACTGCATATTTTCGTTTTGAATATTTAAATCTGAAAGACTATTTTATCTGTTATAAAAACAGAATTTCATTTGAGGATGCGTTGAAAACAGCGAATCTGTTTAAAATTGAATGTCAACCGGGAATATTTCCAAATAAATCATGAATCAATGAAGTATCCGAAGGGTTAACTTCACGGTAAAAATTATATATATCAATATAATTGTTAATGGAACACAATGAATCGATACCTACACCGACAACTATGTTTGAAAAGTAAACGTACAGATCGATTCTCGTCACTTTTTTCAATCTTCGAACCAAATCACTTATTTAATAAAATTTGACCAAATTTAGTCTCGTGTTGGTACGTACCATTGCAACTTAATTACTTATATCCATTTTACTTGTGTGTACCATTCCAATATCCACATCAGACCTCGAGAATTTCCCTATTCGTACACCGTTCGATAGCATTGATGAAATGAATTTTATTTAATAAGTAAGTAGAATATACAATAACAGGAGGGAAGTTTCTTGTAGAAATTATTAATTATCTTTCGGTAGCTAAATATGCGAGTTAAGTTACGTGGTTTATTGTGACGCACGAGAAATTGGCAAATATCATATATAAGGTGATACAAGCGGCGGATTTTCTAATCAAGTAAATATAAGACGTATTATAGAAGCTATTCGTGATTAAAACTTAGTTTCTTTTATAACTGTCTCCTTGGTTGAGTGGTTACGATACGCCACGAATCCTGAGGCCATGGGTTCAAAGCCCGACGTGCGCAATTAAATTTATTTGATTAATTTGTGTTATTTAAAATAATATACACGGCGTCTGGAAACTACGAAGTTCGATTTTTTTGTCGTTGGTCGGATTTGAAAACAATTGTTGCTAGAAATCAATATCAGCTGTTTATATATCTTTAAATGCGTCTAAACGTAAACCGTTTGTAACCCTTCAGTTGCCGAAAAATGTCCCAAAAATTTTATTTGGGTGCCTCTATGTGATTTATTACATGTAGATTTCCCAGTTTCCCTGGTACACTCTGTACAACTACAGTGCGTAGTATATTTGCGGCACGTTCCAGAGTGGTAGATGCTTTTAGTATAGCCTTGTTGGAAGACAACCATTCAGAATCGAATGGTTGAAAAGGCTTTAGTCGTTGCTTCATGTATATGTCATATGTACCCCACCTTCCTCTCCCTCCTTACCTCTTCAGCCTCAAAACTCACAACATAACCCAATTGGCGATGCCATAGTCTCACTGACTACAGACGTTTGGGAGCAGTTGGGAATCATGTTTGGTGCTTTTATAATGTTTAATTTTAAGACTTGAAACGCAGTCTATTTAATAAAACCATCTGTTAGTAGTATTAAGTAATAAGACCAAATAAGCCGCAGTACTAACCAGTTAAAAAACATGAAGGGTGTCTGAATAAGCCCCAGTTAGTTGAAGGATTAAGAATTCGTGAAATCAAAAAAAGCCTGAATTCTTGTTTATATTTTTGCTCTACAAAGCAGTGAGTGGTAGACGCTGTTTAACCATTCTGTTTGTTCGGTTCATAAAAAAAATCGTGGAGATATTTTAGTGCAAACATAATATTGCGGAGTAGAACAATATTCGTGCCGTAAAAATTATGTACAGGACGAAAATATTTTTATATTACTATCTAAGCATTCGATTTGACAAGATTTTTTCATACTATTTTACTGACACTGAAAGCCAATTTTTTTAAATGTGAAAACCGCCTAAGGGTCCCAATTGATCAGTACTATAGGCACCTACTTGTGAGGCTGAATGAAGTGAGGAAGGAAAGGAAATGGGGAAGAAAAAATTAAGCGGTACCTGACTAATATCTAATCTGGTCACCGAAAACGGCTTGAGGCATTTCAATCAACGTTTCATTTCTGAATGGTGGACTACTACCACCCACCAGGGCGATACTGAGAGTATCTTCCAGTTTTTATAAGTTAAAGTGATGCACTACGTAAAGTAATATCTTTTTTGTATTTTACTTATTGAAGATAATATTAGCGATTCCTAAACAAAAATTTGAAACAGATAAACATACGATCACATCTAGAACTTGAACCCAGGACCCTCGCTTTGCCGTGGCACGTTTTTTTTTGTTTGAAAATTTGATCCCTAAGAAATATTATGCAAAGTAAATATGTAATATATGTTTTCTTATGTCAAATAATACTTCCCTAATTGAGAATAACTCGTATTTACTAGATGCTTTGATTAAATTCTGCAAATAGAACACATCGTTGACCTTTTAAATAGTCGAGCATTTTTTAATAAAATAAGTATTTTTATAAACCCTGAAAAAAATTAAAAATCAGGCCTATGAAAATTGCTATCGAATTCAAAATTTCAATCTTACAAACTTATGGTTTTATTGTATAATGTGGCAAATTAAGTTCTTCCGAAAATGATCGTGAAATATTTAAATATGAGTATTTTACGATCATTTTTTGACTGATTTGTGTAGCGCCGTTTTCGTGAAACATCACCTTGAGGGCGCCTGAACTTCGCAAATTAAAATAAAACACAATTTTCGGCGATGTTTTTTCTTGATTACATTAAAAGAGACGGCTATTGTTAAGCGGGAATTTAAACTTTATCGACATCCACATAGGGAGTGTTATTGTTAGCAGCCCGATTCCAAATGTTTTGTACATTGGTTTAGTTGTTTTTACATGTTTCATAGAATTTTTTTTATTTTAAAGCTTTCAACATATAAGACTGAGTTTCTGCGGACTGCTACAAGCAGACGTCAGCATAACATTGAAAACTCCCCAATAACCATTTCAGGAAGTGACATCACTCCAAAAACTTGCATCAAATTACTGGGTGTCAATCTGGACGCTAATTATTCCCTTAAAACTCAGGTGAACAGAACTGTAAGCACGGGGTTCTTTCAATTAAGGCAAATTAAAGCAGTGCGGAGCAACCTGCCAACAGGGGCGACTACATTGCTAGTCAATTCCTATGTTGTTTCACGTCTAGATTATTGCAACGGAATATATGCAAGTCTCCCCAAATTTCAAATCAACAAATTACAATCCGTTTTCAACGCCGCGGCAAGGCTTATCACCGGAGTATCTAAATACTCCCACATTTCAGAGCATCTCAAAAATCTGCACTAGCTCAAATGTCCTGAAAGAATCCAGTTCAAGGTATGCTGGATGGTATTTAAGTCACTTAACGGAATGGCTCCGACTTACTGATCAGAATTGTGTATTCCAGAAGATTCCAATTCCCGACAGTCAACCCTTAGGTCAGCAACGTCATCAGCTATCGGAAGGTTGAAGGAACCAAAGCGCACACCAGATACTAAGTTCGGTGAGCGTGCTTTCGCCGTGTCAGGACCTAAAGCCTGGAATGTACTGCCACATGATTTGAGAATGATCGCAGACTCGACAGAATTTAGGTCTAAACTTAAAACGCACCTTTTCAGACAGTCGTATCCATAATTTCAGAAACCTCCACTTTCACAGTCGACGGCAATTTAAATTAACAAAATGTAAAAAAATACTAAAAATAAAATAAAATAAATAAAAATAATAATTAAAAATAAATAAACAAAAATGATAACAACTAACAATTTGTAGGCTTTTTAAGACAGTTAAAATACAGTTAAATTAAAATAAAAACTATAGCAGACTTAAGGTCATGCGATGACCAGTTTTTTTGATATAGTGTCCTCTGCGTGCAGTTTTATCTTTTATAAGCATAAACTTTTTAATATAAGTGTGTTTGTCGGAAGTGACTTGCCAGGTAAGTATGTTTTGGTATCTTTTCTAAATAACAAATGTAGATCCTAGGAAATAAATTGTACAGCGCCCTTGAGGTGATTTTTCACAAAAACGGCGCTCTACAAATTATCCAATTATTATAATTATTATTATATACGTTAGTGCTTTATAGGTAGGTATCCATATCACAAATGTTTTGAAAGTTGATAAAAGAAGTTCTTCTAATGAAACTTTTCAAATCCAATGGAAAAGAGAAAGCGGAACTGTTTACTAAATACTTAATTTAACGAGATTCATCTCAAAAAGCTCATCTATTCAAAGGATCCACTTTAATTTGCACTGATTTGGTCATAAAATAATTCATTTTGTTCGTCGCGTCGGCTCAATTTTTTTTCCATAAAATTTATTGCAATCCCTGTATTTATTTATAGAAAATGTGAGGTTTTGTGAAAGATAGGTGCCTAGCTTAAGATAATTTTACCTCCCCAATATGGAAATCGTAGTTAGGTTTGAAGGAAGTGGGAGAGAGGAAGAAGAGCTTGGAATATCATTCACTAGCCGCATTTTTCTCTCAACTTTGGCAGCTAACCTCACGGCCGCCAACCGACATATTTTTACATGTAAACATTTTTACTATTATAAATGATTGTATCATAGAGATTGTGTTACATGGGTTTTTCTCCACGTGCTAAGAGTTGTGGAGGACATTTTTCAAAGATTAATTAATTCAATAACACTCACTAACATTAGATTATATACTTATAATATATACATCACACGCTAGTAAATCTTATTAAGTGTCTAAACAAAATGTGTAATATTATTATCTGTGTGAATTAAATATATGTACGCATATTTTGTATGATATGTTATTTTGATTTTTATCTCAAAGGTAATTTTTTTTTTTTTTTTTATATAATAAATTTTCCATAATGATTTTAAGTGTACCATTTTCGATTTGCAGCCAAAACGACATGTTCGTTATTATTCATGAATCCGGTGGTGTGACGTCACGCCGGGCGACTATTCATAGTTTTTAAAAATACTCCATTGTTTTCGTAAAAATACTCGTTTCTTCATCGGAAGAAAAATTTATCTAAAATAAATTTGAATTGATATTCTCGTACACCCTTTGTTGCATGGTGCTCGTTTAAGGTTAGTATTGCAGAGTCGTTCATTATTCAAAAGCTTCTTATAGAATGTGCGGACCTTCTTAAGAAAATTTAAGGATTTACATTATAATATGAATGAACCAACGTATAGATATTTCATTTTTCCTATATGCCTTTTTGAACACATTCCCTATGTATATAATAAAGTGTGTAATGTATATTTATAATGTTGAGGAGGCACTTTTATCCGCCAACACGAAATAGTTATTTTTCTACCATGTTGGCGGATTTACTAACGAAAATAATAATATTTTTGCCACAATGGCTGGAAGCTTGTAAATATCCTGAAACAAAAAAAAATTGCGATAAATTACTGAAAAACCATTATTTTACGTAATTTGTTTAATTCTCAAAAATATCTCCTAAAACTAAACACATTTTTAAAATCTTCTTAAACTAAACATGGGTTGGAAATAAACCGACGTAGCTTAGTGGTTTAGAGCACCTGACCGGCAATCAGAAGGTTGCGTGTTCAATTCCCGTCGGCGGCATAAATTACTCAAGAGATATTTTCAATTCGTATGGGTATTTCAGGCGAATAATTATTGCTTATAACAATTTGTTTGTCTTTATTGCTTAAAATAATGTTCTTATAATAATTTGTTTGTAATTTGTCTAGTCTATGATTATTCATAGGACAGATCATGGTAGAAAAATATTAGATATATTTCTACAGCGCCCTTTCCCAAAAAAGGCGCTATCCAAATCATTCAAATATTATTATTATTATTTATATTATTAAGAGCGCTTAAAAAAATATATACATATATCGACTATTAAAAAGTAAAGCTTTGCCCACCGAAATATACATATTACAGCTTTAAAGTAATTTATCCAAGGAGTTTAAATATTTATCTTCGTTGAATTTAACTTTCGAAATTCTATGACCGTGTTGTTTCGGCTGAAATTCAGCCACATTTTTGTTATTTGTTAAAAACTTCATTTTTTAGCACAGTCTTACATTTGAACTGAAGCTATGGTTAAACATTTCAAATTGTTTCAATTAATCATAAATTATATTTGTAATTAATTATGTTTTGCAAAATATAAATTCTGTTAAACCCCGGCTTTTACTTTTAAACCATATATCGAATGACTGTATACGAATTAAAAAAGCATTAAAATGTGTTTTTCATCTATGACCATCGTAGCAGATTTGATATCACGGTATAAAATGGTACTATTGTATTCGATACAAAGAGAAAAAATATGTGTATCCCAAAAAGGGCGACCCTCATCGGGATTGTTACGAAGCAAGAAATAAAAATACTACTATTTTTAGTTTGTAGGCGCTGTAGAATCATATGTGGGGCGGTTTCTGTTTCAATTTAGAGGTTAGGGTCCGTCCTAATTCCCGTCATCCCAAATGTACCGTTTGGCGCCACTCAAGAAGAAGACTGCTAGGGGTAGAGGTATTGTCGGTATGGGTAGAAGGTTATATTTAGCTGGTCACATCCCCATGTACTCGCAGACCCTCCACGATGAAAGGTTTATGATTTCACCACATTAGGTTTCATGCGTGCAGAATCTCATAAAGGTTAACAATATCAGGATCTTGTTCTATGGTGTATTTGGAGACGGTTATATTAAAATGATCATTTCAAATTAATCTCCAAATTATGAAATGATGTTCTTCACACCGAAATCGACTTAAATTACCCACCTTTCTTCGGAGCGCCTTTTCATGTGTGAAGCAAGGTTTATTTTCAAGCTTAGTGCTAACTGATTGTGGTTTTACCTTTAATATACATTAATGCGATAGGTCTTCATAATTTATTTTTTCAATAGTAGCTAAGCTTTTGAAATAAAAATATTAAATTCTTACACGGAGAAAACTTACGGACATGAAATATTGTTAATTTATTAAAATTCTGGTCAAATTATTCGTTTTCCTGTTATAAACGGGACGAGAGGCCTATAACGAATGATTTGATAAATTTCATAACAAACTATCAGTAAAGCACGAATAAGTAGGAACACGTGTTCTTCAAAATAATAATATTTTCGCTTCTCGTCTATTGTATTTATTCGGACAAGGCTACCTGCGTTGAACACTTATTCAAATTTATTTTGAATGAGAAATATTTTATTAGGAAATGGTCATGCAGTCACATTTTAACAGTATCTCCGTTTACCGTCAATTTGATAATTAAAATATAATAGAGCCGTTAGGTTAAGTTCTGCCATATAGTAATTACTATGCAAGAAGGCTGTATCGTATTATGAAGGCATCAAACTGTTTATAATACGGAACAGCTGTCACGCCGAATAATTACGCAGCATAACTTGTTTATCGAAAAAATGTTTTTTTATTAAATTGAATAATGATATTATTGAAATAATAAAAGAATTTTTTAAAATTAAAATGGAGTTCTACAAATTAAATATGAATAACAGTCCCGTCAGAAAGAAGCAATAACAGTCCCGATGATGGTAAGGAGGTACTGAAACCAGTAGACAGTAAAATATATCAATAAAGTGACTTAAAACCAAGTATTTTCGTTTAATTTACTTAACTAATTTTCATCTGAAAATATTTGCTTTGATGATATATGCACGATGTGATAAATTATTCATTCAAACTTTAATATTCACTAGCAATGTAACGAAGTCTTCAATTGAAAACAAGCCATAAAAATTCATGAACAACATAATTTTTTTTTAAATAATCCATATTTTCCCCTATTTTCGGTGGCAGTATATTGATAGATTTTCTTGAAATTCTAATCCGAATTCGTCATTCATAATAAAATAGAATTTAATAGCAAAACGTATGCAATTTAATGGTAGGAACGCTCACTCGTTTTTGCATTCAAATATGTATATTTAAACTTACATTTACTTCTTCTTACCTTTACGGACGGGTTGTCTCGGAGAATTTTTCAAATTCCTCAAATTTCTAAGTTAATTTTCAAGTTCTGTGAAAGATTTTTTCAAGTTCTGTTATTATTTCAGTTTTGTCAAGCAACTAGCCTATAATGATATAATAACAAAACTTGAATAAGACTTCCACAGAACCCGAAAATGAATGTTGAAATTTGATGAATTGTTCTTTAAAACGTTTTACTAATATTGCTTCATATTTATTTATTTTTTTTAGTTTTCTTTTTTTTAATCATTTCTTAATATTTTCTCATTATACTTGTAAGCACAATTTTACAACTGTGTATTTTGTACCTACTTTACAATGGATTACATCTATTTACTGTCAGTATCTCCTGTATAATACAGATATTCTCCTATGTACACTGCATCGTATATCACTTTTATGTAAAAGCTTTTTAGGCGTATATAGGTACTGGTATAAATAAATAAATTCATAAAATTTATGTAAAAGTTATGTTCAGTTAAGTGCTATTGTTATTTCATCATGGGCCGGTTATTTTACTGTACCTTAATTTTAAAAAGTTAAAATCTTTTAACTATTCAAATTCTGTCCGGATAGATCCTCAAACTGCAATTAATGTGCATTAATTACTAATCCAATTCTTATCTTGGTGCACTTAAATCAGAGCAGTTGGATTCGTACTCTATATGTGAGATTTTATTTAGTTGAGTGAGTACCTCCGTTATTTTTTTTCAATTTTATTTATTTACATAGATATGAAAATATTGCGCAATTTTCTGTCGCATCAAAAGTTTGATATCCATTCCCTCGGGTATTATTAAATTGTGGATTTTTATTCTCGAGAGCTTCGCTCATCATCTCTTTTGAACCCTCTTTAAAAAAAGTAAAGAAGGCTCACGGACCCTCTGGCCGACGTGAATCACATCCACCTCCCCTGCCCCTGGAGGGCGGCGGAGGGACATTTGAATACCTCAAGAGAGCTGAAGACGGCGCGGAGGCTTTAGCGCAGGGGTTTCAAATTGGCGGTCCGCGGACCCATTCGATCCGGACCTCATTAGTCTCAAAATTCTTAACCTTATCTTGACATTACTTTAATATTCAGAATTCGCGTGATGCGTATAATATGTAGCTTTGTTTAAGTTTTTTTTAATGTTTAAGCGAGGGTGCAGTAACATTATTGCAGGTATACTATCATATTTTTATTTGTAACGTTGAGCCATTTTTATATACGTATTCATTCTTATAGCCGTGCTTCGGTTGCACGGAGAAATTTAATGTAAAATATTACTAATTTATTAAGAATCTCTTAAAACATTTCGTAATCCGGTTAAAAACGGGATTGCAGGCCTTTTAACGAATGAATTGATAGGTTTCCTAGTAAACTTTCACAACACACTTCCACTTTAGATTTCCTAATAAACTCTAAGTAAAACATGAATGAACATAACTACTTAAAATTCTAGATGGCTATTTTATTTTGATAATATGTGAAAAAATCCTTATCTTGTTCATACTTTTATGAGAGCAGTTTTCTTCATTTTAAATAAATAATTTTGAATTGTGATACACTTGTATACCTTAAAAATATTTACTATCTAAACAACAAAAAAATCTTAACAAAGCGTGCAGCATATTTCTTGGATTGTATGCAATTCTGTGCAAAATAGATTTTTTCTATAACACCAAACTCCTATTTTATTTCTCAATAATATATTAGAGACCTTGCCATCAGCCACTCGTTGAATGATTTTGTGAAAAATAAGTTGGTTGTTGTGGTTGCCAGAAATAATTTTTGATAAAAGGCCATCTTTAAAAGTTAAGGGTAAATCACGTCCCGTCGACAACTCTACCAAAATAGTCTTAACCTTAGAAACTAAAGATGAAGTATTGCTTAGAAGATTGAGAAGTATTCACTAAAAATGAGGTAGTCAAGTACAAAATGGTCGGGCGCGCGGTATTTGTTTGTTTACCTCAGCGGGCCGCACGAACTTTGAGTTTGAGACCTCGGCTCTAGTGGAAAAGACTTACTTCAAACTCAAGATCAACTCCTAAAGAAATTTTAGTTCATATTTTCACCAGGAATGCTAAATCAATACTTATCGTGCTAAAATTATTATGAATATCAGTGACCCGATGAAAACGTGATAAAAATATTTAGTGTTTTAAAATATATTTTACCAATTTATTAACTTTTATCATAATAATTTTGTTCTATAAAGTAGTTTATACAATGATCTCCTTCGCAATTCCGTTGGAAATATTTAAAAAAAAATTGTTTTCCGAAGCTGCTTAAATTTTTTTTCTATTTTTATGAGATTACTTTTTAGAACACAGTTATTTTCAAAATGAGCTGTACGTTTTTAAATAATATGCAACTATGAGTGAAATATCCTGGTTGACAAAGTAAAATGTTTTCCTGTTTGATTAACTCCTTGGGCTATTTTGGGAGATATTCTGCAGAGACGATTAACAACCGTAGTCTTTTGGGGATAAATACTCCAGCTTTATCCCAGCCTGACACGGTATCATAAAAGTAACGCTTCCTCATTTTGTATTGCGGTGAGAAATATGATTTAAATAGTTTTGGAAAAATAGGATACCGCGCTCTTGATTTGCATTAAAAAATATCCATAAACGCTCCTGGAGAAATTCAAATAACTCTATGAAACAATATTTAGTACTTGAAAAATCTTTGTCAAGGCTTTCAAATTTTTAATTAAATAAAACGAAATTTTAAATAAAACGGGACGGTAACTTTAATAATGCCTTTGTCGAATCATTGTTTTCGTTAAAATTAGTAATTACAGTTTACATGATAAAAACCATCGCTAAGCGATTTTTTCTTTGTTTGCCTTCAAAATTGTAATATTTTTAATTGCAAGTGTTAAGTTGTAAAACTAAAATCTCAAATAGCTTTTTATCTGCTTCCAAGAACATTATTTTATTTTGAAATACGTTCAAAAACAGTGAATTTATCTGGAATCAAATGTAATGCGAAAATATTTTTCGCAAAATCTGTTCTCTTAAGATCAGTAAATTGCAAAATGTCGAAGGCTTTGAGTTAAAAGGAAAAATTACACTGATAAAATTTATGTATGGATGTATTTAGGCAAACAGGCTTTATAAATTGTTTGTTGAAAGAGATAAACGACGAGAGTTAATATTTTATCGAGAAGAATCTACATCCCGAGCTAAGCCGGGTATGAAAACTAGTTTCTAATAAAATTAAAATAACAAAAAGATTTGATTTCTTGGTTTTATTAATATTTAAGGAGTCTCGCAGAAGCGTTGCCAACACATCGTCTGAAAAATTATGTTTTCCGATCATGCTATTAACAATGTTAGAGGCGAAACCGAAAGACAAATAAAGTCGTATTTGTATCATTTATTACATGGATGCAAATTTAATGTATAATGTTATTGTTGTATTCTTAATTGGATCATGATGTTTCATGAACCAGATTTTAAAAGTTCAATTTTAAGTTATTCAGATTTGACATTAAATTTATAATAAAAATGACAGTTGTGTGTCTGTAACTCCGGTTCGACGAACTTTAGCACTGGGATCTAATTTGAATTTAAGTGTCATTTTCAAGAACTAACTATCTTTTCTTTTGTACAAATTTAGACAAACAATATAGTACATATCTATAATACAATATTTTAACTTAAAATTATTTTAACTATCTTTTTCAAAATTGTAATCATAATATTCCTTGATTTTTCGCTTGTGTACGCTAGTGTTTTATCCATAAAATCGTATTATGGGGAAGTTTCAAAATGTTGCAGCCACCGGACTTTCATGCGGGCGACTGTTCCAACCTCCAAGCTATCTCAGAAAATTGCATTTTGGTAATTTTTTAATTGCATCATTATATTTTTTCTGAACTGCAATTTTTATTTTGCAATACTAATAAAATTATGATGGCTTCACGAGACAAACATATTCGAGTTTTAAATAATTGTTACATTTCTATAGGTTAGGTTAAGTCAATTTTTTTGATCGGTTTAATTTGTTTTATGTCTCATCTTGTCTTAACGTTTTTTTTGCAGGCTTCATTGTTTTTGTTGGTGATTTTTTTAGTCACATGTAAAAGTTTATTAATTATGTTAATTAAATCACGTTATAAAATAATAACCAATAGTGGCAGCCACTAGTTTCTACTGACCTATGAAGATCATAATTTTAAAAGTAAACAATTGAAAAATGTTGCTAATCGTTTAAGTAAATTTATCTAACACGCGAATATAACCAGTTTCATAAGTCATTTTTTCTGAACTCAGTGACATATTATTATTGTTATGTTAAGGAATTACTGTTGAAGATATAGCTTATTAATTTATTATCTTACTAACGTCATGAACATGGGATGATTATTTTTTTCAACAGTGACATAATTAAGAATTGTAAAATACTGAATTGTAAATATTTAATTATGATACCGTGAAACATAATATTGAATATAATTAAAGACATTTAAATTCACACGTTTACGGTGTAGTTGATGATAAAATGAAATGATAGTGTTTTCAGGTTTACTTAATGCAAACCACAGAGGCATATATCATGCACCCGCAACTACACTGCCATAAGTTTTGCTTCCTCTTATGTGATTTTTCACGTAAACGGCGCTTTACAAATTAGCCTAATATTATTATTGTAGGTAATGGGTTCTATGACAAGTCAGACAAAAAATGCCTAAAAATCAAGTCTATTTAACATATTTTTTTTTGGGTAAACTAACGTTTAAGACAAGATTTTTTTTTTTATGCTTAGCACAAAGGGTAACAATTATTTTACAAGCAATAATTATTCGCCTGAAACACTCATCCACATTGAAAAATCTCCTGATAAAAGATACATGACGCCAACGGGACTCGAACCCGTGTCCCTTCGATTTCCGGTCGACAGCTCTGACCACTGAGCTATGGCGGCTTTTCTCTTATCCGCGAAATAATTCAATATATACTAGTGTTTCATTCAACAATTACTGCTTGTTACATTTTTTCACCTGAAAACAACCAACTTTATTGTATATGAGAAAGGCATTGTAAGTGCTAACTCTCTCACTAGATGGCGTCGAGACAAATTGTCTACATTTTTAGGTGAAATACTTGAACTTGTCAAATATTAATTATTATTTTTTTGGTAAACTAACGTTTATGTTAGTTAGTATGAGATCTGGCATTTTTGCTGAAGTTTCTCTAAGGGTGGGATCTACTATAAAACTGTGATACTTTTTTTACTAATGGCAGCGTAGTTGCAAAAGAGCGTTTTTTCGGTGGGAGTATTTTGGTATATAATTTTATCGAAAAAATCATAATATATTTTTTTTAAATATGACACAATTTCGTCTAATCAGTGAAAATATATTTTACTTCGGTGGCCTGATAACTATAATCACCCTAACTAATCTAACTAACAGTGTGTCAGCCTTTACGAGTGTGGTAACAGTACACAGCGTAATCAAATTGTTATCAAGTATTGCCCAGATGGAAATTATAAATGCTAACAAAATTTTACTGATAAACATGTTTATTTCGAAATTTTGCATTAGTTTCAAAATACTCAGTTACCCATATCTATTACAATGTCGATGGAAGTTTCTCATAGTTACACCATAAATAAAATATATAGTTTTTTTGAACTTACAAATCGTTTTTCTTTAATTTTACATGGTGAAAAGTTTACCCGAAATCGAATTAATAAAACAGAAAAATATGGCCTCCGTAGTTGAGGGGTACTCTCAGAATCGACCACCATTCAGGATTGAAACGTTGCTTAAAATGGCTTTAGTAGTGTTTGGTAACCAAGTACTCCCCCACTTTCCTCTTCCCCATTTATTTCCCCTGCTCACTACCGTACTAGTCTCAAAATATTCCCCAAATGGCGATGCCATAGTCTCACTGGGTTCAGACGGTTTGGAGCAGTTGGGACTCTTGTGCGCGGTATTCACATAAAAAAAGAAAAACTCTTGGAACAGTGAGCTTTTGCTTCGTGATATTTTCACCGGGTTTGCTCACTGGAATTTATTGGTCAACACAAATGTGTTAAGCTGATAATTTCGTTTCCATGTGGAGCTTTGAAATATTCGTTTTCTCCCAAAAAGTATCATAACACAGCCATCCTGTATATTCAGCTATTTTCAGTTCAAGTCTTTTTGGAGATAGACGCTATAAAATCAGGATCAATAGTTCCTTTTATTTAACATTTAATATCACTTTTGTTAACATTTATGAAGCATTGCACAGAAACCAACAAGTGTAATAAATGAACCTTTGTTAAAATAATATATATGTAAATATTCCCGACATCCACACTAAAAAATATTTGTAAACCTTACTTATGCACATTGATATATAATACTCAACTATTATTATGAATTATAATGTAATTATAACGGGATATAATATATTATATTATAACGGGAGATATAAGAATAAGATATAAGAATAATAATAATAATAATAATAATCCCTTAGTTAGAAAATTTGGAAAATTTTGAGGTTGACTGACAAATTTTGAAAGATTTTTTGCCAAAAGAGGATGTAAAGTAGTCAGATATAAGAATATATTATAACGGGAGACTTATATTGTATTATAATTGTATATTGAGATAGAACCTGCAGACAAGCAGCCATGGGGCAGCTTCGTGGGACTATCCATACATTGTCTAAAAAAAAAAATGTAAAATTTTCAGTCAATAAAGAATTATTAATTAAAAAAAAAAAAAAATAACACTGCTAGAACTTTAAAAGGTTATTTAAAGAAAACTCCTAGTAATAACAAGTAAAAAATATTGATGTTGCTTAGTATTTTATAAAAACAATTTCATCGTCTTGTTTGTCGGTTTTATAATTTATATGCAAAATACCCACTCATTGAGAAAATGTGCAGCATGAATTTTTACAGAAATAATAAAAAAAGATTTTTAATTACCAACCCTTCTATATATTTTTAGTAATTTAGCTCGTTATTGTTGCTGCCCAGAGCCTCGTTAAAGTATCTTCAGATAGTTTAATCTTGTTTAAATTAGGTATATGGAAATTGAGAATGACCGGTCACTTTATGACTCCGTTTTCCGCTTGGCGAAGCTGATGGTACTCAATATATTTTTTTAAAACTAACAAAAAAAAATTTAGGTGTGCTTTTATTTGTTCCTACGTTTTAGTCATATACAGAGTCAAAGCCGTAGCTGTACGGAACTTCAAAAGTGAGAACAGAAGTCTCACGACATATAAAAAAATTATTACTTATATAAAAAATTCTTAAATAAAAAATAAATAAAAAATAAAAAAATAAATACTCAGTTGGCACCCCCAACTGGAGTATGTTGTGAGACTGAAGATAATGGGGAGGGGAAGAAGATGGGGAAGAGGAAGGTGGGAAATTACCTGGCTATTCAGATCTGGTCACCAAACACGGCCAAAGCCATTTCAATCAAGCAACATTTCATTTCTTAATCAGGGCGATACTGAGAGTATCTTCCACTCTTGAACATCACTCAAATATACTATATATTATTTTAAATGGGTAATTTGTAAGATAACACAAATTAATTAAATAAAATTTACTTGCTTATTGTAGCTAGTCGGCCACGGAGGCCGTCAAAATATAGCAGATATAATAGGTGATTAAAGAAAACAGGAACTTTGGGTAACACGGTCACTAAACAAATCATGTAGAATCATTTCTATGAATAATTGTGTTTTGTCACCAGGGCGATACTGACAAATTTTTCCACTCTGACATCTACGACAAACATTATTATTAATAATTTTTTTCATCAAAAACAGCATGCCCAATAATTATCACTATCAAAATATCAATATTTATATTCTGCATAGCAATGTATAATCGGAATTATCATGTTTAGTCCGGGAATCCCGCAAAAACGATAAACTTCCCGATTGGAAGCTACCATCTAATAGTGCATAGACAGATAGACAGATGACAATGTTAAGAGATGTCCAATCATAGATTGAGTAGACAGAGTGGATATAGCTCCCACTGTCAAATAATCAAACATAGTTATTCCATTATTTTTAGTATCTTCAAAGTGTTGTCAGCGTCTCTCGTCAATCAATTTCATCTCATCATATTTTTGGTTTATCAGAATCACATTTAGCATCCGTTCCTCAAAACATCAAAACATGGAGCTCACTCTTCGATACCTCGATATATCTTACCTAAGAATTTTCCAGAATTCTAGTTAATTCTAGTTGGTTCAATTTTAACAAACGGGTTCTCGCATGAGAAATGTTGATGTTATTTTGATCTTTGATGTGATTTTTTTAATGAGAATTTTAAGTATTTTCGACTACACTTTTAATAATAACCTGCATTTTCCTGGAAAACGCGATTATTACAAGAAGATTTTAACGTCATTATAATGTTTTTTTTCCGATTTACTGGAAAAATACGGAAAATTGAATTACGAATTATGAAAATTTGCTCATACGCAAAAGTTTAATTTTCAAAGCCTTATATTATGAACTTCGTAAGTTGAAGGTTTGAATAAATATTAGTACAACACACGATTTTAGCAATCTAATTTATAGTAGTTAACCCTTGAAATATTAGGAAACCAAATTCATACAATGTTTGGGACCAAATTTGGTCTCCTAATAATTAAATTTATAAATAAAATTCAAAACTAATATTTAAGAAAAACATTGGCGATTTTGAATGTATGTTTTTTCTGATGTTGCTGTTTAAAATTTTCCTTAAAGAATCGCTAATATTGTCTTTAATAATTAAATAGTACAAATTATTTTTAAATTAAAATATTCAAAAGTTTTTACTTATTAAGTTATTCCAAAAATAAAAATTAATAACTTTTATACTTACCAAAGCGGGCAAAATTCTTATCATGTCTAAACAGTTTAAATTTATACTGTTTAGACATATATTATAATTGTATACATCAACTGAACATCAAAGTTACTAGTGTTAAAAATAAAAATGTGTATTTATCTCTCTTATATACAATGTAATATTATTATATTTTCATTACAATTGTGTTATGGTATTTAAAGCATATTTTTCAATCGTGAAAACAGATGAATCTGTTTATAAATTATCAGATACTTTAAATTAATTGTGTTTATTTATTTTATCGTTTAATGGCAATACTGTTCTCAATTTCAGCTCAAGAATTTGATTAAAAAATATTTTATTGACATGTTAGTAGGGTATTGTTTTTCTTGCTTCAGGCATTTCTTTTTTGTAGCCTAACTAATAATCACATAAAATATTATCAATAGTAATAAAACATTATATCCTAATTTAGATATTCTTTTAGCGCACGCGATACCTTTTATCATTTTGTACCGAAATATACAACACAAAATCAAGGCGAAAAGAAGAAGGCCATCTAATGAATTCATTATCAACCTTTCCATACAATACGATAGAATCAAAACATTTTAAACAAGACCGGGAGATAAGAGTAGCATTCAAAATGTCCCTTGGCAACACGATAATATATTTCTTATCGGTTACAAGAAGTCTTTTATGCTGTTTTTAATCTTGTCAAGTTACGTATCAAAATATATAATTGACTTTGCACCATAAAAACTCACTGAAAAGATTTCTGATTGCGTTCAATTTCATACGGAAGTTATTCTGTTGTTTCTGATATTTATCTAATTTCATCTGATCTTAGTATCTTAAATGCCAAGTAGTTGTCTTACACGTGCTATGCACCAGCAAGCTGAAGTTAATCGGTACTAAAACGGGGCCAGGTGTCAATGTTTTGAAGGTTTATTTGTTGAACTGTCTGACCAATGACTCTTATAATACATTGTGTTTAATTGATTCTTAAAGGATCGTCCGGGAAGTCAACGTACGCTGAACGTACCGACCTTCGAGGGAACGAATGTGCAATTGATATTATAAATAAATATGATAGGTCAAACGTTTTCAATGGTCAGTAATCAGCATTGTGCTCCTTGACGAGTTCATATATCGCCATAACAGTCAAACTCATCTGACGAGTGTAATCATTATTTCGTTCCTTGTTTAACGACCAGTCCAGATTTTTCCAAATAAACTTCGGAATAATTTCAAGATAACCTTACAATCGTAAATATATGCCCCCTGCACGGCATTATCTATGAAGTAAACTGTCAATATTGCTTTTGTGATGTTATTTTATTTGAGATACGGGCAAATAATTTTAAAGAGGACGCTTTTGAATGTATTTGTGCACACCGTTAGTATCGGAAGTTTCAAAAATGTTTATCGAACTACCCCGCAAATGCCCAAAGATACTGACTGGGTGCTTAGCGACGTTTATATATTCGACAATGTTATTTTATGTTTTTTTGTTGTTTTCAGTTTCCCAATAAAAACAAAAATATTATTTCAGTACACGAATAGGCAAGCAAGGATTTCTTTAAAATAATGATTTACCTGAAAGTCCGAAGCAATACCAATTAGTCTATTGAC
This sequence comes from Hesperophylax magnus, assembly GCA_026573805.1. Taxonomy (NCBI): domain Eukaryota; kingdom Metazoa; phylum Arthropoda; class Insecta; order Trichoptera; family Limnephilidae; genus Hesperophylax; species Hesperophylax magnus. Next base: position 2,967,988 of record JAIUSX010000002.1, read on the forward strand.
TGATTAGTTCATCAGATTATCTTTCGCTAGAAAAAAGTATCGTGTATTATTGGGTTTCTATGTATCATAATTTCCGCTTCTTGTGTAATTTGACTGAATCATTTTATGTTTATCCTGATAATATGAATACATATGAATTGGAAAAATGATAAGTATACTACTTTTTAAAAAATTATTCCCTTAAAAGGATACGGCTTAATGATGTTTTTAGCTATGTAATTTGATGTAGGTATCTATAGTACCTTCACATTATGACCAGATTTAGACGAGATAGATTAATTCACGCGGAATCTGTTGATATTGATATTGGCGATCGATTTTATACTCCTTGCCTTGTATGTGTTCAGTTCACGGGCGAAATCCGAGCGACCGATCTAGGGTTTATGGAGAAACCACAAACATTGCTTCTCCGAACGGGTATGGGCGAGCGCGGACCAGCTGCTAATATTCGCCCGAATCTAAACGCGCGGATGAAAACGCATCATCTGAACGAATCTTAATGCCTCACTGTGAAATGCGAAAAGATTCGACGAAACTTGTTCCGAAGAAGTGAGGAAATCCAAGACCAAGAGCTACTAAGAACTCTTGTATAGCGTAGTTGTTGCTTTGATTACTTTCGGTTATTTAGTTTCATTTGCCCATTATTAGTAGGTTCGTCCTGTACTCCTTAATCCCCTCGAGCTCGGGTATTGGTGAGGCAACGCGAGAAACAGTAAGACAAGACGAGCGCGTCTGATAAACTCTCGCGCTGGGGCTCCCACTATTGTCTTGCCGAAAGGGTATTTGAGATACCCTTGACCATCGGTTCCAAACCGTGTATAACCTTGTTGAACTATTGTGGCCCTTTTCTTATGAATGAACATGTTGATCGGGTAGCAGTCATAGTCCGGTTCATTTGTGAGAATTCTTTTCTCAATAATTGTGTACACGTCCGTAAGCAATATTCAACCGCGTCACGCTTTAAAGAATCGTCGACCGGAACGGAAGTAAATATATTTCAGGCCTCTTGTTCATTCGCGATAAACAAAAAAAGAAAACCTATGACCCGAAAATATTTTCGCGCTATCTTTTTGACAATGAATCCTGCTAATTTTAACGGAAAATATATTTTTGTTACAAAGAACCAGCACGATTCAATATTGAAACACGTGTCTTTCCGATATGATAGCTAGCGCCTCTTGCGGAACTACGTCATATCTGATAATCGATCTCCATCCCTTACCTCCCCCCCACCTCAAACCACCCTCGGCAGCGCCACCCTCTCCGAATAAGCTACCAAGACCACGCAAGTCCCAGCCGCTACCCCCATTCCCGTCCCCCTGAGTTGAGCGGGGTTCCAAGTAAACAAGCAGCATTCTAAACGTATTCTCCCTTTTCGTTCGTGGGTCTGTTTTCCTCTACTAGGATACAATTTCCTCACCAGGTTAAGAATATTCAGCACATGTCATGGCCGCGAATCCTTGGCATGGAATTAGTGTCCCTTCCATCATCGGATTTCCATGACGTCAGCAACGTACCCAAGAACCACTCACATAATTGTATTACTACTGCAGCTCTGCTGTAGTTTTTATTGGTTTGCTCTTTGTGATCTCTTTGCACTCTGAAACAATTTCGGTCTCCGGTAACGTTTTGGTCCCCGGTGACATCAGTTTTAATGTTCTTCTTATGAAGGAAGGGTAGTTAGTTAGTAAAGTGGTCAAAAACAAATAAATGTGTTTCTATTATTGTAAATTTAGATGTCTGTTTTTGTTTCAGCTAGGTATTGGTCATCTAAGGTCGATGTGAGGGGTTTGGCGGTTACTCACAGTGACGATATGTAGACATTTTTCTTAAATCGTCTCTGAAAAAAAAAATCACCAAAGACTAAAACTTTCATTTACATGTTTTACTTCAAGTAATGTCAAGTATCACTGGTTAAGGTTAAGTCAATTACGCTCCTTAACACTATATACATATTTAATATTTTTATTTTACAAGATCTACAAAATAAGCACGAAAACATTTTGAATTCAAAGTTGGTACCTAATTATTATAGATGTATAACAAATCCGAAAACAATACATTCTTTCGTAATATTCTTCCTCTGCCCAATAATATTATTCATTAAATGAACGGAATATATACTATTATTCAATTTCTCGTAATAAAAAAAAAATAAACTGAATTGGACCGCCATAAAAATTACAGTCATATTTCAATTTATCTGCTTTATGTTGAAATCTGAAATGAATGAATTGCTAAAAGTCGAATATATTAGAGATTTTCTCAAAAATTCATAATAAATAAGTTTGTTGACTTCACGTCCATATCATAAGATTTTTCCTCTCAAATCATAAAATTTGTAATTAGGTACTTAAATACCTACCTGCTAATTTATAAACCATCAATATTTAACTTGACATTTTTTTTATTTCAAAGAAGGAATTATACAATTCGTAAAAGAAATCACCATCTCAAAGGCAATTCTTTTTTTAATTTTCTTTATATGACAGCTCGTAGTAGGAACCACGATCGTGCGAACTCTTGAACTGGAACCGGAACGTAACGAACAAAATTAAAGACAAATGAAATACCAAATGGAGTTAAAAAAGAAATTCGCTACGGTCAGTCAGCAATTACAAAGGTCATGTGAAAAATAAACATATTTATCTCTCCATACATTGCTTATACCCTACCAAAAACCTTAGTAATTAATTACATTGTCCGAATGGTTTAACCTTTATGTCTGTCTTCGCCTATCTACTAATCAATCTGCCTCTCATAAATATTTTGGGCTGTAACGTCTTTCCAGTGAAATGTATATCCCACTTTTCTATTAGTTTTCCAATCAAAATTCTTCTGTCCATATTATTTACCGGCGCACGCATTAATAATTTATTTAAAGATTTTTTTATTTTTTTTACTACACAAATATTCCCGGGTTACAAATAACCTGACAATATTTGAAAATGGTCTACTACCACCACAGTAAGCGTATAAACACATTATCTCGTTCTTTTTCTCTGGGTTTAATTTTTTATTAAAAATATCTTCATCATTTTATTCTCAAAGTGTTAGAACATTTAGGATAGGTTGTTTTACAGAGTTTTAACAATTCATCAAAGTTAATTTTTAAGTTCTATAAAGGTTTTATCCAAGTTCTGTTATTGTGTCATTATTGGTCAATCGTTTCACTAAACTGAAATAATAACAGAACTTGAAAATAATCTTTTAAACTCGATTAATTGTTCAAATTCTGTGAAACAACCCGTCCTTACAATACATCTCACAACTGCTGCAATTTAATTATGCATCTTTTAGAGTAGTTTGTTCAAATAAATACTCTACTAATGTTATCTCACCTAAGATCTTTATTAGATCAAATTTCTATAAGGTCAAACATTTCGTCTGTATGTTCTCTTAACAAATGAATTAATTGTTTTCCTAATAAACTTTCACGACACAACGTTTGTAAAATACGATATAATTATCACGACGTTGGAACACGTGTTCATAAAAATCTGAATATTTTCGCATTTCGTCTTAATATATTATCAAGGCAAAGGCAGGTGCATGAACACGTGTTCCGATGTATTAAGAAGTTACTAAAAGTTTATCAAGAAACGGCTTACAATCCCGTTTTAACCGGATTACCAATAATTTGAAGAGATTCTTAATAAATTAGCAATACTCATTTTTCTCCTTGTACATTCTCCACAGAGGAAATCACGTGCCTTCAAGTATGCACAAAACCATTGTTTCTAATCCTAATCAAAAATCAATCACCTGGTAAAGGTTTTTCCGAGACGCAAGTGCACTTCAAAGTAGTTTACAAATGCTTACATTGTATGTTTTAATTTTCCTTTGCTTGTTCCGTCATTGCATCATTGAAAATGCTATCTGTTGCATGGCGGGGAAATCAAAGTGCCTCAAGGCAGATATTATTCAGGTAACCTCATCCTCCCGTGACTGTCACGAATTTAAAATTATTAAAATGAGTAATTTAGTTATTAAGTCGTAAAATACCTGGCGATGGCTCTAATACTCCGAATTCAATATAATGACGCCTGTAGAATCATATTTGGATACCGAAGATACAGCAGCGCATCGACAATGTTCACGGAACTAGGACTGAATGGATTTGCCGGCCTGATGAGACATCGGGTTACTGGAGCCAGGATGCGGCTAATGGCCTCCGCCAATACGTTGGTGACCGCAGCCTACCAGCACCAAGCGCCACTACTGAGTGAGCGCTGGGCCCAAGCTCACTCAAGACCACGCCCTGCATAGTTGTTAATTACTTTGTTGTTAATTTATTTTCTGTCATATATTTTTTTCAATTTCAAATACCTACTGTACAAAAAATATGTATACATATATGGGACGTGTGGGATTGCACTAACCTCCCCACATCCTGGAATAAAAATTATTATTATTATTATTATTATTATACGGATTTTCAAGATTTCCTGAAAACAAAGTTTTCTTGGTGGTAGAAAGCAATTACAATGCGTCTTTTCTTAAGTAGACTAAATTAAACAAAGCATTGCAAGAAGTTTTAAGCACGTTACACACGAGTAACGCAATTTATAAATATATGTGCGCGTGGCCTTTCTCACGATATAGCTCGCCATAAAATCTCTTACAGTTGTCACAGACGGGTAATATAATATGTTATAATATTTGTAGGTGTGGCCTAGATGGCTTATATTCCTTAATCTGCTATCCGAGCAATATGATTGATATTTATAATATATCCCATCCCAGCTGTTATGCAAAAAGTTTTTAGTTTGTTACACAGTGACAACACAACATATCAATATAAAGTGCTCAAAATCCCATTTAGTCGCTACAGACACGTAATAAAATATATTATAATATTTGTGCGAGTGGTCTAGATTATATTCCTTGATCTGTTAGCCGAGCGATATGTTGATATTCATATTATATCATCTTCTCTCTCTCTAGGCTCCAGTTGCTCCTTATCGGTTAACAGTATTATGTATAAAAAATATATATAAAATAGTTTCGTGTTGCAAGTGATTATGCAAATTATTAAGATACCTGCGTCAAAAAGCGGTTTGTAATTTCTTAGATATTTAAATAACTTATCCTCACAAAAAGTTAAATAATGGAATAACCGGACCAAAGCCACAATGGATAATTAAATAAATTCTTAGAAAACCAATAGAAAACACAATACGATTTACTTCTTCAGTGAAGACGATTGGCTTTGAGCTCAGGGGTTTTGGGTTAGATATAATAGCACAGTGCAAACATATTATTTATAGTTGTATTGTTTAGCAACAGACCACCTAGATTTTAATGGTATTAAGTTCTTCGATTTTAAAAGATATCATTTTTTAAATCTCTAAATAGCTTAACCCTTAAATGCATACTGTTGCAAAACTGCAACATACCGTTCAAACCACCTTTAACTCTTTGGTGTATACTTAATGCATGCGGTTTTAGAATTATCAAGTTCACGGTAATATATTTTATCGAGTGGCATCACCTTTTTTTTCTTTCGCGAATGTCAAATGTCACTTTTTCTTTAACAAAGTGAAGATTCTCGAAAATTGGTTGGAGGTTAGAATAACAGTTTGGTTTTGCTGTTATTATTTTGATTTTCTTAGGTAAGTAGATACAATAATACAATACTTATATGTAATAACTCGTATTTTTCCGGTACACTTATTAGTTTTGAGAAATTTTTTTAGGTTTTTTTTTTTTTTTTCATACTTAAATTGTTCATATTATTTTTTATTAAATACATGGTGTTGTAAATCTTCAAAATTTTTTTTTAAACCAAATATCATTAAAAAATTACAAAAAAAATAAATTGTTTATATTTCCTTGCACATGCGTGTAAATATCCACAAAATATTTTTTTTTCCAGAAAAATTAATAAATCATGCATTTAAGGGTTAAAATATTTCGCCATCCGCGTTTGTCTGTGTGTGCGCTTAGTTCTTCTAAACTACGCAACTTATTTTGATAGAGTTTTCACTTTTTTTCGAATTTCTTCCTGAAAGTTTATATATATAATACCTGCGTATTATATTTATAGAAAGTAGGGAAAAGTAGATGCTTTGTAATCAAGTCGAAAAAAGATTATTTTCGGGCGCTTACATTGCTAACACTGGCTAAACATATACATAAAAATAATGTAGTATATCTTAAAAAGGTCTACAGAAAATTCACTGATGGTATATGTCTATCTCCTAAGGATAACCCCCAGCAATGCCGGGTTCACGTCAGCTGGTAATAAATAATTTATTTTTGGAAAGTAACATTATTTTTTGAACGAATTGTCTGAGCTACCGGTAAATATCGAAACTAAATAAAGTGAGATAGCGAACATAGAAACAGACTAGTAAAAGAAGGACAATCTACTGGTGGTAAGTCGTCGCGAACAGCGTTCCGTATTCGTATTAGACCCCCGTCCACTGGGTCGGTAGGCAATCGACATAAAACGATTGCTAATTTTGTTAGACAATAGAGGGTTGGTTTGAACTGTAATGTCATTGATATGTATAGACATTTTGATATGCGCAATTTTATTTTTGGAAATGCTAAAGAGATCTTCAAAGGCCGGAAATTAAAAAGTCATTGTCCTCTCTGTCGCAGTTTGGGGTGAAGTCATTCGGGCAAGGTGGTTGAAATAATTTTGTTTTGTTTTTGAAAATAGTTGTTTGTTATCGGTGAACAGAATTTTATTTATTTATTTTTTGAAACATTTACAGAGTGTTAACAATTATTACATTTATATTATTTGCGTGGGAATGTGCACAGATATTAACACCCCAATTAAAAATGTTCACAGCATGCGTAAACAAGGTTTAGTTGATATTAGGCGGAGATACTAGTAGTGAATGAAAAAAAAACATAAATAATAATAATAAAAAAGAAATATAAAACATGAATAGTGAATATAAATATTAAATATTAAAATATTAATATATTTATTTTTATTGTTTTTAAATATTTGTTTGGTACTTATTTTGCTTATATAATGCACTTGCATAGTGTTGATTGACTAGATGATCATTTGTGGAAAAGTGAGTGGAAGGGTTTAGTTTTTCCTATGGGGAAGATTTAACCCGGACAAAAAAATCGGAAGCATAAAAAATAAAAAAATATATAAAATATAGTAAATGTACAGAGAAGGGATAAGGAGAAAAAGTAAAGAAAATAATAAATCAATTATATCTATAAGGTCTATAAGAATATATCTATAAGAATTGGTAATGAATATATTTAAGCCAGAAAAATTGGAACCGAGGTAGTCATAACGTTCGCTAAAAAAACATAATCGTATAATTGTACCTGGAACTTAGAACGTATGACACAGAAAGGTTACAGTTAGATTAGTGTTTCTGGGATTTTTGGTTATTTTCTAGTTCCACGGGAAATCCGTTTGATTTCAACATTGTATTTTCTCACGTAGGTAATTCAATCTTGGCCCCAATAAAAAACGACAGCTTACCGTCTGTTATATTAGCGGAACCAATATATCACAAAATACTTATATAAAAGTGACGAAACAGATCACAAAATACGTATTTGAAAGTGACGAAATATCATAAAATATTTATATGAAAGTGATGAAATATCTCACAAAATACATATTTGAAAGTGACGAAATTGATCAAAAAGTACCTGTATGAAAGTGACGAAATAGATCACAAAATACGTATTTGATAGTGACAAAATAGATCACAAAAAACGCATATGAAAGTGACGAAATAGATCACAAAATACGAGTATGAAGGTGACAAAATAGATCATAAATCACGAATATAAAAGTGACGAAAACGAAAAAATAATGACAGTAAGTGATGTAAATGATTTTTTATGTGTACAATTTCTCCAGTCTTCAAGTCATTCAGCTAAGAATCTCTTACTTTTTTGTCCGAGGTTAATTTTTTGTACAAATATGTCTCATGGTTACAGAACCGTAAGACATGTTTTATGAATCATTCATTTCCAACGCAAGTGAGTTTCTCAGACTCAGCACCAAATTAGTCATTTGGATCTTATGTTAAGTTCTTTATTTTATTATTACGGGACAAATAAAACAATATATTTATTGTTTTTCCGGAAATACATGTGATTCCAATTCTCAAAATCAGTAAATAATTAAATAGACATTCCATCTCGCGACAATTTTGATCGTTGGAAAATCACTGCTAACTAATTCATTGTACAATTGAAAAAAAAACTTTTAGAACAACATGGCTTGAACCACAAAAAATGTCGTACATTATAAAAAATCATGTTATGTATGTTAGTACACTGATTAAATAATATTATATGGCCATTATATTTTCACTGTTGTCAAGATTTTACCAAGTATCTAACGAGCAAGATGATAAAGTTATATAGAAGATCTTTGGGTTCAGAAGGATTAACAGACTTGTGAAGTTTTAAATGCAATTTGTCTACGTGACATGTTACAGGATTTACAAACAATTATCTTTCCTACTAGAGACACATGGCAATTACGCTATGGTAATGAATATTATTCTATTGCAGTGGATTGTTGCTCGTTGATCTCATGCGTAAAACTCGCATGTAGTATGTACAGCGAGTATAATTTATAATTCTGCAAAAGGCATCCTACCATTGCTTTTTGTCAATTGTTATGGTCAGTTTAGCCTATCTCCAATTAGTAAACATGTTGTTTTTAACGTTACAAGGTGGTCCTATCCAAATGGTGGAAAATATAAATCAGTTACTCTGCTTCTCTGTAAGCTTGTTTTGATTTATTGTTTTTTTTCACAATTATGATAATAATACCAACATTAGTTGTCGTATCTGAATGGAGTTTTAGTCATATTGCTTTTTAATGAATTATTTTTTAAAGCCTAAAAATATATATTCAGATTCAACAGCAGATGTCAATTCTGACGAGGTATTGGACATAAGTACAATAAGGCTACTCGTGAAAATAATTAAATGGTTAAAAAAAACACTCACACAACCTCCCTGAAGTCGTTTTTCACCGCTTGCAGCGTCATTACCGATTAATTTTGAGAGATTGACAACTATGTTGTGTGGTTATCTGATTCAAAATTATGTGGTGCTCTTTACACCTGAAATGGGACCTGTATTTAGTTGGCATACAATTTTTTTTTAAATTTATTAACCCAAAACATTGAAAAAATATTAAAAAATAAATTAGTGAAAAGTTAATGGAGTTCCTCGCTCAGTATCTAAACTTTTCAGTTGAACATACTTTAAGTATTCGCATTAATTATAGTCAATGAATATAATGATCATGCAAGTAATCATGTTTCTGATGTGATTAAGATTAAAAATATTCCACCTGTTCGTGGTTTAGTTGTGATTAATATCATGTTTTATAATTTGAAGCAATTTATGGAAACCTCGAAGCCACGGGATCTTATAAAGGTCGGACCTTCGGTCACATAGAGTTAATGAAATTAATAACATGCACGTGATCATCTTTTTGTCGTGATCAAGATTCAAAAGTAAAGCACCTAAGCATGGCTTACTTGTTTAATAATTGGAGGCAATCTGACTCTAAGTAACATCACCACACCACGATATGATGCTTAGAGTCAACACGATGATTAAGCAATAATATTGATTAAACTCGTTGCTACCCATGAAAAATTACAAGATGTTACTTTACTTTCGTGGTTCTACTTTTAAAAATGGCATGCGAAAATAATCCATCATCAAATATATTATATTTACATACTAAATTACTTGATTGTATTTCAAAAGATTCTTTTTTTATTTATTTTTGGAATAACTTGAGTAAAACCTCAAATTGTAAAATTCAATTATTGAAGACCAAAGGAGATTAATTCAGTTGGTAGAGCGGCGCTCCGGCGAGGCGAGGGTCGTGGGTTCAAGTCCTAGATGCGACCGTATCCTTTTCTGATTTCTCTGTATCAAATTTTCGTTTAGGAATCGCTAATATTGTCTTCAATAAATAAAGTTTCTTTTATAATTTGATCATTTTCTTAAAACAAACCAGTGCCAATGAAAAGTTCTCGCCTAGACAAAACGGACATACTCACAAAGAAAATCACGTTGCACGGTAATCTTCTTTCCGAGTGATTCCGCTGGTAATTTATGCTGATGCATCAATTATCCGTTTTAATTTTCCTTAAAAATTTACCCAGTATCTATGTTTAATGCCCTTTGGAATACCTTTTCTCTATATCTGTATATATGTACTGTACCATCACACTTCCAAGGTTTTAAATAACATCCTCAATTAATGCGTTAACATTTTAGACATAATCTGTTTTTAGAATTTTCAATGCAATGTCTTCCATGCTATAGTTATTAATTTAATGATGAAGGAAGAAACATCTTTAATCCCCTTAAATCCACTGTCCAAATTTGGATTATCTTTTATCATTTACGTATTTATAAAATATTTAATGCAACCCAGTAAACGTACAATTTTAAATAAAATCACGATGTATTACAATTCCATTTTTGAAAAATTAAACATAACTTTTGACAAATAAAACAATTTTCTGTTTTCATTATAAGTGGGTAATTACTTTATCACCTGTATGAATTTTAAACACTTCAAATCAATTCCAATTCTTAAAATGACGCGTAAATTCAAAGCAAATCCGAGTTCCAAACACATAAGCTAAAATAGTATTTTTGATGATAATACCGAACGGTGACCGAATAAATCATCATAATGATAAGTTATCACATTTTTAAAAAGTTATATAAAGTAATGGAAAGTGATGAAACAAAAACTTTTTTAACTGGGTTAAATGGGTTAGGTTATGTTGGATTTAATTTTTTTTTTCATCGTTTTTAATGACTTTATATCACTTTTTAAAGGTGTGTGGAATTGTCACTGTATTGGGTTATCATGGAACCATATCGAACAATATTTGTAATTAATAGGTATAAAACATGTGAAGTTTACGTAATTTACATCGGGTGGATACTCTCTCCGATCTGTACGCTTGTAATAAGGATGCATTAACTATCCCGCAGCCAAGTGGGGGAGTAGGTTGTACCCAAAATTACTATCCTCCTTATAATAGCTTAAATACTTGACATATCATTTTAGTATTTTACGTATTCCTGCATAAGTTACCATTGATAATTGACTGAATAATTGTGATTTCTATAGTTTAAGAGTCCATAAGACAGAAAAATACATGGGGTCGTCGGAAGACCCACTTGGTTACAGACGTTTTGTTTGGCATCTTGGCCTGTCAAGAGTTAATCAACAAAAAACTAAGTTAAGGCGATGCACTACGTCGTGTAATATTTTGAATCGAGCCGCTATCAATAACACACCTTACGTAGATGGCGATAAGGCTTAAATTCCCGCTTAACACAATCCACCTATTTTGATTTATGCAAGAAAAAAAAATGGCCAAAAAGTGCCATTTATTTTATTTTGTAGATGTTCAGGCACAAATATTTAAATGTTTTTCGATGATTTTATAAATAACTTAATTTGCCATATTATACAATAAAACTATGAGTGAAAATGGGTTCGTAAGTAGGAGATTTTGAGTGCGTCTATCTGTGGTTCATGTTCAATAAAGAATTCGGATGTGCTTTGAATTTAAACTTTGAACTTTGTTATTTTCAAAATTGGAACTGATTGTGTGAAAATTGATTTGTCTACTTGTATTCTGCTTTTGTTTACTTCACAAATATTAAAGTCATGATACCATTTAGAAAATGATTGTATTTTCCAATAAGATGATTACTTTTTTCGCCAATTTTATACAATGTGTCCGGGGATAAAGTGCACTAACTTAACTGTAGGTAATACTACATGATAGTACAAGTGAAAAGGCAAAATCTATTTTTGAAATTCCAACGTTTTAAGGTAGTTTTCTGGTGAAGTAGTATCGTTTGTATGGAAGAAAACAACGGAACAACAAAAAAAGTTTTCGGTATTTTTTACTTTACCCGTATGTTATATTATATTGATTGAACTAGCCGCTTTTCTATAAAAAACCACAAAATAGATCAATACTTTCATCGAATAACATCCTTTTCTGAGATTAGTTTTGGAATTTATTATGGGATGTATTTCCCCACCAAGCAAGTGCGCAATTATTTAATCTAATCACTCGACATGTTAAAGCTTTCCAGAATTATCTTTCGTTAGTTGACGTAATTGACGAACGGACGTTCTGTTCTAGTCCTAATTTTGAGTCGACTTTAGCTATGAAAAATAAAAGTTCCTACAAATCATGAAGATTGTTTTATAAATAAGTGTTTTTTGTAGTTCTATCTGTGCTCTAAATTTTATGTTGTTCCGGTAGAAAATGAAGGGATAAAAGATAAGTATTGGAATTTTGTACGACTTTAATTTACTTACATTTTTTTTTAATTTTACGCTTTCTTATTGTAAAATTTTTCATACCTTTGTTGAGACTGATATAAAATTGTAGGTTGAAGCGTATTGTTTTAAACATGCAATGTCCATCATAGGAAAATGAGCTAAGAAAAATCCATACCAATCAACTGCGAAGACAATATTATGTCGAATTGGTTTTCCCATATAAATTATTAAATCACTAAGAAATAAATTAAAATAAGTTGAAACCGGGTATTACTAAATTAGTGTAAACATCATATCTCAGTGTTTTTATTATGTAGGTAGTCTTGAAAATTTTACATTAGAAGTCTACTTGAAAGAAAAACTTTAATTTTTCACAGTTTTTCGGTGCAAAATAAGGCATAATATAATGTATTTATAGAATTATCCTAATACGTGGATCTTTAGCACAAACGATCTCATAATAATTATAAATTACACTAATTTCTTCAAAAATACAATTTATTTAGGATCAATTCATTATTGCAATCTAAAAAACAATAGGTCTGAAAAGCCATAGAAAATGTTAATCACGTTGCGGTTGTCCCGTATTTATCTATTTGTCTAATTTGCTGTATTTCCGGGGACTTGAAACATGTTTAAATAAACTTTATCGCCATGAAACTGATTCATAGTTTTGCAAAATGTTGGTTGCCAAATGGTTGGCGAATTTTTTCATATTGTTTACAAACAACTTCATGCAATCTCCTTTTGCGATTTCTGCGAGGTTTCACCTAAGGACGGTTGTGGTCAGAATGCCACGTTCAGCTTTTTTGTAATAGATATTGCTTGTAGATCTCTACCACCTTGAGCCAGTGCAACTATGATATTTGCGAATATAGTCAAACTGTGAAACACAACGGTATGTACAGGATAAGAGGGAGAATAGATAATAATTAAGTATTGGAACATTCTGGGCGAATTATTTCCATTTCATGACACCAAGGAAAAATAAAACACTTCACAAGGAAAACTCACGATTGATATAAAAATAACAGTGACCAATTTATCAGGATTCGATTTCATCAATCGGGTTAGTTCCAGTCTCTATCCAAATATATCTAAATTTGTTTTTAAACGTGACATAAATAACGTTAGCTATTTAAATAAATGTATTAAATACACCATTTAAATTGCTTCTAAAATGATAGGCGCGTGCCGTTTGTCGTGTACTAGCTGAAACTTACAATCATAGTCATTAGTTATTGCCTTACAAAGTTTTTGAAATACTTCTGACCTCCACGCTTATCAATCTCTTCGTAATATTATATCGCACACTTAATACTTTCTTTGAAGTATCAACGTTGTGTAATAATGCCAATATTACGTATTGCTGAGAGAGCTCTCTGCTCTATGAGTGCTTGCTCACCGTGTGGTGGCACTCGTCTGTCTATTTCGCATTTGAAACTTCATGAATAACACTTCATAAAACTTTAATTGGAGAGCGAAACTTTGCCATTGTGTTATTAATGGATTTTTAATCACATTTTTCGCCCTTAGGTTGGCTGCCTAAAATAATTCGATTTATCTTTGCCCTTAGCTGTATACCCTTTGTAGCCTTTTATGAGAGGTATCCATTTGCTAGAAAAACCCTCGCCGAGAACAAAGGCACTGTTGACGAGGTGTCGATTGGCAAACAGTGGACGGAGGGCTTGCTCTTTTATTTTTTTATTTAAATATCTCTGTTCCTTAGTCTGAATTTTTGTTTGTATCTACGGTTACTGTGAATAAGAGTTTAAACTGCCCGGAGAGAGAAATTATGGCGAAATCGTTTAAGGAATGTTTATTTTACATTATCCTCACACATGAGGCCCTGAGGAAAACAATTTCTCTCGGGGCCTATGTCATCTTTGGGGATGCAGTTTGGAGGGGGTTTTTAAGGAAAGGAAGGAGAGGAAGTTCTGGGTAGAAAAAAGGCATGAAGGTTGTGTAGGAATCCGTTCGTAAGTGTGTCCAAGAGAGACGGAAGTACCTATGAATCCATCCCTCTCACTGTGGTGCAAAGCGATGGATCGCGATTCCTCAGCTGGAGAGGTCAAATGGTCTCCCTCAACCGGCCTCTCCCGATCTGGCCCACCACGCAATCGGTAGACAGACGCATTTGCCGTCAAAACCTGAACAAACCTCACTCCATGAACCCGGTCACCTCAGCTAAGTCACCAAACTTAGCGAACAAATTGGGGACCTACGGCAGAGGTGAAAGAGGGGAGAAATAAAATGATTGTTTGGAAATTCGTGGATATTCAGATGCGTTCATTAAATCTGAAACCTTTTTTTTATTGTTATCAAGTTTAATTTGTAGAACTCCATTTTATTTTTTTATATATTCAATAATATTATTATTAGATTTATAAAAACAGTTTATTTTTAAACAAGTTCTGCTGTGTAATTATTATTACGCGTGACAGCTGTTTCGCCCTCTGAAGGCATTATCAAACTGTGCTGTTTAAAATCTAAAACCATTTAAGCAAAGTTTAGATTTTGAAACATTTTCTAGTGTAGTAGTGCGTACTAATAGTTTCTTCCATTCTGCAACGGGGTGTAAAATATATATTTTTAATTGAAATTCGTACGTGATTTAACGATACTAACTGTTCCATTGCCCGCGTCAGGTCACAAACCCGCAAAATCTAGGTGCGGAGCAAATGAGTTTACCCCTTTGCCACATATACTTTCATACCCACTGTCTTGTGTGGTACCATTGCATAATTTACTTCTGCATGTGATTTATTAATATTACCGAGGGATTGCGTGATGTTCAAGGTATATAACTGCATTACTTATTTATTTAAATCCTATCAAATCCTCCTTTGGAAATTTTAATCCTACCAGCACTCTCTTTAATCACGTGCATTATTAAAATGCTTTCCATGGAAAAATAGTGCTGGCAACATTTCGAGATGTTTTCGTATTTCGCTGAGTCGGTCTTTTGTTTCGAAATCAACGCAGCATTCATGTTGATTGATCGCGTTAAATAAACCATACGTTAAAAATAAAAGATCCTGATTTGGTCACGCGAGAATAATCCCACACTTATGAATAAACCAACCTAATAACACCTTTCATTTAACGTGACCATTTTAAGAATGCTTGTGGGATGTGTGTTATAATATTGTGTTAATTTCCCCTGCAACCAAACTGGATATGTTCACTCATATAATCTATACCTTCTATATGCAACATTTGTTGTACCACCTATAAAGGCCTACCTATAAAGTGTATTTTACAAGCTTTTGAACTAATACATTAAAAATGACGAAAAACTTACTTACGGCGATGTCATACGTAGTGATGCAAAATCATGTGTTTTTGGTTTGAAAATTTAGTCGCCTAGAAATGTTTCAGATGCTTTAATTAAATACTGCGAGTAGAATACATCTTGGCCTTTGAAATAATCGAGTATTTTTTAGATAAGTCTTTTTATAAGCCTAGAAAAAAATAAGGTAAATGCCTATGAAAACTGCTTTAAAGTTCAAAATCTCCTACTTACGAACCCATTTCCGGTTATGATTTTATTGTATAATGTGGCAAATTAAGTTATTTATAAAATGATCGCAAAAAAAAAAATTATGCCTGAATATCCACAAAATAAAATAAAAGGCACTTTTTGGCCATGTTTTTTTTTGCATAAATCAAAACAGGCGGATGGTGTTAAGCGGGAATTTAAACCTTATCGCCATCTACGTAAGGGTTGTTGATAGCGGCTCAATTAAAAATACTACACGACGTAGTGCATCGCCTTAATTATAATATCTACAATACTTGTAGAAAACTCGTTCAAAATTTCAAAATTATTTACTCTATTTCTCTTTCAGGATTTTAAATGATAATAAACTCTTTTAGGTATTTCCTAATTTGCTAAAATACAGGTAGGCACTTCATTTTACCAACAGCTGATCAATTATCTCTAAATAGTATAAAACAAAGTCGCTATCCGCGTCTGTCTGTTTGTGCGCTTAGTTCTTCTAAAATACGCAACGGATTTTGATAGTGTTTTCACTATCATTTAAAGATTTTTTTCCGGAAGATATAAATATATTTATATTTAATACATGCATATTATATTTGTAGAAAGTAGAAAAAAGTCGATGTTTTGTAATCAAGTCGTAAAAATATATTTTCGGGCGCTTACATTGCTAACGCTAATGAGATCATCACGACCTCAAAACTTTACCCCAAACCTTAAGTCCCCGAGGAATGCCGGGTGCACGTCAGTTAGTATATATATATTTTTTTCAAAAAATGCTTCTACTTATTGCATTCCCCACATTATCATTATATTTCATAACTGGTGCAAGATATTATAATATCTCTTGTACCGAAAAAATATAATGCAAGCGAGATTTATTATGAATAGAGTTTAAAACACATATTTTTTTTTTTTCATTGATTTGTACTTTTTTAAATTGTTATTCATGTAGGTATACTTATCTTTCCTTTGTTTGAACATTTTATTTTATATTTTTCTTTCTATATTTTGTAATTTTATATGTCTTACAATATCACTGTAACTACAGTTTTTTTTCTTATATTAACAATCAGTTCTTTCCTAAAACACAAGCCCCAGCTTGTACTCGTATTAGGAAAGAATGTAAAAATGCACAAAAAAATGTTTTTTTAAATTCCTTCTTAATTGGAATTAAATACTTTCGCTAGATATATCTGCAAGATATATAATATAGAAGGGAAGGCTCTACCTCCAGGCGGTTAATTAACAATGTTTATGTTGACTTTGAGCTGCTGAAAAGACCCGTAAATTATTCAAAGTTCCTTCAAAACATCTTTTTATATCGCTGAAAACTTCACTAGTTCGCAAATACCGAAAATGTTTATTTTTCTAAGATAAACGCACAACTAATCAACCTTGTCAAATTAACTTCCACCAGCAATCAATATCTTCCACTAACATAAATGTATTGTACTAACTCCCACATCATGCAAGTAATGTATTTTATTATTGTGTATAAAATCTGTAAACGCACTGAAATAAATAATGTTATGACGTGTATCTCAGATAATGCTCGATAAATTAGTTATAATTATTATTGATTTCATTTTTATTCTGAGCGTTTCTTTGTAGAATGACATATAATTATTTGTTCAACATTCATATAGGGTATAGGTATAATATTATGTTTACGTTTAAATACGTTTTTTAGTAAAATATCAATTGGTTGTTTTATTTTTTATTTGTTTAATTATTCACTATCACGAGCACTTATGTTTACTTTACGCATATGGAATTTTGGATGCCTAACTCCTTCAGGTCAGGTGATTCTACCACATTCCGTTTATGGTACAGAGACTACAGAGTGGTCTTAAAATGACTTGTAAGTGATTATTCCCTTTTCGATAAGTAATATATATGACCTCTTTATCTTTCGGCTTTAAGTAGGAATCCGAAATCACAAAAAAAGTCAGAAATACTTCGAAAATAGCATTTAAAGTTATTCTGTTAAAAGTAATCCGGGTATTAGTGACAATTATTTTTATAAGTATTAATTATTAGCCTGAAACACTCATCCACATTCAAAAATCTCCTGATAAAAGATACATGACGCCAACGGGACTTAACTTAACGGCCAACTAATTGTTGAATGAAACACTAGTATATATTGAATTATTTCGCGGATAAGAGATAAGCCGCCATAGCTCAGTGGTTAGAGCTGTCGACCGGAAATCGAAAGGACACGGGTTCAAGTCCCGTTGGCGTCATGTATCTTTTATCAGGAGATTTTTCAATGTGGATGAGTGTTTCAGGCTAATAATTATTACTTATAAAAATAATTGTTACTCTTTGTGCTATGCATAAAAAATCTTGTTTTAAACATTAGTTTACCAAAAAAAATAATAATCGGATATTAGTGGTTTCCTTCAAAAAATATTGTTAACTTCTTTAAGCAATCCCTGTTTATTGAGATTCCACTTGAGGTGGGAAATTCCCCATTAAAACAGTATTTAAGATGACATATGGCTATTTTTAAGATTGTGCTCGCTATTTTTTAAATATCATTACTCACTCTCATTATATTTTTAATCAAGATGCCAACAATTGGAAATATTGGGACGATAAATTATATGTTTGATTTAGATGCCAACAAATGGAGGTTTTGGAGACGATAAATTATCGTAGTCATCAATTGAAATATGAAAATCTTTCCGCGTAGGAAGCTATTATTGCGAGAAGGACTCGGGTAAGGTACTAAAGAAAATCAATACTTTAAGAACAAAACATATGCGAGCTGTTTCCACAACAGATAAAGGACTATTTTAGGATCCTTTACATCAAATAGGTCCCCTAATGTTGCCCTTTTTGTATTATTGGAACCTGGTAGGTACCTTATTTTATTTTAAATGGTTCCCTCGTGTGCTACTTAATTATGCAGGTTTTTGTAAATTAATTCAAACATTTTATATTTATTTTTCCTATCGGTAACATAATATTATAATATGAATACAATGTTACAAAAACATGTAATGACACATCATTTGTTATGAAAATAATAGCTAACATAGAAAACAATACTTTTTCTCGACAATACGAAAATAATTATTATATTCTCTTTTATTTGAATAGCATTAGACAAACATCGCTGTCATTAAAATGATGCCACGAAAGTCTTTATCTTAGATTCAAATTAAATTTATTAAAAGAGATTTATTGTACAATGTACCACAATACCCTTTATTAAATTCTTTTTTAAAACTAATTATATAATCTAATTAAGTAAATATTAATTAATTAAGCCATTGTACGTATGAAAATTGACTCATTGGCATGAAATGTGTTAAAGTTTTGTCATTATAAAAGGAGATTTTTAAAGTAATTTGCCATGCCTTCCATTCGTGATTCATATTACTAGTGACGCACGTTGGCTGAACCGTAGAAATGTTTTGTTCACAGCGTTGAGATAAATTCATTATGTATGTTGTTTTGCATTAATTGAGCTACGAGAGAAAATCATTTAAAAGAAAAGTTAACAAAATAACTTTGCACGGAGAAAACTATAAATATATTGCTAATTTTTTAAATTTGTTCGTATTTCTGTTTAAAACGGAATTGTAGGCCATTAACGAATGAACACGTGTTCCGATATTATTACGATTTTACCAAAACTTTATCAGGAAGCGGCTTCCAGTCCCGTTTTTAACAGGATGATTTGAAGTAATTGAAATAATTTGAAGAGATTTTAAATAAATCAGCATTGCTTTAAATGTTATATAACTCGTTGTAAAGGTAGATTTTACCAGTTAGTCTTCTAGATCCTCAAACATCCGGGATTATCCTCTCTTCTACCTGAAATGAGCTAATAAAACGTGCAATGATCACCATCATTACAACATTGCATTTGCATATTCGCTGTATGAAAATTTATCGCATTTGCTGTTGGTACGTATTTTTATTTCAATATTTTGCACAGAAATTCACTTTGCTTGTGTTGGCAGCTCATTCCGAATGAAATCTATTATTTTCTGTCATCATTGGCGGGTTTTCACCTTGTTTCATAATTATTTTACAATACTGTTGCTCAAACATGTTTGAGAACTCTTAACATAACTAAAATAATAATACTCTTAATGTGTTTGTATCTTTGTTTGTTCCATTGAAGACTCGCAAGCGAGACACTAAGCGATGTTTTTTTGGTAAACGCTTCGCTGCAAAATTTCTTGGTTATCGCAACTATTTTCAACGAATAATCATTTTTGATCCTTTGAAGTATTCATTGAGTAAAACAACAAGGCTCATTCATTATTTCTTTAGTGGTGAAATTAATAATTGGAAAACTTTACTGCTGAAAAATTCATTCACGGGTACGATAATAACCTCTTTGTTTTTGCACACAATGTCAAAGTGGAAAAATTAAATCTTATAAAAGTTCCTTTTGTTTTCAAGTTACGTCGGAGAACTGTTGTTTCGATCAGAACACCTTCGGACGTCGTTATCTTACTCTAGTTCTATGTTCTCGGTCCGCTGCAAACTCCTACCAAAACCTCCGCATCCCCCAAATCTTTAGCAACTTTGTCTGAGACGATCAACGAGATATTTTTCCTCTGAAATTACTGTTATATCTTTACTCCGGTTCCATGATAACTCAACACAGTGACAATTCAACACACTTTTAAAAAGTAATATAAAGTCATTAGAAACGATGAAAAAAAATTTAAACCTTACCTAACCTACTTAACCCAGTTAATAAAATTTTTGTTTCATCACTTTCCATGACTTTATATAACTTTTTAAAGATGTGATGAATCATCATTGTGATGATTTATCCGTTCACCCTTTACTCTGTGCCCATTTAAGAAGAGCATGAAATATTATCAATAGTACTCTTGTTTAGTATCAGATTTGTATCTCTTGTAAGAAAGGATATCAATTTTTTTTCCGTTGAAAAAATAATCATTAATTTTACCCTTGAGGGGATTTCTTGCAAAAAACGGCACTGTAAAAATAATAATGTTTTAATAGGTCCTACATAAGTACGCGAGATTATCTGAATCCTTGAAAATAATATCTGGCATCAAGTCCAATGCTACCTTTTTATACTGAATAATCATGGTTTATTAAAAAAAGGTCACAGAAATAATTAATTTAGCTAAGCTACAAAGAGAAGGTTAACCTCTGATTTTCGACCCCGAGAAAGCGTTTTATTAGTGTTTTAACCCCGCGAGTTTCATAAATATTTTATTTTAATATGTAATTGGATTTACACGGTAAATCTAATACTATTGTCCAAAGTACCATTGTCTATTGTGATTTGCTTACATTAACCCCACTTTACGAACATTTTTGTTTGTTTTCCTCCTTACAAAATTATCTCATTTTTAAAAATCCTTTACGACCACGACCTTGTGAACGAAAAAATAATTTACGGCTAAAAATAATAATTGCATTCTGTGGCTTATATTCCGTTGTTGTTGTTAACGTTTTTTATTCGGATTTGTTACGACTTCGTTCACAAAGGCACCGGAGATTTGATTTAGACCTAATTGATTTTTAAAAACATGTGAAACTTTGCGTGTTAACTGTTGTATATAGTATTTTAATTTTTAATGTAATTCATTATAATTTCAATATTTAAAATGTTGTAAATTTGTTTTATGAAATTTCAAAGTGCTTCACGTGCAATAATATTATTTACGAAAACATAATCAAACATGTTTTTCGCTAATTTAATGAAGGCGCTTTATTATGCTACGTATTGAAAAAAACTTTTTTAATAATTATTTTTGCAAAATAACCGCACGTGTATTTTTTAATTAGTTCTCCGTTAAAATGGACTCCCCTGCAATAGCGATGGAAGGCGTGGGTTTGTTCATCACACTGCCACAGCTTCGATCGATTAGTGAAAATTCGCGTTTCACATCAAACGCCCGGGACTCTTGAACCGTAATACGTACCTTCATATTCCGACTCGGTTTAGCCCTCCCGGGCTTTCATTTTAATCCTGTAATTTTATCAATTAGATTTTCCATTTTCACATACAGACGCTGAACTCTGATCTAGTCTATGCTCGGATACCATACTATAGACATGAAAGCGTTCTTTTGACGTTGCTAGATCATTATGTTCTGATTGGCAAGGCCAGGCAGAATGATCTTGCTAGGAGTATCTGCCAAAGGAAAAGTAATCATATTTGTTACAATCTTCTGACGGGATACACTACGTATTAATGTCTAACAACTAAAGCGTGTTATCAAATAATGTATTGTTTATCCAAGTATTTTTGTGATGCTTTCGTATGTTCCATGCATGTTTTAAATGAAAATTTATTCTACTTTTTTCTGTGTGTCATGAATTTTCCCTTTATGTCATGTTGAAACTCTATTTGTCTACGTGCTTCATCTTCTGCTAGTTTGCCATTTTGGTTCACGTATGATTCACAAGCCTATAAATCATCAGGACATTTCCCCCTTTGAGCCAACTCAAATAAATTTTCTACTTAACGTAATGTATTACCTCGCTGTAAGTAGATGAAGTCACGCAGAATAGCTGTAGTAACTCTGTCTCTGAATTTCTGTTTTATCTTGCCTTCCACTTTAAAAACTACCACCGTCATTCTATAGTATTATGTATCAATCATTCGTTCGTCGTGTTATCTAGGAAACATCATAGGCTGCGCAGTTTTCTTAATCTTCATTCATAATTCAACTTGTAAATCCATATCATCACGCAAGGCCGTGTAGCTTTCTTTGAAGGTTGCTAAAGGGAGCTATGAACCTTAATACTGGCATCGAGCATATCTTCTCTTAAGCCACGAGACTTATTTTTAAACTGTTTATCCGTGCATTCACCAGAGACGTGTTGTGACTTTTTCTTGATTTCCGTAATGTTAAAATAATAAATTATCGTGTGTTTTTTTATACACCCGAAAAGACTCATTTAAAATACGTCATTTTGCCCCGAAAACTAAAAAAGTTATAGCCATCCTGAAAAGAAATTTACACACTGATTTTTTTTTTCCATAAAAAAGTTTAAATTAAGCATAATTATTTTTTTTACGGAAGTGTTTTCCGATTTAAAATTTCTCACTGGAATAATTCTTTCAGAACATTGGAACAAATCGTGACATGGCATTGTCACTGTCCGTGATTGAATTATTCACCGGTTAACGCTAATGCGTTCTTACTCATCGATGTTGTATCACTTTGAAAAATCACCGAATACTTTTATGTTTTACGAAGACCTTACATGGTAAACTCAAATAAGAAACCTTTATCGGAACGAACTTTACGAATCGGTGATTCCATTAAATGTGTGATTCTGGCTTCTATTGCGTACCCTTAATCTGATAAAATAAAGAAAAAAAACATATTTCTGCTGTTCGAGAAAATCCCTGAAATTACATAAAGAAAATAATACATAAACAAAATAATACATAAACAACCTTTTATATTGGCCTCTCCGAACTATCAATCAATTATTTTTCAGACGTTCTCAAATCAAAGGAATGCGATTTTTTTCTGGAAATTTCATAAATATACATTTCTTTGTCGTTTTATCTAACCAACAAATAGAATCAATATCTTTGATAAATAGCTGAACTAAATAAAAATTAATGGACAGTGGTATTAAAGTATTCATTTATAAATGTTTTAGATCAATGCGGCTGGCTGAAATTGGTTTCTAAAAAGATTTATGTAAAATATTAATATTCAAGTTCTATCCACTGAAGTTGGATTTCTTCCAAGTAGTTAAAGTTCAGATCGGTGTGTTAAATATTCAAAACCAATAACTTTCTTCGAAAATATAAAAACTTATTTATCAGAAAGGTATTTTGACCAACCAATTTCGGATTACGTGAGGCTGGCGCCAGGTCCTTAATTTTATTCCTTGCTAATCTTACAAAAACTATTTTTAAACTAGAGGTTAATATGCTAGTTCAGAGATGTTTTTCACCCACTTTGAAATAACTGCCTAACAATATGCAAGATACGAGATGTACCTATGTAAGATTATAATCGACATAAAAGAAGAAAAAAATTGGAAAATCTTGAAAAAACGATTTTAAAAAACAAAATAATGAATGATATAACAAAATAATGACGATTCAAAATGTAAAATGTAAAATATATATAAACGGTATGACAGTCGTAATAGAACAAAAGTCTGTTCTTCTGATATATGTACGGTGAAATTAGAGAAATCTTCAGGACTTTTGTTATGTTGCGTATAAACAGTACAAATTTACCGCGAGCCGAACCAAGAATCATGGAAAATGAACGAAGCAACTACAAGCGGCATAAATTTTTTCTGTGAAATATTACAGTTGTTTCTGCTTATAACTTGAGAAGGTTTTCCGTATAGAAATAGTTTAATAACAAAAGACTGAATTTTAGTTTCACCAAATTCTAATAATTTATTTTTCTTTTTTGCGCAGTTAGAACTTCCCTTTTTTTATTTATTAAAAAAAAAACTAACTAACCATCACGCCGTTTCCCCGCAGGGGTAGGCAGAGAGGACGGACCGCCAAACAACTCGGTCTTGGCACACACTCCTTGCCTCATTCACATTCATACATCGTCTCATACATACTCTTCTATTGTTCTGACTCTTGACATGGCCCAATATTTTATTTATTTATTAAGTTAAAAGAAATTTACATTTCACTTTCTTAACTTTAATATATAACATTAAATAAATAGTTTTCTAATATTGTTCTAATAACTTAAGATTAAAAAGTTTTTTTTTAAACACATTTATACTCTCCGTTTTAAGTTTATCTGGAAGGAGATTGTATATTTGTATGCAGTATTGATTTTAACTGAATCGATCATATTGATCATTTAAATTTATACTAATCACAAGAGAAAAATACAATACACAAGATAATAAATTGCGAATTCTTAAGCAGTTTCAAGGTTGGTCATCAACTTTTTTATAAAAGTTACACAAGTGTTGGAACAAAAATTAATATTTTCTTTAATTTCCAGTTTAACAATAAGTTTCCAAACCAGAAAACATTTATAAATATTATAATGATCTACCAAATCGTGAAAAAACAAGTAAATATTAACATTTTCCAACTATACTCGGCAATAAGACGAAAATATAACAGCCGTTTTAAAGGTCGTTCGTTATATTCACTTGAGTAAATAACATTTCCTATATTGGCGAACCATTAAAGCAAGCACAAGTGGTTATTTCTACAAAATTCTTATGTCTGCCACACATCATAATGTTATGCATATTACGACATTATTTGAAAAGAACCAATATTATAAAATATTATCGGTTTATATTGAAGGTAAAATAATATTTGCAGTTTATGTTAAATATGATGCGGTTAGGTTAAATTATGAATCAATTATTTTATTTGGTAATTGATCAAATAGGATTAATAATTAAATAACATGTGATCTGCTGAACTGATTTTATCAATGTATTGATGTATTGAACATTTGCTGTTGTGATATATGTGAGTCAATTAATCATATTATTGTGATATGATTACTGATTGACTACCCGGATTTGCCCGAGGTAAAAAAATATTTACCGTTAGATAAATGAACATTTGAAAGCTCTAATACTCGAGATAAAAGCTGGTGCCAAAACTAAACTTACAAATTCTATAAAGAAAATTGTGTATCTTGTTGCAAGAGCTTATCACTCGGTAGTGTTTGCTGATTCATCAATGGGACATACAGGTTTTCTGCTTTATAGTTAAGATTAGTAGTTCGATTTTTTTAGTAGAAGAATTGGTGCACTAGTACTCATTTAATAAATTATTTTATTAAAGTGTTTATCTGTTATCTTTGTCATGTTTATTGATTAATAAATAATTTAAAGTATGATTCATTGCGTTGAAACATAGTGAACGGTTATTTACTAACCAATATATATTTTTTTATTATTTAGCTGCAACTAAAAAAGCTCACTTCATTATAGAGCATAAAGTGCAAAAGGTATTTAAAATATAAAAAGTAGTTTATTACTTACATAAATATAAAATTACTTGCATAACTGCATAATAATTCTTGAACAATTTGTTATTGTCTTGCCAACAAGGAACACGTGACGCTATCGGCATATAAAACTGAATAATTAGTAATTAACCATTCACGTCGAGATTATAGTAACGCTAAACCTGCACTTACAAGGTAATTGTAATATTTTCTCACAAAACACAAACAAGTGACTAGTAGTGACGCATTATCATTCTCCAATAATAAAAATATTAATATGTCGCCGAACTGAAAAGTTCGCAAATTGATTCACGCGTCCCACGCCGATGTTCGTTTCGGATTTATATTCGAACGGCGTAGACCCAGAAATGGATAACCACATAATTTAATACCAGTAAATGGGACATTTGATATTTTCCTTCGGGCTTGCATGACGAGACGGCGTTATCAATTCAACACCTTCCAGGTTTTGTACATATTTCTCTCGGCGGTGGTAACTGTAACTGAGGCGAAAGTGAGGTAGATACGGTGGTCTCGCTGGTGCTCGGTCTGTTTTTTGTATCTGACTTTCGAGAAGGACGCGAGGTGAATCGTCTCATTGTAAGGGTTGTGGTACGGATGAGGTACTGGTAATAGGCAAATGCATCCACTAAGCAACCAATGAGAAGCCAAGCAACGACGACTCCATAAGAGAGTGAAGAGGAAGCACTCGGTCTCGCGGGAAAGATATTGTTAAATGGCTCGGCGAGATTCAATTCAATTTATTTATTTTATTTAGTTTTGCCTAGTGAGGCAGGTTATATCCAATTTAAAAAATGCTATTGCATGCCATTTCTTTGTTACTGTTTCATAAATATATTTTTTCCAATCCTCTTCCTGTCTAAAACTAAACACTAAATTGTAAAATGCTCAGCTATAAAGAAAACCTAAACGCTTAATTTCTTTAATATATTGTGTAAAGAAATATTACTTTAAAATAGTATGTTTACAGGATGTTAAGAGTTACTTTAACTATAGTGATTCTTAAAATTATTTGGAGGTAAGAATGTTATGGAAATTTTGGTCTCCGGTGACATTTTCACTGCAAATAACCTCAGAAGTCACTGGTTTAAGAGATAATATATATTCCTATTACTTTTTCTTGATCAATTAAATTAATTCCATATTATTTTTTAATCGTTTCAATAGTGAATAATCTAGATCAGACAATATATTTTCATACATCACTCTATCAGCATTCTACCATGATGGATATTTGAATGTTGAGTACTTGCAGTTTCACATACTGTATTTTATTTATTACCGATCATTTCCCGGTTTGTGACAGGGAACCTAGGATCTAAACTGGAAAATATCTCTATTCAAAAATAGTTCACGTTTCCTATTTCCAGCGGCATACCTCTAATGATCATGACAAAATGACTGTCATTGGTGACGAAATTAGTCACGAGGAGACATTCCGAGCGAGGGCGGGAAAGTGACGCCGTACGCCTGTGGCGCCGCGCACCGCATTCCAATAATGAAAATTCACAAATTAAAAACATGCCACGTCACACGTTGCCATGCGTCGGCGATCAGCGGTTTCACGATCTTACTATCAGCCAACTTCAGTTTGCGGTATCGTACAGGCAGGTTCAAGGTATAATATTCTTGCATCACAGGATCACGAGAACTCAATACTCTGACGCGTATTTTCTTTGAAAAATACTCTTTTCTATTTACATTCATTAGCCCATCTTAGCTAAGATACTCCGTAGATATGCGATTTGGCTTATGATTTGTTTTGAACAAAGACAACTGTGATTAAGTGCTTATTTTCACAAATAACCAATATACTTTTGTATCGCATTAATTAACTAACGCATTATTTTTACCACTCATGTGTGATGTGATTTTCTTCACGTTTGTACAATTTTTTCTTCATTGTGGTGAAATTGATCCATATTGGTACTTGTAAAGAGATGATGAATTCGCAAGCACCTCGCGTTCTTGTTGCTTGTTATTCAATTGAAGACATCACTTGAATTCAATTGCACGTGACATCTCAAACGTCATGTAACAAATTACAACTCTTTTTTTCTTCTTTGTCATCGTGTATTGCCATGCAATTTGTATTATTTCAATGCTAAGGTCAGCCTACCAGCTGGTTATAGGGTTAGATGTATTTTAATAATGCGAATATCACTAACTGATTACTGCACAGTGCACATTGTAACTCTAACTGGTTCATGTAAAACTATTGCATTCGTTGAGAATATTCACGGTCAGAACATTAGTAGTTTGTTTAATAACTCGGAGGTATTATAGTGTCTACACATTTTTTGTATCGGTATAATTGGTGCGTATTTAACTTATGTTTTTGTTTTTAATCGCTAAGAGACGTTGAAGCAACCGCACTAAGTACATTTTGGTCGTATTAAAAATAATACCACCAAAAGCCAAAAATCAAAGCAAATAACAATAAAAAAATTAATACCGTAAAAGTATTAAGTCAGACTCAACCGGCTAGAATTTTCGTTCTCCGTGTCTTAGTAACATTGACAGCCTCCGTGGTCTAGGGGTAAAGCTCTCGACTAGCAAGCTAAAGGTCGCGGGTTCAAATCCGCGTGCGCAAGTAAAGTGTATTTGATTAATTTGTGTTATTTCACAAATTCTTCGTCCCAAAGTAGAAGATACTCTCTGTATTGCTCTAGTGTAAGACCACCATTCAGCATTAAAACGTTGCTTGAAATGGCTTTGGCCGTGTTTGATGATCAGATCTGAATAGCCACTTAATCCCCCACCTTCCTTCTACCCTCCCCGCTACCTTCAGCCCCACAACATGCTATAATTGGAGATGTCATATTCTCAATGGTTCCAGACGGTTGGGAGCAGTTGGTTGTTTGTGCGTTTTCACATTTTTTTTTTTAAAGTGCCTGTGAATTGCATCTCGTCAACCGTGAAATGTCGCCTGGGTCTTCAGTTAATCTGCACGCGCAGAATTTTAATGTTGACTATTGCATTGAAATTTCTCAAAAACATGAGTGACGTTCACCAATGCCTCGTAACTCTTTGGCGAGACGTAAATATACGAAGAAACAATACTTTTTTGTCGCGCCGAGACCACTCAAGTTTAAAATTCGCACAGAAATTACTCTAGCAGGTTGGTAAAAGCTTCAAATGTGTCTTAAAATCATTTCTTAGCTCGGGACTTTTTAAGTAAAGATCCGAGGGGCACTCTCAGAGCCCAGATTCATGACAGCAGGCGTCTCCCAAGGGTCCCTGCTCTCACTCACCCTCTTCAATGTCTACACACATGATATTCCACTCATGGACAGCCAACATTCTTATAAAGCCAACTCCACCATTATGGCTCGATACAGTTCCCCGGGATGATAACGCTTTGCTTACAACACAACATAAACGGACTCCAAGACTGGTATCAAATGGCTTATCGACGTGAACCCTTCCAAGAGCGCTACTTTATTCATCTCACAAAACTGCGCAGCTGTTTACAGCGCCCCCAAGGGTCACATCTATATGTACGGCCAAGCCATACCCTGGCAAAACAACGTTAAATACCTTGGAGTCACACTCGACAAAAAAAAACTTACCTGGCTCACACACATCAAACCTGCAATTAAAAAACAACACGCAGCTGCAGCCCTTTAACCACTTTTACATTACAAAAGTCATACATTAATACAGAACAAAATTCTCATTTACAAATCGATACCTACGCCGCCCCAATTTAGGCCACAAGCAACACTAAGAGACCTTAAACTATCTGGTGTGAAGTAGAGGATAGACTAACACTGACAATATTTTTGGGGCACCATCCATTTTCGTCGGTGCAATCCGTCACTACTACTGTTTTATAAAAGTATGTATGTAACTTTAAAATATGTCAATCAATTTATTTATTTGCTGCGCACCTTCGTGCTTAGTTAGGTCATTGATAAGGAACACGTAATCAAAAGCACAGTTATTATAAATAATATCAAATAAATATATTAATAAACTTATCGCAAAATAACTGCTTTGTTGTTTTCTGCCTTCAAACATATCAATCAGAACCCAAGTGAACGCAAAGTTATTTTGAAAACAAAAATAGAACGTATTTTCGTTGCAAAGGGTGTCCTATTGTTTTTTTTTTTGAGAATAGCATTAAAATCACGATGAAGTAATGTCATTTGTTGGGGTTTATAGTGTGTAGAAAATGAAGCCAGTCTTCTTAATTTTTATGACCTCATCATTCCAGCAAAACAGTCGAAGTAAATCACTGGCTCAATGAGTACTGTCAACTTTAAATTAGCATTTAATTGGTGCTCCGTGTTAGTATTATTTCCTGCTTATCGTAGCGACGCGACGCCACGCTGAGAGCGAAAATTGATCCAAGCCACTCCTCAAAATTCAGAGCAGCGATTTTCTATTCATTAAAGATGTTTAAATCTTATCGCTGGAGTGTTGCCAGCATCTTGTAAATATTTTCAGAACGTCAGAATTTAAGTTTTCCGCCGTTGTGTGGCGCCACTGCTTTAGATACACAGGCCTGGAAGCTGAAAACATAAACCAAACGATTTCCTTGTTTTCCACAACCTTGATATTTGCGTACTTAATAAGTATCAGAAAATATTTTCAAAATTTAATAGATTCGGAAAAATTATTATCAAATCCACTTAAAACTGGTTTCAAATAATGAATTTTGCATGATGCAATGACTGCACTACATATATTACCTATCGTTACTCGTGGCTGACCGGCATCGCCCGAGTTTTAACACTTTCATGGCGTCTTTTTGACTATATATAATCATATTAAAGCTAATTTGCTAATCTCATAGGTAAACGGCATTGCAAGCTAAAAATAAGTGCAGTGATAAAGAAATTATGTACAGAAAATCTGTTCAAATTTCAGGATGCTGTAGATAAGTAAAAGCAAAAAATTTCATGATGTTGATTCAGAAAATTTTGAGTTTTTGTCGAGGCCTAAATTATACATAAAAAAATTAACAAAGCAAATGAAAGTTATTTTATAAATCAATTAAGCTTAAAATCGTGATTATATTTTGGGATGATCGGTGCATAGATACTATAGTTACACACAATAAAAATAACATAAAATTAGGGCCTTACTAGAAACATTTTTATCAGTTATTTTACTTTTAAGTTTTATTTTTACAACCTATTAACAACCGTTTACCATACATAAACGGTTGTTTATCAATTGTGTAAAATTTTTAACATATTTATTAGTATGGTGGTAAAAGTTTAGTCTAATCTTAACTTATACACAGTGTCCGGAAACTCGTAGTTAACTGGTGAATGAATTTGGAGTCGATTTTGTGGTATAATTGATTTTTTCGTTATTTCGTAGTTTTAGGTAAAAATTTGAAAAAAATTTGAAAAAAATTGGTCGCTAAGGGGTTAATGTCAGCTGCTTAGTATCTTTTAAAATGCGTCGATGCGTAGTAGTGTTTTAACCCATTAATTGCCAATATAAAGGAAAAAGTTTAAATAAAAATCGAAATGCTTAAATCGAAAAAAACTGTTGTTTTGGGCTCTCTATGTGATCTAGATTCACCAGTTTCCCGCTTGTACTACGAGTTTCTGGACACCGTTTATAGATGCACCTGATAAATACATATACTGTCAAATAGGTACCTACTTCTATTTTTTTAGTGACTATACATTTCTCACAAAATATCATCTACTTCAATGTGTTTAATACTGACGTTAACGAACTTGACAATATATTAGCCAACGTATAATATTTTATATGAATTGAAAATGCTGAATCATTTTAACTCACAAAAAAGTCTTTGTCTTTGACAAACCTAAGATTAATTTAATATTTAAAAAAGCTTCTGTCCTACCCTTATAATCCTATGATAATGTAAATACATATTTATTCCATTTGAAGACATAAAGACTTGTATTAAAATAAATATAATGTACATATTACTGTATTACATAAGAGCCCAATCAGGTATTCAACTCAAATTCAAGTCTCCTTTTCAATTAACATATCTCGCTAGAAAATTACTCGGAGTGAAATGGAACTTGGTTTTGATTATTCTTATCATTTCCCCGTGTCACCTTTCAAGAATTCTATACCATAAATATCTTAACCGTTTCTGATTACAGCCCTGGGAAACGCTTTTGAATGTTAGGTGTGACGTTTCATCAAGAACCATATTATTGTAAAGCCTTTTATTACAGGCATTGTTTCTCTGTGTTTTCAAGTTCATAACTTGAACAAAAAGGGAACTTACTTAGCGCTCACACAGTCATTGATATAATATATTAAATTTTAAAATGTAATTATAATTTGTATGCGCAGTACGCGAATTACACCCGAACTTTTCAACTTAAAATTAAACGCTTAGGCTAATGTGCTATAGAGTTTAGGTATAATAAGTGGCGGAACTTGCGAGTGTTTCGCCGCATATCCTGCGATGACAATTAAATGCTTAGACTACTGTGCTACAGAGTTTTTAATAAGTGGGGGAACTCGGGAATGTTTCGCCGCATATCCTGTGATGACAATTAAATGCTTAGACTACTGTGTTATATAGTTTATAATAAGTGACGGAACTTGCGAGTGTTTCGCCGCATATCCTGTGATGATAATTAAATGCTTAGACTACTGTGCTATAGAGTTTATAATAAGTGGCGGAACTTGCGAGTGTTTCGCCACATATCCTGTGATGTCAATCAAATGCTTAGACTACTGTGATAAAGAGTTTATAATAAGTGGCGAAACTTGCGAGTGCTTCACCATATATCCTGTGATGACAAGTAAAATATTTTATTTTTGGAACATTAAATCCAGAGCCAGCTAAATCAAATTTTATTAAAGCGCTAATCAACGCCATTTAATTTTTATGATATCAAGTCCCGTTAAACTCTCTCTCGTCTCTCTGCTATCAAGCAAAAAAACATGGCCGTTACTCTTGTCAGTTCAAAAGCTGAAATAGGCCTAGAATCTGAATTTAATTGGAATCATTCAATTGTCAAAAAGGCGTGTATTGGCGCTTCGTTGACAGTGCTTTAATTGAATATTAGTGAAACAACTGGCCTTTAGGACATTATATAACAAATATACAACGGTTTTTGACTTAAAGTACTCGTATTTCGTCAGATATTATTTTTATTGTTTTCAGTTTTAAAAAGGGCACGATTTAAAGCTACTTCAATTGACAAGGGACGGTATTTACCAAAAATTACATGATGAATTTTTAAAGTATGTACCTAGGTAAATTTAAAACATCCACAAGAACCGAGAAACCAAAATCAGATTAAAATATCACTCTAAACTGTCTTGTGTCTAAATACGTATCATCTGCTCACATGTGAATACCAGTTTACGGTGATGAATACTACCTGATTATTGTTTAAAATTTCTTAAAAGCCTATTTAAATTTTCAATTTTTATGGGTATTTCTTAAATAATTTTAATTGTAAAAAGCAGAGAGGTTTATTGTATTAATGATCGAAAAACATTTTTCCTGCCGTACTGAAGCATTTTAATTTCGTTTGGTTTGTACAGATGTGTAATTTACATCCTTTTAAATGGAACATGCTCGTCACAGATGTGTTATTACTCTGAAAACGTATCCATTATGGGTCTGATAATATCGTATAATATTCTGTATGGGAAATTTTAGGCTTTTATCAGAATTGCGATGGTAAAAACACGACGCGGATTAATTATTCAATTTTATTATCCCTTTGATTTTGCCTTTTTTCAAATAATCTCCGGGCCAAGGATAAATTTTATTGGGGAAGTATTGCCCAATTAATTAAGGTTTTTGGATTATTAATTCAAACCATAAATGTATTATTTTAAGGAAATTTGTAGAGCTCTACGGCTTATTTAATTGTTACGGCTTATGAAATTTACAACTTCTTGTGTAATTTCTGGACAACTATCAACTTAATAATAATAGTTTTTTCTTGCATTGTTTGAAACACAGCGACGTATATATTAACATTGTTGGGAGGATAATTTATCTTTATCTTAATATATAAAATATGAGCCCTGTTAAAATGAATTAATTTTTCACCAATTAAAAATTAAATCTACTGTGTATGAAATATCATGTGAAAATTTTTTACGTACTTTGAAAACTAACATTAACGTTTCCTACCTAATCTGAAATATTTAGGATTGTAAATCTTTAATTTATTCATTTTCCACGTTATTTCCAAGCATTTTCTTTGATGTAACTTCAATGATTTAAAATAAAAAAATTGTTTTCATCAAAATATTTTTCACCATAAACTCAAGTTTAAAATAACATGCTCAAATAAATCAGTGATCACCCGTCGCCTTTGTGAGCTATTTTAAATACATAATTAACGGTCCTAATTAGGAAAATATTCCCTTTTGATGTATAAATGGAATGGTGTACGGTTGCAAAACCTGCAACTTACAAGTGAATAAAACAGATCAATTGAAACATTTTATTTATAGACAAAGGATTACGAATACTCCTTTAAAAAACATCTGGAAAATGCATGATTCACTTTACATTACGTCAAGCAAATACTTTTAAATGTACATGAACATTCAATCGATCTGAATGATATGGTGTATGTAAAAATTCTCGCTTACAATGGCCTCATTACCCACGCTTTTCACGAAATATTGTTGCTCACGATGGATATAACTCTGTGAATATTTGTATTGTTCTATGTATTCCCGATGAACAAATAACCCTTTAATAAACCCTTTTCATGACTGCAAATCTCACCGTTAGCTCAAAATTATGATGTCTTCTGAAAACAGGTAAAAATACATTTTTATTGTTGTTTTTTTTCAGATTCAATTTATGTTATAACACAATACCAAAAAAAATTATGCAGGGTCTCAAGTGCAATGGTTCGTTTAATTTCCAGCCTTTAATAACTGAATTTACATGTGTACATTCACAGTACATTTTACTACAAGTTAAAATAAAAATATACATATGTTAATATTCAATATATATATGTTAATTTCGTAGGTGTGAGTAGTGATAGGAAAGAATACTAAATAGGAAGAAGGTGTGTGGAAGAGTATTTTTTTATGATATCATTAAAGTTGTGTATTTTCATGTTACATAAGATAAAATGCATTGAAGTCTTTTTAAATGCCATTCTGATATTTGAGTATGAACTTCGTTGGAAATGAAAGAACTCGTGTAGAGCAGATAGCAACAGTGTTCTTGTTTACGTTATTTGGTAGATTTCAACTCTGGGATTGGAAAATATCCTCCCAACTGTTATGCTGGGAATAAAATACAAAAAAATGTGGAAATATTTCAACGTGGTGTAAGAGTCTTTTATGAGGTGCAGTGGAAAGTTTCCTAGCATTTGATTCAATATTCCAATGATTGAGATCCGTGCAAGATTCTCATCTGCTCGAAGGTGGAACTATGGAACAACCGCAGTTCAAGGAAATTCTTCGGGTTGAAGTTGGAGGATGTGGGAAGGAAAAGTAAATATGGTAAAGGCTGGGATACTTGGTTACTAAAAATTACTACAGCCTTTTGAAACTATAGTTGTCTCTAACCGGGGCGATACAGATAAAGTAAATAAAAGTCGTACAAATGAAAATGCTAAAAGCAGTTTTTTTGGATTTAATCTTTTTTACTACCTATACTTCGACGACTCTCTCTAGCTAAAATTAATAATTATTTATCTATTTTCAATTTACTTTAATTTATGCACTTCTTGTGAATGCATAAGAACTAGCAAATATTTCCAGAGCCGGTTTCGCAAGTCGACGACTCTATAGTGAAAGAAATTCGCGTCGTTTAAATACTGAATTCAATGGATTCTGTAATTTTGTATATAAATAGTAACATGTTGTCGTTTTAATTGCTTTCAAATATTAATCGGTTTTTCGCGTCAATGATATCACGACGTGGTTAATCTCCAAAATCAAAGTTAATTTTAGTTTACGTTCCATGGCAATCTGTCTATAGCGGTGCATGGAAGAATACACATGATTTTCGGTAGAAGAACGCTTTTGCAAGTGTGTTCATTGACGTGCCGAAATAAAGCAAGAAGCGTCTGTAAACAAATACTTGAGAGGTATCTTGACAGACGCAATTTACTGCCATTTAATAAGCACCGCGTTAGGATATTTAAATAGATCAAGGATTTACGCATTAAGAAGGGATAGTATGCAATAAAAAATATTTACTCTCATAAATACCTATTTTGCTTAGGGATATCCTGTTTATAGAAATTCTGAATTTCAACAAATATTGACTGCCTGATTGTTTTCGCAATAGGTGAATCAAGTAAATAATAACAGAAGTATCGAGTTATATAGCCTTGGATGCTTTATTAACGGATTTGGATTGTTACATTACCTATTTAATATAAATATATGAAATATTTTATTATGTTTTCATTTCAGTATATATTATTCAATGATTCTTACTTGTGTAAAATATGCAGTTCCTACCTACGCAGTAAAATGGGACCAAACATAAATATTATGTTTCTTATCTTATTTTTGTTTATATTCTTTGTGATAATACCGCACAAGGTCCCAATTTCGGAAAGAAATTTTAGTTATGTACGAAGAGGCTAAAATAAGGTAAAGAAGTAGGTAAATGGATGGTTGTGGTCTATCTACCTAAGTTGTTCAGACCTGGTCACAAACGCGACTAAAGTCATGTCAAGCAAGGTTTTAATTTTCAGCAGGGCATTACTGAGACTATTTTACACTCTGAAACGAGGTGTAAATTACCCATTTAAATATTAATTAATCTTTTTTTTTAAACCCATACAATTTTTTTTTCCACGACGGGTACTGACACCGTGACCTCCGGGACCAGAGTCAAGGAGCGTACAATAAGGTCGTTAACATCATTATAATGTCTTATTTCGAGACACATCTAATTATAGTGATTGTATCAAGAGTATGAGTGTATTGTTGTTAGTTTCCGATGCTAACTGCGTAACCTTAGGCCGCTGACTTTCCAGAGAAAGCGAGATCAAAGACAATAATTATTCCTGGCAGCCAAGCGCATCTACGCCTAGACAGCTCCTTGTAATTTCAATTAATTTTCGGGGAAAATTTCGCTTTGTCTTTCAATTGAACGATGATAGTATTTAATTGCATGTCAAATCGTAGGATATCGTTTACTTTGTACATTATCCTTCACATCAAACCCCAATGTTTGGCCATGTTTGTTTTTACCTCGTTCAGAATGTTTATTTTACAGCGGAGTAATGGCCTTCGATTCGGTACTAAAAATGCCCAACGAATCTAAACTACTGAACACTCAAAATATAAAAAGGCTAGTGGAACTTTCAACCTTTGAGAAATTCATTGACATTCATTTTAACAAGTAATCGCTAAACGCCCTTGGAGACAATTGTCTCAAAATCTGAGTTATTTAAATTATTACTAGGGATGGGTTGTTTCGGAGAATTTGAACAATTCATCAAACTTCGACGTTCATTTTCGGGTTTTGTGAAAGTCTTTTTCTGTTATTATATCATTATAGGCTAGTTGCTCCACAGAACTGAAATAATAACAGAACTAGAAAAAATCTTTCACAGAACTTGAAAATTAACTTTGAAATTTGAAGAATTGTTCAAATTTTCAGAAACAACCCATTCTAAGAATTTGTTAGTAAATTCGATTATTTCTTCAGTCCATCCCGTCGGGGAATTATATGCAGTAATTTCAATTGTATTTGAATTATTTGTTCTTAGGTTAGGTTATATTTCTAAATGAGTCCTTCTTAAAATTCATGTAATTTTGATTAGAACTAAATCAGGGTCTTCCCTGAAATTCAGCTTATTCAGGTTCACCCTGTACACTTTTCTGCTAATTTTAAGAACCCCAACATTGCGATCTCTCTCAGAATATTCGGTTTTATTTCTAATTGGACTATTTTGACACCCCGAGTCAGGCCTTTCTTCCAAGAACCGGGATATTGTTTAAATTTGCTGAAATTTTCCCGTGAAAACATATTTGAATGATATGATTCACATGAATAGAAAGATTATAGTTTCCCGTTATTTGGCGTGCGGCACGTCTCGACGTATCGTATATAAATGTGACAAACCCCGTCTCATCTGGCTATTGTGTGAATTTGCAGATGCCCACGTAGCTTTATAGATTTTCTTCTCGGAAATCTAATTTGCGCTTGGATTTTCAGTTCTTGCAGATGCTCTCTTCGGGCCAAGGCGTCCTTCTGCTTACTTACAACTTCGTGCTCTATTTGAGTTCGAGGAAATGCTTCATTTATATGTTGATGTTCACATACGCCGACTTATATTCGTACGAACAGTATCTACGGAATAGCTTAATTCGCAAATTTGCGTCGATGTGACGTCAAAATTTCTCCAACTGACAGCTGCGTACAAATTTTCCAATTTTCCAAACAAAGATTTCTGGATAGTATTTGTATACCTCAATAGTCTTCAAATAAAATGTTTTTGATAGAAAAATGTATCCTGCTTCCTGAACACAGTTTAGTTAGACAGTTTAGTGGAAAATGAGAAAAGTAACGAATACATTTAAACCTAAAAATAATAATCATACTGACTACTCTCGTGAGAGATATGATTACCCCAAAGGAATTTAGTTACATTCAAAATGAGCATTTGATTTGATATTTTTGAAAGATCAGTATTTTTAATAAAGTTATGTTTCTTTACTTTTTTAATGCACACAATGTGATTAATCATTAATGTGCACCTTCGAACTATGTAACTTTTAGGTCAAAAGGTAGAATGATGTAAAATGATTATGTTTTAAAGAGAAATCCGGATCGGGTAATTATTCCTTTCAAAATTTCGTTGCGAAATGTAAAATTTTCGGGGGGCTTATTTCTTTTATAAATGAAAGAAAAGAATACGTTGAATTATCACAATTTGATTTACAAATATTTTAATTTTCAAGCAATCCGGCAAGATTTCTTAGATTTCCACAAACGTTGGTCTGACTTTTCTCCATTATGAAACAAGTGATAATCCCTGGCAACGTCAAATGCTTTCACCCAAGGTTCGTAGAAAATATGTTTAACTTTCACCTACACTTTTCCGAATTAAATTAAAGTTAAAAAGTTTTCTCAATCATCATTGAAGATAAGACGTCGTGTTTTAAATATTACGAATATTTGACCAAATCGTTCCAAAAAGGTTAAATTTAAGATGAAGTTTATAAACCTTTTTAAATTTTTTATTGTGGGTATAAAAAATATTAAATCTTATGCATTTTTATATTCATTAACTCCTCAGGCCAATTTGTTCGGTTTTGAGAATGAACAGCTATTACCCGTTGAGTCAATTTGTTCACTTTTCGGGATAGCTCTTATGATCTCATAGAAATCGATGTGTCTATATGAAATGACAAAAAAGTGAGGTTGCTGTAATATTTAAAATAGATTAATAATAATATAAAATGTGTTTTTATTTCATTATCAGTAATTTTAGGTCAGTGTTTAGACGAAAAAAGAAAGGTGAGACATTTTTTAAACTTTTTTATGTTTGGTTTCAAAATATTAATATTTCGAAAATTATGTGTTTATTTTTAATAATAAAATTGGAAATCGTATTTCATCACCTTCCAATAACAATTTTTGGTTTTCGGATACGTTCAGAAATAATCAATTTATTTTCATTTTATTAAGAAGCGAAATGCCCACAAATTCTCCCGACTGAATCTTTAAGAAATATAACGGTCAATATGCCAGAAGTGATATTTTCAGAGCATAAAAGCATAGTAAAAATATATATAAATCTTTCTTTTGTCTTGATATTGAGTTGATTTAATCACTTGTAATGTACAACCCCTTTAAATCTTCATCAAAGTTGTCCGAAATTAAGTGTTTTTTTTCTATCCTCTTGTCCGCGTGGGTCCCCGGCCCGCGAGCGTATATAAGGAGGCGTTCGTTCGGCCTACGGCTAGTCTCGTGGAGAACGTTACAGAGGAGTGATCCGCAAGCGTTGACTTTTCACGCGGCGTACTCCGGAACATTTAAAATATTCGTGATAAAAAACATTTGGCGCATATAAGCGAGGTGCTCTATAAGGGAAGGAGGTGCGACATTTTATTTTAAAGTTCGTTTACTCGCGTGCGAATCGTCACAAAGCCAAAGTGAAAGGATTTTGGTTCGACATCTATCGAGTGCTGTATAGAAAGTAGTTGTTGACCGTTTTGTATTATAAAACTGTGATAAAGTTCATCGTACTTTGAAAGTATTAGTTATACATCTAAGTGAAAAACAAAAGTACAATTTGTTTATTTCCAAAAATATCTGTGATAT
Organism: Hesperophylax magnus; assembly: GCA_026573805.1. Lineage (NCBI taxonomy): Eukaryota > Metazoa > Arthropoda > Insecta > Trichoptera > Limnephilidae > Hesperophylax > Hesperophylax magnus. Next base: position 3,007,995 of record JAIUSX010000002.1, read on the forward strand.
TATTAAGGTATGACTTATTTTACAACTTCAAAATGAAATATTTAAATTCTTTAATATATTTATCTTGTGTCAGATAAGATACCTTTGTTTTTCTTTTAAGAATATTATCTACAATCTATATTTTGATACAGTAGCATGTTTCTCCTATTGAGTTGAATTATGTGCAGCTTCTCCTAGGTTGCGTGATTAATTGACATGTTTACAAGACAGAAATCACTACGTGACAAAGACAACGGAATATCTCTGGGAATAATCCTAAAGCGCCTGCGCCTATTGTACCCCCAATAACTGTCGAAGGCTTTACCAAACTTTCATAACCTAAATTCGAGATGAAGTCGTTTTGTTCACTTACGATTCATTAAATGTACATTTCAGTCAAACAATCCATTTGACATTGCGAAGGGTAAATTCTTCTATTGAAATGATACATAGAAAATCTAGCCGGCCTCGAGTAGGTACTCAAATGATGGCAACTGTGTGTTGTTAAAGTAATCAAACTAAGTGTCTATTTATTGATAAAATGGATGATTATACACTGTGTAATACGGGACGTCTCATGGTACCTATCTATAACATTTGAATTTAACTACAAAGAAGGTTTTATTTACTGCTTTTGCCTCCAACGACTCAATCGCGTTATAATATCATGTCACTCTTTGAAAATATTTGTAGACTACACTTATGCACCTTTTGCTAGTAAAGTAATTACCGTTAATTTGTATGTTTACATTCTCTGAATTATTTTTAGTAGGTAATAAGAATCAAAACTTCTCCTCTTACATAAGCAAAATACATCATTTGTATTTCAGTGTCTAATTCTAAACCGAAAAGTGGTGATGACAATGACAATTATATCAGCGCTGTGTAAATACATTAAGCAGATATAAAATTAACCATTAATATTCAGAATTCTTACTCGCCGTAAGAACTGCTTACATGCCTTGAAACGGACCAAAACTCTTAGATAACCTGAGTTTCCCAAATGTTCTTGAAATATGTTGTTTTTAATCATGTTTATTTAAAATAAAAAGTTTCCATAGCTTGATCGTCTGTGGAATCCAGACATTTTCTCGTAACACCGCAGACATTTGTATAAATTAAGCCTGAGGTCTTACAACGGCGCCATTGGAGAAATCAAACCAGTTTATAATACATCTAATCAAACGGATCTGTACTTATATTTGTGCAAACCGAACACCATCCAACTTCATCTTGAAGGCACAAGGCGGCAGGCACTGAAGCAAATTCGGACTGCACAACTGTACAGAGTACGAAGTATGGCATACTTCACTGTGATGTTCAATGTACAACTATATAAAGGTGTTTTCTCAGAGGTTCAATCGAATTGCAAATCAACACCTTATTTTGATTTCTAAACTCGAAAATTAGATGAAGAGACAAACGTTTCATTAAACAACCTTAACACCTAATAACGAGGTTATTTTGCCAATGTGTGTATGGTCTACTCTTTTTAAATATCTCGTTAGTTCTTTCATTCAAATTTTCATTTTTAACACCTTGAAACGTGAGGAACCACTTATATTGCGTTAATTACACAATCATTGACGAGACTTATAAAAAATGACATTTTGCATCGCTTAATGGGTCAAGTCCCTGAATCACCGCAAATATGAGTTGCAAAGTCGTTGAAATGTATGACTGTTTTTATTACTCAATTATTACTATTTTTCAACAGTCATAAATGTATAATTCATGGAGATGACCCGACTTGACCAGAGGTAGGTACTATTAAACAGTCAACCTCAGTTTTTTTAAGTAACCGCAAAAAAAATGCGTAGTTCTCTATATTTTTCGTACAGTTTGTGACGCAGAACGATAGAGGAAAATTCACCCCAGTCTACTATTGCTGACGTCACTCTCCCCTACACGCGTCACGGGACTCACCCCACTGAGAACGGTGAATGCCGCACCGGCTAAATTTTACTTTATATTTCATCGACACCCATTTCAACCCTTAATGAAATTTATTTTAGCTATTCGCTTCTTTTCATAAGCTTATTGTGTATTTTCTCTTTTTACACCGACACATTTATCATTCATCTTAGAGGTGAAAAGTGAAAAGTGAGAACACATAATAACAATTTTTTATTTTAACATTTCGAATTTATATTTCTTTCCTTTAGTATACTTTTAGATCTCATTTCCACCCGTTGGTTGATGAGCTTATTTTGTGAATACAAAAGTAATCAAGCGACATGATTTTGTTCAGCGGTTGCTTCTTAACCTTTAATGGGGACGTACGTAGATGTTTTTGGGGTTCTAAATTCTAAAATATGTTTCAGTGGTAAACAACTAGAAGGAAACACAAATTAAATATTTCAATATAAAAACAACTCCCACCAGTATCTGTTTATATCATTAATCATTAGTACCTAATACTGTACCTGGCAAATACCCAAGTGCGTCGAGATTTAACAAAACAGTTCAGTTATCAACTTTGTTTTTCTATTGTCTACAATATACCCCACGCAGATCGGAATGTACTCTCCTTAATTGGGTGATTTATTTACAATAATGTGTATTTTCAAGCCATTTCTTCATTAGGAATATAGATAGGTAGATTTATGTGGAGCAGTGTCCCATTAACTCTAGTATTCAAGCCACTATGAGGTGTGGTATCCAATTACAATATGGCCTCCGTGCTATTTTATCCATTGCATTACCTGATTATTTTATACCGAGTGGGATGAAAATTTAGATATTATAATGATCAGAAATTAATATTGAGGATACAAGGCGTGGTAATCACGCAGTTCAGTTTGTCGGTAACCTCGTCCTAAATAATTTTTTTGCGTGCCTACCTCCTCTAGCCCGATTAGCTCAAATTTGTGCCAATTAATTTTCATAAATATCTTTTATCAAAAAGTTACATTGAAATTAAAACTACCGATTTTTTTAGTTGCGTTTTCGAAGGTTGCAAAACAAGTTTTGAATTAGTGTCTCGATTATTCATTAGTCTCATAAGCATGCCTTTCATAAAAAAACACGCACCGGAAACACAGTGTGTCAAACCTACAAACAAACGGAAGTTGGTTAAAAATCATTTTTAGTAAGTATCTATGGGATTACGAGTCAATTCAAATTGCCTCTTATTGAATAAGAAATTTTATTGATTCAATTAAAATAAAACTTTTAACAAACAACCTTTGATAATTTGACTTAAGACCCCGCATTTTGAATTTCCACCGATGTATAACATATTTCCCTACGAAATATATACGCTATTTTCTAAGTTAAATCTTTATGCGTTTGCCGAGTCGAATAAGTAATTATATGAAATTCCCTCGATAGAAAAAAATGTATGCTCCAAAAATTAAAATAAATGGTTTTCTTATTTAATATGTTATTGGTATGAAAAATATCATTGTGTTTCTTTAAATAGGTAAAGCTGTATGAAATATTTTCGCTTAGGCGTATTAATTATTATCTTTTTTTATATTAGCGCGCTCCCTCTAACAACCAAATATACAAATCTCCTTTTTTTATTTGGTACAATATTTTTTACATTTCAAAGTTTTCCAGTAATGTTGGTCTCACTGGGTGGCTTGCCCGTGCTGAGGCCTTCATTGTAAGATCTTTTAAAACTATCTTCTCTTTGAACGCTTACTATGAAGCCTTAAGCTACGTTTCTTTCTGCAGGTATTATATATTTTGTTAGGTGATTTAGTACCACCACACAACAGATATTCGGCACTGTAGCAACGAGTTTGTTTGTTTGGTCTCACGCCCCTACCGGTTTTACAAAAAGTTATTATAGCATTAGCGAATTAGAGGGAGAAATAATGATTGAATCACTTTCTCTGACGTCATGCGCCTCCCCTGCCTGTATACTGGTGCTATGGTGTGGGCACAATGACGTATACACCTCACCCCCCCCCCCCCCCTCCCACACTATCACTTACCCCATACTTCTGTTTCCTAACACCCCATCCAGGCAAAAATATCCAAATTGGCTATGTCTGTATTGATTTAAATTTGAACATAAAAATGAGAGCTCTAATTCCAATTTTCTCCTTGGAGAATTGCTCCAAAGTTAAGTCGATATTAATTTAAGATATTTTTAATTTTCTGTTTTCATGTTTACGTTGTTAAAATGTTTCTCGAGGGAAAAATCCGTTCTAAAAATGGATTCAATCCACGACCGTGAAAGTTTAGCATTTAACCTTTGGGAGAAAATATCAGCAAGTCGGGGTACTTAGTATTTTATATCACAGAGCACGTCAGTGTTGTACCTTAATCCAATCGTCCACACTTTGAAAACTCTGTAGAGGCTCCTTGAGCGACGTTTTCTTGCGAGATAACGATCGTATCTGACATAAGTTATGTATAGAATTCGCACAAGACCTCCGGCAATCTAAAAATTCGAAAACTTTCCATTACGTATGAAAAATAAATCAGTAGGTTTCTTCAATAATACCTATTCGTGTTCGCATGTAATTATCACAAGCGTTGAAGTAGTTTATTTGTAACTTCCAAGGCGGAATTCTATTTTTTCATCCACTTATGGACAGGCCGGGTTAAAAGCCGCTTAGGTGCATGTCAGTCTCGACGTGGCCTAGACCCAAAATATGTCTAAAGTAGCTAGTCTTTAAATAGCATGTCTTCAACACATTGTTTTATCCGTTTATTCAGTGATACAACCGTTTCAATTAGTAATTCGTCTATTTTTAAGTTTGTGGCTTAGGTTAAAGAAAAACTAATTTTAACTGGATACTTCAAATACCAATCAGTGGGCGCTAAAGGTCGAATAAATTGTTACTAATGGCTGCGGCTTATTACGTTGACATAAAAAAATATATGTATTTATAATCATGGCGTTCTGACTTATTTTTTAAAGTTTGGTGATTATCTTATTTGTTTGCGTTGACCTATAATTATGACGGATCTACAGTTGTTAATGCCTGAGCTCACCTTCTGCAATATAATCAAATAATTAGTAATATAAGTTGCTTTCAGGTAGGTATACATAGAACAATTCCCGAAAATCTTTTAACTCGTATAACAGGGAGGAGAGATTTAATGGGGAAATCCTATTGACTCTTGGTGGAGACTCTCCTCATTGTCGCGATCTTCAACCACTACCTGAAATGTATTAGAAACTAGTGGCCATGCAATGCTTCGCTATTGCTAATGTATTTTTCGGTCGTCTCTAACTTCTTCCATCATTCACCGTTGTGTACAACACTATTACTATTAAAAAACTACATTACATAGACTTTAATTCAACCCCGTATCTCATTCCAGTGCAATGATTGCTTTAAATATTCCTCGGGCCTTCCCGACTTCTCATACCACTCTCTAAACACTCCCGGCACTAATAAGAACAAACTATGAAATTTTTAGCGATATTGGTCCACTACTTTTCGAGTTTTGCGAGCGCAAACATACGCAAGCTAAAAATGATAATTCATCACATATTTAAAAAGTTATATAAAGTCATGGAAAGTGATAAGTGATAAATAAAAACTTTTTTAACTGGGTTAGGTTAGGTTAGGTTTAAATTTATTTTTTTCATCGTTTTTAATGACTTTATATCAGTTTTTAAATATGTGTTGAATAGTCACCGTGTTGAGTTATCATGGAACCGAATTTTTTTGTATTAATATATATTTTTTAATTCTCTTTTTTGCAAATTTTATATGATTAAATTTTAAGTTTGTAATGTAAGAAATTTAATTTAAAAAATATTATTTTTAATATCTATCAAAAAAGTGACATTGGTTAAATAAAAATTCGATTCGTTTTACTGTTTTACAAAACGTTCAAAATAGATCAGTAAGATTAAAAATTTTGAAACCAATCGAATTAGATTAAATAAAATAAACATACCTAAATTTATTAACCAACCTCTTTTAATCTAGAAATTACAAGGCTTCAAACGAACCCTCCTAATAAACAATATGAACGAAAATGATAACTGTTCGAGGGATAAAACATGTATTTTATTTACTTTCAAAATACGAAAGTTTCAATTTCATACAATTTTGATCACAATCAATAACAGTTAGTACCTATTTGTTTCGATACAAAAAATATGTACTGCTTGTTGTTTTAGCAATAAATTATTGCCAGTGTAACGCTAAGTAATTATCTGTTATTTTAATGCATTCGAGCACATCGACCATTGAGCTGGTGGCCGAGTGACAAGGTCTACTTTATATCAATAGTATATCTAAACTATTGTAAAAAGTACCTATAGCTAATTCACTTATACCATTTTAAGCACAGGAAAGGAGTAATAATAACATAAAAAACTTGTTTACATCATTAAATTTAGTAATAATTACATAGTCATTATCAATAACAACATCATAATCTATAAATACTATTATGTTTGTATGTAATTATTTTATTTTTAAATATGATTGGTATTCTATTTCTATCTTTATGTATGAGATAATGTTATTTTAGGAGTGCGTTTTTGCTTGAATGTTAGCTCACCGACTTCGGCTAGTTTTTCACTTCTTCGGAATATCACAACAATTCCGTTTCAATCTGTTACGTCGGTAGTTTATGAGAAAGAGTGAGATGTTACAATCAAGTTATCACTGGTAAGTCTATAAAAGATGCACCTACAGCCCATATTCGTGTGAAACTGGATAGCAATAAATTATACACAACTCGTTTTAAGTACTAAACAGCCAAATACCTAAGTTTTTTTTTTTTATAAAGAATTTCACGTAGGCCAAAGTTGAAATGGTTTAAAAAAACATAACATAGATAGTTTTGTTATCAGGTTTGCATTATTTAACATTCTGGAAAATATGTAGATATCAATAGTAAAGGCACATTCAAATGCTAATCAATACCAGAATCTAAAGAATCTTAACTCATGCAAATGAAGAGATTATTTACACGCTAAAATATGTCATGCAAATATGACGATGTTATTATGAATACATTATAGAGTCATGAGATATTTTCACTGGTAATCCAAACCCAAAATTTTCCGTCACTTAAAAAACTTATATTATTAACATAATTAGTTTTATTTTGAAAAGACTATGTTTTTGAATAACACAACCGAAGTAGTGAGTATCGACTTTAATACCAATATTATAAAATGTTAGTTTCATTCGTGACTCGGCTAAAAATAACAATTGATATTTAAGTCTCGAAGATCTTCCGTCGAGGAATTTTGAGCGTGGGGGCATCTTGTCCCTAAAAGGAATCAGGTTTTTACAATAACAAGCCCTAGTCACCTCTGAGTGTTCTCTCCTATACCTACATAGAACATACTCTATCACATGCCTATCTACATAATATTATATTGGAATATAGGTTCATAGCAAAAAATCTACTTAATTTGATATCTGAAGCAAAAAACTCTTGAGCTGCGAGCTTTAATTGCTTAAATTGCTGTGCCTGAAATTTCGTAGCTAACGCTACTACTTTCATCTATCCAAGTCATTTTCCTTTTGAGATATGAATCTTTGAAAATCGCTTCGACTGAAACAAAAAAAAAACTAACTCGAGTTAGTTTTATGCAACAAGGATTTTGTCATATCATTTTTTTGCGTGTATTAAGTAGCCTTTATTATTTACTCAAAAGATAGTTTTTATTTTTACACCTTACCACTACAGGGTACCTAGGTAGTTAGGTAGCTAGAATCGCACGCGCAGTTTTCAGTTGATTTACCAAAAATGGATGATCTTGTGGGTAGTCAATACCAACACCCCCTCAAGCCCAAACAAAATGATATGTTTTGATTTTAAATCAAACTCAAAATGTTTTGTTCAAAGTCAGGATAAAGTACCTGTAATATATACCCTTTCTTATTGCGACCTATTTTATCTGATGTAGCCAACAACCTCAGAAATAATAATAATATTTCTACTTATAAGAAACGTTGCTTTTGGTAAGTATACTGATAAATAAGGTATTATCTTAAGCTCAGATAACTAATTAAGCTAATTGGAGGACTTTCAATTTGACTGACGGTATTGGTGATTTTATCTTTTCGGAAAATACAAATTAATGTTTTTCCTGGTTGGTTTTCACAACTAGTTTCAGATTGATTCAGTATTAGCATCATAGACTTGCGAGGAAACTAAGACCTCAATTCATTGATTTATCAGGATCGGATGCTTTTCCAGTTTGTTTATTCAATCATTATTATTGACAAGTAGTTATTAGGTGTCAGGTTCCTGTTACAAGGGTATTGGCGCCTCTTGGGTATTGTGTCATCAAAACACTCGTTTATCTAACATTCTAATAAGAAATGTAAATATTGATCTGCGTCAGATGGTTATGAATAATGGAAAAAATAATGTATAGGGTAATTGTTAGGCTCGTGCATATAAAAAAAAATGTTTTAAAGCCTGTGCGGTCACAGTTGCTCATCAATTGCAAGAAAAATTACATCTTGTGGTTGAAGAATGGTGTCTCAAAACATACTATATTGGACACTTCTACTAATTTTTTGCACTATTACTACCGTAGTTATTTGGTTTGTTATTTGTTTAAGACAGTTACAAACGTTGTAAAAAATTATTTTATCAGTAATCAGCGATCGAATTACAACCAATTATTTTATCTTCAGCCATGTAGGCGGTCTCATTGTCATATAATATTATCATAGTTGATATTTTAAGCAGTCTATAAATACGTGATTATCTTTGTTAAGAGTTATAATTAAATTAAAAATGTTGCTTAATCCCATCAGGTGGTGTTATGAGTTATGAGACATATTTAATCAATATGGGCGTATTTGAAGGAAAACACTTGTAATTGCTTTAGATAGCACATGGTTATTCAAATTATCTTTTCAATCACATTCGCCAATATAATGATAAGATTGATCCCTTACACAACGCGCATATGGTGTTTGCGACAAAGTAGGTAATATAAAACCATTTTAATAAATGAAGGTAGTTAATACCTTCAGATTTGCTTGTCCGTATATTATATACTAGATATCAATATGATTTATATTAAAAATATTATACAATTATATTATAATGTTTTTTAGTGGGTACATAATTCGAATAATATGATATGGAGTATTTATCGTAGGTACCTACTAATAGAAATCCTCCTACGTCCTACATAGTATGATTGCTTACCAAACTACAAAGAGAACTAAAGAGAGCAAACCAGAAAAAGTATTCCGCTCTACACTCATTGTTAATAGTCGCATAAATCTCTATTATTTATGGGTCATATTTTATATAATATTAGACATATTTGTAACAGCACATCTTGCAAATGGCCGTTATGTGTGTGCAATATCTGATTAACTAATGATGTTGAAAACTGCAGAAATCTTAATATTTAAAAATTCAACCTCCGCGTGTTTTGATATCGCTGAAAGTTTGTTCATAATAGTGCCAGGAGTGTTTAGAGAGTAGTTTGAATGGCACAAGAAGTCGGGGACGCCTAAGTAATAACGCAATATCTCTCCACCGGAATGAGGAGTCGAATTAAAGTCGATGTAATGTAGTATTTTAACAGTAGCATTGTGGTATAGAGTAGTGAATAGTGGAAGAAGTTGGAAATGTCCTATAAAGACATTAGCAATAGCATAGCATAGCGGGGTCCACTATCAAATTATTCTTTAATTTTAACTATGAGTACAGGTCTTGTAACAGATATTCCAAAAAAATCAGCATCTATCTATTTTAGGGTTCATTACTTTTCTGCCAACAAATTCCGTACTGAAATGAACTCGTTTGGACGGACAATGCACTTTTAATGAACTGCGAATTATTTACTTTCATTGGCAACTACCTGTTTAATTCCGCAATCGATTTGCATATTTCCTGTACCCATATATCGTATAATGTAATGTACGCCGATAAGTGTTATGTTTACGTTCCGTTACGTTGCCCGGGCTTAGATTCTAGCGAGTAGTGCGACTCAGTTCGGAAAAAATAGCTAGAACTAGCGTTGATATCTCAAGTGGGTATGCTTATTGTGGCTTACCTATTTATCATTGTATAAATAAATAACAGCGTCGCACCGAAGTGAGAGCTTTAATTGTACCTGATAAAGGCACAAGTGTTTATCTACTGTATCAGAGACACTTTCAAGTCACAGTCTGCCCGGGCCTCGAAGCCAGCGGTTCCATTGGAATATTACTAACGCGCACAAAGTGTGTTGTCAAATACTGTGACCGAAACATTTAAGTTTCTCAAAATAACTATAAACTTTCTGTGTATCATTTTACGCTCGGATTAATTCAAATAAACGTGATTCCTGTCTTGTGCTCAACGAATGTGTATTTAATCCGGAGAAACATTTATTGTCCATTATTGCAATTAAAAAGTTAGGCATGTCTCAGTATGGTTCACGTAGCAGCGTGTTCCATAGACCAGACTTAAATTTCAATACCCATCTCACCATAAAGTTCGTCTCCCAAACAGAGTGTACAAAATAGACGCGTAAGAAGATCTCCATCATCAGCCACATCTACAGTTCATCTGAAGACCCTGAAAGATTACAATGAAAGCTTCGGTGGCCAACGACGATATTGTGGTGTCTGCAGCTAACGACGGTTCTCTAATGGCGGAAATGGATACAGAGGCTTGGATGGCCGCCTACCAGGAACAGGAAGCAGCGCTGGTGGACCTCACTTGCTTCGTTGCCGCCCTACAGGTCATTATCTCTTTCAACTGAACAGACAAACATTACACGTTTATACGTATTTCTTTTTAGTTTCTTCGAATATTGTACGCACAAACGTGTGGAAGAAACCTCTTCGTTTTATTAGAAAAACATTAAACGGCTCCTAATGAAATATTAATGGACATTTTGCCGTCGGCTTCAGAGCTTCAATCTACTTCACGGTGGAAACAACCATTTACTTTGCAATATCGCCATTAACCTAACCAATGTTTATTAACATCTTCGCATTGTTCGTGTAAAACGATTATTTTAATATTTATATTGCACTCGTCAATTTCCTACTTCGCTCTGTTCTGGACTCACAAAGAACAAATAATATTTTATTTTCGATATAACTTTTTATATGACGAGGTAGTAATGGTGTTTTGATTATGATTGAACGTGTAAATAGATTCAACAAAAATATGCCGAACTGATTCCATTTCGGTTTTACGCAGAATTTTCTGCCGTCAATCAAAAGCCTTTCATAACGTGCTCATGACGTACCTTCAGTAAAATGCAAAAATCTCTTGTTCATTGCCGTTCAAACCTTATACCGCGAATACTCATTAAGCGGGTTTTTATGGAGTTTTACAAACAAACAAACAATTTGCATAAGGCAAATTACCCTAACCAGTGTTTTATAAGGCTAGAATTAGTTATGTATTTCCGAATCATCGAGGTGAGCTATTGACGGAGGTTCGTTCACCCACTGACTACTTTCATTATGTTTATTAGGTATTTATACTACTGCATGTCAGTGAACCATCGTGTACATGCATTTACTTGTTTACTTGCAACTTGCACAGACCTCAAATCTTCAAACCAAACTGTATTTTACCTGTTTATGTTTTTTCTTGCAGTGCCCCATACAATTTTCTTCTACGTTCTAACACAACCATAGCAGAGAACAAGTTAACTTTAATTTCAGGCGTCACCGGAAGCCCTTACTACATGCAAACAACTCTCCACAGTAGCGCATGTTTACTTTAAACGTGTTCTATCTATAATTACAAACTATAAGATTTTTTGCAATATATCAGTATAAATTCATTTTAATATGTGTAAGCACCCAATTACAAAAATTGCAATTTTGATCTATTCATAAACACGCATTAATACGTCCTTTAATATAGAGCACAATAGCTGTTATCGCTATTTCTTGTACCTACTTTTCAAGTTTTCTTAAATTTTAAATTCCTTCATGTTGCTTTATCAGATGAATACCGGATTATCTCATACCATAACCGCTTGTTTGTAGTCCAATAATTGCCTGTATACTGTACTGTACAAGTGGGTACTTTATATTTACATATTATTATAATAAAACCTAACCTGCGTCACAGTTCATAAAACAGTCTGATAATCGTATCACGAGATTAAAATCTATCTATATGACATGTGCTAAATGTATTAATAATTTATGGTGTTGTGTCGGTCGCAATAATCCTCTTATTATTTTTAAAATGTTAATCTTTTGAGGACGCTTACTGTGTTTTGTAGGTTTTTAACAATATATTTTTTATCTTCCGCAGTTCAAACGCATGTTGAATAAGGAGCTTAGCCATTTCTCAGAGTCCAGCAAATCTGGAAACCAAATCTCGGAGTACATCTGTTCTACTTTCTTAGGTGAGTTCCAACAAATTACCCTTTGTAGGTTCATTGTTATATCTTGTTTCTGGTTATGATTAGGATCTACCAGTTTAATTAGACTAACTGCTGTTGTTTCCGTTAATCCCGACTGCCTCAGTGACAAAGATGACTATCTCTGTAATTGCAATAGTTCATAATTATTATTGTATTGATAGCCTCAAAAAAGATTATCGTTTCTGATAAGAATTGAGATACAATCCGAGATTATCCTAAATAATGAAGTTATCGATATATCTAACTTCGTTCTGGATCAATACTAGACACTTCAAAATAATTATTTATCTAGTTAATTGTGCTCTTTAACCTGTGAAACGCCGATGGGTCCCTGGAGAACATTCAAGCATTCTAATGTGACTCTTATGAAAATAATTTTCGATGTGATTTTGACCATAATGCCTAGAAAAGTATATGAAAACAATCGGCATCGTTTGGGCTAATTATTTTTTTTTTGTTTTATGCTCCGGCCTTCAACAGGTTAAAGCCTACGAAATAATGGTATTATTTTATTAATTTAAGATCCATAATATTTTATTTTGTTCAGAGCTTTGGATTTCGATTACAAATTATAATTTCTTATTTATTTCCCCGAGGAAATTCATAAATAAATACTTTCGCTAGCTAATTATCTTCACTAATAAAACAACCTTAGCTCCGGAGAGTTAAAATATCAATTAATAAAACACACAGATTAACAATTCGTGTTTATTTATGATAAACGTGTTTTTATCAATTATGCGGGAATTAATAAAATGTTATAAAAAAATCATGATTATACTGTACATTAAATAAATCGTATTTTGCGTTTATCACTAGAACTATCCAGTTTTTTCTGGTTTGTACGTAAAAATACTTACATATTTTATGTGTCTATAAAAAAGGTATGTCTACTATTGGGTCCACCTTACCTAAGAAATGAGCATACTTTTATCACTTTCGATTTCGTTTACATATAGTTTATCAAATTACCTATATTATATTGATTTCAATGAATGAACCAAATATTTTAATTTCGAAATCATGCACTAAATTATTATTATGGGTACAGTTATATAATGTATTAAGATTGGACCAAAGATTTTTGAAATGAAATTTAAAAATCCTATAAACAACTTTTTCATTAATTAAATTTAATAAAATACAAGTTTTCCTTCCTTTCTACATCACTTTGTAATCTATTTGTACCAACCATCCCAAGATATTAATTTTCAAGTAAAGTTCAACCAATTTTACTATTGTATCCAGTGGCGGCCCGTGACTTTTGCGTACAATAGAGTGCTAATATTACAAAAATGGCATTATTGATGTTGTAGCCGAAAACGATTTTTTTCGAAAATTCGATTTTTTGTATATTTTAATTAAATTTCAGTTTGGCCGCACGGATTTTCTGAAAATCTACATACCAAAAATCGAATTTCAAAAAAAAAATCGTTGTCAGCTACATCAATAAATGCCATTTTTTAATACATATTAGCACTCTTGTACACCCAAAACTCACGAGCCGCCACTGAATTTGTATTTACCTATATACATTAACCTAAAAAGCCTTTTTATGTCCATGACTATCACATTACTTCGTTTATTTTTTCATTGCTTATGTCGTTCGTTGAATAACGGTTCTACTCATGGTGTAGTTAGTAACTTCTCTATCTAAAAATTTTGTCATTTCGCGTTCTAGGAATTTATTACTTGCTCATTAATTTTACATACAATATGGATCGCTATAAATGAGAAAGATTAAAGCATTATTTCTAATATGTATCATATCGAATTAGTGTACTACTTACAATTAAAAATGATAATGTGTTAAACAGAAGGTTTACTCATTGCTGGATTTATAATGGTTGATATATCTAATACCTTTTTTTACGTTTTTTGTACGTCACTATTGCTAAAATCGACACTGTTCTCTCTGTAGGTATTTACATAACGCTAATTAGAACAAGCGGATGCTCACAGCCATATTATTATAAATTACCTACTTTCCTCTATCATCTATCTCCAGTTTTTATGATAAACTGTATGTTAAACAGTGTCCTATTTTTACAGATAAACAACAAGAACTTGACATCCCATCACTGCACGTCGAAGATGCAGGCGAAAGGGTCAAACAGAAAAAAGACAGGCCTCGCCATGCAACCGCCTCCAGTACTATGTCACAGGTTAGTTTCTAATGAAGTCGACAAAAGTAAAAAGTGCAAGAACAGCAAAATTTTCTCGCTTTAGGGGTTATTATTTAAAACTGCTTCTCGTTGCATACTCTTTGTTTACCAATCTTTTTATCACAATAATGTTTAGGTAAGAACCTGGATTCAAAAAGTTGCCAGACGTCAGACGTGGCAAAAACTATTTTCTCTCTTTTTATTACGATTTTGACGTTTGCTGTCAAAATGTTTTTCACGGATTGGTGCAAATAATACAATTTGGTTTTATCAGTCTTATTTGTTCAATTCAAGTCGTATTGTTTTATTAAAATTAGATGACTAAAAATAATAACCGATGTGAAACATAACTGAGCATTATGTCAATTTGCGATATATCTGTTGTCATCCTCAGTCGGCTATGCCGATTCGAGATAAAACTATTTCCTAAGGTAAAATTGCTATTTACTTGTTATAAAATCGACTCAAGCTGAAAACTTGTTCTTTAGCACGAGCCGCTTGTAATTCATCCGGATAAAACTGGTTTCAGTTCCTCTACTTCAACCAGTTTATCTTCTGTTTATTTCTTCACTGATTGCCAAAAGCTATCTGTTGTGCCACAGAATTTTAGGAAGGTACATTCGAACATTACCAGAAGCTCAATGTTTTTATTCATTGCCATTGAAATCGTTTTTCACGTAATAATCATACATTTCATTTATACTTTATATCTGTTTATTTTAATTGAACCATTAACGGGCTTTCATACTTACTATTATTAATCTTCGTTCTTAGAAATTATTGAATGAATTCAGAGGATAATAAAGTCAAAGAAACACAAAGTGCAAACATGTTTATTTGATTATATTATTTCTATGTTGAAGCGGAAATATAGTAAACTAGCCGGCGCCTCGAAAGATAAATCAATTTCGATAAACAATCTGAATTTGAGCTTGACCATCTGAAAACATGTGTTTTGCATATTTTTGCACATTGCGGTATTACAATATTTAATATAAACATTTGCTTTCAACCAGTTCCTACTTAAATAATTATCACTATTGTGTGATAAAATATTGCTATATTCGTTTGCATAAAAGGTATGAAGTTATTCTGGCTCTTCATTCGTGATGATAAATGTGCGGGAATTGAAAGCAGAAGACTAGGTAATTTTATCATCTTATTCAAATAAACGACTCAGTTTGTCAAATAGACTGTTATCTACATAGTTCTTGCGTAGGAACAAGTCTTGTAGTCTGACGTACTAATTGAGTATTGTTTACTTGCAGATATCCGGTGTGAAGCGAGCCCTGACGCACACCAACAGCTTCACTGGGGAGAAGCTCCCGCGTCACGGAGTGGAGAGCTCCAACGAGGAGGAACTAACGCACGTACTGGACAGTGTGGACCGATGGGGTATTGACATCTTCCGCGTTGGCGACCTCACCAGCAACCGCCCCCTCACCTGCATCGCTTACACTGCCTTCACGGTACATATTTACTTATCTTATACAACACCTTGAAAAAAAATCTTCTGCTATCACTTTTTCTTTATCTTTTGGCCTCCGCCATTCCAAGTACTTATGCTTAAATCTTTTCTATTTTCAGACCCGGGAATTGCTGAAAAGTTTGATGATCCCCTCCAAGACATTCATCACCTTTATGATGACTCTGGAGGACCACTATATAAAGGATAATCCTTTCCACAACTCCCTGCACGCAGCCGACGTCACGCAGAGCACACACGTCCTCCTGAACACGCCGGCTCTGGAGTCCGTGTTCACTCCTCTGGAAGTGTGTGCCGCTCTGTTTGCTGCCACCATTCACGATGTAGACCACCCCGGTCTCACCAATCAGTTCCTGATCAACTCCAGCTCCGAACTGGCCCTTATGTATAATGACGAATCGGTGCTAGAGAACCACCACCTGGCCGTCGCTTTCAAGCTCCTTCAGAACGAAGGTTGCGACATCTTCATCAACTTCAACAAAAAGCAACGCCAAACGCTACGCAAAATGGTGATAGACATGGTGTTATCGACAGACATGTCTAAGCACATGAGCCTGCTGGCGGACCTTAAAACAATGGTTGAAACTAAGAAAGTGGCCGGGTCCGGAGTTCTGCTCCTGGACAACTATACAGACAGGATACAGGTGCTAGAAAACTTGGTGCACTGCGCTGACCTGAGCAACCCCACCAAGCCTCTGCCGCTATACAAGAGGTGGGTGGCGCTTCTCATGGAGGAGTTCTTCCAACAAGGTGACCGCGAGCTGGAGCAGAAGATGGACATCAGTCCCATGTGCGACAGGCAGAATGCCACCATTGAGAAATCACAGGTTGGTTCATATTCATATCCCATCTTGCAACATTAATTTTATCACTTGCTCATACTTTCTCTGGCTTTAAGTCCAGGAATAGAAAGGTAGTGTATTATTAACGACATTCGTTTGTATTGTTTCCAGGTTGGTTTCATAGACTACATTGTGCATCCCCTGTGGGAGACATGGGCAGACCTCGTTCACCCAGACGCCCAGGACATCCTGGACACCCTGGAAGAGAACAGGGACTGGTATCAGAGCATGATCCCGCCGTCACCGCCGCCCGCACCCATAGACGAGCCTCCACTATCCGACAGGCCGGATAGCCGGCTGGACAAAATAAGATTTCAGGTAGATACAGTTGATATTGTGAGAAGGCGAAGGCGGAGGCGTGAATGTGATGAATGGAATGGTTCTGTAACTAATATCCATGTTTGCTTGCAGGTGACTCTTGAAGAAGGAGAGGGCTCGGAAGGAGAGGGTGGGATGTGACGGAGGTTGCTGGGCCTCTGTAAGAAACTGACGGAAAAAGTCCAGGGCTGGTGGCGCCTCAGGCAATGAACAGCATTCTATGAAAGAAGCCATGCCATGCTATGTTATGTATGGGGCAACTTTGTACTTGATTGTTTCATTATTATTACGCTGCTCTCTCTTGCCATGTAGGTAGGTAACTGTTTTCTAGTGTGTTGGGGCAGAGCCCCGTGTGGCCGACAGAAAAAGCTAAAACCCACTTTCTTATGGACGCGTTGATGATGATAGCTTTTCTATGTAGTCGTAATTTAATAAATGTGTGATATGTTTTATTTCTCTCAAATGTTGTATAAAATATTGGATGTCACATTTGATTGGAGATTATGCTTGGAAAGTTGGCCGGTGCCATTGAGAGTGTTTTGCTGATATAAATTTATCAAGCGGTTTGGAATAGCTAAGAATGTTAACAAAAATTTAAATTAATATTTATTTGACAAGACATAGTGTAAGTGTTTAAAAATTTAACTCAGTGTTTGTTGTTAATCCTATTCTAATTTGTATTCTCCATGTTCCTTTTTCTTCTTGAATATATCACCATACAAATATGTATTTCAGTTGAACTGAAACAAAGGCAGGTCCTGTTATTTTAGTCCGCTATTTATTTTTCATAAATTACAATTATTATCTTTGACATTGAAATAGAAGGATGTAATCTCATAAGCTGTAAAGTCTTGTATCAGTCGTCCATGTGGGCCCTGAGCGATCACTTATTGTAAGACAACACTGAAGTAGTGCACAAGATTCACATTATCGGTTGGTTGCCTTATGTTCCTGCGAACACATTCGCAAGAACAAGAACACAATCTCATTAGAAACTGTATGTTCTTCAGTGTTGTCCATTTGGTTACCACCAAGATCAAAGTGTTCCTGTAATAAATAAGTAACCCTTATGATTTCACAGATTATCATAGATACTCTATCTTAATGTATATTTCATGAACCACTCACTTTACTTCTGGATAGAGTTGTAAGGCCCCATATCCATTACCAGACACCATGCTGCACAATACGTACATTCATTAACTGTCATACAGTAGAGCCTTCTTTACTTCTGGGTAACTTCTGGGTGAGGCCCGTAGCTATTGCCAGACACCAAACACCTTGCTGCACACCATATTCATAAACTGTGGTGGCACATTCTTTACTTGAGGATAGAGTTGTGGACCCCGTAGACATCACCAGACAACATGCTGCACCATGTTACACCAATGTACCACAAGACAATTACATTATTCTTTACTTCTCGGTAGTTGTGAGGCCCAGTAGCTGTTACCAAACTTTGCTGCACAACACATTCATTTATCTTCAGACAATTACATACATCATAGTTCTTCACATCTGGATTTAGTTGTGAGGCCCTTAGGCATTACCAAACATTGCTGCACAATATATTCATTTACCTTCAGACCGACCATTACATGCATCACGGTTCTTCACGTCTGGATGTAGTTGTGAGGCCCTTAGGCATTACCAAACATTGCTGCACAACACATTCATTTACCTTCAGACAATTACATACATCATAGTTCTTCACGTCTGGATTTAGTTGTGAGGCCCTTAGGCATTACCAAACATTGCTGCACAATATATTCATTTACCTTCAGACCGACCATTACATGCATCACGGTTCTTCACGTCTGGATGTAGTTGTGAGGCCCTTAGGCATTACCAGACAATTACATTATTGGTTACATCTGCATATTTTAAGTAATCATTTCCTTACTTACAACAAAGATTGAATGACTGAATGTACATTACATAGAAATAACATTTGATCATCGCCAAATCTCAACTTTTCTGTATGTATTAATGCGAGTAAAGAGTTAAGGAGAGTTAGTTCGATCTGCGGTGCTGGACATTGCGCATTGGATTTTCTTGAAAATGAAAATAGTATTTAATTAGTTGTAATGATCAATGTGTCTAGAGTTAACATGATATGGATTAAAGCAGGGTGTTTCACCAGATAATTAAGGTAGTCTTACGAAATGAGATATTAACACTGTTTTATCTGTTTTAACAATTCTCAATTTTGACCTGAAGCACTTTTCGAATTTCATGCAATTAACATGAAAGAAAACTGAAGTTATGCACTTTTCAATTTGCCAAATTTGAAAACCTGGCGGATATGTATTATAAATATTTGCATATTTTGTTTGAAATCGTAAACACATTTTAAGGAAATCTCATTTGTAATAGAATGATTAATGTATTTAGTCCTTCCAACAGATAAAGTGGTAAGAAAACCAAAAACCTAGATAAACCTTACTAATCACGATATAACCAAAAAGATAGCTGTATCTACAATACATACATAGCATCCTTAACAAAATAAACATATATCTTGCGTGTGATGACATTCTGCTGATGTTTTCTGTTTTAGGTAGTCCAATACAAAGAATTTAATTGTTTAAAATGTGTATATCAATAGTGTATAGAGAAACTTCCAGTGTCCACAGAACTTACCATTTGTTGCTAGTTTGGGTGTTGAGTACCAACCCGGTAGTGGACTTGAGCAGAGCCGAGCCGAGCATCCGTGCCGAGCCGAGCCGAGCCACCCCGGAGCTTTGTAGCAAGCAAGCAAGCCCGTAGTTTCTGTTATTGTTACTACATATTACTATTACTGTTCACCCACAGTGTTTGCGTAAACTACTCCATTTGTTCATTACATTGATGTTTGTTATTCTTTACTATTGTTTCAATCAATCAATCAAATTGCTTTCCATGTGAAGCAAAAGCTTTTCATAGTTTGTTTTTCAATTAATATACAAAGGTTATTTCGATATGTGAATGAAATCATCAAAAAATACAATAATCTAAATTATTCTGTGTCTATTTATTTCTAACCTTCTCCAAAATTTCACTTTTTTTATGTTTCTAAGTCATACAGATGAAGATTAAAAAAACTACAAGTATATAACCACCAAGCTGCCAAATACATTCGGTATTCCATCAATGGGCTTATCTCTTAAACTTTTTGGAGATACGGCCACAACATCCTAATTTTTTGACAGCCACTTTTATTGTAAACCGGGTTCTTAAAATACTGAGTGATAAAACATTTGCCATTTCAAACACACCCCTTGAACTCGCAATGTGAATATTTGTATATTCACAATGAGTTTTACAAGTATACAAAGTCACCTGAATTCTCAGATCGTTTATCCAGAAGTTAGTATTGGTTTTTCTACCTGAATCGTCAATTAATGACGACAAGAGTCTTAGATCGGATGAACTAAAATTAGATATGTTGGCTGTCTTTTGGGATGTTGAGCCGTGAGCCTCAACCAATCATCCTTCACTCTCTTGGGGAGTATAGGGAATTTCTTCTGGTTTAATGATATTTATAGATGTAAAGAGATTATGGAGCACTAAGCTCTGATGAACATTATGAATCCGTTAAGTGACATAGATGAATATATAATATATCTATTTGGACGAGTATACAATAATCTCACATTTACAGAATCCTTTGGAAGTATACTCTAGGTTGGGTTTTTTTATTAAGGTAGGTAATCCACAGGAGCGCTATGGTGGTTGACGGAATGCTAGAAGAAGAAAATGTTGTTATCTGGAAAGGAACTCACTTACAATAGAAAATAGTTACCACATAATACCGCCTCAATAAGGAAAAGGAAGTAAGGAACACTTATTAACTAAAGTGAAGTTCGCGAGAGTGCTTTGGACACATGGCGGGGCAGGGAGGGTCTAGTCACATCCTGGTGGGGAAGCAAGAAGCAGGAAGCGAGAAGCAGCCGGAGCGGAACGGAAATGAAGCAAAGCTGGAAACGATAAGCAATTAGCAAGAAGCAGCGTGAGGCAGGAAGCAAAAAATTAACAAACATTAAGCTGGAAGTAGGAAATAGGAAGCAAGAAAAGCGGAAATCATGAAACAACCGGAACGCGAAGGAAGAAGCAGATGGAAGCCGGAATAGTGCAGCGGAAAGCATAAAATAAAGGGAAACTGGAAGCGAGAAGTAAGAAGCAGAGGGAAGCAACAACAGGAACTGGAAGCGAGAAGAAATGGGAAACAAAAATTATCGAAAGGCAAGAAACGAAAACTAACGCTCAATCAATTCCTTTATTGCCCATCCGACATTCCAACATTGGCTTATTAGGTTGTCATGTTTACCTGTCGATAAACTCCAACCTCCTTCCCATCCTCAGAACATGTGTTCCGAGTCCTAACAAATCACTGCCCACTAGTGTACCGGTCTCACCAGAACAGGAGTGCTCGTGGCTGGGGTGGTACAATTGAATTGTATCTTGTGTAAAGAAAACACATCGAAAATTCATTTTTCAATATAATTAAACTTAAATATTTTTTATTTAACTTTGAAATTTATTTTAAAACATAATTAATGCGATGCTTCAGATTTTACCTTTTTAATTTTAACTTTTCCTGCAGAAAACACCACTGCTTAATATACTCGTTTTTATGTATAATATTTTTAGGGTTTTATATTATTTCTGTACATTTATCAGACATTATTAGTTTTTTACAGACTTTCAGTCCCATTTTGGTCCCATATTGGCTAAGTATGTTCAGTAAATAAAATTCATTAATTAAAAAAATGTGTTTTTTTACATTTTTTAATGATTACTGAAGGGTTTAACAACCTTCGAAATTCGCAGTTGAGTTATCGCTAATGACAACCTTCCGTGATTCTCGACAATCAATTTGTTTCTTGTTTTGGATTTCAAATTAACAAGTTATTGATGAAAATCAACTTTCACAAGAGATAAATGAAAAACTGAATGGTAGTAAAATTCGAAAGGCATGGTAACTTTTGGATATTGCTGATATACAGCACATAAGAATTGAGACAGCATTATTTTAACAAATATGTTACGAACTAAGGAATCGTTCCGCGAATCCATGTATTCACATTGATTAAAAATGAATATTATTACTATAAAATCTTCTTTTTTTACGGTTTCGGGCGGCGACCCCACAGAAAACCCTTCGCGACTCCATTTATGGTACTTTATCAGATATTTTAATTATGTACCAGGTGAAGCATTTTTCACAATTTAGCTTATAATCAGTTTGTGGCTTAAAAATTAGTTTAAATAATTTAAAATTTTGAGATATGAGGTTTAAATACGATGACAATATGTCATTTTGTATTTTCCAAGTTTTATTTTAAATCCCATCTTATGCAATGGCAACGACCATCGGCCGCAGCACAAAGCGTATTCCATATTGATCAATATCAGGTCCCTGATTTGATGTTTGAAATTTGCCAACGTCTTCTGAAGTGTGTAGCACTGGTTTGCTAATGTTGCTTCCATTACACACTGGGCACTCCAGCCACCAACATTTGCAGTCCCACAACCAATGGGTGTTAACCGCCCGCACGCACTGCAATTAAATATAGCGGTTTTGGAATATTGCAGGAAAGTTCATGATGGTACTGAAATAGAATTAAATAAAAATGCCAGCCGCGGTGCGTGTTTGTAAGCGGTTTGGCGTTTTCAGCTATTCCAAAACTGTTGCGTTTAATCAAGTGCGTGCGGGCGGTAAGTGGTTGGTTAACATTTGTTTGATAACCTCTGTGACATAGTGGTAAGATCCTTATTTAGGAACTAGAGGTCGCCGGTTTGACGTTGTTCAATTTTGCAGGCTACCGACATCTGTAGTCTAGAAATTTGAAGTTACTACGTTTAACCAAAATGGTGTGAGTCCTTGCTTAGAAAATATTGTCAATTTGGTCGGTATAGCAGGTTTCATTTTTACTGCTAGACATCACGATGACAAGTGGTTTATTTACATGTGGTGGTTTTTGAAGTCTTTAAAAAGGCTCGCATTATGTGTTTTTTCGTTCCTTTCTCAACAGTAACTCGATAATAAACAAGCTCATAAGTCAGAGCGATCGTAGCAGTGTTATTCGCACAGTTCTTTATAAATATTATACCTGTTTCAATAGTTTGAAATAAATGTAAAGTTGTGTCAAGAAAACCAGTTTTTATTCAAAAAGGATCACCCCCAATTTTTATCATTTGATCCTTCAACCGGATTACGATCAGGAGATTGTATGTAAAAAAAACAAAGAACCAGCAGCCAAAAGGATACAAAATTGATTGAAACTGGAAATCATTAAGGAAAGTGGACCACATCGCAAATCTGAGATAAGTATTCAGTGCTTTCCTTCCTATCATCCATTTTATGTTTATTCAGGTCTCATGTAATTTAAACGAGATTAATCTTAAATAGAGTCAATATTATAAATAAAATCACTACCCACTTGAAAATAAGAATATAATATTATTGAATAGTGTTCTCAAATAGTATTGTCAAGGTTGTCGTGGTATTCTTTCAAACGGGTGTTTGCTAAAATAAAATAATTGTCAACCGATATTAACAAAATATAATTAAAAATGGAAAATATGAAGTCATTAATAAACAAACGCGGCGTAATCAAGGGAAAACTAACCCGATTCGCGGATTCCTTAAATGCATTGTCGGTAAATGAAATTAAATTAAGATATGAGCGGGTGAAATCATTGTTAGATGAATTCGAAGCAGTTCAACAGAAAATTGAAATGTTACCGGATTCAGACGAAATTGAAAATTATAGTCAACGAGAAGCTTTCGAAAACCAATATTTCTCAGTTTTGGCAACGGCCAAAGGTGCGATCGAATCCGTCGATCAAAGTAAGGTGGAAATTAAACTACCCAACCTCCAATTACGGGAATTTCATGGCGATCAGAAAAATTGGGTTAATTTCGTCGAAACTTTCAAGACTTTAGTCCATAACAATAGTACTTTAAGCAACGTACAAAAATTCTTTTATTTGCAATCAACTTTAAAGGGAAACGCATTAAAGATAATTGCTAATCTAGAAATTTCTGAATTAAATTACATTTCCGCTTGGGAATTATTAAATGAACGTTATGCAAATTTAAGAACTACCGTTCATAAACACATCCAAGCTCTATTTTCATTAAAAGACATGAAACAAGAAGAGCCTGTAGCATTGAGGTATCTAATTGATGAAACAAACGTTAGTTTAAAGGCATTACAAAATATCGGGGTCAAGGTAGATCAATGGGATCCATTGGTTATTTATATAATATCAAATAAATTAGACGCAGCTACCCGAAAAAATTGGGAACAATATACATTACAAGACGAATTACCTACGTTAAAGGAATTCTTAAAATGTTTATCTGCTAGAGGCCAAGTATTGGAACTGATGAACGCTTCTGAGAAAAAATTTTCTAGCTTACATAAAACACAACTAGGCAACAATAATTGCAAAAAAGATTCATCAGTATTTTTAGCGGTAAAGGCTAACAACTGCATTTATTGTAACGAGAAAGGTCACCATATTTATTATTGTAAAAAATTTCTAAAATTAAAATTACATGAGAGGATTGATGATACGAAATCAATCCAAGCTTGTTTTAAATGTTTAAAGGTGGGTCACCAGGCACAGAGTTGCAAGGCAACCTTTTCTTGCAGGCGTTGTGGCAAAGATAATCACAACACCTTGCTACACAATGAGGTACCTCTGCGGGAGGCCTCCAATATGGATGCTGATAACGAGGTTTCAGTATCGAATTTTTCTGCATCGGATAAAGCAGAAAAAATAATATTATTGTCAACTGCCAACATAGGAGTTGTGGGTAGTAACAATAAAATTTTTAAAGCCCGCATTCTGATTGATTCAGGGGCCCAGTCAAATTTTATGAGAGCAGAATTTGCTAATAAATTAAATTTACCATGTGAATTGATAAACAAACCCGTTTCTGGGATTTATAATAACATCACTCACATAAAAAAGAGAATTTCAGTGGAGATGAATTCGCTTCATACTGATTATAAAAGTGAAATATCATGTCTGATTTTACAGGAGATTACAACAAATTTACCACAAGTGACAATGGCGAAAAAAGACTTCAAGTTACCACGAGGATTGGAGCTAGCTGACCCGAACTTCAATATAGCTGCACCCATCGACATCCTGTTGGGCGCGGAGAGCTTTTGGGAAATCCTAACCAACGATAGATTGAAACTCGAATCGGGACCAACACTTCAACGTACGCAACTGGGATGGATCATATCAGGACCAATCCACATGTACCCAAAGCAAAGGCCTGTATCAGATTGTTGTAATTTATCTATAAATAAAATAAGTCATCAAATAGAAAAATTTTGGAAATTGGAGGAGATTAATCCCACTAAGATTCTAAATCATGAAGAAAAGGCTTGTGAAGCCAGTTTTGCTAGTACTCATACTAGACAAGACGACGGTAGATACGTAGTAAGTTTACCGCGTCGAGCAAGCATTGATCAGCTGGGAAGTTCATTGCTCACTGCTGAAAAAAGATTTAAAAATTTAGAGAGAAAATTTGTGTCAAATCCCGAATTGAAGACACAATATATACAATTCATGCGTGAATATGAGGAATTAGGTCATATGGAGGTGTGTGACCAGTCAAAGGGGGATCGTGAATCCTATTTTTTACCTCATCACGCTGTAATAAAAGAATCAAGCACTACTACTAAAGTGAGGGTCGTTTTTGACGGCTCCGCCAAAACTTCAAATGGAATTTCTCTCAATGACGCCTTGATGACAGGACCTGTTATACAAAAGGACTTATACACCCAACTATTGCATTTCAGGAAACATCAAGTAGTACTGACGGCTGACATCGAGAAGATGTACCGCCAGATTAACGTGTGTGAAGCGGACCGTGACCTGCAGAAGATAGTGTGGCGCGAGTCGCCGCAGGAGGTGCTCAAGCATTACCGTCTGAAGACAGTCACATATGGTCTGGGGCCTTCCTCTTTCTTAGCCACTAGAAGTCTACGGCAAATTGGTATGGATAACAATATAAATTTTCCTAGAGCTAGTCAGGTCATAGAAAATGACTTCTATATGGATGACTTGTTAACCGGAGGAGATGACATGGAATCCTGTAGAGAGTTAAAAGAGCAATTAATCAACATCTTTTTGTCTGCGGGGATGACCTTGAGGAAATGGAGGTCCAATGTCTTGGAGTTGTCAGCCGAGTCGGGCCAAGCTAAGATTGCCGAATCAGGCAATTCTGAAAAAATTATTACTGACAATCCAAAGACTGAGAAAATATTAGGATTAATATGGAATAATGAATCTGATTATTTTTCTTATGTAATAATGAAACCATCAAGTCGAACCGAGAGTAAAAGACAGATATTATCTTGCATCGCATCAACCTTCGATCCATTAGGTCTTCTAGGACCGATTATAGTTGTAGCCAAATTGATAATGCAGAAGTTATGGCAGTCTAAAGCAGCGTGGGATGATCCATTACCTAATGAAATATTAGCACCCTGGAGGTCCTACCTTTATTATTAATTCAACTAAATGTGTTGAAAATACCAAGAAAAATTATTTGCAGGCAATCTACATATCTACAACTACACGGTTTTTGCGACTCATCTGAGAAAGCTTACGGAGCCTGCGTTTATATGGTGTCAGTGGACCATGTCGGTAAGCGGCATTCACATTTAATAACGTCCAAATCAAGAGTGGCGCCATTGAAGTGTATTTCCCTGCCCAAGTTGGAGCTTTGTAGTGCTGTGCTACTGGCGAAATTAATTAAAAA
The DNA here is from genome assembly GCA_026573805.1 of Hesperophylax magnus. NCBI lineage: Eukaryota > Metazoa > Arthropoda > Insecta > Trichoptera > Limnephilidae > Hesperophylax > Hesperophylax magnus. The sequence continues at coordinate 3,034,855 of JAIUSX010000002.1, forward strand.
TGTAAAACAAGCGCTAAATATAGTGGAGATCGACACACATTATTGGTGTGACTCCATGATAACGTTGTGCTGGCTGAAAGGTCAACCTACGAGATGGGCTACTTTCGTTGCAAACCGAGTAGCTGAAATACAAGAACTTAGTGATCCAGATCTATGGAGACATGTATCATCAGCCGACAATGCAGCAGATATACTTTCAAGAGGAACCACTACAGATAAATTGATAAATTCTGCAATATGGTGGAATGGACCAAGTTGGTTGACCGAGGGAGTCAACGCTTGGCCTATATCAAATATTTCGTGTTCAAACCCTCCGGAACTCAAAGGCAAAAATATTCTATTATCCACAGATATTCAAGAATGGGAGATATTTGAAAAATTCTCATCATTTATTAAATTGAAAAGAGTTACTACGTATGTATTGCGATTTGTCAATAACTGCAGAAATGTTAAGGGTAAAATTTCAGACAATTTAAGTGTGGCTGAATTGGAATCAGGCTTGAAATGTCTATTGAGATCAGCTCAAATACACGCCTTTCAAAAGGAATTGAAAGAATTAAAAAACCATGGCATCGTCAACAAGAAAAGTAATTTAAAATCTCTTAATCCCTTCTTACATGATGGTCTAATATATGTAGGCGGTAGGTTGAATTTGGCTACACATTTATCTTACCAACAAAAACACCCAATTATCTTGCCGGCTAAACATAAGCTAACTGAATTGATAATACGTCACTACCATTATGTAAACCTACACGCAGGACCTCAAGCTTTGTTAGCTGAAATACGATTAAAATTTTGGCCCATCTTTGGTAAAAATACTATTAAAAAGATATTACATAAATGTATTGTATGTTTTAGATGTCGTCCCCGAACCGGTCATCAAATCATGGGAAATTTGCCACCCGAAAGAATTACGCCGAGTCGTCCTTTCACTATCACCGGAATAGATTACGCCGGACCAATTCTAATTAAAAGTGGGACGCTGAGGAAGGCTTCCCTCGTAAAATCGTATTTATGTATCTTTATTTGCTTCTCAACCAAGGCTGTTCACTTGGAATTAGTTTCGGATTTATCTAGCAATGCTTTTTTGAACAGTTTAAAAAGGTTTATATCCCGTAGGGGACAACCTGAAAAGATCTTTTCCGACAATGCTAGTAATTTTAAAGGAGCTAGCAGCAGGCTCAAAGAGCTGTACACCAGCTTGAGGGAAAACAACGACAATATTCAAAATTATTTAGTGAACAGAGGTATTGAGTGGAAGTTCATAACCCCTCGAGCCCCTAATCAGGGAGGTTTGTGGGAAGCAGCAGTAAAATCAGCAAAGTTCCATTTGTATAGAATCACTAACAATTCTTCATTAACATTTGAACTCTTGTATACCTTAATTTGTCAGATTGAGGCCTGTTTGAACTCCCGTCCATTAACTTCCTTATCCGACGACATCCATGATTGCCAACCTCTTACCCCAAACCATTTCCTTATAGGCACTGAACCCTGTATCATTCCTGAGAGAGACGTCCGGGCGATACCGGACAACAGACTAACTCAATATCAGAGGATCAGTTCGCTAATTCAATCTTTTTGGTCTAGATGGAAGCAAGATTACCTGATGGAACTACAAAAGAGGACTAAATGGCAGACCAGCACTCAACGGGCACTGCAAAAAGACGATCTGGTGATTTTAAAGGAAGATCATTTACCTCCACCTTTATGGAAAATGGCCCGAATTCTGCATACACACCCTGGAGCGGATGGAGTAATACGAGTTGTTACCCTAAAAACACCTCAAGGAGTCTTTGTGAGGCCCATCACAAAGATATGTCTGATGCCCCTGGATTCAGACACTAAACCTGTAATTGACGTCCCGGACCTTACCAAGGATTGATTATGTACATTACACTATGATGCTTATCTTCTCGACTCCACCTTGGATGGATCAAGCAGAAGACCTGAGAAGAAAGAAGAAAAAAAAAGGAACAATAATTGTGTTGTGTTCAGTGTGAACTATATTATTTGTGTTATTGAACTATTTAAATATGTAAAAATTAGTATGCAGACGTGTGTAATTTAGTCATTTTTGAATTTTTTTTGGTTATTTAATAGGATTAATAATTTTCTAGTTATTTTTAGTTAATTAATAGAGTAATTCAACAGCATTTATACAGTTAAATTTATAAGTTTACCAGTAGGGCATAAAAAAAAGGGGGTTTTATTTTGTTAATTTCTGCTATTTTGAATTATTTTGTTAGTATTTTTGTGGTATATTTAGATTAAGAATTTTTAGTTTATTCTGTTTGTTTTATAGTTTATTTTTAAATAGATTATCATTCAAAAATTTAGTGCAATTTTTGAATCCCGCCCCCTGGCAATATGTTCAATTTTGCAGGCTACCGACATCTGTAGTCTAGAAATTTGAAGTTACTACGTTTAACCAAAATGGTGTGAGTCCTTGCTTAGAAAATATTGTCAATTTGGTCGGTATAGCAGGTTTCATTTTTACTGCTAGACATCACGATGACAAGTGGTTTATTTACATGTGGTGGTTTTTGAAGTCTTTAAAAAGGCTCGCATTATGTGTTTTTTCGTTCCTTTCTCAACAGTAACTCGATAATAAACAAGCTCATAAGTCAGAGCGATCGTAGCAGTGTTATTCGCACAGTTCTTTATAAATATTATACCTGTTTCAATAGTTTGAAATAAATGTAAAGTTGTGTCAAGAAAACCAGTTTTTATTAAAAAAGGATCACCCCCAATTTTTAACAGACGTCCTGTATCTTTTGCACAAAGAATTCAAATAAAATAAATATGCAAAACCTACATTTGCACTTCGTTCCAGAGTGGAAAATACTCTTTGGTTTCTTTACGGCTCTGTGCCATTGTGGCTCCTGTGCGTTATCCCATAATAACAAAAAAAAAATTATTGATTTAAAACTTACTGTGAAAAAAATAATACGGTGACATCTGTGTTTTTCCACACAAAATATATTTATTCAATAGAGAGTAAATCAAAAAGTAAACAATGTGCATTCAATAACAATATTTAAAAAATTTAAAAACAAACATTTATAAAATCATCATTAGCGATTTCTTCTTCCACTACCACGATTTGACAATATCTTATTTAACCTTTCATGCATCTTAGTAGCCAGTTTTATAGTACACACTGATTCCAAGTCCCCTTCAAGGTGCACATCCAAGATTTTATATTTACTTTTAGTTATAGCTTCGGGAATATTTTCAAAGGTGGTGTCATATTTTGAGCACAACTCGCACTGGTACCACTCGTGGGATGAAGATGATTTTGTATCAGATATTTCCTTACTACAGTTACTACTTGAATCAGAACTTTGGCGGTCTCTGTCACTATCTTCGGAAACAGCCGTATCTGAACATCTCACTGAACACACTAATCTGTAAATAAAAACAAACAATATTATGATTTTTAGTGAATATTAAGGATATACTTGTACACCTGTAATATATTACTAAACACAAAATCAACATAGACAACAAAGTGAAATAAAATAATATGAATATTAAAAAGATCATGTCAACTTATTACAGTTATTATTAATGCATTATTCTAAAATACAGAAGTTTGGAATATCAAACCCTAAATACGGGAATGTATAAACCATGGCATCCATGGTACCGTTGATGTTATAGCATTTTTCTGAGGAATGGTTTTTTTTTACCTGTTCCCTTTAGTATTTTAATCAAAAATTAAAAATATTAGAAAGTTGTAAGAAAATGACAAAACAGCCAAATGGAAATCAACCGGGAACTGGTTCCATGTCGGTTTCCGGAATCGGTTTCAAACATAATGGATCAGGAAAAATACTGCACTATCTTTGGTCGAAATGGATTTGACCAATTTCGAAAGTAAAAGAGTAGGATTTGATCACTTTTTGATAAATACAATTTTTCATTATTCCAAAATTGTTATAATATTAACCTTAATAATTAAGCTTAAATGTTAATAAGCTAACCAAAAGTTTTAACTTGTTTTCAGGAAAAATATAAGTATCGAACAACTTTTTAAAGTAAATGTTATAATGTTACGTAAAAATTTTGATACAGATTAAATAATAATAATATTTATTGGATTTGACCACTTTTAATCCTAAGCTAAAGCTTATTGCTATTCAAAAAACTAATGAATGAATTTTTTTTTTTTTTTTAAAGAAAGACAAACATTCCCGGGTTACGAATAACCTGACAATATTTGAAAATCTCCTACTACCACCACAGTAAGCGGAAAACGTTGCTTGTGTTGTGATGGAAAACTTAACCAGCCGAGGAATTGAACACACTACGCCTGGGTGGGACCCAAACGCGATGTCAACTCGGCCACCGACCGGTCAAAACATTGGTGTACATTGGAAGAAGTGAATGAATTATCCTGGCCAACAGATTATGTTACTACAGTGTCCAAAAACATTTCATTTCGAATCCCTATTTGACACTTATCAATAAAGATGTTGGTTGATAACTTTAGTCAGGGCCGGCCCTAAGCCAAACGGCGCCTGGTGCGGTAAAATTTTTGGCTCCCCTTGTCAAAACCAGTGGACGCCTAGGCACTAGGTAGTAGGTAGTAGGTATTAGGTAGATGATCACTGTAATCAATAATATTTGGATGATTGTATGTTTATGTAGAGCCGTTTCATGCAAATAATAATAATCTCAATGGCAATGTGTTAGATATTATCCGTGCCTTGGCAATTCAGCGCCCGTAGCGTACTGCTCCGATTGCGCCCGCATAGGGCCGGCCCTGACTTCAGTGATTAAGACAGTGTCCTTGGGCATAAGGAACTGGAGGCACACAGCAGGACTCTGAGGGGGTGTTTCATGTTGATAACTTATTCATAGGTTACGTTTTATTTATTTATAAAGTCCGAGTTTACTATTCGCTACTTGAACCTATGAATAGTGGCTATATTTCGGATAAGTTAGCCGAGTTTTGTACCTATTGCGAGTATTTATTTGTTTATTTATTAATATACGTTATCCTATAGATCAAGAAGACAGCGAAATACCGCCCAAGGGTTATAGCACCGACGATAATAAAATAAAGGAATGAAGAATTTATTACACTCACACAAATTTCTGATAATCACGAACTTTTGACGAACGTCGTTTTTTCATTTTTATTGAGGGTACAGAAGATGATCGGGAAGAACTTCTAAAACAAATAAAAGACTTCATTATTTACCAATATTTCGTTATTTACCTGGAAAGTAAAATAAATTAACCATTAACATCAACAACACCCTAACCAGGGGCCCTACTCTGTATCTCTCGGGTTAACAAACCAGTAAATTGGTGGTTTAACCTTTACTTGCCGGTGCTGTCAACTGAGTGAACATTGTCTCTAAATAATAAAATATCTCTGTAAATATACTAAACATAAGGTTCAAATTTTTTGGTATTCCTCAGCAATACATTTAAGTATTGCATTAAGTAATTACAATACAAAAATATTTACTGAGTGTATAGCACCGGAAGACGAGGAATTTTTTAACACTGTAAGGGAAGGGTTAATACGGGTTTGTGACGTGGCTAAACCGGCGTCAGGAAAGTTTCGAAAGATACAGAGTAGGCCCCCTGTTGGTTACATATAAGAATGAAAGGTAGGGTTAAAACCCTATTGACACAAAGTTAAATGTGTGAAGAATTTTAATAGACACAAAACACAACAAAAATAAAGGAATATATAAAAATACACTCCAGCAGTTGTAAGGAACAATGAGTAATACATTTTTGAAAACCAAACATGGAAGACAATGATGATAACAAAAAAAATTATAAAATATCTGTTTTACTCCAATATTTTTTTATGTTTAATAATTTATCAACTTGTGAGGAGAACTACTTATCTACAATAATGCAAAGATATTAACACTGTAAATATCTTCTGCTTGCAGGAGGTTTTACGTGTATTGTAATATGTATATGTAAAACACTCCTAAGTTCGCTTTTGGAAACTCAAAATCAAAACATTTCAGTGTCAGAAAAACTGAATTTCCCAAAACGAATGCCAGACAAAATATTAATATGCCTACAATAAATTATATAACCACTCGAGCGGTTGCGGTATTTACAAAATAATTGCCTCGAGTGATTGCCGGATATTTCTAGGCATCCAGTTTTGGATTTGACAGCGTTCATTATAAAATCATACCTTCGAATATTAATAGAGAAACACATAAACTGCTTGCTGTGGTTAAAAGCCAATGAATCCATATATATTTCATTGTTTATCACATATTTGTAGGTTTTACAGATGAACGGAAATTTAAAAATAAATTGACATAAATTCTAAAAAATCGTCCTCCCAAATTTAAGCAGCCATTGCTCAAGGCCTAGAGCGATGAGACCTGAATATTGGTAGTCATCGTTCAAGGCCTAGAGCGATGAGACCTAAATATGGGTACCAATCGTTCGACTAGATAATATACCTATTTATATTTTGATGAATTACATTCAGAAAAATATTATTTTATTTCGGGCTAATTACAGCGACCTTGATTTTTCAGAAAAAAGCACTAAATAAATTATCCAATTATTATTATTGTTATTTTTATTAAAAATTGTAGTGTTTTAATTTTCTTGTAGGGTAACTTATAGGGAGTTCACATCTCCCGGAAATAACAATAATATTTACAGTTCCCCACATTCAGTGCGACTGGTAACATTACAACCTCGCTCACGATGCCTCACGAGGAAATCATTTCATTCTCTCTCCAGTGGTCTCAGCCGCCGGTTTAGCCCTAAATCCCCTCTAACGTACGCAATTTGTTTTGTTAATAATAATTGTAACGTGAGTTTGTTAAAATAAAAACTAAATTTAAAATATTCGAATTCTGATTTTACCAGAGATGTGCTTTATTTCAAATAAATCCATTTCAAATGGAAATGCAAAATGCAAAATGGGTATTTTCCATTTTGCATTTTAAATGCTTTTCTATAAACCATTTTGCATTTTGCATTTTAAATGCTTTTCTCGATGCATTTTCCATTTTAAATGCTTTTTTGCAATATTCTTCCTACTATCTGCACTCATCTTTTTTTCATAAGCCCCGAATATCAGTCGGTCCTCAACCTCGCTATGAGAGATAATTTCCATTTGTCAAGTTGCTCCCTGGTAGGAGCCCTGGCAATTGAGTGATACCATTACAAAAAATACTGATTCAAATACTGAACATGGGGCCATGACGCTGTAATATTAAATGTAAGATAGCAGTTTCTATGTTTTTACGTTGGCAACATTAGTCCCGCGAAAATTTTTTGTGGTTTCATAATCTGTAGTCGTGGTGTTTTTGGATTTACCATCATGTAATATGTTTGTTCTACATTGATTTCCACTATTAAATGACAAAATTGTTTAAAAATTCTATAATTATTTTAATTGTTTGACCTGAGAAACCATTTTGCATTTTCGATGCATTTTGAAAATAGGTATTTTGCATTTTGCATTTTGCATTTGAAATGCTTTTCTAAAAACCATTTTGCATTTTGCACTTTCAAATGGAAAAGTTTTGACCCATTTCCATTTTGCATTTCAAATGGTTTTGGGTACCCATTTTGCACATCTCTGGATTTTACACACCGAGAGTAATCATCCAACCTTGGATTCTGCGGATTGGAGAACCACAGAACCATCCAGCCAACTATCCATTTAAATTGGCGATAATCACAATCCTCCAAAGTCTCTTGAAAATTTTTGTAATCTGAACTTTGAAAGTTTTACACACTATAAGTTTACAGTGTTATTAGTTTTTCCTTGGTATGTATATGAATTCGAAAAATGACATTTCTTATAGGTTCATACATGTTTTATTTGTTGCAGTAGTAGTTAGAATAAAATTAGTTCTTAAAAGATTAAAAATAGTATGAAAATTATAACCTACTTTGCACTGTACAATAAGGAAGTTGAGTCCATTTTTTTTTTTTTTTTTTATCAATGTTCGCATTCAAACTTAAATACTGGTATTTTTTTTTTTTTTTTTAAAGTTTGTTTTCATAATTAAATTAATTCTCAAAGTTTAAATTTTATTAAGCCCGCCAAAACGAGCGGAATCCGAGCGGTAAGAGGCGGGGTGTGGTGTGACGTCATTAGAACTGTGAAAACCACGTCGCATAAGCATTTTGTATCGAAAAATTTGTAATTCTTCAACAAGGAATTCCAGTAATTTTTTTACCAATGTTAACCGTCTATTAGAATTGATGTTATTAAAAAAAAAAGAAAATTGATTAAGATTTCATAGTTAAATTAATATTTTAAGTTAGAATATTTGCTTTTCTCGCCCAGTACGGTACTTGTACGGTATTGCCGTCGCTACTTGTTGACGTTCCCCGCGCGAATTCAGGACCACCGCGCAGAAAAGTAAAGACCAATAGTAAAATAACGGTTTACAGCCCAGTTCACTGTTTGACTTTTCTGGGCGGCCGGCGGCCTGAAGTGTATCACATGCTATGTGACATGTATAATAATAAAAACTTCTAAGTTATGCAATAAACAACATATTATTATAAAGCACTCTACGAATATGTATCTTTAGAAATCCATTTCATATAATAATAACAACAAATACGTACATATATTTGACAAACCCAAATAAATCTTTGGCCTATACACCTCTCTCATCTAAACCGACCATCTCTCATGTAATAGAAAGAGATGCACCATAGGTGATCTGTTGTACGTACAATCACGACACATGTGACGTCAGAATTCTTTCGACCAATCGTGGAGCGTATATAGTCAATTGCTATTCAATGCTTTTTCAAGAACGTTTAACTAATTCGAAGAATAATAATATAGAAATATATTTATATATTTAGAATCGATATTTTTTGATCTACATGAACATATATTTTATAAGTCAAAATATTTTTTACTCAACTTCCTTATTATGGCCATGGCTAGTTTTTATTCATTTGGTTTAACTTGTGTGAGAAACAACAAAATTCCAATTCAGTCTCAAAGAACTTCTATGCAGTCAATTTAATCGGCTTTTCTGTTGAGATATCAAAAGGAATGAGTTTCGAATTTTAATAATGATTTATCAAAGTAAAGTTTTTTTTTTAAGTTTCTTTATTCAAAAAATTATTAGTTACATGCATTGAGGAATTTTTCGACCACCATGCTAGGCACATGCCCGTGTTATGGTGGTCGAAAGTAAAGATAATCAACATAATTATAAGAACCTACATAAATTTATACTGAGAATAATATAATACAGTCGATTGTGCTTAATTGGTACAAAGGTTTATCGGGACAGCCGGTTATTTAGGTCAAAACCCAAGGAACAGAAACCAAATAAACAAACTAATACTCACTTACTTCGGTTTTTTGGGACACCGTAATTGGCATAAATTCTGATCTGAGGTTGATGCAATAAAAGTAAAGAATGTAAGCTAATTTTAGAATTGCAGTATGCGGCGCAGGTGAAGGGAGGGGAGGACATGCGCCGCGCAACGGAAGTTCCGAGTTCATACGGCAGTTTCCGGTAGACTTCATTCATGCCGGCTGTTTGTCGCCTGTTGACATTCATCAACGTAAAGTTGTTAAGTTCGCAGAGTACTGCCGCAAGTGTAAGAAGTCATTTTTTGGATTACTGTTACATATTATAATATGTAACTATTTGTTCAGGATGTTTTTTGTTATTCGTACCAATCTTTGACTATTTCAGTTTTCATATTCATAACGCAGGTACCTATAGTTAGAACATAATTATTTTTATCTAATAAGTGTTTTTAAAAATTTTAATTATACTTTGAAAACACATTCAAGAGAACTCTAATAAATGTAATATAATGTAAACATACCATCGATCAACTAATCAATGATACATACATATAAAAAAGCTCCATAAACAATAATTTTGTGTCACTTATTTGGGTCAAAATGTTCAGGCCCAATATGTCCCAATTAAGCAGAATCGACTGTATATATAATATTCCAATTTTTTGGTGTTTTAAATTCACAGTGGATGACATATGGTAACATTCTATAGGGCAGGGCTTCCCAAACTTTTTTCAACTATGACGCCCTTGGGAAATTGCCATATTTTTGCGACGCCCCCCCCCCCGGTGACTAAAAATCTAAGCCCCCGCCGCTCATTTGTACCAAGCGTAGTATTTTGAAGCCCCCCCCTGAACGGGTCACGTAGTATGGGTACGTTACCTAATAACAATTTGTCAGAAAAACTCCAAATAGTATCTAATTTTTTTATTAGAAAATAAAGAACACAACATAAAAACAAAAATGGAAGAAAACAAAAAAGATAAAAAAGCAATTTTTTTCTTTGGTATTAATGAGAAGGATGTGCTTGCTTTTCTGAGCATAGTTTCTCAAAACGAGGTTGAAGTTTCGAAATCGCCACTCTCGTCTCTGCCTCTAAATATATTTTTGATCTGTACTTATTCTTAATTACTGCAACTGCAGAGAAACCTGTCTCACACAAGTATGATGTCGCAAACGGTAATAAAACCCTTAACGCTGCAGTGCTGATGGAACGATATTCTTGATAAACTGAGCTCCAAAATTGCGGCCTGAAGTGGCGCGGGACTGATGTGGAAGACGCTATAAAGATTGCCTCACGACGCCCCTGGGATGATCCCGCGGCGCCCCGGGGCGTCGCGACTCACAGTTAGGGAAGCCCTGCTATAGGGTAAAAATAGTAACAATCACAAGAAACATAGTCAATCATTTATGTATACATACAGTGTGTTTCTGGGAGAATGACAAACTGGTTTTTGGTGTTTGCGTAATGCACATCTACTTGTATCAACTGAATTATTGTATGGAGTTGACAGAGGAGGAAATTGTCTAGAATCCTTCTTCTTTAGTGATTTTCCATTGAAATTTGTTTGATTAAAGTCCGTTTTGTCATTTGAAATTGTAAGTCCACTATCTCTTGTTCCATTGTACAGATCAATACCGTTAGAAACTGTTTCTCTTCGGTTGTCAGAATTTGGCCACTTGTTATTTGAGACAGGAAGGCCTGTTGTTTCTCTTCTGCTGGAAGATCTTTGTTGAAAATTTTCAATTGGTTGCTGACTATTTTTTTTACTGTTGGAAATTGACGAATGCTCTCTCTTCTTTTAGGCATCGGTTGAGAACTATTTCTTCTATCGTTGTTGACCACTGGCACTTCTACCATTCGAAGATATTCTACGATGATTTCTTCTTGCATTACAAATTTTAAAGTTATTAATTAAGAGTTCATGAAATAAAAATATATTACTTCGACTAGAACAGCCAATTATCAGAGATACATACAAAAGCCTAGCCTTAGATATAAAACCTTAAACATATCATGGTAAATACAGATTACAATATTTATATTAATATGATGGGTGCAAAGACACCCATGTCATGTTTGTAATAATATAGTGCAACCCAAATCACAATACATATAATACTAACTGTTGATACTTACAGTTTATTTCTTGGAGAGTGGCATACTGGTTTTTGGTGCATCGGTGAATTGTCTCTTTGATTACATGTGCATTTATTTTTACGTCTGTCTGGGTAAGCAAGGGATGTGTCATATTGATTATCACTTGAAGAATCCTTTTTATGTTTTCTGCCATTAGACATTAATGGAGCATTGTCAGTTTCTCTGTCAGAACTTGGTATCTCACTATTTCTTCTATCAGCAGGGGCTGGACGAATATTGTCACTTCTATCATAAGAAGTTGTCGGTTGAGCGCTAGTTCTTCTACTGTTAATAATATTTTGATCACTATTGTTTTGCCCTTCAGAAATTCTTTTTTGATCATCACTTTTTCCACGGGAAGATTTCTCATCAATCTTCTTTATGGTTGCTTTATTTACTATTTCTATTTTTGGAGCCAGGATTCCCTAAAATATATAAATTAATCATAATACAATCTGCTATAAATAAAGTGTGGCAGGATTCATTCACAGAGATAAAGACATAATAGCTTACTGGAAACAAGCAGGCTGGTTTCATGAGCAGATCAATTTGGGAGGAAATACAGACTTCAGGCGGATAAAGCAAATCCTCAAGGATTCCAACATATGTGGCAAGAATTCTGCCTTGACCTTTTTTATAGCCATTTGGCCACTGCAACAACTCGCAACATACCATTTCTCTAGCTAAAACCAATTCATTGAAAAATAAGTAGCAAAATGTTAACAGGTAGAATCTATGAAAATAATATTCCTTGTTTGTGCAATACCTGGCTGATTAAATGACTATGTATTTCTTGAGCTGGTTTAAATTAAAGTATGCTTTACACTACATTACAATGAAACATACTTGAAGTTTAGTTTTTTCAGTCCCTCGAAGACTTCATTAAAAAAAAAAAACCCAATTTATCCCACATAAGGTTTTCCCGCTTAGGAAAAATTTTTTTTAGTCCCTTTGAAAACTTATTGAAAGTTTTACACATTTTGGCAAAAGTCAGTAATTCGAAACTCTAACTGACCAAGCTATGCAGTTTAAAAACGCCATATGGTACAAAAATGAGATAGATTAACTATTTTTCTCAGTTCCTGTAAAATCACAAAAATGTTCCATGTTCCGTGACATCTTCATCGACTAACCATCACGCCGTTTATTTGCATGGGTAGGAAGAGAGGGTTGAGTACCAAACAACCTAGCCTTGGCTCACACTACTTGCTTCATTCACGTTCATACATTATTTCATACAATTATTAATGAATGATTATGTTTAAAAAATATTGAAAAGTGTTGAGAAAAATATATCAGAAAATCAAAAAAAACTTTTGATAGCGCTATAAAATATATCTACCTAAGACATTGTGCACTTTTGATTCGGAATCAATATTTTTGAATGTTTTTGTAAAATTAAATGCTGTGTTAAAGATCAGAGGAAATATGGGCGTCACCGCTGCAGTTCTGGACCTGCTTCCCAGCATCTTAAGAGATAGAGAGACAAGTCCATTTGGACACAGCCAAACTCCGGGACAATTAATCTGAAAGATTGAAATAAATATATTATTATTGACATAGGAACTTACCTAATATATACAACAGAACATGCCAAAATATATTACATACTTATATACTAGAACTTTATATTATATTATAAAAGTTTGCAAATGTTTATAAGAGTGCAGCCAAGATAATGATTTACAAAACTAAACTATAAAAACTTCAATGTTTCATGGGTGCCATAGCTAACAGCTTGGCTGTACATAAAAAGAGAGCATTTTTTGTTATATTGACATTTTATAAGGTGAATAGGAATTATCTGTAAAGTATCTTATTTATTTATTCATTCTTAACAGTAAATAAATAATTGCACATCATTCAAGTCTACATTAAAGAAAGATAAATATTCCCAGGCTATGAATAAACTGAGAATATTTGAATTCCTCCTACTTACTTACTACCATCATCATGAGCGTAAAATGTTGATTGTACAATGATGGAGGACTTGCTAGCAGAAGAAGCAGAGGATTGAATCCAGGACGCCTAAATTGAAACCAGATGCTTTGGATCGCTCAACCAACTCACTATTTCTACAGAGAAAGTTACGTACAATTGTAACGATTTTTAGTCTATTAATTATTACATACATATATATAAGGCCCCTAGCATCTCTGCACACATGAGACTCCTCAGGCTGAGATGGGCTGGGCATGTACAGAGAATGCCGGATACACGCGTCCCAAAAAGAATTCTGACTGGTCACCCAGGTGGAAAGAGAAAAGTGGGAAGACCCAGACTGAGGTGGGAAGATGAGGTAAGAGGGGATGCAGCACAGCTTCTCCAGGTGACAAACTGGAAGTCAGCCGCTGAGGACAGGAGGAGTTGGAGGCGACTGTTGCAGGAGGCCAAAGCTCGATATGGGCTGTAGCGCCATCGAAGAAGAAGAAGAATTATTACATACATTAATGGAAAAGATAATGACTTACCAATCGCACTACTAAATCTACTGTCAATGTATAGTCACTTTTAGACATTAAACTGAAAACACTCAAAAGCCATAACACACAAAATTATATTACACAGAACTTAAAAAAATACATTAAACTGTTAACAAAGTTCATTTTAATAAATAGATAATAAAACCAATATTGATATATTTACAATAAATATTATTACGTCCACTGTCAAATAAATTTCCTGACAAAAGCGAGTTATTGCTAACGTCAGACGGAAAGTCAAAACAAAACGTAGTCGTGGAAACGATGTCGATATATTTGCGGGTAATTTTATTTCAGGCGTCGTAGTTAATATACCTATTTTATATAATGTTTCGGGGGAAGTACCTTGCTGGTTATCAAAACATCAGATATAATAATTATTAATCAATAATCGTTACAATTTTGTTCAAAAATTCTTATCATAGCTTTTGTTGTGTTAGTTTATACCAGTGGTTCTCTAAACAGTAATGTTGATTATTCAGATTTGAAGGCTGGTATCGCTCGTGCCAACTCTGGCGGAGTAAAAAGGTACTATCCAACACGGCTACCATCTTGACAGGATTGACCGGACACGGAACACACAAACAAATTTACAGACGGATGAAATGCAAATCGCTCGAGTTAGTATAAGATTTCGCTGCGATCAGTCAATTATGTAAACTTCGGTCCCAACTACCAACTAACCAACAACTAAGAGTACCAGAGGTATTTCTCAAACTAATAGAGTAAATGTAAACTTCGCTGCGATCAGTCAATTATGTAAACTTCGGTCCCAACTACCAACTAATCAACAACTAAGAGTACCAGAGGTATTTCTCAAACTAATGAAATACCTCTGGTACTCTTAGTTGTTGGTTACATTAGAGTAAATGTAAACTTCGCTGCGATCAGTCAATTATGTAAACTTCGCTGCGATCAGTCAATTATGTAAACTTCGGTCCCAACTACCAACTAACCAACAACTAAGAGTACCAGAGGTATTTCTCAAACTAATAGAGTAAATGTAAACTTTGCTGCGATCAGTCAATTATGTAAACTTCGGTCCCAACTACCAACTAACCAACAACTAAGAGTACCAGAGGTATTTCTCAAACTAATAGAGTAAATGTAAACTTTGCTGCGATCAGTCAATTATGTAAACTTCGGTCCCAACTACCAACTAACCAACAACTAAGAGTACCAGAGGTATTTCTCAAACTAATAGAGTAAATGTAAACTTCGCTGCGATCAGTCAATTATGTAAACTTCGGTCCCAACTACCAACTAATCAACAACTAAGAGTACCAGAGGTATTTCTCAAACTAATGAAATACCTCTGGTACTCTTAGTTGTTGGTTACATTAGAGTAAATGTAAACTTCGCTGCGATCAGTCAATTATGTAAACTTCGCTGCGATCAGTCAATTATGTAAACTTCGGTCCCAACTACCAACTAACCAACAACTAAGAGTACCAGAGGTATTTCTCAAACTAATAGAGTAAATGTAAACTTTGCTGCGATCAGTCAATTATGTAAACTTCGGTCCCAACTACCAACTAACCAACAACTAAGAGTACCAGAGGTATTTCTCAAACTAATAGAGTAAATGTAAACTTTGCTGCGATCAGTCAATTATGTAAACTTCGGTCCCAACTACCAACTAACCAACAACTAAGAGTACCAGAGGTATTTCTCAAACTAATAGAGTAAATGTAAACTTCGCTGCGATCAGTCAATTATGTAAACTTCGGTCCCAACTACCAACTAATCAACAACTAAGAGTACCAGAGGTATTTCTCAAACTAATGAAATACCTCTGGTACTCTTAGTTGTTGGTTACATTAGAGTAAATGTAAACTTCGCTGCGATCAGTCAATTATGTAAACTTCGCTGCGATCAGTCAATTATGTAAACTTCGGTCCCAACTACCAACTAACCAACAACTAAGAGTACCAGAGGTATTTCTCAAACTAATAGAGTAAATGTAAACTTTGCTGCGATCAGTCAATTATGTAAACTTCGGTCCCAACTACCAACTAACCAACAACTAAGAGTACCAGAGGTATTTCTCAAACTAATAGAGTAAATGTAAACTTCGCTGCGATCAGTCAATTATGTAAACTTCGGTCCCAACTACCAACTAATCAACAACTAAGAGTACCAGAGGTATTTCTCAAACTAATGAAATACCTCTGGTACTCTTAGTTGTTGGTTACATTAGAGTAAATGTAAACTTCGCTGCGATCAGTCAATTATGTAAACTTCGCTGCGATCAGTCAATTATGTAAACTTCGGTCCCAACTACCAACTAACCAACAACTAAGAGTACCAGAGGTATTTCTCAAACTAATAGAGTAAATGTAAACTTTGCTGCGATCAGTCAATTATGTAAACTTCGGTCCCAACTACCAACTAACCAACAACTAAGAGTACCAGAGGTATTTCTCAAACTAATAGAGTAAATGTAAACTTTGCTGCGATCAGTCAATTATGTAAACTTCGGTCCCAACTACCAACTAACCAACAACTAAGAGTACCAGAGGTATTTCTCAAACTAATAGAGTAAATGTAAACTTCGCTGCGATCAGTCAATTATGTAAACTTCGGTCCCAACTACCAACTAATCAACAACTAAGAGTACCAGAGGTATTTCTCAAACTAATGAAATACCTCTGGTACTCTTAGTTGTTGGTTACATTAGAGTAAATGTAAACTTCGCTGCGATCAGTCAATTATGTAAACTTCGCTGCGATCAGTCAATTATGTAAACTTCGGTCCCAACTACCAACTAACCAACAACTAAGAGTACCAGAGGTATTTCTCAAACTAATAGAGTAAATGTAAACTTTGCTGCGATCAGTCAATTATGTAAACTTCGGTCCCAACTACCAACTAACCAACAACTAAGAGTACCAGAGGTATTTCTCAAACTAATAGAGTAAATGTAAACTTCGCTGCGATCAGTCAATTATGTAAACTTCGGTCCCAACTACCAACTAACCAACAACTAAGAGTACCAGAGGTATTTCTCAAACTAATAGAGTAAATGTAAACTTCGCTGCGATCAGTCAATTATGTAAACTTCGGTCCCAACTACCAACTAATCAACAACTAAGAGTACCAGAGGTATTTCTCAAACTAATGAAATACCTCTGGTACTCTTAGTTGTTGGTTACATTAGAGTAAATGTAAACTTCGCTGCGATCAGTCAATTATGTAAACTTCGCTGCGATCAGTCAATTATGTAAACTTCGGTCCCAACTACCAACTAACCAACAACTAAGAGTACCAGAGGTATTTCTCAAACTAATAGAGTAAATGTAAACTTTGCTGCGATCAGTCAATTATGTAAACTTCGGTCCCAACTACCAACTAACCAACAACTAAGAGTACCAGAGGTATTTCTCAAACTAATAGAGTAAATGTAAACTTCGCTGCGATCAGTCAATTATGTAAACTTCGGTCCCAACTACCAACTAATCAACAACTAAGAGTACCAGAGGTATTTCTCAAACTAATGAAATACCTCTGGTACTCTTAGTTGTTGGTTACATTAGAGTAAATGTAAACTTCGCTGCGATCAGTCAATTATGTAAACTTCGCTCCCAACTACCAACTAACCAACAACTAAGAGTACCGAAGGTATTTCTCAAACTAATTGTAATCAATAATGTAATCTATTAAAAAAATTACAGATTTAAAAACAAGATCAATGCATGTTTGTGACATAAGATGATTATCTACTAATTTCGGATTTTAATATTCGTGCCTACAAGTTTTCCTAGAATTGTACAAAAATCGCCGATAAAATTTCACCTGTTATTAGGTACTTAGGTACATTTTTTTAACATTAGCTCCACACAGGAGGCCATTCAGGACCTATGTCATCTTTTGGGATGCTGTATGAATGGTCTTTATAATGAAAGGATGGAGAGGAAGGAATCTGGAGTCAGTGGGAACAGGAGTTGCGGAAGTATGAATCCATACCTTCCACTGCGGTGCAAGGCGATGGATGCTGGAGAGGTCAAATAGTCTCCCTCAACCAGTCTCCACCGATCCGGCCTGCCACGCAATAAGAGGGCAGAAGCATCCGCCGCCAAGACTCATAACTCATCAAACATAACGTCACTTGGGGGTGACCCAGGGCCGGCCCTATGCGGGAGTAATTGGAGCAGTCCGCTCCGGGCGCCGAATTTTCAATGGGCCAAGGCGCTGATAATACCTGATAAAACGGCGCTACTCAAACATACAACTCATTCAAGTACTATTAATTACAGTGTTCACCCTTAGAGGAACAATATACTACTATTGTTACTCTAAGGACGGGTTGCTCATAGAATTTGAACAATTCATCAAATTTCAAAGTTGGTTTTCATGTTCTGTGAATTTTCTTTTCAAGTTCTGTTATTATTTCAGTTTTGAAGTGAAACAACTGTCCAACAATGATGTAATAACAGAACTTGAACAGAACCTTCACAGAACTTGAAATTTGATAAATTGTTCAAATTCTGTGAAAAAACCTGTCTTAAGTGTTAACCTACCTAGGCGTCTACTGGACAAGGTGCGCCAAAACTTCACTCGCTCACTTATTTTTGTATATTGGTACTTACGCGATTTTCATATATTTTCAGTAAAAACTTATTTTTGTATATTGGTACTAAGTAAAAAGTCGAAGTAAAAACTGGATATTTTTTTATTATTATTGTCATTTCCAAATAAGATGCTCAATTTTTATTTGCCAAATCAAACGAATTTTTTTTAATTAACTTGACTAATCACAATATTACGTAGGTATTTTCTAAAAAATCCCGAGGAACACAAAAGAATTGTAAGTATGTATAACAATTAAAATGTTACATTTCCGAAGAAACAGCAGTCACAAATGTGGAAGCATTACTGAAAAATGAATATTTTCCTTACGGTCAGAGTGATTTGACACAAATAACTGTTTCCAGCGAATGACACTCGATTACTATCACGGTTTTCTTAGAAATATATCGCTGTAAGCAGACTGAAAATGCATCCGTAGGCTGGGTTCTTAATTTACCCAACACATTGCGTGTCACGGACAGCTAGTAATCAAACCTAAGTACATGCACTTGCATATTACCCTAATGCGCAAAATGCATTATTTTCTCGGTCATGCAGAACGCGGAAAAGTAAATCTATAAAGTTACCGAAACAGAGACACTGGCCACTTTTCAAATTAGCGTAACATTTCAATGTATTAAGGCGATGAACTACGTCGTGTAATATTTTAAATTGAGCCGCTATCAATAACAACCCTTACGTATATGGCGATAAGGTTTAAATTCCCACTTAACACCATCCGCCTGTTTTGATTTATGCAAGAAAAAAACATGGCCAAAAAGTGCCTTTTATTTTATTTTGTGGATGTTCAGGCATAAATATTCAATTTTTTTTCGATAATTTTATAAACAACTTAATTTGCCACATTATACAATAAAATCATAACCGAAAATGGGTTCGTAAGTAGGAGATTTTGAACTTTAAAGCAGTTTTCATAGGCATTTACATTATTTTTTTCTGGGCTTTTAAAAAGACTTATCTAAAAAATACTCGATTATTTCAAAGGCCAGGATGTATTCTACTCGCAGTATTTAATTAAAGCATCTGAAACATTTCTAGGCGACCAAATTTTCAAACCAAAAACACATGATTTTGCATTACTACGTATGGCATCGCCTTTTTCGCAACACATCTTCAATCACATTTTTTTTTTTAATTACGCAGATGAAATGAAATTCGTTAAAAAATGCGAAATATTACATTTTTTTAAATGTATACCCACGGACAAAATTTTTGTCTTGTGTTGGTTTAATTTTGGTGCCCCTTGTTTTAGACGTCTAGTAATAGCACCAGGGGCTCCCAAACTCGTGGCACAATTAGAAAAGCTTTGCACTGATAGGAAGTCACAAAGGGAATGAAGATCCTTACAGCTTTTGCACTTAGAATCGGATACTCATTTTCGACTGTTACCTAAAACTCCGTCAAATCCCAACAAGCGTATTTTGTTTGTAGGCTGTTGTCGCTCGAGTAGTCAATTAGATTTTCTCCTTCTTGTGGAGCTTGAGCACGGAATGGATCTTGGATCCACACAAACTTCTCCACTTGGTCTTCTGCGAAGTACCTACTTTGCAAATCAGTCAGTTAACTGTGATAGGTGCTCTGTGAAAAGGTTCAGCAAGTTATGTGAAACCGTAACTCCACTATGGGCCATGTACTGTTGCAATATTGGAAAGCAATCTCTGCTTCCATTATCACTCATTTTTCTCTTCCACACTTGTAGTTTTTTCCCGAACGATGAAATCTTCTCTACAAGCTTAATTATGTGCAGGTTATGGCCCATAGAAGACATTAAGTTTTTTCGAATATGTCGCACAAGTATGCCAGTTTCAGCAGAAAGTCTTCATCCACGAAATTGTTGGCGTTCCCATGATCATCTTCTTCCAGGAAAGTGTGAATTTCTTATCGCAGTTCAAACGTACGAGACAGTAGATTGCCACGTGGGAGCTATTGCTAGCTACAGTAGTACAAAAGGAAGATGTGCCCGGCTCCCAAATCCTCACATAGTTTTTTGAAAAATCTTGCTTTAAGTGGCCTAGTTTTTATGTAGTTTACCACATTCTAGGACGAGATTCAGTGACAGAATCAGCGATTTCGATGCGAGTGGTTCTCTGTGGATGATGCAATGGGTCCACATAGCATCAGGGGCTTTGCTGCGAATCAGCGGTTGTAATCCTCCATAGCAACCAGACATTGATCGATCACCATCAGTGCACACACCGATGCACTTTTTCCACTCCAAATTATTTTTCGTCATAAACGTGTCAAGGATGTCGAACAGATCTTGAGCCTTTGCACCTCCATTAATGCTTTTATAGAAAAGAAGATCTTCAAAAATAGTACTACCATCAAGGAAACGTACATAGCAGATGAGATGTGCATCCTTGTTGCTAACCGTGGCCTCATCTAGTTGCAGTCCAAATTCACTTCCTTTAATTTTTTCTATCAATTAATCATTCAGATCCTGAGCCATGTGCTGAATTCTTCGATTGATGGTTTTTTCGACAAAGGAATCTTCGAAAGCAGTTTCCCCGCAGATTCTCCGATCATTATATTAACCATGTCCACAGCAGCCGGTAAAACCAGTTCCTCAGTAATAATGGGAACAACTCATATGGTCTCATAGAAATCGTTCTCCCTTACTATCATAGTGAGAAATGTGATCTAAACGGTGTAAGAAAGATAAAACACCACGCTTTATACTCAAACCTAGAAGTTAACCACAAAAGAATAAAATCTGCAGCTTTATGAAACCAAGGATTCCGAACACAATTGAAAAAAAAGGTGAAATTTTATTAGCGGATTAGCCGAGATCTCCAGGACATCCTGAAGGCCTTGAAGGAGACAGACCCTGATAGGCTACCTATATTTGTTGCCAGACAGCTGCATAAATTGCCTCCCGTCAACTTTGATAGTGTGGACGTATCCAAACTCCTAAAGGAACTAATCGCTATGAAAATGGAAATAACACACATTAAAACCGAATTAAAAGATTCTTCGGCCACAAGAAATGATGAGTTAAAACAAGAACTGGCTTTAATAAAAGAACAAATTACTAAAATTCACGCTCCAAATAAACAAAGCGATTTGGCCGAGAACCCGCAACAAAATAGTGACAAAAATGTAGGTAATACTCATCTTAAAAGTAAACAAATACCGACAGAAGAATCCTACTCAACGGTTGTGACTAAGAACGCATACAACAATGCAACTAACACACACATGAAAAATACTCAAGAACGCAACGAGCGTAGAAACAGTGATCGCTGTGATCGACCGAGTTTGCACTTTGAACGGCCCGAAAACAACAAACAGAGAACGCGCGAGCACGGCCCGCGGCCCGAACCCCGGCCTTCCGCGACGGGCGAAAACGGATATACTTTAGTAACGCGGAAAGCTAACCGAAACTTGAGAGGTAAAGCAACGTCAACAATATTAAAGTCGGCCGACTTAATCTCAACGGTTTACATTTCGCGGTTTACCGTGGAAACCACCGAGGAAGACATCAATGCCTACCTAGCAGAAAAGGGTTTGGAAGGTACCAAGATTGAAAAAATCAAGCCTTTCCGCCCTACGCCTTTTAACAGCTTTAAACTTTCTGTCAAAGCGATCGAAGTAAAGAAATTCCTGGCAGAAGAACTCTGGCCGGAGGGAATTGTATTCCGAAGATTTATAGAATCGCGCATATCAACCAAACATCAAAATGACAAATAACAATTTAAGAATTATATCAGTAAATTGCAGATCGGTTCGCAGTTCTGTAAAATTTATACATGATCTTCGCGAACTACACGATATTATATTAGTTCAAGAAACGTGGTTACTCCCTACAGATATTGACTTCCTATCACATATACACCCGGATTTCAACAGCTTGGGAACCTCTGCCGTTAATATCGCCGATGGGCCACTCCTGGGAAGACCATACGGTGGAGTGGGGATACTCTACAGACAAAATTTAAGGGTTACCGCAATCCCAATGCATAACTGTCGGATGGCCGGACTCGAGGTTAGTTTGATTACTGAAACATTAAGTATTTTTACAATCTACATGCCAACTTGTTCAACTGACAACTTTGAGGAATATTCTAACTGCCTTGCCTCCCTACAAGCAATAATTGACGATAAAGATTACATTAACACAATTATTATTGGAGATTTCAACGCTAATCCCGACTCACTCTTTGGATTGGAGCTAATCTCTTTCTGTCAAGAATTTGAATACGTATGTGCCGACATCGAATTATTACCTGCGGATTCTTACACCTATATCAGTGACGCACACAGCTCTACCAGGTGGTTAGACCATTGTCTGGTAACGAAAAATATTTTGAAGCAAATTGTCGATATGAAAATATATTACGATATTGATTGGACAGATCACCGGCCTCTCGAGCTGATTTTACAAACAGATGGAATAGCAACAACGGAAGTGTTTACATCTGAGTTGAGGGATCCAGCACTATGGAATCCGAATAATATACTCGATATCGGAAAATATAACTCTTACTCGCAAACCTATCTCGTCAAAATAAAGTCAAATAAAACATTTGCTGAGGATGGTGGCAACCCTACATACGCCAAAATAAAATACCTATACGGCAGTATAGTAAATGCTCTGCGTAGCAGTGCCATTTCTGTGTTTACTAAGCGTACTATCCAAAAACATAAGCAAGTATGTGGGTGGAATGAATTTGTAGCGGATAAATACGATGAATCCAGACAAGCGATGCTCACTTGGATAACTAACGGGAGACCAGGCGAGGGTCCTGTCGCAGAGGATAGAAGGGCAAAGCGTGCTGCATT
This sequence comes from Hesperophylax magnus, assembly GCA_026573805.1. Lineage (NCBI taxonomy): Eukaryota > Metazoa > Arthropoda > Insecta > Trichoptera > Limnephilidae > Hesperophylax > Hesperophylax magnus. The sequence goes on from JAIUSX010000002.1 coordinate 3,058,160, forward strand.
TAAAACAGCACTAAAACAATGCCAAAATAACTCGACTCAACTGCAGATGGACAAAATAGCAGGGGATCTAGATAATCGTGACTTCAAAAAATTTTGGAACAAGTCAAATAAACTGTTAAACATGCGTTGTAAAATCTCGTGCAACATACACGGAGAGACGAATCCAGAAGTAATTGCAAACATTTTTAAAGAACATTTTGCAACTACCACACCGACTATCGACTCAAGTGAATCACATTTAACGGCTTATGATGATATCGATCTCACCATCACAACTAACATGATAAAATCGGCCATTAGTAATATGAAATCTGGAACGTCTGCAGGGCATGATGGTTTAAGCACCGAACACGTCAAACATGCAGGGGCAGCGATTATGGGACTTCTGGCAACACTGTTCACCGACATCATAAAGAGTGGTTATCTACCCAAAGACATGACAAAGACAATTATTATACCGATAATAAAATCCAAACTGGCAGACATAACTTCACAGGAAAACTACAGACCGATATCCATCGCCACGGCCATCGCTAGAATATTTGAAAGAGTTCTCTTAGATCAAGTCGGATACCATATGACAACGAAAGATAATCAGATGGGTTTCAAGAGAGAATGCTCTACTGACTCAGCTATATTTTGCGTAAAAAGAACGTTAGAATACTACAGGAAGAAGAAAACAACAACTTATGCATGCTTTCTGGACCTTAGTAAGGCATTCGACAGAGTTTCCCACCCCTTATTATGGAAAAAACTAAAGGAAAGGGGGATACCATGGAAAGTGGTAAAAATTCTCGAATCATGGCACCGTCAGCAAGAAAACCTTGTAAAGTGGAAAGACGGATTCTCAGAACCCTATTTCTTGAAAAGCGGGGTCAGACAGGGAGGATGTATGTCCCCAGTACTGTTTAATCTATACATGGACGAATTAACCCACAGATTAAACAATGCTGGAGTGGGCTGCCACATCGGAGGTCTATGTGTTAATAATATGAGCTACGCAGATGATATGGTTCTGATGGCACCGTCAATACGGGGATTGAGAATTCTCCTGAAAATCTGTGAAGAATTTTGCTCACGAAACCAACATGATCTATAATGCGAAAAAAACAGCACTGTTGGTCATAAAACACGGGGAAGGCCCAAAAAACATTCCCCCTGTCTTTTTGAATGGTGAGATTCTGAAAACAGTTGAAACCACAAAATATCTAGGACATGTCATCAACAACAAGTTAACGGATGATGAAGATATTGACAGGCAGAGGCGTGTACTGAGTATAAAATGTAATATGCTCAGTAGAAGATTCGGGCTCTGTAGTCCACGAGTGAAAAGGACGCTCTTCATAGTCTTTTGCACCACCCTGTACACATGCGAGCTCTGGGCTAATTTCAAGAAAAGAACAATGGAAAGGCTTCGGGTGCAATACAACAACGCCTACCGATTGATGTTCGGACTTCCCAGGCACTGCAGTGCCTCATCGATGTTTACAGAAGGGCGAGTTCCAGGATTTGCAGCTCTGTTAAGAACCAAGATTGCAGGACTGAGGGAAAGGATAAACAAATCCAGAAACATTCTTATCATAGAATCCCGTCTGACTTCAGGATCGAGCATTGAAGACCATTGGAGAAAGATACTTGCTCCCACAATCTTATATCCGATGGATTCCCGTGCTTCTCTGGTTTAATTTCATCTTTAATTTAATTTTAATTTTTAATCTCGTTTTATTTATTTTTGAATCTGTACTTATATCCTCTATGGGATGTGTGGGATTGCACTAACCTCCCCACATCCTGGAATAAAGAATTTATTATTATTATTATTATTATTTGTGATTTTTTTATTACTTTACTATTTTTACACAAACGACAAAAAGTGAGGTGACAATAACGTTTGCAATACATGATAAGCCGCTCTGTTGCTTGTCGGTACGGAAAGGCCATTTCTCCACTTACTTCTGGTTTGATGTTTGTGTTCGGCTGTTTTCATTTTGTTTTTATTTTTATGAACATGGATTACTATTTTTTTACAAAATACTGTCGGACATCTAGTACCTACATTAAATTCCTTGAAGAGAGCGTCGCTCGAATATCTGAAAGGTTTCTTCATAATAACACGTAAAATAGATTTCTGTGCCTTCAATAACGGTTTAATGTTGTTCTTCCTGTACCTCCCCACCCAATGCAATCGTAGATTATGATTGAGTTACACAGCCCGTAGTATATATTTTTTAATTCTTGTTTTTTTTTTTAATTTCCCGTAATGAAATAAATATGTGAATCAGTGTGCGCAATCTTTTAGCTACATTTTCAATCTGGTTCTTCCATTTGAGGTTATTATCAATTATAACGCCTAAATATTTAATAAATTTAACACACTCGAGGGTTTCACACTTACATGGAGAGTTATTATTTCCAAAGTTACAGTTAATTTTATGTATTGTAAGGTGATGAGGTGTTTGGGGTTGCCCTGCAATAGTAGAACCGAATGTTATGTTTTTAATTTTTGATACGTTTAATGTAAGCAAATTGCTGTCCAGCCATTATTTCACTCTGTTTATACCGGCGTTAGCAAGGTGGTGTGTTTCCTTCCAATCGTCTCCTGCAAGCAATATAAAGGTATCATCTGCGAACGTAATAATTTTCCCATCTACAGGGTTTTCCAATAAGAGGTGTTATTTTGAATAGCCCGCTATTTCGGTAGATGTTACTTTTGAGGCTGTCATTTTTTGACATTTGACAAGTAGAAACTACGCCATTAATAAATGGAACGATACATGCTTCAACAACGCATTGAAATCATTAAAAAATCACTTGAGTGAATCAAATGCCATTCATCTTGAGTGATGAGGCCCATTTCCACCTCGGTGGCTTCGTCAACAAGCAAAATTGTCGCATCTGGGGCTCGGAAAACCCAAGATTTATTGTTGAAAAGCCTCTTTATCTTCAACGTGTGACTGTTTGGTGCAGTTTATGGTCCGGGGGAGTCATTGGACCTTACTTTTTCGAAAGTGAGGCTGGAGCAAGAGTTATGGTGAATGGATTGCGCTATCGAGAGATGATTAATGATTTTTTTCATGGCCAGAATTGGATAGTATTGATTTGGACAACGTTTACTTTCAACAACACGGCGCTACGTGCCACACAAGCAACGAAACCATTGATCTTTTACGATTGAATATCAAAATAACACCTCTTATTGGAAAACCCTGTATATTTGTAAATCCTGTTATTTTATTGCAAATCGGAAATACTCCGACCTTCTGTCAAAATAGAGTCCTAAGGATTTAAAAAAATTGTTTCGTTTTACAAAATCTCCTTTTTAATATCCGCGGACTTATTACCACTTCAACCTTCAAAACTACTCCGGATGAATTAATTTGAATGAATACATCCAGCCATCAATATAATGGTGGAATTTAAATAAATGACTCCGGGAATGGCCCCATGAGGTCCAATGAGAACGTGATTAAGAGTGATTATTGCGATAACTAGATATGATCTCGGCATTTGAAAATAAGAATGAGATCATTGTAATTGGGACAGACTAGACCGCATATCAATACTATATTTAGGCCTAGGCAAGCTAGGCAGCTGCCGAGGGTGGCAATTTTTAGGAGGGCGGCATTTCGCCAAAACTCTAAAGACTGCGTAGTTTTTATATTTTGCACAAACTTACACGACTTAAAAATATTAAACATATATTGAAATAAGTTTTAAATAAGAACGCTTCCAGTAGGAACTAGTACACATATGAACGAAATTACCCACGAAAAAAATTACACGTGTTTTATGTATACATTTTAGAGTGTTTGTGTGTGCTAAATATATGTCATGTTTGAAAAATAAATGTTTGAAAAATAAAGCTAGGATAAGTTTTTTGACTTGTATAATTCCAGTAGGTGTAATTTGAGATGTAATTCTCTTCAAGTTGTGTATAATTCTGGCAGTGTTGGTAATATTGGTACTTACATGAAATTCACGCCTGTGTAAGTTCGTCACGTGACTTAACCGTTCTTGGCTTGGGTCTTCCACGGGGTTATACAGATTATTGACTAGATCGAAAATCTCAATCAATGGGTCATTCCGCGTAGACTGGTGGGACTAGAACTTACCTAATTATATCAATAATGCGATCTTAGAGCTATTACAGTCAACATAATGGCACAAAATAATGTAGGTACTTTTGGTTGGCAAAAACTAACTAAAATATTGGGCAGAATTTATCTGTACCATACGTTAAAATATTTTGACTGGAACTGTTTTAATAAATTCGAATCCTCCAATTGTTCAAGGGCAGTAGCGGCTGGGAACCTTTTGATTATAAATTTTGTACCCTTACCTATTTTATGTTAATGCTCTTTGAAGAGAAATGTATTTTTTTAACACATGAAAAAATATTGTCTCTCCAAAAACGCTCAAACTATAAAATAAACCCCTGCACGCCGCTTGTACCTTGGTACCAACAACTTTTAATTCATGGAGGCTGTAAAGCTGTGCACACTTCCCAAATAAGAAGATGCAGGATAAACTACAACAAATCTATGAGCAAAAGTGTAGGTAATTTTATGAATATACTTTTTGGACAAGCTCAGTTTTACACTTTGTGTTAGTTTTGTGGACTGCACAAGAGCACGCACGCAAATACAACCATATACTATAATTTTATCGATTATAAGCAATAATTAGTCGCCTGAAATATCAATACAAATTGAAAATATCTCCCGAGTAAAAATAAAAGCCGCCAACGGGAATTGAACCCATGCCTTCTGTTGTCCGGTCAGGTGCTGTGAAACCACTGAACTATGTCGGCTTATTTTTCACGCATCGCATCCAAATTATAAATTTTACAACCGAATAAGAGTTTAATCAAACATTCATTCTTTACTCCATTGCATAAACCACAAATAGTTGAAACCCCACCTGGGATTTCCACGAACGAATTAGAATAATTTTGCATGGAATAGTATTATCCATACAGGGCCGGCCCTATGCGGGCGCAATTGGAGCAGTCCGTTCCGGGCGCCGAATTGTCAAGATGCTGATAATACATCTAATGCTACGTATACATACGAGAGCCCAACTGCCGAACTGAACCTTATGGGAAAGGAACGAAACAACCGCAAATGGCGTAAAACGTTGCTTGCAGCTTCGTTTCTTTCCCGTAATTCGTGGCTCGTGTACATACCATAATAGTCCCAACACATCAAAAAATCATAAAAATCATCAAAAAATACAAAAATCATCCGAATATTATTGATTAATTAATTCATTCATTTATTTTATTCCCATCATGCGCCGCCGTTTAGCTCAGGGCTGACCCTGTATCCACAGTTTCTCTAGCATTTTACGGTGAATTATTTGGGGTTTTACCAACATTATCGCACGGCGACAAGAATGGCCATATCACATTATTTAGTTCATAAATTGTTTATCAAACTAACTTTTCTTAGTTATAATCTATGTGATCGTAGATGGCGTTAATTAATTTATTTTATTAAAATACTCCATATGCAAGGTATTGCTTTACAATATTAAGAAAAAATATAAAACTATTTATTCATATTTATACTGCGTATGTACGGTCGCAAACAAATAATTTGTCTTAAAATTCTAAACCAATACCATGCAAATAAAGTATTTTAATAAAATTAATTAATCAACGCCATCTATGACGAACGTCGCCTTTAACCTTAATACTAATCGGTTATATAGGCATTATCCTACTATTTCCATTAAGACAGAAACCATTCCGTCTTCCGTGTTAGATAACAGACTCATGTATTTATTTATTTATTTTCAACAATATGCGCCCACTTACGTAATATTACTACTACTGGATTTTACACGGATGTATTACAAACGTTTAGCCATTCGACGACACGCCCGCGCCAGTTCGAATATGCTACAAATCTTTTACGGAAGAGCCATTTGGCTCGAAGCCATTTGACTGATTCCAAATGGCGGTCCAAATTAGGGATACGCACAGGGCCGGCCCTGAGCCAAACTACCTGACTATTCGGATCTGCTCACAAAACACGACCAAAGTCATTTCAAGCAATTTTTCAATTCTGAATGGTAGTCTTATACCAGGGCGATAATGAGAGTAGATTCCACTATGGAACTTGCCGCAAATCTTAATATATAAAAATCACGTGTCACTGTGTTCGTACACGCTAATCTCCGAAACCGCCCTACCGATTTCAATGAAATTTTGTGAATGCGTATGGTTGGTTCCAGCTTGAAAAATAGGATTGTTTTGAACCCGATAGGTGTCGCTGTTGTCGAGATCTAAAAATAATAAAAATAAGAAATTCAGATTTTTCATTCAAAAATACACACAACCACAAATTTTAACTTCCCTACATGGAAGGCGGTCTGTGGCAGGACAACGTCTGCCGGGGCCCACTAGTATACTATACATTATTTTCAAATGAGTATAAATCAAATAAAATTTACTTGCGCACGAAGGGATTTGAACCCGCGACCTCCGATTTGCTAGTCGAGAGCCTTACCCTCGTCCACAGAGTTGGTGGTCCTGAATGGATTATAGCTAAGGAATTTATCTATTAATTTATTAACGCCCTACTGGGCTTTTACAATAAGATCATAAAATAAATTTAAAACAACAGTATTACACATATTAAAAAATAGATTTATAAAATAAGGCATTAAATACAATAAACTTATTGTAAAATAAAGTTTATTGTAGGAAATTTACATACGTGTAGTAAAAATTAAAATTGAAAGGTATTGTGAATAATTAATCATGTCATGTCTAAATTATGATTAAATATACATAAATAGGAACTCACACAGTAAGGCATAGTCGGGAGTCATTGGATCGGGGTTTTTCCACATAGGGCCTAGCCGATAACCTGCGTTTTGGCTCGGATCGATGGATTTTGGAGTCCCCACACATCCCCACACATGACTGAGGCTCGGTGCGTTGGCTCTTTGGTTCAGCCGTGTGCGTCTAGCTTTAAAGCTATTATAGCTACCCGATTCTTTTCCGATTATTCCCGATCTTTGAAATCATGATTAAACCTAAAGAAAATACAAAATTTTCTGTTCCACATTTTCCAATTAGAATGAATCATTATATCGGACGTGATAGACATACGTTTATTGAATTTCAAAAAATATCTAAAAAGCAATTACTGATGAGACTTGTGTTTGTTCCTTTAAAAATAATAAGTTCTCGCATTCTTACGATGACACATCTTTGATTGAATCCTTATCACTTATCCCTGAAGAAGTCTGGAAACCAGGCAATTAATTTTAAAGAATTTTTGGCCTTATCGGGCATTTTAAAAGAATGTCCTTTGTTCAACTTTGCTATCTCGTGCAGTCCTGCGAAAGATTAGGATGTTCACCAATATTAAAATAATTACCCCAAAAACACATGTGAAAAAAATTAAATTTTGCCGAATAAATTGATATGTGACAGCTACAAGCAGTCATTCCTCATCCGATAGTATTAGGGAAAAGTTTTTTTTGCACAAAATGGCTTACGTCATCGAAAAAATATAGTGTCCCATGATGTATGAGTCCCAACTGCTCCCAACCGTCTGGAGTCAGCGAGACTATTGCAACCCCAGTTGGGGTAAGTTTTGAAGGTAGCGGGGAGAGGAAAGATATGAGACAGAGGAAGGTGGGAAAGTACTTAGAAGTATTTAGATCTGGTCACTAAACACTGCTAAAGCAATTTCAAGCACCGTTTCAATTCTGAATGGTGGTCTTACACCAGTATCTTCCACTCAGGAACGTGCCATAAGTAAACTATATAAAAAAAATTATGAATAAATTTTGAAAAAACTAATAAATTGTTGGGAAGTAAGAGCTTCATAGATGCACGCTCTGATGGCAGTGCATAGAGCTTACATAGAAGTCTGCGAGATGGAGCCAGAGGCCAGTAGTCGCCAGGGCCAGTGGGAAGGCTCTCAGAGAAACTCGCTGTTTCAGATTCCAATTAGCCAGCTTCTAGTTAGGTCGACTTTCGATTTACCATTATAATACGTGGAGTATTAATAAATCCCTGATTAATCTTAAAGAACCATTTAATTACAAACTCCTTCCAAGACGAGATGAACAAGAACCTAACCCCTCGACCACAGACGCCGTAAAAATACATTGTTTCATTTATTTATTTTGACATTCACAGTACATCTTTACTACAAGTTATATGGTTCTAATTTAAATTATCTTGTTAATTTCGTAGGTGTGAGTAGTGATAACAAATAATACTAAATAGGAAGAAGTTGTGTGGAGAGCGGAAGATTTTATTAAAAAAAATTTTAAATCAATATGTACACGATGCTCACGAATTGTAATTGGCTATTAATAAAAGTTTTTGAAAGCTGCAAGTGCAAATAGTTTTCAAATGTTTAGTAATAATAAATTAGTTTTATACATTAGAAAAGAATCATGAAATATGTTCAGGTTTAGCAATTTTAGTGGGTATATATTGTGATTGTGCGAGTGATTGGTGAGTTATTTTCTGCATTCGTGTTGTTGGCTTCTATATGAAAAAGCGTAGTATGCCTGGTACGCCTCATTGGAACATTTAAACCAATGACATATAACAATTCGGGACTATCTATTCTATTATTTAGCATATTAATAAATGTGGCGTCGAGAAGAATCAAGATTAATTCATTAATAATAAGCAGCTCGACGCTACTTAGGTACGTACTTGCTACTTGCTACTTAGGTACGTACTCGCAGTCGAAACCAAAACAGATCGACCTACGTACTATAAGCACCTACTTGTCTACCAGGTGACAATACGTCACCGGCCGTCTTTCACATTACGAGAGCTCGCCAGAAGGTTCGAGTCTACCGCCTAGGCATAATTGCCGCGCCGTCGAAGCTTCGCGAAAGGGCCAGACCGAGCGAGTGGCCTCGATTTAGTTGCCATTTAACTACCTGCTGTTGCCACCGGCCGAACAGTATAAATAAGCCCAACGCAGCGAGTCAGGCAGTCAGTCATCATTCCGCCGTCAGTTTACAAGGATCAACGAGTGTTAACCCGTGCTCCTCTTACTTGCGCAAAGGACAATTTACCCGGCTTCGCCCGTACCATCATGGACTCTATTGGGACATCATCATAGGGCCTTGTCCAGATCGCCGTTCCTGGCAAGCGCCACTCGGATTACAAGCGCCCTGGTTCCAGTGTCTCTGACCAGCGCTTCTTCCACGCCACCATGACCACCACGAGGACACGCAACATCCTCACTGGTCTACATCGCTCCCGCTCAACCGCCTACAAGGTCCGCCGCACCTTCGGCCTTTCTCGTCAGCACTGGAGTATTGATTCCCCAGATCGCCAGTGCCTGACAGTCATCGAGTCCCGGTCACCAGCGCCCGGCGTCGACTCACTGACCCGCGCTTGACCAGCACATCACCGCAGCAACCGGAGTATTCAACATCTGTCCTACATCATCTCCTCGTCACGGCAACTGACTCATCAATAAAACACATGTGACCTTTCACAACCTCTTTCATTTCGTGCCTCACCATTGATCCCCAAATATATATTTTGCATATTTTCTCCTTTTTATGCTGTCCACATTCGACGCATTGAATCTGTTCAACATCGGTTTTTAAGAGGGATTGCTAGGAGGCTAGGTTTAGAAAATGGCAAATACTCATATGATGAAATTGAACTAACTCTAAACCTCTCTCCTTTGGTAGTCCGTCGGGAAAGAAATGACCTCATTTGCTTCTTCAAAATTATAAATGGTATTATTGATTCACCTACTCTACTGCAACTCATTCCCTTCCATATATCCCCTCGCACAGACTCAGAAATAATGAACTGCTCTTCCTCAACCATCATTCGACAAATTATGGATATTATTCACCATTGTCCAGAATGTGTAAACTGGTCAAATCAAGTCAAAACCTTAACTTTTTTGGGATAAGTCTGAATGATTTTTGCCAGTCGCTAAACAAGTGACCGAATATAAATTTCCTGTGGTCCTGACCCACGGCGTATTCTTGATTCGACTCGTCACTTTATTTTCTTATATTATATCTACCATATGTCTTTGCTTTCATTCGTGTTATTATTTTGTAATTTGGACGATGTCCGTTAATAAATAAATATTATATAGAAACAATAGATCTGACAATGTACGTCTTTTTTGTAAAGTTGACATATTATTTCTAGTTTTGTTGTATTTCTTGAGTAAATGTTTCCAATATTTATTCTGCACGCTTTCTATATCTATGTATACCTTATATTAAGGATTCCTACTGCTCCTACCAAGTTACTGGTCACTGCTGCCATTTTAAACTGGACTCTACCTAAACATCTCAAGGAACAAGGTGTCCATATGGGAAATCCACCTTTGATCGACAGGTTCCCTCAATATTCAGGGACAATATTTTTAATTGTTCCCCGATATTTATCGATTCCCCTTGGCCGGGAGACCTATCGGTCTTCGGCCCCTTAAATAGCGGCATAGATTGTAGTTGGAAGCCCACTTAATTTGGTATCCGCTTCACTCACTGCACTACCTACACGCGCGGTAACAATAATGTGCCGGTGGCATCGCGAACAGGCAGTTGGCACACTACATGGTATCACTTCCATGGTAGACGTTCAGCTTAATGCCACAATGCGAACCATCAGCGGGACTTTAAAATCTACTCCTCTCCCTTGGCTCCCCGTACTTGCAAACATAACCCCGCCAAACATCAGACGAGAAATTGCAACACTGAGGGAATACAAGAAGGCTCTGCAAAAAAGCGCAATACCTTTGCCCGAAGATGTCGTCTCCCACCCGGCATGCCGCTTGAAGTCCCGAAAGCCCTTCTGGGCGGAAGGAGACAGGCTCCTCAGATTACCTCTCACCCCAGAAGATAGGTGGAAACTTGAGTGGCAAACAACTCATACAGGACCTCACCGAGAGACAGCCTGGGTTCTCATTGCCTCGCAAAACCTGGTCGCCATCAATATGTTAAGGTGCTCCCACAGCCGCTGTGCCCACATGATGCACAGATGGGGCCTTAAAGAGTCGGCGATGTGTGAATGTGGTGCGGTGCAGTTCATCGAACATGTGGTCAACGAATGCCCGCTCCATTCATTCCCCGGCGGGATTGATGAGGTCCACATGGCGACGCCTGAGGCCCTAGACTGGCTCGCAGACCTAGATGTCCCTCTCTGACCCCCCCCACCATACGAAAGAAGAAGAAGAAGGTGTCCATATGTGTCCTGTTGAATTTACAGTGCGGGCTCCAATTGTCCCATACAATACATAGCGTTCAGCCCGGGCGAAGCCGAGTATTAACTAATACTAAGCTAACTGAATTAACTATTAGTAAACCTTCGAACTACCCAACTGACCGCTTATTCGAAGAATTTCAAGTACCTCCTTTTAAAGATCTGTACATTAAAAATTCATTAATTCAAATCACAAAAGAAAAAGAAAAGTACTGTGGCGTCGAATTATCCAGATTAAATAATTAATAATAAACTGCTACTTGCTACTTAGGTACCTACTTGCTACTTGCTCGTTAAATCGTAAACAAAGTAATCTACGTACTCTATCTACTCGCGACAATACTATCACGCTATCAGTCTTACACATTACGAGAACTCGCCAGAAGGAACGAGTCTGCCGCCTAGGCATAATTGCCAAGCCGTCGAAAGTTCGCGAATGATCCAGATCGAGCGAGTGTCTTCGATTTAGTTGCCATCCACCTACCTACTGCCGCCGTCGGCCGTCTAGTATAAATAAGCCCGACGCAGCGAGTCAGTCAGTCAGTCAGTCATAATTTTGCCGCCAGTCTGCAAGGTTCAACGAGTGATCACCCGCGCTCTTCTTACTAGCGCGAGGGACACGTACCCGGCTTCGCCCCTATCATCATGGACTCTATCGGGACATCATCATAGCGCCTCGGCCACGTCCGCGGCCAGCGCTACTCGGATTACAAGCGCCCTGGTTCCAGCGTCTCTGACCAGCGCTTCTTCCACGCAACCATGACCACCACGAGGACACGCAGCATCCTCACTGGTCACGCCGTTCCCGTTCAACTGCCCACAAGGTCCGCCGTACCTTCGGCCTTCTCGTCAGCACTGGAGTGCCTGAAGACCTGCGTTCTTCGCCAGTGCCTGACCTACATCGAGTCCCGGTCACCAGCGCCCGGCGTCGACTCACTGACCCGCGCTTGACCTGCCAACACATCACAGCAGCAACCGGAGTATTCTACATTTGTCCTACATCATCTCCTCGTCACGGCAACTGACTCACCAATAAACACATGTGACCTTCACAACCTTCTTTCATTTCGTGCCTCACCACCTGATCCCCAAAGTGGTGACCCCGACGTGATAGTGTTACCCCGACTCACCGGTAACCCCGTCTCAAAATGGGTGATCAGTAAAGGCACCACGGAGCAGCAGCACCAGACCATCTCCGCACAAGCGCGGATAATAGTGCCACCATGGTTATCTGAGTGAATCTTCAACCTGTGTTGTGAACATGTGTTTTGCAAAATTTTTTTTTTATGAAGTGTCACAGTTTAAAAGACATTCGTCTCCGAGCTATTTCTTCTATCGCAGCCCTCAGCAAAGCTGCTGGGAAGGGGGTGTCTGTGGCGTCGAATTATCCAGATTAAATAATTAATAATAAACTGCTACTTGCTACTTAGGTACCTACTTGCTACTTGCTCGTTAAATCGTAAACAAAGTAATCTACGTACTCTATCTACTCGCGACAATACTATCACGCTATCAGTCTTACACATTACGAGAACTCGCCAGAAGGAACGAGTCTGCCGCCTAGGCATAATTGCCAAGCCGTCGAAAGTTCGCGAATGATCCAGATCGAGCGAGTGTCTTCGATTTAGTTGCCATCCACCTACCTACTGCCGCCGTCGGCCGTCTAGTATAAATAAGCCCGACGCAGCGAGTCAGTCAGTCAGTCAGTCATAATTTTGCCGCCAGTCTGCAAGGTTCAACGAGTGATCACCCGCGCTCTTCTTACTAGCGCGAGGGACACGTACCCGGCTTCGCCCCTATCATCATGGACTCTATCGGGACATCATCATAGCGCCTCGGCCACGTCCGCGGCCAGCGCTACTCGGATTACAAGCGCCCTGGTTCCAGCGTCTCTGACCAGCGCTTCTTCCACGCAACCATGACCACCACGAGGACACGCAGCATCCTCACTGGTCACGCCGTTCCCGTTCAACTGCCCACAAGGTCCGCCGTACCTTCGGCCTTCTCGTCAGCACTGGAGTGCCTGAAGACCTGCGTTCTTCGCCAGTGCCTGACCTACATTGAGTCCCGGTCACCAGCGCCCGGCGTCGACTCACTGACCCGCGCTTGACCTGCCAACACATCACAGCAGCAACCGGAGTATTCTACATCTGTCCTTCATCATCTCCTTGTCACGGCTACTGACTCACCAATAAACACATGTGACCTTCACAACCTTCTTTCATTTCGTGCCTCACCATTGATCCCCAAAGTACCAATTTCTAACTGAGAACCGTACTCGACTTAAATACATCTTTCCATGTCCAAAATTAAATACATTCTTTGCACAAAATTACTATTCATACCAAGGAAAAACCTTTTTCAATCAACTCCCTGAGGAAATTAGAATCATAAGCGACAAAAACCAAACTTTGAGAACTTTGAAAAAATATTTTAAAAATAAATTATCAAAAAAATGAACAATTAATATTCTACTTAAGAAGCAACTTCTTCTCCAAATATAGTTTACATCATGTTTGTAAGTGTCTTTATTCCAGAAACTAATTACATCATGTTTGTATATATATATATATATTATAGCTACTAGTAGTATATTTTACTTACATATCCTACATCTCTTGATCCTGCTTAAAATACATAATGTAACATCTACAATAATATAATGTACACTCCTCTTCCAAACACAAGCTAATGCTTTTCTGGAAGAGTAGTATTAAATATTGTCATTCTTAATTGTAAACCTTATTACTAATATGTACTTTTTCCTTTAGTAAATAAAAAATACATTTTGTATCAACTTTAATAACCATCATACTTACCATGCACAGTAATGATAATTATGCACGGAACATACATTTATTGCAGGTCACTCACCTGTGAACACAGCTCACCGCACTTCAACACCTGTGATAATTCCAGTCCTGAAATTTACCTTTTATTTAATGCATTCCTAATTTAATAAACAAATGTTTTGAAATGCTAGATGCAAATGAGATTTCACTACCGGATCTCAAGTAGGTACCTACCTACTACCTACAAGGCACGAGGTGCAGGGCGGACGTTATGACAATTTTATTGTCTGCCCGTTTTATCTTTGAAGATGTCGCGCGGAGGAACTTGAATCTTGAAAAAAACAATGTTATAGGCATTGGAATAATATAAACCTCTATGGTTGTAGGAGGGATGAAAATAATATTATTTATTTATTTATTTATTTATTTATTAACGCCCTTTTTCGAGGCTTTTACATGAGAATATTAAGAAATATACATTATTTATTGTACATAACTGAATTGCTTCATTAACAACATTTTATATTTGTTTAAACATAAATTTAAGATGTCCACTGACTTGGTATAATTGTTTCCCTCCATTAGTATTCTGGGCATAGGGGAATACATATGGTAGTTAGTCCCAGAATTTCTGCACTGAAATAAATCCTGACTTCTAGTATTACGTTGTGGAATCCGAAAGCTTATCAATTCTAGCAATACCGGATTATCAACTGAATCATTTAGAATTTTATATAAAAATACCAAGTCAGTGAAAATTCTGTCTGACAATTTGAGCATATTCATATAATTTAACAAAGTGTTGTAGATCAACATAATTACTGGAATACCCATTTTAAAATTTATAAAACGTAAGATTTTTTTTGTATTCTTTCAACAGCTTGTACATGTATATTATAATGTGGGTTCCAGACAAGAGAATTGTACTCAAGTTGACTTCTTACATAGGCAAAATATAAGAATTTAATACACTTTATATTGTTAAAATTTCTGGTTAGCCTATTTATAAATCCAAACAGTTTTAAGCCCTTATTAGAGATTTCTGTTATGTGGTTAACAAATTAATGAAAGATTTGATTGAAAAGTGATGCCTAAGTCTTTGTGTCTCAAGAGCATTGTTATCAATGTTGTAATCAAAAATCATTGGATTTTTTATTCGATAAAATTTAACTATTTGACATTTTGAGATATTTAAGTAAAGTCTATTGTCATTACACCAAATTAACAATTTGTTGATATTGTCTTGAAGAATGTTGCAATGGTAAATATTTTGAATGATTCTATAAATTTTGAGGTCATCAGCAAAAAGTAAATTAGATACATCATGAAATAATTTTATAAGATCATTTATAAACGAGATAAATAAGATCGGGCCAAGGTGTGAACCCTGTGGAACTCAACTTGTTGCAATAATTTTTTCCGACAGGGAGGATTTTATTCTAACAATTTTTTTCTTCCAGTAAGATAGCTTTCAAACCAGGCTAATATACTGCCACGTATACCAAGCATTCCTAATTTCCAAATGAGAGTTTTATGGGAAACTTTATCAAAGGCTTTACTAAAGTCTACTTGTTTTTTTTTCTTTAAAAGCTTTCTACATTCTACAGTCTTTGATAAATATTGTTGGGATATTATCCAGTCCCAAAGATTTGTGGATGTCTAAGTATTTAACTTTAGTAATAACATTAGAAAGACTTATGGTACACTGTGAAATATCAAGAGTGTCATCTAGAGTTGTTGTTGGAACAGGGGCATTATTAGAATCTGTTGAATAAACACTTTTTAAGGTGAAACCAAATAACGTACCTATACTTAGGATTGTGTACAATCAGTATTAGTGCATAATAAAAATGGTATGACAGTGATATCTCTAAGAAACATCCTTTTGTGTCGCTTAGTAATGAGAAAGAGACGAGTATAGGTGGACTATGATTGTAGTATTAATAAAGACAGGTCGGTGGCCGAGTTGTAATAGCGTTTAGGTCCCATCCAGGCATATTGTGTTCAATTCCTCGGTATTCAAGTCCTCCATCACAACACAAGCAAAATTTTCTGCTTACTATTACTTACGGTCATTAGTAACCCGCGAATGTTTGTCTATCTTAAAAGAATAAAATAATAGCACTGCATAATTTTTGTAATAGATTTAGACTGGAAATGTTGTAGACATATGGTTATTACTACTCATTGTGTACTTATAATATTTGTAAATAATGATAAGTATGTAAAAGCTCAATGGCCGTCTAAAAAATAAAATTGAAATTAAATATTGTGCTGTAAACTGCGCCTGCTCTCAACACAGGATTTCCTAGCAAGACAAACATACACCATCCATATAATAGTCGGTATAATGTTTAATTTGTATGTAATGTAGGTAAGTTAATGACGTTATAATATATATATAGACGCGCTGTAGAAATATCGAAGTGACAATCAAAAAGTACGTCGATTGTAGTACTTTCGATTTCGTAGTTTTAGTACTAAACTGTAACGCGACGCGTTATAAGGTTGTGTACTGGTTGTTAATATTATGAGATTAATTCGGCTGTAGATAAAACAAAACTGACAATAACGGAAGAAGATTTGATTTCTTATGATAGATACTATAAGTTTACACCTTTACATTACAGGTGGCGTTTGTGATAAGCAAAGACATGGTATTTTGAGCATATACAACACTACCTCTAAGTAAATTGCCCTCGTGTGAAATAAATAATAAAAGCCAAGGAATGACATTTAATTTGTAAAAACAGTCAAATTACGTTATTTTTTTCAATTATTATAAATAATACAGTTATTTCCAAAGATTTTTTTGCGTTAATTTATGCAAAGCAGTCTTGAGTAGACGTCTGGGCCCGCAATAGTTAAATTACGAAGTCCTGTCGCCAACTAAACTTCACTATTTAATATAGTCTAATCACTCTTTTTATTTATATCCCTGCAGTAAAATGACGTGCATTTGCAAACTCTCGTTGCTCTATTATGACACTGACGTAATCACCTCAAAATCCGACAGGTAGTATTCGACGCAACTTTTGTTTTATTCATCTTTGTCAAACACGAGCAACGTTTGAATTAAGAATTTACTGGTAATGTAAGAGTGTTTCTTACGTGCCGCATTTTTCCGCGACAGTAACAAGTCTAGGTATATTGTAACGCCATTGAGGTACGTATAATGTTTTGGAATAAATAAACAACTTTGATCGAATTTGAATAAGTATTCTAAAAGTTTTTTCCTTCTTTTTTGCAGTTTAATGATATGTAAAAAAAAACTTTCTTCATTTCACTGTCATTTTCTATTCTGAAGTTGAATAACAAGTTCTTGCATACATCATGTATGCAAGAAATGCACCTGTGTGAATGTGTTCTGGTCAACTCTTGTTGAGAGTTGAGATACCTGTAAGTGTAGGTACATTTTTTATTGTATTTTTATGCCAAGGACGTCATCGTGTTATGGTGGATCAGATTTTGCAATTTGTTTCAGAATTGTGCTGATGGGTATTTCAATTATTCGTAAAAAATGTCCGTTCTCATGGGTAATTCCATTACCCATTACGTATAAGAAATATGCGTTTGCCGACACCGATGACTAAACCAAGAATTTTCCATCGAATGCTAATAAAACAAACAAATCAATCTCATCTGGCTTTTATGTTCAATAAGTAGGTACAACACGTTAGTTTGTATGGGGAATCTATTACCAATATATATTTCACTTACCTATAAGGCTAAGCAAGGGCGAGCAAGAATCAAGCATAGGGCACACTAATGGAAATGTTCGAATATATTATTGGGTAAAATCACGAATGATTGACGACGTAATTATTTATATTTGGTATTTATTTGGAATATGTATTGTGCGACGAATAGATAATGCACACATACCTTCAAAATATAAATGTCTTCCATGTAGATTTGAATGCTAACCAATGTCGTCACTAACTTATTTATTTATTTATTCATGTTCTCCATAAAACGGATGTGATGTGTACACATACCTTCAAAATATAAATGTCTTCCATGTAGATTTGAATGCTAACCAATGTCGTCACTAACTTATTTATTTATTTATTCATGTCCTCCATAAAACGGATGTGATGTGTACACATACCTTCAAAATATAAATGTCTTCCATGTAGATTTGAATGCTAACCAATGTCGTCACTAACTTATTTATTTATTTATTCATGTCCTCCATAAAACGGATGTGATGTGTACACATACCTTCAAAATATAAATGTCTTCCATGTAGATTTGAATGCTAACCAATGTCGTCACTAACTTATTTATTTATTTATTCATGTCCTCCATAAAACGGATGTGATGTGTACACATACCTTCAAAATATAAATGTCTTCCATGTAGATTTGAATGCTAACCAATGTCGTCACTAACTTATTTATTTATTTATTCATGTCCTCCATAAAACGGATGTGATGTGTACACATACCTTCAAAATATAAATGTCTTCCATGTAGATTTGAATGCTAACCAATGTCGTCACTAACTTATTTATTTATTTATTCATGTCCTCCATAAAACGGATGTGATGTGTACACATACCTTCAAAATATAAATGTCTTCCATGTAGATTTGAATGCTAACCAATGTCGTCACTAACTTATTTATTTATTTATTCATGTCCTCCATAAAACGGATGTGATGTGTACACATACCTTCAAAATATAAATGTCTTCCATGTAGATTTGAATGCTAACTAATGTCGTCACTAACTTATTTATTTATTTATTCATGTCCTCCATAAAACGGATGTGATGTGTACACATACCTTCAAAATATAAATGTCTTCCATGTAGATTTGAATGCTAACCAATGTCGTCACTAACTTATTTATTTATTTATTCATGTCCTCCATAAAACGGATGTGATGTGTACACATACCTTCAAAATATAAATGTCTTCCATGTAGATTTGAATGCTAACCAATGTCGTCACTAACTTATTTATTTATTTATTCATGTCCTCCATAAAACGGATGTGATGTGTACACATACCTTCAAAATATAAATGTCTTCCATGTAGATTTGAATGCTAACCAATGTCGTCACTAACTTATTTATTTATTTATTCATGTCCTCCATAAAACGGATGTGATGTGTACACATACCTTCAAAATATAAATGTCTTCCATGTAGATTTGAATGCTAACCAATGTCGTCACTAACTTATTTATTTATTTATTCATGTCCTCCATAAAACGGATGTGATGTGTACACATACCTTCAAAATATAAATGTCTTCCATGTAGATTTGAATGCTAACTAATGTCGTCACTAACTTATTTATTTATTTATTCATGTCCTCCATAAAACGGATGTGATGTGTACACATACCTTCAAAATATAAATGTCTTCCATGTAGATTTGAATGCTAACCAATGTCGTCACTAACTTATTTATTTATTTATTCATGTCCTCCATAAAACGGATGTGATGTGTACACATACCTTCAAAATATAAATGTCTTCCATGTAGATTTGAATGCTAACCAATGTCGTCACTAACTTATTTATTTATTTATTCATGTTCTCCATAAAACGGATGTGATGTGTACACATACTTTCAAAATATAAATGTCTTCCATGTAGATTTGAATGCTAACCAATGTCGTCACTAACTTATTTATTTATTTATTCATGTCCTCCATAAAACGGATGTGTAGGTACCCATATATTACTGAGGAGTACCTACATAAATATGTTAGTACGTTTGACTATTAGGACGAGACAGTCAATCAACATTGTGTCTCTCTTACACTTCCTGACATTGTATTAATTTCTTAATTTGGTAACTAATATATTCACAACATTTATCGTGTCAATGTAGACAAATTTTAGGGTTTGGTGCAAGGCCACCCCCCCGGTCTTTATATTAAACAACAAAATTCTCATGTTTTTTTTATTTATTAACACTAAACGGGAACCCTGTCGAAAATAATTTCCACTAGGGACTGTGTCATCTTTGGGGATGTTGTGTAGTGATTCTTCCTTATGTGGGATATTTTGAAAAGCACATTGCAGTCATAAGATAAGGTATGCTTGCTACATTTTGGTAATAACGAGATTATGTCGGCAGACATTACAATAATTATTTATTAAAATAGTCACGAACATCTCAAGATATCGGCAGGAAATGACAATACCCACCATGTCGAACGTTAGTTTCAATGACAAAAGAATTTAAAAACGCGACTGAATAGACAAGTGACCTTCTCCGCAGATGCAAGAATATTTTTATGCTATATTTAGACGAACAAAAAACCTTAGAATCAGACAAATGTCTACAGTATACTGGGGAGATATACATAATATGTTGGGAAGGACCTAGAGAGGACCATAAAAGAGTTAATTGTTTACAACTCGGAAAAATTTTACGCCGGCCTAGACGGATATGAAAATCCTACTATTAACACTATCGGTCAATACAGCGAGAATGAAATTACCAAACATAAAAGACCTAAAGTAATCCTTCGCAAGGAGTAGGCCATTAAGCATATAAAAATAAATAAATCCTGTCCCAAGTCGCAGTATAGTTTTAAGTTTAAGTAAACCTTCCACGTAAAACTTCAATAGAAAATTCCAAATTAACAATTCTGCTATAGTACGTAAGCTCATTAATTATATATTTTTTTTGGTAAACTAATGTTTAAGACAAGATTTTTTATGCATAGCACAAAGGGTAACAATTATTTTACAAGCAATAATTGTTACCCTTTGTGCTATGCATAAAAAATCTTGTCTTAAACATTAGTTTACCAAAAAAAAAAAATATATATATTTGACAAGTTCAAATATTTCACCTAAAAATGTAGACAATTTGTCTCGACGCCATCTAGTGAGAGAGTTAGCACTTTCAATGCCTTTCTCATATAAAATAAAGTTCGTTGTTTTCAGGTGAAAAAATGTAACAAGCAGTAATTGTTGAATGAAACACTAGTATATATTGAATTATTTCGCGGATAAGAGATAAGCCGCCATAGCTCAGTGGTCAGAGCTGTCGACCGGAAATCGAAGGGACACGGGTTCGAGTCCCGTTGGCGTCATGTATCTTTTATCAGGAGATTTTTCAATGTGGATGAATGTTTCAGGCGAATAATTATTGCTTGTAAAATAATCGTAAGCTCATTGTTAAGGAACTCTGTAAATAAATAATAACCAAGTCCAAGGCATGTAGCGAGGACCATACAAAAACAATCTAAACTTAGTAAGAGTTTCGCAAAGAATCATCATAAAAGTAATAATCAAAAAGAAATCTACCTTCTCAACAAAATCACCTTTTAAAATGTTTCCTGTAGGTACCAAATGTCCATCACATATTTAAGCGAGCTTCCATTATTAGAGTGTGTAAAGAAAAAATATCAAAGAATATTTAGAATTCGACAACCTAATGCTAATACCTACACCCAATTTTAAACCAACACAATTGCAAAACAATTATATTTAACGAGCCATAAAAATTGCAATCATATTCCTTCTGAATTGCACTATATTATCAGGCAATCAAAATAAATAAATAAAAGTAAACAATTTTTAAAAACACTTACACAATAAAAATTTATATTTTATACTAAACATATTATAACATGCAAGTAAGAATCGTAGCGCCCTTATCAGGCAAAAGAGTTCCTCTTTTCTGATAAGGGAGACTATGTGGAATAATGGACCAAAAATATAATATATTTTTTTTTATATGTATGTACAAATGTAGCCTAAATGAAATCTATGTAAGCGAAATACTGTTATTTTGCATTGACTAATCACCACCCATAAACCACCGGTGTAATTACACCACTTTTTTGTAAAAAGTCTACTTGTAAAAAGTCTACTTTATTGTAAAGAGTCTACTTTATTGTAAAAAGTCTACTTTATTGTAAAGAGTCTACTTTATTGTACAAAGTCTACTTTATTGTAAAAAGTCTACTTTATTGTAAAGAGTCTACTTTATTGTAAAAAGTCTACTTTATTGTAAAAAGTCTACTTTATTGTAAAGAGTCTACTTTATTGTACAAAGTCTACTTTATTGTAAAAAGTCTACTTTATTGTAAAGAGTCTACTTTATTGTAAAAAGTCTACTTTATTGTAAAAAGTCTACTTTATTGTAAAAAGATATATATTGTGTTTTACAATAAAATCACAATCCTACGCTTCGTAAATACTTAAGATAAGAACTGGCTAATAGTACCTACAGTGGCTCTCAACATGCCGTACCTATTATTAGCAGGGCCGCCGAGAGGGCACGTTAGCCAAGTCCGGAACTTGGGGCCCGGGCCTAATGGGGGCCCGGGACGGGGCCCGGATATTTTACTAAAAAATGCCAATGACACTAGGAACGGACGTGGGCCGGGCGCCCAGGCCCGCACGCTCCGTAGGCCCAACTGTCAGAGCGTGTTCACACACAGCACACAGCTATAATATGCGAGGGATAGCGTATTTCGGCATAACGTTCGCCGTACATTCCAAATTGGAATATATGGCGAGCGATATGCTGAATTACGTCATCCCACGCATGTGTGTGAACACGCTCTCAGAGCGTGCCACTCACAGCTCAAGCTACAAGCACGCCATGCCGGCTGGCCCGCTGTGGGAGGGGCGATGCAGCCGCCCGCCGCGCCCCCGCTCATACTCACCCCCGGGCCCTACCGACCCGATCGGCAGACCGTCGCGTCGGCAATCCGTCGGCGACAGTCATAGCGGAATCGCTGCGCCCTGAGTTTGGTATGGTTTTATGGTTTAGTCAGGTTAAGTAGTGTTTCGTTTGAACTGTTTGAAGTAAAGTGATCGTTGTGGCGTTGTGTCATTGTGAAGTTTTAAGTGAAGAACGAAGCGACTCATTCATATAACACTAATAATGAGCTATCGCTATCAGCACAAGTCAGGGGCCTTGAAAAGAAAGGAGATGGAGAAACGAGAAACGTTGTCAAGAAAAGGTCAGAAAACATGTGATAGTTTTTTTATTAAAAGTTCTTCCTGTTCTAGTTCTAGCACAAGCCAATCGTTTAAAAATTCTAACGCCCAGCTGGAGCCTGATAACATACTCAGTTGTGTTTCAGACGAAACTCTCCCTTCTTGCCATGAAAATTTAATTATTGATAAATCTGATGTAGATGAATTTGAACTGAATATCTCACAAAACCCTGACAACGACAAGCCTTCGCCTCTATTGTATGATATTGGCGTAAACGAAAATTTGAATTTTCAAATACAAGATGTGAATGAAGCTATTCTCAATGGCACATTTTTTAAACTCCCAATCTGTTTTCCTACTGACTTTGATGGGAACTATTTCCCTCCCTCAGCTTTATATTGCACATTAAAGAATGGGGAACAAGTAAAAAGAGATTGGTTGGCTTGGAGTGAAATTAAAAATGCTTTGTATTGCTTTCCATGCCGTTTATTTAGTAAGTTGCCATTGGCAATGAGATCTGTATTGGCATGCCCTGAGGGATATAGTGGAGATAAATACTCTTGGAAGAGGGTTCATGACAAACTGAACCCCCACGAAAAAAGTGCAAATCACAAATCATGCTACATTCAGTGGCGAAACTTAGAAAATAGCTTACTTAAGAACAAACCAGATGTAAAAACTCACCTCACAGAAGCTATTGAAAAAGAAGCTGCCCGCTGGCGGGCTATTTTAAAAAGGATTCTGCATGTAATTTTATTTCTGGGCGAAAGAGGGCTGCCTTTAAGAGGAGACTCAAATTTGGTTGGTGACCCTAGAAATGGAAACTTTCTAGGAATATTAGAGCGTATCGCCCACTACGATTCTATTTTGCACGATCATTTGACAAAAGTACAACAATCGCAGGCAGAAAAAAAACGACTCCAAGTTCATTACCTTTCAATGGAAATTCAAAATGAGTTTATTTTGAGCTGTGCAAACAAAGTTGTCCAGACAATTGTAAAGGAAATCAATGAGGCAAAATACTTCTCTGTCATAGTTGACTCAACTCCTGACTCGGCACATATTGAACAAACCGTGTTTATTTTCCGATATGTTACTCGTTACCTTGAAGGAGAAGAAAACGTTCACAAAATTAACGAGAGGTTTTTCAAGTTTGTCGACTGCAGTAAGAAGACAGGAGAAGCAATCGCAGATTTAATACAGTCTATACTTAAAGAGCACGATATTCTACTTAAGAACTGCAGGGGACAAGGATACGACAATGCGTCTAATATGAGTCGGATATACAAAGGTGTGCAGAGCAGATTCTTAGCTGATAACCCACTAGCATTATATTCGCCATGTGCTGCGCATAGTCTCAACTTATGCGAAGAAGAGGCGGCTCAATCTTGTGTAGAGGCTATCACGTTCTTCGGAATCGTCCAAAAGTGCTACAATGTATTCAGTTCAAGTCCACAAAGGTGGGAAATTCTCCAAGAAAACATTGGGTGTTCGCTTCATTCTCATTCTAAAACAAGATGGTCTGCAAGAGTTGATAGCGTGCGGCCTTTTGCTGCTCATATTCCTGGACTGAAAGTTGCTCTTAGTAAGATTAAAGAGCTTTATCTCACTCCTCAAACTTTGGCCGAAATTAAGGGCATTGAACAGTATATGAATACATTTGAATGTCTACTTATGTCTACGACATGGTTTAAAGTGTTGTCTGAAATAAACTCCTGGAGTGTAGTTTTGCAAGCGAGACAAGCAACTCTGGACGTGGAAGTTGTCAATTTGCAACACTTAGTTGAAAACCTATCTACCCTTCGTTCTAAGTGGACTAGAATATTAGAAGAGTGTAAACTTGTAGCTGAAAATATTGGAATTTCACAAGAACTCCCAAAAAAAAGAAAAAAGACAAAAGTTTTGGCTGATAAAAGTCATGAAAAACAGATTGATTGCCCAGAAGAGAACTTTAAAATTAATGTTTTTTATGTGTTGTTTGACAGTGTCATTGGAAACTTGACCCGACGATACAAAGCTGTCAACAATATTAATGAATTATTTAAGTTTCTTTGGAAATACCCAAGTATGACTCAAGAAGAACTAAAAGAAAGGGTGAAAAACTGGTGTGATCTCTATAAAACTGATGTATCTGAAGAAGAAACGCTTTTGGAAATTGAACACTTAAAAACTATTCAACCAGGAAACTTTTCAGAACATTTAAATCCACTGAAGTTACTAAATACTCTTTCAAACCAAAAACTGTCAAATCTCTTCCCTAATGTAGTAATTGCCATTCGAATTTTCTGTACTCTGCCTGTAACAGTTGCGGAAGCAGAAAGATCTTTTAGTTTGTTGTCTAGAGTGAAAAACTTTTTGCGTTCCACAATGGGTCAAGAACGTTTAACAAGTTTGGGAATGTTATCTTTAGAAAATGGTCTGGCCAGAAACTTGGATTTTGATGATGTTATAACTAGCTTTGCAAACAAGAAAAGTAGAAAAGCAAAATTTTAGATGACAATTTTTATTTGCATTATTTATATTATTTTTTACGTCTATATTAATAAATCCAATGTAATATACCTGTACTTGTAAATTATAATAATAATAAGAATATTATAAAATTTGATTTTGATAAAATCAGCACCATAACCATTATACCTCTAAAACACGTACCGACATCTAAATTGTACGGGGTTCTCTTCACATCTGTCAAAAATTCAAACCAAATGAAAAGTTCGCAGGGAACAAACAATAAATCTAGTGAACGAATTCAAAAATTCGCCTGAAATCAAAGTGATGCCATATAAAAAAATTAAATCAGTGTGGAATTTTACAAAATTAATAGGAACATTTTCAGTAGACGGGACATTTTCATGTAGTGACGACACGAGCCCAAATAATGGATTTATTTATTTAAAAATAAAAATAAATGTACATTTCTACAAAATTTTACTAACATTTTCGTAATCTTAGTAAAAAGATCTATCCACACGATTTTTTCCAAGTCGTTATGAAATCCATGCAAGTGGCCTATTGAATTGTAAATGGTGATGGCGATTTTTCTGAAAATTTTAGGCCGGATTCTTCCCAAAAAAGATATCTTTTTGCCAATTTTCTTTTGGGTATATTCGGCATGTCTATTGAAGTTTAGTTTGGAATCTAATATAACTCCTAAGTATTTGATTTCAGTAACATTTTCAATAATTTCACCATCAATTTTAATTTTGCTTTCACTGAATGTCTTCTTATTTCCAATCACCATACATTTTGTTTTTAATTTAAGCTTATTTATTTTTAGCCATCTTGATACATCATCTAGTTCATTATTTAAAATATTTATTAGTTCTTTATAGTTATCTCCAATTAAGTATATAAGTGTATCATCGGCAAATAGTCGTACTTTGCATTTTGAAAATATTTTCACCATGTCATTAATATAGACTTATAGAGTATGAACAATAGGGGTCCAAGGATCGATCACTGCGGTACTCCTAATTTATTTTCCATTGGTTTTGAAAATTGATTATTTATTTTTGTTACCTGTTTTCTGTCTTTCAAATATAATAATTTAATTTAGCCTCAAGATATCTTGATTAACGAAGAATATGTAAATACACACAAACAAGAAACACAAGTATTTTATTTTGAGTATTCACCATAACTTTTTAAACATTTCCATTGAATAATTATGCTAAATTCGAATGATTGGTATAATGGTATAAGAAAAGGTAATGAAGTAGTATTCCTAGCAGTAGCAGGTAAGCATGAACTTATTAATTGTTATCTCACCCCCCCCCCCGGTAAGTTGTGGGGAGGGGGCCCGGTATAGTCTACTATACTTGGGGCCCAGATTAGCTGTCGGCGGCCCTGATTATTAGAGTTCAAATATTCGGGTGAACTTTATAAAGGAATTTCACACAAAAATATAATATTTTTTATTTATATTGATCCTACTTACGTGATTTTTTTCAACAAATGGTTTCTAAATTACTTCAGCACTACGCTTACTAATAAATAGTGTTTTAACGAAAACGATTACTTCATACCGTTTAGTTACCCAACAAACGTAATATGGTGAAAATAAACCCCTACTTCAGTTTTTACTACAAATACTATCGAAAACTGTGATACAAATCGTTCAAATTTCGTTTTTGCGATAAATTAGTCTTCAAACAGATCTCTTCGAAGGTGGAAATGAGGAAATTTTTAAAATGTCTGAATCTGTTAAACTAGTTTTTACGTAGGTAAATATATACCTACTTATAACTGCGAAGTCCGATACTCGTATTCAATATACCTAACGTCTTTTCTAAATTAATGAACCCACATTACATAATATTGGATTAATTTTTTGTATTTCTTTCTTACTGCGAGTATTTTGGTTGTATGTATGGATGGCCTAGCGCACACATGCACACAAGTGCAGTTTTAATATATTTTTATTTTTATGTGACACCGCACAAGAGCGCCTCTGTCTGTACAGTGTAAGGCAGTGGTGTGACGCGGGTTAAGGTTGGGGCTGTAGGGGGGGCTTAATTAATGCGGGTCTTGAAGATGTCCGGATTATATGAATGAGCGGCCCGTTCTCATGAAGCCAACATCAACTGTGAACGAGTGTTCCTATCGTGTATGCCGAGTTTCACGCACGGGTACCGGTGCACCGGGATCAATGCTGCTAGCTCCTAGTCATTAAAATACCTGTAGAACAAACTCGGCATGCCCACATTTCGTCTATGCATAAGATATGACAGTCGGTTTGTTAATAATGGATTGTCAATCAAACGGACCGCCGTCATTTGCACAAAATCAAGTAGATTTATCAAGTATTGTGGGGCTCCAGCCCAGAGGTGGCTCCCGAATTCAGTTGTTGGGCGTACAGGAGATTTGTATAGGGTTAGCAGTGGGTTACTATTGAAGAATCTGCCAGACCTATACAAGACGGTCAGTTTCTTGGAAGCCAGATTTACTCAGACTTCTATAGAGCCACGATACTTAAGCCGGTCTTATATACTTACTCCAAGCATTTCAATCGAGTCTTTATTGGGGAAGGTGCTTCCATCAAATTGCACCAGACAGTCATTGATCTGACTCTTTGCCGAAATCAGGCCCGCTTCGGTTTTTGAGACATTGAAACTGACCGCCTTACCCCAGGCACGAACCTTCTCAAGGTGGTGGTCAAATTTTATCTCAAAACTTCCCGAGCTGTGAGGACATCTTAAGTGGAAGGGTGCTTGTCAAAAAGATAACCCTCGTGAATGGTGCTGTCGTCAGCGTAGCAATGAATTGGTGCACATTAAACGAGATCGTTGATGTGCAACAAAAATAGCGTCGGTGACAATACAGATCCTTGTGGCACCCCCGCATTGATTTGGTGCGGAGAAGAAAAAGAGCCGTCAACTACGGTTTGAAATGTTCTTCCTTTGAGAAAGTCCGCAATCCAACTATGCAGGGTTAGATGGATCCCATACGATGGTAACTAAACTAAATTAAATAATTAAAAACAATTACGTGGTTTGTAAAGCTTTTATCGAGATTATCCCACTTGTTAAATTTATGTTTTATGGAAAATTTATATTACTTATTTCAACTAGAATGGATTAAAAGCGGATACTTTTATTAATTATTTTGCTTACATCTTATAATTAACCTGGAGTGTTCTTACAAATTAATTGCACATAATACATATGTGCGGTAGGCAATCGGTATATGACCTTCTACATACACAATATATAATGATCCAAAGAGCACTAGTTCAGAATCGCTGGCCTAATAAACTGACGTTGCGCTAACGAGGCTAGTGAAATGCTAGTGAAGTGCTGTAGAAGAGAAACGCAGCCTTACCACACTTCTCCTTTCATTCGTGGAGTTAACCTTATGACCCTACCTACTTACTGCGGAGATACATTCTCAGAAAATCTTTTGTTGCATCTAAACACCGCCCAGAGGTGGCTGCCAGACTCGCTCATTATAATTGCACATCACTAAATCTGTGGTACCACTGCTGCACGAATCCACAGCAGCGGCCGATTACAAACATTGAAACATATTACCATACTACTAACCGGAGCAAAGCAATGTCCTCTTATATTTATATGTTTTGAATAACTTGAGTAAAACCTCATATTGTAATATTTAATTATTGGAGATAATCGGTTAATAATGCAGTTGAATCCGAACATCGTGCGTTGTAACAACTACCGAGTTTTACAAATCTCCTTAGAAATCACATCATTTTTGGATAGGGGGACAAATATCTCTCGGTAACCCTCAAAGTCAAACAGTCCGAACAGTCCGTTGCTTTTGACCAGAAGTAAAATACTTTAAAGTAAAAATGGATAAATTATTACCTTCTCCAGAAAAAAAATTAATAGATTTAGTCTTCATGAAAAAAGTATGAAGCTACGAAACGTATTTCCATCCTAGATTCTAGACAATATATTAATTACGGTGATAACGTGGACCCACAAGAGAACCAAAAATGGTGATCCTTGACCTATAAGCTCATAATTATATCGTCGCTGTGAAATCAAACCGGCATATCTGCAAAATGCTTGTTTTTCACCAGAGCGCTTTAAAGATTTCGCATATGATATTTTCCTTTTAACGTCCGTTTGGTTCACCTCAATGCCACCTTATGAATGAATAAAATTTAGACGAATGCTGCTTATTGAAGTAGTAGTTGCAAATAAATCGAAAATTGCTTAAATTAAGAGTAAAATGCAGATATGCCAGTATGGCTTTAAAATCAGTGTAATATTTGTATTTGTGTCACAGTGGCTTCTTCTTTTGGAACCTGTTTAAGGTATAAAAAAAGACAATGTTGTCAATGAAAAAATAATTTATTGCTTCACAATTTTTTTTATAAACAATTAACATAATACTGCTTTTTCCTTTGCTGGTAACTTCAAAGTTTCCCAATCGTTTATTGAAATCTGAATAAATTGACGGTATTATCCCGGCGGTAACTAACTTTAGGATACCATTTTTCTTCTTCTCATCAATGATCTCTTGGAATAAGCTTGCATCAGAACAGGATTCACGCTCCCATTGCCCCGTTTATTCCTTTTCTTCGCTTCCTCCCAGGCATGTGATCCGTAGGAGGTTTTGAAGTAAAAGTTGCCGTCGTAAATGAGACAAACATCACACTGATCTTTTTCGGTGTGAAAGTTTGTATGACTTGAAAAAACCTCTGTACTGGTAGTAGCTGATTCCTGCAAGGTTTGACTCCTTTCTTTCTTTTAGATAATCTCTGTGATCGGCGATAGATTTTCTTTGATATCTGTAGTAATGACTAGGAACACTTGAGTTTACAGTTGTGGCAAGGAGGCTTCATGCTTCGTTGGTTCACTCTTCCACGGGTTTTAGACTCGTATTCCTCACCGCAGTTTCGCATCTTTCAGTTTGCTAAAGTTTTTTTTATTAAATTTGCCTTTTTTAACCGGGAGAAATTTTACCCGGGTCAGACATTTTGGCATATATGCCGGTTTGTTTTAGTTGAGGCTGCTATAAACGCTTTTGTTAAGTGCAAACCGGATTATCTGCCAATAAGTCATACAATAAGTCATATCTGGGTAGTAATAAAAATGTACTATTGTGAGATAATCCAGTTTTACTCACATGATGGACGCATTTCCCCCTTGAAAGTTTTGAAGCAACTGGCGTATTGCGGAATAGGTCTGTCTTCTGCTAAAAAAAATGGCGATTCACGCGTAAATGCATACCGGCCCAACGCCATCTGACAGATTCTTATTCAACTATACGACATGCCGGTTCGACATAAAAATAGAAGGGAAAAAAAGAAATTTTTTTACACCAATAACTCAAAAGCTCCATTTTTGCATATATGCCGGTTTGATTTAACAGCGACGATATATTCCCGTCCTTTGCCTCTTAATCCTTATCCTATATTTCCCCCTCCTCCTCCCCCCCCACCGTCCTTTATTTTAATATTTTCTAACTAAACAAGAAATTAATTTAAGAGAACATCTCTATGACATTGTACACCTTACCATTAACTACTCATCAGTGGAAAGTTCATAATTGGCATAATTAACTATATTATTATTGTATCATTGTATAATTAAAGATTTGCTGTCAACTTTTCCTAAAATGTATAAATAAATAAATGAATAAGCTTACCAGAAGCGTGAGAGTCAACCGATGTGGGATTGGCTGTATATCTGGCTTTATTGTTAGCCTAGCACAGGATGACAGATTCAGGGTGGTTCGAGTGCCTTTGGGCAGGAGCAGTTTTTAAAAATATTGCTAATTATTTAAAACCTGTCCAAAACGAGATGGCAGGCCAATTCATAACAAACCATTAGTACATTCGGAATATATTGGAACACGTGTTCCAATATATTCCGAAAGTACTACCAAAACGAGATGGCAGGCCAATTCATAACAAACCATTAGTACATTCGGAATATATTAGAACACGTGTTCCAATATATTCCGGGACGAAAATGACGAAATGCGAAAATATTACAATTTTTATGAACACGTGTTCCGACATCCCCATAACACATTTGTGTTTTACTGATAGTTTGTTAGGAAATCGACTCGACCACCACAACACAGGCATCTGCCTAATATGGTGGTCGAAAAATTCTGTACGACTATAAACAATGCATTGAATAAAAAAAACTTAAAAACTCGCTATTCATTCGTTAACTTCTTAAAAACTGTTCGTGCACCAGTGACAAGAATTTTTTCCCGACGACAAACCGTTCATGCGCTGCTGGCATTGGAATTTCGCCCTAGCTGGAATTTTTTGAAATGCGATTTAAACCTGTATGCCATGAGAAAGTGCATACAATGTTTAACAGAATAGCTTCCACTTGAAACACTTTAGAGTTCATTTTTGTTTCCATTTTTTATTTCCCTCAAAAAGGGTCTGGTGTTAGAGTTAAAGGTTGAAGGCCTGCAGTCCCCTTTTCAACCGTAATATGAATAATTTAATCAGAGTTTTAATAAATTGGCAAATATTTTAAATCAGCAAATGGTTAATATCAATGTCCCTTACCTTGCTAGTAGATACTAGATAATATTATGTCCCCCAAAATATATAATAAATAAAATATATAAATAATATCTAGCTAGACTAATTAAAACTTAAGCCAAACTCTTGGAGCGAAATACGCATGATATTGCATATCCAGAAGGCTTTGCAAGTCAATCAATTAAGCGAATGTTCAATTAAGAAAATAAATCTTAAAACACTCGATCATTGATAATAATTCTGATAAATTAATACTAATTATTATCCACCTCATAGAACACTTATAATCTTAACGGGTTTAGTATTTATCTATTGTTTGGTATTTATGATGTGTGTTACTTGTCCAGTAATAGCTGTATTATTCACAATTTAATTTGTAGGTAAACATGTCTACCATATTATCTTTATGATGCCTCCGACTAATGAATATTATCTCATATGGAGTTAAAAAACCCATAGGTGTAGCAAGTGGATATCGTCAATAAATCTTATAAATTATTATCTGTAATCTCCAGTGACGTGCTTGTAGTGTGTAGGTATCAAATTAGGTGGTGGGTAATTAATTTGTTAGGAACGTAGCAGGTGCCGTAATTATTTTCAATTCGATGACCAATATCCAGTGAACGACCAGTAATCAGGTGCCGTAATTATTTTCAATTCGATGACCAATATCCAGTGAACGACCAGTAATCAGGTGCCGTAATTATTTTCAATTCGATGACCAATATCCAGTGAACGACCCGTAATCAGGTGCCGTAATTATTTTCAATTCGATGACCAATATCCAGTGAACGACCCGTAATTATTTTCAATTCGATCACCAGTAAACGACCCGTTTTTTTCTGGATACTTTCTTGGATAATTATCAAAAACAATGAACAATAAGTTATTGCATAAAAAGTATTTAAATTTTTGTAACTTTCTGGTTTTTTAACCAAGTAAATCTCTGTTTCCAAAGAACACACCATATACCTAAATAAACGGTGTTAATCTCAAGTGACCTACCAGTTAAGTATGGTACTGTATGTAAATAAATAAGAATAATAACATATGTACATTCTAGCAACACGTTCATCAATCAAATGCATTTTACATGTAGCTTTGTATTAGTGATAGACGAACCGGTGGAAGCAATCTGTTAGCCATAAATTGATAATAGTTTGACTAGTCTATAGTTATTAATAACATAGATCATTGTAGAAATGTATTATATATTTGTACAGCGCCCTTGAGGTGATTTTGCACAAAAATGGCGCTATACAAATCGTCCTAATATTATTATTATACGTAACAGTCCGAATTCTAATCCAGTGGGAGTATGACGTCTCTATTTGGGGTATAATGTTATGGCTGGTTGTTCAAATCACTTCTAATCCAGTGGGAGTATGACGTCTCTATTTGGGGTATAATGTTATGGCTGGTTGTTCAAATCACTTCTAATCCAGTGGGAGTATGACGTCTCTATTTGGGGTATAATGTTATGGCTGGTTGTTCAAATCACTTCTAATCCAGTGGGAGTATGACGTCTCTATTTGGGGTATAATGTTATGGCTGGTTGTTCAAATCACTTCTAATCCAGTGGGAGTATGACGTCTCTATTTGGGGTATAATGTTATGGCTGGTTGTTCAAATCACTTCTAATCCAGTGGGAGTATGACGTCTCTATTTGGGGTATAATGTTATGGCTTGTTGTTCAAATCACTTCTAATCCAGTGGGAGTATGACGTCTCTATTTGGGGTATAATGTTATGGCTGGTTGTTCAAATCACTTCTCAAGTATCTTCAAGGAAATAGGGGTCTGTGAGTATCTTCCACTATATTAAATTAAATAAAACCTCCATAACGTGATACGAA
Organism: Hesperophylax magnus; assembly: GCA_026573805.1. Taxonomy (NCBI): domain Eukaryota; kingdom Metazoa; phylum Arthropoda; class Insecta; order Trichoptera; family Limnephilidae; genus Hesperophylax; species Hesperophylax magnus. The sequence goes on from JAIUSX010000002.1 coordinate 3,091,940, forward strand.
GGAAACTTACTGATATTGCTAATTTATTAAAAATGTATTTAAATTATTCGTATTTCAAATAATTATAAGCAATAATTAGTCGCCTGAAATATCAATACAAATTGAAAATATCTCCCGAGTAAAAATAAATGCCGCCAACGGGAATTGGACCCGTGCCTTCTGATGTCCCGTCAGGTGCTCTGAAACCACTGAGCTATGTCGGCTTATTTCCAACCCGCCAAATGACTCAATATATACTAGTACCGCAATCAACAATCACTGTTATTATATTTTTTCCACCTGTAAACAACCAACCAAATTATTGCTTATAATTATTGTTATCCTTTATGCTATGCATAAAACCTTGTCTTATAAACATTAGTTTATCATTAAAAAATAATATTCGTATTTCGGTTAAAAACTGGACTGCAGGCCTTTAGCGAATGAATTGAAAGGTTTTCTAATAAACTATCAGTAAAACACGAATATGTTATGGCGATGTCGGAACACGTGTTCATAAACATTTTAAAATTTTTGCATTTCGTCATTATGTATTATTAGGTCAAAATCGGGTGCATGAATAGTGAACACGTGTTCGATTTATTATGAATGTACGAGGTATAAGTTTATTAGGAAACGGCATGCTACATTTTAATAAATCATCAATACTATTTTTCTCCGTGCACACAATGGCTTACATCATGGCCACCGCCAATGAGATCATGTCATCCCCAATTGGGGCTTGTTGTAAGACTGTAGGTAGGGGAAATAGATGGGGGAGGAAGGTAAGGGAGTACCTAGTTATTCAGATCTGGTCACCAAACACGGTCAAAACCACTTCAAGCATCGTTTGAATTCCGAATGGTGGTCTTATACCATGACGATGCTGAGAGTATCTTCCACTCTGAAACGCGCCGCAAATATATATTATTTTAAATGAGTAAATTGTGAAAAAACACAAATTAATCAAATAAAATTTACTTGCGCACGCCGGGATTTGAACCGGTGACCTTCAGCTTGCTAGTACATACCTGTATTTTATTAAAAAATCAATAAAATCAAAGAAAACTGTGTTTTTTATAACTTTGTCTGGACATGGATGATGGAAACCAGTTTTGAACAACCTGTTAATATCTACATAAAATTACAATACTAACGGTAAATAATTTTTATGGGTTTTTTCTGTTCTTGTGCATCGTCATCACGTGTGGTCTTAATCGGAATTTCTTTAAGGGCCAGTTGTTTCGCAGAAATTCAAATGTAACATTGTCATCAAATAACCATTCTGCGCAATTTTGTTTTTTTTGACAGTTGAAAGGTTATTATTACTATCTAAGTTACTTTCATGTTGGTCACCTCTGTGTAGGTGTCCGTAGAAGGTATATCATGCTTCGTGTTCGTTCAAGACATCAGCCCCTTTTTGCAAATGGCCTGCTATAAAACTTGGTCATGAGATGTGAGATGTGAAGGAATTCCATTTTATCCCAACCGTTTTCTCAGAAGCCACATCTCGAATGCTTCGAGTCTCTCGATTACCTCCTTTTTAAATCGATCAACTCCGGATAGCCAGGTGGACCACACATATAAATAGTAGTCCTAGAGTGAGGTCGTATCAAAAAACTTCCTTCTCACACGTCTTATGTGAAAACGAAAAAAACAAATGATACTTGCGTCACATACAACCTCTCGCTAAATAGTTAATGGAGGTGGTACAAAAAATCTAAAGAAAGACAAACATTCCCGGTTTACAAATAACCTGACAATATTTAATTTGAACAGTTGCTGTTTCCGTTATAAGCGGAAAATACGCCTGCAACGATGAAGGACTTGACCTGCCAAGCAATCGAAACCCATGATGCCTGATGGGAACCCGCCGCATTTGAGGTGTTTTTGCACAAAAACGGCGCTATACAAGTCATCCAAGTATTATTATTATTATTATTATTGTTAGTCGAGGGGTAAGGCTGTCGACTGCGAATCAAGAGGTCACCTGTTCAAATCTCGGTAAATTAAATAATTTGTGTTGTTTCACAATGATGTTCCAAAATACGAGATATTCTCGGGAAGAACACCATTCAGAATTATTGAAACGTTGCTTGTAGTGGCTTTAGCCGTGTTTGGTGACCAGATCTGAATAGCCAAATAGAAAGGTAGATACTTCCCCACCAACTTCTTACTCATCTCGGGGATGCCATGGTCTCACTGGTTCCAAAAGGTAGGGAGTAGTTCGGACTCCTGTGCGGTATTCACATAAAAAAGAAATTGTATCAAATGGTCTTGTCTGGGTTCCCGACAACAAAAAAACTGCGCGGAGTACACTTACTTTTAAAATATTTCGAATTTATTAACAATCTTTTCAGATTATCCGCAATCAGGTTTAAAATAAATTGATAGGTTTCCTAGTAAACTTTCAGTAAAACACGAACGTGTTATCGCGAAGTCGCGACGCGTCGTAACACGTTTTCATAAAAAATATAATATTTTCATCATTGAGTTTTACAACGTATACAGATCCTTGTGTGAAATTTGGTCTTTGGTTTTCTATTTTTCAGGCAGTCTTCTCAAATATTTAATTTCGGATTTTAAGATGTTCCTGTCTATTGTTTCAAAACCACGTTGGAAATCAAGAAACACTACTATTGTACAAATTTTTTGGTCCATGCTTATTTTCCGTTCATTAATTACATAATTTGCGGATAATTAGCATGAATATTTGTTTCTAAAACCAGATTGCTGACGAACAGTTGCAGTCAGGTAGGTATGCTATACTTCAAGGAAGTATCGTCCTTGATCTCTTCGACACCGGTGCATAGTCGGGAAACACGCCATACGCGCGTCCAACATACGAGTATGTACACGGTTGACATTTGTCACATGAGAACGGGTTACTTCTACGACTGGTTCTTGAGTTCTTCCTCATGTTGAGTGTTTCCTCATGTTCAATCCTTCCTCTCTCCACAGAGCATTCCCAAAGATGGCATAGGCCATAAGTGAAAAAAAATTCCACAGGTCGTCCTGTGTGGAGTTAATGTAAAAAAAAACATTTATAATTCCTTGAGAGTACTCCACATCTTTCTAGGATCATTTTGTGAAACTTTTTCCCTCTAACTCTGAATATATTATTTTTGGTAAGATTAATTTCTTTACTGTAAATATTTCTTAGTTGTTTTTGTAATGTTCCCATCTATTTTTTGTAAATTGTAGTTTACAAGCTTTATAATATACTACATTTCTTTATTTTTGCAGTTGGTATGAGAATTTTGAACACCATATTTATTTGTGACTTTAAATGTGCCATAAAGGCAATCTTAGTCATCAGCATAAGCTTGTCAACTGCTGTTTTCAGATTTTCAATTAATTCTTCAGCTTTTCATATAAATATCTTCCGTCTTCACTGCTCCATTTCATTTGATGCATTGTCATAAACATTTTATCTTTACTATAAAATCTCTTATCTCTGTGTTTTGTTTCTCTCCTACCTTTTGGTCCTGAACTGCTGTGTTTAATTGTTGTAACAACGGTTTCATGATCCGACCTTTTAGGTTAATCTACAACCATAACTGACAATTAGAAATAACTAAGTCGATAAGCGTTTTAGAATTTATACCTACTCTTATATTATCTGTAACCAGCTGTTGCCATCCATTCCAATTAATTTTGTTTTAAGTCTTTTGCTTTGTGTAGTTGGTTTCGACATGTCAATATTAAAAAATTTAAATTTTTAGATTTATATTTCATCAACTTTCGCCGCCGCTGACTTGCTTATCTCACTAGACAGAATACAAAAAGGTAATATATATTTTAATCGCACGGGTTTACATACCCGATCCGTGCTCACTTATTAATGGACGAATGACAAGCAAATTATTATTATTGTCTCTTGCGACACTTTGCTGATATACATCATACTTATGTACTTACAGGATTAATAAAGCCTTCTCATGGTGCATTGTGTCTCGGTGTTAATAAATACTCGTTAGTATATAGAATGATGATGGTATCAGATCGCAGATAATTAAACAGGATATGTCAAATAATTAATCGAAATATTATCGAACAAGAACCAGATTTTCTTTACATATCGAAATCAAGGTCAATCACAATGACATTACAATTAAAATAGACACTTTATAGTCTCACATAATTAACTCAAAACGTGGCAAGTAACACTCTTTATGTTTCTAGTAAATTCTTCAAATAATTCAAACTTTGTTCATGTCTATACATTTAAAGAATATGTTTGTGTGAGCGAAATGGGACCGAGCTGCGTTTACGTACTTAAAAGTTGCGGCGAATACTTCATTCTACATCACGTGTGTGACTGAGATGACAAGATATGCTTACTCGCTTACACTAAGATGAATACGACCAGTAGGTTTTTCTTCTTATATTTTATTATATTTTTACAGTTATCGGGTAGCTAAAAGCCTTGTGAATAATTGTACATATTAAAATAATAAGTGATTTGTGTATTTACGAATGGAATCTCGCGAATGATTTTTGTACCATTTAGGCATTTTGTCACAAAAAAGAGCCTGTAGCAACATTTTTGTGGCAGCTGGGGACAGCTTGTCTGACGAACGAACTTATGTGCGATACTAAAAATGCAGTAAATCTCAAGTATGTCCACTGGACCTAGTTCAGTGAGACCACACGCGTTGTCTAAATAACCCTTTTTTACTTTTTATTACATCTAATTTAATCAAACATTATTGGGTTTTTCATATGTTTGCTTCTTGTACATTGAGTGACTTGTAAAAACTTTATATTATTATTTTTTTTATGTCACTAGATATAAGTCTTAGATGTCACTAGTTTTATGAAATATATTTATACAGCGCCCTTGAGGTGAGATTTTACGAAAACGGCGCTATATCAATAAGCCAAATATTATTATTATTTTACCTCGGCACCTTTTGTATAATTTAACAAAGTCTACAGGACCAGCCCTGAGCCAATCAGCGCCTGGCGCTAGTAAAAACCTCAAGGGCGCTGAATGAGGTATAAGGTATTATCAGCGCCTTAGCCCTTCACTCTTCGGCTCCTCGGTAAGTTGGCGCCAGGGTATCAATTCTCAAATCCAGACCGCCCGTAATCGCCTTCGAAAGTACATACATTGCTCGACGTTCTTATTCTTGAGTGTCGTCGAATGTACACACTTACATAAGCCAAACGTCAAAAGTGGAATGACTTCGTCGAGAATAGAGGCCCAGAGGCCCTAAATGTCTATCTTATGCTACTTATACATACGCGAGCCGAACTGCCGAGCAGAACCTCAACTAATGGGAAAAGGAGGAAGCAGCCGCAAATGGCGCGAAACGCCGCTTGCAATTGCTTTGTTTCTTTTCCATAATTTATTTTATTTTATTTATTTATCATTTCTTTACATTGGATCTTTTTTTAAGTTAGAATTTTTAACCTCACTAGGACAAGCCTGTGTTGAGGTTAATAATTTTACAAAATCATAAAAAAAATAGCACAAAGATTATATATAAAGATAACAATATTGTTACATTGACGTTTCTAAGAATTGGATACCTACATGGATACCTACAATTATTGGCTCGGTTCGCCATTCGGTTCGCAAATGTATACGCACCAATCACCTAGATACACAATCACCTAGAAACTCCCTTGACGAAATGTTTTTCATTTGACTGCTAGATTGACTACCCGACCCCAGAATTGGGTGAATAAATTTTCTTATTTTTCGACAGTTCGAAAATTTGGTATTTCAAACCGTCACACATCATTATTCGTTGACAGCTGATATAAATTGCAATCTTCAAAATGTCTTTTAATTGTAGACCGAAAACGTTGTGCAAATTTCATATTTTCAAATCAATTCATCGTTCCAGAGGTCCTGCTGCTTTTGACAAACGAATATGTAGTACTTTATAGTTAATCTACGTTGAAGAATGTGCAATTGATCAGCCTGGGGCTTAGGGTCACACTACGTAAAAGTTAATAAATTGCAATTGCCAACAGATTCGTGTTTATTTTTATGCGTCAATTTCCAATCGTGTATTATTTACACTTTTTAATTTATTGATTTTTAACGAGTAAAGAAATTATTTTACGGTAGGTTGAAAAGTTTGACTGTCCAACTAGGATACTCACGTTTTAGGACAGTCTAATTGACGATCTTAGTTCATATTACATAATATTGGATGAAAAAAGAAAGACGTACAAACTATAAATAAATAAATATACCATAACAAATGCAGTGCACTGTGAAGTGCAGATTGAGAAAGTTTGTCTTAAATACTTTTCACTTTTGTTTTCGTTAATGAATGAATGAATGCAAATCTTAGAAGAGGAAATTAACCCACTTCCCGATCGATTTGAAACTCGGCAGATAGACTTGTTGTCGAAGACAATGCATTCTATCAACTTTTGGTGGCACTCACACACACGCGGACATATAGACTTTTCTCTTAAATCGGAAGACGTTACAGCATATAGGTACTAAATAAATGTCAGCCCCACAAATTAACCCACTTCCCGGCATCCGATCGAGCTGAAACTCGACAAATAGACTCGTTGTTGATGATAATGCATTATATCAATGTGGCCATTACGTACATACATGCGGACATATACGCATTTCTCTGAAAACAGATGAGAATACTGCAGTTAATACACTAAATAAATGTCTGTTCTACCTGATCGGCTTTTGGCGAGGTCGGTAGAGTTATGTCAACTAAATCACATGAAACAGGCAGTCGCCTAGTATGGCGATTTAATGTATCATATGTATAATCACGTATTTTATAAATAAAAAAAGTTACTGTGTAGGAAGGTTCAATCCTTTTTTTGAAAGAGAATTTAGAATATATGTACTGTAGTAAAAACTGTTGTTTGATTGCTTTTATGGGTTGATTTTTTGTTTTTATTAACTTGATATTAAAGTTACCTTATGTCTGCGTCAATCGAAAATGCTCACTTTACCAGAAAGACTCACTGAAATACGTCGTGAAAATACAAAAATTTGAAATGCTAAAATATGAATATATTTTTTTAGATTATTTTTTTTTCATAAAATACCTCTGGTAAGTGCAATTTTTCTGACCTTCGTGCATAATAAAGACCTACGCCCAATGAAACCCGTTCGTTGGTTCTGCTGAAATTCTCCTCTTCGGAGATAATTAAAACTGAAAACAATCTGCATATTTAGCCAGTTTTTTCGAGTTTGAGATAATAGCTCACATAATGACAGAAATAATTGATTTTAATGGTTCAAATGCTACCGGGCTTGCGGCACACGCAATTAACTCTCGGTCATTTTATCAAGGAACGTTTAATTGGATGCCTTCAAATTATAGGAAGCGACGGAGGACTCATTATTAACGGTTGTTTTTACTTGTTTTGCTGTCTGCGCTTTTCACTAACCACATTGTGCATATTTCCGTATCCGTGTCCTTATTGCATACTTACTACGAACTATTATTATCATAATTTCCAATGCATTCAATAGAATTTATTATAAGTTGTATGCAATCCTGACACTAGCGATTGGAGGAGCTACTTAAGCGCCTCTCAAAATCTTTTTTTTCATTCTCTGTTTTTTTGTTTGTTTTAGTTTTTCAGCCGAAACTGAAACCGAATTTTATATTCAATCCAACGATTAGGTTATATAAATAGAAATAGAATCATATTAAACTAAAATGCAAGTTCTAAGCTGTTAATTTATTTAACACCTCCTTAATTGAGAATAACTCGTATTTAGGGAGGGGGTGTTTTTTTAAGTTTTTATCATTAATTCATTTTTAAAATACTACTATGCATTTAAAATTTAAAATTATTAACATATGTGTAAACAGGGTGTCCGGAAACTCGTAGTACAAGCGGGAAACTGGTGAATCTACATCACATTTGGAGTCGATTTTGTAGTATTTTTTTTTTGATTTGAGCTTTCGTTATCGAGTAAATCGAGTTAGAAGTTGATTTTTTTTTTTAATCAAATTCTTATAAATTATTACTGAAGATCAAAGTACCCAACTAATTAAAACTATTTGAAAGTTAAACAAATGAAGAAACTCGGATTTGAAGCATTATTTTGAAATCAACCTTCATTTAATCTGGTGTAATCATAAAATATTTCTGCTCTGCAGGGTTAAGAGTGGGTTATAGGGCATAATGGTGATTTGCTGGAAAACAGCTCCCTAAAACGGCTTAATACTACCTTTCGTATGTCATTCTCAGACTTCATATTTTTTTATACCAATTAATGAACTATTATTTTTCAGTCTGCCTATTTTTTTTGTAGTTGTTGTAGGCATTCGACTATAAAAAATAAAAACATTGATACACCATACAACCCACTTTTAAAACTTGGATGTATGATTATGGCGTTAATAACGGCTTTACACTATATTTTTAATTTAAAATATGTATATAATACACACATCTGTAGAAGTACGGCCTCTTATTATCGTTATGCTATCTGTGGATATTAACAATTAAATAAATACTTCATCTTACACCAAATTTTCAACGCATTTCACAGTTTTTTACTTATTCCGGGATGGAAGCCCCCGGTGATGGCGGTGGAGCTATAGGCTCCCTGTTTTACGGCGTATATATTTCGAAAATGCCATCAAAATGTTTCATTAATGGGTCTAAAAGTAGAATACCGACTCACTTAAAGAATTGCAATAATCTAATGAAGCTACAAAAACAGTAATTACTCACAAATTCTCTTTTTTCATGTAAATTTGACGTATTGTATTTTTTCAAGTGTCATATTTTAAAATACAACATTATAATGCGTTCCTTTTCCTAACGGTTAGCACTAACGTCATGTTGTTTACTGGCGGCATCTTTATGCAAGTGTGTGTGAGAGAATTCATTGTCTTTACGCGCTCTGACCAAGTGGGAGAGTGAATGTTTTTTCATAGGGCACGTTTGGTAATTGAACCAAAAATTACCAATATTATTTTTCTCTTTGTAGATCAATATTATGATTTATCCATGGCAGCCGGAAAAAATACTCCAAACAAGGTATGCTTCAAGTAACGAATAAATGAAAAAAGATTATTGTTTAGTTGTACTAAATAACACAGAATAATTTAACAAATATATAAATAAAAAAATAAAATTTCTTTTATTTCTCGAGGTCAATTTATTAATGATGTTATTAATATGTATAGATATTCTATCAAATATAAAATTAAGAAATTCACCAAATAAATCCACCTTCGATTTTCTCGAAAACGAAAGCTCAAATAAAAAAAGTCATAACCCAAAATTGTCAAAAAATGAAAGGTTATTCACAAGTTATCCCTTTATAGGACAATTTTTTTTAAACGATACGCCCGTAATGGTTTTATTTATGTATTCTATATTCATTTTGATGAACAGAAAAAAACTTTTTTTTGCTTAGCTTTTTTGAAATTTTCGATTTTCCAGCGGGTTTTTTTCTGACCGGTGTCCATTTAAAAAAAATGATATAAAATTATTGTTTTCATTACAAAACGACAGGTTGGTAAGGAAAATGTACTTTTATTTATTTGCGTTACAGGGGAATAACTGCTTTGATAATGTTATAGAGAAACTGACCAGGACGCGATTTTCGTAAATTTACTCAACATGTGCGAACTTCGGGCGGTTGGTTCGATTCAAGACCTCTGTGCGTTACCTCAGAATGATTACAACCCAAGGGCTTATAACTTGTAAACATAAAGAAATATAAACCTTAATGTTGCAGGTCTCAAAACTATCCGTTTTTAGCTTATGACCTATAAAGGGTTTTACCGTTTATACCACGAGTTTCCGAACACCGTGTAAAGCAAACTATATGTATCGGAAATGTTCCTCAACACTAATGACAACAGCAAGTGAATGATGAAACATTTATAAAAAATGTCAAATTAAATGCTTTACCAAAATAGTAGGTTATGCAAATAAGTCATACCTTTTTACTAAGTTGTTTGTTTTACTTAATATTTCACATTCATATTATACGATCATTGCTTTGCGACAAACGCACATGTGATGTTATATTTTAACATGTTCATTAATGTACAACTACCGCCCTCTAGTGACAAAAAAATGAAGACATTTTGACAGTTTGCGAAATTTCGCTATCATATAACAAGCGCTTAAAACATCTGTTGTTCAACCCTAAACACCAGAAAAAACTTTAACCCTAAAATAGCCGAAAAATATTTTTTTTTGTTTTTTTTTTTTTTTGTGAAAATGCTCAAATCAAAAAACTTTATGTTTATTTGGGTTCCCCATGTGGTGTAGATTCTCCAGTTTCCCGTTTGTACTACGAGTTTCCGGACACCGTGTATAATAACAGATAAAAATATTGCTTTTTTTATTTAATATTGCAAAAATAAATAAAATATTTTAATGAAAATAATTTGAACACTGAATTTTTATACAAAAATACTAAATAACCAAATTAGTTTGATTTTGAGGTAAAGTGTATTTTAAGTTTATTCTTTATATTTTCATAATTTTTTTCTGCTTGTATTTCTTTTTCTGTTATTTCCATAGTGGCCCTAGGAGGAAAGGTCGTGTAAAAGTAAACCAACGGTATGCAAAATAAGTTACGCAATGTTTTTCCTTTTTTAGTGTCGCGCTATAATTCTAGGAATTTTAGGACTAGATTTTCCTTGTTATTGCAGTGTAAAATAAAATTAAGTTTTCACAGTAAAAATATTGTGTACCTACATATAAATATACCTTCTCGGGGTAGGGAGACCGGGGAAAGTTGTACCAATTTGACTTTATCCTTTCTCTGCGAATTGGTACAAGCTTTATAAAGAAAATAAATAATCGTACTCAATGGCAGATAATTTAGGTCTACCAAATTCTATTATTAGTATTTATTGAATGATTTTAGAAATTAAACTATAAACGCATAAACAGATCGGGGGAAATGCTGCAGCTGACCCTGAACTTGGGGTCAGTTGTACCAGTAACGGAATTTTAATGAAATCACATATTATTAAGGCATAAAGTTGGCCAATTGTAGTAATTTTGGCGAGGAAAAACATATATTTTATTAGTTTTTAACATTACTATCCAAAAATACAATTATATTCAACATAATACACAGTATATCTGACCTCAAGAAAAATCTTATTGAATTCGTCAATTGAAAAGTGTTATCACGAAACTTGATTTAATAAAATAAAAAACAAATATATGTTAACACCATGGCTTGTTTCAATCTCAATAAAAAAGGGAGAAATCAAGTTTTTTTCAAAAAAACAATAAATGTTTTTTTTACAATAAAAATAGGAATTTTGTAATTTTTTTTAAAATTATTTTTTATTAAAATATGTTTATTAAAACATCGCTTTAAAAATTATTTTTGTTTTTGAACGAGCATACATAATACAAAAAGGGTTTAGACACTAAAAGTGACGGGCGGAAATGCACTTGACAATATAAGGCTTGGAAGCTGTTCTCTTGGAAGCTGTTCTGTTCTCGTTACAAATATCCGCGGTAAATCGGTACAACCATCCCCGAACGGTCTGTGCACGGTCTTGAACGGTAGTGCCAAGTAAGGTAAAATAAAACTAAATCAAAATACAAGAAAAATGCTAAATGACGCAAAACGTGTACCTACTTCCTACTAGATAATAACATTGAACTTGACTAGTTCGTGCTCTATGCGTAATTTGAATTAGATTCACTGCGTCAATATTTGCGTAGACACATAAAAAAACGTCACATAGAAATTAAATTCATTTTATCCAGTTTGGAGCGCGTTATCAATCCACTTGACATCGACATTGAACTCTTGCGTAAAAGACATTAAAATATTAAAAAATATTACCCAAAGAGCCACTTACATGATTTTTTTTTGTTTAGTATAAGGTATAAGTCATACAATAGATTCAGAAGATTTTTTAAGGCAGTTAGAAATACATGCAAGAGGCTCATAAAGATGTTTATCTGTCATTAAAATAATCCAATTATTTCTAGAACAAGCTTATCAAACAATTTAATATTATGTCATTCATATTGTGATTAAAGAAGTTTTTGGCAGTGACATTAAAAAGCGGGAAATGACTATATTTATTAGTTGAAAAATGTAAATCTCAAAATCTATAGATACATATAACCTGCAATACTGCGTACATTTTCATTTTTATTTGTTCTAAAACAGCACGTTTTTGGTGTTTTGTGCAACCTGGAAAAATGAATTTTCTTAAATTCTTTAGGTTAAAAATCTCGTGCATGCACAGTGCCAACTAAATGTATTTATTTAATGTCAATCGTAAAACAGCACGTTTGTTGCGTTTTCTGTAGCATACGTGTTAAACGGCATTCACGGATTTTTCATTAGAAATTAGAATCAAATATAATCAAACATTCTGAAATAGTTTTTAATATTTTGATAATTATAATTCTTTTTTTTGTGGTTCGTTTTAAGAAGTTTAATTTTGAGACAAAACCAGTAAAAGACTAGGAGAGTGGTTAGTTTGTTCAAAATTAACTCTGGGACAGGATTTCCCAAATGAATTCACTCATTGAACTCATTTGTAAAGCATAACGGAAAACCTATATTTTGAGCGTTACTTCAAAAGTTCCATATTGTATAAAATACCTTGGTCAAATACGACACTGTAAATAAAGCAGCATGTGCGAAATATTGTATGAAATAAAAAATATGTTTTGTGCATGCATTGAAATACAAAGACTATTTTTATTAGTAATTATTATTTATTAATTATACGCTAGCTTGTGCACGTATGGTCTCTTTTGGAAGTCAAACAAATTCCAAAGTTATGTGGTAATAATATATTTTATTTTCTATCGTGAGTTGTGATACCGTAGAAGACTTATATAAATCAGTGTCACCAACGCGGCTTTTTTTCGACTTTTCAACACCATCTGAGGTTTGTATTTTCCATCTTAAATTTCCCTATTTTGATTAGTTTCTAGTCCGTTTAGTCTAGTTTTTGTATATTGATATTGTCGGTTGTCTGCGGAGACATAGCATACAAAAAAGGTATTGATTCATGTATGAATGTCTAACGTATATTTTGACATAAATGTTTTTGAGGTTAAATTCGGTTAACACCCTGAATTGCATTTTTTTCATTGTAATCTAATGTACTGCTTCATAAATCTCAATTGACCCGTGTTTGACAAATAAATGCGACAAGCTTTTACAGTTTTTCATGTTCATAATAAGAAATTTTACACATGTTTAATTTCTCTGAGATTTGGGATATCATTTTTTTAGCGTTCGTTTGGACAATATTAAATTTATAAGCTAAGTAGGTTGAGTTTGATGGTTTTTTCAATGGGTGCTTAGCCCTAGAAGCCTTACCTACGCCTGCGAGGCGTACACACAATCTTAAATTCTATTTCTCTTTCTAACGGTTGAAGTTAGCGCCTCATGCTCTTTAACCAACCTAGTGGCCGATAGGAGCTCGCCGATGGTACTTGCATCACTAAGGTAAGTCCAGCCATTTTTAAGTTTTTGAGGTATAGTACGCCTGCGAGACGTATGTTTAGGCTTTATGTAACTTTTAACTAAGATTATATGTTTTTACTTTCGTTAATTTTTCATCCATTTTATGTTTATTTTGGCATTGTTTCAGATACCAATATATCATGGTTTAATATATTAAACAGTAACGATATTTTGAAAATTTTAGACTAAGAAGATAGTCTTTCACTGGGAGAATCAGCTCCTGAAGACAAGGACAGCCAGTTTGGACGACATTCAAAGCGAAGATGAGAATAACTATGTAACTGAAGACGCTTTCCCTTTACAAGAATCTGCTCCCACTGAAGAAGCCGACTCAAAATTTCAAAAGCTGACCTAGCATTTGATGCTGCTCATGCTTTGCAATCTGCCAACTCAGGGCGAAATTATCGTGTTCCTGGAAATACCCTTCGCTGTATGAATGGTCGCGGGATGTTTGGTCAACAAATAAAGGTCAATCATCTCACAGAACTTAAGCTATGAATGAAGTCCGCACCTCTCGAGGACCAGCTCAAATTACAAATTAAATCTACTGGGCACTATTCGATCAAATAAGTGGGAAATTTACGAAAAATTTATTCGACCTGTTGGCAATTCTATGTTTTGTTTTGATGGCCCTCTGACACTTCTATCGTACAAACCATCTGCACATATGGTTTACCTTTTATCTTGTGATGAAAATGCAATAATTAATAATTTAACTGGCAAACCAGACATGATTCATTTCTAGAACCAAACAAAAGGAGGAGTAGATACATTTGATCAAATGTGCTCCTCAATGTGGTGCAGCCGCAAAACTAATAGATGGTCAATGACTGTATTCTATGGCATCTTGAACATGGCTTTTGTAAATTTTGCTATAATTTATGGCCACAAAATGATCAAATAAACCATCAAACAAAAGAGAATTCATTAAACAACTCAGCACAGATTCAATTATGCCTTGGATGGAGATGAGACTTGAAACTCCGACTTAAATAGACAAAAAGACAAAATATTAGCCAAATTCTCGCAAAACCTACTGATTCAGGTAATAAACTTCAGGCATCGTTTTAGGCTTCTAGTCCCGTTTTTAACAGCATAACGAATAATCTGGCCAGATTCTTAATAAATTAACATTATTTAATATCAGAAAGTTTCCACAAAAAAACCTTATAATATGAAATATCCAAGTTTATTTTTTATCAGTATATAGTATTATAAACTTCTAGGAATATTATCTGTTCAGTGAACCCATCAGAAAATATCACCCACATTGCCAGACATTCTGATACCTTTATGACTGGATTGTAATATTATACGTTATGCTGTCGTTGAAAGATTAGGTAAATATACTATACTGACTATTTGGTTTCGTTTTATCGCAGTAACCAGCTTGGGGGCCTATAATATTCCTTAATGTTATGGTATAACATAAGACAACCTATTTATAAGACGATGTATGATGTACGAATATGAACGAAGAAAGGATAAATGTGTGTGGGCCAAGACAGAATTTTGCTGCGTTCGACCCTCTCTAAGTATGCTTATTTATCTTAAATGTATTATGTAGATTATATTTTTTTACAATAAAATGAAGGCCTCAGCACGGGTAAACCACCCAGTCAGGCCAACATAACTGGATAACTCTGAAATGTAAAAAATATTGCACCAAAATAAAAATAAAAAACGGGACTAGTAGGAATTAAAAATCTTGAAGCGTATATTTTCGTCACCAATGCTATTTATTTTCAAAACATGATGTTATTATTTCAGTTGTGTAGAACAACTGACCCATAATAATATAATTACAGAACATGAAAATGAACTACGAAATTTCATGAATTGTTTAAATTCTGTAAAGCAACTGGCCCTAGGAGTGTGCCTTGTAGTTCGGTAGAATGAAGTTTCCTGTGTCTGAAAACTAAAACCGATAAATGTGAATCATTCGAAACAGTTCAAAATCTAAACCTTAAATTAAAAAAAGAACTTCTGAGCCTAAACATTGTTCTTTTAAAAAAAAATTAAAACCATTTTTCGGAATGAAGTAAAGCCACAAATCTCAAATGCGTAGTGTATCTTTCTACAGATTGAGTTACGTCACTAAAACTCTTATCTTCCCAGTCCCCTAAATAAGACCTTCTGAATAAAATGAAGTCTTCTTATGACATGTAGATACTGACTACTGATAAGTTTTCTGATTACTTGTATATTTTTTGCTTAAACTTGTATGTGTTTAGACTGAAATGTTCATAATTGCGAGGATTTGCATAGTAAAAGATAAGAAAACACAAGTAACAGCTCACATACTTCTTCTTTATCTGTAATTTTGTGAATTAATATGATAAAATAAGTTTATTTACATTCAAATATATTATGTACTCAACACTCATTGCGGTCGACAAATCTTCTGCGTAAAAAAACGATTGAAGTTCCGAAAGGAAAACAGTGAATTATGTTTAACCCTGAACCTGAAGTGATATTTTTTTATCAGTCAATAAAAACTAAAATTTCCGGAAAACTTGTTCATAAATGTTATTTTTTATATTATTCATTATTTTAATTTAGGATAATCCACAGTTTACAATATATTTGGTTTATATGTAGAATTGACTTAACTGAGAAACCAATTATTCCTTATTATACTACCAAATTATGTATTTAAAAGTTAAATAGGATAGGTATTACATATACTATATATAATTGCAAACAAGAGATACGAGTACTCTATAATAAAGCATTGTACAACAAACCATACTCTTACTAATTAGGGCTAGGGATGCTATTGGTTAGGTTAGGTTAGGTTATTATTTCACCCCGCCCGCGCCTCTCTGGCTTACAGACGTGATCCCTGGGAGGGATGTCACAGCTATGACGACCGACAAAAGGTCATGCTATAGAAAGTTAAGTCTAACTTTGATTACCTCTGATGCGACGCTTCGTAAATCGTCGGCTTCGGAGATCTACGAGTACTAAGCCAGAGAGAGAAAATACTCATTGAAACCCTTTTGGTAGAACAAAGGGTTAAAGGTTCCGTTGGGAAGGTGTAACCTGTTTCCTCAGCGAGCCCATAGATTGGTTGTAAAAGTTTATTACACTGTCTTACTATTTTGTTGCAAATTGATTGCACCCAAAATAAATACTAATTCTGTTTACCAAATTGTATATTACTTATGAACACACTTTTAATATGTTATGCGTCTTCATAAATAAATTTACGTTTACCTAACAGGAGGTACCTACCCAAAGCGTTAATTAATAGTAATTAGTACGTACTTACCTCATACTAGGTTCATGTTTACATAATTGAATATTAATAAGAAAAGATAAGGTAAGCGTGTTTGAAAATCAGTGGGAGGTCTGGATCTTTTTTAAATAATATATATACGCATTCACTTCTTCATTGATTATTTATTTTCCACGAAATAACTTATATAATACCTATAATATAGTTGGAAAGCCACATGCTCTAGCACTCTTGTGGCCCTATTCATAAATTATTGTAATTTTGCATGGCTACATGGGGATTTCCGCTCGCTTTACCACAAAATACACAACGAAGTAAAATCATTATTCGCTAATGAGGCAGAGATAGGGTCCGCCTCCAAAAGCAGTTGAGTTCATGTAGGCGGAGGAGGGTAGCGAAGTTACATGGAACGGTAACTAGCATGGTCGCGCGTTGTTTAGTTTGAGGCACGCCTCAAACAACGAACACTTCCAAAGTAGAACCGACCATTTATAATTAGCTTTAGTGACAAAATTTTGTTTCAGTTTTTAATGTATGATCTAGGTACCTGGCAGTAGGTACCAGTGGTAGCAAGGCTCATATTAGGATACATTTAGTATGGCGAATTTGCAGTTTATGTTTGTGTTGATCATGTTTGCGCATTATTTTTATTATACTGTACGTAGATAATAGTTTGCATTTTTTATTTATAGTTAGGTGTGAGTATCTATTACATATAATACTTTTGATAGTAAAAAAAATGTTGTGCCTCCCCACTTTTCAACCCCACAAACCGCCACTGTCGGATTTATAGTTGAGACTCGGCGTGACCATCCGAGGAGGCCCGAGCGCAAAAGTAGCAAGTAGTCGCGCTCGCTTTGCCTCGCCGTCTCTGAGATTTTCGTGGCTTGGCCTATTTCAGCATATACATTCCATTCATACATTCCCAATAGTAGTGTATGGTGAGCATGAAATACGTTAAACCAGTGGTCGGCAAAGTGCGGCTCCGGAGCCGCATGCGGCTCTTTGACTCCTTGAGTGCGGCTCTGGCACAAATATCCACGGGCAGCAGGTTTCAGGAGTTTAAAAACAGCAGAGCAACCTTAGCATTCGTCAAAAATCCTCTTACTGCTACGATAACTGAGTTGAAATTTTCTACTTTTGGCATTGACAAAAGAAGACATGTAGCTCTAAATTTCAACGTCTTTGTATTGATTTGGAAATATTGGAGAAGAACAAATGTGATCTTAGTTCACAACAGTTAGTTGACGGCCGGCGTGGTCTAGTGGTATACGCTTTTGACTACAGATCCGAAGGTCGCGGGTTCGAACCCGGCGTGCGCAAATAAATTTTATTTGATTAATTTGTGTTATTTCACAATTAATTAATTAAAAATAATATATAGTATAGTATATTTGCGGCACGTTCCAGAGTGGAAGATACTCTCAGTATCGCCCTGGTTTAAGACCACCATTCAGAATTGAAACGTTGCTTGAAATGGCTTTAGCCGTGTTTGGTGACCAGATCTGAATAGCCAGGTACTTCCCCACCTTCCTCTTCCCCATCTCCCTCCCCTCCCCAATACCCTCAGCCTCACAACATACCCCAATTGGGGATGCCATAGTCTCACTGGCTCCAGACGGGAGCAGTTGGGACTCTTGTGCGGTATTAATGTAAAAAAAAAAAAAAAACAACACAAGTGGTCTGCTTTGAAAGACAAGGAAGACATGATCATTTTCAACGTCTGGAATAGTATTCCTGACTCTTACGATCAGCTGAAAAAATCACGTTTCATGTTCTTTCCCTTTTTGGTTCCGCATATTAATGCGAACAATCTTTTTCAAGCATGAACTTTATCAAGAGTAAACTGAGATGTCGTTTTATTGATGAGAACCTGGAATCATGCCTAAAATTAAAAACAACAACATACAAACCTGACTTGAATCTTTCCAAGGAGATGCAAGGACATTGTTCGCATAATGTGTTTGTCAGTCATTGTCATGATTTAAATTTATTGATAACTTTCTTTTATTTTATTGTTTATCAACGAATAAATCTTTATTAAGTGTGAAATCAAGTTTTATTCAGTGTACCCGTAATTTAATGAAGGTCTAAAATTATAATAAAGGTGTACTAAAATTAAAAAACAAAGATTTGGCTTTCAGAATTTTTTTTAATTGTTGTAATGCACATATTTGGCTCTTTGGCCAATAAGTTTGCCGACCACTGCGTTAAACCATGAGGCGTATAGCGTAATGTATCGCCTACCTTAAACAAGGGTAAAAAGTATTACGGGGGGTGTACAAAATCCTTTATTTACCCTTTAAACTTTTAAAAATTATTTTCCTTTTTTATGATTGCTGGAAGACCAGTCATAATTCTCATTCCCATTTTCTCAGGAACTCTGTGAACTTAGGTTTTATTTGCATTGGGAAATGATTAAGTTTTCTTAGAAGCTTGTCGCACGTTTTTTTCCGGAAATTGTTTTACCGTGGGAATAATAAGTATCCTTTAAATAGGTAGACATGCATTCAAATTGGGAGAGCAGTACCTGTATATTTTTTTTCAAAAAGCTGTAGTAGACATGAATGAATATTATACTAAAATAAGAATTCCAGAAACACGAATATTTGAACAATTCATCAAATTTTGAAATTGTTTTTCAAGTTCTGTGAAAGTTCTATTCAAGTTCCGTTATTATTTCAGACTCGTAGTCAGAGGCAGTCAGCAGGACTTCAGAATGATAATAATAGAAACACGGATTTCAATCGCGATAAAAATGATTATCTTTGGATTAGATTGGACAAACTAATTGAATGATTAGCAGTGATTAGATTATATCTTTTTTTTTAAATATTTTTAAATTACTATAGATACCTGGTCCTGAATATTTGACAAGTTCTAGTATTTTCACCAAAAATGTAGATAATTTGTCTCGACGTCATCTAGTGAGAGAGTTAGCACTTACAATGCCTTTCTCATATAAAATAAAGTTGGTTGTTTCAGGAGAAAAAAATGTAACAAGCAGTAATTGTTGAATGAAATACTAGTATATATAGAATTATTTCGCGGATAAGAGATAAGCCGCCATAGCTCAGTGGTCAGAGCTGTCGACCGGAAATCGAAAGGACACGGGTTCAAGTCCTGTTGGCGTCATGTATCTTTTATCAGGAGATTTTTCAATGTGGATGAGTGTTTCAGGCTAATAATTATTGCTTATAAAAAAAATAGCTTTAAAGTTAGGATTTGTGCCCCGTGAAAATGGGCCTGATTAGTAGTAAAAGTCTAGAGGGATTCAATACAATTACAGTACAATTTTAAACCAGATGACGTTACAATAGTTATCAGGGTGACCGGATAAATCATCAAAATGAAAATTCATCACATCTTTAAAAATTTATATAAAGTCATGGAAAGTGATGAAAAAAAAACTTTATTAACTGGGTTAAGTAGGTTAGGTTAGGTTAGGTTAGGTTAGGTTAGTTTAGGTTTAAAAATGACTTTATATCACTTTTTAAAGGTGTGTTGAATTGTCGGGTTCCTACTATAGAGCAACTTGACGAACATAAATATCTCACACATACAGATTTAAAAAAGCAGCCGAAATGTCAGCCCACAATCTCTCCACAAAGCTCAGTAATAATATAACAAACTATCAACGCTAGGATCGCGATCGGGTGGAATGACATCAGGAGGGGGGAGTTTTGATTTTTATTATTTTATTATCACTTTTCAAAATCCGTTTATTAATTTATTATAAGAATAACGATAAAAAAAACTCATACAAGTTGTGCTGCATTAATATATATTTTTTAAATCACTAATTATTCACCGGAGTTACTTATTTGGTTAGCAATAAAAGTTAAATTTTCTAATATGTTTACGTATTAATCGTTGGTTAGTTCGAAATCATTGCGCGCTCTGGTGTACCTAAAATTAATACAATAAATTAATGATTACAAGTTTTCTTTTTTTTTTTTAAATACAGGGTTTTCCAATAAGAAGTGTTATTTTGAATAGCCCGCTATTTCGGTAGATGTTACTTTTGAAGCTGTCATTTTTTTGACATTTGACAAGTAAAAACTACGCCATTAATAAAAATGGAACGATACACGCTTCAAAAACGCATTGAAATTATTAAAATTCACTATAAAAATGGTGAAAATTTGGCAGGGACGGAAAACTCGAACATTTTTGGGTCGTCGTGAAGCACCTTGTCGGACCACAATACAGAAATTGGTGGAAAAATTTGAGCTGTTGGGACAACTTAGTGATGTGAAGAATAAAACCCGTGCACGTCGCTCAAGAACAGCCGAGAATATTGCTGCTGTAGCCGAAAGTGTGAAAACCCAGGTTTGTCTATTCCTCGTCGTTGTTTGGAATAGGGCATTCCCCAAACGTCATTACACCGTATTTTGCATAAAGATTTGTGTCTTAAGGCTTATAAAGTTCAGTTAACACAAGAACTCAAGGCGACCGATCATCAACAACGTCGTGTCTTTGCTGATTAATAATAATAATAATAATGATTGGATTATTTATATAGCGCCGTTTTCGTGAGAAAATCACCTCAAGGGCGCTTAACAACTTCATTTATGCATTGGTCACTTAGACTTAATTACTTTTGGTTTATAACTAAGTTTCATAGATAGAGAGAGGCTTATAACTAAGACTAATGTCGAGTGATTTACAACTAAGACTTTTAACTAATGCCTTAAGCTATACGTATTTTTATGACCAAGTGGGCATTTACACAATACCGCTATAATACGACTTACAACTACGGCTTAAACTAGAGATTTACTACTAACATACATATTTAATTTATATTTACAAGGATTGGGTCCTTGAATGCGTGAAAATGATCCGGAATTCCATCGAAAAATCATCTTGAGTGATGAGGCCCATTTCCACCTCGGTGGCTTCGTCAGCAAGCAAAATTGTCGCATCTGGGACTCGGAAAACCCAAGAGTTATTGTTGAAAAGCCTCTCTATCCTCAACGTTTGACTGTTTGGTGCGGCTTATGGTCCGGCGGAGTCATTGGACCTTACTTTTTCGTAAATGAGGCTGGAGCAACAGTTACGGTGAATGGATTGCGCTATCGAGAGATGATTAAAGATTTTTATGGCCGGAATTAGATGGTATTGATCTGAACAACGTTTACTTTCAACAAGACGGCGCTACGTGCCACACAAGCAACGAAACCATTGATCTTTTACGATTGAATTTCAAAATAACACCTCTTATTGGAAAACCCTGTGTATAACACTTTTATTTATTACAATAATTAGAATAACATTATAAAGTTGCATGGCCAAATGGCCCCGTGGCCAGGTACAATGTGTTTATTGTTTTTTTTTCCTTGTCGGGAATGTTTGTGTTTCTCGTCCCGTGTCTGTGTAAGTAGGTAGATATATTATAATTATATTCCTTTGACGTCATAATGTCATTGTTTGTGCACTGTAATAACTAACAACAGTAACTAGTTTTCTCAACTGTCGTGATAAGGAACCTTACATGTGTATGTTTGTTGCATTTTTCCTTCATTCATGGACATCTTAGAAACAAAAACCTAATTGAACAAAGGTGCCAAGGAGCTGATAATTTCCTAACACAGCGCCCTTCAGGTTTTTAATAGCGCCAGGCGCCGTTTGGCTGATGGCCGCCCCAGCGTAAATAATAATAATTATATTTTTAGATTTTTATAGCGCCGTTTTCGTGAAAAACAAAGTTATTATTTAAAACCGGAATTCAAAATACATTTTTTTTTATTGTTGATACATTATTTTACAATATTTCATATTCTAATTCAGTAATGTTGGCCTCACTGGGTTGTTTACCCGTGCTGAGCCCCCCATTTTATAATATAAGAATTTATACATTTAAAAAAAAGAAAAATAACATTAAAATAAAGATAAATTTTAACCAAAAATAGGTTAAAAATTAAAATATAATTATCACACTAAAAGAAAAATATTAAAAGAGAATGTAAATCGGCATTTATAATGATTTATGTGTTTGTGCGTGTTGCGTGTTTCATATATTTTTTTGTGTTGCGTGTATATGTTTTATTCTTTTATGTTATAGAATTTTGGTAATATTGTCTTTTTGTTCTTCAATCCATTTTTTTATTTTTTGTTTGAATTTATTTTTGACTGCTGAATGCTTTAATAGCGTGGTATTTATGGTATCTTTGTCCAAAGGTAGTTACTTAATTATTTGATATTTTTCTGGGTTGACAGGAAGGATGAAAATTACTTATCTGCCTGTTCAGAATATTTTTTTAATTACTTATGTAGGGGGGGGGGGGGCAAAAACACAAAATCTCTATTTTTAAAGTAAATGTAACAAGTTCAGTGCTAGATTCAGATATTTAAGGAGGGGGAGGGGGCAAAAACACAAAATCTCTATTTTTAACGTAAATGTGACAAGTTCAGTGCCAGATTCAGACATTTAACGAGTTGTCTCGGTCATGGCCGGACTTCCGCCTAGGCCCGAGAGGCCCCGGCCAAGGGTTCCAACCTCGGGTCGGGGGCCCCCGCTAGGGTCTAATGTTTATTTTATTTTTAACATTAAATCCTCGAAGGAAGCCTCGATAAGAAATAAGTTGCTTTTAAGGCTAAATTCATAACTGGCGGTACTATGAAAATGGTACGCATTGGAAAATAATACCTACATCAAATTATCCATAGGACCACAATGTAGGAGGAACCCCCAGCTAGGTGCCAAAAACATAAAATATTTTATAATTTTGAGATCGGAAAATGAAGCTTGTGCAATGATGGAGTACTTGCAGGGGCTTGAAGTCGCGACGCCTGGGTGAATCAGATACATTTATCCACTTGGCTACTAACCGATTAAGCTGATATTTTAAAAGGTTCCATTTTAAACAATGCTAAAATATTTCTGTTCAAGAAAATTCTAAGGGATTTCCGCCTAAATATTGTTGGGATGCTGACTCTCCGAAAATAGAAAACGAAAACATTTATTAGTTTGCCCTTCGATCTCAAAATATTTTCGCCTGCGGCGTTTTTTCTATGTGTTTTTGAATGCCATCCTTCATATTCAACTCCCTTCACCCACACCACATATCTACCCCAATTGGGAGTACCGTGGAAAAAATTTCACCGGCGGTCCTTCTCCGTGTCTTTGTGAGTGTTTTAACTAATTTTCTAAATATTTATATATTTTTTTATTTTGGTACAATATATTACATTTCAACTAATTCAACAATCCAGTAATGTTGGGCTCACGGGGTGGCTTACCCGTGTTAAGGCCTAGCATATAGAAGCATTTCTATATGCTAGGCTATTTATATTTGACCTTTCCAAATTCAAAATAATATTTTCATATGCTTTCAAAGGGGGGGCCCACACTTAGTATGCCCATGGGCACCTTTACGGCTTACGACGGACCTGTTCATAACCCCGAGCAACGCCGGGTACCTACACATCAGGTTTCATGTAAATATTTCTAGTTTATTCTGACTACTTCCTTGTACCTTCTCTAAAAAAAGTAAGCTGCCTCCCTAGCTTGGAAGCTGGCGACGCCCCTGCATACAATTACATACTGGACTGATTTGTTTACAATATAATATAGATGACAGATCTAAGATTTTTGTATTTTTGTAATCCCCTTAAAGTTATAGTACCAATTTACATGCTCATTAAATTGCGTTTATTTAATTTTGCTCACCATCTTTAATGAATTCTTACAGTTTAACACAAAAACGCCTAATATCGGGATATGGGTGCTTTTTAAAAGTATTTAAAATAAGTTTCGTTTTCAGTTTAAACTAAAAGAGAAACCGAAATTCGGTTTTGGCTGAAAATATTGTTTCGGTGGGTCACTTAAAATTAACAATCATTTATTTTAAAGTATTTAAACCAAATATGATAATAATGATTAATTATTTTATTTACATGTACTCTTGTGTTTAGCGGGTTGAACGAGCCGCCAAAGGGTCACGCAAGTCATTTTTTTGAGGTTCTATTAGCAAGCAATTAGCAAATAGATGTCAAATCGCAGTTATAAGAGTAGTAAAAGCAACACTAAAATATTGGGCGCCGATCGAGAGGTGCGTCGATCTTCTGACCTTTTCCTTAACGCATTCGTTTACCCTACTACTGGCTGAAGAGTGAGTTGTGTGGATTTCAAACCGACCGCTAAGCCAAGAGCGAAGTGACGTTTGTACATTTCATCATTCGGATTTTGAATATCGCGGCGTGAGCTTGCGCGCAGCGCTCTGTTTGACATTTCATAGTAAATAAATAATTAATATGTTCTAGTATTTCTGTAAAACTTTGAATGCTATTTTGTTTTAATTTGGAAAGTTAACGTGATATTCCACTTTTGTAAGTATTTTTTGTTGGTATTCGTATTCACACAATGGGTGTTTAAATTTTTTTTACTGGTATTGTGCAGATATGTGTGATTTAAACTATTATTATTGACGTTAGGTTACGTTGTTATCGTAATTCTGACTATAATAGAAGTGTATATCGTGTTTTAACTCTGTTTCTTCTATTTGATTTCATTTTACTGATTTTTAAAAAAATATTTTATTCAGACATTTTTCCTGTAATTATTGCACTTTTTAAAATGACTTTTCTCGGTCTGTTTTGCAAAAATGGTTTCGCAATCGAAGTTATTTTTTATTTATAATCGTAATGTACTTCACTTGGAACTTTCCTGTTACGTAGTGTTAGCAAAATCCATATTCACCGCATCATAAAATTAACTCTACAAACATCGTTTTATATCATGATAGTGTACAAACTCATTTTACTGAAATGGTATATTAGGGGGTGGCTTTCAATTTTTCTCACTTTATCGAAGAGAGTTGAATCTTTCTGACAAATATATCAATTTTGATAATATTTATATTATATCCAAGCTTTCGTTTAAAATACACACCACCACTATTATTATATTTCTTTGGGCTTTGTGTGTTTTCTAGCCTGAAATCCTAGGCACTAGGACTATTTAAGAACTTGTTTGCAATGATGCAATATTCTTACAATCTTCCACCACCCTTTCACCTTTTCTTCCTCCGTAATAAATGCAATTATCATGCATGATGTTTTTTAACCGGTTTAGCGCCAATCACTCCCATGGGCAGACCAATCACAATGTCATTTTAATGGTAAAAGCTCCCGGCAGCATAGATTTAAATTGTTAACCTATGTTTGTATTCTCAATGTGACACTAGTCAAACGTAACTGACTTGAAGCTTGCCTCAAATCTAAATGCTGTAATTATCGTTAAGTAATATTTTTTCTGCTAGTTCGACCACCATTTAAATTTTGTATCTAACTTACTTATTTTAAGTACCTACTTAATATTCTCTTGTATTATTTATATACTAATTTTGTATATTAGTAATTGACATTCCCCTAGCAAGGGAGAGTAGGGTGTGTTGCCTGTTTTTTAGTGCAGAGTCATACAAAATAACTGTAAAATTTGATTTCCAAATGTTGTAGGATTCTATAAAGAACATACAGACAAACGTTCAGTTTTACTCATAGCTTCCACCATTAAAATCATCACTAACAGTTAGTATATTTACAAAAAATATATATATTTTGACAACTAACTAGTTTATGGACTGTGAAATCAACGTACCTACATATTATTGTTTTTATTTATTGAATGCATTGGCATTCCTTCATATACTCTATCTTCAATGTACCTTCTCGTCTGTATAACCTTTTAACAACTGATTTATGCTTTGTTATAATTATCAGATAGCAGAAATGAATATATAAATATAATAATTAGCACTTGACGGTAATGCGGCATACTTCATTAATTTTGTTTTACCTGTGTGATATTTATTGATAGTGCAAGTGGAATCAGCCAATTTATCTATATATGTATTTGTATATATCCCCGTGTCCTAGATAGAAATTCTTCTGTAAAGTCGAGTTTAATTTGAAGACATAAGTATGATTTTATCTCAGTGCGACCCTTTTCATTAAATATTCAGAAAATAATGACACCCTTATTACGCACATTTTATTTTAAAATCACTTTTTATCAGTAAGAAAATAATGATTAGGAAATATTTAAGTTTCATTTTTTCCTCCACCATGTTTGACATAATAATATTAAAATATTTTTTATCAAACCCAAACTAACAACCTAATAATCTATTTTAGGATCATACGTTCATATTTTGGATTAAATTAGACAAGTAAAAACTAACGTTAAAACTTTGACATCAATAACAATCACCGGCTAGTGAACAATCGATTTTAATTTTAACAAAATATGTATCAAAATGCGATATTTTCCATTTCTGGAATCTGAAATAAGTACTTTATTATCTTACTACTACAAAATTGTTTTTAAAATAAACGTGAGTATATTTTATATATAGGTATATAAAATATACCTATTTTCTGTATATTTACGCATTTGTCTTTCTCCACAACACATATCTTCAGCATTTGTTCAATATTTATACAACACCTGGTGTTTTCAAGTGTCATTAAACTAATCATTAAAATGTAGACAGTTCATAAATGTTATTAGGGTTGTGTGATATGATAAGAAAACAAGTTTTAAAACTGGTAAATGCCTTTAAAATAATAACACCCAAAGACTCTCATAATTTTTTTTAATTGAATTAGTACAGACAATGTAAATAATTTGGATTTGGTAAAATAGTATTTAAATTAAAAAATATAACCAACTATAAAAATCTTTATAAATATACTTATTCTACTTAATTCAATTGAATTATTCATTTTAATAAAGAGTAAGTACTGATAATTATTTATGTATTTCTGCAAGAATTGATCTATTTTTATGGGTTCCATGATAATTCCTAAAAATGAAAATTCAACACACCTATTAAAAGTGCTAAAAGTTATGAAAAGTGAAGAAACAAAAACTAGGTTAAATAGTTACATATGTTACCTTTTTAACCTAGTTTTTGTTTCATCACTTTTCATAACTTTATAGTACTTTTTATAGGTGTGTTTTTTTGAAGAGTTATACAGTCACCATTTTTATGAAGGCAGTAAATTTTGACATATTTACACCAAAATATATTAATTTCAATCACCATAATATTAAATATTATGAAACATAATATTATTTAAAGCCTACATAAGTTTTATCTCAACTGCACCAACATTATTATCTTCTAAATTAACCACTGAATGGTTATTGTACTATGTATGTTGCTTGTAACATTTTAATACGCCTAGTATTATTCTTATTAGCTAATTACCCTAATCCAGTTTCATTAAAAAATATAACACTTTTGATAAAATCGAATCTTGATGAAATTATTACATTCCTGATAAATTGGATAATAATTTTAATCTGTCATTCCCAGACAGATTAATTTTGATGTGTAATAAATTTAATTAATTTTTACTGTCAATTGTTTGTTTCATTGCTTAATTTAATGTCTATTTAATTGTGAGCTTATATTCAATTATACCTTCACAGGTAGTTGTACATTGATCATTCCTATGTGATTCTCTTACATTAATCCTCATAGCCTGAGAGAGCCGATTTATCGTCATACCTATAAGACCGTGTTAAATTATTAAGCGCTTCACAGCGCCGATCTGTAACAGAAAACTTTGATATAATGTAAATCATATTATAAAATAAAATCACATAAAATGCTGACTAAATGCTGTAAGACCAGTGGCGGCTTGTACTCATAAAAATGGGTAGTGCCCTAAAAATATTGCCAATCTATCCCTACGTCAGGTCAGATAAACCTTCAGCGGTTAAAGATACTAGCAATTAAGTAAACTAAAGTGGCGCCATCTCACCGAAGAGTTTAAGAGGCATTGGCGAGCGCCGTTCACGTCGACATCCACGCTCTGCGCATATAGATAATTGATGTTCCCGGGTGACATTTCTCTATGAGCGATATGGAATTCGCTTGCACCATGTGACTTATGACACGTGATACAAAGAACGAAAACTCGAGCCGGTTGACTTTAACTCAATATTTAATAGTATTACTTTTATTTCTCTTATTTGCTTTGTATTTCCATGATATTATTATCGGTTGATAATTATTATTTTTGGAATGACTGAAATTTTGGGAGTGCTCCATCGCTCCTTAGAGCTAGCCACCACTATGTAAGACCCTGTGCAGAAATATTCCACGCTGAAATTTTTATTAAGGTCTTACAGCACCTGGTTTATGTCGATTTCTTACCGACCCGTGGGACAACAGGCCTAATAAATTATATAGCATCTTATAAATAGTATATTTACGTTTTTTAAGCTGAAAAATGGTTGTCAGCGAATGGGTTAACGTGAAACATTTAAATCTTGCAGAGCAGTGAGCATAGAAGCTGTCCCATTTAAAAAACATAATGTATAAATTTGATATTTGCAGATGTTTGCAACAAAAGGTTATTCAACTTGTTGCATTGGCATTTAACATTCGGGTTTCATCTCCAGAATAATCATCCAGTCATCATCATGGTAGTTGGCAAATCCGTCAATCATCAGTTTTGCAATAGCATAGGTATATCACAAGAGACGAGGACCCGAATCTCATTAAGCATACTTGACCGCACTCAACGTGAATTGCATTCTTGACTTTCACTCTTGCAAATTAGCTGTGAGCGAATGCTATGAACATCGTGAGATTATTTACTATGGAATTTCGATTGATCAGAACTTAATTGGATTAGTCAAAATATTGTTTTTACATAATCACATATTTTTTCGGTAGTAATTATGAAAGTACTATTCACAAAGAGTCACAGGATATAAATTGACTTGCCAGGATGAAAACTGAGAGACTTCTGACAGAAGCACATTTCCGATATAGAATAAAAATAATTGCCTAGTAAAATATACTATAGATAGATACTTTATATCTTGCCTTGATTTTTTTGAATTTGTACCATTTTTTTAATAATTTTCCACTCATTGGTTCCATTTTTGAAAATGTCACACATGTGCCCACGAGGAAATTAAACTAACAATCTCACTAATTTGCAGAGAGAATAATATAACACCAGACGCCTGTGTCCTGGCATACCTTGCTGCATTATTCGAGTTCATACATCTTCTCTTACATTCCTTCTCGTCTATTATAGATTCTTGGCATGTGTTTGATAACTTTCCATCACTTAATTGTGCCTGGTCATCCTGAGTTTTGCCAATCATGTGCATTATATAATAAAATATTATTATTAAAATTTTTATTAATTAACTTTTAATATTACGTAACAACTCTGATAACCTAATGTTTAATAAACATGATATAAATGACCTTCAAAGCAAATTAATGCATTTGAATTAACTGTAATTTTTTTACCATTTTTAATATTTAACCCATCTATTTGATTTTCACTTTTGTTTTCGGTAATGAATGAATGCAAATCTTGGAAGCGGAAATTAACTCGATTCCCGACATCCGATCGAGCTGAAACTCGGCAGATTTACTTAATGTCGATGACAATACATTCTATCAGCTTTTGGTGGCAATCACATATACACATGCGGATATATACGCATTTCTCTGAAATCGTGAAACATTTCTGCGGTAAATATATGAAATAAATGTCGGTGCTACCCAATTTGTGATATGGTTCAGTTGTTAGCGCGGTTGATGCCAGTCCCCGGGGAGGAAGCTTCAATCCTCAGTCAAACCAAAATAATATAAATATACATATATATTTATATTTTTCAATATTAAATATTAACAAAAGATATTATACGGTAAAAAAACTTAGGACGGGTTGTTTAGGAGAATTTGAACAATTCATCAAATTTCAACGTTCATTTTCGGGTTCTGTGAATGTCCTATTCAAGTTTTGTTATTATATCATTACAGGCTAGTTGCTGAACTGAAAAAAAAACAGAACTTGAAAAAATCTTTCACAGAACGTGAAAATGAACGTTGGAATTTGAAGAATTAAAACTTTCATGTATTATAATGACAAAAATATTGAACCGGGATCTTAATTACTAAGAAATAATACGTTTTTGTATATTCTAATAAATTCTTTGTGTCTTTTGATAATAATAATAATTGGGTAACTTGTATAGCACCGTTTTTGTGAAAAACCATCTCAAGGGCACTATAATTTGCAATAATTACTATCAGCCTTATCACTTCATTAAAATAAAACTGTCAAAACTTCTACTTATCTTGTCAATATTGCTTTCAATGTGGAACTCACTGACTACACAGATAATACACACTATAAATGCCTTCCAAGTATATTTGGATAGAAACCACTGATTTCATCACTGACTTACTACCTTTTGGTTCTAGCCCATTTAGCAAGCGCTGTCTCTCTTATACTGCCTGACATAGTATAATGCCATTACATTACATTTGATCAAAATGATAAATTCATATTGATGATAAACGAATTTTGATATTTGAAATGTAAGCAAAGAATGGTCAGACTTTTCAATCACAAAACACATCAACATCGCATTTCTTGTGTTCTTCTTTATTTTTATAGTGTAATCCTAATTGTAATTAGTAATAAATAGCGCCAAAGAATTCTTTATTCTATGACTACCGCAGACTCGTGATAAATCATGGGATAATATTTTTCCAATTTTGAAAGTAAAAATTAAAATAATTTTCTGTTAAAATATTTTATCAAAAAGTAATTTTAATGAAGTATAATTTTGAAAATGACAATATATTCAAAGCAAAATTCAGTTTATTTGAACCATGTTTCACGTAGGAATAACACACATCACAGACAGCCAAAATTAGTATTTTTATGTTATTTTTTTGTTGGATGAGTAAAATTATTTTTTTAATGTTTTTTCAGGACTTTCTCACCAAGTCATTTTTGAATATTTTTAGTAACGCTCTTCAAATTTAACCTTTCCGGGAGTATGGACGCGAATGAACGACGGTACACACTTTCGCCAAAGAAGTATGGACGGCTATGGACGACAGGGGTCACATATTCATATACGATGCATATTCTGTAAATATGCATCTTATTGCCATCTATGGGCATATTCCTGTGACTTTATACCAATTTTAAACATTTGAAATCATTATCGACAGAGATATCGGCTGTTATTTATTTTGCATACTATCATAAAATTTAATCAAAAAATATATATCTTTATTTATGTAAAAAAAACTCACTCCCCAGAGCACAGCCAGAATTACGTAACTTACTCCCGGAAAGGTTAACATTCAAATACATACTCCATTTTATCAATTAAATAAAAATAAATTGTTTTCAATCTTGATCTGCAATTTGATTTAATGGAAGTTAATGAATAGATTATATCCTTCGCAGTAGACGAATTCCTGTGATATTAACTAATTTAGTGTGAATTCCCCTCCCCCGTAGGTTTGCTAACTCGACGCAAACCCTCTTCCTACTTATCTCAATATGCATCCAGATTACATGATATTAACTCCTTGCGCAGTTCTTATACCACTTCCTTTGCTTGGCAAGACTGCTATTAAATCTTCTGTAAATAAATTTATATCAAGTGTTAGATGCTCTTATTCTGCTCTTGTTCTGTATAAACCACCATTCAGAATCCTTACACTGTTTGAAATGGCTTTAATCATGTTTAGACAGACAGGTATTTCCCAGCCTTCCTCTTTCCCATCTTCTTCCTGTCCCCAGTTCTTTCAACTTCATAACATTCTCCATTTTGGGGAATGCTATATTCCATATACTCGGTATTCACATAAAAATTATTTTGTCTTATGTGAATGTTGCCATTTTCAGCATGCATCATATACCCCATTAATAGTCATTAACACACTTCGGTCGGGAAAGGTAGTTCTACCCGTTCGGTCGATTGATGCTTAACGTGGGGAAGGGTAGTTCTACCTTTTCCGCCAGCCTCGTATTTTAAGAAAGCAAGTATGGACAAATACTGATAAGCGGACCGTTATAAACATGTTACAAGGTTAATTGAGTTGCATTTCAAATAATATTCGATTTTCGTTTAGTACTTTTATAGCTTGGATATGCAGAGTTACTAAGTAGAAAATTTTATTAAAATATTTTAATTATTTTCGAAGCTATAGCTATTTAAAACAAATTAAAGAAATTCGTGCGGGACCTTTATTTTCGCCCGGAGACAGCGTAGTGCCAACACATAACATACCCGCCAGAAATGTGTTAAATCGTCTCAAGCAAGTGGCAATATTTGATTAAGGCAGTGGTTCAGCTAAGGCCAATTAAACATTATGAATTCTATACTAGATTGTCCATTTAGTATGTACCACTGTAGTTCAAGGATGAATTCTTTTCGCTAATTTAAGGTCAACTTTAATTTATTGCCTACATACATTGTTCGGTGAATTGTATATAATGTTAATTTAATTCATACAAGACTTGAAAAATCTTCTACATTTTGATATACATATTATCTAATAAATTTCAGCAATAACGATACATTTCTAACTTTTTTATAAAGATACAATTCTAACATCAGCAATAAAGACACAATTCTAACTTTTTTTATAAAAATACAATTCTAACTTCAGCAATAAAGATAAAATTCAATTTTTTTTATAAATATACAATTCTAACGTATTTCATCATAATGTATCTAATAAGAAGTGTACAATAATTTGTAGTGTTTAATCATAAGTAATTATCACAACTGACCTGATAAACTGGTAGAATGTATTGTGGGCGCGTCTGTGTGCCAGAAGTAAAGTTAATTTTATCTTAATTTCAATAAAATTGATCTAACATTTTAAAATATTGAAACACTTTCTTGAAAAAATAATCAATTTCATTGACCTGTCTAGAGCCAACGAGTCGACAAGTCTTATGTAAATTCAGTCTTCTTTCAAATCGGTATCAATCACACTACTTCTATTGATTTGCTGTTCTGTGAAAATAATCATAATTTTTTTTTTTATATTTTGCTAAACCGTATTTTAAATAAAATCTTCTTGTTCTTTTTTAATTTTCAATATGTGAAAAGTTATTAATACAACAAATAATATTTATTATTTTAACAAAATTACTTATCTGAACTGCCCTGCTTCTAAAATTCGAAGTACAAGTGTTCTTAATGTGACTCAAATAGAATAAAACCGAGAACACAAATGTCAACGTTCAGACGAATTCTCCTCCTATCACAGTCCCAGTAGGTCGGTCTCGTCTGATGTAGTTTAGTTGTAGACTGTCTGGAATTCAGGCCCAGAACTTGTCTTGTCTGTCCCACCAACCATTTACAATACTGCCGGTGGCTCTCGACTGCAGATCGTATACGGGCACATTTTTTTGTCTCATAAATTCTGTGCTTTAATCGCAATCAATGATCTACTTTAATGCAGGGCTGTCCCAACATTAAATTTAAACCTTTTTATTTTTATTTAAGACAATGTTGTGGGTTCGATGCAGACACATTAACCTGTCAACCTGTCCTGCTTTATAAAATTAAAACCTTGTTTGGAATTTTTTTGAAGGCTTTTCTTTTTACCTACGAAAAGTAATATATTTTGGTAATATTTATAGCCAGCAACAAGCGTTAATAAAATAGCTAACGTTAATGGCATGAGCAGCCTTTCTTAGACTTTTGGCCTATCGAAAGAATACCTTTCTTCAAAAAGAATCTATTACCCTTTTATTTATTAGATAGGTACATAGTATTATTATAAGTGTTGTAGTAATTCATTTACAAATAGCAATATTCATTTTTAAATTAATATACTATTATTTCTATATTTATTATTAAAAGAAGTAAAACACAATACTTGAGGTGATACACAAAAAAATAGCACTGCAAAAATAGGCAAGTTTTATTGCTAATAAATATTTATATGGATAGAATCCCAAGTTCTTATTTGTAGGTAAATGGGGGTTTGAATTATTGACAAGACTATAATAATAAATGAAAATTGCAATATTTTTTTGTTTAAATAAAAGTGTTGTGCCCTAGAAGTTAACATTTGAATGTAAGTCAGTTCACTGGGCAACCTTACTTTGGTTAGTGTTGTTAGTATGGACATAATAACATGAACTAGTTTCAGAGGATTAGTATTAAAAAAACTTGTCTCTTACCTTGCATATTGGAGGTCAAGTTAAATGAACCATTTCAGATCCATGTAATTACTAAAGTTACTTATTGTTGGTCAATATTGTAGATTTAATAATAACTTTAAGTTTTTTATTGCATAAATCTATGCAATTTTTTTTGTTTTTTTTTTTTAATTTATTGAATAATTCAACAGTTATGTAATGGAATGTTATAATTACTTTCAAACTTTTTTATTATTTATTTTAATGCATTTTTATAATAACTTTAAGTTTTTTATTGCATAAATCTATGCAATTTTTTAATTGCTATTTGTTTTTTGTTTTGGTTTAATTTATTGTATAATTCGACACATTTTTATAGTTACTTTTGTTTTTTGTTTACAGTTTATTTTTAATGTACTCTTTCGTCACATGACAATTTGCATTTAATATGCTTTTTAAACTAGGAAATTAATTGGTTATTTGAAATTGTGCAATTAATTTGAATATTAATGTCATTGCTTGTTTCTGTCCTAAGGTTTTCAAATTGATTTTATTCAAATTTTGCACAGTTAAAAATTTGTGCCACGCTAAAAAAAATGCAATGGAATTAAGGCAGCACATCAATTTTAATAATCTTATGATGGAACCGCATTCTGACCAATTTCATTCAGGCCAATTAATTTCTAAGTTTTCCAAGCCTATATGTATAAAAATATCTATTCAAATGTTAAAACTAGATTTGATGGAACCTATTCTTGATTTAATTGAACGATATGTTCAAATGATAGTCATCATGACAGATCACTTCCATTTGTTATCCCGAAGCGGTTGCTTAATTGATAGCATGTCTGAAAATATAATTGATCCGCTTTTTATGATTCACTGATAGAAAAATCTGCTCGGTCATCTCGTCTTCGTGTGGCAAACCGTATCTTAAAATAAAACTTAATTGAATATGATTAAATTGACATGCCTACCTACTTCTAGATTATTATTTTATTTTATTTATTGTTTTACCGCATTAGAGTTTTTGGAGCTAGGGGGAATTATGAACTTTCCCTCGGGAGAATATTAGGGCGGAAAGGATGTTGTATGTGGACATCACGGCAGTTGTGTTTTGAGTTGCCCCATACGCTGATATCACAACAGTTATCTTGCTAACACAGCGGCACATCGCCTCAAAATGTCACACATTTAAAGAGTTAACATAGCTATCACTAGAGCAACACTGACATTATCACTTTCGTAAAATTAATGTTTCATCATGAATTTTTATTTATTGCTTTCTTTAGAATTGCTTTTCATTGTTACATACTACATTTTTATATTGTAATTATCGTACACAGTACATTAACAACTATTTCGACAGTATTTAGGCTATAATTCATTCCTAACTATAAAAATCTTTTTACGGCAACACATTGCAAGTAGAAAAATAAATTCACATTATGTTGTAATATGAAAAAAAACGCATAAATATATGTTTGCATTAGTTTGATGAGAGCATGTACCCATTATGCGCTGTTTTCTGAAAGCATGCATTGAATCCTTGATTATTATATAAACAACTACAAACATGGTTGCATATAAACAAAAAGAAAGTGAAAAATGTTTTGTTATGGCATATGTACTACTTAATGAATAACACACGCATGCAGCCTTATTTTATTTAAACACGCTTTGTTTCCATTAGAATAATAATATATTGTGATGTATGCAATATCTTCCTTTATATATAAATGCCTTTACACTTTCAGTACTACCATATGCATAGACATCTTGTTTGAATTAACTTAAAATAAGTGAACATCCACCATGCAAGAATTTGGTAAATATTTACCTACGACTACCGTTTTTACTACTACAAAAAATTGCCCCTTTAATAACGCCTGCTCGCGTCCCCTTTAGAGTTATATCCCAGTTTTCAAGTAGTTTGTGGGCTACGCTAGGTTTGTATAGACTGGTTTGTGATTTAATTCTACCTAATCCAACCTAACCTAACATGTACGGAATATTTTCTCAAACGGTAGTTGTAGGTAAATAATTACCAAGAATTTTTGTTGAACAAGATTGGCCGTCTTGGTTGTTAGTGCCTGGCCTTTATTCGGAAAGGTGATGGTTGATGGCACTGAACCACCATAAATTCCACAACGGATCATAGATTAAACAATTTATTATTCTTATCTTATCTAGGGTACATACTTTTTTATTAATTTTTTTCGTTTTACTCTAAAAAATATTCTCAATCGTAATAACATTTTTATCTGTTGTTTTTTCCTATAATATGCAAAGGATTATTACTCAGTTGACAATTTATAAACATAATATTGTTGCATGTTTACAGTACACGTGTTTATTGATGTCTATAGTTTCTCCACATTTTATTTATTTCTTTTATCTTACATAACAACTAATCTCAAATACCTGTTGAACCTATTTTTTTTCCAATCAGGAATACCCAATCCATGGGTTCTGCTTGGTTCTGCTAATGTTCCGCTTGAAATATAAATTTTAACTAACTTGGTTTTGAGTCATGAATTCATAACATGAGATACAAATCATGCCATTTTGAACTTCAATGTTTTGAATTATTTAGTCTCCAGACAAAAGGTGTTATTTTATTTTTATCTTTGACTCTTTAAAAATAGAACACATTTAAATATGAAAGAAATTATCTCAAAGGGATTAACTAGGTACTAAAAAGTTACAGTTGCTATTGGTGGCATTGCTAGTGTAGATTTTGAGAATACAAAATGTATGATTCTAAAAAAAAAGTTTGTTTGTTTGTTAGTTCCTCCATTCTTCCTCCTTTGGCCGCAAAGTGAAGTGTGTCAAGCTGTAAAACTTAACGCCACAACAGGACGATATGAATGCGATATCATAAATATGTACATATATGCAATTAGATACAAAAAAATACAACATTTTAATACTATGGTATTGGAAAATGTGTTTCAGTGTTTATTTTGTTATTTGTTATATGTTATATCCTCACATTATTTCAATGCCAAGGTTGCCCAAAGGTAGTTTTGACAAGTTGTCCTTAACCTACAGCCTTCCTTTCATGTGATATACAAATCCAACTTACCATAAATACTTTGTGAAACCAGTTATTGGCTTAAATTCAAATAGCAGGGTGGTAAATATTATCACATTAAAACATAGTTAAAAAGTTAATGCACTGCTACTTACTAACTATAATATGATATAGTTTTGTTAATTTAATATCTTTGCTAACAATACCACGGGTAATATAATATCATTGATTCTAGTAATTATGTAGGCCACTTTCTCACGATCTCGATTTCATCAATACATTATAATACTTACTCAGCTTTGACTCTTGGCTAGTGGTCTCATAATTGACTCCTGAACTCCAAAAAGTATTTATCGGAATATAGAACATATACAGAAAGGATGGCTGTGAATTGAGTGCGACTGATTTATATTATTTTACATA
This sequence comes from Hesperophylax magnus, assembly GCA_026573805.1. NCBI lineage: Eukaryota > Metazoa > Arthropoda > Insecta > Trichoptera > Limnephilidae > Hesperophylax > Hesperophylax magnus. Next base: position 3,130,022 of record JAIUSX010000002.1, read on the forward strand.
TTTTTATGTTCATTAAATCTAATCATTACTGCTGACACAAAATGATAGAATCTATGTAGGCAGTGAAAAAAATTACATAATATCATTATGACATTATAATTTTCCACTTCCGTAAAAACTGCGTTTGTATTTTTATAATTTTCTCCTTTTGTAGACATTCCCATTGTCCGCTTTTAATATATTTGCAAAAATATATTGCCTGAATGTTTTTTTTGTACCAGATGAATATTAACATGAATATCATGCATTTTTTAAACAGTTGTCCTATTCTGTATGTTAAGTGTTACAAAAATAGCACCTCGCTGCGGTTTACTAACTCTTAGGACAGGTTGTTTCACAGAATTTGATTAATTTATCAAATATCAAATTTAATATTCAAATTCTGTGAAAATCCTATTCAAGTTCTGTTACTATTCAAATACTGTGAAACAACCAGCCCGTGGTGAAATAATAATAGAGCTTGAAAAGAACTATCACAGAACATGAATTTTAACTGTGAAATTTGATGAAATATTCAAATACTGTGAAACAACCGGCCCGTAGTGAAATAATAATAGAGCTTGAAAAGAACTATCACAGAACTTGAATTTTAACTGTGAAATTTGATGAAATGTTCAAATACTGTGAAACAACCAGCCCGTGGTGAAATAATAATAGAGCTTGAAAAGAACTATCACAGAATTTGAATTTTAACTGATGAAATGTTCAAATTCTGTGAAACAACCCTTCCTCCTTGTTAAATTATTAATATACTTATATTATAATAATATTTGGATGATTTGTATAGCGCCGTTTTTGTGCAAAATCGCCTCAAGGTCGCTGTTCTGTATGTCGTTGAATTTTGACTAATATCTCATTTGAAAAGAAATGTGACATTTTTAAGATTGCGAAACAGTGTGAAAATGGCATAAACATCATTAGATTTTTCCTAGAATTTATGTTTACTAATTTACAAAATATTGTTCTTTTATTACCTATTATACTATTCTACTTGTTATTAACGATTGTATTTTTGTTCCAGGTGATAACAGAATATAAATCTAAAAGACCTGTACAATGGCTTCATTACCGAGAATGTATAAACATTTAAAATACTCATCTGTGTTATTACTTTTATTTTTTATTCAATCTGGTAATTATTCTTTATACTTTTATACGTTTGTATGTGGTTCTAGTTTTTTATGTGGGAAGAAAGAATAATTAACACATGTTCAATTTATGTCTTGCTAGGAATCTTAAATTTGTAAGAAATTATTATTGCTTTTGTTAACCTTTCGGCTAGTGAGTTTTGGCGAACGTAACTGTACGTTTTTATGTTGTTATTTTTTTTTTAATATATCATCACAGATTAACTAAAATTAATCTTATATTTTGCATAAAAACGTCATCGCAATCAATCCACGCAAATAAACAAAAAAACTGATAATGAGAAATGAACTGACAAATATTTTCACTAAATGTGACAGCATTCGAATTTTAGCCACGACTGCACCGTTTCGGTCATACTCACGGAGAGGTCAATATAAAATTTTATTTATTGTATTTGGGAATTTTAGCCATGGCCACTCCGTTTGGGCCATACCTACGGAGAGGTTAATATTAAATTGTATTTGGGAATTTTAGCCACAGCCGCACCGTTTGGGCCATACTCACGGAGAGCTCAAATTGAATTGTATTTGGGAATTCAATTATTTTATGAAAACCTTTTAACAATTTAATTGGGATATTAGGTTTATTTTGGTATCTTTTTAATATTCAATTTGCTTTTTTCACTTTTCAGCTTTACAAGTAGACCAAACTAAGACAATCGAATTTTCATCTAAAGAACTCAAAATTTTGGTAGATGGAACTGAATTTTTTGATGTTGTAACAAAGTAAGTTTTATTCTGTTTATTATTAATTTATAATATGTGTAGAACAAATAATATTTATTTATTATAATTTTTAATGAAGTCTCCTGAACATCTTTATTTTAACATTAATCTTATAAAGTTTTTTTTTTAGCAATATTACACCCATTTTTACATAAGTCACATAATTTATGACTCTTTTCTGCAATTGCTTTATCCCTTCATATAGCCCCTACCTTAACCCACCCCACGACGTTGCCCAACCGGGTGACGAAATAGTTCCTCTGTCTTTACACTGTATAGACATTTTCTTGTAAGGTATAAATTTGATAATTAATAAATAGCAATTTACCATTCATTTTTTTTCTAACACCTTTGCAGGAAAGGCTGTTTAATTAGTATGTTTCATCTATTTATAATTATACTTCTGTTCCATTGCATTTCTTCACTTCTCATTAGCATAGATACTTGATCCTAATTTATATACAAACATGTCACAATCTATTGAATATCGTAATACCTTTGAATAAATTTACATCAATATGTCCAGCAGTTTCCAAGAGTAGTAGATACTTTCAGTATCGCCCTGATAAAAGACCACCATTCAGAGCAAAACGTTCCTTGAAATGGCTTTACTTTTTAAATACATCTTTTTGAAATTCACTTTTGTTTTTGGGAATGAATGAATGCAAATCTTGGAAGCGGAAATTAACCCACTTCCCGACATCTGATTCAGCTGAAACTCGGCAGATAGACTCGTTGTCGATGACAATGTATTCTATCAATGTGTCAGTCACGTACATACATGCGGACATATACACATTTCTCTGAAATCAGATGAGATTACTGCATTTAATATACTAAATAAATTTCGGTTCTACCCGATTGGCATTTGGCGAGGTTGATAGTGCGGTTGACTCCTCGTCCCTGAAGAAACGTACAATCCTCAGTCAAACCAAAAAGATTTTCACGGCCAAAAGTATTTTTGTTATTTGTTTTTGGGGTGTTATGCCGTTTTGCGCTAACTCCTTCTTTAGCCAAGTTAGAGCACCACGGCATAAAACGAAAACTTTTATGTATATGTACCATATAATAATAGGTATGTGTGCTTGCCCTTTGCAATTTTTGGACATACATATTTATGTAACATTATTTAAATCACTTTGGATCTTGTGGAAATACTGTGACCAAATTATTAATTTTTTTTTTAATATGGCATTTCACAAGAGCACCCCTGTCTGTAAAGTATAAAGATAGGGGAACTATGTCACCACCCGGCTGGGCAGCGTTTTGAGGCAAGTTAAGGTGGGAGCTGTAAGAAGGGATTTATTAATGCGGATCTTGAAGAGGTCCAGATTATTATGCGAAGGCGGAAAACCAGATATTATTAGAGAATATCTCGGCCAAAAGTATTATAGTCTTTGATATTTGGGTTATTATGCCATGTTTCACTTCCTCCTTCTTTAGCCAACGTTCCAGACAGCCTTGGCTAAAGGGGGAAAAGGTGCAACATGGCATAATACCCCAAAATCAATCACTTTAAAATTTTGACATATTATTTTGAATCACATAGAAGCTTGTGATTATGACTAAAATTAGGAAATACCTAAATATTATTTTATTTATTTTTAATCTCATAGGATCTTATGATTGTAGCAAAATTATGACATTTTTACATATTATTTTGAATGACATTCGGTATCACGACTGACAAAATTACCACACTACTATTACACAACTATTTCCACATTGTCATAATTGTGTATTAATTCCATCAATTTGAATTTCCAGCGGCGATTTGAATGGGTACATTTTGAAGTTCTATGAGCAGCATGATGAAATGGTCCAACTGTTTCCTCCCTTCCTCAATCTATCTGACTCGGCCATCACACCGACAAATGAGTCACGGGCACACCAAGTGTGTATTTTGGGTGTTAACCCGGGTCACTTGGACATCATTGCCAACGTGACACCGTATGGCGTTATACCGTTAGTGTATTTATTTATTTCTTTATGATGCAACTTACAACACGATTCGCTACATTGAATGGAGAGTGGCACGATTAACAAATATATTAATACTTGTAGCAGCAAAAAGTGTTCGATGTACAGTCAAACCCACATATAAAGTTTGACTCTCAGTAAATTAAAACATTTGACAAACATTATAGGAGAGTTTCACTGTATATCCATATTTTTTAACGATTTGAGTTATCAACATTTTCTTGAGGTTGAATAAGCAAGCATATAAATTGGGCAAAATAATTTCTGTAGAGGTATCGGCTGCAGTCTTGTGTCATTCTGTTAAACCTTGAGGTAATAATTAATCTCGCATGTAATTGATTTCTAGCCAGATTGGTTTACGTATTTCATAAAGTCATGTAATGCATAAAAATCTTTTTAAAAATTTATCATAAATTTTTATAGACGAAATAAACTAAATAATGATCAGTACTACTATATAGTAGAAAATCTGTTTATATGTCCCCACTGAAACTCCATTCTGAGTTCTGGCATTATGAAATTTGCAAAGCTTTTTCTGACTTGATTTTTGAGAACAATGGAATATTTACAGCTTACAAAGCATTTATTTCCCTTTAAAAGTTATGGAGCTGTGAAATGTTCTTTATCGAAATTACTGTTTATTCCACATTTTTCAATTATCCTCCGAAAGAGTGTTGAAATCTACTTACGAAATTTAATTAAAATTAACTCCAGGGCGAAACTGAGCAAAGCTAAACTATTATATAATAATCTGCCTTCCAATTACTATGCTACTCTTAAAATACCTGTTTTTTCTTAACTTATGAATAAGAATGATTTCAAAGTGCATAAATACATTCCAATTAAGATCGGCTTTTACGTAGAGTAAACTGCATGTACCTTACTCCAAATAATGCTTGTCATTATTTGTTGAGTCGTTACAATTTACGATAATTCGTTTGAGAGCAATTGATCTCTTTAGCTTTGATTAGTTCGGTGGCAGTTTATTGCCTTCAATAGAACGGGTCAATACACTGAACTTTTACTTTTGTTTATTGGTTCTTTGTAACGGTCTCCCGTTTGCACTACATTGTAACCTACTAAAATATTTGCATGATATATTATCTCTATTTAGAACGAGGGCTTGTTAGATAATCAGAATCCATTGTATGTGATTAAAGTAATTTAAAATTGAGAGCATAAGGGCATGTATTGGCATGTGCGCTAAGTAATTAAGCTTAAGTAATTGATTCTAATTAAGTTGTAAAGTAGTTAAATTACCATATTCTTTGAGTATATATGAATTAATAATAAGATAATCCCATGCTACTCTACTGGCCCAGTTTATTATAAATTTTACAATTACTTTGTTCTGTTTCGTCTTCAGTTAATATTGCAATATATTATCTACCAGTCTTTTGGATAAGTATTGGGAATTTTCTTCAGCAGAATGTTCCATTACATTTTCTGTGATGTCTGATTTATCGTTGAGTTAGTATCAAGTGTGCAAAGTATTTTTCACTAAGATTACAGGTAACACTGTTAGATACGCGACTAATCTTGAGTTTGGTACAATATAATTGCATGCAAGGTGTAAAACTATTACAAGTACAAACACTTATTTTATTTTAATGTTAAACAACTGTATGTATTTGGAATGGTCTTGATGGTTTATAAAAACACATTTTGATTTTTGTTATCTTTATTAATTAAAGATGTTAAAATTTAATGTAATTTTTATATATGTACCATCTAAAACAAGTCAAATACAGTTTTGTTACATCGACATCAGAAAATGTTATTATTTACACTTACTACAAATTCACACTCAGTCTGAAAATTTTTATTCAAAAGGTGAAAATTAATCTTATAATGTATTATTTATTATACTTAAGTTTTAGTACGATTTACTGAATTCAATGTTTCTTTTTTTAGGGTGGATAACCTGTACATTAAAGTAACGGTATTGCATTCAAATGCCATCTACCACATTTCCTATGTTATGGGATGGGTGTACTTCCTTGCTTGGTCTATTTCCTTCTACCCACAGATTTGGGTGAACTATAAAAGAAAAAGTGTAGTTGGATTGAACTTTGACTTTATCGGATTAAACATAGTGGGTTTCATGTTATATTCCATCTTCAACTTGGGTCTCTTTTACATTCCAGAAATACAGGTGAGTAACTTTTGTCTATTTATAAAATGTAACATTGAACTTTCCTTTAGGTAGGCAACATATTACGCTTACGCATCATGGCTTAGATATATTAGACATGGCTGAAATATATTCAGCATATCGCCCGCCATACACTACCAATGCGAATGCATGGCGAGCGATATGCTGAAATAGACCAAGCCAAGAAAATATAGCGTGGTCTGTCACAGGTTTTATGCAGAGTATTCATACATAATATTCCTGTATGAATGCATACCAACACAAATCTATTATATAGATTTTAGAATCAACATTTGAAAAAAATAAATAACGGACACAACTATTTCTTTTTTCTTCTCATCTTTCATTAAATATCCAATTCGCTAATAAGACAGTATGAATATTGTGTATTAAAGTTATTTTATAAATAGAATTTGTCTTGTTTGTTTTAGGATGAGTACTTCAACAGATATCCTCGTGGGTTAAATCCCGTACAAGTGAATGACATCTTCTTTGCCCTGCACGCCGTTTTTGCAACTCTTGTTGTTATAATACAGTGCAGATATTATGAGGTAAATATAAATATTTAACAATATTCCAAAAAGTGATATACAATTGGTTTCAGTTTGAAGATAAGTCATTATTTAATAATAATAATTTAAAGCCAAATATTTTAATGTTTTTTTTTTCGGAATGTGGAGAAGTTAGTGCAATCCCACACATTCCATAAAATATAAACACTCAATAATATTTATTTCTTTAATCCAGTATGTTAAATATATTTAACCTGCTGGGCTTTCGACCGCCTTGACAAGGTGTCCAGAGGGTAAAGGGCAGTAACTTCCGGGGGTAATTCTCCATATATGTATATTACAAGTGAAAAAGATGGATAACTTTTTTCGAAATTCCAATGTATTTCCCCTGCAATAATTTTTTTTTGATAAAAACAATTATTAACTTTTGTTCGCCAGCGTATACAGCGGGTACTACTAAAAAATGAATTCTCTGAATATAACTAGCTATTCTGGGGAAACTATTTATGGTACATTTTATACTATTTTTATAAATATATCTATACATATCACCATCTAGTAAGACGACACAATTTACAAAAATATAATTTTGATAAAAACTAGGAAGTTATTACGAAAATAAAATCAGCTGGTATCCGGTGAATATTTAACATCGGCAATCCAGAAGTTAAACATTGGAATTTAAAAAAAAGCTTTTTATTTTTTACTTTTGCTTGCTATTATGTAGAATCACCCGAACTTACTGCAATTTACAGTGCGACACCCTATATTGTAAGTAATATAAAAGTATTGTTGGTCTCGGTGGATTATTTTATAAAATGTATGCACAGCTGTGAGGAACATAAACAAGTACCTACTCAATCCTATTATAATGCAATCCGCTTTTCGTTGATGAAAAATTGTTTTATGTCTTTCGGCAAACAATTTATCATGCAATTCTTTTATTTTTACATTAACTTGTCAGTTGTGTACATGCAGCAAAACCGTGTTTTTAATAGTGTATCATTAAGCAATAAAAGGCTTCTGCAGAGATAGGCTAATTTACTGCTATTACAGTTGGGAACTGAGCCTCTCTGACATATGAAGACGATTGTATTAATTTAAAGGGCTTAGGATAATATTTTAGGTTATTTTTATCTTATTTGGCATTGTATGGCTAATACCGACCTTTGTGGCAGAGCGGTAACATTACGGGTTTGAAACCTGGCATGGTGCAAATATAAAAATATTCATTTAATTTGTTTTTTATAAAAACAATTTGGGCTCAAGAAGTTGTCGAAAAGAGTCGGAAAAAAGATTAATAATTGTGTAGGTATGTAGTATTTCCCCACCATTCGGAATCAAAATGTTGCTTAAGTGGCTAAACCTTTGTTTATTAAATAGATCTGAATAAGCACTTACTTTTTTCTTTCTCCCTTTTCTTTCCCTCTACAATTTTATTTTATCTCTTGACATCCACCAACATAATATTTTAAGCCTTTGCCTTACTGTTCAGCTATTGTTTGATACTTGCTTGCATTCGTCTTGGTTAGGGGTCAGCAGACTTTCTAGTGAGAAGTGTCAAATATTAAGTAAGCAGAATCCAACATTTTCGTACAGCTGAAACAAAGCGCTAAGACTGCTAAAGCAATACGTAAAATGCTATAATATGACATTTTATTGAATAATATTCATACTGATATGATTGAATAAATCCAACACTGTTAACAAACATTTTCATGAATAGCTTTACTCGTTGACGGCATCTAGCCATTATTCCCAATGGCTAGTTTTATTTTGGTACAGTACATTTGCGAGCACACAAATAGAGAATATGCATTGCAACCATGCCGTTAGAATTCTTTTAGCAGCCATGTATATTGTTTTTCTAATGAGGCTGCGGAGTGAAGGTGAAGCTGGAGTTGAAGAGCCGCAAATGCCTAATAAAAGTGGCTTGCGGCCTTCCGAACCCTGATCTAGATCATGCGTCAAAAGCTTAGCGGTGTCAGGACAGGGCTGTTGACTTAGATGATGATGGATTTGGAGTGAAGATCGCTGTTCTGTATTTATTTATTTTTATTTGCTGAAAGTTTTCTAACCATATACATTCAAATTGATAGACCAGCCAGTCAGGGAAAGGGGAACAAACCCAGAGGCGGCGTGACTGACTCCCTTTCTGTGATTTGTCAATAAATGAATCTGACAGTACAGGAAATTCGCATTGTAATATCACTATTCAGTCCTAGAAAATAAAATTTTGTCCTTCGAATTACCGGTCCTCTTTACAATGGCGCGCAAATTAACTACAAATTCCAAATCGGGTAAACAAAAGTTCGGGCTTGTTTCCAAAATTAAATGTTTTGTTACAATATTTGATTGTAATCAAATTGTTTAAATGTGTTATCATTTTCCCACCTCACTCATTTTTAGCCTCGCTACGCCAGGCTGTTAGTTTAAAAATGAACATTCAGATCATGCGTCGAAACATCCCGTAATGTTTTGCGCTATATACCTTTGCCTTTACTTTAGGGAACTTTACTTTTCTGCGCAGTGTCTGGTTATTTCAATGTGCGTTCTTCGGCGGTCAATGTACGACTGATGTCATAGTTTATTCAAAGCAATCTCGAACCCTCCTGGTGCTAAAAATATGGTCACGTAGTTTGCCTCCAGCTCATCGAAATGATCTCAACAGTTCAAATCAGATTTTAACAAGTTAGACCAAGTCTATCAATTTAGATGTCAATGATTCTAACTATTTTGTTTGTATTGTTTTCAGAGCGATAATCAAAGAATGTCCAATGTGGCCAGAGTGATCCTGGGTATATTTACTGTTGTGATAGTGGTATCTGCAATTTTGGCTGGCACAGACGTCCTTCATTGGTTGGACTTCCTATATATCTGCAGCTACGTTAAGCTGACTATCACTCTCATTAAATATGTTCCACAGGTACAAATAAAAATTATTTACTCTTAAAATCACATTGATTATGCGTTATTCATCATTATGTATGTCACTGTAATAGAACAGGAAATTGTTTTTTTCTTTTCAATTTGTTTATACATCTACCATCCAACGAACAATGTGAATCACACAATATTAATGAAGTATGTTGTACAAATCAATTTATGACGGTGGAACTAGTCATAATATTTTACAGATGTACATATGCAAAATATGTATTAGACGGTTGACTATATTACTGAAACACTTGACAGTACCTAATAATAATAGCACATTGTTACTTGTAAAGGCTTATGCAAGATTCTTATCTTAGTGACACCTATGATTTATTTGGAAAAGTATGTATAATGCACCATTTAGAGTTTAAAAACTGATTATGCACACTGTTCTCTACACAGATTCAATCGCAATCAAGTTTAGCAATCGGGAAACCCATGAGGAAAACCATATCAGGGAAAAGTAAATACTTTTTCTCTCGACTCTAAAGAAGTTAATACCTGCATACATATTTACATTGTTTTTTTTTTTGTCGTTGTTGCTGTTGAAGAATTTCCAAGTTACAATATTTCAGCACGGAATTACACATTTTTGTGGTATTCTCAAAAGCATCGTTTTATAACTAAAGTCCCATTCTGAATTTGCATGTTCAATACAATCGTATTATAATATATCCTGTTGTACAATATCTTAAATTTGTTGTGTTTTTTGTTGAACAAACCTCGATTATTTTGAAAGATTATTGTATAATTCCTATTGTGTCATTATTACAAGTCAGACTTGCAATTTATAATAGTTTTTTTATAGTACGTTATATGTATATATTTTGCAGATTTTTTTTGAACATATTTTGTCTGACAAAAGAAATAGAGCGGAAAGACTAGCCGTCTGTGTCTGAGCGAGCAAAACTCTGAAGCTGTGACCTCTGGCATCTTAAATTTGCATTTGGTCAACCTAACTATATATATCGCATCATAAAGCTATGGAGATTTTAAATGTCCATGTAAATGTTATATTGTATGTTCTACATTTTTCAACTGTTCACAAATCTAATAATTGACTTGGGTAATAGTCTAATAGTAATTGTTAGTAGTAATAGTTAACCGTAAAATTGAGTGATGTTTTGATTGACACTGTGCTTTCTATTTATTTAATAACTACACCTGTTAAAATTCTTGGTACGTAACTTGACTTGTCAAGATAAATCTGTGAAATTTTGTAAAACAAGCACATTTCAAATAAAGAATAAATATAAGTCTCTTTTAAAATAGGTAGGTACTTTATAGCTTTTCAGAATTTGAAAAGATTCTTTATATATGTATAACTTTCTTCATACATAAATTAGTTCCAATTTTGAAAATGACACAGACACGCAAGTAAATTATGTAGTTTAATCTCCTCACTGCTACGGGACCATATATGTCGCGAATGTACCATGCCCTCAATGCTACACGCATCTATATGTGTGCGTACATTTTCATAGAAAATGTATGTCATAAAAAGTGCAGCGTACAACTGTTAACCTTTCAATATCAGGAACACAATGAAAAGGTAAATATTTATGTAAATCGATAATTAGTTTCAGCTATTTGGGAGGAGGGTATGGGTACCGCCGCCCCGGGAACCATTTATTGGATAACCAACGCCTCTGCTATAGTAAACCCCAAGTGACTTAACAGGGGTGCCCGGGTTCACGGGGTGAGGTTTGTTCGGTTCTTGGAGACAGATGAGTCAGCCCGCCAACTGCGTGGCAGGCCGGATAGGGAGAGCCTGGTTGAGGGAGACCTTTTGACCTCTCCAGCAGGACTGTCTCAGAACATCACCTTACGCCTCAGTGGAAGTGATGGATTCGTAAAACCGTCACTCCTGGATACACTTACACTGACCCCTAGATTCCTACCAACACTCATACCTTTTTCATTCCCAGAACTTCTACTAATGTAAAAATAAAAGCAATTGTTATATTCATAAAAGTGACATATTTCCAGGGTTACATGAATTACAAAAGAAAGTCCACAGTCGGCTGGAGTATCGGCAACATATTCCTGGACTTTACAGGCGGAATCTTGAGCATGTTGCAGATGATACTGAATGCCTATAACTATAACGATTGGATTTCCATTTTCGGAGACCCGACCAAGTTTGGCTTGGGATTGTTCTCGGTCATTTTCGATATATTCTTCATCATTCAGCACTACGTCCTCTACAGGTATGTCATGTTTTTTAATAAGTTTTATCTAAGTATCAGTTTTGGAGTGAGCTTTAATAAAATAAGGTATTTTTTTAGCAATTTCCAAACAGTTTATATTTACATTGTACATATTAAACAACCATCTTAACATATCAGTCTGATATTAAAACTGTGATTTTCAATTGAAGAAGCGAGTGGATTGAAATGTTATTTTACCATTTTTCAAAAACTATTGTTCTTGCGTGGATGAATGCAAAAACAAAATCAAAGAAGAGTTATAGATACTCTGTGAATTGCCCTAGTGAAAGACCACTATTCATAATCGAAACATTGCTTGAAATGGCTTTATCCATGTTTGTTGACCAAATCGGAATGGTCTTTTCTTACCCACTCCCTTTAGCCCTACAACACACTCCAATTGGGGTCTCCAACGTTCTATTGGCTTCAGACAGTTAGGAGCAGTTGGGAGTGTTGTGCAGTATATAAATTAAATTTTAAAAAAAATTGCATTTCAACTTTCACCTAACACCATTTAAACTTTGAAATCTTTGACGTACCTATTGTTGTTTTGATATCCCTAATTTATAAAAAAATTATATACATTTCAATTTTCTTATAACTTCATCTACTCATATCTTCAATTGTTTCAAAATTCACTTTTCAATTTATTATTTCCACTGTTGATGGATGTTTAGGTACTTTTTATGTATACACCACAATGTAAACGCTACAGTGTAAATGTAAACATTTTTAATACAGCTGAACAAAATATTGCAGACAGTAATGTAAATTTAACTACCATGATTTGCCACAAATTAATTTACATTTCCTTGGTGTCAAAACAGGTGTTTTCTGCAACTGTTCAATCTTTTTTGCTGTCTGAAATATGTTTAATATTTGGGCGAGTTTAGATTCGGGTGGGATTAGTGGAAGTGGATAGTGGTGGCCAGAATTGAAAAATTCTATTAAAAAATATTGAGAACAAAAACAATTTAGAAATATATAATTCTTCGAACTCAAGACATGATTTTTATTTTACTAAAAAACACAAACATTTTGTTTGTATGAAATACGACACCCGATTAATTTTTTTTTTTAAATGTATTAAATTTTATTCCTGAAAATAAAAAAAATCCAAATATTTCTAAAATATTGTTGATTTGTATTTTATTTATTTGAGATTTTATTCTTGTTTATTCTGTTTGTCTCCGTGAGTTATTTATTTACATTCATTTCTGTCTGTCTCTGTAAGTTATTATTCACATTCATTTCTGTCTTTCTCTGTGAGTTATTATTCACATTCATTTCTGTCTGTCTCCGTGAGTTATTATTCACATTAATTTAATAATAATTCTAAATGTTTTCATTTCATTTTAATTGATTATTTTAATAATCTAAATGCTTCTACTGCATTTCACGCAGCCCGCACAAAATATGCTTTAGTTGCAGTGACACTTGGAAACTATTAAAAAATCCATAGAAATCAAAAAAGAGTCTCCCTATTGTCTCATCACTTGTGTGCGCATCTCCGTATACTGTAATGGATTTTGATGCACGCAACTAAAGTCTTTTGTTTGTGGCCTGCCTTATTATTTTGATTATTGAATAGTTGATATTTTTCAAATGGATTTTTTGATTATGGCCATCACTTGAACTGGTCTGAGTGGAGTGATTGCTTTGCTTAGTAGATGTAGAATTTCTTATTTTGTGTATTGAACTACATATGTTAGTGCTCTATATAGGTAGATGGAGCAGCATTTCACATATATTTTCCCGTAGTTACACAGATTATTTCTTCCTAGATATGTATTTTTAATGGTGTTAAATAATAAAATATTAATATGTCCATTTGAGTGAGCTTTGGCCGGTTTTCCCTGTGTATATTTATTATTTTATGCATTACTTTTTAGGGGTGCTGACAAGATTATTGATCTCAACGGTAAAATATAATGACATGCCATCGCTAGTGAATATTATTTCATCAGATAAAAATGTTTCTGCATATTATTGTCGGTGTTAATAGAACCGAAGACCAAACCATCAGAGAGTGTTGTTACTTTAATGTTGTTCCAGTTTGGGCAAAATTCACCCACCTAGAAATTGAATATGAACTCCGATTTGTATGTTTTCAAAGTTAATCTATTATTGAAATGTACATTAGTTATAACTAAAGATGACTTTACATACTACAAATCTGACTTTACCTTTGTTTTGTCTTTCAAATTGAAATTTTTGGCAATTTTTTACTAAACTGGGACAATATGATTATTGTATAAATATAAAACTAGTATAAATTAGGTTGTAGATGTTACTTAATGAATGACGTACCTTTGGAGTATATTGAAACTTTTTTATATAATTATTGACGGCATGATCAAACTAGGTAAGCATATTAAAGGATGGAGCTGATTGAACAAAGGGATGAATCTTTAGTTACTACTAATTTAGCTGAAATCTATTTTTAGCTCCTTATATTGATTTTACCTTTACTTATTAGAAAGAGGGCAGCAAAGACAATGCTTTCAAGTTGATATGTTGTTAAGGTTACACATAATACAATTTATAATCTTTGCATTCATAAATGGTGCTAATCAAAATATTTAAAAAATATATATTAATGCTTTAAAATATTAAGATGAATTTTTTGTAGGCGTGTGTACATACGGAATGCGAATAAATAGTTTTGCAAATTCATATTCCATTCGAACTCCCTCCAACAAAAATTCTTATTAATATTTTAAAACACAACATGCGAAAAGTGCTTTTTATAAATATTTTAATTAGTGCCATCTATGAACGCGAAGATTATAAATTTTGATATGTTCAACCTTAATGGTATTATTATATAATTAAATTACGATAAGTATTATTTTTTTTTTATATTAAGTACCTGCATAGTATTTTTTATTAAAAATTAATCATTTGAGGGTGGCTTTAGATCTTCCCTGCCTAGCCATGCTACTCCTAATAAGCACGTTATATACATTTTTGTGATAATATTTAATATTTAGGTAATTCTGTAATAAATTAGTACATTTCAAAAGGAGGAAAGTTGTTTTCCGTGCTTCTAATTGTTTAAATCTATTTCTCTTTACTCTGTTGTACTTATGTAAATTTTACTATAAAATGTTTTACATTATTATTTAGGTAAGTTCTATTATTAATTTTTTTATGTTATGTCTACCCTATTTTATTTTTAATATTTTGTACCAAGAAAACATATCACAATTTCGAAGTATTAAATTACTAGTAAGATGATTCTCAGCATAAAATATGTCATTCTATTTATAATAGCATTTAATGTAGGTCACGGTTTGACAGTATCTATTAGATTATAATAATGTTTTTTTATGAAAATATGTAGTGCGGATGATAATCTGTCGCTATACATTTTACTATTATCCTAAGCCTTTATGAGCCTTATCAATATGAATATTTATTTATCAAGAAAGAAGTATCTTTATTTATAACAGTTACGGTTAACAATAGTTAATGGTGACAGTTTTAGTTGAATTACAATATTTTGTTAACTTCTCATGCCCCAAAAGTATCCCACCGATATGCAAAATGTGTATCCATTGAGTGCCAGTGTTGGCAATGTCAAAATCTACATTCTTTTTGTGGGATTTTGTATCTAAAAAAACTGTGCAACAAAATGATAATCACATATCTTCTAGTTTTCGTTTCGTAAACAGTTTAACTTCACTCAAGTGTGCGAAGTTATTGGTGAAAGGGAAGAATTTTTTCCGTATTTCAAAGCCATAAAACTAAATATATTATAAAAACTTCAAGAAGTTTTCGTAGTTCTTTATTATATATATTTTTTATAATATAACGTGGAAACAAATCATTACTCTGAATATACTTAGTAGCTATTCTAGGGAATCTACTTATTACAGATGTGTAGATTGTTTCATAAACACATTACATATCTGGTAAGATGGCACAATTTGCAAAAACATAATTTTGCACAAACAAGTAAGTTCTTTCAAAAATAGACTCAGCCAGTGCACGGCGGACACTCGACAAACTACAGAGGTGTTAGGTGGCGGGAGCTCGGAGTTCCAAAGGTTAAGTTTATAGTAGCAGTTGAGTTAATCGGGACCCTAAAAATTTACTTACCATTAATTATTGAATTCTTGACTGGTCAGTGGTTATTTTTTATTAATTCCAACTCTGTCGTGTTCTACTAACGTCACCTTCTTTCTAAACTAACGGCATATTTATACTTTGATAGCTCTAGGTGAGATTACTCTTTCATTAAAAAGTATTCAAGGTCCAAATTATTCCTGAACAATTCAGTGATCAAAGTCTTGCCTCAATCCTTTAAAATATTGAACCTTTCCAATATTTAACATGATGATCTTCGGATTAAAAAGATTTTTTTCCTCTACCAATGCCATGATATATTTTATTTTTAACTTTAGTTTTTATATTAGTTTTAATCTATTTTTGTATTTAAAATAGGTTTTGTAGGTGGTATGATTCTAAGTTGTCCTAGGATGTGTTTTTTTTTTCAGAACGCTTCGCTAGAATACAGTTTTTTTTTAATAATGCAGCACTATTTTACCAAATTTAAATCTATTATTTATTTTGTATGAATGTGTTAAAATTACATTTTGGCCGATTAAGTGTACATAACAATCTGCTTATTATTGACTAACCATGATTTATACTGTTATGAAGAAACGAATATATTCAGGTGTCAGGTATTTTTTTGGTTCAAAATAATTCGTACAATACTTTACTTGAAGCAATTACAATCTTAGCCCATCTTCCCATGAGTTGGTAAGAAATCGACATAGACCGAGTGCTCTAAGACCAAGAGCAGAAAAGTCCCACAATGGACTGAGCTGCAGACCGTTACGGTACTTTAGCAAACTTTATTTTTCTGCGCAAAAGTCTTATTGCAATCGGTTTATTTCGATTCCTTACGGATCCATGGTAGGATGGCCTTAGATCTTAACTTACCTCTTGCATTTGAAACCATATTGATAATAACGTTGACCTTCCATATTTCATTCGTCATAATATAATTGAGTGAATACAAATAGTCGGATGTCAATAATTATTTTACTATCCTTATATTTATGAATGTAGTTTTACGTTTTTTTATGGAGTTTAATGTTATGTACATGATATAATAAATAAATTAAAAATTAATCATACTTTTTATTCGATTTCTTTCATATTTTGTGTTTTTCATTGCATGTACCATAACATCCGTGGGTACATAATATATTACATATTAACATGCATTTCCTATGAAATCAAACATCAAACCTTTGAATTTAAATGGAGACAATTGTGCCGATAATTTTTTTTAAAGAAGAGAAACATGTTTATCCAATTTATTACAACAGTTGCTATTTGTAAGGTTCATCTGATAGTTTCAATAGAAAAACAGTGAAACCCAACAAAAGCCGCTTGCCGTGACAAAACCTACTGGCTTATCATTTCTCTTATCTAATAGATAATATTTCAATGTCATTTTTCTATCTACTGATTATTTTGCGAAACTAACCAACCATATTTTTAAAATTGCTATTAACACCTTGTAAATTAGTGTGCATATTTGCTTCTCAAATTACTTCATTTTTTGTTGTATTTTAATGATTGATTTGTGATTTGGACTAAATAAATTCAAATAAATAAAAAAAAATTGGTTTGATATGCGCAAGCTAACTAAAATTGGATTTTGGCCTTTAATAATAATAACACAAAAAATTTGCTTAACAACCCCCCCCCCCTGCCAGCATATTCATTTCCAAAAATTCTTCTTCAATTTATAGTACTGCACTACCTTTTAACAGTATTTTTCTGTAACTGTGGCGGTGGGTTAATTTTATTTTTGTTGAAAAGTTTTTGCCTCATTATTTCTTTAATCAATTTGATTTTTTTATTTCATTGTGATGGTATGCATGTAAGTTTCAGTATTGTTTATAATATTCATTTTGATGCTACCTACACACCAATTACACATTTGACTTTGAGTAGGGAGGTTGCAGGTTCGATTCCTACTGCGGTGCAATAATACAAAGTTTTTATTGTTCTTTTCATAAATATTAAATTTTAACATTACCAGTCTGTAATTGAAAAGTTACTTCAACCTTCTAAATGCCTTCATAGCTGTTCTAAAGAATTTGATTATTCATTTAATTTTTTCACTGGATCAATAGTACAAAGTAAAATCAACTGTTTGAATATGTCTTCTAAATCAATTTTTAAGCTACTGTAAGTTTTTTTTTCAGAAAAAAGAATAATTATACCGAGAAAGAAATGGAAGTTTTCGGTCAAAATTTTAAGAATGAAGATAAACCCTTTTTGTTTAGTTTAACTGATTTTGAATCATAAGAGACATAATATGTTAAATGTACCATCTATGGTTCTTTATTATAGTTCTATCCTTTATATTACATAGGGTAACTATTATTTTATGTGTTACAAAATGTACAGAGTTGTTTTTGTATTTTGTCAAATAAAATAAAAGTAAACTACCTTGGAAAAAATGGCAGAGGCGATCAACAACAGGGAGTCAAACCAGCAGACAAACCAAGTCTTCGTCATTTTTTACATTTTTTTTTCACCATTGATTGCATGTTATTTTAATAAATCATTCAACATATGTTATTGTTTTTATTTAATTCTTCGTATTATATTATTTGTTTACTTTACTTGACCTTATAGTAAGGCCGTAATAAAATAAATAAAGTATATTTGAATGCTATGAAAATGTTTGTAGTTTACCTTGATATTATATAATATTAGCGCAGTTGTTTTGTATAAACAAATACATCAAGTATGCAGATTATTGTTTTTGGTAACATTTGGTATTTAGTTGTATAGTACATAGAAAAGTATTGTACAGTATGGTTAATTTATCATTAGGGTAAAATGAATTATCAAACCTAATAAAAACAAACTTTTGTAGCAACGTGTTTATTAACCTCTCCTCTCGTCCGAATAAATTAAGTCCCAAAAGAGAATGGATGCATCTGGGCACCCTACTACTAAAATTCAAATATATTAGTTTTTGTCTTGCAAAGCCGATGGTTGACGAGTACTAAAACCCACCATCAGTTTTATTAGGCTTGTTCTTTTTTTAATTTGTATTCACAATATAAGATTATTATTAGTCAAAATCTATGTTACTATACATGGTGTCCGGAAACTCGTAGTACAAGCCGGAAACTGGAGAATGTATACCACACAGGGAACCCAAATAAACATAAAGTTTTTTGATTTGAGCATTTTTATAAAAAAAAAAAAAAACCAAAAAAATATATTTTTCGGCTATTTCAGGGTTCAAATTTTTTCGTCATTATTTGTTTTACTTTTAAATTTTTAAATAGTTTTAATTAGTTGGGTACTTTGATCTTCAGTAATAATTTATAAGAATTTGATCAAAAAAAAAAATCAACGTCTGACTCGATTTACTCGAAAACGAAAGCTCAAATCAAAAAACATTATACTACAAAATTGACTCCAAATGTGATGTAGATTCACCAGTTTCCCGCTTGTACTACGAGTTTCCGGACACCATGTATATAAAACAAAAACAAAAAAATTGATTGGCCCACTCCCCACGAGCGATTAAGTTTGCTAAAACTCACTTGCCGAGAAATTAATCAATTTTCTTATTGCCTTTGCGTTTTATAACCGCTCTATACACGTTGTCCGGGAACTCATAGTACAAACGGGAAACTGGTGAATCTACATCACATGGAGAACCCAAAAAACTTTTTTTTTCGATCCAAGCATTTAGTTTTTATTTTTTAAATAGTCGATATTAAACCCTAGCTAACAATTTTTTTCAAATTTTTTTTGAACTTCCAAATTCAGAGTACTCGAAAAGAAAGTTATATCATAAAATCGACTCTAAATGAGATGTCGATTCACCAGTTTCCCGCTTATACTACGAGCTTTTGCTATATTGACTGCCGTGGTGCGGCTCTAAAGCTATGTCCACTGTATGTGGGTTTGTCTCATTGAGGTACAACTTTAATTACTGCATCTCTGTTTCCATATTTTCTTGGATGTGTCATAAAATAAATTGCTTGCGTAACCTCAGACAAACATTTAATCAGGCCTTTTTTAAAAATATGATTCATTATTAAAAAAACTATTTTTTATGTTATTTTGAGAAAAATCACTTTTTTGTCACCCTAAAAGTATCCGAAAACAGTAATCTTTTTTTCTGAAGTTTGAGAACCTCTGAAATTCGCATACTAGCGCCATCTATTAAAATTGTCAAGAATTTTTTTGTCATGCCTTTGAACAAACTTTTCAATAATGAATTATACCTAACGTAACATTTTCTACTGAATTTCTTTTGTTTGAATAAACTGTAAACATCGCCATAATAAACTGTTATTACTCATTATTTAAACTGTATTCGTTATTTAATAATAAGTTATTATTGAAAACTACATCAAATAGGTTTTTTTATTTTTATGTATTTATTTATTGGCTCGCCAACAGAATACATCACATAATTTTAACAGTAATTTACATTTATACATGGTTATAATGATGTTTCTAATTATAGGTGAGCACAACATTCATCTCAATATGCTTAGGTTAAGATATTAGCAGAATAACAGCAGTTTCAATTGGATAACATCACTTTTTCTAATTGTCATTATTGATACCTACTCCACGTTTAAATGTAAATCTAGAAAATATACCAAAAAAACACTAAGGATGGGTTGTTTCGTAGAATTTGAACAATTCATCAAATTTCAACGTTCAATTTCGGGTTCTGTGAAAGTCCTATTGAAGTTCTATTATTATATAATTACATGCTAGTTGCTTGACAGCACTGAGATAATAACAGAACTTGAAAAAATCTTTCACAGAACTTGAAAATTAAAGTTGAAATTTGAAGAATTGTTCAAATTCTCCGAAACAACCCGTCCTTATTGTTTTTAAAGTAGTTGCATTTTATCAGAACCGCTTATATTTATACGATTGTTATGTATTTTTCTTTTTTTTATTAGGTCTTAAATTTTTTCATTTTTTGTTTGTTATTAATTAATTGTTCATTCCTTTATTGGTCATGTATACAAACAATTCCTTTAACTGTAAAATATGAATGTATAAATACTGTTTATAACGGAAATACATAAAATTTTAAAAAATAAAAAACTTTGGAAACCTAAAGGTTTCTAACGTGGCAATATTATTTTGAGCACTTTTTTATGGAGTCATTCTTTTAAGTTTTCACTTATGTTATGTACTTGATAAATAATAATATTATCTACCTATTTCCAGAGTTATCTAGACTTCCAGAGTTATTAGTATTACTATTCTTTATATTTATTTTTCATATCTTTCTCTCTTTCCTTTCAGGGATGCTGAACCATATCAGGAAATACCCGGAGACGATTCTGGCGAGGAAGCTACTGTAATCGAATCGGCAGCGGTGGCATCATGAGATACCTCCAGGAATGGCATCACAAGATGACAACCTCCGTGTCGCAGTGGCCTACGCATTAGACCCTGAGTCTGAATGCGCGTGTTCAATTACATTGAACCCCAAAATACGCATATTAATATGAAATTCTCATTTAATAAATTATGGGCTATTGATGTTTAGTTTGATGGGCCTTATGAAAATGGCTCGACGTCTGTCATCAAGGACATTAATAAGTGTAAAATTATTTCTATTATATTGCATTGTTTGTATTATGTGGAAATTATGGGAATTTGTGTACCGCACAAGTGTCCCAATCGTCTGGATCCAGTGAGACTATGGCATCCTCAAATGGGTTATGTTGTGAGGCTGAAGGTAAGATGAAGGTGGGGAAGTACCTGGCTATTCAGATCTAGTCATCAAACACGGCTGAAGCCATTTCAAGCAACGTTTCAATTCTGAATGGAGGTCTTTCACCAGGGCGATACTGATAGTATCTTCCACTGTGGAAGAATGTAATGTGAAGAAAGACAAAAGCAAACCACTCTTAGGAATAATTATATTTTACCAGCTTTGGCCAGGATAATTTTATAAATTTATTTTTATGTTACAAACAATTATGGATGTTGCTTTGTTTTTTGACAGTTAAATTGTACACTGCGAAGGGCCATAACTCATGATTAAATGACTTTGCGAGCTGAAGATAATAATTAAAAAAATATTACGACGAAAAAATGTTACAATACTCAAAATATAACAGTGATTGATATTAAAAAAAAAAAAACAGTTAAGGGAGTGTGTACAATTAACAAAAAAAGATCTTAAATAATTCCATTTCATTTTTGATACTTATTTGTTTGTATGCAATAATAAACAAAATAGTTAAAGTGTCTTAATAATTAACAATAAAGATCTCAAATAATTCCAGTACAATTGAAATTTGGACTTGAATACATAGTCATTAATTTGAACCAATGAATTTAATTTAGTTTTACATCTCATTTAGGTAGGTAATTTTTTTTAACAATTTTAGAGTTACTGTTTTTCCAATGTGAGTGCCTCCAACAGGTGAATGTTGCTACAACCATAATTTGCAACATTTTAATGTGAATGCCTCCAACAGGGGAATGTTGCTACAACCATAATATGTTTATATGACTACATACGTACCTACATGTATTATTTTACTATGTATTTTAGCACCTATGTTTTCAATCACTAATATTTTAACTTTACAACTATAAAAAATTATCATTTTGATAAAATATTGAGCAAATATTTGTGAAAAGTTTGGTTATTCATTGAAATATAATAATGCATTGTGGTTTTACAATCAAAATACTGAATTTAACCAATTAAATGTATAAAAATATTATCTATGTTGTTATTGTTTTTTTTAGCAATTTCTGTAGTTTGAAATGAATGAGTCAGAGTAATCAATTTAATTGTTTTGCCTATGATGAAAATAATTTTTTTATCTTACCACAGTATTTGAGCAATCACCAAATCTTGTATTATTTTTTTAACCTTTAACTACCTGGTGGAATGTAAGGCCCTTTCATAATAATCATTTATTTTTTATTGAAGGTACAGTTATATATTTAAAAGACAAGGTTTTTATGCAAAGCACAAAGGATAACAAATTATTATAAGCAATAATTATTAGCCTTAAACACAAACATAAATTGAAAAAAATCTTCCGAGAACAAAATAAATGCCGCCGACGGGAATTGAACCCTCACCTTCTGATTGGCGGTCAGGTGCTCTTTGCTACGTCGGCTTAATTGATATAAATACATACAAATACATAAAATAATATATTAACAAATGAATCATGTATTGCATTTATATAATTATACACAAATTTCGACTACCATAATACGGACATGTGTCTAGTGTGGTAGTCGAAAAGCATGTAAAAAATTGTATTCAAATATATTGTTATGAATAAAGAAAAAAAAAAAAAAAAAAACAAAACAAAAAAAAAAGATAATTCTATACAAAATAATCCCTTTCAGTTGAAAATCAAATTCACAAACACTTCCGGCGGGAAGCGTAGCTCTACCTTTTTCGCCGGCTCTACTACGAATGGCTGTAAAGGCGTTGCAGTCCGATAATTCTATGTGAATATTGAATAACAATCTGTTGAGGGTCCCAACTATAAATATGTATATGTATAAACAATGTGATACAAGTCTCCCATTTTCTTATCTTGTCTCTTGTGTGGAAGAATATTTAATCAAAAGAAACTGTACTAAACCCGTAGATTGGTAATAAATTCTAGCACTCATGGCACTGAAAATGCGGAAATCGTTCTTTTTTGTAATGATTTGGGCGAAAATGAAAACCAATTTTTTTGTAAAACAAAATAGATTCTTTTTTTTTTACACAACATCACTAAATGGCCCATAACTTCGGTTTATGGAGTTTTATTACAAAGTATGCTTTTTAATTTCAGAGACTACTTTTATAGTCTGGGTGTGGTGACTAGTGTGCAAAATAAAAATTTCAAACACACATATGTTTATTATTTTCAAAGATATAGCGGTAAAGCAAAATCCATTTCGCAAATGGGACTATATTTTCTTCGTAGTTCTTTATAGTAGAGGTAAAATAGGTATTGATTGCTCACTTAATGAAATTTAGAATTTGAATGGGTGCAGGTTTGGTCCTGTCTACCATAATGCAAAAAATAAATATTTTTATTAATTACCTATCAAATCCTTCATTTAAAAATAACAATTTTTAAATGAACAAAAAAATATAGTTAAATGTATGGTGATTGCCCACTTGTTCATAGTGATTCCCATAATAATGTCAGTGATTACCCGCTTTAGTGATTCAATAAAAATCGTTAATTACAACCTGAAGAAGGTACACACCTATTTATTTTGTTTCATTTATCAATAATAATATAAGAAATAATTGCGAAATTGAAAAAACTTCAAAGCTCTTCACAAAATCTGATTTTACTTTTCAAAAATATTGCTATTTCTACCGATGTGGCAGTTTGTGGATTCACGTTGAAGTAATAGAGATGTCTGTTAACATTTACACATGTATTATGTTAGTGAGAAAGGGGCAATCAAAGTGAGAGTTGTGGGCAATCATAGTTTAGTTTACCTATTCGAAAGTTTATAGATACTTACCCTCTTACTAATAAATGTGTTTTAAATTGTACACAGCTGATAAACAACCATTTACCATAAATTAATTTCTCTATGGCTGATTCTTAATTTTCGCCGCGCGCCAACTGATTCCATTTTCATAACTACTTGTTTTTTGCAAAATTATATTTTTGTAAATTGTTCCATCTTACCAGATAAAGTGTTTATATATTTATAAAAATAGTATATAATCTACTGTATGTAGTTTCCACAGAATAACCATGTAGTTATATTCAAAGAAATGTTTTTTAATAGTATCCTTTTATGCCCTGCACACAATCTGACTTGCAGAACCCAATATATCGGGTTTCTGCGAGTCGGATCATGTGTAGGCTTATTATTATTCTCTTTGTTACTTTATGTCCGGGTTAAATCTTCCCCACAGGAAAAACTAAACCCTTCCACACACTTTTCCACAAATGATCATCTAGTCAATCCACATTATGCAATTGGAATTATCCACATTATATAAGCATTATAAATACAAAACAATACAAGACCAACAACACGTCAACTCACCAGAGATCAAATGTCAAATGTCAAATCCTACATGTATTTAATATGACGGATTTTTGTATTTTTATATATAAATTCTTTGATAGATCTAATACGCCTAAATTTGGAATAAGAGAGCTAGGTATAATGCCATTAGCCGAAATAACAAATGGTAATATTTTTATCGTCTGAGGTGCATTGACGTCTTGTTCTTGTATTGTTTTGTATTTATTTTGTTTATATAATGCACTTGCATAGTGTGGATTGATTAGATGATCATTTGTGGAAAAGTGTGTGGAAGGGTTTATTTTTTCCTATGGGGAAGATTTAACCCGGACATAAAGTCGGAAAATATAAAAAAAGAATTAATATGATTTTTTTTAAATTCTTTATTTTGGCTTTCACCCATTAGGGGTGATCTTGGCCATAATTAATATGAATTATGATTAATATGGGCTGTCAGAATAATAATAATTTGAATAAATTAAAATAAAATACTTGGTTTTAAGTCACTTTATTGATATATTTTCACTGTTTACCGGTTTCGGTACCTCCATACCATCATCAGAACTGTTATAAAAATAATGCTATCTAATATAGAAGTACACATGTATATACACATTTTATCAAAAAAGAAAGGGACTGTATACTAGAGTGGGACAGTGCGTCAGTTGTGGGAGTGTGGGATAAGTGAAATAATGGGGAACATACTTAGAATTGGGCTGAAGGTTAAATTTAATTGGTTATTAATGATTTCAACCTTTGAATTTAACGATTTTTTTTATTTCCAAAGCTTCTAAATTGTTAAGTCTTAAACCTATTCCATTTTTGTGAAGGACTTTAATTCCCGTATTTTTTTTTTATTTTTTTTTTTTTTTTTTATATTAACTCCACACAGGAGGCCCTGAAGAAAATAATTTCCCTCAGGGCCTATGTCATCTTTGGGGATGCTGTGTGGAGGGTCTTTTTGTGGAGAGGAAGGAGTGAACATGGGTCTTGAAGAGTCCCATGTTGTAGGAGGGAGGAAACACAGAGGCCGGCAGTTCGTTCCACAGCCGAGCTGTTGAACTTAAGAACGAATCGTAGAAGCGACCCGTTCTCATGTGACAAATGTCAACCGTGTACAAATGTTGGGCGCGCGTTTGGCGTGTATCCCGACTACGCACCGGTGCCGAAGGGATCAATGACGCTAGTTCCTCAGAGCATCTTCCATTGTAATACCGATAGAACAAGGACAGCATACCTACCTGACGCCTGTGCTCTAAAGATTGCAGTCCGTTTGTTAAGATTGGGGAATCTATCAAACGGACCGCCCGTTTCTGCACAGAGTCAAGGGTTTTTTTCAGGTATTTAGGGGCTCCGGACCAGAGATGGCTGCCAAATTCGACAGTAGGGCGCACTTGCGATTTGTACAGGGTCAGCAGCTGTGTACTATAATGGTTAAAAGTGTGATTTTTATTAATTAATTAATTTTTCATTTAAAATTTCTAAAATGTCAAGTCACAATGTGTTTGCTTCTTTTGAAAAATTAATAATAATGAATTAATTAATGGTTGGAGCTTCAACTTGTTGAGTTCTGTAGGTCTGATCGTGTGTAAGGCCTAATAAGGATACGCTGGCGTTCAAGAGTTTAATGGTTGTTAATCAGTTGTGTAAAATTTAAAACACGTTTATTAGTAAGGCCCATGTTAAGTATAAAAGATCAATGGTTTTTAGTGCAATCAGATGCAATACCATGATGTCGTGAGAAAAAGGTTAAAATACCACGATATCGATAATATAGATAGGTGGGTATTTACCATCAAAATATTAGTTATTATTGGGCTCGTAAGTAGCTTTTATCAATGTGGTTTACCAGAACGAATTTCCAATAAAAACAAAAATTTCTGCGGTCATTGCATAACAATTTATTAGTATATAAATGCACAAAATTTTTAAATTTACTTATATTGTTTTTGAGACCTTCGACTTTGATTAAACTATTAAAATGACTACCAAAATAGCAGTGGTAAGTGTTTTATTTGTAATAATCATTCATTCATTAACCGGTCAGTGGCTGAGTTGGCGTTTCGTCTGGGTCCCATCCATGCATCTTGAGTTCAACTCCTCGGCCAGCTAAGTCCTTCATCACAACACAAACAACATTTTTCACTTACTGTGGTAGTAATAGTAGTAGGAGAATTTAAATATATTGTCTGGTTATTCATAACCCGGAAATATTTTTCTTTCTTTTTTTATTTAATTGTTTATATAATATTAAATTCCTTCTTTTACTTATCATAGTATACTTTTCATTTAAAGGACCGAATGGTACATTAAGTAGTGAACAACCACTTTATATTTGATTTAAACCAACCATTTGAGCCAATCATTGTACCTTCTGCAGGGCAGAAATATACTTTTTTTTCATAGTAAAGTCATCCCCTTGGAATTGAAAAACAAGGTTCCATCTAACTCACTAATGTTGTGATAATAGACTTTAAAAGAAGCTACTTTAGAGCTCATTATTTCATATGTAACATCGCCGTGTCAGATAGAACTTTGTTTGCATTAAACAGTGTCTCCTGCGACACTGTTTGCACAAACATACGTCTCATACAAAAATGTGTACAGATACGTCCCCATTTTGTATTTTTGCGCAAGCATTTGGTTCGATGTTTGTGCAAACAGTGTAGCAGGAGACACGGCATTACAAGAAGTCGATGTGTTAAAATAAGTAAATTTACTGCCTCATGGAAATTGCTTTCGAAAATAAGCAAAAAAAGTTATGTTACCTTTTTTAGGTTTGTTCTTACTGTTCTTGTTCTTACCAGGTGACTGGCGCCAACAAAGGCATTGGCTTTGGAATCGTAAAGGGATTGTGTGCGAGGTTTCCCGGAATCGTTTACCTGACCGCTCGTAATGCCTCCAAAGGTGAAGCCGCTGTCAACAAACTCCATGAGGTAATTACAATTATGATGTAATCTTTTTCCATTTATCTTAATCGGGTCTGAGACTCATCGCCTCGACAAGGTGCCTCCAGGCGTCCCTGTCCTAGTAGGCCCAGCCTCTCCTTGCACAGCTTCTGGAGCTGCTTCTCCCAACTTTGCTTGGGGCAGCCCACCGGACGTCTTCCCTCTGAAATCACACTCAGTATTTTCAATGGAATTCTTTATTCTGGTATTCTTAATACTTGACCAAGCCACCTGAGTTGTGACTTTCCTCTGAAGAGTGTAAGGGGTTAAATATTAAGCCCATTTCGGATCGTCGAGCTTCTTATTCAATTTCATTTTGCTGCTCCTCTTAAAAGTACAAATTTTATTATTTGAAATGGAGAATGCTATTACATCAATCATACCAGTTTTATTATTAGCTTTAAAGAATCATAAATTATATTCTACACTACATAATCCCCCATAATTATAAATGCCGTGTAAATATAATGCGGCGCGTAAGGTTGGAACAGTGAAAAACTTGACTTATTAACACAGCGTTTGCACGGTTAAAACGGCCTTACACCAGGCTTAAGGCCGGCTTTTCTTTACTGACGCCTAACCGGCGTATAAGAATCAAATAAGTAAGATGGGTGTTTTGTTTCAATGTATTCCTGTTTCTAGCTTGGATGTTTTCCAAATTTCCACCAGCTGGATATTTCTGATCGTCAGAGCGTGCTGAGATTTAAGAATTATATTCTGGCCACCCATGGAGGAATTGACCTTCTCATCAACAATGCCGGAGTTCAGTTCTACGTGAGTATTAATTTCATCAAATAAAGTCTACTCAATATAAGGTCAGTCGGGGGGAGTGCGTCTAAGGGATACATGGGTAGACCAGGTTCTACAAAGTTTCTAAAACCAGGTATAAAGAAATGTTTAAACTTTGATACATTACTTTTCCGTTAATTTCTCTAAAGCACTCTGAATTCTCTACTTCCCCCAACTGACCTCAGTTCTCCCAGATTGGCATTCATTTTCAATTGACATTCACTTGAAGGTAATTTTAAATTCTAATCAAACTTCAAATCATGCCAAAGTCGCCATCATTTAGCTGATAGATATTTTAAAGTTTCAAGCGTTTCTGCATTGTTATTAATAAAAATACCCAATAGATTTACAGCCATCTGAACTGACAATACAGGCATTGTTTGAACCCCCCAAAAACACAAAAATATGTGAGGCAAGCAAATATGTAATCTCTTTGTGTGAAATTATTTGTAGAAACCGTACGACGAACCGTTGCTGGCCATCTCGGAGAAGACGATCCGCGGCAACTACGGCAACCTGCGGGACACATGTGAAGACCTATTTCCAGCCATGAGGCCAGACGGCCGCGTCATTAACACGTCAAGCAGCTTCGGCCACCTGTCCATGATCCCCGGGGAGAACATCCGTACCGCCCTGGCCAACCCCAACCTTACCCTTCGCCAGCTGAACAACTTGGTGGATGAGTTTATTAAGTAAGTTTAGAATGTTACAATGAGGAACTCCTATTTGTTGTGTCGATTTGAAGTGTGTTGTTCCACTCAAATCCGATTCTGTGCTCAGCCGAATGGACTTCGATTCATTGGACTCATTCCTTTGATTCCTTTCGGTCCGCCGGATTCACCGAATCCAGTGGAATCAAATGCATCGTGTCGTTCCGCTGGACTCACGGAATCCAGTGGAATCAAACTCATTACGTCGTTCCGCCGGACTCATCGATTTGAGTTTGCTAATTATCGAGATGCCTTATTGTATAGAGATCTTATATCGACTTAGTTGCTAAGCTCTTTTCCTCTGTTCTTCGTTCCATGCAGGTGCACTGGGGTTTTTTTGATTCCTGAAGGAAAAATCCCACATTTCAACTCTGATTCAAAATCCTTATCGTTCCTTTATACAGTACAGATGTCTAGATAAAAGAAAAATTCCCCTCTGAAATAAACCAAAGCACAATCGCTCAAACGGTATGTTGTAACTTGATTTTTTATCAGCCAATAGGAAGCCTGGAAGGAACGCTTCACGGAGATGAACTTAACAACCGAACTTGGTGTACTGGTAGCCGTAAGCTTCTAAAATCGTACGGGAAGCCGGCAAAGACTATTAAGTTTGTGACAAACGTGTTGTCATAATTTGGATGCATAGATGGGCTCAGAAGAAATTTAACATTTTTTTTCAATTGTTATTCTTTTAATACGCTGATTCGAATCTATTGGGGGCGAATATATTTTAAATATTCACAGCTGATTAAATTGTTAATAATTAAGTTCGCGGTGACCCCTAGCTGAAATATTATAACTGCTTCAATTTTGTGTTTTAAAAATGATCTTCATAAATCTAGTATGTAATAAGGCAAATTGTCCATGCAGACCAACAAAAGGTAAAAAGCAATGCTTCTACAAACTTCTCAAACTACAAAATCTCCTTTTTTGTCAACAGCTCAGTGCGTAAGGGAACCAACGTTGCTGACGGATGGGGTGATGATCCATACAAGGTATCCAAGGTGGTTCTGACAGCCCTGACATTTGTCCAGCAGAGGTACCTGGCCCGCTCCACCAATATCAAAGTCAATGCCGTCAATCCTGGGTAAGTTAACTTGCTTGTTTTATTTATATTTTCTTAAAGATGATGATGTATTTCATTGTAAGCAGTTAACTCCTCAGGATTTTGGCATATTCTGTCAGAAGGTCGGAGTATTTCCTCTTTGTAATAAAATCCAAATAAATGGAATCATAATAATAAATAAATAATAATTCTGAATGTGTTCGAAAAATAAAAACTGTTTTTAATAGGTGATGAAATACGCTTTAAAATTTTACTATTAAAAATATATTTATAAAACAAATAATTTTTTAAATATTAAAATATTGAATGCTAACATAAAAAAAGTTATAAAATGGCTCACCTTACATTTTTTCGTCTAACACTGACCTAAAATTACTGATAATGAAAAAGACACATTTCATTAGACAAATGTATTATAAAAATAATTATTAAGAATATTCACAACCTTTCATAATTTTTTCTTAAATTGCGGTTCTAACGTTTGATTTCATAGAGGTGTACATTTTAATCATTCTGTGGTTAACTTTTAAATTTTAATATGAATCATAGTGTTTTCTCTTTCTAACACCGTTTAGATCATATTTGTAACCATGACAGCAAGGGAGGCACAATGGTTTCTATGAGGATCATATAAGCTGTTCCCAAAAGCGGAACAAATTAGCCTGAGGGGTTAAATTCATTCCAATTCATTCCACATTCATTCAATTTATTCCAAGTTAAATTCATTCCAAGTTTAAAGAATATTATAAAATACAATATCTTGACAACCTCCTTTGCAGGGTGGTAACTTCTCGGTTCTGAACATTGAGGGTTAAATGAAATTTCATTTATTTATTAAATATAATAATATAGAGTATTAATTTAGTACTTAATACTGCCAGGATATAGAACTGAAACATTTCTTCAAACAGCTTTAGCTGTGTTTATTTAATAGATCTAAATTGACAGATACTTTCTAATCTTCCTCCTCTTTTCTCCTACCCCTCACATAAAACATAGTCTTTACCCTTATTCGGCACTGAACTGTCACAATGTTCATTAAGGCAAGTATATATTTACTGCATTGTATTAACTATACTGTCATTAAGGAACTCCAGTCCCTTTTTTAATTTTTTTTTTTGTCAATAATGATATTCTAACTAAAATCCCAGTAATTTTTGTTGTTGTAATAGTTATTTATAGTAATTAAAATAATTTTCGAATTTTTTATTTTTTGGGTCTCCCAAAATCGCATTACATCTATGGACGTGACGTATGACATCACCAGTCATCAGTCTCAAAAAGCCCACTTTTCAATGGGCGCTGTATTTTGTATGGGAGTCGAGGCGTTTTTTTATTCTTTAGATTACTTTTAACATTGAAGAACATTAGGTAAAATGTTAGCATCTCGTCACTAATGTTATTGTACTGAACCAAAATGCAAACATACATCCATGACCGCACCTGCATTACTAGAAAAAGACATTGTAGACCATAGATATATTACTCACATAGACAAGTTGTGATGTCAGAATCAGCAAATTCAGTTGTACCAACCAAATGGTGTATTTTATTGTGATGGTGTATTAATAGTTTTTAAATGATTTATAAATTCTGTATAATAAAACTTATGTATTCAGAATTGGCATTTATTCACAATATTTTTTTACTGGAGTTCCTTATTGTCTCAATTGACAGTATAGTTAATCTCAATCTTTTCATCATTGGGATGAAACGAATTAAAACTACGGGAGCGTAATAAACATAAACTATTGCCGTGGCTATAAATGTAGTGTGATGAAATGTAACAAGTTAATGTATTGTTACATATTCTCCAGTTACAATTCTCTCCTTCTTCCAGCTATGTGAACACCGACATGACCAAGGGACAGGGGATCCTAACCACCGACCAGGGAGCCGAGCCGGCCCTGTACCTGGCCTTGGACGCCCCTGATTCTGTAAAGGGATCTCTGCTGTGGGCCAACAAGCAGCTTGTCAGCTGGACTGGAGCATTCCCAGAAGTTTAAGTTAAAATTACTTACAAATTTACAATGATTACATATTTTTATTTTTTAATAAAGTTTGAAGAATATTATTTGTTTTTTTTTATGTTTCAAATATTACACAATAAGGAATTAAGTTTAAAAAATGAATTATATACTGCATCTAACAATTGTTTGTTGATGTATTTGGTTGTCTATTATGATACTTGATAGTAGGTTGGTAGTTTACTTATAAATATCTTGACCGGTCGGTGGCCGAGTTGACATGGCGCTTGGGTCTCACTCGGGCGTAGTGTGTTCAAATCCTCGGCTGGCTAAGTCCTCCATCACAACACAAGCAACATTTTCAGCTTACTGTGGTGGTAGTAGGAGATTTTCAAATATTGTCAGGTTATTCGTAACCCGGGAATGTTTGTCTTTCTTTTTAAAAAATTAAAAAAAAATAATAATAATAATAATATGTACATAATATTATTACTGATGAGGAGTTTTTGATTATAGCGATTTATTTTTGGGATATTATGCCGTAACGTTTAACGTTTCGGACAGAGTTACCGTGTCCTTCATCAGGGCACATGTGTCTGCCCTGCCATACACATCTGTTCTGATAATGGACACTGTAATGCTGTCGGAAACATTGGATAAGGAAGGAGGTAGCGCAACACTGCTTAACACCCCAAAAATAAATCACCATAATTCTTTTGGCCGTGAAAATCTCGAATCATATCAGTTTTTGATTAATTTGTAATTTAATGAAAATGTGTTTTTTCCTATTCCTATTTTATAACGGTACCTAAGAAGAAACCACACTTTCACCGAAGAGCTAACAATTATTTATTTAGGAAACCAACAGATTTTCACACAAACATTAAATTATAACAAAAAACTAAGGGTCCAGTAACCGTGGGCTAAAATATTTACAAAAATTCAAAATTGTAAATAATAGATAAATAATAAAATAAGATATAAGAACACAAATAAACGATGATATATCACCCTACAACTAAAGTGAACAAATATTTATAAAATGAATGGCATGCATTAGGTAGATAATGAATATACCTAAATTTAAAACTACTTTAGGAACTATAAGTACTTGTTTACTAAGATCTATAACAACAATGAATTAAAAAAATAAATAAATATCCAACTTAGAAGAGCAATTGCAAAATGTATTAGTTTTTATTATCAATTATTATTATTGTAATCATTATTAATAAATTATGGTAGCAGAAGTCGGGGACGCCCGAGGAAGACATGGCACGATCAAGTGAATCAAATACTTGAGTCGGGCCATGTCAAGAGTCAGAATAATAGAAGAGAATGTATGTGTGTGAATGAGGCAAGGAGTGTGTGTCAAGACCGAGTTGTTTGGCGGTCCGTCCTCTCTGCCTACCACTGCGGAGAACGGCGTGATGGTTAGTTAGTTTAAAAAAAAACAATCCTTATTAAATACAATCCTAGTTCGCCTCAGTACAGGATCCACTAGTGAGGAGGACTAAGACAAACCTTAATATTTATATTTTATCCTCACCATCGATTATTATGTAATAAATTATGATATTGGAACCCGTAGCGGTCCTTTCCTTAGTCTTTAACAAAGATATTGTAATACAAGGAGATATGCTGTAAAGTAATTTTACTATGGAACCGTATGTGACCGATTTTGTTAACCAATACATGTCTTCGCTTACGCCAAAGTGTCCACCCCTTTCAAAACCTGCACATGAAACATGCCAATTACGTTGACACTAATACTAGAACAGATTCCCGTGTCTACACGTTCCAACAGCGTTTATCATTAGCAATACTTTCAAATGAAGACGGGTAGGGATAGCAAGAAACAAATCGGTATAAAAATCAACATTTCAATTGAATTTTTCAACTTTATCTTTCATTTGATAAAAAGTCATGGGGCTTTTACATTGGGTAGATTGAAATGCTTACAATTTTGTACATAATAGTTATAAACAATGGTTGCAAAAATATTTTTTACATTACAATCGTTTACAATCGGATTAAATAAAAAATAATAATTACAAACTAAAATTATCAGAAATAATATCTTAATACAAAAGTATGTTTTGAACTAATAATAATTAGTATATTCATTTGTTAAACTATGTAGACAAGGAATTGGTGAGTTCGCTACATAATTTGTTTGTGAATGATGACAATGAAATGGGTCCTTGTGCTTAGTGTGTAGAGTAGGTAGTTTCGTGGACTAGCTGTAGTACCTGGCGTTGTCTGAGCTTTACACAGAGTTTTTCGAAATCAGAAACATTTCTCAAACTTTTGTCTGACATATTCATAGGCTTTAAACTAGAATAGAATAGAAGTGAAGGGTTTGCAAATTTTCTTAATAATGGTATATTCTGATCTTACACCGAGTCATCAGATCTCTGACTCTGAGGTCGGAGCTCTCAAGATCTGCATTTATCATATTTCTTTTTTGAATGCATTCATGATATCTGTCATTGATTTAAATTTATTCTGATATCCCCTTTTGGTCGCTAAGACGTTTGATGTAGAATTTTTTGAGATCCATTTAATTTTTTTTGTAAATTTCAATCAATAACTGCAACTTTTTTCCCCATGCGAATCTTCAATTGTTGGTGTTTACGCTGCAGCTGTAGTGAGCGAAGTAGAGATTGTGGTTTCACTTGAGAGTTGTAAATAAAAACTTGTGCAACCGTGGAGAAAAAATATTTATTCTTCTCATCTAACCTAAAATTCTAAAAATATTCTTTATGAAAAATACATAGAAATCACACAGAATTAATTATACATAAGTTGTAGTTTAAATGTAGGAACAGCCCATGCAATAAGTCTGCGAATTTTTGTTACTGGTTTAAAATCATTTTGGTCAAAGTGAGACGAGCAAATGATATTATGATAAGTAGGAAACCAGTTCCCTTTCTCCCCGTTGTGTCAAGCTATTTTTCTTTAATTTTTCCTTCCTTTGGAAATCTGAAATAATGATACTCTAAGCTGTGACATATAAAAACTGACATAAATTCCGGGTAAGCCCTCGCCTCCAACCTCCATACTTTACCATTGTATCTTTTTGGTTTTAATAAACATGCTGCAAGAAAGTAGTTTGGGTCGGGCGAAAGGTCGTGAAGAGGCAGCGACCGCGGAAGTGGGGGGCAGAGGGGGCCAAATGCCCCCCTAAAATCAAATGAGGGGGGGCCGCGCCCCCTCCAATTTTACTACCTGGGTAAAGAAGGATTATCTGTGTTGTTTGTTTTTGGGGTGTTATGCCGTGTTGCGCTAACTCCTTCTTTAGCCGACGTTTCGGACAGCGTTGCAGTACTGCAACGCTGTCCGAAACGTCGGCTAAAGAAGGAGTTAGCGCAACACGGCATAACACCCCAAAAACAAACAACAAAAATGCTTTTGGCCGTGAGAATCTAAAAACTTACAAGGATTATCTGTGCTGGTAAAGATTATCTGTATCCTTCACAGTGCTTTTTTTCATAAATGAAAAAGTGTTTATTGTATACAAGAAAAATTGTCAAGAGATAGCATTAGAGCTTTGATTATTTAAATAATCTATACTGCACGTGCACAAGATAAGGCGGAAACATTTAGTTTAGATTTAAATGAAATTCTTAGGGAATTTGCTTCAAAGACGGCTGAGAGACGCAACGTTTTTGGTATCGTTCAATGAATGCAATAAGCAATATTTAAAAAAAAGTTTTTTATTCACTGAACCTGTTATTTGTTTGACTTAGTCATCTCCGTTTTGTCTTATTTATAACTAGTTGATTGACTGGACAGGAGACTGAAGGAAGAGGGTGACTAAACAAGTTTGCCCCCCCCGTCATAAAGTACTTCCGCGGTCCCTGTGAAGAGGGGTGTTTTATAAATAATGGTGTCATCGGCTTACGCGACCATAGCCGACGATACAACACGCGAAACATTCGCCCATCACTCCATTGGACCAAGGGGGGGTTGTCCGCAATAAATACAGGTACGCCCCTTTGCCAATAAGTAATCTCGGACTTCAGACTATACTCAACACTCCCCAACTGCTCTCTTCACGATTCTACGCCCTGCCTTACTGCTTTCTGCCTGTTTCTACCCTGGAACTTGTTTGACTCTGCACTTCCTTGGAACCCGTCTTCTCTAGCCCTTGGATACCTGACCGCAGAAGCGAACTCGCACCCCGAGACCAGGCTCATTATAAGCACGGACCTTGCAGCTACTGAGGTCTGACCGGCGCCCTATATTACGATCCACGGGAGAACGTCCCTTACAGTTCCCATCCACACACGTACCTAAGACTCGTTGGGATTGACTGGGTCAATTTGAAGAATTTCCACAGCTGTACTGAGTTTTAAGGGCCGGTTGCGACGGAAATTGGCCGCGAAATTTCGATTTACGCGGAAATATATTGTATGTTTACGAATTTACCTAGAATATTTAAGTTTAAATAGTCGGCCGCGACGTTAATCGGCTGCGAAAATTTGATTTACCCATAAATGCATGGTATTTTTACGAATTTATTTCGAATGCTGAAATTGAAGTGCCGTATGCGAAGATAATTCATCAAATTTCAAAGTATACATTCAAGTTCTGTAATTATTTCATCATGCGCCGGTTATTTCTCAGTTCTTGGGTTATAATTTTGAAATTTGATTACTTGTTCTAATTATGTGAAACAAACCATCCTTGTGGTATGAATAATGTTTTACACTAAAACTTAACAATACGTATAATATTATTCAGAATCAATTTGTTTGAATAAGATAACTTTTTTGGACACCACCTTATAGAGTACATCGATTAATGTATGAACCTGAACACCACTTTATTGAGTATGTATATTTAATATAGGAACCTGGATACCACTTTATTGAATATGTATATTTAATATATGATCCTGGATACCACTTGAATATATGGATTAATATAATATAAACCTGTAAAAGTTCAATATTAATTGTTGTTCTATCACATTACATATATTTTTCACAAAAGTTCCTTATTGTAAAAACTCAATCAGATAGGTCCCTACTCTAAATCCATAATCGAGCTTATTTTAATTGAAATAAACGTTTTACAGGATGTCAATAATATTAAATTAATGACATACAACTTAATTCACGATTTTTTTGGCTCTATTGCAAAAAAATTGTCTTATTCACAAGGTGATTTTATTTAACAACATTTACTTTTACTCA
The DNA here is from genome assembly GCA_026573805.1 of Hesperophylax magnus. Classification (NCBI taxonomy): domain Eukaryota; kingdom Metazoa; phylum Arthropoda; class Insecta; order Trichoptera; family Limnephilidae; genus Hesperophylax; species Hesperophylax magnus. Next base: position 3,167,439 of record JAIUSX010000002.1, read on the forward strand.
GCAAACGTGCCTCAAACTCCAGCTTGGGAACTGCTGTTAGATTATTTATTTATTTATTGACGCCCTATTGGGCTTTTACATAACGATCATAAATTAAAATGAAAACAACAGTACAACATAAATAAAAATATATTATAATTAAAGAAAATTCTAGTAATAAAAAAATAAAAAAAAATATTTTTTATTATTTGTGTTTTTTACTCATACTGTTTTAATTTATACTACATTTCCATTAAAAGCATTTGCTTGTGGATGGAATAGGAGTGTACATTTGCGAAAAAATAATATAACTAGGTTACAATGTAAAAAAAATTACAAAATTAAAATCCATTCAAATTATTGTATTTGAAATATTATTAAGATATTATGAATATTTAAGCGTATGCATAAATTATATTATTAATTAGATGATTGTTTCCACGATTCATCGCTTGTTTTCACAACCCTTATCATATTATTAATGAAAATATTACAATACTAGGGCGTCGCCAGCTTCCATGCTGGAGGGGAGAAGAGGAGTAGCTACCCCCCTTTTTTTATAAAATGTTTTAAAGCTCAAAATAAACTCTCTTCTAAACTAAAATTAAGTTATCTTGAAACATAAACTCAATTAATTTTTCTTAGTAAGTAGAAGTTGAAAAAAAACAATCATTCTTTTTCGTGATTCTTTTAATACTCAATATAAGAAAACATTCCTTGAATATGAGTTATCTTGAAAAATAAAATCACTTAATTTTTCTTAGTGTTAGAAGTTGGGAAAAAAAACAATTATTGTTTTTCGTGATCCTTTTAATACTAAATATAAGAAAACATTCCTTGAATATGACCCCAAACTTATGAAGTTACAAGCAATGTTTGCACATAGCAAGCATACTGCAGTACACTTTATATAATATTTCACATTCTGTGCAGATAATGTTAGTTTTATTGTCCTTTTTTAGGGAAAAATTTACACTTAAGGTGTATATGGATCAAATCTGACCCGAGAGAGGAAGTGTAAGGAGTGTAAGTGGGAAGGAAAGGAAGAGAGGAAGGAGAACTCCTAAAATAACAGTTAACATCTGCATTGCAGTGTTTTGTGACAAGGCGATTGGGAATACTGGGCACTAAATGTGTGAATATCTGACAACTGTACAGTCGGTCATAGGTTTGTCCGGGTCTATTTTAACCCATATTACCAGTTAAGTGTTACATTAGTATAAAAACCAAATCGCCTGATGAACAGTCTTGATTTTTTAACAATTTCTCGCCGAGAATAAACCTATATCGCAAAAAGGGGGGTCAATTTTGTTGACACTCAAAATTCTTTTCGTGACAATAATTGGCAGTTTCATTTATTAGTTTTATTACGTGACATATTTTCTGACGCCGTCGAATTGATTAGATGAAAAAATCGCGACAAAAATACACAGTTTTTATCAGCGGAATTGCGTCAGTCGCCAAGAAGGCAAGATTGAATTGAATTGTTTGTTGACAATTTACTAACCTATATTTATACGAGATATTCTCTGATTGGTTCAATCGAAGAGGTTTGGAGGCTCGAACTGGGGTGTGTCCATCACCAATATGTCTATGACATCACTAAACCAAAATAAAAATTATACATGCGTAGAGCTGTCGTCATTTCGTACCCACATAATGCGATATAGTTTGGTTTTAATGCGTATTAAATAATTCTTTGTATTGGGGATAAATAAATTCGTAATTCATCTTAAATATTTTTATTGCGTAGTTCTGTCATGCAGTGACCTTTGAGGGGTCTCTGGAAAGTATTTACTTTTTTATAGAGCGGAGACGGTTTACATATAGTTCCCATGATTATAGGCCATAGGTCTATTGTGCTATCTCCTATTTTACCCCATTCCTTTAACAGTCACCCAGTCCATTTTATAAAGTTCACCAGGGTTGTCATTGGATGTTAGGCTATGTCTACTGGTTCTACAATGTGTCTTCCCAGGCCTGATCTCTCCTCTCCACTCCCCTTTGGTTCCCGGAAGGCCACACAAGGAAAGAGTTCTCGGAGGTGGTCTCATCTCTCTTCTCTTCTCCTCCTTGGTTCTCCGAAGGCCCTACGATGGAAGAGTTCACGGAGGTGACCTCAATTATCCTCTCCACTCCTCCTCGGTTTCCCGAAGGCTCCACGACGGAAGAGTTCACTCCCCCTTTATTCCCTGGAGGACGCACAGGGGAACAGTTCACGGAGGTGGCCTCAACTCTCCTCTCCACTCCTCTTGGTTCCCTGAAGTCCCCTCGAGGTATGAGGGCCTCATCTCTCCTCTCTACCCCTCCTAGGTTCCCAGAAGGCTCCACGACGGAACTCTCTAGTAAAGGGTCTTTAAATGCCCACTAATAATTAATTAAAAATAATTTAATTCCAAATATTTCTGGCTTTCACCCTTCAAAGGTGTTCTAGTCCATAATTTCCATTAAAGAGAGAGGGAAAGTGAATTTATGTTTTAATTTTATTTAAATGGACAAAATTCATACTTGTATTGAGGATTGGAGTCGAGTTCAGACCTTGAAAGGATGAGGTGTCGAACGGAGGGGAGGCAATAAAACAAGTTAAATACTCAAATACAAGTTTAATAGTAGCATATTCTTAAGTTTCAGTCCTGTAATTGCTTCATTTTATAATGATTATTGGGAAGAAAACATATTATAAGAAATTCGCAATTCATCATAATTATAATGCAGTTGTGCAGTGCTGTCATGAAGTGACCCTCTAAAGGTTTCCGGAAACTATTTGTTTTAAAATATATATTTGGAAATCTGTTGTTGAACAAATGAATATTAATTCTCTCAGTAAATGTTTTTTAAATGGCGGCTAATTAAAAATTATACTACTATTTAAAAATTAATCAATAGTGAAATTTATTTATTTATTTATTTTGTAAGAAATAAACAGCTTTTATATAATATGCAGTGATAGATATAAATATACAAATTAACTAAAGTCAAGCCACAGAAGTTTCTTATGTTACAGTGCATTAGAAATGAAGTTTTAGTTTCTTAAAATTAATTTGGTGTTAAAGGAAGGGGAAAGGAAGAGGAAAATAGGAAGAGGATAGGAAGAGGAAAATAGGAAGAGGATAGGAGATGCTGCCGATACATTCCATACTCTCATATTAATAATCGATCGTACGCATTACTTCATATCGATATTTCTTTAGGTTATTACCAAAAATGTCAATGCTGTAAAAAAATTTATTATATTGTGTAAATATACGAGGAATTGTGGTATTTTTTCGAATGTTTGTTCTACACGAGGGTAGATAAAATAAATCAGATTGTCGGGTTGATCTAGACGGAATATGAAAATTTATTAAATTGGTAAGTTCTGGTGAGTCCAGACCATTATTTAGGATTTTAAATAATAGGATTTGATCAAAAATTAGACGTCGTGTTTGGAGGGAGTTAAAATTATGAAATTTAATGGATTCGGTATAATTTGAGAAGTGTATGTTTAGTTTATAATTTATGTGTTTAAAAATTTTTTTTTAAATTCTTTCGATATGGGCTTGGTATAGAGGAGTCCAGATCGGTGTACAGTGTTCCAGAAATGCTAAATAAAAAGTTAATTGGCAGCGTGTTCTGAAGTTTCTATTCGTGATATGGATCTTAAATGTTCAATTGTTCACGAATTAACCTGTGGTATGTATATTTCTTTTAAATTGGATACTGGTTGTCACGAAAATTCGGATAGCATAATTATGGCTAAACTAACTAGACAACTCAAGCTAATCGGTGCTATCAAGTTTGCCTAAAATCAGGCGCAATGGCGAATACCCACTGCGCTTCCATATATTTTTTGCGTTTTACCGATCTTCTCGTCATTTAAAAAATAGTAACTGAACGTAGCAAAGCCTTGTTTTAACTCGACCGTTTCGCAGTTCGTCTGTCTCCTTTCATTTCTGTTTTCGAAAATCTGCCGCAATCACAAGCGAGCCTTACTTTGACTAAATGGCTAACTTTGACTAAATGGCTAACTTTGACTAGATGGCTAACTGTGGCTCTGATTTGATATAGCATAATATATCATGCGGAGGAATTAAACTCACACGAGAAAAATAAGGAATGGTGATTTATTAAAAGTCTCTAAGGATGGGTGGTTTCAAAGAATTTAAACAATTCGTCAAATTTCAACGTTCATTTTCGGGTTCTGTGAAAGTCCTATTCAAGATTTGTTGTTATATAATTACAAGCCAACTTAACAGAACTCGAAAAGATCTTTCACAGTACTTGAAAAATAAAATTCTTTGAAACAACCCGTTCTTAAAAACATTGGTAATCATGTCAAAAACGGGTCTATAAGCCGCTTCCTAATAATTTTTTAGTAAATTCATAATAATATCGGAACACCTGCGTTTGTCTTAATAATACATCATGACTAAATGCAAAAATGTTCGTTTTTTATGAACAAGTGTTCGGACATCGTGACAAAATAATGGTATTTTACTTTAAGTTTATCAGGATACCTATCAACTCATTCGTTAATGGCCTATAATCCCGTTTTTAACAGGATTACGAATATTTTTTTCAGGAAGTTTTGTCCACGCACGAAGCCTGGATGGGACCTAGACGCGATGCCAACTCAAACACTGAAAGTTAGGTACTTAAACGTGGATGAATCAGCAGTTTTGGTGGTTTCCGAGGAAAATTAATTTGTTTAGGTAGGTACCTTAACCACTTAGGTACCATTATGTAGATTTATTGTGCCTAACGATTCATTAAAAATTATTATTAAAAGTGTTGGGTGCCGGAGATTGGAGGTTTTTTTATATTTAGATTATAGTCACAGGAAAATTGAGCTAAACAATTATTAATCTTATGTAAAATTGACAATTAAAACAGAATCGGCGCAGATATGAGAATGGAGTTCAATTTATTCTGTTCTGCCGTAGACAATCACGGTTGTGGTGTGTTGTACGAAGGATATGAAGTGCTGTACACATATTTATATATTTTTACGCTTTAGGTAGCATACACATGGCATTCCTATTTCATTGGCACGGTTGAATAATCTAGATATCGCCTGTTTTCTATCAAAACAACAATAATTAATAAACATCCATTATTATAGTGAAAGGACCAAAACAAAGCGTGTGGGCACCTACACAGTTATACAATAATTACATATATACTATTTCACGACGGCAATCTCGGCGTGTTGTGATCATGTCAATAAAAGAAATTTAAATAATGATCACAAAGGCGACGCTATAAACAGCTTGTCATCTCAGAAAATGATATCGGAAAGTTAATATCAATCTTAATATAATGTGTAATCATCAAATGATTACCGCTTGCTACGTTAAACATTATATTACCAAAAGATTAGTGCAATTGACAGAGCTATTGCTTGCTGATGTCAAAAGCTGTGCACGCAAGAGTACAAGATGATTAATAAAATTACATTAATAAATCATTATCTTATCATGTATATTGTAATTAGTAGGCACCTACTAGAATTTGATGTCGTGTAATTTCAATTAGTTATGTGGGTTCTTTTCTTTTTAATAAGTACATTTTAACATATACAAAGTGGGGAAAAAGTAATGTCATAATGTGAATGTGCCATATTTTTTGCAAATGGCGTCAAATGTCACTGTTCTTTGACATTTATGTTGTAGACATATAGAGATTTAGTTGACAACAAGCAATGTAACGATACACACCTGAAGAACGCGGAGTTATTGTCACTGCTTATTTGACCAGTTTCCGGTCTATTGTTTTAACGCAAGTGGGGCAAAAGTAATGTCGTAATGTGAATTGGCTGCTATTTTGTTAGAAATGAAAAAAATGGGCCCTAATTTCACGGAAAGTTAATTTGAAGGTTTGCACGAGACGCTCAATTTTGTGCAGGACGGCGAAGAAAACGACGACGAAATTCACGCTGTGTTAAAACCACATACCGGAAATTGGTCAAATAATCAGTAACAATAATTCCGCGTTCTTCAGGTGTGTATCGTTACATTGTCAACTAAATATCTATTGGTCTAGAGCATAATTTTCAAAGCACAATGACTTTTGAAGCCATTTGCAAAAATTATGGCACATTCACATTATGACACTACTTTTGCCCCACCTTGAAATACAGGGTTTTCCAATAAGAGGTGTTATTTTTATATTCAAAGAAAAATGCCATTTTTTAATATAAATGATCGAATGTTTATTTCATTATAAAAAATAAGGTATGTTGTTAATAGCGAAAAATAACATCAGTCAAATGACCACCACGACCACGCCTACAGGACCATATTCTTTTCATGAAATTTTTCATAATCAAATCACAAAGTGGCTGCCTTATGTCCTCGATAACCTCACGAATTCCATCTTTGAGGTCTTGAGGTCGACGCTGGGCTGTTGGCGTAGACCTTCTCTTTCACGTGGCTCCAAAGGAAGAAGTCGCAAGGTGTTAAATCACAAGATCTCGGTGGCCAATTGTGATCACCTCTTCGAGAAATAACACGGTCCGGAAACTTTTCCCGTAAAAGATCAATGGTTTCGTTGCTTGTGTGGCACGTAGCGCCGTCTTGTTGAAAATAAACGTTGTCCAAATCAATACCATCCAATTCCGGCCATAAAAAATCATTAATTCCTTAATTAATATTCAAAATAACACCTCTTATTGGAAAACCCTGTAGTTGACAAGAATTGATGGAGCTGCTATATTTTAAAAGGTTTTATACGGCAACACCTACGATGGCTCCTAGGAAAATGAATGTGAGTTAAAAAAAAAATACACAAGTTGAAAATTTTTACGAAAGCGGTGTTAAATTAATAGTACTTTCCGAAAGGAGATGATTTATACATCATATTCTAAGACAATTCAAACATTATCATTATTTAACGCGTTGCAAAGAAGATAAATTACGAGAGAGGCGATTTTTATATGTCTGAAATTTGTGTATCAAAACAGCCACGACGTTAAACCAAAGTTAAACAAAACTTCAAACTCAAATATAAAGATATTTGAATTTAAAGTTCGAATTTCAAAGAAAATGTGAGTAGCTCGGTCTTTCCACATTAACGAAAAACAATTAGTAGGTACCACTTGAATAAATCTCGAGAATATTATGCCAAGCTGTACGTTCATTGATTGACTGTACCGTTCAAATAATATATTTGTATGTTTTTTACAAAAGATAGAATTTTTTCAATTGATTTAAACAGTGATATGGCTTCTTGTTTAATTTTTGGACAGTTAAATGAATATTTCGAAACTTCATAGCTCCTGATGAAAATGAGGTAACTTACTAACCATCTCGCTCTCGGCGCACACCCCTTGCATCGTTCATATGCATACATCGTCTTATGAGACAGAAGAGTATGTATGCCCTCTCTTCTGTTATCCCGACTCTTGACATGGCCCGACTAAAGTATGAAAATAACGGTCTAGCTGAAATCGTTGCATTGATCTGAAACCTCCAAACAGATAGCTGCTCAAATTAGGGAGAGTGGGAGATGCAAAAAGTTTTCTGCTTTTCAATAATTCACACGAGGAAATCATTTGCATAAAAAAACAGATTTAAAAATATCCATAAAAAGTTATTTTTCATTACAGACTATTTTACATTAGCTCCACACAGGAGGCCCTGAGGGAAAAAAATCGCTCAGGGTCCATGACATCTTTGGGGATGCTATGTGGAGGGTCTTTTAGGAAAAGGAAGGGTAGAAAGTTCTGGGTACGAAAAAGGTAAGGGGTTGGTAGGAATTTGGGGGTCAATGGGTCCAGGAGTGACGGACCTAAGAATCCACTTGCGGTGTAAAAGATGGGTCGAGAAAGAGTCCGGGTGGAGAGGTCAAAAGGTCTCCCTCAACCAGTCTCTCTCGATTCGACCCGCCACGCAGTATGTGGGCAAACGCATCCGCAGGCCAAGACATAGACAAACCTCACACCATGATGCCAGGCACCCTTACAAAGTCACCAAACGTAGCGAACCAGTTGAGTTGACCTATGGCAAGGGTGATGGTTATCCAATAAAGGGTTCCCGGGGCGGCGGTACCCATATCTGCCTCCCAAATTGATGGACTGTTTACAAATTCTAGTTTTTTGGTAAACGATAGGCTATTATTTTTTAAATTTGCTCTTGTGGGGAAGTTACAAGATTTTTTAAACCAGTTTTTTAAATTGAAAAAAATGTAACAAAAGAGTCTCTGGTGAGCAAATTGTGATCTTTAGGTGGTTCACCTGAAGATCATGATTTGAATAAACGCCATTTTTATATTGAAATATTTCAGGAAAGCTTTTAAATAAACTTTTTTATAATGTATTGTACATAATATTCTCATTTTTCTTATTTACCTAATGTAGGCCTTGGTAGTACGTGATTATTACGATTATTTAATTTGTTCTCGTAGTGGACAAATATAATATACGTAAATAATATGAAAATTACGTGACAAATAACTAGTTAGTGGGCACGTACCTCTCTCGGTAAGCATACGATAAGTAGGAATCGATAACTAACTAACATAAATTAAAAATTACAAGCATTATTAATAAATTCACTATTAATTGCTAGTGAACTTAACATTTAAACTCGTGGATTTGCAATATAACGTTATCTATGTTTTTAGATAAATCAGCATTTAAAATAAATCAAAACATTTTATTATAAATGGCAATTAATATATAATTAAAGATTTTTGGTTTTCCCAATAGTGGTGCCTAAATTTATTGTGTGTGTGAGCGTGCAATTCACACCTCTCTACACCAAATAGGAAGAAAATCAGCATGAACAACAAACATCTTTAATATTAAAAAAAACACTGTTAGAAACATGTAATAAACACAAATAATAATAATAGTCATAAAGTAGATCATGCAAAAAAAAATAAATATTATTCTACCAAATCGTGCAGATTTGCACATTACATCGGCGACCGACAGTTGTTATAGTAATATTGTCTATTCCAGAAGCTTAGTAAGCTCTCTACTCTCGACTCTACGCTAAAAATAATCAATTTAGTCAATCTGCTTGAAGAATGGGAAACTTAATTAGCAGGCATAATCAATAAACAGCATCCTTAAGGGATCTTCAGGCGACACGCGACTCAAGTAAACAATACATTAAATGACAATCCAATCCATTTCTGGTCGGCCGATGGAGGGGGTTGCCATTATAAATCCCAACGCACATGACTGATATCAACAGTAACCAGTAACACAGCCGCCGGCTAAGGAGTAATAACGCGATAAGTCACTTGTGAAGCCGGCTTGATAACGCTCGGGATTTGAAATTAGAATGATAACCGGTGCAATTGCAACTGTCAAATAGAACAGTGTTTTAAACATTTTTTTGTATCTGAAATGGAACAAAATTCTAAAATCAATGTTGTCTCTGCCCTTTCCGAAGCTAGCAAAGCTCGTGCTAAGTGAAGTTTTTATTTTCGAGTTTTCTTTTGGCAGTACTAATTTGGCGCGGAAACTGCACGATACGAACAATATAACAGTATATCAGTACAAACTAGCCTAGTTTGTTTATTATTTTACTCAATTTATTTACGTGAATTTTTACATTACTTAGTGCTCTGTGATTGTTAACGTTATTTATTTTATTAGTTAGTATCTGTGATAAAACGTTCATAAACTAGTGTATATAAGGACTTCAGTATTTACGATGGCTGGGTGAGTACTTAGATGTGTTTTTATTTTTAAATTTAATTACATATATTTTATGATGTTTACTATTGACATTTTTTTTAAACATTTTATTCAAATAGATATATTTTCAGATTCATTATCAAATCGATAGAAATCCATTTGATAATCTGTTTTAAATAATTAAATAAACCGCGTGGCCGCAGAAAAAAACGTTTATCTAATTTGCAATTTTTTGCAAATACGAAGTATTAAAATAAATACGCGATACGCTCGTGCCCAGTTTATGTGAGCTGGTATATTTGTCTCTACACAGTAAAAAAATTTATATATCCTAATCTTCCTATATCTAGTTTTGATACCCGACTTCGCCTTGTATTGTAACACTCCTTTTCAGGAGTTCTCTTTATTAGTGATTAGATCTTAAAAATTGAAAATATTGAACATGTTCCATAGCTCCTGATAAAAGTAACATTGATCAAATGTCGCATGTCCTAGAAATTACCGACAGAAAAATCGGTCCAAATTTCATAACCCCTGAGCTCGCCTTCAACTGTTTTTTTCTACCTCTTAAAACAGTTTAACACGATTTTGTGCTTAAGATTTATGCGTAGAGTTTGAAATAAATTGTAAAAGAAAGTTGTTATATGTAAAATATTATAGGAAATATGCTGACCCGATTAAATCGATTACCAGATAACGCGCAAGCATCTCAACGGCTTGAGTGAAAAACGTTAGATTTGCAATTCATTTAAATATTGTGCTGCGGCGCGATCTATGGCCACCACGTGCGTAATAAGTTCAATTCCGTTCTAATTTTAGCGGAAGAAAGACCACCGAGTCTGCGAAAGCTGCTAAGGTCTGCTGTGAGTTGTTTTTGCTCACCCAAAAGCTCACTTCGAATACGTAACATCTTTTTACTCACCATGATTCCTTCCAAGCATATCTTTCATGGTGAATGTTTTCTTAAAATAGTTCGTAAATATTATCTGTGATCCGTGTCGGTGTGGGGTGTGAGTCAAACAGCGCCTGGAGTGTCTCTTCAATTTTGGCGCTCTTTGAAATGCTTAAATTCAAGTTAACTGTTATTTGAATCGCTATTTTCTGTTCGATTTTTCCTGCAATGCACATAGCATTGTTGTTCTATTGGTGCGAAAGATACTCGTGATAGATAAAGATAGATTTACTCCTATTTCTTCTTCCTCGGGTATTATTCTCACCAAGCCCAGATGCGAAATAAATGTTTGAAAACATAGCTTTGTCAAGGACTTCGATGTAGCATAGCGGATTTAGTTCGTTATTTACATACCTAGAATAATTTAGACTCCATAAAACATGTAAGATTGTAAGAAAAAGTGTAAGATTCTTCCAATCACTAAGCGAAGAGTTTCAGGATATTGCTTAGTTCATTTTCACTTAATAGCGACACCTCAAATAATATTATTTTTTTGATTTTGAAAAATAAATAAAATACTAAATAAAAATTTAGTTAAATTGGTATAAAAGTAACTAAAATATATACGTGGGTGTAATGATTTTATAATTTTTTTCATATATTAAGTACATATCCTACGAAAAGTACCGAGACTTTTGGCTTCCTTTAAGGGTTTTGGTAAGGCATTTATTATAAAGTTAGTGACCTAGTACCTAAGTAAAGAGTAAAGGTGACCTTTTTAAAATACCCTGTTTTCGTTTTTGAAAGCTTAAAATCTCGGCAACATCTCGTAGGATAATTGTGAACACTTTCATGGAACATAATATTACTTTGCAGATAATTAGGGAACATGTAATTTTTATGCTTTTAAGTCATTGTATGTTGTTTAATTATCATCATATTTAATTTTGTAATATAATTTTAACTCTAGTAAAAATTTTGCATTTTAAAATCATCATTATCCCCATATTTTGTAAAACCTATTTTAATTATTATTTTGTTTTTTTAGATAATTTATTATAATGATTTATTTATGTAATTTACTAACGTGGGTTTCGTAACATAAGATTAAAGCACTTGAACAATAATTTAAATGCGGAGTTACAATCGAAATTTATTTAAGGCGCGTTGTATTGAGATCCATATTCTCTATGATAACTTGTAACATAAATTTAATACCCATTTTTTTTTATTTACTTCACAACTCCGTTGAATTTCAAACGATACGTGAAAATTGTAGAAGATAAATATTGCACATTAAAAAAAGCTTATCAAATACTTATGTCCTGTCTTATAAAAAAAATCTCAACAAATACTCATGTCCTGTCTTGTAAAACAAAGCTCAACAAATACTTAAGTCCTGTCTTATATTTTTAAAACATTTGCTGGTTTTTAGTTTTCCCACTGCGCTTTTGCATCTCATATAATTGATAATCATCTCATAATGAAAAATATACGTTCAAAGAATATTGCAAAGAAAACATAAAAAAACATTTCAAGCCTACCGATGAGTAGTGGCGGCTCGTGACTTTCGAGTGTGTCAGAGTGCTAAGTTCGAAAAATTCGTTATTATTTATGATGACATAGGGAAAGATTTTTCATTTTTAGTCTAAAATTCGGTTTTTTGTATGAAGATTTCCAGGAAAATTCAGTTTGGCAGTGCAAAACTTTCCTGAAAAACTTCATACAAAAAACCGAATTTTCGAAAAAAAAATATTTTTGGCTACAACGACATTAATAATACCATTTTTTAAACATTAAAACTCAAAGCTCGTCCAAAAGTCTTATCAATTTTTTTTAGTGTTCCTATAGTGCCAGTGATAAAATTGCAGGATGATACATGCGAATGCGTACGTCAGCAACAAGTACACGTAATTTAACTTATGTCCCACATGCAAGACAAAAATATAATACATTCTTGTAAAAGTAATGTAATACGCTGTCTATAAATTTTAATACAGCTTTGTATGATTAAACGTCCCCCACATCGTAAAGCGCGCCCCAAAGAACAAGACAGTCAATAAAGCTTCAATCAAAATTCTCATCATTGTTAGTGAGAAGTCTCAAATTAATGGCAATAGCTTCAATTGTCTCTGTAAACGATCAATTATTGGTCGCATCGATTAATATCATTGACAATTTTACTGACCGTCTTCTTGCGCTTAGATTACCGGTATATAAAACATTAGTTACCTACTAAACCAAAATATTATTTGATTTTGACCTTGAGGCAATGAGAGTTGACTTTGAATTGATATTTTTCTAGACAAATTGAACTTTGTGGCGGCTCGTGACTTTTGTGTGTGATAGAGTACTAGGTTTGAAAAATTCCACTTTATTTATGTTGTTTGGTCCAAAACAATTTTTTTTTCGAAAATTCTGTTATTTTGTACAAAGATTTTCAGGAAACCGGTCCCACAACTCACTGTCAAATAGAAATTTCTTAAAAATCTCCATACAGAAAACCAATTTTTACCACAACAATATTTTAAATATTAGCATTCTAATACACAATATAATTCGCCCAAAAGTCACGAGCCGCTACTGGTTCTGATTCGTAGATCCATAGATACTTAACAGATAGATAATGAGCTTATAATTTAAATTGACTTAAAAGAAAACTGATGTCACCAATTAGATAAAAACACCTTTCGACAACTAGGCCCCAGACAAACCAAAGGAATTGTTTTGTGTGCAAGAAAGAAAATGTGGATTTGAGAAGGTTTTATCAATTAAGCACAAAGTAAGCGAAAACTGGCCTTACTTCAGGCACATCTGACACTCCGATGCCCCCAAAACACAAATTAAATTTTCTTATTTTTGGGACGATACTTTTTGTGGAGTCATCGCTAGGCTATCATTCTAATTTCATGTAACTTGTACGTGTCAGTATGTGCGTTCATCTACGTTAAGATAATTGGCGTTTGTTTGGCCTGAAAACATTCTCCCTTAACAAGCCGACTTGGTAACCGGTTTCCTTTGCCCGTGTGGGGCCGTCCGGAGTAAATAGCGTTTTCACGTTAAACAGTGAATTATTACGGATAAATGTTATTTGGGCGAATGATGTAAGAAAATTATGAGGTCGGAAAAGAACCCAAATAATAATAACCTAGCAACCCTTGCGACAACTCGAATGCTTACGGGGTTACATCCATAATAGTTAAATCTTTGTGTTTTAAATACTTTAACGACGCTAAATGTAGCAATTAAAAAAATAAAGCGTTAAACGTGATCATTATTTTTGGGAAAATGAATTTATTATATTATTGTAGAAAGCAATCACTTTGTGGTTTGACATATTTAAAATGAAATAAAATACTTTTTGTTTTAAAACCACGAGTTTTTAATAATTTTTTGAACCGACCGGTTTCGCTTTACTCAAGCATCTTCAGGGTACAAATTATTACTAGTAATAAATTATTGCTAGTAACAATTTGTACCCTGAAGATGCTTGAGTAAAGCGAAACCGGTCGGTTCAAAAAATGATTAAAAACTCGTGGTTTTAAAACAAAAAGTATTTTATTTCATTTTGAATTTATTATATTTGTATTGGATTCCTATAAAATATTAAGTAAGCGTTTAAATCCACGATTTTTGTATGTAAATTGTTGTTAGGCGTGCATATTTGCATTAGAGAAACCTATTATATAAAAAGGTTATTATCCCGACCGGTATTTGAAAGCCCCAATCTCCCGCTAACCGAGCGTCTGCTCTATTCCCGGAATTAATGCGTGGTACATAATATTGTAGTGTTTAAATGCGTAATTTTTAAATTATTAACCTTTTTAAAGGCCGTTTGAAAGTTAGTCCTACAGGTCGGGAAATTATGAAAATATTATGTTGTTGATGTCGAAGCTGATCATCGAGAACATAAAAATGAACCACGATATCAGATATGATTTAAGATTTTCACGGCCAAAAGTATTATAATGATTTGTTTTTGGGGTATTATGCCGTGTTGCGCTACCTCCTTCTTTAGCCAACGTTTCGGACAGCATTGCAGTGTCCATCATCAGGACAGATGTGTAATTATTATTTTAACCACTGTCCCATCTAGCCCTGATGATGAACACTGCAATGCTGTACGAAACGTTGACTAAAGATGGAGGTAGCGCAACACGGCATAATACCCCAAAAACAAATCACCACGATATCGGAGTTTTAGACCCATTCACAAATCAATTTAAAGAAAAATAAATTTGTTGTTAGAGAAGCGCAAAATATTTTTGACTATTTATGTACTTGTAATCGTATCTGCTTAACATGATATGATAAAATAGTAGGTAATATAATACAAATAATAATATAATCAAAAAAGAATTCTTTAATGCGATGCACCACGTCGTGTAAGATTTGAAATCGGGCCGCTAACAATAACACTCCTAAAGTAGATGGCGATAAGATTTAAATTTCCGCTTAACACCAGTCGTCTATTTTGATTTTTGCAAGAACAAATCATCACCAGAAATGTGTTTAATCTGATTTTTCGAAGTTTAGGCACAAATATACAATTGTTTTATGACTATTTTCTAAAGAAACTTAATTTGCCATATTATACATTAAAGTCATAACCGAAAAGAGGTTCGTAAGCAGGAGGTTTTGAACTTTGAAGCATATTTTACAGACCTGATAGTTTATTTTTTTCTGGGCTTATAAAAAGACATAAAAATGCTCGATTTTGTCAAATGTATATATATATTTTAAGTGATCAAATTGTCAAAATAAAACACATGATTTTTCGTTACTTCGCAGCGCTTTATAATTGACGTTAATTTAATTATTTTATGAAAATAGTATTTTCTCAAGTTATTCTTTACAATATTAAGACTAATTATTTGTTTGCGCCCGTACATACCCAGTATAAATATGTAGATTATACACTTATGAACGCGTTGATTATGACGTACGTTACGTTTAAGCTTAACGAAATTGTCTAATTTTCTATCGAGGTAAACTATTTTTGGTAAGCATAAAGTATAGCGTGAGTTTATTAATTCAACAGGTTACGGAATTATTCCTGAAGAAACTACATTGAATTGAAATAGGGTGTTATTGATTGTGGATAAAGACAAGGTTACGAACTTGCACTGTGTGTTTTTCGCTAGTACACATTAAATATAAATTAGTTGCAGGCAGGTAATTTATCTTATAGGAAAGCAATATCATTTCTACTTTTACCTTTCGGTGTAGAGAAAATAACAAGAGAAAAACTTACAAGAATTGAGGTTATTTTCATCATTAATAATAAATCTGACTTCCAAGTACTGAGCGTCTTGTATAAGGCTTACAGACTCTTCAATAGTGATCAGCTGCCAATCCTTTACAAATTTTAAGAATGTGGGAGACACCTCTTGGCTGGAGCCCCAAAATTCTTAATAAACCTACTTGATTCTGTGCAAAGAGTTTGTCTGATCCTAATGCACAGACACAATATAGGTAAGTAACTAGCAGCATTGATCCCCTGTGTACCGGTGCACGTACCCGAGACTCGGTAGACACGATTGGAACACCCGTTAACAGTTGATGTTGGCTTCATGAGAACGGGTCGTTTCTTCGACTCGTTTTGTGTATGTGGAAACTACCTACCTTAACCCGCCACCCAACGCTATCCTACCGGATGGTGATTTAGTTCACTAATCTTTAACAGACAGACACTGTCTTCTACAGAAACTTCTCTTTTGAGGGGTCGCATGAAAAATGTGTATATATACATATTTAGGTACACTTTCCTAGCAAAGCCCGAGAAATTTAAGTAAATGACATTTTACCCGTCTTTTTTGGTTAATTTATAAAACCTAACCTTACTGAAATAAGGCCGCTTTGCCGATACAAGTATTTATGAAATCATCTTTATTGTCGTTTGCGTGATAGCTATATGACAAATTCTTTAAACTTATTGATTCATTCTTTAACCACAATTTTCATTCTTTTTTCGATTATTATTTGTGATACATTACACTATATTATAACTTATTTTTAAATATGTCAATATTTACATAGTTATGGATTATTACTATGAGTAAGTTAATATGATAGTAAGTTATTTGGAGGTGATTAAATATTTACCTTGGCAGTAAACTCTATTTTGTATACTAACTTACAGATTTAACATGTCCCTTACAAGTAAGAACTATACAAAAATTATTTTAATTTTATTATTATTTAAAGATTTCGTGGTTGACCTCATTTACTAAATTTACGGATCAATTACAACCTTCATGAAAAAGAACCTAAATATGACGATACTTTTCTGTACTTGAAATATATTTTTGCATTTTACTAGTAATTACGTAACCTATGATTTTACCACTAATCTCAACGATGCAACGCCTCTGATAAAATAATAGCATTGGATTAAAATTATATATGGAAATGCATTCGATTATTTACTATAAAATTGAGATTCTTCATAGACATTCAGATTAATAGACGAGCCAATCAGAGAAGGGGAACAAACCAACATACGAGGAACGCGGGAGGCGGCTTGACCATTCGCTTTCAGTAACATTATACAAGCAACTCGCATTGTAATATCAATAACACGGGCATGGTGATCGAAAAATCCTCAATGCATGTAACAAATAATTCAATGAATAAAGAAACTTAAAAAAAAAAAACAATTCGGTCCATGAAAATCAAATCAGCTTAATAATTTATTACTAGTCCCTTTTACAACGACGCGCAAATTGCTGGCTCCGTTTAAAACTTAACTACGAGTACATAACCCTATATTGGGTAAACAAAAGTTCGGGCTTGTTTCGAAAATGTTATATTTTGGTACACTATTTAGTTAGACATTTGTGTTATAAAATGTGTTAATTTACCCACCTCATTCAATTTCAGCGTCGCTACGCCAGGCGACTTGTTTAAGAACAAACATTCAGATACTGTGCAGAAAAGTCTCAATTGACAGTGCTGTAAACCTTTGCCTTTCTTGAGCGAACTTTACTTATCTGCGCAAGATCTGGTTTTTTCAATGTACGCTCTTCGGTGGTCCAAAGTAAGACTGCTGTCGGGTTTTATTCAAAACAATGTCCAACCCATCTTGTACAAAAAATACGGTCACGCGGTTGCCTCTAGCTCTTCGAAAAGATACCCAGATTCCATGTTAGGCAAGTTCGTTAATTTGAATGTCTATAAGATTCTTGAACTTGATGAGAACCTGCAAAAAAGATACTTAAATAAAATGATTTGAACTCATTATTACTGTCCTCAAATTTTTCTCGTTTTAATTTTAGGTTAACCTACGATTTTATCACTTACCTGTTTTTGCGAACAACGCCTCGGATAAAATTAATATCAAGATTGAAATAAAATTACAGCCCGAAGTGAAATCGATTATTGTTTGCAATAAGTTTGAGATTGTTGAACTTGACAAGATGTGAGCCATTTAAAGGCTGGCGTGTTGACCTCAGCGGGCCGCGGAAACGTACAGTGATAAATTCACTTGCCACAAGGATTTTGTCCGTTTATAAGTTATCTTTATTTCATTGACTCTGCGATTCAGATTATTTGTTTGATGGTAGAGTTTTATAAAAATATTGCTTCTCTGGGAAAAATGTCACTATTCGTACTAATCGAATGAAAATATAGCACCCCTTGAAAGTATATCCACTAGACGTAGTTCAGTGAAGCCACGCGCTTGTAGTAACGTATAAACTAGATATATTAATTCATGTAAACGTCTATCAAACATTCGAACAAATTAAAAACGCATTTAGAACAAAAAAATTTCGTACAATAATTTTGGTACCTACTTTATTGTTTGTCTGATATCTGTATGATAAAGAGTTCCAATTTTGAAAATTAATAGTTCATTGAACTTAAAAAATATTACGCATTACGCAGGAATATTTCACATTACTTGCCAAAACATGAACAACCGCAATTAGTATGTTTAATTACTATTCACTTTTGATTCGAGTATTTTTTTTACAATAACTCCGGAAAGAATATTCTGAGAAAGAAAATGGTATTAGGGGTGGGTAGGAATGTAAAGATCAGTGTGTCCCGGAACTAATTTAAAAAGTAAGAAATCCAAAAAAATGGCTTCTAGTGTACGTTTTTCAGAAATTGCTACACACCTAATAAATAAAATCACTCTTTTAATAAATCCGCAATTACAGATGTGCTACACAGAAATTGGATAGGTTTACGTTTGAACAATCTAGAAGCTAAAATAAAATAATCGTTAAAAATAAATAAATCCAATTTACCAAATAAGCAATTAGTCTTGTCAAATAGCCCCATTTTAAACATATTCCCCTCCCCTCCACCTACTTTAACCCACATCCCCCTCACCCATTGAAAATAATAAAGTATTTAAAAATATACTTTATATATTCGTTTTGAATATATTTCCCATTAAATTATTTAATGTCATTGCATACATATTATGAATGTACCCAAGGCCTCTTAATTAACGTTATTCCTCTCAGATAATATATAATTTACATATAAGTATGTATTACAGTCATATAGATGTTATTTTGTTATGTAAAAAATAATCGAAATCATAATCTGTTTTCGCATTGTTCTTTTTGCTAAAGTTGGTGGTTTGCTAAGATTGAAAAATCTTTATTATTGACTGAGCGTAGGGAAATTCTTTTTTAACTCAACCGTTTTGGGTTTCGTTGTAAATTTGTACGTTCCGTCTTCCTTTCAAGATGGTGGCCATTTTAATATTTCAGTAAACACTTTTTTTCTCAAATGATAAATCGTCATGTTTATTGGAACTTTCTTATTAGCTTCAATATTATGATAATTACCTTCCTAAAAAAGAAAGAATAAAATATTGTGATTGAATTAGTGACGTTTCTTTGGACAAAATGCATCATTTATTATTTGCAATTAAAAATGTACATGAAATTTATGGTTTGTAATCAAGTAGGTAGATATTTAAGTACCTACTAAAAAAACTTGTGATTTCAAAGGAAATTTTGGTTTCGATTTTATAATTAAGAGATATTTATTTTTCAAAAAATCGACTCGCGGTCTACAGTTCACAGAACCACCGGTTTTTTAATATTATGTGCTGTATCTAAGGCTTAAAATATTTTTTTTTGTTAAAAATAGTTAGTTATTATTGTGTAAGTACATTTTCCGTTTTTTTGGAGCATTGCATACTTTTTTTTCACTTGGATACAATAGAATTAATTTACCCTTCTAATCCTTTTAGTCGAATAAATCTCTCATTTAACCAATAAATAGCGTTTATTATTAGTTCGATTGAGACTATACTAATGCGTACCTACCTAGTAATAAAATTATATTACGTGGCGTCGTCCGAAGTTTCAACCCTATTATATCAAAATGAACAATTGAAAACAATTGAAGTCCTTCAACGTTTTATAGCTTATGATGGATGTGACTTTCCAAGCTCTAAAAATGACACGTCTAACGATAACGAGGATTCGTAAGAAATGTTTTCACGTTCATTGATAAGAAAGTAAGTTTAATTTCTGAGATAAGTAGGTATTTATTTCCAAACAACTCGTGACACATTTACAACAAACATGTAATTTAGAAATAATAATAAATATTTCATTCAATAACAGTGGTCCAAACTAGTAAAATAGTTGTTATTAATATAATATTAATTTAGTTGTTAATACATACTAGAGTATGTATTCTAGTACCAGAATTTTAGTTAAGTATTCTGATGGACAAAAAATCTCTCAATCTTATTATCACATTATTTTCTTTGACTTTTAAAGCTTTAAGTTAACGAATACTTCAACTACCTATCACTGTTGTGTAGAATGTGCGGAGTCAGCGGCAACGGGCCGTCTGACGCTTCAGCAATCTTGCACGGAGTAAAATGAGTATGGCTGATTTATTACAATCCTGTTAAAAACATGATTGCAAGCCATTCCCTAATAAAATATTAGTCCATTTAGAATGTATCGGAACACGTGTTCATGCAGCTGCTCTTTTCCTGATAAATTTATTTTGGAGATCTATCAATACATTTGTTTTGCAGTCATGCAGTTCCGTTTTTAACAAGAATAAGAATAATTTGAACCGATTTTTAATAAATTTAGAAAAGGGAGATATTTAAATACGAATGTTAGAGGGAGCGCGCTAATATAAAAAAAACGATATATTTTAGCGAAAATGGTGAAAACATTTAATAAAATACGAATTGTTTGAAACAGAGCAAAAATCTGTCGACAAATGCTTTAGTTGCATTACACTGTGACTTTTTTCATGCCTATAACATATTAACTAATAGAACAAACGTTTTTTTGATAATTTTCAGAGCTAACTGTGGGATTTTTTCTATAGAGTGAATTTCATGTAATTAACGTTTCGGCAAAATAAATGTATAGATATTATCTTCAAAAATTAAATTTTTTTGCTACTTGAAAACGCGAGAAACTTATAAATCGGTAGATATTGGGTATACGGGGGCTTAAGAGCTGATATCGACATTCATTTCTTTGTATCCCATCTTACGAGCAAAGTGGACTTTATTAAATTGCTAAAAACTTAACAAACAATTTTGGGTCAATAGTCGAAAATGGTATACCTAGAGTGTTTTTTAACAGCGTATTTGTATTTTTTACACAGCGTTGACCTATAATTTCCAACCAAAAAATTGCAAACATTTCATTACGCCAGAGCTCACCGTTTGAAATTAATAATTGCTGTTTCAGACAAATATCCGCTTTATTTTTTTTTTGTTTAAATTCTCTTTCATTTTGTTAATTTACTTTGTATCCAAATAATTTACGATAAAATAAACGAGAGCCTTTCCTCGTGTTGACATGTTTTTTTCTTACATTAGTAACTTAATGTCCAAAAATATGAAATTGACTAAATTGAAGATTTTCTCCGTTTTATCCTATTTGTACACTAACTATTTGTCCGGCTCCACGAAATGAGATTCACGTCGGTGCATCTGCCTGTTTTGAAGATAACACACGCATTTTATTTAGTCTTGATTATATTGTTTGACCTTTGGTTTGAGCTTAGACGGATAGATAGTGTAACATTAGACTTGATAGTTTCCAGGCAGATAGTCATATTTGCACAGCTAATGGCTTCTCCTTTTAAATTAAGTAAATCAGTTGTGTCTGGCACGGGGCTACCACCAGACTTGCATATTGCAATAAATTTAATTCATATCAAATAACTTTGTAATGTTTTGTAAATATAGTGATTTTTTAACAGTTTATTCGAAGATATTTGTGTGAATTTGTCTCACACGCAGTGAAGATTTTTATTTTTGCCTTTATTAAGTCTATCTAATTTTTTTTAATGTCTTGGAACGGATGCAAGAGTTACCCCGGTCCGTCTTCAGAACGGACACCCCTCATACTTCGTTCTGTGTGAGTATTTTTGTAATTTTTTAAAATCTAAAACCTAAAATCTGTTAGAGGACTAGGGTGATGAAATTTGTACAGCTGTTTCTGACTGAATTTTCTAGGTCAATGCAACTATTTTTAGCTCACAATTTCACATGGATGAGGTAAGACAATACATCAGATCAATATTAATTCCGTATTTTGCAATTGTTGCCAAAAGGTTATCGAATGTAGTATTTTCACAAACCATGAATACAATTTAAAATGTGTGGAAGATTCAAAGTTTAATTTTTGGTTCTGATTGTGAGACAGCTGGTACGGTGTCGCGAAAATGTGTTTTTGCGGACATGGTCTTGTGAGAAAACTGTTTATTTTTAGTCCTTAATAAAAACAAAATTGGGTTTCTGAAATCAAGGTTAAGGCACTGAAAAAAATTCTGAACATAGAAATGGTGTTATTTTAGTGATTTATACGTTTATTATTAATTTTGTTTTTTTATTTATTTTATAGATTAGAACGTTGAGAGTATTACGTAATAAAATCACACCAGCTTTTCCTCGGAGACCTATGTTGCGCCAATATGGCACGGATCTTTGTAGTAGTTACAGTAATGTTGCTCTTACATGGCAATTGTAAAATCACATTAGCTTATCATCGAAGACCTACTTATGTTTCGCAACAGGTTCCTATAACAGGTACCTCAAATACCCTAAGTATGTTGCCCAACAATAATAAAATCTCACCCGTTTTTGTAACTTTATTACACCAACATCAATATTGAACTAACATCAGATTTTCTTTAAAAGGTTTTTAGTACTAATATTTGATAATTCACTGTAGAGTTGAATTGCATGCTTATCAAATCTACCATGTGATTTATATTTGACCGGAGTGTAAATGATATGTAAATCTGGCGCTATTGATAAAGACAGAATCATATCGTTACAGACACGGATCAAATTTGCACTTCGTGTAAACAATAATACATTATATAAATCTGTACCCATGAGGTCAATGATCCTATGTCCATGTTACCTCTTTTACAGGAGACTAGAAAACAGTTATTCTCAACATTGGAGTACCACTAAATGAATTGTGACATAAGCCCCCCTGAGGTGATATCTCACAAAAGCGGCGCTATACAAATTGTCCAATAAATAAATAAATAGGACTCATTTTTGCAAAGTGATTTCCATAACGAAACCGCTTCGGAAAGAGTTCTGTTCATTTCTAGATAAAAAATGAAGCTCCTAATGAAATGGCGTAAATGGACATTTTCGCCAAAGTTTGATCATCGAGTTATTGTCATGTCCCACTTTTTGATTAGTTTTTTCGTAGTTACGTACTGTAAAATATTGAAAAATTTTAATATGCAAATTTATTGATTTACTTTATTTGGTTAGAAAAATAAAACTGTCTGATATTTTAAATTAATTATTTAGATCAGAGTTCCCTAAACTTTTTTACCCCGTAGACCTCGTGCTGATTTTTTTCTGTTTTGGGAAGACCCCTGCTCTCCAAATATTGACTTTTTACAAATTCATCAACTTAAATGTGTTTTTGAATCTGATAACGAGCCTGCAAATTGATAGGGCTTTCTTTAGAGTGGATGTTTTTTATTTAATAAATATATGTTGTTTAATAGTTAAGCATGTAAAATAGAAAAAATAATATTTTAATAAGATGAGCCTAATTATATATCAAAATTTCAATGTGTACCTTTTTTTTTCATTGACATTGACTTCCTGCAGGTCGAATTCGACCCCAGGGGGTCGATATGAACCACTTTAGGAATGACTGATTTAGATCAAAAGGAAGTGTGTTTTTATCATGTCCCATTTCTAGATTCAATTAATCGAAGTCTGATTTCGAAGTTGATTTTGGGTACGTAAATTTAATATTGTGGTGTCTTAAATAGCTTGCAAAATATATTTTTTGAAAATATTTAGTTTTTACATACATTTGGACCAGCATTGAAAAAATCAAGTTCAACACATCTGATGAGGAATTCGTTCGTTCCATTACGTGACCACATTTCTAACGCCATTTTTAGGAGCTTTTACAAAGGAGTAGTTTTTTTCTCTGTTACAATCAACGACGGCGTACGTAATCAGTGATTTATAGAATAAGCTAGCGAACAAGACGGTCCATTGGTGAGTCATCTAATAACCTATTGTATTCTATGATCTACTATAACTTTACTACCTTTGATAAGAATATATGTTCTAACTGATTCAATATGAATCCATTATTTTTTTACATCCTTATAAGTACAATTTGCATAACCATGCCCACGTTTTGAGAATTCTGTTTCATGCCCTGCTTTTCACGGACATAATCTGGCAAGGAATTGCTGATTTTGGCGCACAGTGAAACACTGTAAAGTTTGTGGTAATGCTCGTTATACCCTGAGAAATCTACACCATACTATAAACCCATTCTACATTTGCACCCAAATATGATTCGATTTGAATTTACCTTATCAAATCTTTGGTATTTATTAAGGGATAAATTGAAGATGTCTACTGAAAAATCCACGTTGTTACCCTCCATTAGTATTATGGACAATGAACGTAGTCAGTTCCAGAAGTTCTGCAATGATACATTTAAAATGTCTACTGAAGAATCCACGTTATTACCCTCCATTAGTATTCTGGACAATGAGGAGTACATATGATCGTAATTAGTCCTAGAAGTTCTGCAACGATAAATTTAAGATGTCTACTGAAGAATCCACGTTGTTACCCTCCATTAGTATTCTGGACAATGAGGAGTACATATGATTGTAGTCAGTCCAAGAAGTTCTGAAATGGCAAAAAAACCCACCTTCTGGTAATCTGGTATTGGTGGAAATTTATAAATAATATGTAAAAGTAACAGAGTGGAAAGTGTAAAAATGATAAAAACGTGTAGAAAATTTTGGCGTAATGGTCCAGATTCAAATAATTTTCGGTATTTCTGGCCGTTGAACCATTGACCTCTCGGGTGCAGAAACATACGGTTAATTCATAATCGTTTGTCGCGGATTTATTAACTGTATAACCGTGAACTGTAAAACATGCATTCGTCGAATATATTGTGTTTTTAAAGTCATACTATTTTTCACTGAAATTCCTTATAACACTGAGATTATATCAAACACGAAGATACGCCTTTTTATGATAGTGGTTCCTTGAATTACGATTAAGCTTCGTTTCGACACTTTTTTCGGTTGTAAGTCGAGTGTCATATATAAAGTAGGTTGTATGTGCGTATAATCGTAACATGTGTACACTTTTTGAGTAACCCATGCTTTATATGTGCATCCGGTTTTTAATACAACACTTAGGTAGAAGTCATCGAACAATCTAATAATTAAAAGAATGAACCTTTTCATCTTTCAATTTTCTAGAACACATCTCGTGCGTTCGAGGGCAAGATGCAATCGCACTTTCAGTGGAAATGCAAGAAAGACGTATCTTCGTATAATTAATTTAATTGAAGTGTTTATCAAAGAATCAATTGACAGAGTCACGAGACTTAAAACTGATACTAACGGAATGGTCGTGTGTTGTGACATGCGGGTTACGACAACAAATGCGACCTAAACCGTCGTAAATCAATTCCGTTCGATTGTTTCGTTTGTATGTCACGTATTCAATTATTATTGTTAATTCAAGAATATTAAATATTTTTAATAAAACACTTAATCAGGAAATTATAAAGCTCACGTTATGAGATAAAACTCCTAGAACTACCCGTATAGTACCTTCCTTCAGCCGATCAATATACGTACCCAATTGGAGATACTATAGTCCTACTTTAAAAAAAATAAATTATAAAACCTTAATTAAAAAAATTCAACTTGTTCTGATAAGTTCCCGCTGTAAATCTTGAACTCAATAACTTGAACGCTAGCCGAGCGACTTTTTACGAGATCATCAACTATGCACTTCTATGTTCCCATATGATTCCGGAAAACAATTTGTTTCAAATTAATTTGACGTCCTTCGTGGTCTAGGGGTAAGGTTCTCGACTAACAATTTTTAGGTAGCGGTTTAATATCCCGGCGTGCGCGTAAATTTTATTTGATTAATTTATGTTATTTCACAGATTATTAATTAACAATACTATAGTAAATTTGGGGCACGTTCAAATGGAAGTTATTCTCAGTATCGTATAGTATAAGACAACCATTCAGAATTGAAACTTTGCTTGAAATTATTTCATCGGTTATTGGTGGCTAGAGCTGAATACCCAAGTACTGCCCCAACTTACTCGTCCCCATCTCCTTCCCCTCCCAACTTTCTTTAGTTTCACAACCTACAATTGGGGATGCCATTGTCCAACTTGCTCCAGACGGTTGGAAGTTCTTGGGACTCTTTTAATGTAATTTCTTGAAACCATTGGTCTTTTTGATGACATTTCCTTGCCGTACAGTACAATTGATTGGAATATTGATTGAAATCACTGCCCAGTTCCCACGTGATAAGTGCTCGTACATATTTTATACAAAAAAATCAAATTGTCGAAAAAAATTAAAAATCATTTTCAGATACTACAACATCAATAATGACATTTTTGTAATATTAGCACTCTAGTACACAGAAAAGTAATGAGTCGCCACTGTTTACAGATATTAAATATTTAAAGGTGTACCTGTGATATATTTTTGTAATTTCTTATAAATGGTAAGTATATTTAGTAATCACCTGATGATGTGTGTAGTGTGTAGGTATGTCTGTAGGTATTTGTATTTATGTTTTGAGTGTGTGTGTATATGTGGACGCATCGAGCACTTTATATTATTTATATGATGCTCCTTTTAAATTTTGACATTTTATAATAGAATTCTAAGATCTTATTTTTGAATAAGTATTTTTCGAGAACATCAAATTCAAAAATATACTATTTTGATCAAAAAAAATTGTTGACACAGTTCGATTTTTATTTTTGTACGTCATGAAGTTTGGTATGGACGTGAGGTTATAAGCGAATTTAAAAACTTGTCGAGCACATGCTCGACGTATGCCAACTCACTTAGGAAAAACTTTTACAGGGAATAGGTATGTCACGATCTCGATTATACACTCATTGTTTTCTTCAGTAAAATAAAGTAAAAATTACATTCTAATACGGTCAGCAAATTACCCGTATTTGGTCTAGCATAAAAATAACAACCAACTTAGGAAACAATAAACCAATTTTTATATATTTTTTTTAATTTTTATCTTACCACATATCATTGTCCCAATTACTTTCCCATATTTATAATACTTATATTAGTATTTTAATGAACCGTGTAAACTATTGATGATAAAGCATGTGACTGGATATTATCAGAATTTCCGAGGTTCAATAACAAGGAGAACGAGATATGTAATGACATAAATATGTTGTGACATAGTAACCATTTTATTTAGGAAGAAAATCATACATTGTAATAATTATCAGCATAGTACGCGTCGCTTTTATTTTACCCCGGAAGCATTATTTTTCTTAAATTAATAATTATTTTTTTTAGATATATTCTGAAGATAACTGAAGAAACCTATAGAAGAATTTGATCCGTGGTCCTAAAATTAGCTCAATTTTCCTTATTCTTTGTGGTATTGATCAAACATTGTCGAATATCAAAACCCTATCGGTTTTTTTCTTTTGATTACATTATCTGAGAAAAAGAATTTCCCTCGTTCCTTGTGTCATCTTTGGGGATGCTTTTTTGAGGGTCTTTTTGTGGAAAGGAAAGAGTAAACCTGGGTCCTGAAGAGATCCATGTAGTAGGAGGGAGGAAACCTACAAATCGTTCCACAACCATATCGAGAACGAGTTGTAGAAACGACCTCTTGTCATGTGACAAATATCAACTGTGAACAAATATTGAGCATTTGGCATATTTCCCAACTGTGCATCGGTGCCGAAGGAATCAATGACGCTAGTCTTGGAGCATCTTCCATTGAAATACCGGTAGAACAAGGACAGGATTTCCACCCGACGCCCGTGCTCTAAAGATTACAAAACCATTTGTACAGTGTTTACAGTCGAGGGTCTCTCGAACGTCGGTCGATTTCATTGACCTCATTAGGTCATGTACATGTACATGTCAATTACAGATATTCGCATGAAGTGTGAAGTATTGGTTACTAATACGATTTGAAAGAAAATCATTGCCATTGTACATGTCAATTACAGATATTCGCATGAAGTGTGAAGTATTGGTTACTAATACGATTTGAAAGAAAATCGATGTCGCCAATTCGCAATAGACCTCATTAGGTCTATTGCGAATTGGCGACATCGATTTTCTTTCAAATCGTATTAGTAACCAATACTTCACACTTCATGCGAATATCTGTAATTGACATGTACAATGCACAGCCACTTTTCTAGCCAATTTGATAAAATTTAAAATTCCCTACCATAATAATAATAATTAGAATAAAAAACAGCATCATAATTGTTTTAACCACTCGAATGATTTTTGGCATATATTATGACAAATTTGCAAAAGCGTCTTGCCTTAACGTGCCAAATTGATGAACCTAAATATATAGAATAAACAGTTAAATCTAGATGGAGTCATCGGCTTTAAACAGCAGTAAACAGTTCGTATACGTTACCATATTAAAATTTGGTGGACTGGTATTGATTAAATCTAGTGGCCAAATCGAAAACGGAACACCCATCGCTCGAGTGGATTATTATTAATTGTATCTATGTGCGTATACACTTTATGAAATACGCGCGATTTTCTAAAGAATCAAAGAAATAATTAACTTAATTAGTTAAATTACAATAATAACGACACTAATCACTCAGTAATAATACCCATAATGCGACGTTAATCTTGGTGGCATGCGTTACTGATTTTCCTTGAACCAATTATTTTATTTAACCGAATCTAGTAAGATTGTGTTTACAAGTTAGTGTATTATTTGAGTACTCCAAATCTAATCAATCATACTCTTACATAATGGTCAAAATCAACGGTAGATAAGGGATTACTTAATATACTTTAAAATGATTACCTAAAACGTTTTCAGGTAGGTATTAAAAAGTGTTTACAAAACCAACTATTCGTACATATTAAATTTCAATATTCTATCATTATTTCTTTTTCATAAATTCAATTTTTACTGTAACCACATCTTTTCAATAACTTACTTTTCACCATGTGTTTCAATCCACCAATAAACAAAACAAATAACAATAACAATGTGATATACAGTATTGGTCGGTAGGAAAAGACGGGGATGCCTGAAAAAGACTCCATTATCTCTGTACTGGAATGAAAAACGGAGTCGAATAAAATTTGTTATAATTTAATTTATTTTTAAAGTAACAATATTGTATATACAGTAGTGAATGGTGGAAGTGGGAGACGCCAGATGAAGGCGTGGTACGATAAAGTAAGACAAAACTTGTAAATAATAAACCTTTTCGATTGCTATTTCCACCTTAAACATAAACCCAGTTTTCGAGTAGGTACACTAGAATTCACAACCTCAAAATTTGCTACCAACCATTCATAACCCCGGGCAACGCCGGGCACACGTCAGCCAGTTGTTTATAAAACTAAGCTTTTCTTGGATCTTGGAATGACTTTTGTGTTGTTATTATTATTAATTTAATTAATTTGTGTTATTATTAAATTACAATATTTGGGGTTTTTATAACCATATTCCACACGAAAATACTCTTACATTATTACTCGTACGTATTCCACACGCAAATGCTCTTACATCATTTCTCGTACATATTCCACACGCGAATACTCAAACATATTTAAAACTTATACATTATTTAAAAAAAATTTAAACAAACAAAAACTTACACTTCTCAAATTATACCGAATCCATTAAATTTCATAATTTTAACTCCCTTCAAACACGACGTCTAATTTTTTATCAAAGCTTATTGTTTAAAATCCTAAATAATGGTCTGAACTCACCAGAACTTACCAATTTAATAAATCTTCGTATTCCGTCTAGTCTAGATTAACCCGACAATCTGATTTATTTTATCTACCCTCGTGTAGAACAAACATTCGAAAAAATTCCCCAATTCCTCGTATATTTGCACAATATAATACAAAATTTTACAGCATTGACATTTTTGGTAATAACCTAAAGAAATATCGATATGAAGTAATGCGTTCGATCGATTATTAATATGAGAGTATGGAATGTATCGTGAGCATCTCCTATCCCCTTCCTATTTTCCTTTTCCTCTCCCCTTCCTTTAACACCAAATTAATTTTAAGATATTAAAACTTCATTTCCAATGAACTTTAGCATAAGAAACTTCTGTGGCTTGACTTCAGTTAACTTGTATATTTATATCTCTCACTGTATATTATGTAAAAGCTGTTTGTTTCTTACAAAATAAATTAATAAACATATTCCACCCGCAAATACTCGTACGTTTATTACTCGTACATATTTCACACACAAATACTCGTACATTATTCCGAACAAATATTATAACGGTGATAATTTTTAGTCACATCATAGAGTCAACATTTTGCAATCAAGCAATTGAAATCGGAATAAAACAATGAATTCGGTCCTTGATTTCCATAAAAATGTTTTATTGATTATGTATTAGCAGACATTCGAGTATTTAATTTATTTTCGCGCGGTATGCATAATGGCATTCATAAATTAAAATGCTTTTCGGTTTTGCCAGATTTAATAGAATTATTATTCAAGTGACAGGAAATGAATAGCAGAACATAACAAATTAAATTCAGTTATTTCCATACACATTTTTTAGATGTATTTTTACACGATACAAGCAGATTAGGGGGAAACCAGCCTGTAATAAGAGCGAGTAGAACTCAGCAATGTGGTGACAGATTTGGTTCCATGATAACTCAACACAGTGACAATTCAACACACTTTTAAAAAGTGATATAAAGTCATTAGAAACGATGAAAATTTTTTTTTAACCTAACCTAACCTATTTAACCCAGTTAGTAAAGTTTTTGTTTCATCACTTTCCATGACTTTTTAAAGATATGATGAATTTTCATTGTGATAATTTATATGGTCACCGACAGATTTATATGAAATTTATCATCTCCCGTCAGGGCCACATTTAAGCGCAGGCTATCAGGGCTGTCAGCCTATGGGTCCGCACCACAAATTGGCTTCTCGACAAGTTGGATGCACTTACTAATTAAGAGATAATTGCAGTAGTTCAAACCTTATTGGAAACATACAGTTGGGCGGTCAAATTATTTTCAATTTGGGAAACCGGTTTGGGTATCGCCGCATCGGGAACCGTTTATTGATTTACGTTTGGTGATTTATCAGGGGTGCGTTCAAGATGCGCCTGCCCACCAGATGCATGGTGTGCCAGATCTCGAGAGGCTGGTTTGGAGATACCCTTTGACCTCTCCAACTGGTCTCTCGACCCATCGCCTTGCGCTGCAATGGGAGGAATATATTCATATGTCCATCACTCCTGGACGCACTAATCCCTAGATTCATACCCTTTAGTTTCCCAGAACTTCCTCTCCTTCCATTACTCAAAAATTCCCTCCACACAGCATCCAAAAATATGACATAGGCCCTGAGGGAAAACATTTTCCTAATGGCGTCAAGTGGGGTTAATGTAAAAATATATTCTAGGATTCATCATGACTCAATATTAGAATTTGGATTAGTAAAATATATGGAATCTCCAATATAAAGTTAATTTTGAAAGGTTAGAAGGCATTAAGAAAAAGTTCTGAAACACTAGGCCAACTCCACCGCCATCTTTCAAACTCGGGCCATTCGGCTTGCTTGTTTCACTTTGACGGCGCTTGCGCATCTTATTGTTTCTACCAAAACTACTGCAAGGGTGACCATGAGTTCGAACAAAAAAACAAGCTCTCAACAACAAGACACTCTAAATACATTTACAAGATCCAAAAACAAAATAAACACTGCCCCCGAAGACACTAGCCCAGAAGAAGATACTTTTACTAAATTTGCGTCTTTCGTAGACACAAAACTGGAGAAACTCAAAAACCAAATACTCGAAAACATTGAAAAAAAAATGTCGGAATTTCAAAAAACTACCGAATTTATTTGTCAAAAGTATGATGACATAATAATTCGTTTGGACTCCATGAATGAAGTTAAAGGAGAAGTCGAAAGCTTAAAAAGTGATTTGACAAATAAAAGTAAAATTATTAAACATCTAGAAACCAGACTGGCTTGTTTAGAACAGTCGAACCTCGATAACTGTATTGAAATAACAGGAATTGAGGAAAAGACAGATGAAAATCCCAAAGTAACTGCTATAAACCTAATAAAAAGTGCTAATATCCAAATAAGTACAGACGATATTACATCAGCAATAAGACAATATGACAGAAGACCAGGTCATCCAAAAAAAATTCTCTTAAAAATTAGAAATCCAGAAACAAGATCAAAATTATTGGCAAACAAGAAGGTGATCTCAAACCGTGAGAAAATGATATTCCTAGGAGAATCGCTATCTCCTTATTTTAAAGAACTGCTTTGGAAAGCCAAATTAAAGGGAAGAGAATTAAAATACAAATATATTTGGTTTAAAAATGGATCCATTCTAATGAAAGAAGATGAAGGAAAAAAAATCAGAGAAATAAAACACGAAGATGACCTCAATAGAATATAGAAGTTGTATGGTAAAAGGCACCGACAATATTTAATATATTAAAAATGGATATCGATTTAGGAAAAAACATTGATTTGGATGACAATACAGAACCTAATTTAACTATTAAAGATTCATTTACTTGCAAAAATTTTTTGAAACATTCAAACTTTTCTTTACTTTGTTTGAACATTAGAAGTTTAAGTAAAAACTTTGATGAAACCATAACTATGCTTGATGGCATAGAACATCGTCCTGAGGTATTAGTTTTTACAGAAGCTTGGCTAAAAAATTTGATCAATATACCTAGCATCCCCGGATACACAGTTTACAATACAAATAATAACTATTTGCAAAACGATGGTGTAGTTGCCTACGTGAAACGAAATGTTCAGGCGACTGTTGAGGAAATTGTTTTCCCTGGAGCAAACTGCTTAAGAATGCAGATATCGAATAATATATGTTTAATAGCCATTTACAGATCTCCGTCCCAGACTCATATAGATAGTTTCCTTGAATCACTGAGTGTCCTACTTGATTCTACATCTATACAAAATAAGGAAATCATTTTATGTGGTGATATAAATATTAATACATTAGATCTGAACAGTATAAAAACTCAAAAATACCTCTCACTTTTGGCTTTTCACGGCTTAAAGCCAATTATAATTTCACCTACAAGAGTTTCGTCTACTGTTTCAAGTTGCATCGATCACATTATGGTAAAATCTAAATTTGAACCACAGGGAGCTGTCTTCACTACTGACATAACAGATCATGATGCGGTATTACTGAGATTTATGAGCTTTAGACAAAAGAAAATAGCAAAGGAAAATGAAAAAATCAAAACCGTCATAAATAACAATCTTTTGAAGGCTAAATTAAAGGAAGAATCATGGCAGTCAGTCCTGTCATCGCAAGATGTTAATTCAGCTACTGAAAACTTCGTAAAATGTTTAAAAATTCACGTGGAAAGTTGCTCGTCGGTACAAAGTGTAAAACATAACATCAAATACTTAAAACCTTGGATAAATGATGGAATTATCAAATGCCTTAGAACCCGTGACAAACTGCACAACAAATGTCGAGGAGAGTTTAATAATATTCAACTGCTGGCTTATTATAAGAGATACAGAAACTGGTGTACAAAAATTATAAAATATACAAAGCAAACGTATTACAGAAGGAAACTGGATAAAGTCAACGGTAATAACAAGCAACAGTGGAAGATTATAAAGGAAGCCATAAATATTCAAAAGGAGCAAGTGTCCATAAAAAAATTATTAATCAATAACAAAATTATCTCATTTGAGGAGGATCCACATATAATTACCAACCATGTTAATAACTTCTTCAGTGATATTGGTCCTACATACGCAAAAAACTTGTGCAGTGCTAATAAAACCAACGAAATGTATCTTGTTAACAATTTTATACCTGGTACTCAAGTTACAGGAGATAGTTTTGAATTTAAAACTACTAGCATTTTTGAAGTTACTAATGTTATAAATGAATTAAAAATGTCTTTTTCCTGTGGTATCGATGGCTTAAGTATAATGGTGTATAAACAGCATGTTTATGAGTTAGCTGGTCCTATAACTCATATTGTTAATCTTAGTTTTAAGAATGGCATATTTCCTTCCCATTGTAAAAATGCCAAGATTATACCTCTTTTCAAAGGTGGAGATCACAAAAATGTTAATAATTACAGACCAATATCTTTGCTCAATACTCTCTCAAAAATAATAGAAAGACTGGCTAAGTCAAGATTAGTATCATTTTTAGAAAAATACAAAATACTCTCCGACAGCCAATTTGGTTTCAGAGAGAACAGAAGTACGAGTGATGCTATATTAAAGGTATTGACCAAAGTTATAAACGCACTGGACTATGGCAACAAAGCTATAGCGGTATTTTTAGACTTATCAAAGGCCTTCGATACGGTTTCCCACGAGTTGCTTCTTAAGAAATTATTATCTTTAGGCATTAATAATACAGCTATGGGTTGGTTCAGATCTTACCTTAGTGATAGAACACAGCAAGTAGAAATAAATAAAATGTTAAGCGATAGTAAATCCATCTCATTTGGAGTACCACAAGGTAGTGTACTCGGGCCAATATTATTTCTTATTTATATAAACGATTTATGCAGTCTAAAAATTCCAGGTAACATTGTTAGTTTTGCAGATGACACTGCCTTAATATTTGAGGGTAAAAATTGGAGTGAAACTTTTGAAAAATGTGATACAGGTTTAGGAATAGATAATAATTATCTGAGTAATAATATTTTAACTTTAAATTCACAAAAAACCAAATACATCACTTTTAGCATTTCTTATAAAAGTCAGCCGTCTACCTCTTATAATTTGATTATTCACAATTGTGTGCAAACGTGTAACTGCAACCCCTTGGAAAGTGTAGACAGCCTCAAATACTTGGGGGTAAAAATTGATAAATTTTTGAGGTGGAATGATCATGTCGAAATGTTAGTAAATAAAGTTAGGAGACTTATCTATATTTTTAAAGATCTCAGACATGTACTAGACAAGGAAAAATTAAAAACAGTGTATTTTGCTATAATTCAGTGCCTACTTTCGTATAATATAGTGTGCTGGGGTTCCTGCCTGAAGACTGTAATAGAACCACTTAATATTGCCCAAAAACTGATTCTCAAAGTTATATACAAGAAAAAATTTACATTCCTACACAGTTACTTTATAAGGAATGTAATATCATGAATTTAAAACAACTATTTATCCTACAAACGCTATGCAGATTTTTTAACAATATTAGTTCTGCGAAAAGAACGCAACAAATTCGTACTACAAGAATTGGCTCTGGTCTGAACTTTATGGCAATTCACCCTAAATCCTCATTTGGGCAGAGACATTATTTGTACCAGGCTCCACTTCTATTTAATAGCCTTCCAGATCACATTAAATCGTCAAATTCCTTGTGTACATTTAAAAAGAATGTTAAATTATTTCTGCCATCAGAGGATTTCCAACATATTCTTTCATCTTTGTCCTTTTAAATTGTGGCATTATATTTTGAATAAGTTAATTTTTTCATCCTTTTCTTTTTAATGTAATTTTGTTATCTCTCTTTCTTCTCTGTTTAAAAAAAATAATAGTTTGTTACATTTTTATTGCAATTAAATATCATGGTCACCCTACATGTTTACAGCATTATATTGTAATGAATAGGCTAATAGGTACCATGTAGGTATCCAATTCGCAGAAACGTCAATGTAACAATATTATTATCTTAATATTTCATTTTTTTTAAATATTGTACTATCTTAAATATATGTTATAATCTTTGTACTATTTTTTTTAAATATTTTGTAAAATTATTAACCTCAACACAGGCTTGTCCTAGTGAGGTTAAAAATTATAACTTTATGAAAAAGATACAATGTAAAGAATCAATAAATAAATAAATAAATAAATAAAAATAAAACTAAGCATCGGTTGTTTCAGAGAATTTGAACAATTCATCAAATTTCAACATTGATCTTAAAGTTTTGTGAAGGTTTTATTCAAGTTCTGTTATTATTTCAATTTTGTGAAACAACTTGCCAACAATAATATAATAACAGAATTTGAACAGAACCTTCACAGAACTTGAAAATCAACTTCGAAATATGATGAATTCAATGAATTCAAATTCTCTGAAACAACCCATCCTTAGACTTTAAATCGTTCCGACAACCCCAACATTTAAAAGAAGCTTTTGTTTTAGTTAATTCTATAGGAGTATTCTTATTATTTATTTTATTTTCTTTCTATATTGCACTACTATTGTCAATACTATCATGTATGTAAATAGCACTTGTGCTGTTAATTCTAAATAAATAAATTAGGCCCACAATTGGAGTATTTTGTTAGGTACATAAAACTATGTGCAAAATAATGCATGTATTTTGGGCTAGACGAACATTATAAAATGAAAGATAACATTATAAGTCATCTGCTCGTATTACGTACTAGCGCAGATCCTTGAAAAATCACGCGATATTATAATTGTGGGATTTGTGCATGAAGTCGAAAGTATTTATAAAAAAATATTTGCCTCAGGATCATTGCCTTTCAAAAATAAACAATGTCAATTATTGAGAAGTTCAGAAATTTATCTTTCGAATGTGAAATGAAATAAATACACATTTCAAATATTGAATTATTAATTAATTGCTTGTCTGAATTGATCTAACAATCAGTTGCAATTTTGACATAAATTCAATGCAAATCCAAGTTCTAGAGTTCATTGAACTTAGTTACAGAGACAAATAACCGAAATTAGTATTTTTTATTACTGTGATGAATCTTTTACTTTTCGTTGAAAGTATGGCTTATTATAATGCATTACAATTTGGGCAAGAATATCATTATTTAACCTTCAACACCATAACAGTTACACAAAAAATAAATCTATCACTCTTAGACTAAACAATATTAGATGCATGCAAACTATTTATTGTTAACTTTGTTTCTGTTCTGCATGCATTTAGATTTTAGATGAACCAATATAATTGAGTGATCGATGTATTATCGCTAATTATTATAGTGGATTGTACTCTGCAATAAATACAAAATAAACATTACGCACTTATAATGTTACGCTTTCGCTGTTGCTTATCATTAATTTGCTTTCAAACAGGCTTATCTATTCCTAACATTGAATACACAACGAATATATTCAATTTTCATCACTTCGCTCAACATAAATAATATTTATGAACCTATAGTAATCGTTCAAGGTTGTCTAATATTTACATGCAATTTTTTTAGCGTTAGAAGAAGTGAAATTTACCGATTGCGTTCAATAAAAATAATATGTGAATGAATTTATCATTTTGCGATAATATTCAGCCACGTGTAATCTAATACGTAATGTAATATGGCTGATAAAGATTGCTTCATATGTATGTACAAACTTTTCTATACCTAATACTGGGTGACTTAGCAGGGATGTCCGGGTACTTGAGGTGATGTTTGTACAGGTCATGGCGGCGGATGCCTTTGCCAACCAACTGCGTGGCAGGACTTGATCAGGAAAGGTCCGTTGATGGAGACTCTTTGACCTCCCCAACAGGATTCCTTAGGCCCATCGCCTTACACCCCTTGATCCCCAGATTCCTACATACCCCTCAGGCCTTTTTCCTTCACAGAACCTCCTCTCATTTACTCACTTAAAAATATTCTCCACACAGCTTCCC
Organism: Hesperophylax magnus; assembly: GCA_026573805.1. Classification (NCBI taxonomy): domain Eukaryota; kingdom Metazoa; phylum Arthropoda; class Insecta; order Trichoptera; family Limnephilidae; genus Hesperophylax; species Hesperophylax magnus. Next base: position 3,205,112 of record JAIUSX010000002.1, read on the forward strand.
CAAAGATGACATACGCCCTGAAGTAAATGAATTGGTTTAGGCTTATAAAAAAATACAACTAAACTTGAAAATATATTGTCACCCGATCGGACGACGTTGGAAAGAGCTGTAAGAAATATTTTATTATTTTTTAATGATAAAGTAACGTTTATAAGACAAGGTTTTATGCATAGCATAAAGGATAACAAATAATTATAAGCAATAATTAGTCATCCGAAATACTAATACAAATTGAAAATATCTCCCGAGTAAAAATAAATGCCGCCAACGGGAATTGAATCCGTGCCTTCTGATGTCCGGTCAGGTGCTCTGTATCCACTGAGCTATGTCGGCTTATTTCCAACCCGCCAAATGATTCAATATGTACTAGTACCTCAATCAACAATTAATATTTTATGTTTGCCCAAGTAAAATAAAAGAACAGGGCCGGCCATGAGCCCAACAGCGCCTGGCGCCAGTTAACCTCAAGGGCGTTAGTCAGTTAACCTCAGCTAACACCTAAAGCTGTGTCAGCGCCTTGGCTCCTTGTATTAATTTAATTTACTGGAAATACATTGCATATGACATTATTCAATACTGTGCACAACACATCTGCCTCCAGCTGGATCATTTTGTCTTAATGTTTTTATTAACTTTTACTAGTGTATTATTTGTGTGTGAATACTAAGTACTTGCATACTGCTTCCTAACACCGTATGCGGGGACATTTGGAGATCTAGATACGTTTCATATTAAATGTAGCTTCGTCTATACCAAAAAAACAGAGTCCTTGCGAGAGCCTTGAAAAAGTAACCATCTGTGACCTGGACAAAATTAAAGTATTCCAATGAACAAATCGAGCTTGTTCGCAAAAGCATGCTCGTGCATATAACTAAACTAAACAAGTGCATATAGTGCAGTTTGTTTTCACTTTTTTATGTATTTTTTTGAACATTTTTGATTATGTGTTACGCAGATAGATACTTATATTCTGTAGTATGAATGATCTTCTAATTTACGTTTTCTCTCTACTCGAAATCATTAAAACTTATAAAATAGGACATTTCCACCGTCAAAAGGCAATAAAAAATATTATCATTAGTTATTGGTATTCAACCAGCAATCGAATGCTCTTTTTAAATAGCAGCGTCGCGTCATTAATGCAGTTACCTATAATAACTTAATAACGAATACATTTGTCGACTGTGGTCTGTATAGATAAGGTTATAATAATATATTGGTTAAGCCATAAATTCTTCCTTAATCTGCTTTATGAGTACCGTAAATCCATAATATAAAATCCAGTAAAAACCCTCCAAACAAAACCAAAATTCTGCAGTGATGAAAATGAAGGATACTTCGAAAGAAAAATTTTAACTTTCCATTTAGTAACATAAAATGCTTCAGTATTCCTTTTTTTAAATAAAATATAAAGATATTCAAATTCCATGTAGACAACCCAATAAGAGAAAGGGGAAAAACCAACTCGAACATATGAAGCGCGGGATGCGATGTGACCGTCCCACTTTCGGTGATTTGTAAATAAATAAATCTTACAGTATGCGGAAAACTCGCACTGTAATATCACCATTCGGTTCTCGAAAATAAAATGTGCTATGTGAATTTCTAGTCCTTTTTACAATAGCGCGAAAATTGCTGGTTGCGTTAAAAACTTACTACATATCCCAAATTGGTAAACAAAGTTCAGGTTTGTTTTGAAAATTTAACATTTTAATACACTATTTGGTTAGACACTTTTACAAATTTGTTATAATTTACCCACTTCACTCAATTTTAGCGTCGCTACGCCAGGCGAATCGTTTAAGAAGGATCATTCAGATCCTGCGGAGAAAAGTTCCACAGTGTACAGAGCTGCAAACTTTTGCCTTACTTTACTTTTTTGCACATGGTCTGGTTATTTCAATATGCGCTTTTCGGTGTTCAATATATGACTGATGTCATAGTTTATTCAAAGCATTCTTGAACCCCCCTATGGTTACCTTGTTTGTCTCCAGCTCAGAAAATTATTTTAATTTGCCATTTCAAAAATGGAACTGATTTTCGATAATCCGCACTATCCCCATTGATGGATTATATTTAAATGAGTCACCAATCGAAAAAAATGGTTCCACTCTTTTACCTTCAATTCTTCCAGATTGACCTCTAACGCCGAACGATTGAACTACCGAATCCGGCCCCGCGCACTGATACTCGCATAATAATAGTGAAACATATTTCGGCAAAATATTAGTGCCTACGCAGTAACTCCTCTATGACTATCCCGTGATAAATAACAACGCACATTGCACATATTATACATATTGTTATTTTTTTAATATTTTAAGGTCTATATTCTATCTATATATAAGGGGCGAGAACAGGGCTAAGCTTAATAGTTCTTGGTATCCGGTACTTGACAGCTTCTCCAAAACTAAACGCCGAAATTCACATTAATTTCACTAATTATTGAAATGAAATACCAGCCCCAAAGGGATTGACACGCGCAACTTTTATGTACACACACTTAACAACAATCAATCAACATCTGCCCGAATGATGAATAATGTAACGTTGTCCGAAACGGTGACCGGATAAATCATCAAAATGATAATTCATCACATCTTTAAAAAGTTATATAAAGTCATGGAAAGTGATGAAACAAAAACTTTATTAACTGGGTTAAGTAGGTTTTGTAATGTTAAGTTTAAAAAAAAATTTCATCGTCTCCAATGATTTTATATCACTTTTTAAAAGTGTGTTGAATTGTCACTGTGTTGAGTTATCATGGAAACGTCCGAAACATTGACAAAAGTTGGAGGAAGAAAAACACGGCGTAGTAACACAAAAAAATGAACACAATCCATGTTATTTATTGATGGTAAAATAATTAAAGATAAGATTAAACAAGAAAAATCACCGGCGAATATTTAACAACCTTGGTACAGTCTAAAAATAATATACAGGGTTAAAAAATAAACAAATCATTTATCTCTATTACTGTGTATTTAAATATTATATTGTTCGTGACCTCTTTGTTGTTAAAAACTATGCCACGCTCTCTTTATTATTATGTTTACTGATGAATATTGAAACATCCACATCGTTGTGCTTAAACACCAATGAAAAAGCTAACAATTTTGCCAAAAATAACATACATGTCATATTATATTACTATATATATATATATTATAATATATTATTTGATTCATGTTCTCGAACTTGGGAAGTCATATAAATACAATTTGAATTACGTAGAGGTCAAGTAAAGGATATATTGTTTAATTAAACGGTTAAAAGGTTTCCCAAGGAAAATTGGAAAACTTCTGTGACTGAACGGATTCGCAATAAAAATTTCAGGGTCGCATTGGGTAGTATGTTTTTAATCAAACTATATGTTTACGTGACCTTTGTTTTTGAAATGCTTCATGCCGGAAATAATATATAATTAAGTTCTGTGAACACATGTGTAAAAATAAAGGTTTATTAAAAAGAACTTAGGTTTTGAGGAACTCATACTACAACCATTAAAGAGGAAGATGTGTCTTTTACAATGATGAAGGACTTAGCAGTCAGAGGAATTAAACACACGACGCCTGGCTGGAAACCAGGCTGTCAACAAACATTTTGGAATCAAATAATTTGTAATATGAAAATGAAGATCTGTTTAAATTGCAACTACTATTAAAATAAGTCGTGTTTTACGATAGTAACATATTATGAAATAATTCGTTAAAAAATTATCTTTTAAGTAATGAGAAAACAAGCATCATTTGTGTTTTTTGCGGCAATTAGAACTAGTATATTTCCTAGCCCTGCTTCTAGGAAGTTGTTTTGAAAATATTAGTTATTGATATATATATATTGTTATCTCTTATCTCATTATTTGTTTTGCATCTTGAAAGGCAGTTCTTAAAAAATATTTTATGAGTAGTACTTACACACTACAAATAATATTTTTCAAAATTTCCGAGTACCGTAATACCAAAATTTCTTTCGATTCCGTATAAAGTCCTTGGGTAATTTATCGCAAAACGGCACTATTTTAAAAATGATCATTTACATTATAAATATAGTGCTTGAAAAATCGGCTTTCAATTTTCGATGCTAAGACTTAAATATGGTGATTTATCTACAATTGTTTTCATTGAATCGTCTTCGGACCACTAATTTTAAGGCCCTATTTTACTGCGACATAACCAGTTGAGCTGCCATTCTGTCCGAGTAAGTGAGACGCCATACAGCGCTATTATTTTTTTTTCTGGTGTCGGCTGTCGGTAACCAAAATTGTGGCGATACCGACCGTACAGCAAGCGATGGACCATCCATAGGTTGTATGCAACTGGTTGTGTAAAGACCCTTATTGGAAAGCCAAAACTTTTGTCCATCCGGTGCGATATATGACCAGAAAAAAACGGACATTATTTTCCGATCTCAAAGCTCGAATTTTGCCTGTAAATTTGATGATCTTTTCATATTTTTCTTCAGTTCATCAACCTTAGTACAAATCCCAAATTTCAGTACATTCGGTGCCAAAGAGCCCTAAAAAACAGATTTAAATTAATTTTTTTTAGTATATATTAAATAATATTAATAATTTGTTCCAGCAATGACACGAAATCCCTCATGGACATCCCGCAGATTACGGTGACGGGACCGGGCGCCCCGCCCCGCCCAAAGGAGGCTCGCGGCAAGGCGCTCCGGCAGGTGCTGGCCGCCTTCGTAGCCAACCTGGGCACCATCAACACGGGCTTAGTGTTCGGCTTCTCCGCCGTGGTGGTGCCGCAACTGGAGGCGCCCGACTCCATCATCAAGATAGATGAGTTTCAAGCCAGTTGGGTTGGTAAGTACTATTATGTAATACATACATCAAGTACTGTAGTAAATAAGAATATATATCCTAAACATGAAATTAAAGCGGAGATTTAAGTTAATTTTAGTTCTATATATGACCGGTCGGTGGCCGAGTTGACATCGCGTTTAGGTCCCATCCAGGCGTAGTGTGTTCAATTGCTCGGCTGTCTAAGTCCTCCAACACAACACAAGCAACATTTTCAGCTTACTGTGGTGGTAGTAGGAGATTTTCAAATATTGTCTGGTTATTCGTAACCCGGGAATGTTTGTCTTTCTTTAAAAAAAAAAAATATGTACAAGTATTCATTAAATCTTTTTAATTTATGTACTTGTTCTCAGATTGTTTTTAAATATTTTTTGGCATCGTTTGAATGTTTTATTTATTATTTTATGTATAGATTAATCTCTTCTCTAATATACTAAAATAACGTTTTCACTATCATTTAGAAATATCTATCGAATCCCGAATTGATAGATATTTCTCTTATTAGCATGATATTTGTTTTCAACGATCTAATAATAGAAGAAGATAATTTCAAGAAGTTTGTCATCATTTTGTTGTTGTTTTGCTTGGTGCAATGTCCTTTTAAGAGACAGATCTTTATTGAAAGACAATAGGGACATCAAGGTCATATCATTCTATGTATTAATCAGGCATGCTGATTGATTGATTGTAACACGTATCAGAAGCGTGCCACAATCATAAATATTCATCGTTTTGTCTGAGATATTGAACTAATAATCATCCATGATAATAATGTATTCTGCAACCTTGCCTCAGCGTTTCTGTAGACTTCCTCATTCGCTGCTTGTATTTTCTGCATCGCGTCTCTAGAGTTCGATGCACAATGCAGTGGATATTAAACAATCATCGCTGCTTCACAAATGCATTATTTCGTAGCTTATTAACGCTGATTACAGCGAGATGAATCAACATAGTCACACGTGGCCATTTCAAGAGATGATGAGAATGATCATGTGATCATAAATGATTTTACTGTGACATGTCTTATTACAAGATTGTTAATTTTTAATTGTTATTTGTTATAATGTTGACGTACGTAATAATATATTAAGTACACAATGAGGTCCAAGCATCAGAAATGCGCGAGTTATGCCGAGATACTTAATTGGCAAATGTTCTGCATTTGAATCTTCGTCGAGTGACAATATATTATTGTTTTATGTGCATTCTACTCTAGCAAGCATACCTTCTTATTAGTGAAGTATTTTAACTCTTACTTAGGTCTTGGGTCTTTTATCTGCCAAAGCGATATTAAATGGCTTGTCTTCATAAATAAACATTATTTAAAGCCAATGTTTTGAAAATGCGTAATGTTAAAAGTATGAAAACGTTCGTAGCTTTAGTGTGTATCTTTGTTTATCAATATACAATCAATTAGTATTTTATTTATTAAGACATTAATTGCATTTTATTACATAAAAATAAATGTGTGTGATTATGTAAATACAATTATTATTAAATGTCTCAAAATAACAATAATAAATAAATAAATATCTTCAAGCGGGTTATATTCTAGCTATATATGATAGCTTTTTGTTTGACAAGCCCCCCCAAAGGGCACACAAACTCCAACGGCTCGGAGGGCTTTGAAGCAGAGAATGGACGGTTATCTCGAGAGTATTTCCTCCTGGGGTAAAAATAATCTCGTCGAATTTAATGTTTCAAAGACCCAATCCTGTCTGATTACGTCTAAAAGGGATCCAAATGATAATCTAGTCTCCTTCAACGGAAGCAATCTTCCGAACAGGCCTTCCATTGATATGCTTGGTGTAACTATAAGTGACCAGCTCAGGTACGGGGGCTCCATCGAAGCCAGAGTAAAGTTGGCCTCTCAGAAGCTGGGCGTACTGTACAGGGCCCGCAGATACTTTAATAGTACACAACTGCTCACCCTGTACAAATCGCAAGTGCGCCCTACTGTCGAATTTGGCAGCCATCTCTGGTCTGGAGCCCCAAAATACCTGAAAAAAACCCTTGACTCTGTGCAGAAACGGGCGGTCCGTTTGATAGATTCCCCAATCTTAACAAACGGACTGCAATCTTTAGAGCACAGACGTCGGGTAGGTATGCTGTCCTTGTTCTATCGGTATTACAATGGAAGATGCTCTGAGGAACTAGCGTCATTGATCCCTTCGGCGCCGGTGCGTAGTCGGGATACACGCCAAACACGCGCCCAACATTTGTACACAGTTGACACTTGTCACATGAGAACGGGTCGCTTCTACGATTCGTTCTTAAGTTCAACAGCTCGGCTGTGGAACGAACTGCCGGCCTCTGTGTTTCCTCCCTCCTACAACATGGGACTCTTCAAGACCCATGTTCACTCCTTCCTCTCCACAAAAAGACCCTCCACACAGCATCCCCAAAGATGACATAGGCCCTGAGGGAAATTATTTTCTTCAGGGCCTCCTGTGTGGAGTAAATATAAAAAAAAAAAAAAAATATTCAAGTTATGTGAAAGGAGTGAAATGAAGATAAGCACCTTTCTGGATAAGCACTTTTCTTTAAATTCCTTCTTTGGGTGTTTTTGTTGTTGTTTGTTTATATTGTAGTAATCTCTTTTTTTGTTTGTTGTGAAACTTTAGTGTAAGACTTTTATTTTATTATTATTACTCCCACTTATATGTTGTAAACTCCTTCCATCCTAAAACGAGTTTCATAATAGTCTGCTGGAGAGGTGAAATAGTGACCCTCAACCTGTTTCTTCCGATCTGGCCTGCCACAAAAACGTAATAAACTACTAGTGGTGATCTATGGCAGTGGTGTTGGTTATCCAAATAATGGTTCCCGGTGCGGCGGTACCCATACCCTCCTCCCAAAACCATTGTGCCGGTAGGGAAACACCGTGTATGTAAAAGGGGTGGGTACTGTTACACCATTCAAAAATCAAACCTCTAATTTCTATATATAGCTTTTCGTGGCAAGCTTCGATCCTCGAAACCACACGCCTCATCGCCATAACAAACAAGCTTTTGTCTCTTCCCTCGCTAGGGCTTCCAAGCTTAAGACAGTTAGTTTTCCATGCAACTGCTAGAAGAAACAACATCAATTTTTCACCGATCAGCAAGCCATAAGTCACAATGCCGATACCAAGAAGCTCCAGTGTAATTACGCTGTGGCTTCACAACCCACATGATATTTAAATCAGCCATGCAATAATAAAAACAGATAGCAATGGTAACATTCATTATTAGTATCCTCGATCCAAGCCACAAGACACAACGCCGCACAGATACCAAGAAGTTCCAAGGTCACCTCGATGTGGCTTCTCAACTTTCACGAAAATTGAGTTTCCATGCAACAGCTTGAATAGACAGCATTAATTAGTTTTCCCCGATCATCACAGCACTATTTTTATCTCTGCATTATTCGTTAGGCGTCACACAAGATGCAATGTCATTTGAGGACTCGTGCCAAATGCTTCCCAAGTGCATTCACTGCATCACTGCATAACTGCATGGTTACTGAACATCTCAATAGCTTCCCTGATAAGATTAAAATATTATTAACATAAGATGCACCAAAGGTTCAAAAATAAAAAAAATGCCTTAAAAACTTACCTCCTAATTTAGACTGAATTTTTATTAAGCATTTTTATGCTCATTTTATTGTCCAGTCGAAGCTTAAAACGGAAAATTATTATGCATCTAATGTTTATCGCTCACTGATTGTATTATCGATCTTAATATGTAAAAATTATAAAATTGAAAAGTAGTCCAACGATATCGCTGAAAATTTCAAAGTGTGTTGTTGTTAGTGACAGGAGTGTTTAGAGAGTGGTTTGAATGGTAGAAGAAGTCGGGAACGCCCGAGGAATACTTAACGCAATATCTTGATACCAAAATGAGACACAAAGTGGAATTAATGTCGATGTAATGCAGTAACATTGTGGTATACAGTAGTGAATGGTGGAAGAAGTCAGAGACGCCCGTGAAAAACATTAGCAATTGCGACGTATTGAGGAGTCTAATAGTAGGATAGAATATACATTATTGACTAAGCGTAGCGAAGTCCTGTTTTGACTCGATCACTTTGCGTTTGCGTTTTGCGTATGTCTGTAAATTTGTTTGTGTGTTCCTTGTCCGGTCAATTCTGTCAAGATGGTAGCCATGTTTGATAGTACCTTTCTATTCTACCAGAGGGCAAGAGCGTTGCGACTGATGCGAACTGTTCAGTCGGAGTTATTAATATTACGCAAAGTAATAGTCTGGTGCACTGGAAGTAAGGTCAAACATCCCCTACTCCGGGGATGTTTGACCCTAGATATTTGAGGCATAGGAGTCGAAAAGTGTAAATCAGCGAATATACTTCAAGATTCGCAAAGCACAAGAGGAGATTCACATTTTTTGACACAGCAACGTTTTTTTTAAGAAATACCATTTGTAAATATTATAAGTATGTTAATACCTTTGTTAGTACCCTTCCAATAAAACAGTATTTTTATTATTTACTTTTAAAGCATTATTTTAAATCTTGCGAGCGTTCAAGAACTTTTATACCCGACTGTTCATTAGCACGTGTATCCATGTTTGCAAAATATGTCATTATAAGATTGAAACGAATTATAGTGATTTATCTTTGGGGTATTATGTAGTAGGTGGTGACCATCATCAGGGCACATGTGTAAAGATTGTGGTGTGGATTTTGTTTAATGTTTTAGATTCTTTCGTAATCTTCTAACTAGCTAGGGCTTATAACAATACCCTTTCATGTGTCTAACTAACTAGTACTGCGGTTCATTTGGCCTTATTACTATTACCATCTGATGATTGTATTAACTTGACTGATTTTACGTTACATTAATATGTTTTATGAGGAAAAATTGTGGAAGTAAAAATGGGTGCTTATGTCCAGGGTTTTCCAATAAGAGGTGTTATTTTGATATTCAATCGTAAAATATCAATAGTTTCGTTACTTGTGTGGCACGTAGCGCCGTTTTATTGAAAGTAAACGTTGTCCAGATCAATACCATCCAATTCCGGCCATAAAAAATCACTAATCATCTCTCGATAGCGCAATCCGTTCACCGTACCTGTTGCATCAAGCTTGATTTTCAAAATAGTACGGTCCAATCACTCCGCCGGACCATAAACCGCACCAAACAGTCACACGTTGAGAATAGTAGAGGCTTTTCAACAATAATTCTTGGGTTTTCCGAGCCCCAGATACGACATTTTGCTTGTTGACGAAGCCACCGAGGTGGAAATGGGCCTCATCACTCAAGATGATTTGCATTTGATTCACTCAAGTGAATTTTAATCATTTCAATGCAGTGTTGAAGCGTGTATCGTTCCATTTTTATTAATGGCGTAGTTTCTACTTGTAAAATGTTAAAAAAAGACAGCTTCAAAAGTAACATCTACCGAAATAGAGGGCTATTCAAAATAACACCTCTTATTGGAAAACCCTGTATATACATGGAATACAATGACGCCAACTCCAATCATTGCAAGTATTATTTTAGGTTATTTTGATACTACTTTAGTTGTGGCCGGTAAATCTAACGTTTAATGTTTTATTTATTTATTTTGTATATTGTATATCTAAACATAAAGCATTTTTCAATCACCGATTTGTGAGCGTACAAATAAGAATATCTATCCGTTTTAGAACAGTTAAATTGACACGTAAAGGTCATATTGTAATAATAAATAATAGTACGTTATTTCAATAGTTTATTTAAAAAAAAAAACATCAACCTTTGCAATGCAAACACATTTGCACATCTATCTATCGAATCACCAGGATGTATTCCAATAAAAGTTATGTAATCAATCATTAATTTAAAATGTTCCTCTGCGTGCATTTGCCGCTTAATTTTCATAAAGCGGAAAATTTTCTATGTAGGTGCGCTCCGAAGATTACCGAACTCTTCCGAACTAAGCCGAAGCGAGCTAAGTGCTTCCATGTCAGCCAGCGTGGCGGCGGACTTGATTTTGAATTTGTATAAGTAACTTTGCAACTGACTTGTTACTATCTTGATTACCTTAATTCACATAGATATATTATTATGAAAACTTAATACTTTTCTTTGCTTTGCGTGGAGTAAAAATATTTGTCTGTTTTCGATGGTTTTGTTTATTTAAAACGATGCGTCGGTTGTCCTCATATGATAAATATTTACTTTTTTTGTAAGAATTAATTATTAAGGCGATGCACTACGTCGTGTAATATTTTAAATTGAGACGCTATCAATAACAACCCTTACGTAGATGGCGATAAGGTTTAAATTCCCGCTTAACACCATCCGCCTGTTTTGATTTATGCAAGAAAAAAACATGGCGAAAAAGTGCCTTTTATTTTATTTTGTGGATGTTCAGGCATAAATAAATATTCAATTTTTTTTCGATCGTTTTATAAATAACTTAATTTGCCACATTATACAATAAAATTATAACCGAAAATGGGTTCGTAAGTAAGAGATTTCGAACTTTAAAGCTGTTTTCATAGGCCTTATACATTATTTTTTTCTGGGCTTATAAAAAGACTTATCTAAAAAATACTCGATTATTTCAAAGGCCAAGATTTATTCTACTCGCAGTATTTAATTAAAGCATCTGATACATTTCTAGGCGACCAAATTTTCAAACCAAAAACACATGATTTTGCATTACTACGTATGGCATCGCCTCAAAATGAAGTATTGTTTTCTTGTAAGTAAGCAGCCAATGAGGCATCTTTATAATATATAGAATAATTTTACATAATTTTCCTCATGTAATATGGCAGACTGGAATTGTACCTTTCGTTTAGCTGATATGGATTTTGAATTATAAAGTTGGTGGTAGAAAAGGTTAGGAACGCCGGATGAAGACAATCAAGTCGTGACTTTTGAGGGTGATATAGCGCTAATTTTGAATTTGTTAGTTTTATTTGGTTTTTCGTATGAAGATTTTCAGGAAATTTCAGTTTAGCAGTGCACGATACAGATTTTCTAAAAATCTTACAATAAACCGAATTTTCAAAAAAACTGCAAAATACATAACTTAGTAGGTACAAGATAAAGGCCCCGTTAGGTTACGTTTGTATATATAAACAGATCGTAAAATATCATAAGTATTTAACCAAGAATTTATGTTTTTTATTATTGCAACTGATCTAAATCCCGATAGGGTGGGACTGACATTTATTTCGTGTATTATGGCGATAAAATTCTATAATAAAGGGGTTTTGCTAGAGGCTCACATTTTAACTTCCGACAAATTAGTAACGATAATATATATTAATTTTTTTACCTTTACCTACGGATGTATGTTATTTATATTTAAGATTAATATAAACAGTACCTTACCATTAAAATATTTTATGTAAAATGGTTTGAAAATTTTATAAAATTTGCGGTAAGCACAAGATTTTATTGTTCTCTTCAATGAAAAAGTAACTCTCCAAGGTATTCGCCTAGAAACATCTGAGGTATTAGTGATACGTTGGTCAGAAATAATTCAAATAAACCCCAAGGAAAGATCGATTTTCTAGGCCTGCAGGGGCAAATTCGACCGTAGGTGCGTCCATTACGCCGGGCCGCGCGCTGACTATTTTTTTTTACATCAGTTATGTCGATTTTAGGGATTTTATAGGGCAAATTCAACCGTAGGTCCGTCAAATACATGGCTTCTTCACTTACGTCATTAAATTGAGACTTTATTTTAGGGTATTGTCCCGTCTTAACTACTGTAATGTCATCCAGTTTTAGAGAAATGCGTATATATACGCGAGTGCGTGCGTAGTTGGTACCAAAAGTTGATAGAATGCATCGTCATCGACAACGAGCTTATCTGCCGAGTTTCAGCTTAATCAGATGTCAGAAAGTGGATTAATTTCCACTTCAAAGATTTATATTAATTTGTTTACGAAAACAAAATAGAATTCTTTAAATGGAATTGTCGTTGAGATAGTGACGTTTCTTTGAACAAAATTTTAAAATTCCTTATTTGAAATTTTTTTTAAATATGTTACATAAAATATATTGTTTATAATTAAGTCGGTAGGTATTTAAGTACCTACTAACAAACGTTGTTATTCCAGAGAAACTTTTGGTTTTGATTTATTAAGTCAAAACCCTATAATATTTCAAATAAGAGAAAATTAGACAAATACTTTTTTGAACCCGAGGTTTACTTTTCACAGAACTACATTACCTTATAAAATTATATCAAATGATACACAAGTAGTTTAGTGGGTTTAAATCAGAGGTTCCCAAAGTGGTCTATATGGACCCCCAGGGGTCGATATCGGCATGCCGGGGGTCTATGTCAGCGTCGAAAAAAATTTGGGGGTCCACGAGATTCAAATGGGGGTACATACGAGCGGACCCCCATTTACCTCAAGTCAACATTTGGGAGTTCCGTAAATGACACAATAGACCTAACACAAATATAATTGACTGAGAAATTACTTATTTGAAATTTGTATTTTTTATTTCGTAAAGTTGTTAATTGAGGTATATAAATATAGTCTACGTTCCTTTTCTCGTCAGAACTAATATGTTCAAGGAAAACATTGCACATTGGAAGCCGCGAATTTTCCTAGTTCCCCAACTTGTTTTTGAAAAACGTCCAAGGTAATAATGACGTTCAACATTTAAAGGCACTTCACACAGACTTCAAAACTAAGTTTGAGGACATTTAGACTATGGATATGAAACGTTGAAGAATCGGATATCACGTGACAAGAAGAACTGACCGGAATAAGCACTGACAAAGAACTTAAGGGGCAGTTCTGTAGGGCCATCTACAGAAAGAAATTCCCGTCGCTTATCCTGCTTCATTTTCATTTGGTGTAATACCTCACAAGGGTGCCCCTGTCTGCACACTGTAAAGACAGAGGAACTATACCGCTACCCGGTTGTTGAGCAGGCAAGGGAAGGGAATATTTTTACTAAAAAAATAAATGATTATCACATGGGATGTTAATAGTTTTAGGAAAATTAAATATTCGGCAGGCAGGGGGTCTACGGAAAAAAAATATTTGGCAAGTGGTCTACGGGGCAAATAAGTTTGGAAACCTCTGGTTTAAATGTTAATAAAGTTCTAAATCAACAATAGATATCCATTTATTTTTTCTTGGATCTATTGACACATCTAGAAATGTATTATCTTATTTGGTTTTTACGGTGACCGGATAAATCATCACAATGATAATTCATCACATCTTTAAAAAGTTATATGAAGTCATGGAAAGTGATGAAACAAAAACTTTACTAACTGGGTTAAGTAGGTTAGGTTAGGTTAGGTTAATTTATATTTTTCATCGTTTCTTTATATCACTTTTTAAAAGTGTGTTCAATTGTCACTGTGTTGAGTTATCATGGAACCGGTTTTCACATATAATATCATAGTTTAAACTTATTAAAAGTAAATTAAATAATAACAGATGATAGATAGTAAGCTCTCCCTAAATCTATGTAGTTATAGATAAGATTCATTGTTCCCACGTTGGTATGTATGATGTACATAATGTGTTCATATGGAGGTATGTACGTCGTACATATGTGCCAAAATCCAAAACGTCGAAACTCGTGATCGTTTTCATGACATGACCATTCAGAGATCTCATGGCAATCCATTTCGCATATCCAAATATGGATGTGCAATAAATTCTTGTGATGATAATTTAAACTTGTTTAAAATGATAATGTCACATGGGTATTTGCATAGGTTCATTTTATACTTTTTCGCATCACGCTGCAATATTATTTACTCAAAAAAGCAAATATGTATTTTTAAATAAAGAATTACTTACCGCAAAAATTCTGGAAATCTATTTTTGTATAATTTATTATGATTCGTTTTTTTTTAAATAAAGAATTATACTCTCGAAAAAACGCAAAAAATCTGGAAGTGTAGGTATATTAAATAATATACCAATTCGTATGGTTGGATTTGGAATTACTGTTTCGAAAAGCGCAGATTTCTATGAAAGAAATAATATCATTATGTTTGTGGTTTTCTAATGTTTCTATGGCTTATTTACAATTTACATATGCTAAGTTCATATTTATTATGTAGACTTAAATAATCAATTCATGTTATGTCTACCTGCTTCATTAATTGAAACAGAGCTCTGACTCATCTAGAAATGTGATATTATGTGATAAACAAATCGATTAGGTCTGTGACATTTATTTTCATGCGAAAGTAATACGCTGAGAAAAAAGAGTATCGCTGATTTATTAAAATCCTGTTAAACACGGGACTGCAGGCCGTTTCCTAATAAAATTTTGGTACATTCATAATATATCGAAACACGCGTTCATACACCTGCGTTTGTTCTGATAATATACAATGACGAAATGCGAAAATATTAGAATTTCATTCGTATTTTCCTCAAAGTAAGAAACCTATAAATTCGTTCGATAAAGGCCTGCAATTCCGATTTTAACCGAAATACGAATAATTTGCAGAGATTCTTAATAAATTAGCAATATTTTTTTTTATTATTAAGTTTTCTCCGTTTAAAACTGATGAAATTTTGGCAAAATAAAAAAATATCGTTGTGACCTTTTTGCCTATAGCAGATGTTCCCAACTTTTACAAATGCTAAGTGACTCATGTCCCTGGGACAACAAGGTTTCATCTGCCCTTTTATAAGACATCAAAAAAATTCAGTTACAATAAGTTATTCATATTCACTCTCTCATAAATATCAATTTTTATTATTTTATTCTGGATTTAAACTTTGGACTTCAATATCTCAGTTTCCTGCAAATGGTAGACGGAATTTGTTCCTTCGTTCCTTTCCATAATTAGAGGTTCTGCTCGCGTTTCTGTTGTGTAAATGTATCCGTACCTTTTGACAAGCGTTGGTGGGAGTGATTAGATTAAAATTATGATGATATTCAAACTTCAAGACATACTGATTAAAATTTAATATTACGAGTATCACCATAAAATTACTTTTTCGAGCGCCGACCCCACAGAAAACCCTTCTCGACATATTTTGGGGTCGCGACCATTTTGTTGGGGAACCTATGTCCTAGATTCAGAGCATTGGTAGATTTAACAACAAAAGCCACCTTGATTGGTATTGCGTCAAACAATTTTTATTTATTTATTTTTTATAATATTGATTACATTTTATGATTTTGACTGTCCAACTAGGAAGGATTCCCGTTTCAGGACAGTCAAATTTACAGCTTTCAAGTTATCCTAGACGAATACAGGATTTAAGACTAGCTAAAATAAGTTTGTTAAAACGAATATACATAAAAAGATACATAGAGGCGTTCGTGATTTCAAATTACATTTTTTAGTATCATTTCGGAATCAGTCCTGCCTAGATCCAACAACCATTTTGTCACTCTTGGACCGAAGGATGACAATTCACACAGTTTCAGCTGAGAGGGGATTTTATTATATATTTTAGGACCGAGATATGAGAATATTTTTTGATAAGCCGCTCTGTTGCTTGTTGGAACGGAGAGGTCATTCCTTCCCTTACTTCTGGTTTGATGTTTGTGTTCGGCTGTTTTCATTTTGATTTTAATTTTATGAACATGGATTACAATTTTTTTTATATCACTGTCGGACATCTAGTACATTAAATTCCTTGAAGAGAGCGTCGCTCGAATATCTGAAAGGTTTCTCATGATAACACGTAAAATAGATTTCTGTGCCTTCAATAACGGGTTTAATGTTGTACATCCTGCACCTCCCCACCCACATTACCTGTCATATTAGATAATAATTATGTGACGTCGGTTGTGGGTAACGTTTGCTATTTGCTTCAAATTAATCGTTGAATTATCTCCTTAAATATTAATTATTGGATAATAATCGTTCAATATAAAAATCTTCATACGGTTCCATCCGTTCAGTAATGGGTGTCATTAATTTGTTTAAACTATTTTCGACTCTTCGATTTTGGACGAAAATTGCGGTCATTAGAAGATTTCTCATTGTTTAGATAATTATGCATTATTCTAGTTTATATGAATGCCAAATTACTTCATGCTTAATATAATAATGTAATTAACTATTAATTAGGTAGTAATTACTAGCTATGCTTTTTAACTATTAAGTAGGTAGACTAGTTATGCTTATTAACTATTAAGTGGTGGACTATCTATGCTTATTAACTATTAAGTAGGTAGACTACCTATTATTATTAAGTATGAAGTAGGTAGACTACCTATGATTATTAACAATTAAGTAGGTAGACTACCTACGCTTATTAAGTATGAAGTAGGTAGACTACCTATGCGTATTAATAATTAAGTAAGTAGACTTCCTATGCTTATTAAGTATGAAGTAGGTAGACTACCTATGTGTATTGACAATTAAGTAGGTAGACTATCTATTCTTTCTAACTATTATGTAGGTAGACTACCTATGCTTATTGACTATTAAGTAGGTAGACTACCTATGCTTATTAACTATTAAGTAGGTAGACTAGCTATGCTTATGTGAAATTTGCAACTCGGTAATGGTATACATTTTAAATAAGACATTTACTAAGATTTTGATACGGTCGTGAAACTCGCGTGTTATCTCATGGACCATTAACATTATGATCTTGGGCTTATAAAGTTCAAATATACGATTATAATCGTGTTAAATTATTTTGCTGTAATTTGCTTACGTAACTACCTTATAAAAATCATGTTTGCAAACCGTTTATTAAATTTCACCGCAAAACATTAATTTCTTTCGTATTTTGTGACCTGCCTAAGAAACAGAGATAATTATTGACAATAAATGTACTTGTACACCTTGGCAATGGCTGACTAGAGGGCAGGTTGGTATATTATTATAAAGTGATGGCGATGACTCATTAAAATGAAAAATATATATCAATGCTTAAGGTCAAGAAATAAATTTAAAAAAAACAGGAACGCATGTCTAGTACTTACTTCGCATTACAGCAAGATCTTGCAATGTAAGGAAATGAAAAGTTTGTGAATAAAGATCGTGTTCATTTAATTTTTCCGCTATAAATAATATTTACATTACTAAGCATCTTCTGTATCTCGTCAACACGATAATTGTACATTAATAAGTTGAACGAATGCACGACAATGACATTATAAGAAAATTACATATTTATCTAGTGAGTTTTAATATCTAGTAAATATCTTTAATTTATGTTTGTTTACCATCGTGTTTCCAACCCGATTTTACGAAACATTTATATGGCAAAGCGGTAACCCAAAAACTAACTAATATACGCTAGTGATTTGGTTCTAACAATTATTGGTATTATATGCACATGGTGTCTATTGGCGTGCTCAATTAGCTGAAACCAACGTGTGTTTCCATTATGATTTTACGCTATTTTTATATCGCTAAGCTATAACCCTAATGTCATTTATTTTCATAAATAAGTGTTAATTTAATTACTATGGCCACAAATGCTTTTTTGAAAATTTATAGTTCGTAGGTTTTATTGTGTAAAATACGGATATAAATTATAATTATTAAATATTATAAGGTTACACTGTCATGAGGAGTATATACAGAAGGCTGAGACAATTTAGCTAACTGCGCTCGCACCAGCCGCGGAGGTTTCGAAGCCGTGAGTTGCACTGACGGCCTCCGTGGTCGAGGGGTAAAGTTCTCGACCACAAAAATCCGGAGGTCGCTAGTTCAGATCCCAGCCCATGCAAATAAATTATATTTTAATAATTTCACAATTAATTCCCTCAAAATAATATATTTCATGTAGTATATTTGCGGAATGTTCCAGAGCGACCACCATTCATAATTGAAAAGTTGGTTGGAATGGCTTTAGCCGTGTTTGGTGACTAAATCTGAAGAGCCAGGTACTTCCCCACCTTCCGTTACCCAATCTACTTCCCCTCCCCGCTACCGTCAGCCTCACAACATACCCTAATTGGGGATGCCATGTCTCACTGGCTCCAACGTTATTGTTGGTACACTGGTCCGGCATTCACACAAATAAATAAATGGTTCATCTATGTAGTTGTGTTTGTTTTTTGGAAATGCATTGTTCAAATTCCTTGATATTAGTGAGAGTTATTTTTTTATTGACTAAATTAACGCGTGTAAGGCCTAATAAAACAACACAGAAACTATTGCACGCCTCGTCACCGTAAAAAACCTATCAAAAAACGTTCCGATGTCATTTATCGTTTAACTGGAGTCTTTATTAGGTCAAACGTAGACAAATTTAAAAAAAAGTAACTAATGGTGACCGGATAACTCGTCAAAATGACAATTCAATACACCAATAAAAAGTACTATAAAGTTATGAAAAGTGATTAAACAAAAACTAGTTTAAATACGTGACATAATATATGTAACTATTTAACCCAATTTTTGTTTCATCACTTTTCATAACTTTATAGCACTTTTACTATGTGTGTTGAATTGTCATTTTGATGAGTTATCATGGAACAGTAACTAATATATGTCTAACCTTTTAACTACTAATTTTCTATTGCACTCGAGGAAATATTCTAGATACATAATTCACCAAATATCTTACTTAATTCACATTAATTTATTTATTTTACTCGTTTTCCAAAACTTAAACAAAATTTTAACAACATTTTATCAAGAGGGTTGAAGCAATACCACCTATATACAAGGCCCGGAGCAAAATCCCAGATGGCTGCCGAAATTGGTTGACCAGACGGTAAAAACTATGGTCTAGATAATGAAGATAAATGGGTTTTCCAATAAGAGGTGTTATTTTGATATTCAATCGTAAAAGATCAATGGTTTCATTGCTTGTGTGGCACGTAGCGTCGTCTTGTTGAAAGTAAACGTTTTCCAGATCAATACCATCTAATTCCGGCCATAAAAAATCATTAATCATCTCTCGATAGCGCAATCCATTTACCGTAACTGTTGCTCCAGCCTCATTTTCGAAAAACTAAGGTCCAATGACTCCGCCGGACCATAAACCGCACCAAACAGTCACACGTTGAGGAAAAAGAGGCTTTTCAACAATAACTCTAGGGTTTTCCGAGCCCCAGATGCGACAATTTTGCTTGTTGACGAAGCCACCGAGGTGGAAAAGGGCCTCATCACTTAAAATGATTTGCATTTGATTCACTCAAGTGAATTTTAATAATTTCAATGCGTTGTTGAAGCGTGTATCGTTCCATTTTTATTAATTACGTAGTTTTTACTTGTCAAATGTCAAAAAATGACACCTTCAAAAGTAACAACTACTGAAATAGCGGGCTATTCAAAATAACACCTCTTATTGGAAAACCCGTATTTTGTGACATTATCAAACAAAAAAATACTGACGCAAGTATGAACCGCACTTTGATGACGTTCACTGGTAATTCATTATTAATATAATTATACAAATTTTAAACAAACTACATAATTAAATCTAATTATGATATAGATTTTGTCAATATGACAAGAATCGCACATGCATTAGTATGTAGATATAAGCAGCTGTTCGATAAACAGTAATGTATAAATTTACCGAGTCAAAGTTTATTGGCTGCGTGAGTTACTCACCCGGAATATTTGAAATATGATTTACGAGCATCTAATAGCGAAATTTTCGTCGATCAAAAGATATCGAATATTTTCATATTGATCATTTTTTAAGCTCTGCGAGATCTTAATCATTGAATAATTCAACTTGCCACGCGTAACAACAAACAGATCAACTAGGTACCTTCATACTTACAAAGAAATCCAATCTACTTCACAACCCTAAAAACCAGACATTTAAATAATGAAACCTACAATCATATTTGCTTTGATTTTAAATTTTCAATAATAAATTAATAAAACTACACATTGTTAGCATACTGTCAGAAGTCATTAACCAACAAAATGTTCATTCTGAGGTAATCGTATTTCATGTTTAAGCTACCTTTAATCGGTTATATACGAACTGGAATAATAACAAAGTCGATGTTATTATTCAAACTCACCTCTACAATAATAAATAATTTTAATTTAACGAACATAAAATCGAGAGCATTTATTGGTTATTTATTTATTCATTTTCGGGAAATCGACATTTTACATTTAATCCGTTTGTACCTACATAAGTATTGTATAGCAGAAAATAAAAACAATTATGGATTTCCTCCTTGTGACTTTACCTCTTCTGAGACAGCATACTATGGAATAAGTAAATTAAATTTATGAGAAAGGAATACGAATTAAAAAATTTATATAAAGCAAAAGATTATATAAAACGAAAAATTTACAATACATTTATAGCCATGGATAGAGGTTATAGATATAAATCAAATCATAATAAAGATATAAACAATAGAGACATAAACATTATTCACAAACCATCAGAGAAATATTTTTTATGGACCTCTTGTATTTGGTAAGTTAGCAACTGAAAATAACAACCTTGGATAATAAGCTATTGTAATTATTGCATAATCTGTTCAGACAATAATTCTACTTAGAGTTCGTTATTTACTGATCTAGAAAAAAAATCGCTTGCTGCGTTTTTTCGTGTCTTTGTAAATATATTAATTGATTTTCCACCCCCTTCACCCACACCACATAGGTACTTCAGTTGAGGAAACCGTAAACAAAATGTTGGCTGAGGCGCTTTTCAGTGACAGATATGACTTTTTTTACTCCCTTTGCTCTTGTTACTTATTCCAGTTGCGGATAGTTCAACAGACTTTTATATTATTGATGAATTGGGATTAATGGCCGGTATTCGCAATTTTATACTTATTTTTTAAAACCCAGTTGGTAATTAATTAGCTACACACTAAAAATGTTAATTGTGTCAAATTAAGTTGTGTATGAAAAGGTCCCTGATTTTGACGCTGCGCTTTGTCAAATTATGTTTTGTATGAATAAGGTCCCTGCTTTTGCGCTGCGTTCAAATATTATATTTCAGATTGCTGACACATGTGTTTTCACTCGATCTTGCTAAAGAATTTTAATTGAAAAACTGAAGAAAAACAATTCATGACACATTAAAGTTGAACCATTACAACTGAAATAAAATCGTTTTACAAATGTGATTTTAAATACAGGTATATTCGTTATCGTAGTGCATTTTTTTATGTCGGTACTATTATTACCACTCGTACATTCAAGAATCTTTTTACTTTTTTAATGTTTGGAACATAGAAAAAGTGGTATTCTCTTTGTTTCATAGCCCGAACTTGTTTTCATTAATTCCATTAATTGTAATTCCATACAATAAAAGCTGCGCAAATTGCTTTAAATCAAAGCTCGCCGTTCCAGAGATTTGATGCTTCGCTATTCAACCAAAAGTTCGTCTGCTTATAGCTAAATTTTTATGTAAAACGGAGTTGATATTTTAAATACTCCTCGAAGTATTTTCAAGTTAAATTATTCTGCCGCTTAGAGCTCTGTTGTTCCCTATATTTCCATAGAATATGATCACAACGGAGCTATCAGCGGTTAACACCTGTGACTAACCAATCAACCATCACGCCAGTTTAGTAGGCAGAAAGGAGAGACCGCCACACAAATCTGTTTTTCCAATCACTCCTTGAATATGTCATCATGTCAACTATCAACTTAAAGAATATATTTGTATCTTTCAGCCAGTTTGAGCTCCGCCAGCACGCCCCTCGGCTGCATCCTGGGAGGGTATCTGATGGACTGCATCGGCAGGCGGCTCACTCTCATCTTCACCGAGATACCTCTCATCCTGGGCTGGATCCTCATCGCCAGCGCGCAAAACATTGAGATGATTTATGCTGGTAAGTGACCACTACTATTCACCTTCTACACTGGGCCATGAACCATTATTAGTGTTTCTACCTACACACCAAACGCGTAATTATCAGACCAGACATTCTATTTCCCGGATAATTTCATGCGAGGACTCCAACACAGGGTTCAGATTCTTCCCAGGTACAGAACTAATTTACCAATGATGATGCCCCTGTGAAGTCGTACTAGGTTAATTACCTACCTTGCAGGAAATGTTCCATATTGTCATGTCCTACAATTTAAGCACGTAGTATTTAACCTTTCACTATATGCAGGGCTGGCCCAAAGCCAAACGGCGCCTTGAGCGAGTAAAATTTTGACGACCCTTGTCAAAACCTGTAGACGCCTAGGTAGGTGATCTCTGTAATAATTATATGAGGATGATTTGTATTTTTGTAGAGCGCTGTTTTTGTGAAAAATAATCTCAAGAGCGATCTGTAAGAACTGTAATGTTTTATCAGCGCCTTGGCGCCTAGATAATTCTGCGCCCGAAGCAGACTGCTCCAATTTTTATACTACATGTTAATTTATATATGTCGACTGTTTTTTTCTAAAACCCTTCAAGCCACATTTTTTAATAAAAATTAAATTTATGCGATTTATTTTTTTAAGTTTTTACGAGAAAACCGTAGATGAAATTACTCAATCCTCAAATCCCACCTAATGACAAATATGTATAATTGATTAATTATTTTACATCAAAATTTTGAAATCAAATAACCGCTTCTTAACTTTGTGGCTTGAAGGGTTTTACAAAACAACCGTCTATATTTATTTTGCGAACCAATTTTTGTAATTTTCCTTATGACTTTTGCAATGTGTTGGTTTGGATACTATTTTTTCAAAATAAGTAAATAACTTTCATTTTCCGCGCCGCGTTGATGAAACATGTGGGTCGGTAGTAGAACGGTAACAGACGGCTTGCTTCCATGCCATAGCGCTTTGTTTCTTTTATTAATGGTCTAGAAAGTTTTACGGAATTATCAAATCATGATTTTTTAACTGTTTAAAATAATACCTAGCTATCTAAAATTATTGCAGATTATCTTTGTAACTCTACGAGTGGAACAAATTAATCTTGACTTTGCGATCAGAACATAGAGAAAATTATATATCAGGGCTTAAAAATGCTATGAACTAATAATGTTTTGTGTCAATGCTTTGTCTACCGGTCTCGAAACGTCCGTGTCATAAACTTTTCTTTTTTGGTTTAAATTTAATTTAATGTTGTTATTATTTTAAATTTACATATATGTATTTTTTTAAATGATATTATTGTAAAGCTGCACATCTTGATACAGGAATGCCCTAGTGAGATGTGCAGAGTATGCTTTTTATGTAAAAACTGTATTTTGAATGAAATAAATAAATAAATAAATAAATAAATAAATAAACTTCTTAAAAAATACTTCCCATTTACGACCTGTTTTTCCAGTAGGTTTTATTGACTGGGCATAGAGAAATCCTATTTTAACTCGACCGTTTGGCATTTTGTCTGAATGTAAATTTATTTAAACGTTCCGTTTCCGGTTTCTAAAATCTGCCGTATCCAGTTTATTATTCTAGCAAACCTTACTTTTTCTAGACAACTAACTTTGACTGGCTTATTTTTGTTATTTTATAGTACCTATCTGCCTGAAGAAAGTTTGAAAAAGTATAATTGTCATTGAGATGGTGAGGTTTCTTTAAAAAACGTGAAATTCCTTAACGAAATTTTATTTTTGAGTTATTAAAAAAGAGAAAATTAAACACATAGGTACTTTTTTGAAGTGATATCAGTTACGTATTTATTCTAAGGGGACGCAGGGTACGAGCCCACGAGTTTTTTCCGTGTGTTTTTGGCTTTCGAAAAAGGCCCCAAACTCAGTGCAGGGCCGGTTCCGACTTTCTAAGGAGCCAAGGAGCCCCCAAACTCAGTGCTCATAGAACTTCTAGTTTTTTTAATTTTTTTTTTATAGTGAATACCTCACAAGAGTCCCAACTGCTCCCGTCTGGAGCCAGTGAGACTATGGCATCCCCAATTGGGGGATGTTGTGAGGCTGAAGGTAAGTGGGGAAGGGGTGGGGAAGTACCTGGCTATTCAGATCTAGTCACTAAACACGGCTGAAGCCATTTGGAGCAACGTTTCAATTCTGAATGGTGGTCTTACACCAGGGCGTCAGAGTGGAAGATACTACCAGTATCGCCCTGGTGTAAGACCACCATTCAGAATTGAAACGTTGCTCCAAATGGCTTTAGCCGTGTTTAGTGACTAGATCTGAATAGCCAGGTACTTCCCCACCTTCCTCTTTCCCTTCCCCACTTACCTTCAGCCTCACAACATCCCCCAATTGGGGATGCCATAGTCTCACTGGCTCCAGACGGGAGCAGTTGGGACTCTTGTGAGGTATTCACTATAAAAAAAAAAAAAAAAAAAAAAGGGCGATACTGGTAGTATCTTCCACTCTTGTAGGTATATTAAGGCAACATTAGTTATTCTAATTCTAATTTGGAAAAAGCTATGTACGTAAGTACATTTTACGCAATTGGGAATAGTCTATATCTGCAGATCTGCATTTGGCATTGACTATGGAGATATGCATTACTTACTTCTGACTAATTTTAGCATGTAATTCGGAGCAGTCGATTAATTTTCTACTATAATACCAATTACAAGTATTTGGTATCTGATTGGTTTATGAAAATACATGTTCCATTTACTTCATCGTTATCGGTTACCCTCTTATAAATAAACGTGTTTTAAATTTTACACAACTGATAAACAATCACTTACCCTACATTATTGGTTGTTTATCAGTTGCCCAAAATTTGAAACACGTTTATTAGTAAGGCCCTTAGTATCTAAGTATGTACAATGTACTTTTTTTAAAGCCTTTATGTTTAACATACTGATTTTTATACCTTTTGATTATATTATTTAATTAAAGTGATATTTTTGGATTCGTCTGTGATTCGAATAAATTTAAAAACTAATCATGTATTACTTAACTCCACAGGTCGCCTGTTGGTGGGTCTCGGCTCTGGCATGGTGGGGGCACCGGCGCGCGTCTACACCTGCGAGGTCACGCAGCCCCATCTCAGGGGGATGCTGGGAGCCCTGGCCTCTGTGGGAATATCTCTAGGGGTACTCATACAGGTAAACATCATTATGTACATCTCATCTCATCGTCTTCCCCATGTTGACTGAGCACATCGATGACCTGCCTTAGGTCGGACTACTCTACCATTGAGCATTTCGTCTGTCTGTATATTTGTTTGGTACGTTCCGGTTCCGGTTAAATATGGTGGCCGTTTTAATATGTCATGCGCCACACTAGCCGATAGACACGATCAATACAATCATTTCTCTGCATGTAAGTAGTACCTAGCTATTCTGGGAAAATACTTATGCTAGATTATCTACCTTTGATAAAAAATTGTAAACACAATCTTCTCATGTATTTTGAATGTAAACCATCTTGTATTAGGTCTGTTTATTTTTGAGCCCGTACTTTTTAATGTATTTTCCTGATTTTGTTTTTATGCATTTCTATAGTCCATCATTGAGGATACTTTTTTTTACTTTTTGACACCAACAGTACATAAATCAAATGAGTGATTATAATAATTCATAAAGTCTTATAAGACAATTTTTTTGTGACATATCTGTTAAGTGATTCTTCATATGTTGTGTCTGTATGTTGCTTCTGTGAAATGTTTTCTTCATACATTGTGTCTGCACATTGGGTTGGGTTGGGTCTAATTTTTCTGTACAAAACTCTTTTTTTTATTTTTTTACTCTTCTATTTCAAAACTACCAATTGGCGATCCCTTAATGAGTTTAATACTCATGGGAATATAACATCGTTTGTTGTATGTTTAAAAAAAAAAAAATTGTTTGGTAAGACGGTAGGTACTATTTCCAAAAACATCAGTTTGCAAAATACAAGTAACTTATTACGAAAATAGCATAGCTGATGCACGGCGATACATTTGCATATTTGAAAAAATTGTTGTCGTAAGTTTTTTTCCCAACAACTTTTCGTTGTTGTAACGTTTAAAATATTCCAAAAATCTAAAACGTCATTTTGAAACATTTATACAAAGATCCACCTACATAATAGTTAACAGATAATATCGGGTTAATAAAATTTTATGGTGGAGTCACTCGTGATGTGAAAATGACGTCAACATTTTGATGTTGCTATACGATTAGCAATATTAGCATAGTACTTACAATATGATTATTGCATTCATAATAATATAATAAATATTAAGGATCACGCGCTCAATAAAATTAACCTATTTTGAATGCGACCAAATATTATCCATTCTGTATTGCCCCTTCAGACGTTTCAATTGTATTTTTGGAATAGTTAAGCCCAAATTTGAATATATCGTTGAAGACAATATTAGTGACTCTCGTTTCAAATTTTCGTTTGAGAGTCGCTAATATTGTTTTCAATGCTATCAATTTTAGTTAATCAACTCTCGATTTAATGAAACTTGATGTGTGTTAACCCTTTTTCAACCAAGTTTTTCAAACATTTTTTGTCATTTAATAAAAGTTTTTTTTCTTTATTTTCTTCATTGATAAGTTTATCTTTTCAATGTGTTAGTGTGTTCTGTAAAGTTGACTACGGTTTGCAGAACAGCCACTGTGGGACTTCTCTGCGCCGGGACTCCCATTTTGTCGATTTCGTACTATTACCGAGCCATTGGGACGACGGGCTTAGTTGATCAACTTTTAATAAGTACAAAAATTAAACAAGATTTTTAACCTCAAACTTGTTAAACTGTGTTAAAAGGGGGTTCACACTACTTGTCAATATGCTTTCAAGTGTCCTTCAAGAGAGAGTTGATCAACTAAAACTTAAACGTCTGAATGAGGCATTAGATATCTATGTCTTCCTTGGATACTATTGCGATTAACCATATAATAAAGAAGAATCGATTAACCGATATTGATTACCTACCTAAAATAAATTATACATTGTAATCCCATTTGTAATTTAAATACGCCTGTTTTTAGTATTTACCTGTACTCGTTAATGTTATGAGTTGAGTTGTATTATTACCAAATGGCAACTTGATTAAATTAAAAATATCTCCCAAACCGAGCTTAAAAAGTCACCGACAAACCGGCCCGTAATAAGTAATATAATAAGTTATGCTATTCCGCACCTGGCAGCACTGTTTTTTTATTTATTTTAACTTTATTTCTGTTCTAGATAAGTAGGCACCTAAATAAAAGTAACAGTCAACATCTCCTTCCTTTCCCAATTAGCTTTAGGGTTGCCAATACAATTGCTTTCTAATGACTTTTTTATTGTTGCGTTTTGTGTTATTAGTCATACTTGAAACGGTGTTTTTTTTTTCTTTTTTGCAAAATTCATTACATTGCAAAATGAAAATATTATTTTCTTAATTTCATATATATTTTTAAATTCAACTTAATTATTGTTGCCATATAATAAGATTCTCATACGTCCATGCACATAATTCAGAAGTGTCTAAATGTAACTATTTATTATCATTAGCTATTCGTTATCATTAGCATGTATTTTGCAAATATTTCAGTATGTGATGGGCAGTTTCCTGACCTGGCAAGTGTTATCTAGCATCAGCTGCGTGGTGCCGGTGATCTCCTTGCTGCTGATGATGATCATGCCGGAGACCCCCAACTACCTGATCTCCAGGAATGACCCCGAGAAGGCTCGCACAAGCCTCGCCAAGCTGAGGGGTTCCACCTTCAATGTCAACAAGGAGCTCGACCAAATGCTCCTCTTTAAAGAAACCAACAACGTGCAAAGGTGGATTAGTGCGATAACTTTGTTTTTAAGTACTACGATGCTGTAGATTATAGACACCTACAACTAGAAACAAGGGCGTAGCTACAGCATTCACATGAGGGGGTTCGACCCTAAAAAAAGGGGGGGGGAAACGATGGTGAGGGTAAGGGAAAAAAGGAGGGGGGTCGGAAAATTTATTAGTGTTTCGGGACCTCCATTTATTTATCACTACTTATTATTTAGTTCAGAGGTTCCCAAAGTGGTCTATATAGACCCCCAGGGGTCGATATCGGCTTGATGGAGGTCTATGTCAGCGAGAAAAAAATTTGGGGGTCCACGAGATTCAAATGGGGGTACATACGAGCGGACCCCCATTTACCTTAAGTCAACATTTAGGAGTTACGTAGATGACACAATACAACTCACACAAATAACACAGTTTACGTAATACTAAAAAGAAAAATAATAAGAATAATTAACAATAATAAGACTGAGAAATTACTTATTTGATATTTGTATTTTTATATTTCGTAAAGTTGTTTATTAAGGTATATAAATAAAATAATACGTTCCTTTTCTCGTCAGTATTAATATATTGAAGCAAAATGGTTCCTTGATAACTCCCCATAATGACAATCCAACACAACTATAAAAAGTGCTATAAAGTTATGAAAAGTGATGAAAAAAAGTAGGTTAAATAGATAGGTTTCATCACTTTTCATAACTTTATAGCACTTTTTATAGGTGTGTTGAATTGTCATATTGATGAGTTATCCGGTCACCGGTGCAAATACTGTGATATTTTCCTGGAATGTAATCTATGAATACTAATCCCTTTTTTTTTGAACTCCTTTAACTAAATACTTAATTACCTACTAAATTATGTATGGAGAGAACTCACCTGCTACCTACGTCATTTTATTACATTTTTTATAACTAACGATGATACCTAACAATTTTTTCTTTTCTTTCAGATTGAGTGGATTCCGGGAGACCTTAAAAGCCCTTCTAAGCCCATCAGCTCTAAAACCATTTGGCATTCTCTTCCTTTATTTTATGATGTACCAATTCAGCGGTGTGAACACAATTACATTCTACGCAGTAGAAATCTTTCAAGTGAGTCTTTTTAAAATGTTTTGTAGTTTAAATAGATTTTCACGTGAACACTGCTTACCTAAGCTTGGTCCTGTATTTTATAAACAAAAATATTTTTTAATATTTTCAGCAATCTGGAACCGAAATGAATAAATACTTGGCAACTATTATACTGGGAATTGTGCGCCTAGTTTTCACCATAATTGCATGCATTGCACTGAGAAAATGTGGAAGAAGGCCTCTTACTTTCATATCAGGTAAACCTACCAACAATTTTTAAAAAGCAAACCACCAAAAATTGTGGCTTGACTTAATGATTTCCCAGCATAAATAATATATTTAAAACGGTTTAATTTATTTCTTGGCAAAAGGTAAGTTCTCTAAGATTTAAAATTTGTAAAATCCATGCTTAGTTCTTTCCGGGCCCTAGCACGGTCGATTGATAATACCCAAAAATATTAGAAAACAACATAATTCCCTATATCAATACGATGTTATCCAAATCCATTATCTACGGTTATTTAGCAGCTTTAGGCGGTGTGTGCGAGCACTGTCAACAATGATATAACATATTTCGACTACTGGTAGACAAAAGCCGTCTAATTTAGCGCGCTCTCCATAATGCCGATCCATAGACAATACCAGTATTGCTATCGTAGGGCAATTTCTTATTTGTTTCGTTGGCTCACCCAACGAACGCTGAGATAAATTCTTCGTCAGTTAAGCCCATCGATCGATTTGACCATGCTAAGCCCCCTGGACCACCCCCATGCGAAGTAAGTTCATCAGGACCACCACCGTCTGAATCATCTCCATCTGGAGATTAAGAACTTGTTGCAATTAAGAATTCCAATAACGATTGTAATATATTCTTTCAGGAATTGGTTGCGGAATAACCATGCTAGGTCTTGGAACATATCTGTACTACCGACAGTATTGGCTGGCTAACAACATCGTTCCCCAGCAAACCTGGATCCCCGTGGCGTGCATTTTTGCCTACACCATCGCCTGCACCATGGGTTTCCTGGTTGTGCCATGGGTGATGATTGGAGAGGTTTATCCTACGCAGGTAAATATTACATACTTCAAATGGCTTTGACTGGAAATTGATTCTATCCTAGAGGTACCTACTTGAAATTATGATGCTGGTTACAAACTTAAGAGTTTAATAAAATAAAATATTTTTTAAATGCATGTAACTTTTTGTTCTCACATTTTGAATTAGCGTTGAAGATTTCTGAATTAAATTATAATATATTCTTACAAATTTACTAATCCACTTAGGGTGCCCGCAAACGAGAAACTTAGTTGCGGAGACAGTTGTAGCCATAAAAATCCACTATAGTCTATGGAGTTTCCATGGAGAGATTTTTAAGTTGGAAGACTTTTGTAGTTACAGCTGCCAGCAACCGCAACTTTCTCCGTGGCCGAACGATTCTATCTAAAGTCTCCGGAGACTGTTCCGAATACAAATTTTACACATACTACCATATTTCCTCCAAGTACTTACTACGTATACATAAGTTAATATTGTACTCCAATCCTCCAATTAAAACTGAAGACGATATAGTTGCCGCAACTCAAGTCTCTCGTGTGCACACTCAATTTGAAGACGACAACTGCAATGAAATAGTTGCCGCAACTTAAGTCTCTCGTCTGCGAGCTGCCTTAATAATCTTGTCTGATTATTGGAATAATAACTTGTTGACGAAATAATGAAAACTTATTGATGGAATAATATTTGGAACAAATTTAAGTTTCTTAGAGCGGGTTCTGAAAAAATATTGTTTGCTGTAAAAATTTTAAATTATCGTTTCTGTACATAATACTGAAGCTTCTAAAGCTATTTTTCTAAGAATATAGAATCATTCCTGACAACTGCTCATTGGATTATTCTTGGAATTAATAAAAAATATCAATTAAATCATGTATCTTTACTGTAATAAAGAAATAATTTAAAGGTTTTTTTATCTCATAGTCATTTTGAGCACTATAAAATATATATTTAATATGATAGTGCTAAAGTGAAATTTTTTAATTTTTGCAGGTACATACATAATCCCCTTTTTTTAAATATGTGATTTGGTTTATTGTTAGCAGTGTTTGACTAGCTATATTGTCAGTGTAAAATGTATTTAACTATTTTGCATCATCTTTTGTAAACAGGTCAGAGGAATAGTGGGAGGCATGACCACCTGTTCTGCTCACATGTTTGTGTTCATCGTTGTGAAGACTTATCCCTTCCTGTCCCATCAGCTGGAGAGGCATGGAACCTTCTGGCTCTACGGGGTTATCTCCTTACTAGGTACGTTTGCATTAATTTAAAATATCACTTGTGTTACCCTAAAATAACCTCATCAACCACTATGATCTTAACGCTGAGCTCTGTTTTCTGTAAGCATCTAGTAATATTTCATTTACAACGGATGTATCACTGGCCAACAAGCTGCGTATTCTTGGATCATTGCTTTACCCTACCACATGTCGACTTGATTAATAATAATTTTTTAAATATTAATTCGTAGTGGATCATAAATTAATGTCTCTTTACATATTATACTCATACATAATGTACTGTGCATAATTTTACTATACAACCAACTAGTTTCGAACACAACCTTGCCATCTGTAGGGCATTAGAAAACATTTAATTGAAATTACAGATTGTTGAAATAATTTAATGTTTCTGTTTTCCAATAATATATGCCTAGTTATTATTTTCTCTAAAAACACTTAACCGTGAAAACTGTTTTGAGATTTTCAGGGGCAAAAGTATTATAGTGTTGTATTTTTGGTGTTTTATTTTTGGGGAAACAAGCGCAACACGGCATAATACCCCAAAAATAAATCGCTACAAAAGTGAAAACTGTTGTACATACTTCTATGAAGAAGGCACAGTTCTGTTCGATACTAGGCTTACTCCCATAAGGAGGGAGATACATTACGCTATACGCATCATGGCTTGGCCTATTTCAGCATATCGCTCGGGATGTATGGCAAAATAGCTAAGCCACAACAATATAGCGTGGTCTGTCACAGGAATATAACCATAATATTTTATAATTTCCTTACTTATGGAATCGTTTATGTTTCAGGAACGATATTCTTCTATTACTGCCTGCCTGAAACAAAGGGCAAAACTCTCCAAGAAATCGAAGACTACTTCTGCGGTCGAACTTTGACATTGTCGAACAAAAAATCAGCCACCATCCAATCGCCATCGGTGAAGCCAACTCTACTCATAGTGGAAAAGGGACAGCTGTTACCTTAAATCGTTACAATTATATAAATTGTAAATGTTATTTTTTGGTACTGAAATTGGAAATTTTAATACGTACAAAAGACTTGTGAAAAGAGTAAAACTTTACGTTGCCTTTTCTTTAAGTTTTTGTATGAAGTTTTTCATGGACGCTTATATTTTTCTTATTTTCATAGTAACACGATAATACATTGTGAACATTGATGTATGAACTACTAGGTAAGCCATGTCATATAAATTTCATAACACTGTCATATTATTGATCGATGATTGTGAATCTTTGGACAAGTATTTTCACTAAGAATTCTTTCATAGGAAACAATATCATGGTAAAACTAAAAATGATACAACCTCTGTATTGTGAAAACATATTAATTACTATGAAAATGTTTTTTATTATAGACATACAACATGATATTATGATAACAAATAACGACATAATGATGAATGTAATACAACGAGATTACGAAGATGTTGTGCAACTCCACCGAAAGTATTTTTGTATTGAATATTCAATATTTTAGTAATTTATTTAGTCACATTAAAAAATTGTAGGAAAATAGAAGAATTTCAGAAGTATAGCTTAAATAAAACAAATAAAGAAATAAAACAGCTGTTAGTTTTAGAAAATCATTTATTCAATAGGTACTTAATTTCTGAATAATTATTGTGTACTTTGTAATAATCAATGTCACCATTCCGTTTTAATTTGTTGTGTGTTGAAAGCATTTCTAAATAGGTCATTATAATTGTAATTAGGTACTTAGAAGTGTGTTCATTTTCAAAAATTATTTCATTAAGTTTAAAATGAATAAAATATATATGTTTGTTGATGAATAAAACCAATAGAGAAGGTATTTTTACAACGTCACATTCAATTTAGTATTAAACATATTACCAAAAATCATTAGAAATAATTTATTTAAGTTACAGATTGCTCTGAGACAATCCATGTGTGTATTTTTGTCTAAGAGAGGTATAGATTAAATAAACCACCTCTGTACAAAAAAAAATTACAGTTCATTGTTTTAAATGTAATTTACAATATCGAAATCGCTGGAAATGATAAAGGACTAAAACGCCATATAGGAGTATTCGCTTTCGCCATTATCTATTCCAGCGTCGATATGTTATGTAAGCTATTGTAGTAGAATTAGACAAAACACATTCAAACTCAGCTAAATAAAAACATATGTACTTATAATATGTGCCTTATTCCAAAGCTTGCTGAGATATTTAAGCAAAATACGAGGTTGTCCAAAAAGATGTTACCGCTTACATGGGATTGACTTTTATTTTAATAACATAATAACACACACTGTGTCCACGAGTCCAAATAATTATTATTATGGTAATTATTTAAATAATTTTGTAGTATGTACCATAATTATGAAATTATTTGTTTTTTTTATTATGTAGAACCATATGAGTGGAAACATTTTTTTGGACAATCCTGTACATATCCTTATTGATTTTAGATAATTTTTCACTGTTGATTACAAATGAATTTAAAACTGAACAAATTTCAATTATACCAGGTCTCATTGGAATGAAAACGGTTTTTCAACATTACAACTTTGTTAACTTTTTGTAAACATCGTGCACAAAAAGAATATCAGATACAGACGTTAAGTCTTAGTTACAAAAAACTCAGAAATAAATTGTTTTATTTTTTAAATTGTGTGTCAAAATAGTCAATTTATATTTTTTTAAATATAATAATGTTCTTGTATTGCTTGTTAAATAATAATATACTTTTGTAAATAAAAAAAGATATTTATTACATGTAATCTAAAACAATCTTTTTTACTCATCGATTCCATTCCTTTATCCCGAAATACTAATCTGATGACGATGTAGGCCCTCTGATTGGTCAAATTCAAATTGTGTGTTTCGGGTAAAATCCGCATAGGGAGTCTGCAGGCAAAAAATACCACTCTGGCCCTCAATTTTAACCAACCGTAAGGTTAATTTCGGTTTAAATATGGCCGATACACACGGCGGAGATGGCCGACAGAGCACACCTCTGGTGGTATAAGGAACGAACCAAATGACTGCCGCGAATATTTAAATATGCAGTACACATAGTTATGCAAAATTACTTGACCATTAACAAGAGTTTAATAAGAAGATTTCTTCTGGAAGCTTATCACTTTGTGATGGCATTATTTATTTTATTAAAACACAAATAACTTTGTTTACATCACTTTATTATATACAACCTCTCCATGTTTTATGAACGAAATTCACCTCATCAGGAGTATACACTGAAGTCAAAAATTAAATATAGATTACAATTGGAAAGAAGAAGTGGAAGGAGGGGGAGGGATAAGATTGGGCAGAGTTTATCAGAATTAAGAATTACAATATTGTTAGACGGGAAAGACCAGTTGAGTTGGAAAATATTTAAAATTGGGTTTATAATTTTTTTTGCTTATTAATTATATCTGATTTTATATTGACGTTTTCTAATTTCTAAAATTTCAAAATTATTTATTTACGATGCTTTATATCCTGAGTGAAGTAATTAGAAATTAGAAATTAATTATTCATTTACTCCTTCCTGTTCCGTGTTTTAACAATATAAACTCACCCTCTCTCTGAATGGCCTAATATCTACCTATTAAATGTAATTGTTGTTAGTATCACTTAAACTGGGCGAAGCCCAACCAAGTGCAGGGCCTAGCAGCAAAAAACCCAGGGGAGCGGGTTTTTACTGCTAGACCTGTAATATTACGCTTGATAAGAATATTTTATATATAACGCACAGGGCCGTCGAGAGGGGGGTTCAGGGAAGTATAAATCACTGGGACCGGGGTTAGTGAAGGGGCCCAGTCCGGATTGTCTGGGGTCTGGTCAGGCTGGCGCTACATTAGATAGAACTTTTTTATTCGGATTTGAATATTGTAATTGCAATAAAAAGTTGCATTTACACCAACGGTGGCCAACTCGTGGCCGCTTGAGAGTGGTGTGGCGGGCGGTTGTGGCCTGCTGGGTCTCTACTTGTGGTCCATGGAGCATATGCACACATTTTTTTTGTTTTAGTGTTCATAAAACCACCAAAATAACATGCCAATGTGCGTAGTTCATATCATATTGCATATATGGAAGTATCTCGGTACACTGATTCAACTATCGTGACAATGTGTTCTATGGTATATTCGTGTTAACAATCACAACATTAAGGTGATTTTAAAAAGCACGCACGCCGATCTTGCGTGGATAGCCGTGAGCGTGAATGCGGAATCTTCTTCGAAGTCGAGCGACAGCCAGTTTGTGGCAAGCTAGCAATGCCGTCAAAAGTGTGGGCGCTTCCATTGTGTGCGTTACGCCATATGTCTAGTGAGATTTTAAATACACATTGATAAGAAAACCAGTTGCTATAACTGAGTATCCTGTCTAATACTATGCAGAATCCTGTTTACTTTTTTAAGTGCAATGAAGGTAAGCAAACCCAGCTTTTATTTTTTTAAATTAATCTGCCTGATATCTGGCAATGATATTTGCCTTTAATTTTGTAGAGTTCTATTTTTGGTTTTGTATTTAATTATGGGTATCTTCTTGTCTGAGTACCTACTTTTAAGTTTGTTAGTACAAAAAAATAAAAGGCCTTTCTTTACTATTTTACTAATGAATTAGCCCGAATTAGATCCTACGGCATTACAGATTTTTTATAATGCACCACAAGCATTTCATTCTCTTGTCAGAAAGTTATGTAATACTGATGTGATTTTATTTTTTTTCCTTAAAAACGAAGATCCACAATGGCGTCAAGTAGTAAAGACATTGGAACAAAGAAAAGAAGAACTAAGAAGTTTTCAAGACAGATGGACAATAAACTATTTTTTTGTGGAATTTAAACAAAGCTGTTATTCCCATTTACTGTATTAGGTAGGTACTATTTTGGCAGAAATAAAATAAAATTAAATAAAGGTATTTAGGCATGTGTTTTTAATAAAAATATATGTTTTTAAAGAGTTAGGTTATTATAGGTTAGGTTTGTGTAGGTTAGTATAGGTTAGGTTGTTTGGTTAGATTAGTAATGATTAGTTTAGGTTAGGTTAGGTTTACTGCTTTGATATTTGTATTACGCTTCACGTTTCCATCAACATATTTATTTATTATTTGGGCACAGTTTCTCCAACCGGAGTGACTTTTTTTAATATTAGTACCAGAGACACTTCTTTTTCATAAGTTCTGCTTTATGGTTCTGCTCAGATAAACTATTTGGCCGAAAATATTTTTCAATAACATAACTAGATTCCGCTCTTTTCTATTTCTATTCCGATTTTTTCCGTGTGCCGGGAGTTTTCACATAATATATGGGATAGTTTGTGTATTTTATTTTTATTTTTGTCGATTTTTTACTAACATAATCATGTCGCATTCATCGAGTCAAATGAACGATAGTGATGCCTCCATGTTTACTGCGAACAGCACATTAACCGGTGATGATACGTCGTTTGACATGAGTGGAAATCTGACAGATATAACCGCAGGTTAGACTTTCTTTTGTGATAAAACTTTTGTATAATGCAAAGTTAATTTGTGAATATTTAAATTAAATGTTACATGGAAGTTCCTGGAAGTTGTCGCCTGGCATATGCTTACTATTTATTTTCGATTTGATCATAACATTTTGTTTTGAAAGTCATGAGAAGTGTTATTTACATACATTATTCAGTATGTAAGTCCTGATACCCAACAGAAATAACTTATTTTTATTTCACAAGCCCAAAAAATTCCTTATGAATTTTGGATTAATTTTTAATCTTTAGCTAAGGTAGATAAGAATATTTTTATTTGCACAATTCGATCAACCTTTGAACAAATTAAAATACCAGTATTATCATATAGCGTACCCACCACTGCTGTAGGTATAACGTAACGATTATGCAAAATATGGCATGTAACCTCCGGGTTTTGTAACATCAAAGACTATTGGGTAAATACACAGAAAATAGGGATACGCTTAATTCACACATTTTATTGTAAAAACACTTTGTATTTGTAAGATAATGAAGAGAATTAAGTATTTCAGTTTACGGAAATGGAAAATAATTAACGAAATAACTATTAAAGTGCATTATTCCATTTCCAATAACTGAAATACTCACTTCTCATTATTATCTACTTACTGCACAGTGTTTTTAAAATAAAATGTGTGTACTAAGACTGTCCCTATTTTCTGTTTATTTACAGTAGTCTACTGTTATAAAATTGGAATAGGGTAGTTTGTATTTGAGCAAACGGTTATCATTGTCCTATTTCACAGAAAACTGTCATAAAATTTTGGTTTGGGTTAGGATAGCTAGTGATCGCTCAAAAAGGGTTAGCATTATTATAGCTGCCTCCTTATTGTCATCAGATTCTGCTTATTGAAACTCCTATCATCTTTGTGCAATATTGCTTTTTAACGTGATTCAGTGGTCCAGACTCAGAATTGAAATCAATAATTTGCACACTTTTTAAAGACATGCAAACCTGTTACTTACAAAAAATTTGACGGCATGTACTATTACTGACTTTTTGATCTACAATCAACGACGCCATACAAAAATGACCCTACTTACAACAAAAAAACATTTTCAGATAAATCTTTTCTCATAGATCTGACGGCACAGCGGGGGGATGGCGAGGGCTCCATGAACACCACCCTGGGCCGGGAGGAGTCCCTGTTCGGGAACCTCACAGGCCGGGTCAAGAGCACCCCCTTGAAGAAAGGAGCCGGAGACGTTAAGATTGATATGAGCAGTGACTCCGTCAGTTTTATCAGCAAGGAAAAAGGAGAGGACGAACAGAAAATGGATGAGTCATACGGCAAACGCAAGCGATCCGATAGTGATGATTCACTCATGATGATCGTAACAGGTAATTTATTCAATTATTTACACAAAGATAAGTTTTTGTTTGGTGTAGAAGAAAAGTCTTTCGAATTTGTTATTATCTCTGGCAAAAACTTGCGATAAGAACAAAGTGATTTTGTCAATATTTTTTGTTTGCTGTGCTTAGTTATCAAATACTATTTTGAACATGCGAATTTATGTGCGTGGGCATCCTGCAATATACAGAATATGAATCCTCTACTAAAGATAAATTTTCACTTAACTTGGATTTTTTAACGCAGCTGTTAGTGTAATCTGTTTGATTCACGGGACTTTTTATCATTATGACAAAAAAGGTGCTATGAATCAAACACATTATACTAACAGCTGCGTTAACAAATCCAAGTTAAGTGAAAATTTATCTTTAGTAGAGGATTCATATTCTGCACCTTTTTTGTCATAATGATAAAAAGTCCCAGGATACCCCGTGCCACATTAAACCGCTTGCTGTAGTAGAACTGACACATTTTACACTAGCTTTATGTACCCACACACTATTTTTTCACACAAAATGTTAGGACTTAGTCTGTGTGCTGTAGAATGACAATTTAATCTCTTCATAATAAGGCTTCTTCTGTCATACGTTAATAATATCTACAGTCTGCTAGAAATTAATTTTCACTTTCTGTTCACTTATTTAAATACATAAAATTTTGTATAATATAATAATTATAGATTTTTGTCCTCGCAACAGTCTTGGGGATAGATGTTATTAACATTTTAAGATTTATTCTTATTAAAACTCAACAATTAAACTATTATATTTCTGGAAGATTCCTAAATCGGCCCTGTTCACACATAAGTACAAGTGAAATCCAATGTCTTTTATTTCTTTATGAAAGCGGAGACGGTATATGGATAGTTCCAGTATGAATTTTTCCATCGGAAGTCCCTCTTTGTTTGGGTTCCCTGGAGGCCCCAGGAGGCCCCAGGAGGGAAGAGTCCACCGAGGTTGTCCCAGCTCTCCTCTCCACTCCCCCTCGGTTCCCCGAATGCCCCTAGTTTTTTTGTTTGAATGGTCCATTATTGGTCCCACGAGTATCTAGGTAAATAGAAGGTCCACCCCCGCAGATCCCCAAGTGC
This sequence comes from Hesperophylax magnus, assembly GCA_026573805.1. Lineage (NCBI taxonomy): Eukaryota > Metazoa > Arthropoda > Insecta > Trichoptera > Limnephilidae > Hesperophylax > Hesperophylax magnus. The sequence continues at coordinate 3,244,720 of JAIUSX010000002.1, forward strand.
AGCGCTCGTGACACAGTCCCCCAGTGGCACGAGTATTCAGCCTGATTACGGTAGTGCACACCTTGGCTTGGGATGACTATTGCAGGTCGCGTTTCCACTCCATGATCTATGGGTTCACCATATTACCTACTCTCCCAATGTCTTTTTTATAGTTATTTCAAAATTGCTACTGTTGTCACATTTGCTCTACTATTGGTAAAGACTTTTTAATTTGTCTAATTTTTTAATCTATGAGAACAAAATGGATGAATTATTAGAAAAGAACTTGATTATTCTGAAACAGATGAAATTTTTTTCTGAAAAATATGATGAAACAAAATACAAAATGTGAGAAAATGATAATTGAGAATAAATGTCTCTCCGAAAACATAAAAAATAAAAGCGACGACCTGAAAAATGACATCAAAAAAATAACTTTAAATGAATCTTATTTATTTATTTATTTATTTATTCATTTTTGGGAAATCAACAGTTTACATTTTTACAGATTGTACATAAGTAAAATAGCCAAAATAAAACCAATTACGGATTTCCTCCTTGTGACTTTACGTAAGACAGCATTAGAAGAAATAAATAAATTTATGAGAAATGTGAAGTTATAATTATATAAAATAAAAGAATTGTATAAAATAATAGAACAAAAATAAAGGGGGAAAAAAAAAAACAAAAATTTATATAAAATAAAAGATTATCGATACATTGGTAACCATAAGAATACAAACAATATTGTGCATATAAATCATATCATAACCATAACCATAAGAAGACAATGTTGTGCATATTAATCATACCATAACAGGATTATAAATATATAAATACTAGAAACATAAACGTCAGAAACATCAATTCAAGAAACATCAGTGAAATACTCTTTTAAGGTCATTTTATATTTAGTAAATTCGCAATTGAAGATGTCGATATTGAATAATATGTTATTGTAATTATTACATATTCTGTTCAGGCAAGAATTTTGTCTACAGTTCGTTTTGCTTTGATTGATTTTAAACAGGATAGAAGACCGTGTTAAACGTGCAGGCACATTAAATTTAATATTATTTAGCAAGAAAGTAAAAAAACATGAGCCTATGGTAATGATTAAACTGAAAAATAAACAAGAAAATGTCAAAACTACAATGGAAATTTAAAAAAATATTGATCCCATAAACTGCGGTGTGACGGGTGTAAGAAACGCAAAAGATGGTGGAATAATAGTTGAATGTAAAAATGCGTCGAATATAGACAAGATGTGTGAAGAGGTAAAGGGAAAATTAGGAGACAAATACGATATTAAAAAAATTACAGCGAAGAAACCAAGTATCAAAATTGTTGGAATAACACAGAAGCAAGACAGAGGAAATCGAAATAAAAATAAAATCACAAAATGAAGACATATTCGAAAAAAGTTCAAATATTGAAGTAACTTACATAAAAGAGTTTAAAAATAAAAGAGACCAGATAAATTATACAGTATATGCGGAAGTCGACGGAAACACTTACATGAGAATAATAAAGGCCGAAAAGATATATATAGGGTGGGACAGATGCCGGGTGTACAATAATATAAATATAATGAGATGCTTTAAGTGCAATGGATATAAACACAAGTCACTAGAATGCAAAAATCAAAAATCATGCTCTAAATGTGCAAAACAACATGACATAAAAGAATGCACAGATGATGAGGATATTCAGTGCATAAACTGCATAATGACAAATAAAAGATTGGGACTCAAACTTAATACAAAGCATTCAGCTACAAGTAAGGAATGCCCAGTATATAAAAGAAAAGTTGAAATAGAAAGGAAAAAAATCGATTTTTTAGGCTGAAGGAACAGATCTTATACCTAAACATACAAAGCCTTATATCACACCATGAAGAGCTCCAAATATTATTAGAGGAGAGAAAGCCACAAATGGTTATGTTAAGTGAAACACATGTCACAGAAGACATAGAAGATAATGAAATCAATATTCCGCAGTACAATACTACATATAAGATGTAACTCATATAGCAGACATACGGGTGGAGTAATTCTATTAATCAAACAAAATATAAAATTTGAAATAAAACCAATGAACAACACGATAAAACAGCGTGGATGTTGGCGATAAAAGTAAAAAGTGGCTTAAAAAAAGGGGTCTACTGTATTGTATACCGTTCACCTAATTCGAGTATGAGGGATTTCTTAACGTACTTCGAAAAATGGTGTTCAGAGAACATCAAAGAAAGACAACCGAATATTGTAGTAGGAGATTTCAATATAAACATGAATAAAAATGCAGAAACTTATACAAAAAAACTTAAAAATATCATTGAGTTCAATGGGATGAAACAACTGGTAAAAGATCCCACTAGAGTGACTCTGACATCAAGTACATTAATTGATCTGGTGATAACAAATGTATTTGAACTACAGGTAAATCTTTTAGATTCACCCAGAATCACAGATCACTCCATAATTCAAATTATAGAGCAAAATAGAAATACGGAAAAACATTTTATAAAAACCAAAGTTTACAGGAACTATGCAAAATATGACGAAGAAGAAATTAGATTACAACTCAGAGCACAAAATTGGAATGGAATAATGGAATTAGATTTTGATATGAAGGTAGAAACACTCATAAAAAATATAAAATATTCAATTGATAAAATTGTACCAGAAAAACAAACTAACAACCAATCAAAAAATAAATGGTACAACAATAAACTTAGAAGCATGCAAAAGGAAAGAGACAGATTGTATAAAATAGCAAAAATAACGAGGAACTTGGACAACTGGGAAAACTTCAAAATCTATAGAAACAGGTATACCACTCAATTAAAAAGCATAAAAAATGAATACTACAGAACTAAAATAGAGGAAGAAAGGGGAGATCAGAAAAAAATGTGGAAAACAATAAAATCGTTACTGAAAAATGAAAATAACAATATTGCATATGAAGACATAATATTCCCCCCTGGAACAGATGGGTTAAATACAGCCAATAAATTCAACAATTATTTTATAAAAAGTATTGAAAATATTAACGAGAGTATTCCGAAAATTGTCTATAATGTTCATGATGAAATTGAAGAAAGAAATATAGAATTGGAATTTAAAAAAATAACAAAGGAGGAATTAAAAGTTATTCTGAAACAAATGAAATCAAAACCCAGTCCTGATGGAATAACAATACAATTAATAATTAAATCATTACCAATCATTGAGAATTACTTACTTAATTTTATAAATGAATCTATCACCTTAGGAAAGTTTCCTCAATCATGGAAAATATCAACAGTCATCCCAATACCGAAAATAAAAAATACAAAAAAATGTGAAGAATATAGACCAGTGAACACGCTCCCTAAGTATGAACAAATACTTGAACATATAATAAAAAAACAACTTGTTGATTTTATAGAAAAATGGAATATATTATGTGAAGAACAGTGTGGATTTAGAAATAACCAATCTTGTGAAATGGCTCTCAATCTTGTTCTGGAGGACTGGAAACAAGACTCAGATAAAAATAAATATGTGATCGCGGTTTTCCTGGACTTTCAGAGAGCTTTTGAAACGATAGATAGAGATATAATTATTAAAAAACTATCTAAAAATGGAATAAAAGGAAAGGCATTGAAATGGTTCAAGGATTATGTAATAGATATCAAACCACAAAAGTGGGTGAGACAATATCCTAACCAGTAAAGATTACATTGGGAGTACCACAAGGGTCGGTTCTCGGACCTATTCTTTTTATAATGTACATTAATGATATGGTAAAAGTATTGAAACATTGTAAAATAAGATTATTTGCAGACGACGCACTGATATATATAACAGGAGAAGATTATGAACTCATAATGAACCATATAAATGAAGACCTACATAATATATCAATATGGCTGAAGAAAAATAAACTTAAATTGAATGTAAACAAAACAAATTTCATGAACATCGGAAAACGAGTAACGCAAACAAAAAAAGACATATTGATAGACGGTGAAGTATTGAAAGAAGTATTTGAAATGAAATATTTGGGGGTAATAATTGACTCCAAATTAACTTTTGCTCAAAATACAAAACAAATTATTAAAAAGATTGCCAAAAAAATCTCACTGTTGGGAAGAATAAGAAGATTCCTTAACACAGTTTCCAGTAAAAATGTGTACAACGCAATTATTGTACCACACATAAATTATTGTAGCAGCATTCTATTCTTATCCAACGCCGGTTTAATGAAACAAATGACAATTCTACAAAATAGAGCAATGAGAACCATATTGAAGAAAAATAGATACACAAAAATTAAGAACATGTTGAAGGAGTTAAATATCTTGTCATTTAAACAAATTATTTACTTTAATACCATATTTTTAATATACAAGATAATCAATGGCCATACGTCTAGTGAATTCCTAAGAAAAATTGATAAACTACAGAACAAACACACACATGAGACGAGGAAAAGAAATGAATTGAGACTCCCCTTCAGGAAAAAAACACAGAGTCAAAAGTCATTGATGTACGGAGCGTTGAAGATATTTGGAGAGCTACCAGAAGAAATAAAATCAGAAGAAAACATAAAAACATTTCAAATTAATTACGAAAATATGTGATTGATTCATTTTAAATGTGTTACTATAATTATATGTATATGTATATAAGGATTGTATTAGGACATAGATAACTATGTACCTACTTAAAATACCGCAATAAACAATAAATAAAAATAACACATACATATTTATAATTAATTTATTGTCAGCATAAATAATAATGTTTTGATTATTGTTTGTCTTCCTAACAACAATAATGGGCTATCATTTCTGACTGAAGTTTACCTAGCAAATAAAATATAAACAATGCAAACTATGATTATTTCCTAGATTTTTTTTTTCTTGCATAGTTTTATTTAATGAGGAAATTATTTCTGTTATAAATTACAACAAGAACTATAATTTTTGATTACCCTGTTCATTATAGATAGTTGTGTAACTGAGGGTGTATTATACTCGTATACACTAAATTCACTTTAAAATTGGATTACCTACATCTAACTAGTTTGTCCTAAGCAGTCTTTGAAAATTTGTAAAAATGCTAAGAATACTAAAACTGCAGAATAAATGCAGTAAGACTTTTCACTTAATGGCCACCATATGTAGTTTATATATTTTTTATAAGTTTGTATAACTGTTTTGTGTTAAATTTCAGAGGACTCTCTCAATTCTGGAGAGCAGAGTGATGCAGATACCTCGGTTGAAGAAGAGAGTGATTCCCTCAATGTAAAAAGTTAGTATAGTCCTTTTAACTGTGTTCAAATAATTCATAAAGCTTGTTGATTTTCAGTCATAAAATAGTAAAGCCATAACAATATTTTAATCAATTAAATTAACCCAACCAAACCTTTCCGAGCTTCACTATAGTCTACCATATTGATACACTAGTGAAGTTCAAGACAGGAACAAATTCGGAAAACTACTTTTAAAGTTCATATTGCCATCATTGGATTTGTAATGCAGTGGATTGGATTTGTAATCTACAACAAATTTCCATAAATAAATACATTACTCTTATGCAAAAACTTTGCTGAAATATGTATTGTAAAATTTCAATATTGTAATAACAAATCAGTTGTCCCCTTGAATTTGTATGCTTGCCGTACCACATAAATTTTCTATCAATGGAACATAAAATGTCTTTTGTTTTTGTAACTGTCGTTACGTTATCCAATTTTGTTAAAAATGTTACTTCTTTTAATCTGATTACCACACAACAGTCCTGGCTGCTCCCAACCATCTTAAACTAGTGAGACTATGGCACCCCCAATCAGGGTATATAGCGAGGCTTGAGGAAGTGGGGATGGGATGGAAATAGGGAAGAGAAAGTTGGGGATGTATCCGGCTATTCGATCTGGTCACCAAACATGGCTAAAGCCATTTCAAACGTTTCAATTCTGAATGGTGGTCTTACACAAGGGCGATACTGAGTGTGTCGTTCCCTCTGGAATTGTATCTTTTCTGGTAAAAACGAATGTCTCAATATTGCTTATGTGGACTTGTTTGTATAATGACACCGTTTGGAGTAATACGGTTATCACTACATAATCCATCAGGTTTTGCAGTCAGTAAAGCTACAATTCTTTGGTCAACCAAATAGTGACACCTTTTGACAGATTTTATCAATAATATTTTATTTTAATTTGAATTATTTATAACCTTGAATCTTATTAACTTAAACATTCTTACTCTCGAGTCTTATTACCTTAAACATTCAGCAATAAGAATATTATTAGAACCTCATTATGTAATATTTTGTCACAAGGTACCTGCAATATTGATAGTTAATTACTCATTTTATTTATTAGGAATGAATCTAAATTTAAAATTTTATATTTCACTATGCTGTTTTAAATTTGTTATGACAATTTATTTTATGTTTACCTCAAAAAGATATATAAAAGATTTTTTTAAATTCTGTAAAATTCTATGTTTATGTGATATAATATTTATTTTCTGTATCTTAAGCTCCTTAATTTTCCGACTGTTTGAACAAGCTTTCTAAATTTAGCATTTCCTCAAACGATGATAATTGATAAAGATTGTTCACAAAACATAGTCATCAAAACATTATCCCTTATCTCGTTGCATGATTTAATATGGTGCATAAAATGCATTATCAGACCTTTTGATACATTCATGCTGTATTTGTTTAACTACATATGGCTTAAATATGATTTTACAACATTCCTTAAAAAAACAGGTTTTAAACCTCATAATTTTAGAGTTAATATTGGTATGTATGCAACGACATTACAAACTATAGACATGTTGTCAAAGACATTACAATATATGTATTCGCGCTCTAGAAATCTCAAAACGGCAAGCAAAAAGTACGTCAATTGTAGTGCTTTCGATTTTGTACTTTTATTTACTACTAAACTGTCACCCGTCGCGTAAGGTCGTGTGCTACCTCTAAGTAAACCTCCGCCCTTTACCCCCGGATATCCTGTATGGTTTAGTACTGGAGGCATATGTTCTGGTATACTAGCCGGACATTTTGAAATTTTAATAAGATTTTGTTTAAAGCTAGTCTCACACGGGCCCTATCTCTCATAATATATATTGGCTTGACATATTGCTCGCCATACATGGATGGCTAGCGCTACGGTGGAATAAGCCAAGCCCACTTATATTATGAAAGTATAGGGCCCGTGTGAGACTAGCATAATTCTTTACAAGCTTATTGGCATTCTAAATAATTGTTTGAATGTTTGTGACTAATCGGAGAACTGAATAAGGGGTACACTTTTAGATACAACTGCACATTACTTAACTCAAATTTTGTGTTTTGGATTTATCCTACTGATGAACTGAACCAATAATGTATTTTTACATACAGAATTATTTTTTTATTTTTCGTAGAGACAGAGCCGGCTCCTAGTTCGGGTCTGCCGAATATGAGAATTGCGAACATCGATGATAACTTGCCGCCCACCGTCACACTTCTAAGAACGCCGGATGGAGCTAAGGTTTACATTGTGGGCACCGCTCACTTTAGCGAGGAATCCCAAAACGATGTCTCGAAGGTAAATATTATTGTTTTATAATTTAAAAATGTTATGAAGGTTATCGCACACATATCAGCTGGGCATTAGATTGGCACCGCCTCGCTTCACTTCACTAGCTTGTCCCATGGCAAGGCAATGCCGTTACGATAATTCTAAATGGCTTAAGCTGAGGCAATTCAATTTGTTTATTAATTTCAAAAACATTACAAAATTGTTAATTTCAATGCGTTTTTAAAATATTTTTGTAATAAGAATTCTAAGATTAATATTTACAGTGTGTATATCAACTATACCAGTGATAATAGAGCTTGCCTTTTAAAGAAAGCTTCATTGATGGAAAACATGTCGATATCCAAATTGATTCTGTACAACAGCAAGATTGCTCTCCCCACAGGCATGACCATTGGCAAGTTAGTTCTGCAGGCCGGGAGATAAAATAGTCTATGTTGTCGGTGACGTAGATAACCATCGGGAACATAGAAATGAATGCTCTCCATGATGACCGAGTTTTCAAACCATCCACGAATCAGTCTAAAGAAATGTGTAGCAATGCGCGCATCTCTCCTGACCCGTAGATAGTTCATTCCGAGCATACCCAAAAGAAAGTCAGTGGGATAGAGCCACGGGTAGTAGCCATACTCCCTCATGTAGAGAAATCTCAAGAATTTCTTCTGAACTCTCTCCAACATGAGAGAATACTTTACCTGGTGTGAACTACAAATCACCGATCCACTTTCAAGTCTATTCCTTACTAAGGAATTAAATAAAACTATAAGCACCCGGTTATCTCTAAATTTCCTTGCAGTGCGTAGAACAAAGCCCAGAATTCTAAGTGAAGTGCTACATGCCGCCTCAATATGAGCATGAAATGTCAGTCTACTATCAAACATGATTCCAAGATCCTTCATTGTCGAGACACGTTTTAAACTTCGGGCGTCCATTGTATACCGGTAATACCAGGTATGACTCGCCCTAGTGAATGACAAAATTAAACATTTAGAAACATTAAACTCAATCCGATTTATTTTACTCCATTCAACAATTCTATTAATGTCTGACTGGAGCCGGATGCGGATCTGGCGCCGGAGTGACATTAGTTCCATAACCTTAATTATTATAATATTATAAAATGTTGACTGCATAAAAGGTAGATCCAGGTACCTATTCCAGTTTTGGATTTTAGTCATAATTTCAAGAAAGTCGGTTTATAAAACTGATGAAAAATTGAAGGCTGTAAATTTATAAAATTGTCAATTGGGTGGAATATTTGTATGATCAATGCATGGAGTAAATTGGGACTTTGGCTTTTTGGCATAAAAAGCAGGAAAACGTGAATAGGGGTGATGTAAAACCGAACTGCAGTTGATATTAGCAAAAGTTTTACGGTACTTAAATGCTTGCGTATTCTTATCAAATAAAACCAACTTGGATCAAAAAAACACAATAAATTGTTTTATCTCTGAATGAACTATTTTTTGCTCATTTGACAAGACAGAAGTCAATTTTGCCATTAAAACCTGCTTTCTTTCATAGCAGGATTGTCATAATGATAATTTTAATTTCAGATTATCCAGTCTGTCCAGCCGCACATAGTTATGGTGGAATTGTGCGCACAGCGAATAAATATTTTGCAGTTAGATGAGAAGACCATTTTAGAAGAAGCTAAAAATATTGATTTTCAAAAGATCAGGTAACCCAATTGGATTCGTACTGACTACGTAATAAATAATAATGTACCTAAATGAAGACGCATATTAAAATTTGCATGCCTGCTGTAAATAAATATACAACTGAAGGAACTGTAGGAATGTAAAGCTAAATTTAAAATAAATTGTTTTTAATAATATTTTTCTTCTTTCAGAGCAACTGTCCATCAAAATGGTTTGTTCAATGGCCTTGTTTATATTTTACTGTTGAACATGTCTGCACATATCACAAAACAATTGGGAATGGCGCCAGGAGGAGAATTCAGGAAAGCTTTGCAGGAGGTTTGTAAATCACCCACATACAATCAATTCATTACTCATAGGTACATTTACACATAATAAAACAAAGGGAGATGTGGCGTGGAAGCGTGCCGAATGTTGCCCGGACTTTCAAAGTGGCGGAGCCAACGAAAGTGAAAGTTATGTATTTGGTGTGTCAGTAGAAGGCAGGCACTGCTGAGTAGATGTGATTTGTAGTAATATGGTTTAACAATATTGGCGACACTAGTGCTCGCGGTTTCATACTAATAATGGTTCATGGCTCCTCTCTTATTTCTATTAAGGTAAGGTACTTCAAAAATAGCCTTGCGTATTTGGTTATACATTTAATCCAGCAATTTCCAACTCGAGGTGCACGCTTCTTGGTAGCTAGGAGACAGCTAATCAGTTATGGCGGACAGGAGGATTTTAGTTGAACAGCTGAATATTAATATCACTCCCAACTCATAGCTTTAACGTTTTTCGAATTGCGCAACCATCACACTGGAATGGTTTTTTCTCAGCAATCAGCATTTTATTTCACAACTTGAATTTCTTAACACAAGTAATTGCATTCAGGACGTTAATGATATTTCTGCAGTGTGTCAGCATTTCAGCCATAAGTCTAATTTTGACAGAATGAATAATTCCAATGGGAAAATAATATTTTTTCTCGAGCTTGTGCCGCATTCGGGTACTTTCTAGTTTTCTAACAGCAATTTATTATTCACTTACTTTTTCCCGCTTTCGATAATAGTCTTGAGTGAAAAATATTATGGCTCAAAAAAAATATACGTCAACCAGGGCCGACTCTATGTGTGCGCAATCAGAGCCGTCCGCTCCGGGCGCTGAATTGTCAATGCACTGATATTACCTAACAGTCCTAACCTTGAGATTATTTTTCACAAAAACGGTGCTACATAAAATTACAAATCATCCAAATATTATTGATTACGGTGATCGACCCGTTTGACTCACGGCCGACCCTGAGATCAACGAATGCCGATTCTAAATAATATAAGTTTTATTATATATAATTAGATTTCAAATGAATGCATCGTCGTTTAAAAATGAATAAAGCCATAACGCCCTATGATTGGTCTGCAGAGTTCTGACAGAACTTAGACCGCTTCCTCACTGGTATTGTTATTTTATTTTAGGTGAAAAATGTGCCCCACTGCATTATCCACTTTGGTGATAGACCAATTCAGATAACCATGCACCGAGCTCTCTCTGCCCTGTCCTGGTGGCAGACCATCCGGCTGGTGTGGCATCTCCTCAACACCAAGGACATCAGGTTAGTTCACATCAAGATTACAACGTACATACTATAGTCCCGCCGCTGAGAGCTCCGTTGTAACCACTCCTTTTGTTATATTTTGTCATTTATAAGGAATAGGGATTATTAACAATGAAGCTATTGATGGTATGCTTATTCATACTGTTGATTTGAAATCCACTGGACCTCAAAATCAAAGTTTCAAATAATAGTCAAAATTTGTGTTATTCATAATTATTATTGATGTTTCTTCAATTCAGACGACAACCCTTTTGCTTAATTTTGACCTGTCAAATCTTATAATTATTTTGATAAAGATTCAATAAAATAGTACTATGTATCAAAATATTTTTTGTAATTGTTTCAAACAATTCAATCAAACAACTTTCTGTATAGAGATACCCACAAATGGCTCTAGTGAATAAACAAACTGACTTTAACCACATATTTAAAAAAAAAAAATTTCATTCTCCAATATTTTAATAAAAATACAAAAATTTATACGGTTTCAACTTATTTCCAGAAACTTTTATTTGTATGCGTTATATGTATGCTTTCCCTGCCAATTTAGATAATATTTGAGTTGTTTCTTTATTAACACAGGAGCAGAACACAATTTACAACAAAGTTGCATCACTAACTCAAAATCGGAATTTTTTTACTTCCCTCCATTTAGAAGTAGGCAATCAAATTGTTTTGTAATTAAAAGCTTAGTTTTATTCCCTAAAGTTAGTTTGTATTATGCGTGTGTATGGTCATAGGCAACTTAGTATTATTTAATTCCAGCAAAGAGGAGGTGGAGCGCTGCAAGCAGAAGGACCTGCTCACTGAGATGCTGGCCGAGATGGCAGGAGAGTTCCCGGCCCTGGAGAGGGTGTTCGTTCGGGAGAGGGACATTTACCTCACGCATTCCCTGCAAATAGCCGCTGCCTCTAAAGGTACTATATATTATTACATATACATTACAGTGCAACATGTTGTGACACTAATGTCAGTGTATGATGGTTTTACTCCTTAACTTCTAAAACCTCTTATATGGGATGCAGGTAATAATAACAAAGTGAATAATTTTATAACTTTTGAAAAAAACGGACATTTTCAGGTGTATTTCACCACTATTTTCCATTTGTGATGGATTCACCGCCGAACTTTTAAAACTTCTTATATGTAAAAAATCGACTATGGAATTTCGAGGGACCAAAAAACAAAACTTCTTAAGTGGGAACTTCTTATGAGAGTTTCACTGTATGTACTTTTCATATCTTCTGGCAGGGGTTAAACCAGATCCCTGGCTCATTCTAGGGTATTATGCTTGAGTAGCCATTCGTTGACTATAATATGGTCGGAAATCTGCATAGCACTGCATTCATACACCGCCGAGTCTTTTAGACCACTTTGCATCATATATACCCCCATAGGTTTGGGAACACCTTATTAAGTTGATGGAGGACCAGAATTTACGGGGCGGTGACAGCCTAGGCGATCTCTTCACTTCTTTTTAAACAATTTTTTTTTTAATTTCAATTTTTGTGTCAAATCAAAGCAGTTGCCTCTCAGTTTTTATTTATTGTTTATTAGGATCATAGTGATAACAAATAATAGTACATATTAATAGAAGCGAAAAGTAAGGTCATCAATCCATTTACAAAATGTTCTCGTCATGCATTGAGCATTGGATACAAAAAGTAAGGTCATCAATCCATTTACAAATTGTTCTCATCATGCGTTGAGTATTGGATACAAAAAGTAAGGTCATCAATCCATTTACAAAATGTTCTCACTATGTGTCGAGTCTTGGATACAAAAAGTAAGGTCATCAATAATGTCCATTAATTTTATTATGTATTTATTACTGGGCGTTGAAGATAATTCCATCCAACATTAACGCTGAGTTGGAGTGAATGAATGTTGGAGATTTTCAACTGTGATACATATTTAACATTTTCTATAGGACTGTTTTTTGTGTTCCGTACTTAGTATATCCTCCCCATTTCATAAAAATATAATGTCAAGTGTTGAAAAACAAAATCAGATATGATGTTTTATGAGAAAAATAATTATATGCACCAATAATGAAAATCAGTAAAATAAAATATTTATGTAGGTACTTTTAAAGATATTTTTGATCATATCGTTAACCCATGAGCATCCAAATGAAACACTTTTTATGCTTTTATATAGATTATAATTTTATGTGGGAAAAGTTTAAGTAGCCCCAATGGGGCGGGCAATATGCCGATGCAAAAGAAGTGCAGCCCCCCAATTTTGGCGGCAGGTATGACGATGGGTTAATTGAAGAAATATATTCCTTTACTAACACTAACTATTAAAACTTGTAAGATACAATTATTAATAAATGTCATTTTACATTTAATTGAATTCGGAAGTACAACAATAATTATTATTAAACTGAAAAACAAATTGAAAATATACACCATAAGCCTTTAAGACCAAACTAAACATGTAAGAGATTGTCATGTCACTAACCAATAAAATAATAAATACCGATTTCCTTCTATCAGGGTATACATACCTAATAATAATTCTGTCATAATCAAAGATATTAGAAGAACGAGATGTGCTATCAGCAGTTCATACTGTGTGGAATTGCTTTGCCGAGTGTCGCCGGTTTTGTTCACCAATACTACTGCACACCTTCGCTTACGCTAAGGTATCCGCACTAATACATAGAACAGATTTCTGTGCGTACACGTCCCGATACCGTTCAAAGTACCCTAATTAGGTAGTACTCCGCCTACGGTCCGGCGGCCAACATAGCATATCTCGTTCTTCTAATATCTTTGGTCATAATGTTGAAAATATTGGAGTTGGAAAATATATTAGCTTAGATAAAAAAAAACTTTAAAACGGCTAAAAGCTATTCTTTGCTTGCCATTATATATTTGCTTGATGCTTGGCGCTGCGTATCGGCCATATCAGAAAGAAAAATCCAAAAAAACGCCTAGTAGGAAGGACGTAATCAAAAGACCATTCCAAATTACGCATAACATTGTTCACAAAGTGTGTAAACTGTCAACACTTTTTATTTATTAGGCATCAAAGTTGAAACAATACAGGTAACATAGCCAGATGAATTGATTGCGTTGCGTGTAGTTATTACACTTTTTTATTTATTAATTACAAAAAGATACACGAATTACAAATAAATATAATACAGTTATCAATTACATAATATATATCTTTGATGTACCCCCATAAATAAGCAGGGCTTGTGTAGATGGGGGGTAATACATTCATATATTCTAACTGTTGATTTGAATTTTTTCAATGGCGTTTGTCGTTGAAGGAATGTAGCTATTATTTTCAATGGCTAGTTATGTATGTATGTTATGTGTATTTCTAAAAATGAGTTAACTTTTTTATTCCTGTTTTGTTTCAGCTGTCAATGGTCCAATGAAGGTAGTGGGTGTAGTGGGTATTGGACACCTCCAAGGAATTCTGGACAACTGGGGCAAGGTCACATCTAAACAAATCCCACCAATTATGAAGTAAGTTTGCCATTATTTTGCTGCTTCTTATTCATCAAGTCAACCCAGTAAAATATCTCATTGGGTCTTTGTATTTTTCTTCTAAACAAAGTCAAAGTGTTTTTAAAAAGAATTTTAACCTGGTCTTGTTATGAAAACATGGTAATGCGCCTAATCTCCAGGGGAAAGAATATATTTTTATTACTACAAGTAGCATGTGAACCTCGCCCAGACTGTCTTAGTGAAGCAACGAGTCCCCGACACTTTAATTTAACCCCTCAGGCCTCTGGCATATTCTGTGTATATACACTTTGTAATAAAATGCAAATAAATGGAATATTTCTGAAAGTATTTGTAAACTAAAAACTGTTTTTGGAAGGTGATAAAATACGCTTTCAAATTTTAGTGTTAGAAATGAACATAGTTTTTGAAAATGGGTCTCCTTACGTTTTTTCATCTACACACTGAACTAAAATTACTGATAAGAAAAAAACACACACATTTTATTAGACAAATATATTATAAACATTATAGTTTATTTATTTATTTATTGTTTGTTTGTAAATATTACATAATACAATTAATGTACTTAAAATGTCCAACTAGGCGATTGCCCGTTTTAGGACATTCCAATATGATAATGTTTTTACATGTAAATTATAGTGTTGACTATTCTGTTGTTAAAATAATACATATGTATTAGGGTGTCCCAGGACATAAGGAAGAATTTTTTTTTCATGAATTTAAATATGCATACCCTCTTATTTTATTCCATTTGATCCCAATAACTCATATAATAAATATTATTTTGATTAAACACCGGCAACCCGTGCCGACTTGATGCCAAACATATGGTACAGAGTTAATATGGAAGGATTTTCAACTTTCATTTTTGTCGGATAAATAAAATTTAAAAATGCACAAATTCATTTCATTTTTAAAAATGGTTTATTGATTAAATTTTTTCTTCATAGTTTGTTTTTTACAGTCAGAATAAATCTTCCGGTGTTCCTGAACGCATCGTAACAAAAATTATTTTTGTTCCTCTTCGACCGTGAGATTAAGCCATGAAAATCTTGCATTAACTTAACAGTTCTTTCAGCTGTATCATTCACTACCCTCAGCGGTGACACCTTCTTTCTGACTTCTCGATACGAAGCATTATTTGACCACATCGTAGGTAATTCGTTAAGAAAACTGGCATCTGTTTTCAGACAATCAAACAAATACTTGCTCTTGACTGAAATGAAGTCGTAAATATTTTTCTTTGAAACAAAAGTCACTAAATTATGATATGAACAAAAACCTCAATACAAAACATAATTTAAACTACTTAATAAACTTACCATACAATTTACCATCAAGATCTTCCTTCGATGGGATGTAACGTTTGTCATGGGTTGATAAATTTTTTTTTTGATATTTCGAGCATTTTTATTTTAGTTGTTTGATCCACAGCGTCGTCAAACAGCTATAAAATAGATCCTTCATCGGTCAAATACCATAACTGCTTACTGAACAGAAATAAAGCTGCTATTGAGATGTTTTCATCAATTTTTTCTTAAGCCTTCATCGATTTCAAAAAGCACAAGTCCTGGTAAGGTGCTTTAACTGCTATAATACATTGTAGCCATGGCTTGACATAGGATGTTACTATGAACAGGCAAACGTCTAAAAGTGCCGCCTTATCCTTACCGGTAATTTTAAATTGCACACAAATTAATGATATTTTCAAGGAATAAAGCGCCTTTGCCATCCATCGAGCACCTGGAGGCCGAATCTTAAATTTTCTCGCTGTATCTCCTCCTAAAACTATCACACAGAGCTCTAAAAACTCTCAATAGTCATCTCCAAGTATTTTTGTTGTCAGTGCAGTACGGTAAAAGTCAAGCAAATCATCGATTTCGGAAGCAGTTAGGTGCAATGTGAGATTTTCTCTGTAGCACTGAATTTTATCGGGATCAACATTTTTACAATTATCTCGATACTTTTTGAAGAGTGGTATGTCAGGGCTTGTAGTCACTTGACTGATTTTTACTTCAAACACAGCTTTTAATACCAACTATGGCTATATTTGGTATATATTGACAGTTAAATTTACTTTCCGGATATTGTAGAACAAAACTTCAAGAACTTGTCCATTAGATGGCAGTTTAGAACCCGATATTTGGTGTTTTACGACTCCTATTAAAAATATACTCCTTTTAGAAGTGCGTAAATCTAACAACATCTTGCCTGAACGAGTGATTTTCGTTTACTAACAAAATAGCAAGTTACTACAAGCTCATCAACACGTTTGCTCGCTGGCGTCTTAATGTACAAGTACTGACATCTTTCGATGCAAGTCGGCACGGGTTGCAGTTGTCCAAAGTAAACAAAAAAAATATTTATAAGTGTTTTGTCATTATTAAAACAAAATTAGAGGGAATGCGTTAAAAAATAACAACTTTAAATTTTTTGGGACACCCTAATATGTATATACATATTCTAGAATACTTTCAGTTATACCATGATATATTTTAATATTGTTTAGCTGACATAATAAACTAAAGAAATATTAATAGATAAAAACAAGAAAATGAATTTGAAAATGAAACTGAATTGAAGAAATTCTGTTGGTAAAGTAATACAAATGTATATTCATAATCTAGTATACATTCAGTTATACCACGACATTTTTTTTTTTTTTTTTTACTATTGTTTAGCTGATATAATAAACTAAAGAAATATTAATAGATAAAACAAGGAAATGATAAATAAAAAAAATTAAAAAATTAAAAAATGAAAGTAAAGAAGGAACTTTTCATTTAAGGAAAAATATCACGAAGAATTGAGCAATTTTCGAACTTACTTTATGTAAAAATACAGTTCCTGTAATGCTAATATAATACCAATATAAATTAAAATGTAAAAAAGAATGTAAAGAAAAACAAAGTTTACAATTCAATTACTGTTTTTTAGCATATTCTCGCATTCAGTTACTTCACTTGTTGTCTTTTCATATAAAAATAATTGATAAAAGTTTCATAATTTTTTTTTTAAATTGCGATCGGAATTTTTGGTTTTATAGAGGTGTACATTTTAACCGTTTGATTGCCAATCGTCGACTTTCGTCGATTCGTGTTTTAACGAAGATTGCCGATCGTCGATTTCCGTCGATTGCGTCAGTCGTGTTCTGATTCGCGCGTACGTCGGGTGTGGTGCTGCGGCGTTGGTAAATATTATTCTAATATTATCTTAATAGTTGTAAGATCGTAGTAAACTGTTTAAATTTCAGATTCATTCATTATTTTTTTTATTTTAGTTAATTGAAAATCGAGGGCGTCCTCTGAAATGTCTGACAGCGGGAGCGACGATTTCCACTCCTCTAATTCAAGTTCGAGTAAGAGTAGCTCTGATGAGAGTGATGTCATACCTGTGTTTCCCAACCGCAGGATGCGAATTTCCAGTAATTCTTCGGATCGTGACCAAGAAATGGAGAGTAACACCGGAAATTACTCATTTTCAAATGTACCTCCCGGAACCAATTTTTCTACCGAAAATTCTCATTTTTTCGAAACGCCTGGACTTCGGGATCCTCCTCCGCGTGATTCTAAACCAATATCATATTTTGATTTATCGAAATCCTTGAAAAGTCAAAGAATTTATGGGGTTTTAAAAAAATATATAGTTTCATAAAAAATAATGTTTTTTTAGTGGCATTTTACAAGCAAATGTATGAATTTTTTGGCACTCAAACGGTTAATACTTCTTTGATTATAGATATAAATTGTGGTGTTTTCTCTTTCTAACTCCTTCATTTGATATTTCTCACCATGACAGTAAGGAGGATGCAACAATTCCTATGAGACCATAATACCATCTGTTTCCAAAAGTGAAAAATTGTCCCGTGAGTAAGGATCAGGAAGTAAAGTGAATGCCTTTTATCACAATTGTTGTATTATTTGCAGAATTCCGCCCCCTTCGATGTCCAGCCGAATAATGAAGGTGTCCATCAAGGTTGCTTTCGTAGGATTCATAATCTACGCTGGATACAAAGTGATACCGAAAAAATGGCTGCCCTAGATACCGACATTCGTCATTTACTTTTCCCTTTCAATCAGGGTGGAACAGTTGCCCAAACTAAATGTCTTCTCGAGCCACAGTTCATTTTCTGGCTCAGATCTTCCTTTTGCTTCATCAACGATTCTAACTATCTTTTTATGATGTTATTCTTTTTCTTATTTTAAATGGTTGACTTATTATTTTGAATATTTAAAATATTGTCTCCTTTAATGTTACGTCATCGAGTGTACATAATATATTTGTACCACAATGGAAATCTACTTATATATAATAAACTACTCGCAGAACAAAATAAATCTACGAAAAATAAATTGCCTTAAATATTGCAAACTTTCAGTTATGCAGAAAATTAAACAAATTTATCAGAAAGAATATCGATAGGAAGGATAGAAGTATTGGAATTTAAAAAATAATGAAACAATTCTAATTATTAATTTGATATCTCTAATATAAGTTTAATTATTATGTGCATTTCTTTTTATATAATAATAAATAACTTCAGTGTGGCCCAATTGACGCATTCGTTAAAAGTGCATTTGAGATAGATTTGCATCTTTATTAACACAAGCAGCCTTGTTATTCCTTTTTTTGCAATGCATCGTACTTAACCATAATGATATTTACTAAGTATGTATGAAGGTGTTTTTCATATTAAATTGATTTCTTTTCATCACTGCACCAAATTTAGATTTTTGCACAATAGATGATTATGTACTAATTTTTATGTGGTTAATTTTAAAAATGCAAACAGCAACTATATATTTGTAACTTAACAAGAGTCAATTAATTAATTAGATGCTTTTTTTCATTTTCACCATTTTCTTTTTTATCAAGGTCAATAAAATTTATGTTAATGTTTTCTCCGTACAATATTGTGTCCGTATCTAAAATAATATACATATTGAGATGTTATTTCTTTAACAACAAAAAAACCTTTGGGTTTCAAGCAAGTTGTTGATAGAATAAATATGTTGCCCACAATACAAACAAACATCTCACGTTTGAAAAATTTTTAGGAGAAAAAATCTGTTTTTTGCCAGATTTTTATTACATTTTTCGCTAATGTGATTTTAATTACGCATTTTTTTATCCCGAAAAATGTAATAAAATGTCTAAGAATTCTGCGGAAAAAACTGTTTTGCCTCCTAAAAAAATTTCCAAATGTGGGATATGCCTGTTTGTGTTCTGGGCGACAAATATTTTAATTAAATGCTTTATTTTTTAATGTAGATTTTACAAAATTTGATTAAATTGTATAAAATAAAAGTTGTTTTGTTATTGATTTATGGTAGGTAATTATTATGAAAATATAAAATATTTCATTGCAAAAAACATTTCTCGTTTGTCCTGGTAGCAGCTTCTATTTCCAACAGTAGCAGAAGAGTCAAATATAGTATGTACATACATAATAATAACATATCTAATAATAAAACATCTTATGGTAATAAAATGTTTTATATAAGAAATTTATTTTAGAAATCAGTTAATACATTTTTCATAAAAATAAATTCATATTTGTCAATACTTAGCACCTGCGTTAAAAATCGTAATTCAGTCATGGGGTGTAGGATAAAATGATTATTAAAAACAGGTACAGACTTTTCACTGTGCATAAATTATTTTAAGTTAGCATGTTGGTACCAATTGCGGTTCAACCCACAGGACTTGTAGAACCTAAATTTAACATATTTACTTTACAAAAATATAATTCTCAATATTGTACCCCAATGATCATAATATTATATATAATTGATTTATCAAATTGTTTTGAGGAGACCTTGTCGTCAAATCTTACCATAAACTTTGGTAAAATATAATACTACTAACAAAATAAAAAAGGTTAAAATAAAATATATCTAGAGAGGTTGTACAAACATATTACAGAACAGTGAATTTCTGTGGAATGTGTAGGAAGACAGATTGGAAGAAACAAGCTGAAATTCTAAGTAAGTACCTTAATCAGTCTAATCTCAGTCTCATATTGATTTATTATGTTTTAAGTACTTTACATATTAAAACTCAACATAAAACTGAATTTTAAAACTGCTAGATTATATACTAATATAATATAATATAATAGATTCACATAATTCACGGTAGGCGTAAATGATGTGTGGTGTGAAAAACCCCAATATGTAATATCTTCGAGATAGTTTGAACTTTTTATGTGTGATTTTCTATATCTTTCTCCGACAATTATAGTTTTTTATTTGTAAACATTTTAAAATCTAACTAATGAATAATATTTATGAAATTTCCTTTTTCAATAGAGTATTAAACTCTACCTCACTAACGGTGTCAGATTTTTCACTTCACTAATGCCGGATTAAATTAACAATTTCACTGATGTAACCTAATTTTGTGTTTACAAAATAATTCTAATTATGTGTATTAAAATAAAACAAATTGATAATATTAAATAGCCAATATCATTAAAATTTAGATCTGTAAATTCTACATCTTTATAAAAATCATATTTTCAGAACTAAGCGTTCAACGCACATCTGAATCCTAGATTCCCGGCCGAAGAGTCAGCAGTATTCTGTGATCTTGCACCACATCTGTAGCGATAGCAGTAGGACTCGTGGCAGAGATATGATCCTCCTTTCTTTACTCTTTCGTTAGTCTGTAAAGAAAGTAAACAATCATTTTAAAAATATAACAATAACTTAGTAAATATCACTCTTATTTTGTATACTTAATGCCAACCAACCGGGTTTCACTACAACTGTAGCTTCTTCAGGGCAGTACAAAACTTAACTGAAATCTACAAGTCACCAATGTGTTATGTACCAATATATTAAGCTTTCACATAGGGTTGGAAAGAAAATCGCAATAAATAATGGTTGTCATGCAAGTATGGTCAGTAATATCCTAAACAAAAAACAAATAAAATTATTGAGTAGTAAATTTTTATTCAACAGTCCCCTCATAGTAATAATA
Organism: Hesperophylax magnus; assembly: GCA_026573805.1. Taxonomy (NCBI): domain Eukaryota; kingdom Metazoa; phylum Arthropoda; class Insecta; order Trichoptera; family Limnephilidae; genus Hesperophylax; species Hesperophylax magnus. The sequence continues at coordinate 3,266,016 of JAIUSX010000002.1, forward strand.
ATATAACAAATAATTATAATCAACCTTACCAATGGCGTAGAATCTTGTACATCAATAATTTTTCTCAAAAAAGCATAAAAAATCTCCCTTCAGATATCAAACCAGCATTTTACAGGTAAATTTTTAATGAACGAGAAAGACTAAGGATAGTTTAGGCTACTCAGTTATTTAATCACCCCGACTGAGTGATTGTATTTATTAAAAAAAATAATGTTACTTTTTTCATTATTTATCAAAAAATTAATGTTACTTTTTCATTATTTTTCAAAAAATGAATGTTACATAATTTACAGAAGATATAGTAATTATTTCACCTAATTTAATACTTAAGATGTACCACCATAATAAAGCTAGGCTTGTGTGTATGGGGGATGTGTCATTTAGTTCTTTATTTTTTTATGTATATGCCAAAGTTTTATTTATTTATACTGGGTTTTTACAGATGTTCTCACTTACATGAGAATTATCCAGTTACAAAAACTCAGTAAAGTTACAGGCAAAAGTATTCACTTTATATTTTCAATGTGTTTTTTAATGTGAATTTTAAAATCTTTGTTATTTATATTTCGGGTACTTTCTGATAATATAAATATATCATCTGTAAGTGGCTTCACCACAGTTTGATAATTCTTTCAGAGAGCGAAACAGCTGTCACATGTAATAATAATATTACTTAATATGTAAAAGAAAAATCACAATAATAGTTTGGGCCTGGCCGCTTGACCCAATGGGTGAACTCCTTCATTAAATTATTAAATTATTTTTATCTGTAATTCACACTGAGACAAATTAATTAACCCACGAAAAAACTGTTCTTTAGTGTTAATTTAGACATCAAAATTGATAGACCAGCTCATCGGGGAAAGGGGAACAAGTTGTGGGGAGGCAGCGTGACCCTTTCTGTGATTTGTCAATAAATGAATCTAACAGTATACAGGCAACTTACATTGTAATATCACTATTTATTCCTCGAAAATAAAATTATGCATTACTAGTTCTTTTTACAATGGCACACAAATTAATGGTTGCGTAAAAAACTTAACTACAAATCCTAAATCTGGTAAACGAAAGTTAAGGCTTGTTTCCAAAATTGAATATTTGGTTGCACTATTTAATTCGAAGACACTTGTGATATAATTTATCTACCTCACTTATTTTTAGCGTCGCTGCAAACTGCTCCCTTACTTTTCTGTGCAGGGTATGGTTATTTCAATGTGCACTCTTCGGCGGTCAGCGTGCAAATGATGTCGTAGTTTATTCAAAGCATTCTCGAGCCGTGGGTTGCCTCCAGCTTATTAAAATGATACCCAGATATCATGTTAGGTCAAGACTTATCAGTTTGAATGTCTATAGTAAATAATACCTTCTAGAATCATAGCTGTGGATTGAAAAAACGTTTTGACCTTCTGTAAAAAATTATATCACTGTGCTTGTTGGCGAGTTTTCAGTGGAGCAGATAAAAATACAACTTGATAAAATTAAATACTTATAGTGCGGCGTGGCAATCCACCAACATTAGTGATCTACTAAAAAATCACGCCCTTTCTACGCATAGCAAGAGATGTGTGTCTGCGCACCTTGAGGTCTAGCTACAATAGGTTAACTAGGAAGCATATTATGCAAATGGACAGAATAAGTGTACCTTTTTATCAGCCCAAAAATCGCTGGTCCACTCCCAGACGTTTCCTGCCATGTTATAGAGGCCGTAGCTGTTCTCGGGGAATTGGTCTATTGGAGCTGTTCCCAAAAAGCCGTCTTCACCCAAATTTTCGTCTGGAAACTTTCCTTGCCATATGTTGGTCCTTTAAAAATCATATTATTTTTACATTAGCAATATATAATTTATACATTCACTATTTGTTTGTTTTACATTAGCAATATATGTTCTCATCAATGAGAAGTCACAATTGGCATTTTTCAAAACCCAATAAATGCTTTACCCAGTTTCGCATATTCCGTATTATTGACTTTTTTTGCAGTTAAGCTGTATGTGAAATTTTTTTAACCTTTTTTGTATGTAATATGTTCAATTTACGTATTTTTAACAATAGTATCTGAGTTTTGGTTCCATGATAACTCAACTAAATTACAATTCAACGCACCTTTAAAATGTGATAAAGTCATTAAAAGCGATGAAAAAAAACTAAACTATAAACCTAACCTATTTAACTCAGTTTTTGTTTCACCACTTTTCATGACTATTATTTTTTTAAAGGCGAGTAGAATTGTCATTTTCAAGAGTTATCCAGTCCCCCTCAGTTTTATTATCTTTACTCACTTAGATACAAAGCAATTGAAAAAAAAGCATATGAATCTGGAAAAATTTTACCTCGAATAATGTTGAGTTTTGAAAAAATGCTCCTCAATTGTCATTGACACAATACAATTGATATTGACCGTCTCCAGAGAGCTTAAGAGAAATACGATTACAACGCTGATTCTGAATATATAATTTTTATTACACAAAGAATCTATAAATAATAACGTAATTTAAAAACAAATAAAACCCCATCACATTAAAACACACCGTTTGGTTGGTACGACTGAATCTGCTGATTTTGACATCACAACCAATCTACGTGAGTAATATATCTATGGTCTACAATGTCCGTATCAACAGTGGGTGAAGCGCCTCAATTTAGCGAGCCGGATCACTAGTTCCAGCACTCTGTAAAGATCCTATTCGGTGAACCGAGTAAATTAAATGACAGTTCCCCTCACCAGTTTCTCTCTCCCGGCCCAATATTATTGTAATCACCTTTTGTATGAATCAAATGAAATCGAGAAATCCTCTGTTTCTCTCCTGTTTGGTCTGTTACATAATGACAATAAAACAAGTAGTTCTGTGAACAGTAGACCTCGCTTACAAAAATGTATATTTCTAATTTTCTCTTATGTTAAATCAAAACCAAAATCATAAGATTTGTGTGTAAGTACTTAAATACCTACCTACTTTATTAATAAAAAATAAAATTTCACATTTGAAAAAAGAATGTTTTCTGAATCATTAAAACAGGCACCATCTTGAACCGGTACTTAAGAAACAAATCTACAGACAGATGAAATGCCAAATGTTCTAACATAAATCAACTATCTTTCGTGTTCGAGTAGTTGAGTTAAAACAGGACTTCCCTAGGCTCAGTTAATTATAAAATGAAAAAAAAAAGTTTTTATATGTTGGGTTACTTATTAAAAATCGATTGGTGTGTAGTGTTAACTACCTAGAACAATAAAAATTGAAAAAATCATATTCAAATTTACTGCGCCATAAAAAGTGTAACAATATAAATAAATTATTTTGTGAAATGAAATATAACGGTAGGAGAATAATAGTTGAACGTAATATATTATACATATCTACAACAATTTTTTTTATACTAATGTAATTACTCAATACTAAGATTATTTTTTCAACTATTATTTAGATAGCAATGATTTACTGAAAATAAACAATGAACATTACATAACTCCTCTTATTAACATAAACAAAATAATATGGCCGGAGCGCTGAAGTGTGCACGCATACTATGAATCCCTATAATAATAATAATAATTGGAAGACTTGTATAGCGCAGTTTTTGTGCAAAATCACCTCAAGGGCGCTGTACAAACTTATAATACATTTCTACAGTGATCTATGTAATTACTTAACTATTTATGGAGATAATATACACCACAATACTTACCTGGTAGGTCACATGAGATTAACACTTAATTAACATTATCTAATTGTTTATTATCGAAATTTAGATACAGGATTTAGGACATTATTGGAAAATTGAATACAACTGGACTTTCTCTCAGGAATGGTATATTTCATTTAAGGGTACGATAGCTTAAAAAGGTAAGTTTTTAGTTTAGACCTGAATTCTGTTGGACCTGTAATGGATCTTAGTTCCGGAGGGAGTTTATTCCAAGCCTTCGGCCCAGATACTCCGAAAGCGCGATCACCAAACTTAGTATTTTGCTTGCGCATAGGCTCTATCAGTCTGCCTACAGCTGATGATGTTGCAGATCTAAGAGTTGACTGCCTCAGACCAGTGTTTTCCGGGACTATATTATTATGTTGTATCTGTGATCCAACGATGAATCAGGATCAATAGAGACCCGCGAGTCGTAAGAGCCGTTGACCAATCAGAAAGATTTTCGCTCACACGGATCACCGGGTCGCCGACTCACAACCTCACTCGTACACAAAGATCCGTGAAGAACGGCCTTTGTGAACCGGATCTTACGGATCCATATGGAGATCCAGTTCACTGAGCCGAATCATTGGCGAACGACTTACTTGTTATTTTTTTAATGATAAACTAATGTTTATAAGACAAGGTTTTTTATGCATAGCACAAAGGATATCAAATTATTTTTTATTTATTTTTACTCGGGAGATATTTTCAATTTGTATGGATATTTCAAGCGACTAATTATTGCTTATAATGACTTACTTGTTGTTTTTTTTTATTATTTTGTTGTTTCATTGTTGATGGAATTGAAATATTATTTAGGCGCCTATAATAATTTATATTTTAGAAAATTAATGATAGTGATTGGCATTGATGTAGAATTGATGGATAGTGTTAAAATCAAAACACAATTTATATGGTAATCTGCTTAAATAATATTATGCACATTTGATATTATTATTGTTAACTATAATGATATATATTATAATGTATACTGCACATTGAGATATATACCTCATTGGTACCACAAAGGAAAAATTCTAGAAACTCTCATGAAAATTTAAAAGAAAATATGCAGTTGAAACACAAAGCTGTAATCAAACTTACAAGTACAATAGAGGTTAATTTTTAGCAAGCATTTATTAGAACATCTAAATTAAACTATTGTACTTGAATCAAAATGTTCCTCAGAACAAAAATTCAGTTGATCTAAGTGATAAAGAAGTATTTTTCAAATGGTTAGTTTGATGGCGTCACACAATTTATTTTGAAGTAATGCATTTTTTAAGCACCGGTAAATTGTTTATCAGGAGCGGTCAATGATGTATTTTTGCACTTTGGCTCAATACAATAACATTAGTGACGAGATGCAACGTAACATTTTACCTAGTGTTCTTCAATGTTAAAAGTAGGTAATCTTAAGAATAAAAAACGTCTTGAATCCCATACAAAATACAACACCGGTTGGAAAAAAACATAGGCTTTTTGAGACTGCTGACTGGTGACTTCAAACGTCACGTCCATAGATTTGAAAAAATTAAAAATAACTAGTAAAACTAACTATGTACAACAATAAAACAAATATACCGGTATTTAATACAGAAAAAAAGGGTATGGAATTCCTTATTATCCTTCAATTTAGCAGCAAGTCATTACAAATAACTATATTTCAATAATCACTCAATGTAGCAGCAAAGCACTATACCATATCATAAATGCAGAATAACGTTGTAGACAAAGTCATTATACACAATATATTTTGTAGCTGGAAAATACTTAAAATGCAATTAGCAATAAAGTTGTCTCATAAAATGACATGTCATGTCTAGGTAAAATGTTATCAATTTTAAAGAACAACAATTAATTTTGATGTTATAGAATTGAAAATTGCTGTAAAAATGAGATGTTTGATTGTTTGGGCATGTAGAGCGAATGAACAAAGAAAGGAATGTAAGGAGAATATATAATGTGAATGATAAAAGTAGTTGGGGACACCCGAGGAAGACATGGCACGATCGAGTGAATCAGATACTTGAGTCGGGCCATGTCAGGAGTCAGAATAATAGAAGAGTATGTACGAATGTGAATGAGGCCAGGAGACCGAGTTGTTAGGGCGGTCCGCCCTCTCTGCCTACACCTGTGTGATTGTTAGTTAGTTAGCTAGTTAAATTGAAAATTTATATAATAAATCGTACCGATGCTTTCCTTGCGGCATTAGTTTATCTCCCCATGGAAAGAGTTTATCTTTCCTCCCTCCACGGCAGGCAGTTTCCCACTCGGCCTCGGAAGGCAATCTCCCTCCCCGGATTCTCCAGTTACAGAACATAACGGCATCATTCCACGACACGTGGATCACAGGATGGGTCATTCGATCTATGAACAAACAAATACTAAAGACCAATAGGGAGAAATTTCATTGCTGGCAACATGGATATTTAAATATCTAGCAAGCTCGGAGGATGTGCTAAAATGCAGTGTACAACAGTTATTGATCAGAGTTTCTGTGTCAATGTGTGGGCAGCTGACACAATGATTACATAATTTTAATAATACAAAGCAGAGTGGATAATTAGTCCTGCCTGTTAGGCCTAAAACAGCCTACAGCGTATTATACATTCATAACGTAAAACCTGGTTCGTTTTTGAGCACAAGTATGTTTAATAAAGCCCACACTGTACTCCTGCATTACAGAATGGGAAATAATTTATTTTTTTAATCACAGAAACATCATTATTAAGAGGATTGAACAATTAGGTTTAAAGTGATAGTTAAAGAAGAAAGCTTGAAAATTCATACACGCATTTTGAAGAAACTGGCTCACCTATGTGGTAAAATAACATTCACTTGGGTTATACCTAGACTAGATAGTATTTAATAAAAAAAAAAACAAGACAAAGACTAACCTAAAAATGACGAGCCTTCTCCCTCAGGCTGCATCCAACTGGCACCGGTTACTTTATACCACCACGGAGCTTGTAACACTCGGTAGTCTTCCAACTCCTTCTTCACGCTTTCATTTAAGAACAATGTAAAAACAAAACTATCTCCAAATAATTCTGCTTCGGACTTATAACCAGTTGCAGCTGCGAACGTAGCAAACTCTTCGTTAGAGACTTCATACTTATCAATATAAAAAGGTTTTAAGATGACTTTTCGTGCGGGACCTTCTCGGTCAGCAACAATCACTGGTTTGTTAGTTCCCACAATGTATTCCCCTCCGGGAATGAGAGACATTTTAGACAGGACTTCCTCTTTGCTTCCAGGTGTAAACTTTGATTTGGGTTCTCCGCTTTCTGAACTTTTTGGGGGCTTCTCTGGTCCAGAACATTGCTCACTATTTGCCTGATTTTCAATATATTTATTATGAGCTACATTTCCCTCCCTATTGCACTCACTAGACTTGGATCTTCCAACGGAACAACCGCACGATTCGGATTGATCAGAATTGACTTTAAAAATTAAACAAAATAATAATATTGCGTATATTATGGGACACGGTAGTATCATCTTGAAATATATTTGTACTACTCACATAAAACAGTAAGTAAAATATAACTTGTTGACGTGGAACAGTAAATACAGAAACCGGCGGGCTATTATTCTGTTGACTGTTCACTTTCGTTTGTCAAATTTGACATTACACAAAAATAAAGTTTCTCACGCTGTGCTGTAACTATACCATAATAACTTATGACACAGTAACAGACTAGTAAACGGGTTGATTTTAAGTCGAGCAAATACAAATCAACTCGCTGTCCACTGTTATGAAGTGTCGTTATTTTATTGCGGTGTGAAATTGCACACAGATCGTGCAAGAGGGCGTGCGAACTTCATTGCAAACAATATTTTCACAGCCTACCAAAATAAAACATGTGATCAGAATGGTAAACAATGTGATGTCTATGGTTCAGGGGAACGGTTGCCAAAATATCGATTTTTTACTACACGCCGCTTTAGCAGTAGATTTTAGGGCGAGAATTATAACGATTTATGACTGAAACTGTTATTTCTTTTTAATACTATACAAACCTAGTTGTGATATCTTTTTAAAATGAGTGATTCTTTAGTGATCAGTGAGATAAAAAACAAATTATCATCAAAAATAGACATCGAACCTGACGTAAAATCCACACCTACATCGCCGATGACAAGTCGGTGGAAATTTCGTTCAAATGGACTCGAAACAATTAAAAACTCAGCTTCAGAACCAAATGTGTCTGTTATTAATGAAACGATTAAGACTGCCGTCGCTGATGATAATACTAAAAGAAATTCCAAATCTGAAGACTGTTTACTTGACTTAGATAAACCTAATGACAATATTCTATCCAGTGCTTCCAAAGTGCAATCCTGTGAAGATAATACCCTCGACAAATGCAAAGAGGTAAGTCAATCATAAAAAGATTCTTCAACAGCAATTTGCAGCACAATTTCTAACAAATTATTATGCGCATCCGAAAACCGCGTTGACCGAGCGTTACGCGCCTAATTGTAAATATTATTGTTGTTGTAGAAGGTAGTTCGTCAGTTGCATTTTTTGATAACAATTAAAGTAACAAGGTGAAATAAACCAAGGATGCTTATAATAAGTTATGTAGTGATGTATTAGTCATTCATGTTATATGTTACATAATATTATTTGTGTTGCATGAAAAAATGATTCAACGGAAATCACGCAATGCAGTGACTATGTACTTAGTATTTAGGTACCAAACTTCGATTATTTTCACCCTTTGACGTCCAGTATGTTGATCTCACATGAATACCCTCGTATTGCATAAATTAGTCGTTTATTTTATTTAGGGGTGTCATGGTTTGTCCCCGTCCTTTCCATCGATCCTAGCCGTTATATTTGGGAAGGGCCGAAACGCACTCTCAGGCCCCAATTTCCACAAGAGAGCCTTTCGGTACCTACCTAAGTAACTTCAAAACATTTTTTTAAATAATATTTTGGTTTTCATTCGTTTGAAATATATTATTTAATAAATAAAAGTCCTATTTGACAATAAAAATGTGATTATTGTACCTATATGTTTAAAAGATTGGCGTAAAAATAATGATATTGTTAATTTATTTTCGAATTTCAACCAAGCTCCTACGAGAATGGCATAGCGGTAAGATATTTTACTCTGACTCAAAAGTTTGCTGGTTCAAATCTTAGCGACACTTAGATTTTTTCAGGGGATAAAGCTTTTAAATAAATAAAATTATGAATATTTACTATTTACCTCATAATATGTTTCTTCATCTGTGCCTTCGCTGAAGATCACCATTCAGACTCGAAAGCTATAGCTGTTTTTGGTAAATAGATCTGAATGGCCAGGTATTTCTCCAGGACTGTCTCTTCTCCTTCCCCTCCCCCATTCGTCTTTACAATATTCTTTAAAATTGGGGAGGTCATTTTTTCATTTGTTCCGGCCAGATGGTACTCGAAAAATATAGAAACATAAAAACATTTAGCACCATAACAACGATTTTCCGTGATGTTCATTTTCCGTTAAATTAATAAAATAAAATTCATTCCCGTATTTTCGCCATGTACATTGCGTATTTGGGCATTTTCGCCAAGTACATCGCGTATTTGGGCATGTTCGCCATGTACTTTGCGTATTTGGGCATTTTCGCCATGAACATTGCGTATTTGGGCATTTTCTCCATGTACATTGCGTATTTCGGCATTCTCGTCATGTACATTGCGTTTTTGTCATTTCCTACGATTTTTCATGGTTACGTATTGTAGAATATTGGATTTGAATTGGATTGAATATTTATATATTTTTAACATGCAAATTAATTTATTTAGTTCAATATAACTGTTGAACTGTATATTTTTGATTAATTATTTAGATCTGTGTGTTTTCACCATGTCCCATTTCTACAATAAATTAAACGAGGTCTGATTTAGTATTTAATTTTAGGTATGTTAGATTAATATTGATATCCCGGGGTAAAGTGCGCTAACTTCGGGAGGTGATTAATCTACATGATAGTAAAAGTAAAAAGATAAATAACTTTTCTAATTTAATTCTAATTCTAATTCAAAAGTTCATTTTCCCACACAAAAATATTTTTCTTACCTATCTTTTTTTTACCCAAAAACTACCTTAAAACATTAGAATTTCGATAAAATTATTAGTATTTTTTCTTCTAAAATCATGTAGAATAACCCTCCGAAGTTTGTGCACTTTACCCCCGGACATCTTTTTTAGTTTTTATTATAAATTTGGACTTGTATTGAAAGAAATCAAGCAAAACATTTCTGGTACAGAATCCTTTAGTTCCACTGCATGACTACATTTATTTATTTTTAATGCCCTTTTAAGAGCTTTTATCTAGGAATAGTTAATTAAACTATATATTATTTAATTATTATTACTACCTACTTAACAGTTTTTAATATTTTTTTATATCCAACTGAAGTGCCCCAACCACAATCTTTTGTATCTAAATTGAAGATGGCGACTGAAAAATTCACATTATTACCCTCCATTAGTATTCTGGGCAATGAGGATTACATATTATGGTAGTTAGTCCCAGAAATTCTGCACTGAAAAAAAACCCGACTTCTAGTAATCTGATATTGGTGGAAACTTATAAATAAAATGTTAAAGTAAGGTAATGAAAGTAGGTACAAAAATGATTAAAAAAAACATGTACAAATTTTGGCGAAAAATGCTCCCTTACAAGGAGCCAAACTTCTAAAAGTCCAAGCCCTCCGATTCTACTGCCATATTTTTATACCATGAATACACTTACCATCGGAAATATCCCCAATACTGTCCTGGTTCGCGCGTGAAGCAATGCCTATTTATATTTACCCCGTATTGACCAACGCGAATAATTCTGGTTACCAGTACCTACCTAAGCAGCGGGTTTGAAGCTTTCGCCAGGTGTTCAGTGTGTCGCGTGTTCTAAATTAATATATTCTCCATGGATTACGTTTTGGTGTGATGAATGATATTCACATTTTTAATTCAATGATGGGTAGATGACTAAATTAAGGCGATGCACTACGTCGTGTAATATTTTAAATTGAGCCGCTATCAATAACAACCCTTACGTAGATGGCGATAAGGTTTAAATTCCCGATAACACCATCCGCCTGCTTTGATTTATGCAAGAAAAAAACATGGCCAAAAAGTGCCTTTTATTTTATTTTATGGATGTTCAGGCATAAATATTTAATTTTTTTTCGATCATTTTATAAATAACTTAATTTGCCACATTAAACAATAAAATCCTAACCGAAAATTGGTTCGTAAGTAGGAGATTTTGAACTTTAAAGCAGTTTTCATAGGCCTTAATAAATTTTTTCTGGGCTTATAAAAACACTTATGTAAAAAATACTCGATTATTTCAAAGGCCAAGATGTATTCTACTTGCAGTATTAATTAAAGCATCTGAAACATTTCTAGGCAACCAAATTTTCAAACCAAAAACACACGATTTTGCATTACTACGTATGGCATCGCCTTAACAATAATTCTATAGCTGTGGTCCTATCGCTGAAAGCTGCTCTATAATCTTTCTTTCTCTAACTTATGTAGCGACAAGCTACTAGAATAATTCGCCTTAGTATCCACATCCCGCCGTCATGTGACCTACGTGTAATGCATCCCCATCGTGATACATACACAACTACACTGTCTACATAATATCATTGTCTTTCATTGGCTCTACCTGACATTACCCACAAACATTATGTTGCTACTATATCGTTTTATGATAAAAAAATATGAAGTGTTTCCAAGCAAGTACTATTAGCATTTGTTTCTAGATCTTCTAATATCTTCATCCTAAATTGTAACCTCTCTTTCTGTTACATATGTATACGTCGTTTATGAGAAATACGGAGAGGTTAAAACGGAGTTATCGGCGGTAGGCCTTTACGTCAACATTATTAAGTAGGTACGAGAAGGTAGGTACTTGTTTCATGTCTTGAAATTGTCTGAGCGCTGCAGATAGTGCAGATTTACGATAAAATACCAATTTTCTGCCAAGCTATAACGAGAATATCAGGTGATCTAGTCGAGTCTGGAAACGTTGGTACCTAAAGTTTGACATACTTAACTTTGCAGGCGGCCAAAAGTCTAGTGAATCCACGTTTTTCATTATTCGGCGGCAGTCATAATATTTTCAATAGGATTTCTTCTTTAAGTTATTTAACCCCTCCGAAAATCGCCATGTAAGCACTTTAACTGTCTTTAACGAAATGACATTTTACGAAAACTTTTTGTTATTACCGCTTCACAATTAAAGCTCTATAAATGAAACATTTCTGAACGTAGCCGAATAGTAAAAACTGTTTTAGAAAAGTTACAAAATAAGCTTTCAAATTATTATATTACAAATAAATATTAGCATTTTTAAATATTAAAATTTGGAACGCAAACATTAAAAATAGGTTAAAAATGACTCACGTCATGTTTTTAGGTGAAAATGGTACTAAAATCACAGATTATGTAAACAAAAATATTTATTCTATTGTATATATGTGTAATAAACACTTTTATCACCTCATTTTTTTATCATTTCATATAAAAATATTTTATAAAAATTTAATATGTGAAGCGCGCGGCGCTACCGGCAAACATTTTGCGCGGGTAAAAATGTTGTGTCAATTATGCGACTGTCAGCAGATTCTTGTTTTGTATTTCCATAGACAACTTGGTAGTGATGTGTAGCTTGATCTATAATCGACCTTTTAGTTTTTGTTTGAGGGATGTAACTAAAATAATAACGGAGTAAGAACGATTTCTATGGAGAGACACGCGTTGACGTGTAAACACGCTTATTGTACTTGACTGCTATCGTTATTTTATCGTGTATATCTGCTTACGTTGCTGACCGGTTAATGTTTTCTTTTAATGCTATAACGTGATAAACACGAGAAAACTTATAAAAAGTGATGTACCAAGCATTATTCTCAAAGTATTGGCATCCGTGAACATAGAAAACCTAAAAAATCGCCGATAATTTCAGTGTTCGGACGAGGTTTTTTTTTTTTTTTTATATTTTGGAAAAGTATTTTTTGAATTTATTCTTTTAAAATGCATAACATATAAAAAAATAATATTGTTACAAAAATACATAATGAATGACATAAAAACAAAATAGTGTAAAAATATGTTTTTTTAGTATTTCTACACCAATGAATAGGTACCATTATGAATACGGTTATGACTACCATTTTGATTTGCTGTATTTATTTTAATCCTGTCTTATATTCTTATTTAACTTTTGTCTTATTCTGTCATTAGAATTATTATTTATTTCTGAATTAATTGGAATGATCCGAAAATAATGAATTTGTTCGAATTAAGTCCGGAAATTCAATTAGCACTAGCATCCCTAGTACCTATCTATTTATCTTTCTAACGTACCTACATAATTACAATTATAATGTTGTTAGTTACCTCACCTCTATCGTGCATCGTACCTCACATGGAAGCTTTAATAAAGTCACTTCTTATTAATTGATACATATTTACATTACTATTGCAATGGCGTTCAATGATCTCCATTCTTATACTTCTGCATGGGTATGTGCCTATTTTCCAATCCGGACTTTCGATCGACGAAGCAACGCGCATTGAACTGCCGAGTCCGTCAATCAGACTTCAGACACATTCAATTCACAATATGTACTGATTTCTGATCTTGTGAAGTAAATCTCCCCTTCTGCCTTGCGCCATTTTGATGTTTGCCCTCGTAGACTGATTATTTTCACGTCAAATGAGTTTGTTTTTCTTGGTTCATCTGGTCTATGGCTAGGTCCCCCGCTCGCACAGTGCAGGCAAAACTGTGCGCCTCGAGCTAATTTAGATATAATTAATTAGGAGTACTCTTCGTAAAATTATTTGTGTGTAAGCAGTAATAGTCGATTGACAAGTTGTCACCAAAAATGTCTGGATAAATTTTACAAGGAAGAACATACCAGACCAGCGAAATTGAGCAAAAAGATGACTGGGCCCTTGGAGAAAATATAGGTATAAAATTCCTTCAAGACTGGGCTTTTAGCGAACATTTTCAAAACAAGAAGATAGGTACTTCAATTCTTTATGCTGAACACCTTCAAACATGTGTGTTCAATATCTATCGATTTATAACGTTACAGAGTAATGGAATTTAATATATTGTCATGTTGGTATAATATTCATTCATGTCACCAGTTACTCAGAGAGCTTTCAGAGAGTATGTCGTAGTACCTTATGCTGCTTATACATTTGCCAGCCAAAATGCGAGCCGAACCTCGAATTATGGGAAAGGAACGAAGCAACCGCAAGCGGCATTTCACGCCATTTGCTGTTGCTTCGTTCATAAGAACATTTTGACAAACATGGCAGACACCCAAAGAGCCATGGAAAGCCAAGCCGTGTGTCTCCTTGCGAGATAGAAAACCAACGAACGAAATAGAAGCAAGTTGAGATCACTTTCGCAATCTCCACGCTCAATTGGGACCACGTTGGGCATGTGGCATGGAAAACATATGAAATGAATTTCAAAGTGATTTCAAACGTCATCCAATCACATACAATGACATCTTTAGTTGGAGGAGAAAAACAGAGACCCCATCAAAGTATATGGACTGACGGCTTAACGACTCTCCAATTTAGTGAAACAAATTTATATTTAGAATTTAGTGTTAAGAAATTAATTCCATAAATCCCCAAAAAATCGATTTCTTAGTCTATATACTCCCAACGCAATTACATATTTCTGTCAATATTCTATATTCATGTTTTAACTTCTCATTTATAATACCTCATAATTTATATATATTTCATTAGCTCCACACAGGAGGCCTCGAAGAAAATAATTTCCCTCATGGTCTGTATCATCTTTGGGGAAGCTGTGTGGTCTGGGAAGGAAAAAGGTATGAGGGGTCGGTAGGAATCTGGGGGTCAGTGTGTACACTGTACACGAGTGTCGGACGTTTGAATTCATCCCTCCCACTGCGGTGCAAGGCGATGGGTCCAGTGGGTCCTGCTGGAGAAGTAAAAAGATCTCCCTCAACCAACCCAAATCCGGCCCGTCACACAGTAGGTGACCAGACGCAAGTACTAGACAATCCTCACCCCATGAACCCAGCACCCATGCCAAGTCACCAAACGTAGCGAACGGCTTGGGGTGACCTATGGCAGAGATTTTGGTTATCCATTTAATGGTTTATGATTACCCATACCCACCTCCCAAGTTGATTGATAAGTGAAAATCGTCATTTGTCAGAGGCATTAGAGGGCGGCATATTTCGAAAACTGGGCGCCAGAAGGCTAATGGAGAAGTTGTTTTGTTGTTGTTGGGCAAAATGGTGTTGTTTTTAAGAAAACCGCTTGGCTTTTCCCTAATCTATCAGAACGTTAGGGTTGAAAAATACGGCGTACTGATCAATAAACATAAAGCATTTACTAAAATAAAACTATTATTAAGAAATAATATATTTTCATCCTAATAATATCACAAACTAAGTAATCGTGAGGAACTTTGGCATTTCGTATTTTAGACATTTTGGATTTTAGGCATAAACAATATGTCTTAAGTCTTACTCAGAACGGAATAAATATTCGTAATCCCTAGGCAGTCCCTATGCAATATATCCAAAATACTAATTTCCGTTTTCTGTGCGTGAAGTGTTAATTATATTCCTGCGTAAAAATTTTCACGTTTAATGAACTCGAATTTACTTTTTTAACATTTTTTTATTAGTTTCAATGGCAAAGTTTGTACATGATGTAGGTATAAATTATAATAAAATTATAAATTCAATTTTTTTCAGTCCTTACTAGGGTTTCCTGTTCTGAGGCGGCCTGTAGTTTTTTAAACTTTTGTATTTAATTTCAAGTCGTCCTCATAATGTTTTTTAAGTTAATTATTACTTCTTTCTCATGTTTTTACTTTTATTTTAAATATATTCTTTTTCGTTATTTTTTTGTTTGATTTGGTACAGCATTGTATAATTTCGCAGCATAGAATTTATTATTTCTCTGTCCAAATGATGTATTCAAGCTGGAAGTAACCAGTATATTTTAGCTTTTTGCCCTGGTTGTGTATTTATTAGTTTAAATAAAATATTTTTTGAGTAAAGTTATTGTATATTGAAAACTTGAAAGTTTTTAAATATTTTTTCTGTCGGAGTTCTAATGTCACCTGTTTCTAGTGTCATTTATCACTGTTCTAATGTCACCTTGAATGTGTCGTTTTCAAAATTGAAACTTGGTTCAGACAATTAGTTATTAAAGTAAGTACCTAACTATTATCAGAAAATTATATTATTTCTATTAATTATTTAATAAGCAGGTATCTGTTAGAAATGTGTATTTATTTTGTTTAAATTTCGTAATTTTTCATGTTTACTCGGTATTTATTCGAAAAATAAGTTTCTGATCCGTTTCTATAATTTGTTAATAATTTTCACGGGTCTGCGCTATTGTGTGTTTGTTTACCCAGTGTCTCCATTGGAGCCCACTGTCCTTCATATTGCCCTCCGTGCTGCGCTTACCCCAGTGCCCTACTCCGACACCGCCAGTGCCCTGGTCTAGTCCAGCTCCAGCGTCTGTGATTCTGTGAACAGAACTGTTCTGGAATCTAAGCACTCACAATATATTTTATCTGTTTTTTGCTGGGCGCTACACACCATTCAATTTGGTTGGACGGTTGTATCAATCTGGTTTGAATTGAACGTAAAGTTGAATCGTGTGGAGATGCGTTGAATGCGATAAGGGGGCGTGGCTATCAAGTTGAACGGTTGTATTGCCGTAGCATCCAACCAGCCAACCGCCAACTAATTTGAATTGTCTCTAGGGTGGTTGAGCGGTTAAACCAACTAAACTCAGTCTACCTAGGGAGCGTCGTGCACAGTTGTTTGTGTTGTATATACAGAGTGTATCGGCAAGTACCCGACAAACTTTAACCAGCTATGCCTTAGCACATTTGGAGTAAAAAATGTTATGGGCGCTTTGCTGTCTGGTAACATTTTTTTCCATTAAAAACAAAAAATAAATAAAAAAATCCACACTCCGTCACTGTCGTTTTGCATTGTTTCTCGTGTTCAACAGCTGTTATTCGCAAGTGTGTCAAAAAGTGGCCTCGCTCTTTCGTACACACTAAATAATAATAGTTAAAAATGAGACGAATGGTGCCGTGCCATTTCGTTGTGCTTGTAAAAGCGCGCCAGGTGCGTACGTACATTATTCAACGAAACTCGAACAAAATATTGTCAGACGGGTTTTCAAACTTTGACAAAGGATAAAACATTGGTGACATGTGGTGAAAATATGAATAATAATTTTTTTATTAAAAAAAATGTTACCGGACAGCAAAGTGCCCATAACATTTTTTACTCCAAATGTGCCAAGGAATAGCTGGTTAAAGTTTGTCGGGTACGTGCCGATACACCCTGTATATATTTATCGTTTTGTCGGATTTTTTAACGTTATAAGAGATTACATTACATTAACTTGGCTTGTGGGATACTATACAAGATATACTTTGATAGCGATACCAGGAACGAAGGCCTTGTGATCCTTTTGGAGCAGTTCTAATGTATTGAAAAGGATACATCGAATGATTTATTTATTTTTTTAGTAGCATTATATAATATTTGATCATTTTTGCCTACGTTTGTCTTTTTCTTTTCATATTAATAGTTAACGATGCTACTAGAGTGATCGCAAATATTAGTATTTTGATAAAGTAGAAGGCATGCTGGGTGTGTCCCCAGAGGAGCAACTGATGAAATTTGACCAACCAACGCATTGTCCGTACGCAACACTCAACGGTTGAAACACAACGGTTGAACCAACCAAATTGAGTGATCTATAGGGGGTGTAAGTCTCGCTCTTCCCCTTTACTTTACAGTTTTCTGAGAAAAAATCGTTTAAGTTATTCGTTATTTATCATTAATTTTCTTCTATGATTGGATAACAAGACATATCTAACTCTTTTTAATATTTAAATCTGTACCTCAGAAGTCAAATGTCGGTTGTCCAGTTTTTTGTGAAAATGAGTTATGTATGAGACCGTTTTAGTTTTTTCAGTATTTACACAGGTATAGACGCCATACACGGTTGCCCTACGACAATGTGAAACTAAGTTAGATCAACATAAAAGGTCAGGTATCCCCACAATGTTCAATGAAAAAAATTTACTGTTTCCTCTCTCCTGAACAATTTCAAAATTGAGACAACCAAAGATATTAGAAGAATTCTAATATCTTTGGTGACAACCGACCTTTGACTTCTGAGGTACAAAAATGTACGTTGTGTTTGGCGGCCAAACAGGCTAATGTAATATTATAATAGTAGATATAATAATGTGGTTGGGCGTTTAATAATATTAAACAAGTTATTTTTCCCTTTTTTGCAAATATTAGGACAATATTTCGGTCATCAATATTCACTTATTTTTGTGTTTTACTATTCTAAAGATGTTTTCACTTAATGTTCTACTATGGTAGCATATTTTCATGAAACTAAGGCAGTCGTCCCATGGGTCGGTAATGAATCAACAAAATCCTTAAAAATGTCGCGCGATGTATGTTGCATGATCTCTGCACACGGCAGAATGATACGCTTTGTAGCTTGTCGCTCAGTAAACTGTAGGTATTGCAGATTTCCGTTTTCCCATTTACCGCCTTTACGTTGAATGTTATTATCTTATCAGAGTCAAATTGTCTAACTTGTACTATTATAAGGGTATTATTGTAACAGGTATATTATTATTATATATCAATTTTATAAGAGACCGAGAAGACGGCCAATGTAACAATAATAAACGTCCAAACGTCTATGAATCAAGTCAGTCACCATGTAACGACAAGGTCGTGGTATTTTTGGTCATATTATTAATGAGCCTAAATAACAAATACCTACTAAATAAATATTTTAAAATCGTTATTAACTGAAAAAATGTTCTTGGTTAAAATTTTAATTAGAAGTTCCATATGTGATATCGGCGGTGTCGCGGTAAATATCGTGCGCCCATTGAAACCTGGTAACGTTAACCGTATACGAGAAGTATATCGCATCACTCCCTCCCGCACCCGTTTGCACTGTGTGCACTGGGCAGGCCCCAATAAAAAAAAAATGGATCGGTGGGCTCTCGATCGACCAAACAGCCCGCAGTCGGTTTTTGTCGTTTCTTTACCGACCCGTGTGATAACTGCCTAACTATCCCCGCTCTCTCCCAAGTCGGTAAGGAATCCACATAATCCGGGAGCAGTAAGAATGCGGGCGATTGAAGTACGCCACACCGCTCCCGTCCCGCACCGACCCGTGTGATTGCTTATAAATAATTTGTTTGTTTTATGCAATGTTACTGCGTTGTTTTGAATCGTGTTCCGGGATGGCACGCTTCTGTTTGCAAATAATGCGACGAACTATCGTTACTGTTTTGCTAAAACATCAACATCCGTAATTCGTAATAGAATATAAAACAGCTAAAATTATAAACTGCAAAATGCATACGCTAGTAAATTGTATTTCATTTGTGTTATTTAACAATTTATTAATGAATTATATATGTACATATGTAGTGTATTTGCCGCACCTGCCAGAGTGGAAGATACTCTGGTATCTTAGGTATCGCCCTGTTGAAAGACCAATATTCAGAATTGAAACGTTGCTTGAAATGACTTTAGCCAGTTTGGTGAACAGATCTGAATAGCCAGGTACTTCCCCACCTTCCTCTTCCCTATTTAATTAGCCCCTCTTTATATTCACCCTCGCAACATACCCCAATTGGGGATGCCGTAGCCTAACCGGCTCCGGATGATAAATATTTGTCCATTTTTTTATTTGAAAGTATAAAAACCATATTCAGATTCGAAGAAAAAGAACTCCTGGCGATTTATACATATGACAACCACCCTTTTTCGGCAAGTGAAAATATTTTCATCCACGAGTTAGTAGGTACATAATATAAAATATATATAGGTACACAGGCACCTATTGGTTTATCAGTTTATCGTATGGAACCCATTCCGTCACTATAAACATTATAACAAAATGTCTATAAACTCAGTATCACCATACGTAAAACCTAAAGGCCATTATTTATGGAATGTGTATTTTCCTTGTGTGCCCAAAGAAAACAGACAGATCGATGTTCTGTAGACAGACGGCTCAGGGACGTGCCACTACATTTCTGTTTTCATTGGCGTTTTTCCAGAACAAAATGTTTATATTTGGTGTTTTTATGTACGAATAATTTTATTTAATATAAACATTTGATTCTTTTGTGCATTACATTGCAGGGTATTTTCGCCAGCGCTGTAAACTAAGTAGTTCGGTGAACAGTGAACCTCGCGTCCAGACAGCATATTTCTAATTTTCATTTTTAATTTCGTATAAGGAATTATATAATTTGTCTAATGAAACGTCACAACCTCAATGGTAATTCTTTTTTCAAACTTTTCCCATATTGAAAAAATGAGTAATACAAGATAAACACGACGATTTCACATTTGAGAAAAGAATCTTTATTCAGTTTCAGGTTCGATAATTCGGCGTTTATTGAAATATTGTTAACAGTCATACAATGTAACGTAAGCATCTACGATATATCGCTACATAATTTAATTTTTCTCACTAGGTGTAACCTGTTCTGAGGTATTTAACATTTACATATTTTTTAAAAATTTGTTACATTTTATTGTATTTGCTACGCTAGCTTACGCCGTGTACTGAAACATTAAAACGGCCAATACCCTGAAACGGAACAAATTATTTTGGGAGTTTTTTTTTAAATTATTTTTATTAGTTTCTATGGCAAAGTTTATTCATGATGCAGGTATAAAGCGTAATGTACACGTATACATTCAAAGTTTTCAGTCTTCCTCTCTAGGGTTTCCCGTTCTCTACTAGTATACATTCAAAGTATCCAGTCTTCCTGACCAAGGTTTCCCGTTCTCTACTCGTATACATTCATAGTCTTCAACACTAGGGTTTCCCGTTCTGAGGCAGCCTACAGTTTTTATTAGTTTCTATGACAAAGTTTATTCATGATGCAAGAATAAAGTGTAATGTATTCGTAAGTATACATTCAAAGTTTCACAGTCTACCTCCTAGGGTTTCCCGTTCTGAACAGTTTTTCATATTTTTGTATTTAGTTTCTGGTTTACACTGGATTCATAATGTTTGCAAGTTGACTCTGTTCTCTCAGCCATGTTTTTACTTCAGTTCACAATACATCCATTTCCTTTATGTTTGTGGCTGATTTGGTAGGGCATTATATTAATATATATATATAATTAATCTAATTTATAGTTTACACTGAATAAGATCAGTCTGGATATCAAATACGTTTTCTCCATCTGTATAATATGCTAGAATAAGTAAACTTCGTTTCCCTCTAAAATATAATTAATCCTGACTAATTTTATTTTGCCCTTGAAAATGGCACACACTGTAAAAAAAAGCCATGACACGTCACTGCAGCCACTAACAAAATAAAGAGCCGTCAGAGTATTGTGCGAGGTAACTGCCTCACGTTTGGAAATGTGCCGCTTTATAAATGTTCCTAGAAAAAGTAAAATATTCTCTTTTATGTTAGAACATTAAGTTATAGGTAAGTAGTTTCTGTAACATCTTGTTACACTAAAATTTTATAGGTGGTGTTAAGTACCTACTGACACACAGATGATTTATGTTCTAGTTACATTAGGTTTCAAATAGAAATACTGTACTGTATGTTCCTGTCTAGGAGGAATAACTCTATGTTCATCTTTATGAGATCTTTTTAGCACGCGATTGGCAACGGAGAAATCAGAAACAAAGTATAGGGTGTTCGCGGAGTAGCATTTTTTAAATATTTTCAACGCGAAGCTTGGGGTAGTACCTATTTTTTGCTTTACGAATTACAACATGACTCCTCTGATGACAATTGATAATGTAGTTTGTAATCATCCTAAGACCCAGATTCGAGATCGTAAAATCAGGTCTTAGATAAAATATTATATATTGTTAATTTTAAAAACTTTTTATAAGTAATAGTCTTTTATGTAAGCATGAAAAAGACTAAAGCCCTTATTGGTTTTTTTATAATTAAAAATAACCAATAAGCCTTGTTAGAGTATAATCTCACACGGGTTCTATACTATCATAATATACTCGTATGTGGGCTTGGCCTAGGTACTTTTATAAAAATTTAATGTAAATAAAATTTATCAATGTTATTATTAAGTTCTGCAAGTATTTTAGTTTTTTTTTTATAATTTTGACTATTTTTTACTAATGGCCTTAAACGCCGAAACAGCTGTTACGATAATAAAAACTAAAATACTTAACTTAATTAACATTATTAATTTTGTTTTCCATTAAATTTTAATAAAAAAATCAAAAAGAGTTCTACGAATTAAACACAAAAACAATCAATTGGACTATTTCACTAACATATATTACAAGAGTATTGCGCTCGCGATAGACTAGTTTAACCCATCGTAAACAGTAGGTACCTGCTAATCTAAATGAGTGTTCGTCATGATTTAAAAAAAAAATTATGCATAATTATTTCAAAATGAAATACAACCTACGTAATATTGTAAATCATAATAATAAATCTTTTTCTCTACAGCGCGTCACTGAATGAATAAAATAAAAGAATAAAATCAAGTGTTTTTCTCTACTATACGTGGAAATTTATTTAAGTATTAATGCATTTAATCATTATACAATGAGCATAGTCTTCTGTATCTGGGGCCCCGGCGTTGCCCGGGCTTTACACCGAGCTTTTAGAAATCAGATGTGGACAGTAATTTTTCTCTTATTTTTAACATTAAGTGTGCAAAATTTTAAAATTTTTTAATTTGTGATTTTCGAGTATTCAAGTATTCGAATTCTGTTTAAAAAGTGGAAAAAGTGGGCGGTGTTTCGAAATGTTATGTAGGCAGTCAGCTCTCTCTTGCTAGAAAGATCAAACGTGTAAAATTTCATCAATTCTCGGAATAAAACTGTAGATTTTTATAAAAAAACAAAGCCACGCCGCCGGCCACAGACACCTTTATTTGTATACATACGTAGAACTTAGCTAGATATAGATAATTATTAGTAATAGGGATCGGGAAATTTCAATTATTGAGATATGCCGGAAATTCTAGTAAATTCCTTAACTCCTATAATAAAAATGTTTTATGGTAAGGATCACTTGCAATAAATATTATGATACGGATGTGTTTTTGACATTTGACAAACTCGAAAAGGTCTACATTAAATCATAATGATTTTGCTGTTTCGGATTATATGAATGCTCTAAAATGAAAAGGAATAATATTATATTTGGCGGGGTTAGTACGAACAACCCTACCTAAAAGCATACCGAGGATGTACTCCATTGCAACTTGCAACTTCTCCCTTTTTTATCAACAACTTTTGTGAATCAGACATCATACCTAACAAATAATGTTTAATGAGGACCGAGGAACACGTGTTCAAACAAATATTGATATTGACATACTGATATTGTCGCATTCCGTCATGATATTTATTAGAAAAAGAACACGTGTTCTCGATTTATTCTGAATGGCTATTATTTAATCAGGAAATTGGCATGCATCACTTTTTAAAAATGTTCTCCGTGTAAGGAAAGGTACAATTTACAATGGAACTCTCAGCGGCAGGACCATACACCATATCAGTATCATTAAATTAATTCTCATCCTAAACGTGCTTTCTCTTTCCACCATATTTAAAAATAATCTTTTAGAAGTACACTGACCAATCTGGCCATAACAACATAAAACAATTATTATTTTACAACCGACATTAAAGTGCAATGAATCATTATGTACGTTCATCGCCGGCTTTCTCTATTATTAGACTTGCAATTAATACTTTGCCATTTTTTTATATCGTGTCTGTAAACTATTTAATTTCTTTAAAAATTCTGATGAAAGTTCTGTATCTTTCAGACGATCCAAAATCCCAATTATGAGGATTACCTTTTAGATTTATATTTACTTTTGTATATTTTTTGAACATCTCACGGTTATGAAAAACAAACTTATGCGAATAAATATGTCCTTTTCTTATAATTCTCCATTGTTTTGTCAGTTATTGTTTTTAATGTTATATTAATATATGTAATGTACAATCATCTCCTTTCGGAAAATATCACTAATGTTTCTGAACATCCTGTAAATATAATGTGAAAAATATGCATGTACCTAGGACCTAGGACCATAGTGCTTTTTTGTGAGGTACATCTTTAATTGTTACTGTCTAAATCAATTTAAGCGATTGCAGCGCTCTCCTTTTTTTTCTTCTTTGTCAGACTATACCTACAGGTTGTAAACGACAAAAACCGGAGACAAGTAAAGTACACTACGGTTTGCAGAACAGCCATTGTAGGGCTTGTCGATTTCGGACCGCTACCTAGTCAGTGAGACGACGGGTAAGTCGACAAAAATTGAGGGTACTCAACATAAATATCGCATAAGAATCTAAAATAATATTTGTTCTAAAATCGGTATTGCCATAGTAATGAAAGTTTTTAGTTCCATTTTATTAAATTTGTAGAAAGCTGACAGCCTACCTAAATTGGCATCTCGGTAGGTACCTACTGCGAAATTTGGTACCAAATAATAACTAGGTAGGTACCTGAATGGATTAATTTGTTCTATTTAGGAGTAAGCTCTTTGCAGCCTTTGCATTTTGGAATCAATTATGTAGATTGACTATTGAAAAGCAAAGTTGATGGTATCACATAGCTTAGTTAGTATGCTCACCTTGTGAGCGGAGATGAGAGCTATTTATTGCGTGACTGGTTTCATTAATCAAGTCATGTGCTAAAGTCTCAATCATTATTTGTAATATTTATCCGACAAATAGGAACAAGGCTGACGTCTGTTATGTGATGGTGACTCACAAAAAAATATTGACTACCTACAACCTACATGATTTTATTATGTTTCTCATATGTGTATGACCTTCCTACATAACATATAGGTTATACATTATTGAAGATGCAACGGAATCTTGTGTGAATGTTTTTGGTTTAATTTCTTTACCACATTTTAATAGTAATGAGACTAACGGGTAATTCAAGTCTAATTTTTATGATTTTCATTTTTTAATTCTGTAATTCGGAAATATTGTATTATATTTTCGCTTAATTATTATCGTTTTTTTAATATTAGCGCGCTCCTTCTAACATTCGTATTTGCATATCTCCGTTTCAAACCATCTTTGAACTTAAGTGTCACCGCGTGATTTGCTCGAGATGACGTCATAGATTTTGTGAATCCTGTCCACGGTGACACCCCGCCATATTTTTTTACGTCAGTGAGCTGGAGCGTTTAGATCCATAATCTTTGTTTCGTTTTTTAAGATAATTTTTGAACAATGTACTACTCTTGAATAGACAAAAATAATTTCGCATAACATTCGATTCCAGATAAATTCGGTATTTTTGAACGTATTTCAAAATAAAATATTGTTTTTGGAAGCAGATGAAAGAGTCTTTCAGATTTTACTTATCAACATATGAAATTAAAAATATTAAATTTTTTTACGTAAACATAGATCATTTTGCTTTACGATGGTTTTTATCGTGTAAACTGTAATGATGCGTAAACATTTGCGAACCCAAATGCAAGCCGAGTCTCGAATTACGGGAAAGGAACGAAGCAACCACAAGCGGCGTGTAATGCGATTTGTTGCTTCGTTCCTTTACCCAGCAAATACCACTTTACATGAAATTAAAAAAAAAAAAATATTCAACTGTACAAAGGTATTATTAAAGTTAGAGTCACTTCACTTTTTCGTTTTATGTAAAAACATTTATTAAAAACTTGCAAACCTTGACAAATATTTTTCAAATGCTAAATGTTGTTTCAAAGAATTATTTAATTTTTTTCTGGAGCATCTGTGGTCATTTTTTGTAGGCAAACTGAAAGCATGGTATTCTCTCTTTTCTTCTTAGCACTGTTTAAATCATATTTCTCACCGTAATAAAAAAAGATACTTCAATTTTTATGGCTGGGAGATATTTCTCCCAAAAATATACTCCGGGAATTTTTTTATTTTTATTTTTTTCCTTTATTCATAAAATATATTTGAATACAGTTTTTTACATGCTTTTCGACTACCACACTAGACACATGTCCGTATTATGGTAGTCGAAAGTCGTTTGTTGGCTGTGATCCAAAATCACTGATCTCCCAAAATTGCCCAAGGGGTTAATTGTGCCTACGAATTACCATAAAAAATAAAACTGCAATCAATGCAATGTAATAGAAAAATACAGCATTTTGCGTTTGTTGCAGATATATACTTACTATGTAGGTATGTGAATACATTTTTAAGATATTAATAATTTTCATTGGATTTCCTCATTCTTTTCAGATATTTCGTACTTGATTTTCTGATTTGATTGATTTTAAAACGGATAAAATTAATAATAATTAAGAGCTCACCGTATTTGTTTCTACATAATATTATGTAGAAATGTTTTGGTTCGATTCAATATTTCTATCCGTTCTCTATTGTGATTTAAAAGTGTAACATCATCATCACGAAAAATGACCAGAATTGCCGATGCACGTATAATAAATAATTACAAAAGCATGTATTCTCTGTTCTGTGTGGGGTGAAAGGCTGGTGGGACTGATCTGGCTTACACGGGGTCACAAGTTCAATGGCTGAGTTCATGTCGGAAGTAGGAAGTGAAAAACAGATAAAATGATGGAAAATAGTTCCGGTCTGGGAGTCTCGTCTGTTTTTATAAATTAAAGGTACTCTAGACTACTTGATTTTGCTCGACTTTATTTCTTGTGAACATTCTCGTTTAAGCGAATGAGTAATTTAGTGTCATGTTTTTATTTAGAGTTATGACAGATTCACAAGAAAATAGATTTTCAGCAAAAGTAGCCATAAAACTCCGTCCTTATAAATAAAAAAAATGATAATTTTACTTTGCAGAATTCCACTATAATGATGTGCCTACCTATAATTTATGACAATATTAGCTGAAGTTCCCGGAGTTGCCCGGGCTTAATGCAGCGAAATCAGATGTAGACTGTAAAATTCCTCTTATTTTGAACTTCAAGTGTGTACAATTTCATCAAGAAGTATCAAAATTCTGCTTTAAGGGGTAGTTAAAAGGTATGGGGTGGTCTAAATCTCTTGTAGACAATCCTCTTGTGCAAAATTTTATTAATTTTGGAATAAAACTGTAAATTTGTGTAAAAAAAAAGCCACTCTTTTTTAGTATAGTATATACCTATATTATATAGCTTAATCATGATGGAACTTTCATAAATACAAGTAGTTTCTACCCGGCTTTGCTCGGGTTTCAACACTATTTTTGTTGTTGTTGTTTTGAAAAATTCTTTTTTGAAGACATATTATTGTATTTTTGAAGAATTTTTAATGAAACGTATACTGAAAAGCTTTATATATCATGTTGGAATGACCTTGCGACCCAAAAAATAAACATAAATAAATATTCAAACAATCAACAATTTATTTTTCTGAACTTGAGCCGTGTTTGTAGGAATGAAGTGTTAGTTTTTAATGCGGTAGGCACCCTTTATTTGTGGACTAAAATATATACGTGATTTTCATGTTGAAGTATTGGAAGAGTAAGATAAATGAGATAAAGCAATCGGTTTAAGTGTTGACTTAATGTTTCTAACACATTCAGCGATCGGACCGAGAAATCATCTAACGTTTTACGCACAGAACGAATTCGTAAAGCTTTTTGGAGTGAGTAAATATTTATCACGTGCTTCCAATAACGCAGATTGGTGTGTGGTTTCGTGTTAAAATATCGACACTCGTATCTGTGCTGACAGTGTTACCAGTTACTAATCTAATACTTTCAGTTTGAGAAGATAACTGAAGTTTTAATCAATTTTTCGGGATTATGTAGATAGGTAAACGACATTTATAATTTATTAGGAACTTTGGAGGTGGTCCATAAACCATTATTAGTACAAAACCGCCTAAACAAAAGTTTCGTTAGAATCTTTCACTCATACTACTGCAAATCAAATCGAATCTAAGCACAGCGGCGCACAGTGGCGGAAGTTTGAGGGCTGACGTGACGTTGCGTTGCCCCTGATGTACCTGAAAAGATTTTTATTTTACTAATAAATTCAAATAAACATTTTTTTTTAACTAAGCGCACGCACAGTCAGACACGGATAGTGACTTTATTTTATACTATTTAGAGATACCAATGTACTGTCACGATTACGAATTTACTAAAAGGAAACGGCCTGTAATATCGTTTTTAGTTCATTATGATCTCTGATGTTCCCGAACGTTCCAGACTATTCCCGAACATTCCACAACATTCTATAATGTTCCGGGATGTTCTAGAATGGTGTAGAATGCTCTCGAATAATCTCGAATGTTTTGGACTTTATAGAGGGCGAAACTTCCAGCCCTTATATCTTCAAAAACACGCCCTTTAGGTAAAAAATTCTTCATGGATCAAGGATAGAGGTCTACCATACCATATAACGCCCTTGATCGTACCGGGACTTTTTTCTCTTCGACTTCGGGAGTTTTAGCGGCACTCACATTGTACACTTACTTTTATAATATATATTGATTATAGTTAGAGAAATATAAATATTTCAATTTTTAACTTACTACATAAATTGTTATATTCGTACAATTTTATAAATATCAAAATTTCTTTTCTTGTTATAGTTTCAGAAGGATATTAATGCTTTAACGTTTTTGTGTATTAACAACATATTAATTAAAATGAAGTAGGTAGCTTTTCATATTAACATTTAAAAACGACAGTGAACCACAACATAGTTGAACGTCGAGAGCGGTGTCGCGCCAAATCATCAAAATCTGTCACTGTGCGGCTGCGCGGCGCCATGCCTTTGTTTCTACACTACACACCAAACGCATAAATTGTATTGCATAGCCGCTTTGGTAGTCCGTGCAGTTTGGTCGTAACCCGGCGACAGTTGGCATACTTCCATGCCTTATCTACCTTAGTACCTACCTTTGTTTCTATTATCTATGACTACACGGTATCAAATCATCTTTGACTGAGCGTCCGCGCAATGTCAAAGGGTTAAAAATGTACCTAGTCGAAGAAAAGTTTATTTATCATTTCACTAATAAAAAAAAGGTCCATGGTGAATAATTCGCGGAATATACCAAGAGGTAGTGGTAGACGTACAAATAATGTAATTATATTTTATATTTATTTTTTATTATATTTTCTATGATTTTTACCCACAAGTAGTTAAGCCAGCGCAATTTGACAGTCAACATTTAGCGGAGACAGGCATTCATGAAAATCGAGTGCTCAGACGCATTGTGACACCGATATATTGAATTTGAATACAAATTTAAATTAATTGTTCTCAGTTCGATTAGTGAAAGCAACCATACGCGCTGACTTTTCCTTTATAGAATTTTAATAGTGATTAAAACTGCACCCATGACCTTTTTTATACTTTCATGTATATCAAATTTGTAATCTTCTCCGTAATATATTGATGTATAAACGTTTTATGGAGAACATAAAGAAATAAAATAATATTTTATGATTATCTTTCCTTGTATTTTTATTTATACAGTAATACACACACAGACTGTTTCAATATACACCTACATATCAAACTTTCAACCATGAGTAGTAATAATGTATTTTTTTTATTATTTTTATTTTTTTATTATTTATTACTTGTAAATTATTTAACATTATAAATGATAACAATATGCAGACTTATATATACAATTATTTCGTTATTATTCTACTACTCCATAAGTTGAGCTCCAGGAGCTCGTGTTTATGGGAGATCGTGTTTATTTGCGACTCTATGAGAATATTTTTCCCCCCAGGGCTTGTCATCTTTGGGGAAGCTGTGTGGAGGATCTTTTAAAGGAAAAGTCTAAGAGGAATTTCTGGGAAAGAAAATGGTATGAGTGTTGGTTAGGAATCTCCCACAGCGGTCGAGAGAGTCCGGCTGAGAGAAGTAAAAGGGTTTCCCTCAACCGGTCTCTCCTGATCCGGCCCACACGCAGTTGGTGTGAGACGCATCCGCCGCCAAGACATGTACCCGGGAACTCCTGCTTAGTCACCAAACATAAAAAACTAATAATTTCATTAAAAACAGTAGTTTTTCATTTTGTAAGCAGGTCTTAATAACCAAGCACACAAAATCTTCATTTTTTCTTTCTCGTTCCCCTTCCCCACTTACTTCGGACTAACAACATTCCCGAAATGGGGTTTCCATAGTTCCACTAGCTCCCTCTTATCAGTATTACATAAAAGAAATTATTTTCTTCTTTGTTGCCGTTTAACTGGGCATAAATGTATTAATTTCTTTGTTCTGAAACCCGGCGCGGTGGCACTGAACGACTGAAAACTATTATTCTCTTTGTGTGTATGCCGACTCCAGCTGTGTTCCAAGCGAGGTCAACCGAGGTGAAGGTCCTGACATTGCAGCCCCTACCTAGAGCCCCTACTCCAAATCAAACTCCCAGTTCCCAGATCCGAGTAGCTACGGCCTTAACCTGACCTTCGGACTTCGAAGGGAGGAGCGGGGTGTACTGACTCGGGTAGAGGTTATCCCATAATAATTGGGGACGAAATTTTATCGCAAATATTTCTTATTGTTATCAGGTTTAATTTGTGAAACTCCATTTTATTTAAATTTAAAACAGTGTAATAATGCCTTCAGAATGCGAAACAGTTGTCACAAGTAATTATAACTGCACAGCAGAATTTGTTAATAAAGAAACTGTTTTTTTTATATATTGAATAATTATATATTTCAATACATCAAAGAAAAACTTTAAATTTAAATGGAGTTCTACAAACTAGATTTGATTCCTCCATTGCGGAGATATCCTTCAATGGGGAAGTGTCCTCCATTGGGGACGTGTCCTCCATTGAGGAGGTGGATGGTAAATTTTTACAAATACATTATTGCAAGGTCGGTCTTGACATGATTGTATATGACGTAATTAATGTAGAAATCTTATTTTAGCTTCCTCTAAAGATATTTTTTATGAGAGAAGAAACATTTCTGTTTTTATAACTAACTATAACTGTTAAATCTATCTTTTTTTTAATCAGGTGAGTTCTTCTGTCACAGACCAGTGTTCATAATCCGTTTATTACGAGGGTTATGCGTTAAAAATGTTTCATCAAATTATTAATTTTTTTTTCTATTTTCGGTTTGTAAGTATATATTTTAATAAAGTATATTTAATTCGTATTGACTTTGCACGCATACTTTCCGTTTGCTTACAGTTCCGCGTGGTGAAATTATTTGAAAGTGCTTAAAATGCGTGTTGTGTTTGAGGGTACAGATCTCCCCCGAAATGGGGTTGAGGGCAGATACTCGTTTCTGATTTCGGTACTTACCCATAGCGTGAAATCTCTACTATTAGTTTCTCTTTGATTATGTTGTGTACACATTCATGTACAATACATTAAAAGTTTTATGTACATAAATGTAATGATTTCCTATTTTGTGATAATACAGGGTTTTCCAATAAGAGGTGTTATTTTGATATTCAATCGTAAAAGAACAATAGTTTCGTTGCTTGTGTGGCACGTAGCGCCATCTTGTTGAAAGTAAACGTTGTCCAGATCAATACCATCCAATTCCGGCCATAAAAAATCATTAATCATCTCTCGATAGCGCAATCCATTCACCGTAACTGTTGCTCCAGCCTCATTTTCGAAAAAGTAAGGTCCAATGACTCCGCCGGACCATAAACCGCACCAAACAGTTGCATATTGAGGATAGAGAGGCTTTTCAATAATAACTCTTGGGTTTTCCGAGCCCCAGATGCGAAAATTTTGCTTGTTGACGAAGCCACCGAGGTGGAAATGGGCCTCATCACTCAAGATGATTTGCATTTGATTCACTCAAGTGAATTTTAATAATTTCAATGCGTTGTTGAACCGTGTAGATATCGTTCCATTTTTATTAATAGCGTAGTTTCTACCTGTCAAATGTAAAAAAAATGACAGCTTCAAATGTAACATCTACCGAAATAGCGGGCTATTCAAAATAACACCTCTTATTGGAAAGCCCTATATATTTTTTTAAATATATATTTATTTTTTTATAATAATAACTAATTAATCACCGCTCATTGTAATATTTTTGTCCGAAACTAACTAACTAACCATCACGCCGTTTCCCGTAGGGGGAGGCGGAAAGGATGGACCGCCGAACAACTGGGTATTGGCACACTCTCCTTGCCTCATTCACATTCATACATCCTCTCACACATACTCTTCTCTTATTCTACCTCCTGACGTAGAGTATTTGTCTAATTTGTAAATTTATTTATTTTAATTATACCTTTATCCTGAAGAATTATCCATCGGTTTGTACATGTCGATAATTTTTCTTTTAATATTGGTGTTTCTAATTTTTTATTTGATTTAAATTAAATGATATCACAAAGTGAATTTGCAATTATCGAAGAATAAATATTCATAATTGGAACTTTTTCACTTTCCCAAAACTGAAATAATAACAGAACCTAAATAGAACTTTCACAGAACTTAAAAATAAACTTTGAAGTTTGATGATATCAAGTCATTATCACAATATATATCACACGTCATATCATCACAATTTATTTAATTCGCAATTACTTTTAGTTCATTGCATTTCATAACAAACTCAAGAGCTTGTTGTAATTTCACAAATTCGTTTCGCACTCACAATTCACTCTAACAATAATGTCGCAATTTGACTCTCGGAAGATAACACCATCTGCGTTTTACTTGTATTTTTTGTAATTAATAATTTCTTATAAACACACGATGCTCATTTAATTAAATATTATGTAATTCGAATTAAGACTTAAATTGTGTTGCTTCTTTGCTACATCATATACATTTTTAGAGTTCTATGAGTATGCTGGAGGTAAATTACAAAACTGTGCTGATAAATTCACATTTTAAGTGAATTTTGCATAATAATGATTTGTATGGCATTAAATTGCGTCAGTTTGCGGTATTCAATGAGATAATGAGGGAATAAAAAAGTGATGCAAAATCACCCCCTCACAGAAGTTACTTTACGTCTCTTAAAAAGTTTTTTCACTTTACTGAAACGATCATACATGGTTTTACCACACATATGCCTCAGCGATTTCACTTCAGCAGCATTCAGTCTACTTTCATCATTCTCTGCCAGTTCCATGCCTCATTTCTATACATCAGGGTAGGTACCAGCCCTTCTTTTAATATCTCCGTCAGCCTTCCCATCTCTCGTAAACATACTTCCCACATACATAAACTCATCTACCTGCTCAAAGTATTCCTCATTCACAACTATTTTGCTCACTGTTTTCGTAGTCTCTTTGTCAAACACCATTACTTTAGACTTACTTACATTTATAATTAACTCAATCTTCATAAATACTTCGTTCATCATAGACATGAGAGACTGTAGATCTTCCACACTGTTGGCAATCAGCACCGCATCATCAGCATACAACAGGTAACATACTTTCAGAATACTCAAATTCGCGCCCAATCCCACGTCTTCCAATTCTTGCATACAATTATCCATGTATAGATTGAATAACCACGGCGACATTACGCAGCTTTGTTTAACACCTTTTGTGATATCAAACCACCGTTTATTATAACGCATCCAACGCTTCCCTCATACAGAGACGCAATTGCCTGTGTGATATTCGTATTCACTCCATACTTGGACAACACCTTCCATAGCTTTTTCCTGTCTACTCGGTCATATTAATATTAAATAAAAAAAATAAAAAAAAATATGCTTTTTGCAGATCTACAAAGGGACAGAAAAGATTCTGTTTTTTTGCCAGAAATTTCTCAGTGAGATTGAAAAGAGAATTTCGGTACAGAATGTAGGTGGTTTTTTATCAATCTTTGAACTATTTAAATTTGATATAAAATATTTTCATGTGTTCCTTCCCAGCCAATAATACCATATTGTAATATAGGTTGAACACTTGCATAGTACACTTTTTTAATTTTAAATGCATTATTTTAATTTGTTAAAACATGTAACGAAATGTTTTTTTGGTAATTATGCGTATTTAAAAGTGTGTCTAAATAGTAAATATTCATAAACCCGTTTCGTTTTCTCACGAAAACCGTGCTATATAAATTCTTACCCTCTTAGAAAGTTTTTTGGGACCTCTACTCACAGCATCATTTACATCCAGAGATGTGCAAAATGGGTACCCAAAACCATTTGAAATGCCAAATGGAAATGGGTCAAAACTTTTCCATTTGAAAATGCAAAATGGTTTTTAGAAAAGCATTTCAAATGCAAAATGCAAAATACCTATTTTCAAAATGCATTGAAAATGCAAAATGGTTTCTCAGGTCAAACAATCAAAATAATTATAGAATTTTTAAACAATTTTGTCAATTAAATAATGGACATCAACGTAGAACAAACATATTACATGATGGTAAATCCAAAAACACCACGACTACAGATTATGAAACCACAAAAAAATTGCACGGGACTAATGTTGCCAACGTAAAAACATAGAAACTGCTAACATTTAATATTGCAGCGTCATGGCCCCATGTTCAGTATTTTTTGTAATGGTATCACTCAATTGCCAAGGCTCCTACCAGGGAGCAACTTGACAAATGTAAATTATCTCTCGTCGCGAGGTTTAGGACCGACTGATATTTGGGGCTTATGAAAAAAGATGAGTGGAGATAATAGGAAGAATGTTGCGAAAAAGCATTTAAAATGGAAAATGCATTGAGAAAAGCATTTAAAATGCAAAATGCAAAATGGTTTTTAGAAAAGCATTTAAAATGCAAAATGGAAAATACCTATTTTGCATTTTGCATTTCCATTTGAAATGGATTTATTTGAAATAAAGCACATCTCTGTTTACATCACTTTTCCAAAAGGGATAGTCACATTACTAAGAGAGTTAGGTGAAAATAATGTATTATATTTTCCTGGAATGTAAACATCTATAAGAAGATACTTTTTTATTCGGGATAAGATACGAAATTCTAAGGCCGATGGGGGTGTGGGGGTTGAAACACCCCCCCTCCCCTTGAACATTCGCAAAGCCATCAAAACAATTTTGGTGAAAAATTACCAAAAGTAATGAAGAGTAACCCCGATTTACGGTGTGTTAAACTCTCGTCACAATTATTATTATCTCGTCACAATGATATTTTTTTACATTCTCAAACGCCGATTCTCGGTTTGTTTCATCTTTTGATAAAATTGTGATCAGCTGTCATACATAACTTCATGTTATTTTTTATTCTATGGCCATAACTAACGGTCATATTGTTACGCTTCTTAGCTGATCAAAATTTGTTGGACAAACAAATACGATTATTAAAAATTCAGGTGGGTACCCATTAATTAAACGTTATAATTACCACATAAAAATGCGTATGTACCAGTGATCAAATTTCAAAAAATCTTATAAAAATCAGATAAGTAAGTGATAAACATATATTATAACATATTTTACAAATTTTGTTCCATTTTCGAAATGTGTAGGTATAATATTTTTAAACTTGATTACTCAGTTTTTATCTTTGCAAATTAAATTCCGTGGTTTTTCAGGGGTACCTGAGAACTACTTCTAAATGCTTTCAATAAACTGACAGTATTTGAAAATCTCCGACTACCATCATTAGAAGCGAATATATTACTTGTACAATGATGGAGGACTTCGCCAGCCGAGGAATTGAAACCCCGACGCATTTGTCACCTCAGCCACCGACCGATATGTATAATGTATTACATCATCAATTTTGTATGATGAGTATGTATTTGTATAGTTTCGATTGCGGGGTAGTTGGCACAGGGGACCGGGAGTCGATATCAGCCCGGGGATGAGACGTGGCCTGGCAGTGGTATGCTGGGAAGATCACCTTGGATATATCTGCGTCATACGGGTCTGGTATAGGCGCCTGCGCAATGGACTGTGACGTATTTTCAGGTTTTCTGCATTGTTTATAGCGCTGCAAGTTCTGCCAAAGATATTCAGAACATATTGAATTTTATAGGCGAGTTGGAATATATATAATTTTTTAAAATTTTACTTAAGTTGTTAATCCAGCAGCACTGGAAGATAGTGTAATCCAAGCAGCCATATTTATTTATTTAAAAAAAAGTTTAATATTATAAAATCACTAGTCGCTAATCTCACTGGGGCATTCTTGGGTCGAGATGTGCAATTTTACAATTACAGAAATAAAAAATAATACATATAAACTTAATATAATATTAAAAATATAAACATACAAAATAATTACAAAATTAACACTAAATACAGATTATTCAAACTAAAAAAAGATCAGTACGTTTATAGTTGGCACCAAAAACATTACTGTAAAGTATTATAAAGTAGGTACCTGTGATGGCTAATCAGTCACAATCTTAGGGTTAACATATTGACAATGACAAGAGGGATAGTATGAATAATTATTGACAAAATCATTAGAATATTAACTATGGTTCCATGATAACTCAACACAGTGACAATTCAACACACCTTTAAAAGGTGATATAAAGTCATTAGAATCGATGAATTTTTTTTTTACATCTAACCTTTAACCTACAGTTAATAAAGTTTTTGTTTCATCACTTTCCATAACTTTATATAACCTTTTAAAGATGTGATGAATTATCATTTTGATGATTTATCCGGTCACCATTAACTATTACATGAGATATATACAACTATTACATTTAAAGATAAAACTAACAATAATAAAAAATTATATTAACTCCACACAGGAGGCCCTGAAGAAAATAATTTCCCTCAGGGCCTATGTCATTTTTGGGGATGCTCTGTGGGGGGTCTTTTTGTGGAGAGGAAGGAGTGAACATGGGTCTTGAAGAGTCCCATGTTGTAGGAGGGAGGAAGCACAGAGTCCGGTAGTTCGTTCCACAGCCGAGCTGTTGAAAGAACGAATCGTAGAAGCGACCCGTTCTCATGTGACCAGGGCCGCCGAGAGGGCACGTTAGCCAAGTCCGAAACTTGGGGCCCGGGCCTAAGGGGGGCCCGGGACGGGGCCCGGATATTTTACTAAAAAATGCCAATGACACTAGGAACGGACGTGGGCCGGGCGCCCAGGCTCGCACGCTCCGTAGGCCCAACTGTCAGAGCGTGTTCACACACAGCACACAGCTATAATATGCGAGGGATAGCGTATTTCGGCATAACGTTCGCCGTACATTCCAAATTGGAATATATGGCGAGCGATATGCTGAATTACGTCATCCCACGCATGTGTGTGAACACGCTCTCAGAGCGTGCCACTCACAGCTCAAGCTACAAGCACGCCATGCCGGCCGGCCCGCTGTGGGAGGGGCGATGCAGCCGCCCGCCGCGCCCCCGCTCATACTCACCCCCGGGCCCTACCGACCCGATCGGCAGACCGTCACGTCGGCAATCCGTCGGCGACAGTCATAGCGGAATCGCTGCGCGCTGAGTTTGGTATGGTTTTATGGTTTAGTCAGGTTAAGTAGTGTTTCGTTTGAACTGTTTGAAGTAAAGTGATCGTTGTGGCGTTGTGTCATTGTGAAGTTTCAAGTGAAGAACGAAGCGACTCATTCATATAACACTAATAATGAGCTATCGCTATCAGCACAAGTCAGGGGCCTTGAAAAGAAAGGAGATGGAGAAACGAGAAACGTTGTCAAGAAAAGGTCAGAAAACATGTGATAGTTTTTTTATTAAAAGTTCTTCCTGTTCTAGTTCTAGCACAAGCCAATCGTTTACAAATTCTAACGCCCAGCTGGAGCCTGATAACATACTCAGTTGTGTTTCAGACGAAACTCTTCCATCTTCTTGCCATGAAAATTTAATTATTGATAAATCTGATGTAGATGAATTTGAACTGAATATCTCACAAAACCCTGACAACGACAAGCCTTCGCCTCTATTGTATGATATTGGCGTAAACGAAAATTTGAATTTTCAAATACAAGATGTGAATGAAGCTATTCTCAATGGCACATTTTTTAAACTCCCAATCTGTTTTCCTACTGACTTCGATGGGAACTATTTCCCTCCCTCAGCTTTATATTGCACATTAAAGAATGGGGAACAAGTAAAAAGAGATTGGTTGGCTTGGAGTGAAATTAAAAATGCTTTGTATTGCTTTCCATGCCGTTTATTTAGTAACTTGCCATTGGCAATGAGATCTGTATTGGCATGCCCTGAGGGATATAGTGGAGATAAATACTCTTGGAAGAGGGTTCATGACAAACTGAACCCCCACGAAAAAAGTGCAAATCACAAATCATGCTACATTCAGTGGCGAAACTTAGAAAATAGCTTACTTAAGAACAAACCAGATGTAAAAACTCACCTCACAGAAGCTATTGAAAAAGAAGCTGCCCGCTGGCGGGCTATTTTAAAAAGGATTCTGCATGTAATTTTATTTCTGGGCGAAAGAGGGCTGCCTTTAAGAGGAGACTCAAATTTGGTTGGTGACCCTAGAAATGGAAACTTTCTAGGAATATTAGAGCTTATCGCCCACTAGTATTTTATTTTGAGTATTCACCATAACTTTAAACATTTCCATTGAATAATTATGCTAAATTCGAATGATTGGTATAATGGTATAAGAAAAGGTAATGAAGTAGTATTCCTAGCAGTAGCAGGTAAGCATGAACTTATTAATTGTTATCTCACCCCCCCCCCGGTAAGTTGTGGGGAGGGGGCCCGGTATAGTCTACTAGACTTGGGGCCCAGATTAGCTGTCGGCGGCCCTGCATGTGACAAATGTCAACCGTGTACAAATGTTGGGCGCGCGTTTGGCGTGTATCCCGACTACGCACCGGTGCCGAAGGGATCAATGACGCTAGTTCCTCAGAGCATATTCCATTGTAATACCGATAGAACAAGGACAGCATACCTACCTGACGCCTGTGCTCTAAATTAATTAATAACATTGATCTTACCATTTTCCATACAGGTACATCAAACGACACACGCGACAGAGTGTGTTGGAAATGCTATTCTGTTTCTAATCTAAATGTTTCACATTTTCTTTGTGGTCTGGTTCTTACATCAGTGTGTGGTGTGTATACATATAGTACCTACCGTGGGTACGTAATCTAATTTGGATGGTGGACATGATAAGACTGAATAACATGAGCACATTGCAGTTACGTGTGTTCCCCCATTTTTTAAACTATAATAATATTGATTAAACCACACACTGACAGTGTAATGGTTATTGATGCCTACTTATATGTATTATGTACGTCCTTTGAGAAGGTTTGTGTAAGGAACTAAACGATTTACTAATTGAGGTGCGATTTTTAAACAAAAATATTTGCATAGTCGCAATGATTATGCACCCAATGCTGCATGTAATAAATATTTCAATATAAATAAAAGTACATATTGGTACCTACTCATGCTGGAATCCCAATGTAATAATAATTTAAAAATAAATCAAATTTTCAATATGAAGATGGTTGTGGCAGTGTTTTTAGTTAGTTAATTGAGATGAAATGGGCCATGGGCCAGTATAATTTAATAAATATTATACGTATAATAATATAGTCGTTGAAAAAAGTCAAGAGTGCTGTACCTACGTAAATGTTAGGTAGATAGATGTAGGTATAATTATTTGATGCATTTTATAGTATTTATAATAATGATCATTTGTTGATATAATGTTGTTAATCAATTAACCTGTATCATAGATGTCTGATGGTTTCTGGCAGATTGTCGTTTGTTTACCTTTGTTAGCGGCCACTGCATGCACCCAACAAAGCCCGTTAAAATACGATATTGATCTGCAGCCTTGTAAAACGCAGCGCAAAGCAATGGCATCATACGGCCAATATAATTGAATTGGAATTATTCAAGTTGTAAAATAAAACTAGCTTCATCCCGAAACCGGCCAATAAGGAAAACGTCAGCTGATAATAAATAAGTTAAGCCAATGTTTACAATCGCATACATCGCATCGTTGTTTGTTTATATCATCTGACAGATATTCGAAATTTCGAATACATGCGTTATGCGCGCGCCTTTTTGGTACTACCGGGTCAAGAATGCAATTCCGACAAAAACTCCCAATCAAAAACATTACTCCTCGGTAATTCATACGTAATGATTTTCCCCTTCTATAAAGTGCTCTTTTGCTTGAATGTGTTTTATTCGCGTGTAGACCTGCCCTCTGTGCTTGTATTTGAACACTACTCGTTTGGCGGCAAGTCAGTCGGGTTTAGAAGTGTGTCGTTCCGCTCATTTTTCGGACTCGAATCAGAGTCCGGACTCATTCTAAAGGACTCGATTCATTGGATTCGCTCCGACTCCTTCGAATCAAGGCGATCAAACCGCTCCGCCGGACTCATACTACAAAACGAATCAAGCGAGTCCGGCGGAACGGTTTGAGTCGGAACGTTTGAAATGAGTCCGGCGGACTCAAACTAGAAACCGTTCCGCCGGACTCATCTTGATTCGATTGAGGTTCGAGTCCTGTGGACTTGAATTTGAATCAGCTGGATTCGCAGAACCCGGTGGAACGTCACAATGAGTGTCACGAAATAATGATTTTGTGTATCCTGTTATCTGTAAGGCTAGCTTTAAACTTGTAAGTTTTTTCGTAAATTTACGACTTCTAGCCAATGGGCATATTGGATTTTCAAAAATCCAATATGGATTTGGCTAGAAGTCGTAAATTTACGAAAAAACTTACAAGTCTAAAGCTAGCCTTATACCTACTTCGCAACTCGCGATTTTCGAAAGGTAAAGGATTAGTTACACATATTATTATTAACTACAGGAAGGATACTTAAAAATACACAATTTGCAAGATTAAAAAAAAGTCAAATTTAAAAAAAAAAATCTTTTTAAAAAAAACAAAATTTTTAAAAAAAGTTAAAATTTTCAAAAAAATTAAAATTTTCAAAAAAGTCAAAATTTTCAAAAAAAAAATCAAATTTTCTAAAAAATTCGAATTACCCAAAAAAGGCAAATTTTCTAAAAAATTCGAATTACCCAAAAAAGGCAAATTTTCAAAAAAAATCTAATTTTCAAAAGTTTAAAAAAATTACCAATTTTTAAAAAATCAAATAAGTAGGTTTATTTAATAATTTGTTTATTTGCTTCACTCAATTCGTGAGGTACCCACCTTTCAAGCTTTTTCACATTCCCAATTTGCTTCAAGTGGATTAAAACAGTTTTATCACTAACACCGCAACCTGCAGCTTACTCGGACAATTACAATATATATAATCTACAAATTTAATTAAGGAATATTAAAACATCGTACGTTGGAAGTGGAACCACCACCATTGAAACTTTTTATTACGTCCTTTCATTTTTTTATGATGATACAAAAGGTCCATTTACCCAACAAAAAACCTAACCTACACAAAATTCATATTACTGCTTATGAACATCATCTGAGATACCTTTTCAGGATTCAGCCTGCTTCTTCTGTCACTAATTATCATTCCGGTTTTGGAGAACAACCTCTCACATGGGACTGAAGTCGGTAGTATACATAGTCTGGTCTTCATAATTTTATAAAGACGGGGATATACCCGCCTTCTCTCTTCCCACCACTTCAAAGGATCTTCCTTTCTGTTCATGATGGGCTCCTCAATGTATTTTTTTACTTCGAGCAATGCAGCTGCTTTGAAGTTAGAAACAGTCGGAGCCATCACAGTCCTGACTGTTTTGTCGTATGTTTTCCATAAAGAAGATTCTGCTGTGCTGCTGTCGTAACTAAAAACATAGTAATTACCAAAATTAGCAAATGTGACCACCACCACAACAATCATCACAACAATAAAATCAGTATTTATTTTTCGGAATAACTTTATTGAGTAAAACCTCAAATTGTAATATTTAAATATTGAAGACAATATTAGTGATTTCTAAACGAAAATCTGAAACAGAAAAATCAGAAAAGGAAACGGTCACATCTGGGACTCGAACTGGGTTCGAGTCCCAGATGTGACCGTTTCCTTTTCTGATTTTTCTGTTTCAGATTTTCGTTTAGAAATCACTAATATTGTCTTCAATATTTAAATAAAATAAGTAATAGTGTATTTGTGGCACGTTAGTATATTCAGTTTTCGAGATTGAAACGTTGCTTGAAATGATTTTATCCGTGTTTGGTGACTAGATCTGAAGAGCCAGGTACTTCCAAAATGTATCTACTACTTCATCTACTTCCCTTCCCCATTTCTTTCGCCCCACAACATACCCCAACCAGGATGCCATAGTAGTTGGGACTTAGGACTATTTTTCACATTCTATTGCTTTTTTACTTACTTACAGGCACCATAGAAAACGAAAAAAGCCATTAATAAGTAAAAACAGGAAATCTCATATTTTCAATAGATATCATTATAATAATTAGAATAACATCACTTAGTTACATATTATTATACTTTACAAACTTTTTATGGATAATATAGGAGCCTGGAGCCAGTGAGACTATGGTATCGCCAATTGGGGTATGTTGTGAGGCTGAATGTAGTGGGAAGGGAAAGGAGATGGGGAAGAGGAATGTGGGAAAGTACCTGACTTTTCAGACCTAATCACCAAACACGGCTAAAGCCATTTCAAGCAAAGTTTCAATTCTGAAAGGTGGTCCTACACCAGAGCGATACTAAAGTATCTTCTACTCTCGAACGAGCCGCAAATATAAATATACCTTATATTATTTTTATATGATTGAATTGGGAAATGACACAATTCTATCAATTAAACTTACTTGCGCTCACCAGGATTTTAACCGCTCGATCAAGGAAGCCGTCAAAATAGTTTGATCATGCCTTCAGAAGGCGAAACAGCTTTCATGCATAATAATAATTACACATCAGATCTTGTCGATAAATAAACTTCTCTGATTATTTAAAATAAAATAAAATAGTGTAAGTATTTACTTACCACGGCAGTACCGATGATGGAGAAGAATCGCTTGTACTCGTCGTCGCCGTTAGTTCTTCTTCGACATTACATGTAATTGATGTCATATACGATGCCCTCATTTCAATTTCATTTCTTGTAATTTTAAACTGGTTTTCAGTCATCCCTCCGTATTGCTTGAATCTTGGGTCCAAAAAGATAATTTCATTGATTATTTTGTCTTTATGGACCTTCGAAAACCTCCTTATAATTTCTTCATTTAAGAAGTACGCCATTTCACATACTTCAACTGGAAAATTACTTCCATTCGCACAGTATGAATTCAAGTGGTCATGCATTGCCTGAATATAAATGATCACTTTGGAAAATGATACATTATTTTCACTGCTGACGTCATTGGTGACGTCGAGAAATATTTTTAAAATTATAATGGAGTGTTCTATGATAATCCATTCGTTTTGAGTCATGGAGAGCAATAATGGTTGTTCCACGGCCAACGTTGAAACAACAGCATCCCTCAGCAGCCAAATCCTCGACAGCATATTGTATGTTGAATTCCATCTCGTGACGACGTCTTGTATCAATTTTAAGGGCGGCAAGTTTAACTCGTTTTGTCTTGCTGTTAATTTAGCCAAAGCATGGGAGCTGCGTTTGAAATATTCTACCATTGCTTTGACTTTAATTAAAGTTGGTTTAATTTTTTCCAGCCCAGACTGAACAATTAAATTTATGGTGTGGGCAAAGCACCCAAAATGGGGCCAACCGCACAGACGAACTCCACTTACAACATTAGCTGCGTTGTCTGATATAACGGCTGATATTTTTACATTCAAACTCCATTCCTTCACAAGGGATTTTAAAAATATTGAAATATTTTCTGCGGTATGCCTTTCGTCAAACGAAAT
Organism: Hesperophylax magnus; assembly: GCA_026573805.1. Classification (NCBI taxonomy): domain Eukaryota; kingdom Metazoa; phylum Arthropoda; class Insecta; order Trichoptera; family Limnephilidae; genus Hesperophylax; species Hesperophylax magnus. The sequence goes on from JAIUSX010000002.1 coordinate 3,309,441, forward strand.
ACACCCCAGCAGAACAGAAGTCAGTTGCGTTTGATTGTTTATAAAATGGCATGTCAGAGCATAATAGCTTTGATTGGTGCGAGAGGTCCACCCATCCGTCGTCAAGGAAACGGCTTCTGCTTCTTTCAAAACCATTATTACCTTTTCTTTAGTTAAATTGTACATTTTAGGCAATAGGCTTTTGCTGATGGTTTTTCTAGATGGAAGGCTGTAGCTTGGACATAATAAGGCTATTAATTTTTTAAACTCAGGATCTTCTACGAGGCTAAAAGGATGATATTCCTTGACTATCATCAACAGTAATTGGTTATCAATCTCTCTTGATTTATGCACAGAAATAGGTTTTTTTACGGTGACGTAGTCCGCGATACAAGTTTGCGCACCACTGATAATACGAACATTTCTCGTAGCTGGTTCTGATGAAGTGGAAGGCTCGCTTTCGGGTATTGCTGGTGGCTGTCCTGGTGGCGATACCGATGAGGAAGTAATGACACTGGTACTGGCACTAGCACTAGCACTATTATACATTGTAGGTTTACAAGCTGGCACAATTAATCTGTTTGCCCCGGACCTACTGGAATACATTATATTTTTTACAACGGGCACTGTTGAATGTTTGCGTTTCATGTGACGTGATAAATTACTTGTTGACCCACTAAAATTAATAATATCAGAACAATATTCACATTTCGCATTCTTTGTATTTGTAGGTAACACCGAAAAATGCTTCCAGATTTCACTTCTCTTATTTATTGCAGACATTTCGGAACAAATTGCACGGAACAAGTTTTTGCGTACGTTCGCCTTCACCCGACTACGAGTACGAAAACTGCTACTTTTACTTTACTTTAAAAAAAATTATCTCTAATACTAATACAATGAGTAATTAATGCACAACAATAAAAAAGTATCACCTTTGTTATTTATTGTTATAATAATAAAAACAATAATGACCTATTGAGTTTGCAAATTTGTGAGGTGCCTTACTTAACGCCCTGCACGGAGACCTTGTTCCGAAACTTCTTGCAGGTGCTCTGGGATGAAGCTGATGTTTTAAAGAAAAATCCCACATATTACACTATCGAATAGGGTTGATTTTCGTTTATGACTAATATTCATGACGTATATTCAAAAGCCTCGTCGTTCCTTTATACAGTACAGATGGTTAGATTCCCCTCCAAAATAAACATATGATCACAAACCTTTCATTCAAACGCAATGTTGTAACTTGATTATTTAACAGCCAATAGAAGACTTGAGATGACGCGCCACAAGAAATTTAATGCTTTTTATCAAATGTTAGTTTTCTTAATACGCTGCTTCCAATCTATCGGGGGCGTCCGGCGTATATATTTTTTGAGGTATTCATACAGCTGATTAAATTGTTAATAATAAAGTCAGCGCCGTCAGCGGTGACCCCCAGCTAAAATATTAATAACTGCTTTAATTTTGTGTTTGAAAAATGATCTTCACAAAGCTAAATAATTAGACTAGATAAGACCTAAGTAACGTTGGCGCGAGTTTACTGGAACGCAAATTTGCCCTACGCAGACCAACAAAAGGAAAAAGCAATGCTTGTTGCTATCTTTTGACTAAGACTTATAAACTTTCTTTTTGAAAAATATTTTCGTCAACCTGTTGATTGCTGATCAACAATCCAAACACAGTTCGGTTCGGGGTGCGAGTTTCGAGCGAGAGGCGAGAGCGAGAGGTGAGAGTTGAGAGCGAGAGGTGAGAGTGAGTCCGGACTCGATCCATTTTATTTTGCGGACTCGGATCGATTCAAACGCCTTCGGACTCGGACTCATTTGATTCGCTCCGGCCGGAACGACACACTTCTAGTCGGGTTAAATCCGTGCGTCCGTTCGCCTGTATTCTGTACGCTTGCCGTAAGCTTGTTGGCCATAGACAATCATAATATTTTGACAAATAAAATTTTCTATCCAACGACGCACGAAAGCGCGCTCTTTTGTTCTTTTTGCGATTTACGTACGTTACTTTGTGAATTATTTTGGATTTTAGTTTCGCCTTTTGACAAAGGAGAACTCCTGATCACTTTTTGGTAAGTTGTACTTATATACAATGTTATACTGTGAAATCGGTCCTTGTATTTTTGAATTTTCACCACAACATTGTGATATTTGACGAACCTTCGGCATTACCATTACCTATGAATCGATTATCTATATATTTTTTAATTTTGGTGGAATATTATGTGACTTGAGCACATATTATCTTCCAATATTCCCATTCCCAATTTTACCACGCAAAACAATAGCAACCATGTCAATATTAAAGTTACACCAAACAATATCATGATAAAATGTTCGGAGAATGTAATGAAATTGATTAAACATTTTCAATTCTGCAAACATAACCTACCGCGGATTATAACTCGATATAGGCTGCATCCGTGCATAGAACTAGATCTATAAATATAACCAACAAACCGCCACATATACGAATAAAACATCAAACATGTTTGAAAGAACGGTTCCCTTTTGTAGAAAAGTATTTTTTTTATTTAATATAACGTTATTTAGAGCAGATACGTTTAATTTACGCACTGGCAATCGTAAATGCGTTAGCCGACAGTCTATTAATTATTTAATTGTTTAGTTATTACGTAGGTAGGTACCTGCAACGGTTACATGGATTGGAACTAATAATAACAATGAAAGTTTTTTGTACGCCGTGGAAATTAATGTGATTGATTGTCCATTATGTAAAAAAATCAGATAGATGCGTAATTTTGTTCGTTGGTAAGTCAAGTTGTATAAGTCCGCTTCACGCATACGCATTTTTTTTAAATAACACTTTGCTTCAGCTCATTACTCCACGAGGCGAATATTTACGTCGGGGGAGATGTAAATTATGCATTAAAGTTTATTTTTTCTTAGTCCAAAATTTCATGTTTTGTGACATTTTTGACCACCATGTTTTTGGTCGGATCTTATTCGTAGATTAAGTTTGAAGATAAGGAAATACGCATCAATTATTTAAGTAACCCAAGCTAAGAACCTAATAACCTATTTTGTGCATTTTTTTGTGTCCCCGACATAAATAGTCGTTTCTTGTAGTGATGAAGCTGAAACCAAGTGTTATTAAAAAACCACTGCGTATTAAGCGAAATGCGGAATTATGCAAGTTTTCCATTTAAGTATTAAAGTTTTTTATACAAGGTGCCTGGGGTAAAGTGCGCTAACTTCTAGGGGTGATTCTACGTGATAATACAAGTAAAAAAGACAAATAACTTTTTACGAAATTCCAACGCACTTTACCCCCGGACAGGTACGGTGAGAATAAAAGATTTTTATCTTTAGCTTGAAGAGTGTCTTCATGGCAGAGCGGTAAGGTGCCTGGCACTTCGTGGAGATGTCGCAGGTCAAAAACCCTTTCAGCGTAAAATTATTATTTTTTTCGAGCTTATCAATAATGTGAGATATATCGCGTTTCTGAAAAACCACTATTCTGATTCGAAATGTAGCTTAAAATTTCTATACGTTTAGGGACCAGATATTACCTCCCTCATCCTTCCAACATTTCCAACAACAACAACAAAACATTCAACAAAAAATACAGGCTTTACTTAAAGAGAACACCGCGAATACGTTACTCAAACAATATTATTTTATAGGTAAGACCGTAGTGACTTCAACATTAAAATAATCAATTCGTTTTGTGAAAAAAAACTGGTAAAGATTGTATAAAGTCTTGAATCTTTTGAAATTTTTATTATTCCATGACGATATCAAATTGATTCACTGTCGTATTTTGGGCACCAAATTTTATAATGTTTTACCGTAAAATAAAGGTTTTCTTCTTTATTCTGTTGTTTGTACCATCTCCACAGTAAAGGCAAAATTTATACTATACTAATCGCAGTGAGATCTCGTACGTATGTCATCGACGGTCGTCCTCTTCTTTCTCACGCGTTTTGTATGAAAACGAAAAAGACAAGATGATAGAATGATAAAGTCACGCACACCTCTCGCTGGGACTAGTATACATTTAAGTTTACCTTCAGCATTTTGTAAAGTAAATATTATGGTTCAATTTAGATCATAAATCGACGGATGTAGTAAATCCAGACATACGTATACTCACACAGATGCATTGCTTGAATACAGCAAACATTCCAGTAAAACTGTTAAATTTTCCATCATCAATCAAACATACATAATATTTACTAATTTCGGTTGTGTGAACACAAATTTGCTTTGTGTTTAGGTGTCATTTTCAAAATTAGAAGTGTTTCTTTGAAGAATTCGGGCAAGCGATAAAGCACCTACTTAAAATATAACATTTTCAGAATACTGTTTTAATTGCCATTTTCAATATTAGAACTGATTTGTGGAGAATTCAGACTATCCGTGGTTCTGACAGGTATATGCTGGTCTTTAATATAATAAAAAAGGATCAATTCGGATTGTGCGTCCTTTAAATTCAGAGTACAATGATCCTGCCGCTAAGAGATCCATTGCACCATCTCTTTCAGTTACGTGCATCGTTTATGAGAATGAGGGAGAGGTTTCGGAGACAAATGATCATATTGATCATAATTGAATGCTAGAAAGTTTGAGATGATTCTGTCCATTAATGATTTCCCCCGCTGCGATTGGTCGTTCTCTCATTTATATGATTGTAATAAAATGGCAGATTACCAAGTGAAACTCAACATCTTTTAAAATTATTATGAATGTCTGTCATAATTGATAATTTCATTGAATATTTCATTGTATTCATTCACTGTTTCTGTCGTGGCAATTATTTTAGGTAGCGCAATTAGATTCGACGCGAACAACACAAAGTCAGAATTGTGTATATTGGTGCATCTAATAAAAACACAAATAGTGCATATAAATGTATATGCACTTTTCGAACAGACATTATGCTTGGTTACGTATACTTATTATTTTTTTTGAGAATGGGTCCACAAGTGATAACGATAAGCTAATTAGAATATTTGAGAAGTTTTTGACTAATTTTCTAGCGTGTTCTTTTCATTATTTAAAAATAATTTTTTTAATATCCACTGAATTTTTTTTATGTGACCCCTCACAAGAGGGCCCCGTCTGTGCAGTGTAAAGACTGGGGAACAATGTCGCCACCCGGTTGGGTAGCGTTATGAGGCGGGTTAAGGTAAGGCTGTAGGAAGGGATTTATTAATTTTAGTTTTGATGAGGCTCGGATTATACGAAGGAGGAAAAACAGATGCCGGTACCTCGGTCCACATATGAACCGACACAAAATGAGTCGAAGAAACGACCCGTTCTAATGCAGCCAATTTGAACTTTGTTCTGCTCGTTTCCGTCGAGTTTCACGCACGTGCACCGGTGCACCGGGGATCAATGCTGCTAGCTCCTTAGCAGGCTCCATTAAAATATTTGTAGAACAGACTCAGCATGCCCACGTTGTGTCTGTACATTAGATATGGCAATCTGTCTGTTAACAACGGATTGCCAATCTGACGGACCATCTTTCTTTACACTGAATCAAGTAGGTTTATCAAGTATTGTGGGGCTCCAGCCCGTAGGTGTCTCCTAAATGCAATTTTTGGGCGTACTTTAGCTCTTCTTATTAAAAGTTATTAGATAATATTTTTTATAAAACGCAATGTATCATTACTATAAAGTGTTAATGTTTAATAAGGTATGTCTCAACAAAAAATCTCAAACGGTGAATTCTGGCGTCTTGAAATTTCCACATCTTTCCTGTCTCGATTTCAAAGTCATTTATTTTTAGCTAGAAAACGTCATTGCCTTCATGGGGTATGGAGCTGTGAAATACTCAATTTACCTCTCAAACAAAAGGAGACACCATATTTTTATTATTATTTGAAATTCGAAAGGAACCGGGTTGTGACAAAAAGTGCGTTATAAAAGAAACTTGTACTTGAAAAAAAAAATTACCAATAATGAAAATGATGAAGGAACTATATGTCGTGCCAAAATCAATAATGTCTAGAGTCTAGAACGCATTCAACTAATACGTCTAGACTCTAGACGTATTAGTTGAATGCGTGCAGGACTGTGTTTGCTTTGGGATCCCCAGTGCGTCTCCCTTTTTAGCGAATGAAAAACAAAACTTCGCTAAGTAGGTACCCGTTACCTACCTGCCTCCGTGAGATGATCTCACGAGGTCTCCGCGGGTAAGTGGCGAGGTTGCCCGCCTGTTTTCAACAGTCACCGAGGTGACCGCTCGTCTGAGAAATAAAATGGCAATTTACTCCTAAATCTACCCTACTACCCACCATATTTTTAATTGTTGGGCATTTTGTACATTTATTTCTTCTCTTTTAAGTACTTAGCTCTATTTAGGGGTTATTATTAATCCTAAATAGTGTAAAACAGAGTCGCTATCTATTTATATATTTTTGGCTTATGTCTTTGGTAGTAGTCGAATCTCTTTGATAAAATTCGTTGTTGGGTGTTTGGAGATGCGTCCTGGTTCCACAGCATACTTCTCCAGATATTATCTCTCCCCTTTTCCTATCATGGCGGCACATTGGCTAGCCTTATAAATTAATCGTTTTTTCATCCTCTTCTCATTTCATATATTGCCACTTTCTACCCCCAACAACTACATGTGTCCTGTTACAATAGTCCTACTAGCTCGCTCTCTCAGCGAACTTATTTCCACATTTTTAAATAAATCAAATACGTTATAATTTTTAACCTCAAAGCGTTTGTCTGAAAAAAAAAGTGATGAATATACTAGTAGTTCTGTGAACAATGGACCTCGCGTCCAAAAAAGTATGTTTCTAATTTTCTCTTGTTTATTAAATCAAAACCATAAATCTTTTACGTAACATTTTTAGGAATTGTTTAATTTGTCCAAAGAAATGTCACATTCTCACTGACAATTATTTTTCTTCTCAAGTTTTACTCAGGCCGGTCGGTACCATAATATTGATTATTCCGATTCGACAACTCGTAGTTAGTTCCTACTAGGAACCACGATAATGAAAAATCTGGCAGGATAAAAAGGAAGTATCCGGCCACCATCTTGAACCGGAACTGGAACGTAATAAACAAATTTTCAGATATTTGAAAATTTTTTGTTTTTTTTCTTACCTTAGTCCAAATCTGCATCTCTGTTACCAGCATCATTTGAATATTATTAACAAGGAATTGTGATGCGAGGCGGTTCGCGTTTTCACTTGCAGTGAGACCAGACCGGTTTTGAATAATATGAGATCACATCTCCGCCTGCAGGTCCCGGGTACCTGAAATATGGTCAAGGTTGTTCTGCATCCAAACTTACCGCGAAACCAAATGAATTATCAATAATTAATAAATAATTCATGTTTTTGACGATACTAACAACATTAACATTCACACATTTATAAATAACTAGTATTTGCAATTATTCACCTTCGCCCGAGATCTGACACTATTATCTGACACTATCACAATGGCAGATACTCTCAGTACCTACCTGGAAGACCGCCTTTCAGAATCTAAATGTAGCTTGAAATGGCTTTGGCCGTGTTTGGTGACCAAATCTAAAAAAATTGGAACTTCCCTTCTGCCTCTTTTCCACATATGAACCAGTAATAGTTTTCTATTGCTTTATTAAATCATAAACGTGTTTTAAACTTTATACGACTGGTAAACAACCGTTTACAATACATAAATAATAGTCGTTTCTCGGGTGTGCAAAATTTACTATATCTTTATTTGTAAGTGGGTAAAACATTACACAGTGGATTTCTGGTCAGAGACGAAATTTAAAGTTGCATAATAATACTTTTCCGTAATAGCTTATTCGATCATGAACTTGTTGATGTAAAGATTTAAATTAAATTCATATTCAAATTTTTCTTCGGGATTAATTCAAATGAAACTGAAAGTTTCTATTATTATACCTACCTACAATGTTAGTTCTAATAAGTACCTATAGTGTGTATTTTTTTTACATTGTGTTAATTATATTATGCTAAATTTCCATTTTAATTACACGCCATGCGAACAACAAAAAATATCTAGTCATCCGAGTTGATAATAATTCAATTATAGACCAGTTGAAGATATCGTATGACATTAGTGGCTGAGCGGTAGTACTCTCGATTAGTAAGCCGGAGTTATCGGGTTTAAATCCCAATTTGTGTTATTTCACTATTTATTCATTAAAAATAATGCATAGTATAATTGCGGCACGTTGGTGGTAGATTCTCTCAGAATAATTATTCTTTTTGGATTTACATTATTCGAAATCTGTCTTATACCGAGGGACGAACCACATTTAGGAAAGTAAATTCTGATCAAAACCTTGTACTATAGTACCGCCCAGCATAAACTTTGCTTTTCCTTTCCTAAACACGCTTATTAAAGAACATACATATATATTATTTAAATAAATACCGGAAAATCCAACTATGTCAAATTTTCCAATTATGTCCTATGCGTGCGAACCGTATCTAAATTTCGCTAATAAACAACGAAACAGTGTTAATCTCAAGTGACCTACCAGGTAAGCATAATACTGTATATATTATCATTGTAGAAATGTATTATATATTTGTACAACGCCATTAAGGTGATTTTGCGCATAAACGGCGCTATACAAATATAATATCCAAATATTTTATTATTATTATTATAACCACCATTCACAATTGAAAAGTTGCTTGAAATGGCTTTGGATTTCCCCACCTTTCTCTTTCCCATCTCCTTCCCCGTCCCACTACCTTCAGCCACACAACATACCCCAATTGGGGATGCCAAAGTATCACTGGCTCCAGACGGTTGGGAGCGGTTGGAACTTTTATGCGGTTTCATATAAAGAAGGAAGAATTTTTTTTTTTTCATAAAATTATCCATCGATCGATTATTGATCGCTACGGTTTATAGTATAGTAGATAGTTATTTATAGAAAGTATAAAAATAATTGTATAAAAGTAGCGCTAATCTATGTATCTCCGAGTTACTTGATTTTTTTAAATAAAAAAGACAATCATTCCCGGGTTACGAATAACTTGACAAAATTTTAAAATCTCCTACTACCACCACAGTGAGCGGAAAATGTTGTTTGTGTTGCGGTGGAGGACTTAGCCAGCCGAGGAATTGAACACACTACGCATGGGTGGAACCCAATCGCGATGTCAACTCAGCCACCGACCGGTCAATTTATAATATTGAACAAAAAATAGAATTATAAACACAATATTATTTTATTTATTTTACTTTCACAAACATCGTTTTGTTGTTCCACATAAAACCTTGTTCAATTTGTTTGAACAGTTATATCCCTCGAGCATAAATCTGTACGAATTTCACCGTATTGGTATTTTCACCCAAACTCAAATAAACTTCGATTAACTTTCAAATATCATAGACAAAATGAATAGATCGTAGAATAATCGATTTGCACCATATAAAAAGCATTACGAATTCTTTTTTCAAATCAATCTATTAGAGCAGCACCATCGGCATGAGCTTAGCTAAATTATTTAGAAATATAAGTACCTACATAGTTGAATATTTTAATGGAAAATGTTTAAGCCTGTGACAAACCACGCCATAAGCGCGCTATATTTTCGTGGCTTGGCCTATTTCAGTGCATCGCTCGCTTTACATTCGGCATTGGTAGCGTATGGCGAGCGATATGCTGACGTAGACCAAGCCATGATGCGTATTCTTACATATTATTATGATACCGCGAAAATTACGGGATATTATAATTCCAATTTGAAACAGTAAATTAAAAGTCACGTGAACAAACAACTACGCACACACCCACATATAATACAGACAGACCGACACATATAATAATGGGTGACCGGATAAATCATCAAAATGATAATTCATCACATCTTTAAAAAGTTATATAAAGTCATGGAAAGTGATGAAACAAAAACTTTATTAACTGGGTTAAGTAGGTTAGGTAAGGTTAGGTTTAAATTTTTTTTTCATCGTTTCTAATGACTATATCACTTTTTAAAATGTGTTGAATTGTCACTGTGTTGAGTTATCATGGAACCATAATAATGATAACATTTGGCTTATTTATATAGCCCGGGTTTCGTGAAAAACATCTCAAGGGTGCTGTATAAGTATACATTGGATTACAAATATTACTGGCTTACAACTAAGATTCATAATAATAACTAGTGGGTTACCTCTAAAACCCATATCTAGTGACTTACTACTAAGACTTACACTACTGACTTAAATCTAGTGACTTACATCTAACACTTATATCTAGTGACTTACGGCTAAGGCTTATAACTACTGACTAAAAAGTGGTGACTTAATGACAAACATAATTATAACTGTGACCTAAACGGCTAACATACTTACATTAAAAAATATATGTTTTGGGTTTTGACCGTGTTATCAGTGATAAGTTAATAATAATAAAAAATAAAGAACAAAACTCTGCAGCTAGGAAACATAGAAGTAGGTTTTTGTGTTTGGTTAGTACGTTTGATAACAGCTCTGCTTTCGAAACTTGCATTTTCATGAATTTTGGTTAACTTATTTGTATTTCCTACCTATTTAAGTCTATTGAATACAAGTTCAGATTTTTTATCAGCCCATTATCGATTCTAAATTGGGTACCATTTTCACTTTAGCACATATTTTAAAAATTGTAATTTGCCTAATATTTTTTATTGACTTCGAGTTATGTAGCTAGCATCTAAACGCCATTGGGAATTTACTATCTTCAATTTTATTTTTACCCTTTCAAACATGGTGAATTACCTATACATGGTGTCCGGAAACTCGTAGTACAAGCGGGAAACTGGTGAATCTACATCACATTTGGAGTCGATTTTGTAATATAATTTTTTTTGATTTGAGCTTTCGTTTACGAGTAAATCGAGTCAGAAGTTGATTTTTTTTTATCAAATTCTTATAAATTATTACTGAAGATCAAAGTACCCAACTAATTTAAACTATTTAAAAATTTAAAAGTTAAACAAATAATGACGAAAAAATTTGAACCCTGAAATAGCCGAAAAATATATTTTTTTGTTTTTTTTTTTTTTTATAAAAATGCCCAAATCAAAAAACTTTATGTTTATTTGGGTTCCCCGTGTGGTATACATTCTCCAGTTTCCGGCTTGTACTACGAGTTTCCGGACACCATGTATATGTAAATCAACGAAGCTACTTTAAGTCAGATATAAAATAACACGATAAACGTATTGCAGTTGTGAGTTCGTACTTAGTGCAATCGTCGATTTTTTGACGTTTTTCCAGACTCATTAATTTGGTTGTAAATTAGAAACGAATTACAGGTAATTCTACGTGATTCAAATGTACGACAAAACATTATCTATTCTGGAATCGTAATACATTTTATTTATTTATTTTATTTTTAATACATAAACGGCTATACTGCCTTTTATAAATAAACATATAATATAGTACAAAAGTAAGAAAAATAATAAAATAATTCCTATTTGACAGATTGTTAAAAGAGTGTACTAATCAGTACATACCTATTATATTATTTTCTGTTGTCCAATGCTTATTTTATACCAATATTGATTACATTTTTGGAATAAACTTAAGCGACTAAAAATGTGGTTTTAGTTATAAAAGTGACGAATGAAAGGATGATAAATTTGAATAAAACATTAAATCAAAAAAAAAAAAAAACTGTTCCTGCGTAACATTTTCATTTTCGTATTACAAAATTTAGGTAATACAACATGATATTTATTTGACAGATAAGAACAATAAACATATCATGTATTTTCATAATTTTATCAATGGTAATTGTTTTTTCTTTACGTGATTACTGCACGAAAGTCCCAACTACTCCCCTCTGTCTGGAGCCAGTGAGACCATGGCACCCCCATTTGGGGTATGTTATGAGACTGGAGGTAGTGGGGAAATGTAGAGGAGAAAGGTGGGGAAGTACCTGGCCATTCAGATATGGTGACCAAACGCTAAAGCCATTTCAAGCAGCTTTTAATTTCTGTGTGGTGGTCTTACACCAGGGCGTTTCTAAGAGTATCTTCTACTCTGTAACGTGCCGCAAGTATACTATTTTAAATGAATAAATAGTGAAATAACACAAATTAATCACATGTTATTAAGTTTAATTGCGCACGCCGGGATTTGAACCCGCGACCTTCGGCTTGCTAGTCAAGAGCCTTACACCTAGACCACGGAGGCAGATTTGTGTTAGTTTAATAATATGATGTTTGTTGACCGTAGATCTGAGTTGGTCATAATGTTGAATTCAATCTAACGCTTGATTTCTCCTCTCACTCGGCCATACGAGAGACTGTATTATGATCTCAGTGCGGTAGAGTACTAGTAATGTAGCTGTGGATATTAATTTACCATATATCCCAAGTGTTAACACCGCACTATTTATTACCTGTAGGCGCAGTGTTCTCACACGCAGACATGAATAATAATAATAATAATGATGGCACAGTTAACGAGATTTCACTAGTATCGAAAGTGTTCCAGTATGAACTCAGCTTTAGTGTACAGTTTACCCATTATTGCTGGACGGTGAGCAAATAAGCAGACGCTTTGTCAAATAAATCATGATTTATGATTAGTCTTAATGCAGCGCTTTAAGATTAATTCAATAGAATGTATAGTTATTCGATTAATTATTTTATTATGACGATAAATTACTCGCTGCAATGGTGCGTGCAACTCTCAAAACGACAAGTTAATTTAAATTCCCACGTGATTTTGTTGTGCGAATTTAAATAATCTACCAAGGAACAGAAGATGTAGAAATGTTGATTTGCTATGTTTATGTGCTTGATACGGTTGGTTGAATTGTGGTATGAAAAATAATAAGCGAGAACGATAAGAATACGGATAATGATTATTTTTTATGATTAATATTATTTTACATTCCTTTTTAAATTCATCTATTTTAATTTCACTGTTGTTTTGAATTAAGGCGATGCCATATGTAGTAATGCAAAATCATTTGGTTTTGGTTTGAAAATTTGGTCGCCTAGAAATGTTTCAGATGCTTTAATGAAATACTGCGAGTAGAGTACATCTTGGCCTTTGAAATGATCGAGTATTTTTTAGATAAGTCTTTTTATACGCCCAGATAAAAATAATGTAAAGGCCCATGAAAACTGCTAAGTTCTAAATCTCCTACTTACGAACCCATTTTCGGTTATGATTTTATTGTATAATGTGGCAAATTAAGTTATTTATAAAATGATCGAAAAAAAATAATATTTATGCCTGAACATCCACAAAATAAAATAAAAGGCACTTTTTCGCCATGTTTTTTTCTTGCATAAATCAAAATAGCGGATAGTGTTAAGCGGGAATTTAAACCTTATCGCCATCTACGTAAGGGTTGTTATTGATAGCGACTCAATTTAAAATATTACACGACGTAGTGCATCGCCTTAATAGAAATCTTGGAAGCGGAAATATAAGTATCATGTACGAAATAAATGTCAGTCCTACCCGATCGGCATTTGCCGAGGTTATTTGACTCCAGTCCCCGGGGAGGAAGTTACACTCCTCAGTGAAACCATTTATTTATTTATAATTTAAATGTTTTAAAATAAATTTAATTTTGATCTAGTGTTTTATTTTTAATTTGTTTCTACGGGTTAAAAACATTTGATAAAATATGTTTTATTTTGTAACAGTTTAATTATTTTTTTCCTATTCATACAATAATAATTATATATAATAATTATATATAATATTATAGATAATTGTAAATAATTTAGATAAGATGATCGATTATTGCAGGGTTCTGTGTTTCCTCCCTCTTACAACATGGATCATTTCAAGACTCAGGCTCACTTCACATTAACAAAAAACTTACACCCAACATCCCCAAATATATATGACTAGTGAGAGGAGTTCTGGTAAAAAAGAAGAGTGGTTGCTTTTTGTATAATCCAACATTGCTTATTATTTAATCTTCACTTCTGTCTTTTTTTTTTTTTTTTTTTACAGTAATACCGCACAAGAGTCCCAACTGCTCCCGTCTGGAGCCAGTGAGACTATGGCATCCCCAATTGGGGTATGTTGTGAGGCTGAGGGTATTGGGGAGGGGAGGGAGATGGGGAAGAGGAAGGTGGGGAAGTACCTGGCTATTCAGATCTGGTCACCAAACACGGCTAAAGCCATTTCAAGCAACGTTTCAATTCTGAATGGTGGTCTTACACCAGGGCGATACTGAGAGTATCTTCCACTCTGGAACGTGCCGCAAATATACTATATATTATTTTTAATTAATTAATTGTGAAATAACACAAATTAATCAAATAAAATTTATTTGCGCACGCCGGGTTCGAACCCGCGACCTTCGGATCTGTAGTCAAAAGCGTATACCACTAGACCACGCCGGCCGTCAAATGTTTTTTACTAGTTACTTGCGTGTATTTATAGTAATCTCAACCTTGAAAATGCATGCGAAATGTTACATGACACCATAGACATATTAATATTAGTAGACCTGCCCTAAGTGATTAAAAGCGTATTATCCCCACTCCCCATACCGGTTCCATTGAGCCGGCTGGGCTCGCGTATGGCCTCAAATGAAATTTGAAAACGTGACGTCATCATTCTTGTGCGAACTATGGTCGAGGCATCATCGGTTCATTTTACTAAATAACACGGCAAAATTTTGACTTGTACTATGAAAACTGGTAAAAATAGATGTGAAAAAAGAGAATAAACCCAATTGTCGTATTACATTCCATATATAAGCATTATTTTACTTTATTTTAAGCATATTCACATCGTATAATATGAATTAGTTGTTACTATCACATCGAGAAACGTCTGGACGCGAAACACAAAGCTGGTTGGTTGCTGGGAAGTAAATTATGAACATTTATAAAAGTGTCTTAACTAAATACTCTGAAACTAACTACGACTCTGAAAATAGAAGCTGCCTTACTTTGCCGAATTCGGACTTCGCAAATTTGTTCATAACGTGGCGAGTAATTTGCGCTCCCATGTAAAAATGTCTATTCATTCAAAGCAGATTTTACTTTTAAGAAGTAAATGGTGATATTATAATGCGAGATGCCTATTTACTGTCAGATTGATTTATTGACGAATCACAGTCAGCTTCACTCCCTTCGTTCTTCAACAGTTGATTTTACCCCTCGCCCATATCTTCTCGTCTATTAATTCCTATGTCTGTGCATGACACATATAATAATATACAATGTTGCAAACATCTCGTGCTCACATTTTATAGAACCTATTCTATTCATTGGGTAACTTGTTCACAAGGCGTAATATTAAATGTTTCCAATGCCCTTGCCATAGCGCCCGCTTTATTTCATAATTTGCGTCAGCGGCGGTTTATAATTTACTAGTTATTAATAAATACTTTTTTAAAGCATTACCTGATAGAAGTGCAGGCTTGTCCGTATTTATTTATTCGTGTTCACCATAAAACGGTTATACACCAATATATTAAGGAGAAGATTACAATTTTTAGGTACATGTGAGAATAAAAAAGTTATAGAGACAGTTTTAAATAAAAAAATATAGTTGCTTAACTGTCTGCAAGTGACTTAAAAATGTCGATGGTCAATGCAGAATCTTTAAGCAGTTGAGTCACTCTGATTGGCGCGTTCTGATAGGCAGAAGTCCTCGTTCTCGGAGTATAAAAGAGTGCATGGGATCTCAGACAAGTATACTTGTTAGGGACATATATAGTATAGTTAGATTACTTTAAAAAAATGTTTGCCAAAAAATATTTTTCGGCGTCCTTCTAAATTCTAAGGTGTTGAAATCGAGCATTCCTGTTAAGAACAAAGATGGATACAGACATGGATAGTACGCATATTGTCTCATATATAGGTAACGCACAAACCTCTTTTATAGTTTTTCTATTTCTAGGATATTTTTTTTGTTCAGAAGGAGTTCATATAATGAGCTTCTCATGTAAGTTTTTAGGTTTTCACGGCCAAAAGCATTTTTGTTGTTTGTTTTTGGGGTGTTATGCCGTGTTGCGCTAACTCCTTCTTAAGCCGACGTTTCGGACATCGTTGCAGTGTCCATGATGATGATGGATCTGCCCTGATGATGGACACTGCAACGATGTCCGAAACGTCGGCTAAAGAAGGAGTTAGCGCAACACGGCATAACACCCCAAAAACAAACAACAAAAAAGCTTCACATGTTCTCCGTAATGCGATTCCGTTAGTAATTAATCTCGCATTACGAAGAACAAATCCAAGCATTTTGTTGGCGCAGGAGACAATGTCCGATATGTGGGAGAGTAGCGATATATGCTTGGAAAATCACGGCAAGGTCTCGTATGCCTGAAACAAGTTCCATTATTCCTAATTTTGCTGATATTTATCAAACACTTTGAAATGTCGAATTTCTTCAACAGATAAAAAATTTCATTCGCCTTTCTGGGGCGAAAAACTTCTAAGAAAATTGATTAATCTACCTTACGTAACTAACCATCGTGGTATTTCTGGGTAGAGGGGATGGGCCACTTCCCGACTTCGTCTTAGCACTAATTCCCAATATATTCTGTTATTCTGACTCTTAACATGACCCGATCCAAGTAATTGATTCACTTGATCATGTTATGTCTTCCTCAGTCGTCCCCGACCTCTTGTAACATTGACATTTGCGTCATAAACCTATTTTATTCATTGCACTCCTTTATTTGTTCATCGCTCTAAATGTTCAAAATAAATTAAATCGAATTGGCGACTTCTAAATTTCTACCGATCACAGTTCTAGAGTATAAATAAAAGTTCAGTGGGTGTAAATAAAACACCGCTTGCAATAATTTGCAATGCGATAGAATTGCATCACGCGGTGTCATTCATCCAGAGGCAACAGTATGTGTGCGAAATGTGCCCATTGTCTGGAATTGTTTAGGATGATGTCTTTACGAGACCTGATGAATTTAAATTCTTTGTTTTGTATACCTACATTGTTTTGCAGTTGTTATTAGGTCAGTGCTGTAAAGAAATACCGCGGTGTAATTAATTATGTGTGTCCTAAACGCGGTTGTCATTTCAAATGGATTAAATACGTATTACTGCAAATTTTCTTATCACACTTTAAGCAGGTGGAAGGTATGCTCTGTCGTCCTTAAATTTGAGCAGCATTTTATGCCTTGAATTTCTAGGTCATCAGCTGTTATCAGTATTTTCAATATCAGCATTGCGGAAATATTAATTTAAGTGTTCAAAAATACGTAAGTTGTTGTTGAAATTTGTCGAGAGATACTGCCATTAGGTATAGCCCTTATTAGAAATCGTCAAATTACTTCAAATGGATTTTTCTATGGTCATTTTGATTAGTCAGGTATCTTCCTATTTTGCCTCTTGTTTTTTCTTCTTCTCCTTCCTCTCCAGACTCACTGAATTCCTCAAAATTGGGATGCCATAGGGAACGTTGACACTTTTCGGCAGTATACATAAAAACAGTAAAAAAACTAGTATTTGACCAATTTGTGGGTTAAACAAACTTGGTGGAACATATGCCGTAGAAATGTGATGAAATCAAGTTGTTATGATCATTCATTCTCTAAGCGGATACAATATTTTCATCAAATTCTAATTTTTACGACCCTCAAAATCGTCCTTTTTTTCTCATCGTACGTTTTCCCATAAACCTTTTTCCATTTGTTGGTAGGTGAGTAGGTAATTTACATACTTCTTGCCGTAGATGTGGCAGCAATGAGACTACGAGATGAATGTATTTTCTCTTTGCGCGCTTGTTTTGCAAGTGTCTCGTTGCGCAACACGTTGTTATATTGCTTCCACATTTATCGAAAATAGCAAGATCATAAAATTTATTGGCATCAAATTGCATTTCCGTACAATAAAATTTTTAATTAGGTAAGTATATTAAAATTAATCGTCGGTGGAGGAAGTTTACAGATTTCAAAATAAATCAGAGAGAATAAAGACGGTGCATAAAGAAGGCAACGTAAATATCTTTACGTTCCCTTGTCGTGTATTTGAATATCCATCCCGTGTCAAACGGATTGTATTGAGAAAAATTATTGCTAATTTATTAAGAATCTCTTCAAATTATTGGTAAACCGGTTAAAAACGGTATTGCAGGCCTCACATCGAGTTTGAGTCCCACTCAGATGTAGTGTGTTCAATTCCTCGGCTGGCTAAGTCCCCCATCACAATACAAGCAACATTTTCGCTTACTGTGGTGGTAGTAGAAGATTTTCAAATATTTTCAGGTTATTCGTAACCGGTCTGTTGTTTTATCGCAGCGTGAATTTAGTCGTCGTTTTCCTCGTCGTCCTGCACCATGTGCGCGAACAGTTAAGTGTTTGGTTGAGCGTCTCGTGCCCCACCAAAACAACGCCGGAAATTGGTCAAATAAGCAGTAACAATAATTCCGCGTTCTTCAGGTGTGTATCACTCCATTGCTCGTTGTCAACTAATTCTCTTTTTTTTTTTTTTTTTTTTTTCATTAAAATATATTTGGATACAG
Organism: Hesperophylax magnus; assembly: GCA_026573805.1. Classification (NCBI taxonomy): domain Eukaryota; kingdom Metazoa; phylum Arthropoda; class Insecta; order Trichoptera; family Limnephilidae; genus Hesperophylax; species Hesperophylax magnus. The sequence continues at coordinate 3,327,854 of JAIUSX010000002.1, forward strand.
GTTTTTTACATGCTTTTCGACTACCACACTAGACACATGTCCGTATTATGGTAGTCGAAATTTGTGTATAATTATATAAATGTAATACATGATTCATTCAGTTGTAAAATAGGTATAGGTTAAATAGGTTTAACTGAAAATAAGAAAGAGATGAAGTAAAGATAAATTAATTAATTATTTTAAAAAGAAATTTTAAACAAAATTGAAATGAAAAAAAAGAATAATAAAGCAAATGAACTTAATTTAATGATGTCAGGTATTCTTTAAAATAGTTCTTTCCCTTCATAAATAACCAATTCTGAATATATAATATTATGTACATGATCACATACAGGAAAGGAATTGGAGTAGGTGAATCTTGTAAACATAAAGATAAAAATAAAAATAAGGTAGGATACAAATAAAAAATAATAGATAATGCTAGGAATAATAGAAATAAAAATAAGAATAATCGCATCAGCGTAATATAAAGTTTTTGTTGAAAGTTAATTTAGAGATAAAATTTTTACTCGAAAAATAAGAACAGTATTAAGTTGTAAGGCATTCTTTATAATATTTCCTTCCCTGAGCAAATAACCGATTCTGTACACTAATGGCATAAAGATCATCAGTTTTCGATGTCTTAATATCAATACTTAGTAAGTTGAACATTTTAGGCGCTATATAAGAGAACTGTCGCTGGGCGAAGGCTGTTTTTGTTGGAGGAATTTTACATTTTTGGTGTGATGAGTAGCGGGTGCAAATATTGTGTTGATTTTTGAGTGTTAAATCATTTTTCCTTATGTGTATAAGAATTGTCTTAACGTATAATTGTCTAATGTCTAGGATTGCGAATTTTTTAAAAAGTGGGTCTGAAGGGTGAGATGGGTGACATTTTAATATAATCCTTAGTAGCAGTTTTTGAATTAAGATCATGGGATAAATAATTGAAGCTGCACAGCTTCCCCGTCCCACGATACCGTATGTAGCTATTGATTGTTAAATACTATGGTTGGATAAGATCGGCGGTCATCTTGCTTATCAGTGTCCTCGTGTCCTGGCCAGTTCAGCAGTTTAAGTGCATCACATCGTGATTTTCATTTTAATCCTTTTTGGGTCGCCACTGAATAAACGAATGACGGGAATGTATGTTTTCGAATTCCTCTCGATATAATAATATTTACAGTAGATGTGTGTGTTGTTGTATGTGCACTTCCGCTGGTGATGCTATGATAATTATAATTCATCGTTATTTGTTAGGTTATTCCTTCCTCTCAAATTAAAAGGAACAATAGCAACGAGTGCATCGTTTGTGGTTTTAAGAAATAAATATTACTAACCTCTTCTTCTTTGAATTTATTGCTTTTATAGCAATTGTTAATAATGCCCTAAAACAGTGTACCTAGCTACTCAAAATTTAAAAAAATTACATTATAATTTTTAAGAATTTAAACAATATGCCGCCATTTGGTAACATGATAGATGCATAACTATTGATTAAATGTTCAGCTTGGCCATTTTGATAATATAGGCTAATTGGAAGTAATAAGTATATACTAATATGGAACTGTCGATTTCATAGTTAGAATAATTTTCCAATTTAGCATTTTTCAAAGCTCGCCAAAACGATCCGATGAGATACGCGCGACATCATATGTACTTCGTTTTGTCGGTCAAAAGTAAGATCAATCCCTCTCGGGTCGGTATGAAAACAAACAAAAAACTCAATTTAAATATTTTACAGCAAGATTTCCAAATAACATTAATTAATTTGAAATTAAATAAAATTAAATGAATTAATTTATAAACCGCAGAAGTCGCCCGTGTGCGAGTAAAAGCAGCGCGAGTTGGCACAAAATTTTCCGCATTCTTAATGCACGCGGCCGGGAAACCCGTGAGGTAGCGTTTTAAGTGCTATCAGAACCCGCTGACCGATTACAGGGCGTTTAAGTTTCTCACGATTTTGATCGTCTTTAATTGATGATTTATTAATTCTACGTGTAATTATAATGAAACTTATATATATATTCAGAATTAGTGTTTGTTGATATATATGTTTTTTAAACCAAAATATTTTTCACTTAAGTTCCTGATTATAAAATTAGAATCAGTTTAATTTAGTCATCATTGATTTTACAGTATTTTGCTATCCCGTTGGGTGTGTATTGACATGAATATTCTCACTGTCATTACCTCTTCCTCGTATCTTACAATAAATCTCTACTCACCCGACACCGTAGAAATTTAATATGATCGTTAGAAACACGAGCTGTCCGTTCTTTTAAAAATGCTATAACCGAGGGCGAGGATGGAGGTGAATTTCAATAATTGTCACAACATGCCTCGTGTCCGTTACTGCGAATATCCAGATGACTGGACAAACTGTAAATGACATATCTGTGATTCCAGCATGTGATTGGCGTGAACACCCAACTATCCATCCGTGGAATTTAATACCTCGGCTGCGTGAAGAGATCTTGGCGAGGTATCGGTTTGCCTTCAAACCGATAGAAGTTTTTTGGGGGCGTGTCCATGTGCCTAAAGAAAGCTCAATTCTTCCTTACTTTTATTAGATCGTTTTTAAATATCGACATTCTTTCTTTAAGAGATCATCAATTTTATTGGTCTATCTTGGGTCTGGGAGCCGAAAGATCTTACGCATACTGGCTACATCAGTTTTCTTTCAAATAGATATTACAATAATATGTAGATAACACTTCTTGAGATTATCTGTTCGGTGTTATTTGCTATGCGCGGTTTGATGAGCAATGTGGTAAACGTCATAATATTATAATGATGTACGCACGCTTGCCTAGGTTCTTTACAATTTGCATATCTCTGTAATAATAATACCAGCGTTCTATCGATGGGCTCATGAGCATAATAACCATTGATCTATTATAATTAGATTTAGCGAAAAAATAGGTTCCGCTTTTTTACCTCCAACTGACCTCCAACTCTCCAAACGCACTAATTAAATCTACCGAATCCGGTCTACGCGCACCGCTTATCGTGTTCTAATGGTGAAACAAGTTTCGACGAGATATTAGTACGCGGTAGCGCCTCTAATTGTAGCTCTATAAGCATAACCGAGTTATCAATTTCGTTATCATAATTTCTAATAGAAAAATCGATTGAATATCATTAGTAACGTTTCGGAACTAAAAATCATCGATTAAAAGTCTTTAGTCACAATTCGTATCTAAAATTATTACTTAAAATTTATTTTTGTATTGCAATTCTACGTAACCCGCTCAAATTTTGATTAATTCGATTGAATAATCGATTCTTAAAAACTGATTTGAAAATTCGCATAATTTGCTTGATCCCTATAAAAAGTTTGACGACATCGATATTCTGAGGTATTTTAGGCGGCTTCCTCATGGTCCGGTATGGAATCAACATAAACCGGGGACTCTAAGAATTCGTTATACCGAGAGCGCTCCGTTCCATATATATTATTGGCGTCCGGATGCGATGTTGCGTACTTTCAGTAGGTATATATGCGAGCGGTACACTTGGTTTCAGTAGCTTCTCTATATTTTTTCCGTCACTGCCTAGATTATGTTATGAACTTGATTTTTTTAAATTAATTTATTTGCTTTTAGTAAAAAACAGGTTTATAATATTTTCCACGAATTTATTAATAATATTACAAAATCATTATGAATATGTAAATGTCAAATTCCACGACTCGACGATAAATGCGGGACGGTAAAACTACATTTCATGTGTCACGAGTCATGAGGTACTACTAAAAAATACAAAAATAGGTGTTACTGGTCCTGCTCTCCAACTTATGAAATCGTATCTAAACAACAAAATGCAATATGTCAACTAAGATAGCAAAAACAGTCGACACAATAACATAAACTATGGAGTTACTCAAGGATCCATATTAGGGCCACTGCTTTTTCAAATATATATAAATGATATATGTCAATTAAACCTAAATGGCTAAATTTTCTTATACACAGATGATACTGCTATATTTTAATTCGGAAAAAACTAACAAAACTTATTAGTAAAATCAAAACTGGATCTTAACTTATTAAACAACTGGCTATTTAAAAATATATTAACAATTAATATTAAAAAATGAGTTACACGATCTTAAGCTCACCAAGAAGAAAAACGCCATCTCATAAACAGTGGCGGCACGTGACTTTTAAGTGCGATTGCTTGCTAAGTTTGACAAATTCGACATTATTGGTGTTTAGTCCAAAACGAATTTTCGGATACAACAACATCAATAATGCCATTTTTTATAATACTAGCACTCTAGTACACCCAAAAGTCAAGGGCCGCCGCTGCTTATAAACCATTGCAAATAGAAGTAAAAAACCTACAAAATTCAGAATGTGAAAAACATCTGCTACTACATATTGATAAACATTTATCATTTAAGCAGCACATACAAAAACTTGAAGAAAAAATTATCCCACTAATCGGTGTATTGGTAGAATAACCCATCTTCTACCAACACAATCAAAGAGGGGATTATACTTTAGTTTAATCCAGTCCCATCTAAATTATTTAATTGAAATTTGGGGAAACACATACATTATATATTTAAACGACCCACAAATAATACAGAATAAAGTTATAAAAAAACTTTTCAATTATAACCCAGATACCCCTACCAAAAAAAGGATACCAAGAAACGAAGTTACTGAAAACAGGAAACTGTACATTATACACACGAACACAATACTTACAAAAACACCACAAGTATATGAACACTACACAAGACAACATAATAAACAATACACACATTCACCAAAGACTGAAAGTGGTAAAAGAAAAATTACCCAATAGCCTGACATCAGTAAATATAATTAATATATTTATAAAAAAAACTGTTTGCTTTTAATAGCAGCGATCAAAATTAAAATGTACATACGTAAGTTACGTAGTAAACAATAATATTTAGATTAAGTTAAGAAAGTGAAATGTGTATATTTCTTTGAACTTAAAATAAAATAAAAATCTGAAACAATAAAAAACAGAAACCTGCAATACCGTCAGCTTAATGGCTAAAAATATACTGACACGTGCAAGTCGATGCAGCGTGATGTCACGCAACATTTTTGCTGCCCCCGGTTTTTCAAGCCGCCTTAGGGTCAATATTTTTGGAGGTATCGTCTTTTTCAAAAACATTACATTATATGTTTTAAATTTTCCAATCGATTTTTAAAATGTTTCACTCATCTCTACCTCATTCCAAATATTCTGTTTGAAGAAAAAAATATTTTCATTGAAACTTATAAAACACGCGGAGAGATTTATCTACAAACCAAGAATACGATAAAAAATGTTTACACATCAGTAAAATGTTTTAAAGTGTCATTTATGAGGAAGATTTTACGTCCTCACTGATTAAAACGTTGGAATAAATTCATCGAAATTCTTAACGTATTTCCTCGTAACAGTTTATTGCGGTTAACTGTAATGGCCATACGAATATCTCGATGCGATGAATGAATGAATCATTGCAGAATGGATCTTCTCACAAATATCTAACCACATCTGCGTCTGCGGAAAGGCATTTTGGTGATTATGTAACTTTTCCCACAACTTTTTATTAGATTTGACCACGTAAAAACATGAATTTTAAAAGAGTACTACTGTATCTTCTCATCTCTTATGTTACTTAGAGTGTCTAAAACTTTGTGGTGCCGCGACCCACTTTTGGAGACCTCAAACTTTTGAGTCACCTAACTTTAGTGGTCTTATATTATGGAAAGGGTGAAATTTTGATATGAAGGAATTTTCTTCACTTTTAGTTTTCGTTGTGAAATTTTCGAATTTGATAAGCATTTGGCGACCCTCCTAAAATCGGTGCACGACCACGTATTTTTTTGTTTAAAGTGAATACAGCACAAGAGTCCCAATCGTTCCTAACCGTCTATGGCATCCCCATGTTGTTAGGCTGAAGGTAATGGGGAGGGGAGGTGATAGGGAATAGGAAGGTAGGGAAGTACCTTGCTATTCAGATTTGGTCACCACACATGGCTCCTTATGGCATTCCTTTTAAAGCAACACTTTTGAATTCTGAATGGTGGTCTCTCAACAGGGCAATATCGATAGTTATCTTCTACTGTGGGAGTGTCGTAAATATGCTCAAATATATTATTTTAAACGATTTAATAACCACTCGAACGATCGCGCGTCAAAAAACTTTTTTCTCCGATTGCTCGCGGTTTTTTGGCGACGATTTTGAATATTTTCCGCCAACATTAAAAAAATCAAACCTCCGAATTTTAATACGGAAACATAAAACTGATTATAGTGCTATACAGCCAATGAATTCACCTATATTTTAATAATTATTCTATATTTTTAGAATTGATAGATAAATTATTAAAAAATCTTAAACTTTATAAATGCGCGAAATTTGCGTTTTTGTGATTTGAAATTGCCGCCAGTGGCAGTTTTAAAAATCTTTATTGAATATTTTCTACGTTTTTATGTTCTCTATGGCCTGTTTGATAATCACAGATGCAAGAATGTAATAGAAAAATATTTTTTTGCATGTTAAGATCTCTTCAAAAGTTTGGTCAGAAAATAATTTTGTAAAATTTGAGTGCGTGACGCGTCAAAATTGAAATCACTGTATTATATTATATAATAAATTTACCACAAAAACTGGTATAACGTTAGGAAGATACATTAACTGTCTACAATTATTAATAAGCATAGTCGCCGTGTTGGCTTTATTTTATTCATTTGATGAATTATACAGAGAGCCTATTTCACGATGTCAAAATCATGGTGCTACTTTTTAAATAATTGTAAATTAGAACTGGAGATTTGTAACCATGTTTTTATATTACGTGCAAAACGAGGAAATAAGGCTTAAAGTGAGATATATATCATAGATATAAACATTGCCAATATTTCAGGGGGATACTTTGAAAGTTGATGAAATTCACCAATATTTGACCAAAAATCACTTCTGACAGCTACCTTAAGGTCAATCTACATAGGGTAAATCGGAATATGTAAAATGATGATAAATTTGTATATATATATCAAACCTTTGTATGACCGTAGAATTTCAAATAAAATCATAGTGATAATTTTATATCTAAACGCAAAGGTATCGAAAAAAAATGGGGGAGGGAAAATAATTGATGGAACCAATAATTGATTTATTTATTAAGCCCTAATATCCTTTAAAATCAATATTACAGTTGTATGGTTACAATGAAAGAGCAGTATATTGATTTAAACATTGTTTACACCTTTTGTCATAATAAAAATGTATTCAGTTTATTGGTTTATTCATAATTTAAGAAAATCAATACATAATAATATCATTGTGCCTCGCTATAGAGTGAGATTCTGAGTATCGCTCTGGTGAGGGACCACCATTCAGAATTGAACATTGCTTGAATTGGCTTAGTTATGTTCAGTGACTAGATCTGGAAAAGCATCTTTACAGAAAAATTGACAAAATATAATTAAGACATAAAAATAAAACGAGTTATTTAATGTGTACAATAAACAGGGAAAAATGAGAAAACCTGTGCATTTGTTAACATGCATATTTCAATGATCAGAATTGAAATATACATATTAAATGTCCACCGAACCTTATCATATAGAACCTTTGAGGACAACATAACATGAGACGTGAGTATGCGGAAAGAAATGATTATAAGTCCAGCCATCCAGGCCATCATAATTGATGTTCAAACAAATTTAATTAAATTTATAAATTAGAATTTCATAACTAAAAAACCAAAAAAGAAAAAAATGAAATAAAAAAAAACCCTCAGCAAATCTATATTGTAGTGTGATATGGCTTCATGCAATCATAGCATAATGCCACATCACACACATCACACTTTGTAAGGGTCCTTTTGAAAATGTTATTTATGTTGCACCAGGCACATTTCACCTTTTTCCCGCTACGGACCACGAAGTGGTTGCCTTTCAGGATAGGTCGCAGAGTCTTTCCTTCAGCTATTAGGCCAATGGTCCGCACAGTCGTGTCAATTTGACTACGACAGAACAGCAGAAGGAGTTCATCCGCAACCTCACTCCTGAAGTTTCGGTACAAAATGCGTTTATTTTCCTTGCGGAGCTTTGAGCCGTACAATATATACGCATTCTGCACCGAAACGCTTAGTAGTCTCCTGAAAAGCTTCTTGTACCAGACCAGGTTTCGCTGTCGTTCAATGGGGAAGCCTGACAAAAGCTGATCTTTTCGGTCAACCCCCCCCATTACCTTGTTATAGTCTAGTACGAGTTGAGGTTTGTAAGTCCAGGTACCAAACTTTTCAACTGCCCCGATTTCTGCCTTATGGTAGGTGGACAACATACTTACCAGGTTTTTGTCCAACCAAACCATTACATTGAGGTCCCCGCAGTTCGAGTATACAACCTCACCTTCCCTCAGTTTGGACCGGAGATGGGACTTAAATGCAGAGGGCACAAATTCTCGGTTTAACCGCAATGTGCCCATGCAGTCCATCCCATTTCTTTTGAGGCATCGTGCCAATAATGGACTATTATAAAAATTGTCCATTATTAATGTATACCCCTTGTTAAACAGAGGGCTGGCCAGGTCGTATACTATCTTTGCAGTGGCCCCAACTGGGCAGATATTGTGAGCACCCAAAAAGTTGGCCTGTGTCATGTCGTCCGTCATATCTTCCGTTATGTCTTCCGTCATATCTTCCTGGTCTGGATTTGTCGATTCAGCCTGTCTGGAAATGGTCTTCCCCGTATAAATTTGGAATTTCCAAAGATAGCCAGACTTGGACTCACAAAGCTCGTAAGACTTTATACCCGCACTGGCCGCTTTGGTTTTGATCATCTGGACGAATCCCAAACGGCCTTTATAGCAGAGTAAGGATTCATCCAGAGAGATGTCTTGCTCGGGCAGGTATAAAGTCTCAAACTTATTTGAGAGGTGGTCCAAGACGGGTTGAATCTTTTGTAACCTTCGCACAGATAATGGTGCATCAGAAGAAAGACTTTCATTGTTGGTGAAGTGAAGGAACTTTTTAATTAGAAGAAAACGATTATAATCCATGGCTCGGCTGAAATAAGGCATGGCGGTGAGTTTTTTTGAATAGAAGTAGTCTTTTTCAACAGGAAGGGGACTAATACCTTGATACATTAAAATTGCCAAGAATACATACATTTCCTCTTTATTCGTGGGAGCCCATTTATTGGTACGCGCATGACGCTTAAATTGTTTTTTCGCAATCCATTGATCTGCATACCTGTTGGTCTCTCTCGCGATCAGTTCAACGAAATCTGCATCAAAGATTTTAAGAAAGGCATCCACAGGTTTGCCCATTTCGTCGGTATTGAAAGTTGGTCCCGGCGTGCCTGTGAAAGTCTCCCTTATCCCAGTAAAACGTAAGATATCTTTAGACCAATCGAAAGAGTAACCTTCAGGCGGCAGAATCGAACGCATTGCCTCACTATCTACCTGGTCTTGTCTACTAAAGTCTATGGCCATAGCGGAGTTAGGTGAAACGTTGATAATATTATGATAAGGTATTGGTGGCATGCAGAAGGTATCCTCATCGCTCTCTTCGTGGTCGACGTCACTCGCTTCGTCATCCTCGTCGCTCGATCTGTCCATTTCTGAAACAACAGAAAACCCAAATTAATTTAATGTGTCTATATTACGATAACCCACTGCCTCTGGTACGGCTTATGACTCGCAATACGATGGTCGCGGGATCAAATCAAATAAATTATATTTGAATAATTAGTGTTATTTTCACACAAAATTCATTTAAAATAATATATATTATATTTGCGGCACGTTCCAGAGTGGAAGATACCCATAGTATCGCCCTGGTGTAAGACCCCATTCAGAATTGAAACGTTGCTTGAAATGGTTTTAGCCGTGTTTGGTGACCAGTTCTGAATAGCCAGGTACTTTTCCACCTCCCTCTTCCACACCTCCTTCCCCTCCCCGCTACCTTCAGCCTCACAACATACCCCGATTGAGGATGCCATAGTCTCACTGGCTCCAGATGAGGCTCTTGTGAGGTATTCATATAAAAAAATAAATAAAAAGTTAATCAAATACTTGAGGCGGGCTATGTCAGGAGTCAGAATAGCACAGTCAGGTAGGTATGGAATGAAGAAAAGAGTGTGTGTGCCAAGATCGAGTTGCATGGTGGTTCATCCTCTCTGCCTACCGAAATGGCGTGAAGGTAAGTTAGTTAGTTTTATAACTCACGGTTTCCAAGTACAGACTCTTCTAGTACAGCTGCCTCGTCCACGTTACTGCCCATGTCTGACTCTGAAATAAAAGAAAACACAAATTTACAGTAGAATTTGGATATAATGACTTTGCATTTAACGGTCTACTGTTTTAAGTGACGATAATGTAAACTCTAGTAAGGTTTCATAACTTTTAGTAGGAAAACGTATCCGTTTAAAGTGACCAACTACGTAAAGCGACCTATTTTAATGATAATTTGTCCGGTTACAAAACCCACCTACCAATACAGCCTCGCTTTTGACTAGGAAGCTCGACACAATGAGTCCCGTGAAGCGAAAGTGTTTTTTCAATTTAAGAAAAAAATGCTGTATTACACCGTTTAGAAGCCGGTGAATCAAATGTAATCCTCGCAAAGAAGTTCGGCATGTCTTATTTCTCACTCTGCAATACCCGTTACAGAAAAAAAAAGATGTGTAATGATGCATCCACGTCATAACAACAATACATTTTGTATGTTTGTTATGTGGAATTTTTAAGTACTATGCTTATTTCCTGCCAATATACCAACAGTGAAACTGTGCTAAAGATATCAATATAAAATATAGATAATTGATTTTATATTGAGCCCCTGGTATGACATTTTAAAAAATAAACTCACCGTTCCCAAACGCCGATAATTCTTGGTAGAATGGCACGTCCACCCACAGCTCGCTGTGATAGCGGGCCTCCGGAGAGAAGAGTTCCCCACTCCGCGATGTCCCAGGTAACGGCTCGGGAGATGCTGCACGGATAGGCATAATTGGTGCATTGGGAGCCGTTGATTGGATCTGTGCGGGAGTGGACATCCACGGTGGTGGTACGGGTCGTGGCAACGGTGAAGGCGTCCCTTGTGAAAAGGGACACGTTGTTCTCTCCGGAGATGGAATTCTGAAAACATTTACATAAATCATATAAATTGTTCTCATTCACGTGTGAAACAGTAAGTACAGTATGTAAATAAACAATAAAATTAGAACTCTGTAAAATATGCACTGAATGTGCCAAATGCACAGAGCGCTGATCTTACCAACTATCACTGTAAGAGTGGAACGCTGTCAGGAAAAAACAATAATATTGTATCAAGCATCTAAATACGATTGCTTACTTTTGTTTAGTTTTTCTTGGAGGTGCGGTAGGGAGCAAAATGCGCGCCGCCTGCTTCTTGAATTTTCGGCTTTCCAGCTCTAGCCGGAAGGAAGCAGGCAGGGCCCTAACAGCCTTTAGGGCCTTGACGCGATCCTCTCGCACCAGTAGCAAAGCAGGGTCGCTGTTTAAATAAATACAAATATATGATGAGTTCAACGGCCACAGCAAAGTACTTTCATAAAAAAACATTAAAAAATACTAACACTCCAGACGAGGCTGCAATTGCAGCTCTGCGTTGACGTCCACGTGCAGGTAGTCTGGCACCAGCTCGTACCCCACCTCTCCCTCTTCCTCTGCCTCCTCTTGCAGTCAGCACCACTCTATATATTTTAAATTGAAAACACTTAATGTAAGTACTTAAATGTTTAAATTTTGTTAAATATTGCACTAATATAAAATTTGAAAATAATTATTGGGTCGTGGAGTGCTCCCTTTCCCTGGACGACATTTGTTTCTGCACAAATTTGGTAAAAGTGAAGAAATTAATTAATTATACAACTAAATTACTAAATTTTTATTGTGTGACGAAGGCTTTACACCATTTTACATGTAAAAAAGAGTCAACTTTTTGACATATGACTTAAAATAATTGGTTAACAAATATCTGTATTAATAATGAACCAATTCAAATAAAACTTATATATATCTCTTTGTTTTGAATCACTGTGATGGAATATCTATATTTCAAATGCGCGAGTGCAGTATATAAGACATTATTGTAAATCAAAAACAGATGACGTCTTCAGTTGACGTATTCTTACACAAAAACTTCAACCAAAACAATATATTAGAAACAAACTAATTAAAAACGCATTTCAAAGATAGATAAGTCAATCACAATAACACAAATATATAATTATGCGTTAAAAACCCAATAAATTAATTACTTACGGCATTTTAGGAAGAGTCCAAAATTTCGTGAATGTTAAAAATTTATGGTTTTGTTTTTTGACAGGACGCCTTATAAAACCGCGAAAACTCGTTAAATATCACTTCAAAGACAACGGATAAGTTCATAGACAAAGAGAATATATTATCAGCTATTCGATAAAACAAGTAGCTGGCCAAGGAAGCGTTTTAAATAATTACAATAAATATTTTACGAATGGTAGAAAAATCGGTCCATTTTTGGACCGATATCAATCGCAGAAAAATAAAAGTGGTCGATTTTTCGACCGAAATCGTTCCAGTGGATAATTGCGAAACAACACAATTAATAAAATAAAAATTACACTCGCACGCCGGAATTTAAACCCATAAACATCCATATTGAGCGAATACAAAAAAAAATTCTACGTTTTATAAATTTTAAATTAAATATCCCACTAGAAGACTTACAATATCATTTTTTATTAAATACTTTAAAAATACACACATTGGAAGACAGGCGTAAAATAAACGACTTAACTTTTTTATTCAAGATTCTAAACTCTAAATTCGACTGTTGCGAACTTCCGCAACTCATAAACTTACGAATACCTACAATAACAACACGACAAAATACACTATTCCAATGCAACACACATAAGCGCAATTATATTGCGAACTCCCCAATACAACGGTTTCACACTATGGGAAACCAATACTTAGGTGATGTCGATATATTTAATATTAACATTGCGAATTTTGTGGATTACGTAAAAGACTTATTTAACACTATTCCTAAACGGAAGTTATATATTTTTGTAAGCCATTCAAATCGCGGTATTTTTTAATTTATGTTCTTTTATTTTTAATATTTCTTTCGCATGTTTCAAAACTGTCATTAAAATTGTACCACCTACATGTAAAAGCCCTCTGGGCGTTAAATAAATGAATTAATAAATAAATAAAATAAATATTTAATCTTTAAACATATTACGCAAATTATTTTTTTAATGATAAACTCATGTTTAGAAGACAAGGTTTTATGCATAGCATAAATTATGACAAATAATTATAAAAAAATATAATAAGCAGTAATTGTTGATCGAGGTACTAGTACATATTGAATTATTTGGCGGGTTGTAAATAAGCCGACATAGCTCAGTGGTTCAGAGCACCTGACCGGACATCAGAAGGTACGGGTTCAATTCGCGTTGGCGACATTTATTTTTACTTGGGAGATATTTGTATTTTGTATTGGAGTATCTGGGAGTATCTGGGCCGAAGGCTTGGAATAAACTCCCTCCAGAACTAAGATCCATAACAAGTCCCACAGAATTCAGGTCTAAACTAAAAACTTACCTTTTTAAGCTGTCATACCCTTAAATTAAATATACCATTCCTGAGAGAAAGTCCAGTTATATCCAATTATGTCCTAAATCCTGTATCTAAATTTCGCTAATAAACAATTAGTTAATGTTAATTAAGTGTTAATCTCAAGTGACCTACCAGGTAAGTATTGTACTGTATATATTATCTTCATATATAGTTAGTAATAACATAGTAGAAATGTATTATATACTTGTACAGCGCCCTTGAGGTGATTTTGAACAAAAACGGCGCTATAAAAATCATCCAAATATTATTATTATTATTTATATTTCAGGCGAGTAATTATTGCTTATAATTATTTTATATTACGCAAAGACGATTGGTATGGTTATTCGTAGTTTATCATTGTTAACAAAGTTTTGTATAGACTCTCCTCACACTATTATTGCGAATATGTTAATTTTAAATTTATTTTGTACCTGCTTACCTAACTCGTGTAGGAATTTTTTGCTGATATTTGTCCATTTTTAATTAACCTTTTTTTGGTTGTGTGGAAAATATGCCGCATTTACTGAAATAATAAATGATTATCCGGCATTCTCACGCGCTATTTTCACAGCGTAGACTCTAGTCGGACGATGCAATCTTCATAGGTAGCTTTATCAGTATTTTTGATTGACAGTAAATTAATTGCTAATTTAATTCTTCAATTTATGCAATAGATTGTTTTGCATTGGTCAGTCATCTGTCAACTGCTTACTCGTCTTAAGTTTTGTTACTCTATCTACAAGTTTTACTTAGTTGTAACTTAGAATCACCAATAATAAGTCATCTGTCAACTGCTTACTCGTCTTAAGTTTTGTTACTCTATCTACAAGTTTTACTTAGTTGTAACTTAGAATCACCAATAATAAATAAAACGTTTAAAATCAACCCGTTTAGTCATATAAGTAGGATTTTATTTATTAGGTTTAGCTATATAAGTAGGGTTTACACATATTTTTTTACTGTCTCACTAGGGAGATCCTGTGTCTATACAGGCTAGTTTAAAAATATTTTATTTTAACAATAGCTACATTTTCCGATAGACTTAACTTCGATAGGTAAATTTTTTCGATAAGTTGGAAGCAAAAGTATTTGGTTGGTATTGGTATTGATAACAATAATGTGATTAGAGAACTTTTAATTTAGATTTGGGTGAGTTGATTAATTATTGCTCGAACTTTATTTCTTTAACATTTAAATTCATTTATATTTTTTAATTACCTCATTTTATTGTATATTTAAGTCGCAATTTTTCAAAGTTTCTTTGTTCAAATGTTGTATCGTTTTAGGCATTTGTAAGAGCTCGTTGGTTTTGTATATTTTCGTAAAATTCGCTTTTTGTGTTTTTAAAGATGAGTTAAAATAATCTCACTAATCTGACCCCGTCTGCACGATTTTCAAAAACTTTCTTATACATATAAATATTATTTTTATTTTATGTGAGAAATATAAACCGTAACAAATGCCATGTCATCTCTTCTAATTCTAAATCTTTAAATAGTATACAATAAAGTCGCTATCCGCGTTTGTCTGTGCGCTTAGTTCTTCTAAACTACCCAAAGGATTTTGATAAGGTTTTTACTATCATTTATAGATTTTCTTCCGGAATGTTTATATATTTAATACATGCATAGAAATATGAGAAAAAATATTTTTTTTGTAATTAAGGCGAAAAAAAAATATTTTCGCGCGCTTATATTGCTAACGGTGGCTAAACCTTATGAGATACATAAAAATAATGAACTACAGAATTGTATGGCTTAAAAAGGTCTGACAACCTAAAAAAATACTCCAAACCATTCATCAACCAACAAGTCCCCGAGCAACGCCGGGTACACTTCAGCTAGTAACTGATAAAGTTGAATAAGTAAACAAACATGTCAAACGATTTTACAATGTACATAATAATATAGATAATTGAAATATAATACTTAAATAAACATAATTCATGCTTAATCATATATTCATGTATCTTTTCATTCATACTAAATTAAATTTCTACGTTTATTTTAATACCTAATCTTCGAAATGCTCGG
Source organism: Hesperophylax magnus (assembly GCA_026573805.1). Taxonomy (NCBI): domain Eukaryota; kingdom Metazoa; phylum Arthropoda; class Insecta; order Trichoptera; family Limnephilidae; genus Hesperophylax; species Hesperophylax magnus. Next base: position 3,343,496 of record JAIUSX010000002.1, read on the forward strand.
GAAAGTGATTGCTTGTAAATGTCACTCGTAAACGTGTATTATTGACATAAACGCACCTGCTTCTCAAGTTGCACTGTACCTGAAATGTAACATGTTCTAATCTCTGAAGATTTTAAAGCAGTTTTCGATAAGCTATCGGCGATACGGACTACCAAATGTATGAAAAATGTGACAACTAATTATGCATTTAATGAGATTTTAACCTGAGAAACAACTCAACCTCAAAAAGGTTGTATTAAAAATAAATTCCATCTCACTATATTATTTTAAAATTTGCTTGGAGGTTATCCCAATTAGACCTTACTTGTTATGACGTTCTTGTAAGAAGTTCTTTAGTACCTTCACTTCCCGATTTTTCTTTTTTTAATGAAAAAAAAAAAAAATACTACAATTTATTCTCTAATACTTTGATAATGCTACGTGGGATATCAATTAAAAAATATATCAGTTAAATGAAAACGCTTGCCTTTCTTCAATGATTTGATTAAATGAGAAATTCCTTTCAAAATATCGACTGGTAAGTTAACTCATTAACTTCGATAAAATCGTCATCTTCCTGATCAGAATTATCTAATTTGTCTTCACTTTTATTCTAATTTGACAGTTAAGGCGATGCACTACGTCGTGTAATATTTTAAATTGAGTCGCTATCAATAACAACCCTTACGTAGATGGCGATAAGGTTTAAATTCCCGCTTCACACCATCCGCCTGTTTTGATTTATGCAAGAAAAAAACATGGCCAAAAAGTGCATTTTATTTTATTTTGTGGATGTTCAGGCACAAATATTTTAATGTTTTTCGATCATTTTATAAATAACTTAATTTTCCACATTATCCAATAAAATCATAACAGAAAATGGGTTCGTAAGTAGGAGATTTTGAACTTTAAAGCAGTTTTCATAGGCCTTATACATTATTTTTTTCTGGGCTTATAAAAAGACTTATCTAAAAAATACTCGATTATTTCAAAGGCCAAGATGTATTCTACTCGCAGTATTTAATTAAAGCATCTGAAACATTTCTAGGCGACCAAATTTTCAAACCAAAAACACATGATTTTGCATTACTACGTATGGCATCGCCTTAATTCAATATTTGTTGTATCTTTAGATTATCTTCAATATAGGTAGGCACCGTTTTATCTCAGAAACAATCATGCAATCAACTTTATCATTCTGTAAAGTCAATTAACATCAATAAAACTGTTAAATTCCCAAAACAATCATTTTCATGTTAATAATTAATTTATGTAAGTACACGCCGAAATTACCAATCAAACGCACCTTTGACGGAGTACGTAACAACTGACTTTTGCTTCAAATATTATTTCCTATGGTGGCTACTTATGGAACTAGTCGTATAGACTGGTATGTAGATGATATAATACAGTGGGTGCCGAGTGTCTAGTATTTATCAAAAGGAATTTATACACTTTTTGTTAGTATGTAGCAAATCGTCTACATTGGACAGTGAAGGGTTAAGATCTTAGACGTGTGCCAATAAATGTCATCAGATCAGATGACAAATCGCCAGTTAATTCCTAACCTTCTTCTTTCCCATCTCTTTGCCCTTCTCAAAGGTGTGGGACATACAACATGCCACCAATAGCTCCGGGCAGTTCGCACTCGTACTGCGGTATTCACATAATACAAAATGTGCTCACTTCTTGTTATTACTGCTGGAACGTAATTAAATATTAAAAAATACTATAACAATAACTACCTCGTATTAAGAGCGAATCTCATATGGAAGGTTATTTTAATAATGACATTCAAATCTTCATCTTATACGCAGTTATGTGCCTGGATTCGAAAATTTTAAGGATACCTCTCGCTTATTCGATGCAATCACAAACAAATTTATCATAATATGACGCAATGCATCCACATTGTCAAGATGCTTATTAAGTTGGCCGCAAAAGGCACACGAAAATAACAATGAGTAATTTAGTATGAAGTTTTTTATTTAGAGTTGTGACAGAATGCCGGCTCCGTGTTCGTTTAAATTGATTGTTTATGGGAATTTTAACGCATTCACAAGATAATAAATAAATTAGCAGTTTAACTAGCTACTGTACTCAGTCTGTACTGTACTCGTAAATAAAAGAGATAATTTTATGTTGAATAATTCCATTGTGATGATGAACAAGTATTATTGATGATGTGACTTCATTGTATCTTAACATCAGCAAAAAATTGTTTGTCTGAAATAGCAAAAGTTGTTTGTCTGAAATAGCAATCTTCTGTGGCGTCAATTTATTAGCATTTATATTTTTCTAACCGAAATTTGTAGGTCAACGCAACTATCAGCTCGTAACTTCAATTCTCATCTTTGAAGTGTCCCTTCACAGTAAAAAAATCAGACAATAGACGGGCCAAATTTTTCGTTTAATATTTTTTAATTAAAATATTTTTTTTTTACGATGTTGATATCATTATGAGGTGGTAAGACTTAAATTTTATTTTATGAATTAGTGTAATTTCATATACAATTCCGTTTTACATTATTTTGAAGTGATGCTGCTATTGTGAATATTAACGCAGATGCAGACCCGCGAAAAATCATAATAATCAGAATTCTGGGTAAATCAGTTCCAACTTTCATAACGACAGTTGAATAAATTTTCTATTATATTACATATGGCACTTTATCGCTCGTCTGATTTCTTCACACAACCAGTTCATTTTTTAGAATGACAATTTAATTCAATGAAAATCTAAGTTCCAGAGTTTACATTGAACCAGAGTTACCACCGAAATTAATATTTTGATGATTTTTTATTTTATTTGGTTTTTCGGCCAGCCGGGCTTTTCCGTAGATTTAAAAAACAGAATATACCCAGTGAGCCATATAAAATTATAAAAAAATTTAAGCATGATATAACAGTAAACTGATAAACTGAATGTAAAACAATAGTAGTAAAAATGTAACAGTAACATAAAATAATATAGAAACTAAAATAATACTACATATAAGACAAAACACCAAAACTGCATTACCAACGATACTCTAATTTGTAGGATTCAACAAAGTGCTGTTATAGATTACGCTTTATTATATAAATGATCTCAATAAATATATCAATAGTACCCCCAAACTTGTTGCCCAGATCATGCATCCTATTGGTTAGTGAGTGTGTCTGATAGTTGGTTGTGTATGTATTGCAGAAGAATGTTATAATTGTCTTGTATTCCTAGTGGCACATGGAATTTGATAGTGGCAACGATGGCAGGACTGTCAATTTAGTTGTTAATGACCCTTTGTAACACAACCAGGTCTGACAAAATGATGCTTGATTACGAGTGTTATTTTATGTTACTTACGTCTTTGAAATATTTTTTCTAAGAAAACAATATAAATATTAATGTAAATAAAGACAATGTCTTATTGACAACCTCGTATTGAATGCATACCTATTACCTACTAAGCATATTTTTATCACGATCAGTGCAATCGTTAATAGCTGGTTCAGATGTTTCCATTTTAGTTAATCAACTTTTTGAGAGAGGGTTCAAACTAGCGATAAGTCGTTCATGAACGAGCCGCACAATTGAGCTATCTGTTTTGATGATATGCTCAGATAAGTGGACGGCGTCTGACAGTATGACAACGTACCCACACCTACTAACTACCTAGCATCTTATTTTTCTCGTGGTACGAGCGGCGTACCGGTACCAAGAGTCTTACGATCATTTATACGCTGGGAGTTGGGAGCTGGGATCCGTATCGACGAGTCGTATGGGGCGAGCACAGTATTCTCATTGCTAATACGCTCTGAGCTCACGGCCCCCGTTCAATTGAGCCGTCGTTCCTCTTTAAGCCGTACGAAAATACTGATCTGGTACCGTGGCTCCCGCTCTTAATAAAAATGAGTCATGATCCATCGCTAGACACTTCAAATCTGGCCGATATGCTTCGAGTGTAATTCAACAGAGAGTTGATCAACCAAAATTGAAACGTCTGAACCCGCTATTCAACGTAGCATGGAAAACGTATCGAACCAATTACTCAAACTGACAAACGTATTATATCATTGAAGAGAATGCTCGTCTAATGCGATATTATTATAACGATGTTACTCAAAGCCTTGTAGTTAACGACTTCTCGCAGAAAAGGTTGACGTTTATTTTTTATTTACTTAATTTTTTGGGAATACCGCACAAGAATCCTAACTACTCCCAACTGTCTGGAGCCAGTTAGATTATGGCATACCCAATCGGGGTATGTTGTGGGTCTGAAAGTAGTGGGGGGAAGGGGGCGAGGAAAAGGAAGGTTGGGAAGTACCTGACTATTAAGATCTGGTCATCAAACCCGACTAACGCCATCTCAAGCAACATTTCAATTATGAATCGTGGTCTTTCACCACGGAGATACTGGGATTATCTTCCACTCTGAATCTATCTAGTATTGCTGGAGATTTTCTCTCTTACTGGGATAGCGACCGATGAGACAAACGTGTGTTTACCGGTTCAACCACTAATCTGCCAGTTTCTGCGAACCTTCGCAAAATCGAAAGCAGAAAATTTCACTGACTCTGTTCTGCCGACAATAATATTATGTACTTTACCTTCAGCCTTACCTTAGACAAGCGTACCTACATTAATAATTTCCATCGTCATAATTACATGCTTACTGGGTTTTTGTATTCAAATTTGCATGTAGGTATGTACTCGTGGGTTACAATAATTGAGTGTGGGCTGTTGTAATCTTATGAAAGTATTTGGATATATTTTGCATAAATATTATTGTGTAGGTGGTGCTAATTTACCAACTGTTTCGAACCGTTACCTTCTCTTCCCAAAAGGTTGATGAAACTAAATAACCTTCGTCATAATATGTTTATCTTTAAGTATCTTTACTAATAAGTATTTTTATCTTTTTTTCTATCATGCAGAAATACATAATTTGTTTGACGTTAGAAAGAAAAATAATAATTCTTTCCAGTTTGCCTCAAATATTTATACTGGAATCTATAAATAAAATCCTAAAAATATCCAAAATGAATAATTCATATTTCGCGCCACTATCGGAATCTAAACCGATTCCGATAGCGGTAATTTTTTTTATTAAATGAACGAGATAAAAGTGAAGTTACAGTTTTCTTATAAATTCCCCAAACAAAACGTTTATGTTTTTGAAATATCGAGTTATCTCAATTTTTCTATGATTAGAGTAAAAAATTAAGTAAAAATGTGGATACCGTTTTTGACAACTTTTTTCACGTTTGATTTTTACAAACGAAATTTTATTATTTGAAATAGTAATATTTATTTTAAATGCATACACAGGAAATAATAAATAATTTATCTAGTTTCTAAAACAGTATTTGTTTTTACGGGAAATTAAAAAAAATAAGATATATATGTAGCGCATTTGAAATACACAGAAAACATTGCAAACTGAACATATGTGATGTAAATACTGAAGGGTTAAGCAACATTTCCGCTTATTGTGGTAGTAGTAGAAGATGTTCAAATATTCTCAAGTTAGTCGTAACCCGGGAATGTTTGTGTTTGTTTTAAAAAAACATAACAATTAAAATAAATTAGCGCCATATATGAACGAGCAATATATTAATAATTCGACATAAAGATCGATAAAAAAACAACCAACACGTACACACCATAGTTGGTTCATGTATTTTGTAGGTAATTACTGTTTATCAATGCGATAATAAAATTCACATTCGCCCTTGCAATTCTTTGCATTTGAATTATATCGATCTACTTGAATTTATGCATTTTCATTGACATATGATGATTATTGACTTATGATAAATTATTCAATGTTGTTGACAGATAGTTTGAAAATCTGTTTCTTTGCTACATGCTTTTGGTAAATATTAAAAATTAGTAGTAAGTATCTATAGACATGTCGTCACCTCAGTGCTTAATTGTCCAAACGACCATTTGCAAATTTTACAGGGGGAGGTTTTCTTTGATTATTTCAATGAAACATTATGACAGGTGTTTAAGATGAAGATATTTCCGTCAAGCTAAAGGTCTGATCAGCTTAAATAATTCTTTGTAAATTGACTAAGGATAGTTTTTGATACTTTTTTTTACATTTTAAAATGGAGATTGAACAAAAACGCACCACCAGAATTTTGTAAAGGGAGATTGAACAAACTGGAATTGGAGATAGGGCAACTTTTGCGTAGAACTTTCCGTGCTTGTTTGTTCAAACGACCACCTTTAGTTATATACAGGATGAGTTTATTTTCAATATTTCTATTATGGATACTGACAATTCGTGGTGGAATCTATATATATATATTTATAATAGTGATTTTTTCTTTGTTTGTTCCTTCTTATTTCCTATACTTTTTCTATACATAAAAGTGAGCTCTGGCGTTATGAAATTTATATACAAATTCACATCTTATTTCCCATACCACTCTACCGACTGCGATAAAACTTTGTAACTTTGAGTTGTGCGCATGCCCGCGAAGGTTTCCCTATATTATATTGAACTATGGCGTTGTGAAATTTGTATAAAGATGCTCTTATTATTTCCTATATCATTCATCCGATTGCGAAGAAACTTTGGTGAGTTGCTTTGCGCACGCCGGCGAAGGTTTCCATACATAAAGGTGAACTCTGGCGTTATGAAATTTGCATTCAGATTGTATAATAGGTGGCGATCGAGTTGTTATAAAAATGTATGCATTATTTCTTGTAGCTTAGCAGTAGGGACTGAAAGAGGGAAGGGTGAGGATAATCCGTGAGGGGGGAGGGTTCGTGGGATGCGGGACAAATCTTTCTTTGAGTGGCATTGAAACGCGTGCCAGGTACTCGACAGTTCCATTATAATAATTTACTTCAATGATAATAATATATTAAACAATGTCCAACTTTTTTTTATTTCTGACCGTGACCGGGTTTAGCCTATCAACCATCTTTAGACTTCCATCTTCGTTGTTACGACATAGCAACGAAAATGGGATATCCATATAATTTGAATAAAATCATTGCATTCCACCCCTTTTAATCCCCCTCCCTAAATTTAATGTATATAAAGCACAGCTTAAGGAATATCTGTACCAGTCTGAAGATGACCGCAGTAGGCTGAATCTCTTACGATCAGATTTTTTTTTATGTGACACCTCACAAGAGCGTCCCTGCCAGTATACAGACAGGGGAACTATGTAACCACCCGGTTGGGCGGCGTTGTGAGGCGGGTTAAGGTAGGGGCTGTATGAAGGGATTTATTAATGCTGGCCTTGAAGAGGCTCGGATTATACGAATACACATACGAACCGACTTACAAAAAACGACCCGTTCTCATGAAGCTAACGTCAATCGTAAACGGGTGTTCCGCTCGTGTCCGTCGAGTTTCGCGCACGTGCACCGGTGCATCAGGGATCAATGCTGCTAGCTCCTTGGAGCAGGCTCCATTGAAATACGTGTAGAACAGACACAGCATGCCTACATTGCGTCTATGCATTAGAGAAGGCAATCGGTCTGTTAACAACGGATTGTCAATCAGACGGATCGCCCTCCTTTGCACAGATTCAAGTAGGTTAATTAAGTATTTTGGGGCACCAGCCCAGAGGTGGCTCCCAAATTCAACTGTTGGGCGGACTTGAGACTTGTACAGGGTCAGCAGCTGGTCACTGTTGAAGGATATCCTAGCCGTGTACAAGACGTCCAGCTTCTTGGAAGCCTGATTTACTCGGGCTTCTATGGATCCCCGATACTTGAGCCGGTCTGATATACTAACTCCAAGCATTTCAATGGAGTCTTTATTGGGGAGAGTGCTCCCATAGAATTGCGCCTAAACAGTACGCGTGGCCAAAAAACTAAATCACTTAAATTATATGAAATTTATGCAAATTATTTCAGTGAATAATATACCTATACATGTTTTTTTGGCTAAAAATTAAAATCCTACCGTTTTTGTTGGTAATTTATTTATTTATTTATTTCACGCCTATTAAGGCTTTTACATACATATATATAAAAAATATTTACGAAATTATACATGAAAATAGTGCAGGAAACGACTATTAATACAATTGCAGAAAAATAAATATAAAGTCAAAATATCACTCAACTTGATCTACACAGAATGCAGGCACAACATATAAAAAATCCAAAATATTTTTTCTGTTTCAGTTGACAAAATTATTAAATGTTAGTCAAATCAAATTAAATACCTTTATTAAAATATTCCACTACTCGATGAAAAAAAAAACTTCAATAGGGTATGCTTATATATTGAAATTGATGTACTAAATATATCAACAACATCTGAGTATTTGTTTCCTAGTTGTTGAATCCGTCGCATAGGAGTATGATATTGGGACGTTGACATAGAAGCTCAGAATCGTAATCAAAACCCCAAAACACACAAATGAGGAAAAAATCAGAATTATAATTTATTATATAACTATAATTTATTTCAACAAACTGCATAATCACTTTGTAAATCTCAAACGGCTACATACAAATACGGATATACTGACAATTTCGAATTGAAATACTAATCTAACTAGTTTAATATGAATCGTCAGTCAAAAAACCAATTTTGACAGCAAAAACTTGCAAAAAGTAGAGTCTGAGCGAAAACAGAAAAGTGAACACGCTGTATCACAAAGTTCATTGCAATGTAAAAAACAAAACAAATTTGGTATTGATAGAGATATTTAAAACTAACACTTACCGCTCTATTTCCGCACTGCTGCGTATGTATGCACTTTTGTAATTAGTTATTGACATTTTCCTGTTGTTTTGTCTATCAAAAACTCCTTGGTATATATTTAAATGCTTTTTTACTTCCGCGTAACACCAGAAAACAAACACCGTTGGAATGTAAAAACTTAAGATGGCGGCATCACGTGATCCTCGCATCGTGCTGTAATTGGTCGGTTGGTGGAGTTTGAACAAACTAGCACGCAATTTTAATTCTCGACTCTAGGAGGTTGGCCTAATAAGGAGATTGGCCAAACAAGGACTCACTTTTAGAATATTGTTGTGGACATTGACATTTTAAAATGCTTATAATTAATTGTAGGAGGCTGATAAAACTATTTTTTCTTCATCGAACGACGCGTAATTTGATTCTTAACAATATTGCGTTAAAAACTCATTTTCGCTAAAATGGTCGTTTGGACAATTAAGCACTGGGGCGACGATGTGTTTTCACATCTATGTAAAAATATGTTTGGAATTAGACGAATTCTTAAACTAAATTTCCACATCTAGCCAATCGTCCGATACCCTCTAAGAGCCTTACATAATAAATAAGTCGTATTTCAGTACTAATGGTCTTTTGACCTAGATTTACGATGGGTGAATACCTGTGTACCTACCTTACTAGCCATATAAAAATAACACTATTGTAATACAAATCTTTGTTAGTATTATGTTCAAATGGACAACCAGATAAGTAGATAACGAGCACTGACTTGACTGAAGGAGAATGGTTTCTGACAACACAGAACAGAACAGTTAAGAAAAACAAGAAACTTGTCTAAACTATCCTTACTTAGGTATGCATTTTTAATCATGTTCTGTTTTGCTTTATTTCGTTACCCATTTTTTTCGTCTCCAACTCCACAGAGGAGGCCCTGTGGAGATGCTGTGTGGAGGGTCTTTTTGGGGAGAGGAAGGAGTGAACATGGGTCTTGAAGAGACCAACTCAAGTGCGAGTCTTAGAAACGACAGTTCTCATGTAACAAGTGTCAACAGTAAATATAGATGGATATATTTTTTTGAAAATATATTTTAAAAATGATAAATCAATATTATAGCAGTAATATAATATGTACTATCTACATATTTTTGTTACTTAGAAATTAATGTGTTTAAATTTATTTAGTGATAATACATTACAAAATAATAACAATAATATTTATAATATATTATTCCCGGTGAGTTTAAAAAAAACTCATATCGGGAAAGACAACATTAATAAAATAAACTTATTTTTACATAAGAAAACGATTTTAAAATGGAGTTCAGTGAACAGTGTACTTACATTTTTAAACAGACGTAACACAGTTAAATGAAAAATATTTCACAAATACATTAAAAAAAATAAACACAGAAGTTCTTCTGGAGTTCAAAAGAAAAATATGTTACTTATTAATAAAAATGCTGAGGAAATAGCTTCAATAACTGTCTAAATTAGTTTGTGTGTTTTGGTAATGTATATAAAGTGGAATCGACGATTGCACGACACTTTGTATGTGAAAGGTGACATCGAAAAGGTCCGTTTATCTAGTGTTTCAATATTTGTGGAATCATTAATCTTAATTGATTAACATCAACTGCAGAGGCTTGATAAATGTTAGCACAAGCACTCGATAAATCCGCTGATCCCGGAGTCTGCAACGTCGCCTCGTCGCGCCGTTTCGCTGGAAGGTTCATCGCTCCAACACTAATATCACTTTCCCTTTTCGATTCTTACTCAGATACGCGTCATACAACAGTTACTTACCTCACAGCTAGACGGTAGCTAGTACGCAGTTAGTTGTCAGGTAGACGAGTTAGTAGGTGATCTGTAAAGAGACGGTAGAGAACGTGCAAAGTTCTACTAGAATGGAGAACGCACGATGACTGAAATAAAAATATAAAACTTGACTAATAAATTATTATAAGCAATAATTAGTCGCCTGTAATATCAATACAAATTGAAAGATCTCCCGAGTAAAAATAAATCCCGCCGACGGGAATTGAAACCGCGCCTTGTGATGTCCGGTCAGACGCTCTGAACCACTGAGCCACGTCGTCTTATTTCCAACCCGCCAAATAATTCAATATGTATTAGCACTTTAACTAACAATTACTGCTTATTATATTTTTTTCCACTTTATTTTTGTAGGAAAGGCGTTGTTGGTGCTAAATTTCCCACTAGATGACGTCGAGACATATTATATCTACATTGTCATATTACAGGCGACCAATTATTGCTTATAACAATTCATTATCCTTTGTGCTATGCATAAAAAACCTTGTATTATAAACATTAGTTTATCATAAAAAAAAGAATAAAACTTGACTGTCTAGATTCTAGGTACTGCTAATTAAATATCATATCATTATTTTCCTTTGATATGTAGTGACGTTGCATGAATCAATCCGTCTTTCTTGTAAACGCGTAGTTTGAGCACATACAAGTATAGGGGATTGTCAAAGATAAGGTGAGCCGGGGATGCCTCGGGAAGACATGTTTTGTAGGAGAAATTCAAATACATTCAGGTTATTCGCAACCTGGGAATGTTTGTTTTTCTTTTATAAAAAAGGTAATCCTTATCTTCTAATAATCTTCATGTTGAATCTCGGAGTTTATTATTTTCGTTCACTAAATTGGATATTTTTTTATTATTCTCCCTACTCTTCTGTGGAAAACGAAGAAGAGAGATAGTATTTGAACCACTTTACTAAGCTAATATGTCCATTTTCTTAATTACTTACCTTTTCTAAATAATCAAAAAACAATTAAATTATTTTGAATATTATTACGTTAAATTTAACAATCATGTTCTCGTCGATTAGCACACTCTACAAGAATTTAGAAGAAAACCACAAGGGAATTCCACACGGCACACGGTGATTATTGATTATTTTGGTAAATCCAATTGAGCAATTGAAAGATCATCAGCTTTTTCCGTGGGAAATACCAATATCTGAATAAATTAATTAAAATTATTGGTTAATTTTTACACCTCCGTTTTAGTAAAACGTCAACTCCAGGGTGCTGTAAAAATGCGACATTGATTAAATCAACTGTAATTCAATTTCTATAACGTGGCTGAATATTGATAACATACGAAAACTGGTTTTACAAATGATTTACAGATGTTGCTTTAAGATTTTTGGCAGACGAATTATAAAGAATGAAAACATTAAAAAGATATATTAGTTTAGTTTTCTTCATTGGCGTAGAAATTCTTTTAAAAAATACTATTTTTATTGCCTATATATATGGGTATGTTTATTATTGTAAAAATATGATAATAATTTACTTTGTATTTTTATACACATAATTTTTATGACTAGTGATATGAGCTTCTGATCCCTTTTTAAACTTATTTTTTGGATAACTCCTTGAAGAAACAATTTGTTCCGCCATGAATATCAGCAATGATAATTGTTTTAATTTTGAATCACATTATTAATATTAATCTGGTATTGGCCGAATAAAATCTTATTATCTTTTAAATATTTAGTGCCAATTGAAACAATTTTAATGTAAACTTAATGATGATTTAAAAATTCATTTTGAATAAATTTATTTTTTTAATGTTCTTCATTAGTATGTAGATAACCGCAGCCTTCTCAGAGTAAATGAAGACAATAAAGATAATTAAGCAATTACCGACGTCCGGATATTAAATTGTACTTTCACGCCCGCGCAGCTATCAGTTAAATTTTTTTATTATTATTCTTTTGGCCACGTTCGATTTCAGCTCAATCAAATCACGAAACTGTTAAGTACCTACTCTTAATAAGTTCTTGTATTTTGCAATTTGTGGTCCATTCACTACTTATCGCAACGGAGTTATTCTTAATTATGGAGAAATGAAAACTATGTTTGACTGTTAACATCTTTTAAAAATTTCACTTTCGTTTTTTTGTTCTCAATAGAACTGGGAATTTATTAATTAAACCGCGTCCCTAATACCTAAACATAAATATATATCTAAATAAAATAATGTTTTGTATTTAGACTGAATGTCTACGCAGAAAGCATTGGATGTTTGAAACAACGGACCGTACGGTGTTTGACATTCAGCGACGATGTAATTAATTCCTCCGTATCAGTTGTAGTTTGTCGCTCGTATTTATATAGACCGCTATTCAACAATTAGTTTCTACACTCCGTATACGCTAAGTGTATCGAGGATTTAGAGAAAGTAGGTCCCTAGTGTTAATAATAAAACTTGGCTAATTTATGTAGCGCCATCTACATGAAATATCACTTACCTCGAGAAAATAACTAAGAATTATAGATTAATTACCCAAAAAATTCATTACTTTTTGTATTCAAAAAAATAAACGAAACGTTATAAAATATACGAAAACTGTTTTCTGAAAGTTTCTAATTTGTTGAATAAACAGATAAACTATCAATAAAAAAATTGGTAAAAAAGATCTAAATTAACATAAAAAGCCTTTGACGGGCGTAAATAAATGCATGATACTATGTAAAGGTAGAAACGTAGTAATTCACAGAAACAGATTTAATTCAGAATGCGAAAAAACCCAGGTATATTTGAGAAGCCAATATATAAATTTGATAGTCAATTAGATCATAATGTGATAATACTGATAATCAACATTCAAGAATAATCCTAAGTATGCAATTAATATCTACGCACTTGTCTGGGAGTATACTATGTAAAAGGAAATTACCGCCAGATAAGAATTATATGAATGCAATAGATTGTTAATTATTCCTTAAAATAATACCATAGAAACGTCAATTGATTCAAATGTAAGTTTCAGGTTTTACCGTACAATCGTTTTAAAGCATTGATGTATTTTTTAAAGAGATTCTTTGTTATGTAGTGGTGTACTGTGTCTTAGAATTACTACTGCGAGATAAGAGGGGACTGCTAGGGGATGTTCCAAACTATTTCGAACCAATTTGAATCAATACAGGTACAGTCTGACATTAATAGTAGACAAAAATTGATGACTCTGCAATCTTTTGAAAGGTTTTAAATGGCAACACCAAGATGATTCATGAGAAAATGATTATAAATTTAAAAAGTATAATGGTCCAAGTTCATATTTTTAACTTTAATCAAACGGTGTTCAGAAATTAGTGGTACTTTTAGAAATTAAGGGTTCTACATCAATTTTATGTTAAAACTTTTGTATTACTATTTAACGCTTTTCAGGGAAGATTATACGATGTCGGGATTTTATTGTATTTCTCCTGTTTTTTTTTTAATATTAAAACTTTGTATTATTATTTAACGCTTTGCAAGGAAGATTATAAATGTCATGTAAAGGAGATTTTATTGTATTTCTCCTGTATTTTTTAAGGTGATGCCATACGTAGTAATGCAAAATCATGTGTTTTTGGTTTGAAAATTTGGTCGCCTAAAAATGTTTCAGATGCTTTGATTAAATACTGCGAGTAGAATACATCTTGGCCTTTAAAATAATCGAGTATTTTTTAGATAAGTCTTTTTATACGCCCAGAAAAAAATAATGTATAAGGCCTATGAAAACTGCTTTAAAGTTCAAAATCTCCTACTTACGAAACCATTTTCGGTTATGATTTTATTGTATAATGTGGAAAATTAAGTTATTTATAAAATGATCGAAAAAAAATTAAATATTTATGCATGAACAATGAACATCTACAAAATAAAATAAAAGGCACTTTTTGGCAATGTTTTTTTCTTGCATAAATCAAAACAGGCGGATGGTGTTAAGCGGGAATTTAAACCTTATCGTCATTTACGTAAGGGTTATTATTGTCAGCGGCTCAATTTAAAATATTATACGACGTAGTGCATCGCCTTAAATGTATTTATCAAAATTGCCATTTATTAGATGTTAAATCTTTGTAAAATTAAATCAAATTCAAAGATCAAAATTATAAGAACGGTAAAACAATTGAGTTATGATGTTTTCCCTTGTTTCTTTAAAACGAATTGTCGAACTCTAACATGGAGAACAAATTAATGTGAATAACTTAGCCATAGGTATGTATCAGTACATACGTATATACATATATATACGTTTGTAAAATATTCATGGTAAGTAAGTAGTACCTATGTGGTTATATAATGTGAAATATGTTTTTTTTTCGTTTGAAAAAAGTTTGACCCCGTCATGCATTATTCGCTAATTTTACTGGAACCTCTTACTCATCGGCCATCGCTCTCATCTTTTAATTTTGAATAGAATCTAACCATGGATTAAAAACCTCAAAAGTACGTAGGTTTCTAGCACAGGAAGATGAGTAACATTCCGGTGGTACGAATAATATCTAGCACAGGAAGATGAGTGGCATTCCGGTGGTGCGAATAATATCTAGGTAAAGTATTTCCAAATGATGATGACGAGTCCAGTCCACTTGGTGCGAAATATTAGCAAACATGAAGGACACACGTTCAAAAAGTTTTTGTGAATCCGAATGTTTTTGTGAAGTTTTTAACCATTGCGGTTAAATGTGTAATTTTAGATTATCTTCATTAGACCCCGAGGTAAATAATTTCCCTCTAAGTCTATGTCATTCACAAGGATGCTGCGTGGAAGGTTTTTCAAGGAATGGAAGGAGAGGCAAAAGGCACGAGGGATGAGTTAGGAATCTGGGGGTCAATGTGTCCAGGAGTGACGGACGTAATTCTTCCCTCCCACTGCGGTGCAAGGCGATGGGTCGAGGGAGTCCCGCTGGTGAGGTAAAAAAATCTCCCTGAACCGGTCTCTCCAAATCAAGCCCGCCACACAGCAGTGGGCGTACGTATCCACCGCCTAGACAATCCTCACCTCATGATCCCGGTCACCCCTGCTAAGTTACCAAAGATAACATTTGGGGTGACCTATGGCAGGGGTGTTGATTATCCAATGGTTCCTGAGGCGGCGGTACTCACCTCCCAAATTGAAATTGGATATAGAAATATTATGCCCGAACTCGGCTAGATATCAAAGTAATTCGCCCGTATCACTTTACTTCACAACAATGGTATATACGAGATACTATATACCATTGTGATGAAGTAAAAAAACATTACATCTGCGAAATCTCGCATCAAACCAACCTTCGCATTTATGTTTTACAAGTTTACGCTTTCTTTGTAACTTCTTTTTTTACGTTAGAATAAAGGGTGCTTTTCAGGACCTTTCAAAGGTTGTTGAGGGTTCAGACTGTTGAAGTTTTAAAACATTACGTGTATAGCGGAGGCTAACAGAAAGTCTCAAGTGACCTTTGGAAAGTTCTGACTCCAACTGGGTGAGATCGTGAGGTGTAGTGAAGTGCGGCTTACTTGATAAAAGCACAGGTGATTCGGAATTTCATAAAATCTTAATTACTTCACCAATGTTGACATTTATTTTTTAACTCTTTTCGTTTTGTATTTATTATTGACGAAAAACCATTCACAAGCTGTGTTAGCCAGTAGCCTCATAAATAATATATGTATTGTATATATTAAAATGGTGTGGTTTGCTGTCTGCTAATGTGATGTTTTTTTGTTATGATAAGCATATTTTATATTACACTAACTTTACTACCCTGCCACGCATGTTTTTGAAAAAAATGCTTATAAATTTTTTTTAAAAGCATCTTGCATCTTGAATCTTGACTGAACTTGTATTTTGACAGTAAAAGGGATATTTCTAAACTCTGTAGCTCGTTACTGAATTGACTAGAATTAGCCTAAAATATATTTTCTATCACTGCTGGTTTTAAACTTTCTCACATAACGATAACGGAGTCGTCCATTCTCATTTTCACTCGTATTCTGACCATGTCTCCTCTAATTCTTACCTAATATATCTCAACTGAAGTACTGAAGCCATATCATCCTTCAAACACACCATACTTAATCAAATATCGCTGTAACTAATCTAACCCAAGTTACTTTAATTATATCCACAGAAACCAATATTATTGTAGTAGTTCTGTAAAGTAGACCTCGCGTAATATTGATTCATCCGATTTGAAAATTCGTAAAGCTCATGCGTTCAAAAAGGTACCATCCAATACGGCTACCATCATGACAGATTGACCGGACACTGGACACCCAAATAAATTTACAGACAGATTAAATGTAAAGCGCTCGAGTTATAACAGGACTTCGATACGCTCAATCAAGTATTCACCCACCGAATAATATAGTGTATGTGTTTTAGCTTATGCTTTTCTTTAGATTGTTATTCTTGAATTGGGACAAGGTTTTTTTCCCAAGATAGGTTTAATAAACCTTGTTATATTTGCACCGTGTTAATTTGAATCGGCAAGGGAGCTCTTGAAAAGGAGGTTGATAATTGCCGAGCCTTGAGTCGAGTTGAGATAGCGGGTATAACATAGATACATAATTCATTAAGGTAAACATAACAAAATTCATTATCTACTCGCTCATAGATGGCACTAATTTAATTATTTTTGTAATAAACACTTTTTTCCAAAAGTTATGCTTTAAAATGTTAAGATGAATTATTCGATTGCGCCCGTACATGCATAATAATAATAATATTGGACAATTTGTATAGCGTCGCTTTTGTGAGATCACCTCAGGGGCGCTTTACAGTTGATGCAGGTATTACAAAAAATATAAATATTACAAAAATAAAGTGAAGTTAAGTTAAGTAAAATGAAGAACATTAATAGGTGACACGAATATAGAAGATGGAGACTGCAGCAAGAATCCTAGGTTGTGAAGAAACTGGACCAGCTGCTGCAGCGAGAGAGTCCACCGCGTCCACCAACAGTGCCAGCACGAGGTTCGTCATCCGTCCAGGTATGTGTCTGCTGCTAATAAAGCGCTGACACCATATCCTCACATAGATAACAGACTTTAACAGCACCGCTGTGACGTTCGACGAAGATAGAAGATGGAGACTCTGCGGCAAGAATCCTAGGTGATGAAAAAACTGGACCTGCTGCTGCAGCGAGAGACATGCAATATGAATAAATAGTATTGTCCATATAAAAACTACATTCTTTCAAAAAAGGCATACAAATACAATATTCGATTGAATCATCGGTACAAATATACTTGTATGCCTCTCTTGTAAGAATTGAATTTTTATACGGACAAAATTATTTATTCATCTTCGTATTGCGTAGGTACGTACGTACGCAAACAAATAATTCATCTTAATAATTTAAAGCATAACTTGCAAAGAGTGTTTATTGATAAAATAATCAAATAAACGCCATCTATCAGCCCGTAGATTATAACGAACGTTATGTTTAACCTTAATTGGAAACTTGGTACAGATTATCATTGCAATATATATCTCATCTTAATTCCAACTAATCCCAACTTCAAGCTCTAACGATAACGCCGGATTATTGGGTTTTTAGATAAATTTGGTGTTATCTGGATTAAATTACGAATTGTTTTTTTTTTATGAAAAAATGTTAGTTCTTTTTCCTGTGTTCATCAGGTAAATTTTAAAGATTTTTATTCTTAGAAATTATATTCTTTCAATTGTCAATAGTTCTTAGTAATACTTATTACTAAGAACTATTGTTTTAAATTCTATAAAATTTTGGGAAACCGACACACATCATCAATGTAAATTCTGATCAACCACTTTAAGTCTTGGCACTTGTCGTAGGATATATGCCATATATGTTTGTATTTTTTTTTTGTTTTTATTTTTATTGTATTACACCTCTCATGATATGAATGTATACATTTGATATAATCTGTTTAAGTTAAAAGCACCCAATGATAAACTACTTTAAAGTAGTTTATTGGGACTTTTTGATTTTTTTGTATATTATTTTGATATTTAATAAAAAAAAAAAAAAAAAAGTGAAAAAATGATTTTACTTATATATTTTACTTACTTTTATACCAATTTAACTGTATTTTTATTTTGCATATAATGTATTTTTCCTACTAGATTTATAAAAAGAAAATGTTGCCTATTTTTTAAAAAAGATTAAAAAATTAAATGTAATAATGGTGTCGTATTTCTTACTTATGAATATTTTTCCAGATAGTTTTGTTGTTTATGCAACGGTAAATTTATTTCAAGTTCTGATCTGATATCATTTTAAAATTTAGGCCTAAGCTTTAAAATGAATTTAATTTAATCAGGCGGGCGACAGAACGGAGCACTTTCAAACTTATCCGCATACTTTTAAATACAAATAAAATGCACAATACATGAAAAATAAATTGGCATTTTAACATTTCCAAAATATCCCCCTGAAATTAAGCACGTGTGTACATGCCTACACAGTTCTCGATTAACCCTTTATAGGTACTCTTTTTAAAAAAAATGTTATACCAGATACTCCATATAAAATATGAGGAATCATAACGATATTTTTAGAAAATTAGAAAAATATATTTTTTGGTTAGGCAGTAAATAAAAAGAGTTATGTTTAGAAATATATGTCCCTCATGATGAAAGAGAAAGGGGCCTTATTGGCCCGCAGCTTTGTATGCCAGTTATACAAAAGACAAAGAAATATATGTGTATCATCAAATGATATTCTAACCTTTATATTTTTTTAACGTGTGGTATTTTAGAAATCAGTAACCTAAATGCATATGTGGTTTGTTAGGACACGTGTCACAGGCAGGACAGTGCTCACTGTTTTCCCGTCTGCCACCATTTTCTGCCCTTTTCGAGCAGACCACAGTCCCTCTTGTGACCTTTTCTTAAAATATGGAGTTTTCCACTGAGCCTGGTCTCTGATGGAGACCTTTTCGGCTTTTTGTACTCACGCTATACACTATATCTACAAAAAAATGATAAGTTTCAAATGGCTCAATGGTTTTTCGTTGTTATTTAAAAAAAAAATTATGTATAATGTTTGAGTTAATGGAACATATCTCCATCCTAAAAAAAAAAGTTTACGCCACCATTTCAGCGTATTTTTAAAGTAATAAGACGATGCGTATCAGCATGATCAACCCCTCCCATGGATTTAGAATAATCGATGATAATATTTGGTTTATCCTTGATTAATTGACTATCGAAGTTTCATCGGAAAAGCCACTTTGCACTTCGAAAACAAACTCGTCTTCACTACCACTGAATTCAAAATTCTACTGAATATTTATTACGCAGTAAAAAATATTCAAATAAGATGAATGCGTAGTTATTTATTTAAAATCATGAATGAAAAACGGACCAAAAAGCACAATCTATTGCCAGTGGGTACTGAATAGAACATGTGTATACCTGTAAAAGGTCCCTTTTATTTTTAAAATATTTAAATGTATACCTATTGTTTATGTCGCCGCTGCGGCGTCATCGGAGATGTTAGAATGTTTTCTGTGTCGCCGTGGCTGCGACAACGGAGTACAAATGGTTAAGCTTTGTACCGAATTCCCTCACACATGTCAATCTTTTTTCTGTTCAGTTGTAGACTAGTTCTACGTCGCGATGTAGGTACTTCTTCTATGAACAAACAGAGCACGTGTATCTTCACGAGAACAAACACGGATCTTCTCTCACGGAGAACCAGAAACAAATATGGCTAATGTTATCTCTGTACATAATATGTTGGTAGTAACTGCGTCAGAAACCAGATTCAGTATATATATTCAGTTCCAGTAGTCGGTACTCGGGAGTTAGATGGCAATCATTTATTGTTGCAATTTATGCTTGCAATATTTGTCATCTAATTAGAGGCTTGTTATTTGATAACACGATTATGCCGTTTCCTTGTTAGCTTTGCAGTAAAACAATGAAATCTACGAGTACATTCCTACCTTTGTTTTTCGTATAAGTATGATTATTTTAAATTTAGCCTCCATTGTCCAATATCTTTTATAATGACGGGTAAATTTAACATTTTTACTCACGTTCTCTCTCGTAGAGCTATAATTCTATAAAGGCAAAATAATTGAAATGAAAGAAAAATGAACAAAAAAAATAATGCACTAGATATGACAAATATTATTGTACGAGTTAATATACTATAACACAAAGTATAACGTATTGAGAATTATGAATGGGAACGTTTTAAGTGGTACTTTTGAATTATAAATAATTTATCTCTAATCTAATATTTACGGGCAATTCATAAAAATATATTTCCTGTGAGCACCTGATGACGGTGAAACGCACCAGGAATATCTCCTTTTCATTTTCCCGTAGATAATTAATTTCAAGTTCAAATCCTTGTTATTATCAAGAGTATACCTACAGGATGTGAGAAGATTTTGTTGTCATTAATACTGTCCATAATATTCTTTTAATGAGTATCTAGATAAAGGCTTAAGCCAATTCATTGCAAAAAACTTTCATATACTTTTAACATTTATCTCCGATTTCACCTCATCGCTGAATTGGCAATCTACCTGTTACTGCAAAGACTACCACGACGCGTGGTATTCTTAATATCGAGCATATAAGTAATTTATCAAAACGTTCGTTTCACCTCCTGGCTCGATGAAATTAGCATTATTTGCAATGTTAATTTATTTGGATGCAAGGTTCAGTTTTTTTTTTAATATTTGTTACGTCCACGACTTCGACAAATATTTAAAAATGATAATCCTCCATGAATGGTTCATGAGCTAGTTCGCACGTTTTCTTAACTCCTCAGGCCTCTGCCATATTTTGACAGGAGGTATTATTTCCGCTTTGCGACTAAATGTAAATATGAAATATTTCTGAACGTATCCGAAAACTTAAAACTGTTTTAGAAAGGTGATAAAATACGCTTTGAAATTGTATTATTATAAATAAAAATATAATTTTTCATAAATTTAAATTTTTAATGCGGTCATAAAAAAATGGCTCACCTTACATTTTTTATAACTACAATTACTGATATCGAAAAAATATATAAAAAAACACACACCTTTTTTAGACAAATGTATAACAAACGTTATGGTCACCTTGCTTTTTTGTCGTTTCATATAAAAATAATTAATATAAAATTCAAACAGCGAAAAGATTAGCCTGAAGAGTTATGTTATATAGTATTTTAGTTTTAAATTCCAGAAATCTAAATTATCATTTAACAAGATAAAACTTTGTAAATTTTTACGCGTTTTATCTAAATGATATTAATTAATAATAAGAATTTTATATTATGTATACACCTATGTATAAAATTATCAATTTCTCATCGATTGTTCCGAGTCAAAAGGGCATACTATACATGGAAAAAGTAACTTTTCAGGAAACTGTGGTGACATTTTGTCTCGGAATAACCAATATTGTGTTGTATCTTATAAAATAACTTTATGATTAATCCAGGCCATAAATTATATCTTCTATTTTTTATGCTAAAATATGTGAAAACTGCCTAAATATGTGGTCAAGTCACGGTATCTCTTTAAAAGATGTGAAAACTGTCTAAATATGCGGTTAAGTCACGGTATCTTTTTAAAAGATGTGAAAACTGTCTAAATATGCGGTTAAGTCACGGTATCTTTTTAAAAGATGTGAAAACTGTCTAAATATGCGGTTAAGTCGTTAAGTCACGGTATCGCTTTAAAATATTAGACTCGTTCCCCTTAACAGGTAATAATTAGTGAACATGCATCATAAAAATGTCATATATACAATTGAGGAGCGTTTTCACAAAGAGAAATATCTACAAAAACATTTTT
Source organism: Hesperophylax magnus (assembly GCA_026573805.1). NCBI lineage: Eukaryota > Metazoa > Arthropoda > Insecta > Trichoptera > Limnephilidae > Hesperophylax > Hesperophylax magnus. The sequence continues at coordinate 3,365,723 of JAIUSX010000002.1, forward strand.
TTCGTTAGACAGTTTGCAGTGAATATCACCCGGGGTCAATATTTTTAAAATATTATTTTATATTTGTAATATTCATTTAAAAACAAGTCGAAAATTGCGAATTTAGACAAAAGATAAATATTATATCCACATATTTGATAAAAAAAGTTTTCATAAAGCGAAATACCAATAATAATAAAATGATCGTTTTTGATAAAAATAAAATACAAAATATTTACTTCATCTTTCATAGCACCTACTTAAACTTAAATAATTATGAAAAATCTTAATTAATTTTTTGAAATATAAATATAATATTTATGTAGGTAAATATGTTGATTTTTGAAAATCTGAATTAACCAATACGTAGATATCTACATTGAAAATTATTAAAACAAAGAGAAATATCTCTTTGTGAAAAAGCTCCTCAGTTATTTTTAACATGTTAATCTTTTATTGTATGGGTGTTTGCCGGAATCTTCCATAATATTTACGATTCCATGTGATTCAACAATAGTTTCATTTTAACCGAATAGCTCACGACTAGATTGATTTGTATACAAGTTAATATCCGGCTTTACTATTTGCTTTAAACCTAATATTTCAAAGGAAACCGCAATCAATACCACCATCGATTACAATAACAAACTTTGATAATTTCATGCTTGGGAACGTTATCGTTAAATTCATTTATATTAAGTATTGATGACTTCACCTTTCGCCTAGCCCTAGAAATTCCTTCCATAATGTTGATTTAATATATCGCTTTCGTCACTTTATGCCACTATTTATTCAAGTCATATGTAATTTTTTCCGAATTAATTATATTTATCAATATAACCAACCAAAAGTTGTCTCAACTTGTGCATTCATTATTTCAATCGGTTAGTAGCCGAGACAAAGATGTCGGGTTCCCACCAAGGGTCACGGTTTTATTATTCTGATAGCCAACTACCCCATCATTACACAAGCAACCTTTTCCGCTTCTAATGATGGAAGTTAGAGGAATTCAAATATTGTTAGATTATTCGTCCCGAAAGTGTTTCTAAAAAAACAATTAATTTATTTTGTTTATACAGCTTATGGTCAAATATTTATCGCCTATTTTCCCGGAGTAGATAGAAAGGATAGACGGACACATAACTTGGTCTTAGCACACACTTGTTGATGCATTCAAATCATAGATCGTCTCATGAACACTACTGTTATGTCCTGGGACGTCCCATACTTCATATTTGCACGCACATTTGCCGGTCATTATAATATTACTTATAATTAGTTTTGTATGTGAAACCCGCAGTCAACCAAATATAAACACCACACGCATGACCAGTAGCCAGTACCACGCACGATTTAGGAATATGCATTCCCGGAACGGCCCAACACTTGCAATTTACGGATATTTTGCTTCCTGGTCGCATTTGTTCAGTTGCACTTGCGTCCATTAAAAGGCCCGAACACGTGTCGCTCGGGTGTTTCCGCCGTTCTTCGGTTGTGCTCGGCCCGCATCCGGAAATGCATATCTGCTGCATCTGTGGCGATGCATCGGTGCAAGTGCGGTGCACGTGACGGCCAGACGGCGTTGCACCCAAGGATGAAATATGGGAATCCCTTTTATGGTGGATTTGTGCATAATTATCAATAATGTATATCGACAAATAGTTGTACGGACGTACCTACTGCTGAAAGCTCTTTTGTAACTTCTTTCTATTTTTATTTATTAGCCACATTTTATGAAACATTTGTTTGTTTATGGCAAACATTCTCGGATTACTAATAACCTGACACTATTTGAAAATCTCCTTCTACCATCTGTGCAAGATGTTGCTTGTGCAATGATGGAGGATGAAGCTAGGAGAGGAATTGAACCCACGACGTCTGAGGCCAGCCGAGGTCAGCCAGTAAACGGTTTACAATACATTGTCTTTCAATAAACAAGTAATTAAACAATAAAAACATATGGAAAACGCAATATGGTGTCTAGCCTTATATTTAGCTACATTAATCAGATAGATAGTTCAACACTGTATAGCTCATGATCTAAATAACTGCTACCTGAAAACATTGGAGAGGTTTTGTTCAATTCAATTATTTATTATGTTTAAAACATTATAATGCAAATTTAATAAGTCAATGTGTATTACAATCTAGGTACACAATATAATCATCACACGTTGAGATTTAATCAAATTTGTATTTATATATATCATATGTATTCCATATATGGACATTTATGGACATATATATCTACGTTTAGTCATGGAGGTATGCGCATCCACCTGCATTATAAATAGTTTTATATCGGTGGACTCGTGTAACATGTTAGTAACGTCCATCAATCATCATGATTGATGCAAATACGTGAGAAATATTGTTATTACTTCTGCTAAGTGACAGTTCACCGGAAAGTCGAGGGAAATGGTAGTCAGCAGCCAATGGCGGCCACAGTGAATGTTATCTATCAGTGATAGTATTAAACACTTGACACATCACCTTATAAGATTACCAGGCCAGATTACCAGATTGCCGGCGCCACTAATTTTATTATATTGAATTTATTAAGATCACAATAGATGCAGTTTTTTTTTTTTTTCAAGAGCGATATTCGTCAGATCAGGTACCTACGCTGTCTTGACATCTGTCATATATACATCTGTCTTCTTGCATGCAGTGGCGGCTCGTACTCACGAAAATGGTTGGTGAGCTAAAATAGTTGTCAGCCATCCCCGCGCCAGGTAAAACGCGTCATACAAATAACGAAAATTCGAGCCGTTTGAATTTCGCTTAATACTTTCATAGTATTTATTTTTATATTTATTTATTGCTGTTATTTGCTTTGATTTTTTGTGGTATTTTTAATGCTTGATATTATTATTTTTAGATTGACCGAAATTTTATGGAATGCGTTTCTCCAACGCTCCCTAGCGCTTGCCGCTACTGTTATCAAAACGATCACTTTTGCAGCATAAACTTCAAAAGAGCACTGTTTAACGCACTCTGCACATCGCAGTATATGTCAGAACTGTGGGTAGATTACACTGCACCCAATGGCATAAGCTAAAAGTCACCTACACTAATGCTTATCATCAACTATTCCGCCTACCGTGATACTGCAGCGTATCGGAAATGTTTCTGAAGGGAAGAGTTCACTTTTTCAAAGCACATCTCCGTCACCGTAAGGGAAGCCAATCCAAGTAAATCATCATCACCGCCATACTGCCGGTCCTGAGGCGGGGAGGAAGAGGCGGGAGACGGTTAAATAACCTTAATAAACGACCAGTGATTAATTTAAAATTAGCATTTTTTTCTTTATTCATTCCACTTCAAGCAATGTTTCAATTCTGAATGGTGGTCTTACATCAGGGCGATACTTAAAGTATTTTACACTCCTATTAAGAGATGCGGATAATTTTATACATACAGTTTATTATATTGAATACTACATACACTTTACTTTTCAGGACCTACTTTACTCTCAATTGGTTGGATAAAACTCATTCTTCGAATGTGAATAACGTTGTAAAAGCATTGTAAATTCAAATTCAACAATAGTTCTCCTCAGGGCCTCCTGTGTGGAGTTAATGTAAAAAAAGTAACAGCAGTAATGTATCTAAAGGTTTTTTTTTGTGCACCGCATAAGAGTCACAACTGTTCGAAGTTAGTGGGACTATGGCATCCCCAATTGTAAAATGTAAACGGTAAAGCCTCTCAAATAATCTCTAGATTTTCAATGGTTGTCTACCATCAGGATGATAAAAAGAGTATATATACTCTGGAACGTGTCCCAATTATAGTATATATCGACTGTCGTTTTGTAAAACCCTTCAAGCCACAAAATGAAAACTTTACTGGAGACCATAAAAACAAATTCATAAAACTAATTAAAAATCTTGAAATTTACGTAAAAGTGTTTATTTGTTAAAAAAAAAAAAAATATATATATATATTTATCAAATTACAGCTCCATTTATATTTGTGAAAGATTTGAGGGTTAAGTAATTTCATCTTAAGGCGATGCCATACGTAGTATTGCAAAATCATGTGTTTTTGGTTTGAAAATTTGGTCGCCTAGAAATGTTTCAAATACTTTAATTAAATACTGCGAGTAGAATAAATCTTGGCCTTTGAAATAATCGAGTATTTTTTAGATAAGTCTTTTTATAAGCCCAGAAAAAAATAATGTATAAGGCCTATGAAAACTGCTTTAAAGTTCAAAATCTCTTACTTACGAACCCATTTTCGGTTACGATTTTATTGTATAATGTGGCAAATTAAGTTATTTATAAAACGATCGAAAAAAAATTGAATATTTATGCCTGAACATCCACAAAATAAAATAAAAGTCACTTTTTCGCCATGTTTTTTTCTTGCATAAATCAAAACAGGCGGATGGTGTTAAGCGGGAATTTAAACCTTATCTCCATCTACGTAAGGGTTGTTATTGATAGCGGCTCAATTTAAAATATTACACGGCGTAGTGCTAAGTTTTCTCGAAATAACCAAAAAAAATTATGCACAATAGTTTTTATTATTAAAAATGCCTAAACCAGTAAACATTATTTTACCATATTTGTACCAAAAGATTTTTTCTATACGGAACCACTGAAAAGTAACGTTCCCAAAATGTGTGAAGAGTTTTACTAACACACGGTCGATATTATATATAGATAACATAATAATGAATACATATTAGCAAGAAGAGTAATTAATTCACTACACGAAAATAACAGAGAATATATGACGCAAATGAGAATGGTAGAAGAAGTTGGGGACACCTGAAGAAGACATGGCACGATCAAGTGAACCAGATTATTGAATCGGACCATGTGAAGAGTTAGAATAATAGAACAAATATGTGTGAGACGATAAATTAAAAGCGACTAGTCTGAGTTGATCTGCTCTCCAAAAGATTTGACTCACGGTTAGCGTAGATAATTTGGAGCAGCCCTGCTTTTTTAAATCCCGTGTGGCGTTATGATTAACAGGATGCCGCTAATGAGCAACTACTTACGGCCAACACTAAACACCGCACCCCGCACTAGACTAAACTCACATGACTAATTACTGGCTGCTAGGGCCAGTGGCGGATTTCTCTACTGTGCGGATGTGCAGTGAACCGCCAAAGAATAACTATGCCAAACAAGACTACTTGGATTATACAATATGACTACAGTTTAAACAGCGTGCCATTACTCCACATTAAAAATATCCACCAATTAGAATCCGGCCCAACGCGGATTCCAGAATTCACAAAGAAGCTAAAAACCCCATGGTATATTATACAAGATAAAGTCTGTTCCGAACGGTACTAACGGTGTCTGCTCTGCGTCTGTGGGCTTTGAACATAGAAACTTACGCAGATGTCGATTTACCTTTGTAATAATTCTAGCTGACGTGTACCCGGCGTTGCCCGGGTTATGAATGGTTTGGAGTAAAATTTTGAGGTTGTAAATTCTAGTGCGCCTGAAAACTGGCGGAATTTTTAATGTGGAAAAAACATTTTTATTAATAATAATAATGATTGCATAACTTATATAGCGCCGTTTTTAATGATTACCCGCTTTATTTTATTTTTAATTTCATCATTTAATTGGTCCACCGATTTAAGGTAGGTAAACGGATCGTTTTTAAAATTACTTTATTCAATGCCACTTATTATACATATTCCTAAGTCATAAATGACTAATAATTAGTCAATGGGCGTATTATTTCAAGTCGCTAGTATAGTAGGAACTTACTGATATATTTTACGATTCCTTTTAAACGTCATAAACAAATAATAATTGTGGTAACTCTTTTAGAAATGGTCTTTTAAAATTATGTGACTCCACATATTCGTCGAAGAAGAAAAGCTCCTCACTAAAAGCCGATTTTATATCCTTTTTTAAATCGCTTTAATGTTGAACTTCCAATGGTTTAGACCACGAACCGCCACTGGCTTGGTCTATTATAGCTTATGTCCCGTTCCTCATCTACATTGTCTCAGTGCCATTCCTAACAAGACGTGGCTGAAGAGTGAAGAGCCTATTCTGCATTCTTCAGGCCCCCTTTCTCTGCAGCACCCAGCCTCCCTTTGTTTGTTTGGGGAGGATGTGGGTTGGTGAAACTCAATTCCAAAATGAGGGTAGTTTCTTTTCATTGTTGGCATGGTTTTTTTTTGTAAATGAGGATGAAAAAGAATTAATAGATTATATTTGAAAAAATCCTACTAGGTACTACCATCATTGACGGCTCCGTGGTCGAGGGATAAGTATCTTGAATACGGATCCGGAGGTCGCGGAATCAAATCCAAGGTTGTGCAAGTACCTTAATTTTATTGAATTAAATTGTGTTAGTTCAGATTTAATTAATTTAAAATAAAATACGATATACTTGTGGCACGTCCCAGAGTGATGCCTAGATACTTTCAGTATCGCCACGGTGAAAGACCACCATTCAGAATGTAAATGTTGCTTGAAATGACTTTAGCCGTATTTGGTGACCAGAACTGATAACCAAGTACTTCCCACCTTCCTCTTCCCCATCGCCTTCCCCTCCCCACTACGTTCAGCCTCACAACATATTCCAATCGAGGATGTAATAGTTTAATTGGGCCCGGTTAGCAGGGAGTAGTTTGTACTCTTGTGCGGTATTCACAAAATTATAAGGCCTAGATGGGAAACCGACGCATGTTCGTTCTGCTACTAATCGGTCTAAAATTCAAACTATCTTGATTTACGAAGTAGGTGCTTGCTCCTAACCACAATATATCCATAACCGATTTGGTCAAGAAAGATATTCGATACTTGACAATGTTTGATCAATTTCACCTAAAGTAAGGAAAAATTGAGCTTATTTCGGGCACAGAATAATTGGTACAATACAGTTGGTTTATCTCTTCAGTTCTCCTACGAACGAAGGATGCCCCGTGCGTTTAAAAGAGTTAAAACAACTTTATTGCGGTTAGTTGATATTCAATCTAACTTAATATAATAACCAATTCGTTAAGTCAAACGTGGGTAAAAGGAAGTATAATCTTATAATCAACTAATACTAAAATGTCTACCCACTAATTCTGCAGGAGTATCTAGAAGTAAAAATATACAAAAACATATAATAGTACGTAATGTATAAGTTACAATACGGAAGCCATTATCAATAATAATAACACGGATTACAATATTTTTTATTCAACATTCAAAATTAATGACTTGATTACTTAAACCGTGTCTTTAATATGTCTAATTTATTATTGAATATATTTTCTATAATGTGTAATAATTATACTCAATTACGTGAATTATGTATTGAAGGTCATAATCTCTCAAATCGGAAAGTTCCTGATCTTATAGCGAAGCACTACCAAGTAATGCAAAATCATTTGTTTTTGGTTTGAAACTTTGATCGCTTAGAAATATTTTAGTTGCTTTAATCAGATACTGTGAATAGAACACATCGACTTGATACATAATAGAACAGAAAAAAAACAAGCGTCAGGCCAATAAAAACTGCTTTTGAGTTCAAAATTTCCTACTTACGAACCCCTTTTCGGTTATGGTTTTATTGTATAATGTGGCAAATTAAGTTGTTTAGAAAAATTTAAATATTTGGGCCTGAAATTCGCTAAATAAAATAAAACAATTGTTGACGATATTTTTATCTTGCATAAATCAAAACAGGCGGCTAGTGTTAAGCGGGAATTTAAGCCTTTTCGCCGAATACATTAAGGCGTGTCATTGTTAGTGGCCCGATTTAAATGTTACACGATGTGGTGCATCGCCTTAATAATTAAATTCCTCTATTTTTCTGATTACTATAAAAACCTGTTTATTGTTAACCCTTCAGTAAATTCTTCAGATTTTTTCAGTTTGCAATGTTTTCTGTGTATTTCAAATGCGCTATGTATACATCTTTTTTTATTTTTCCGTAAAAACAAATACTGTTTTAGAAACTAGATAAAATTATCTTTCTGGTATATGCATTTAAAATATTCCTATTTCGGAATAATAAAATTTTAATATCAAACGTGAAAAATGTTGTCAATAACGCTAACCACATTTTTACTTAATTTTTTAATTCCAATCATAGAAAAATTGAGAGAACTCGATATGTTGAAAATACATTCGTTTTTTTGGGGAATTTGTAAGAATACTGTACCTTCACTTTTATCTCGTTCATATAATAAAAAATAAGAAATAATTTTTAAAGTTAAACAAATTGTTATGATAGCGGCGCGAAATATGAATTACTAATTTTGGATATTTTTAGGATTTTATTACTAGATTCCTGTATAAATACTTGAGGCAAATTGAAAAGAATTATGTTTTCTCTTTCTAACGTACAAAAAAAATTGTTTTCGTATGATAGAAAAAAATATAAAAATACTTTTATAAAATATGGACGCCCGGTCATATATGACCATGGAACTATACTCTTTGTATATGACCCTCAAAACGCATGAGGGGTTAAAACTCAAAATAGCACAAAAAGTACGCAGTTAAGTTTTTCATAGAATACAATTGCTTTGTGGTGAGAAATTATTAATGATAAACAGTTTCTTTGTGTTTACTGCCGTCATTTATTTCTATTTCAGATGCCGACGAGGTTATGTTTGTACCTAGGCTTCATTTGGAATGTATAAGCATAATTAGAAATAGTTTTAATTTTTTTTTTTTTTTTTAAGTTTCTTTATTCTATAAAATTGTTAGTTACATGCATTGAGGAATTTTTCGACCACCATGCTAGGCACATGCCCGTGTTATGGTGGTCGATAACAGTGTTATACTGCCCTGATGAAGCTACGGTTGTAGCGAAACCCGGTCGGCATTAAGTATTTACCTACAAGTGATGTTTACAAAGTTATTGTTTAATTTTAAATTATAATGTCACATCACAAAGTAACCGCTTCATACGAAGAAAAAAAGAAATAGTTTTGTTCTGTTAATCATTCAAGATTCCAGACGGCACTCTACGCAATTTAAATTGGACATTATACTAGTAATTAATCTTCTTCGCATTTTCCCCGGGTCATAACCTTTCACCCACGTGACAACGCCTTGCGCTCGAATCTATGAAAGCTATTGAACATGAATATAATAACGCAACGCCGTTCTGGCAGAAAAACGTCACAAGTCAAAAATAAAATAAAGAGTATTAAAAAACCAAATTATAAAATACCTTGAAGAAAACAAATTAATCTCGGATAACCAATATGGATTTAGAGACAAAATAGGCACAAAAGAAGCTTTGGCATGTACAGTAGATTATATACATAGCAACTTAGATCAAGGGTACAAATGCATAGCGATATATCTAGATTTAGCTAAAGCCTTTGACTCAATCTGCCACAATTCACTTTTTAAAAAATTAGAAAACATGGGTATCAAAGGCAAGGAACTTCAACTATTTAAAAGTTATATGAGTAACAGAACTCAACAAGTCAAAATTAACAACCATACTAGTAAACCACTGCCGATTACATATGGAGTTCCACAAGGAAGCATACTAGGGCCCGTTCTTTTTACTATTTACATAAATGAACTTTGCAGCATGAAAATAGATGGTGAAATAGTTAGCTATGCTGATGACACAGTTTTACTTTTCAAATCTAAGGATTGGAATAATGTATATAACATAGCGAATTTGGGAATCTCGCAAGTCAAAACATGGCTAGACTCAAACATACTTACACTTAACATATCAAAGACAAAATTCACAACATACAGTATAAATAGCACGGGACAGCCAAAAAACAATACAAACACCATAAAAATACACGAATGTTCAAACACCAACATCTGCGATTGCCCTCCTCTAGAAAAAACAGATCAAATAAAGTATCTAGGAATCGTAATTGACCATAACCTTAGATGGATACCTCACATCAAACAAATCACAAATAAACTTCTCAAAACAATACACATTTTCCTTAACATAAGAAACATATATAAAATAAAACAATTGAAAACAATATATTTTGCACTCTGCCAATCAATAATAGAATATGGAATTATTGCTTGGGGAGGAGCAACAAACTCGGCTATCAATTACATAGAAACCGCACAGAAAACGATCTTAAAGGTAATACTAAAAAAACATAGACTGACCGATACAGACCAAATATTCAACAGCTGTGACGTACTAGATATACGCCAATTATACATTAAAACACTACTAAACTACATTTTTAACAAAAAAAATAAATTTCAACACACACAAAATAACACTAACAGACCAGTTAGACAAGCGTACAAAGAAAACATTAAAACTCCAACAGTAAATTCAACCTTTGGACAAAGACACTACCAATACCATGCAATAAAAGCTTTCAACAGTCTAAAAATTGAAATTAAAATTGAGGAAAATAAAAATAAATTCACACACAAAATTACAAAATGGATTAAACAACAAAAAAGACAATATTACCAAAATGTCATAGCATAAAATAAAAATAAAACCTACACGTAACACACAAAACCAACATAAACACACATCACTCACAAACACACAAGATTATTTTCATTGTATTATTTTTTAATTTTAAATGTATTATTTTTTAATTTTAAATGTATTATTATGTATTTTTATTTTTAATTTTAAATTTATTATTTTCTTTTCAAATTTACTATCTTAGATTTTCATATTATAAAATGAAGGCCTCAGCACGGGCAAGCCACCCAGTGAGGCCTACATTACTGGAAAACATAAATTGTAACAAAATAATGTACCAAATAAAAAAAAAAAAAAAAAAAAAAAAAAGTTTTTTGATTTATTACTTGAAAATACGCATAACCATTGCATTTTTGGCATTTGCTAAAAATAATCTTGCAATCGGCAGAGAGCAGTTGTTTCGTTTTTTTTCTTGGCCAGAATAGTTGCTACGTTATCCAGTATAAAGTGACAACCACTAAAGGTGCAAAGAAAAAATTTACAAAGAAAATATAAAGAATTTGAGATAGGAATTTTTCTTGCAAACACATTGTCCCTAGTTTAAAATATGTGAAATTAAACTTTGAAAAGTCTTACTTATTCCGAAAACTATGTATATAACTTAAAGAAATTTCTGCTTTTAACCACCCGAATGATATTTGACATATTGTGGCAAATTTGCAAAAACGTTTAGAGCGATCGATTGTCATAATGTGCCCAATTTATAGAACCTAAAAATATGGGATACATCTAGGTGGATTCATTGGCTTTAAACCGCAGTAAGTAGTTCATATGTTTCTACAACCAATGGCTCGAGTGGTCAAGAAAACTTTTATCGTACTCCCCAAAAAGCTACTATTTCATTTGTGACGATTTTCTTTCGGACCAGTAACTGTTTACGATAGCCCGTGGTTTTGAAGATATTCACGCATTGACTAACGCTTTATCAGTCTAAGAAGGAGCGGCTTTATTTGCCTAGTTTTATCATTTTGTCTATTTTATCTATAAAACTCGTTAAACCATCAATTTCGTTATAAACTGTTAAAACCTAGCACTTAATACTTGTTTAAGTATCTTGTAGTTTATTATTTGAATAACCGCAAGGGTATGGATATGGAGGTTTGACGTTAACTTGAAAACAATTTGTCAATGATACTTACGCAGGCGATACCCAAATCTTACTTCCGGTACAAACGTAATCATTTTATGAACATTCTGATAATAATTGAAATCATACTGACAGTTATCAAACCTATTGATTGTGAGTCGTGTTTATTTTTGGTTTTGGTTCCCAGTTCTACGTAGGAAACCCATCAATTATTATTTCTACTATTATCTTAAGATTGAAAGATTACGCAATTTGTTAATTATCTTCTGATGTGCAATAGCTTTTATGATATGAACTGATATTATTTAATAAAACAATTTTAATTATCACAATTATTGCATTACTACAGTGATTGATAACCATAATTGGTTTTCTGTGCTACAGCAATACCTGTATATTTTTTATAATCACGCAAAAATTTATTTCGCTGAATAACCTACTTCCGTCTAATAATGTGTGCGTAAGCAAACATCCATATTCGTGTGTTTTTCTACTGCTTAAAAATTGCATGGTTTTTGTTAGATGCTTTCTTTCTTATTACGCATGTCTTCAATCTTGCTTTCTTATTATTAAAAAATACTGTCGATCTGTACACAAAGCTCTAAATGCACTTTTCACGAAAACAGCGCTATACAAATGATTCAATTATAATTTTTCTAACTTTTTTTTATTTTTGATTCTCAACCAATGACAAGATTGTTTTTCTTTTCCATTGTAGCCTTTCGGTGGGTACAGACTTATCAAATGCCAATTTCCATCCAATATGCATGTTGTGATCATTGATTAAATACGAGTAAGCTTCTAGGGTTGAGTGGTTACAATCCTTGCCTACGAATCCGGATGTAGCAGGTTCAAATCCCGGCTTGCGCAAATAAATTGTATTTAATAATTTTGTGTTATTTCACAATTCACTCATTTGAAATAATATAGTAAGTATCTGCGCCACGGTAAACACTTTCAACATCGCCCCGATGAAATACCACCATTCAGAATCGAAAAGTTGCTTGGAATGGCTTTAACCATGTTTGGTGACCAGATCTAGCCAGGTACTTCCCACCTTCCTTTTCCCCGTTCCATTCTGCTCCCCACTACCTCGCAACGTACACCAATTGGGGATACCGTGGTCTCACTGGCTTCAGACGGTTGGGAACAGTAGAGACTCTATAAAACTACCGACAATGACGCTACAAACGAGAGTAATATTACCACACTATAACCTTTCCTCTCAACAAAGATTCCATTGAATAAAGTTATGGGGAAAATGGCGGCACTTCCGCTTCACGCGGCTTGGCGCCAAACAGGAAGTGATTTCCAACAGATTGCATCGAGTTTCAAATTTAACCGGCATTTTTATAATTGTTAAATTCACTTCAGCTATGACGAGAGGATTCCGCCACAGTATTAATTGTGCCTTAATTATAATTAATTATTATTGCTCACCGATTGTCATGACCCTGTAACGGAACAACGATGGTCGCATTTTAATGTAATGTGATTGATTGCTCGCGCGTTTAGCATATATATATATATATATATAAAGACATTTTATCATATGATGTTACACTTTTCCAGATTACTTTTTCTTTTTTTATTGTTATTTAAAGTATTATCCCGTTAAACTACAATTAAGCAGTTTATCAACAGTATGTACATGTTCAATTACAATGTAAATATGGATACATAATATTACTATTAAGAATTTTATTATTTTTACTTAGCAACATGTTGAATATTTTGGGCACGTTATATATTCTAGGGTTCGCTGTCCGTATTTATTGCTATATTTTGGAACAAGCTTGCCTTCATTCTTTGTGAACCTAGTGTTGTGTTCATGTTCCAATTTATTTTTTATATTCAGAGTCAGATATATGCTGAATCCATATTTTGTCCCATAGTAAGGTCTGCACATCCTTCAATATGGCATAATATTTTCTAGCTTGGTTTTATAACCATAAGTGTGAAGTTTACTAAAGAATAGAATAAATAGATCTATCATCAGTAAAATACTCGCAATTATCCCAAACGAAATCCCTCTATATGCGTAGCAGATTTTCGTCAATATTAATTCAGTATGTACCTATATTTATGACCATTCCCTACTATATTTGTAAATGTGAAATTCATATTATCATCTTTTAAGGCCGCGTAGTAAGCATTCAAAGACGGTTTGAAACGGAGATATGTAAATACGAATGTTAGAGGGAGCGCGCTAATATTAAATAATGATAATAATTAAGCAAAATGGTGAAAATATTTAATAAAACACGACTCGTTTGAAATACAGCAAAAAATCTCTCGACAAATGCTTTGGTTGCATTTAAAGATATACCGTGGATTTTTTATGCATAAAACATATTAAATAACAGAACAAAACATGTTTTTAATAATTTTCGGAGCTTACTTTGCTATTTTTTTGTACCGAGGGAATTTCATATAATTAACGTTTCGGCATAACAAATGTATAGATATTATCTTCAAAAATAACATTTTTTTTGGAACTTAAAAACGTTAACGTTAAAGACAAACTTGTTAGATGTTACTTTTGAAGCTGTCATTTTTTGACATTTGACAAGTAGAAACTACGCCATTAATAAAAATGGAACGATACACGCTTCAACAACGCATTGAAATTATTAAAATTCACTTGATTGAATCAAATGCCAATCATCTTGAGTGATGAGGCCCATTTCCACCTCGGTGGCTTCGTCAACAAGCAAAATTGTCGCATCTGGGGCTCTGAAAACCCAAGAGTTATTGTTGAAAAGCCTCTCTATCCTCAACGTGTGACTGTTTGGTGCGGTTTATGGTCCGGCGGAGTCATTGGACCTTACTTTTTCGAAAATGAGGCTGGAGCAACAGTTACGGTGAATGGATTGCGCTATCGAGAGATGATTAATGATTTTTTATGGCCGGAATTGGATGGTATTGATCTGGACAACGTTTACTTTCAACAAGCAAGCGCTATGTGCCACACAAGCAACGAAACCATCTTTTACGATTGAATATCAAAATAACACCTCTTATTGGAAAACCGTGTATTACCCATTATGTAAATATTTATATGTAATGTTTGCTCGAGTATTAAAATAGATACCTACAATATTATTTTTAATTGGATTTACTTACATGTTGTGCAAATATGATTTAAGTATTTTTTGTAGTGTTTTATAACTTTTTTATGTCATTAAAACTTGTGTAGATTAAGCGCCCTTGAGACAAGTTTTATAACATAAAACCTCTTTATGTAATAGTTAAATGCTGATTTAAATTTTATTTATACAAATAGTTCATGTTTTGAGAGTTAGTAAAATAATAGGTAAATCATAAGCTCAGGTATTATTAACTGTTGTCACGCACTGTTATGTTACTCTTTGAGAAAATAATTATCTTAACAGTTCTGGGGAATTTCAATATTGCTAATTTATTAAATCTCTTGAAATTATTCGTAATCCGTTTAAAAACAGGATTGCAGGCTGTATGAATGAATTTATATGTATCCTGATAAACTTTTAGTAAAATGCCAGTGTTTTGGCACGATGTTTAGTCATTATATATTATTAAGACAAACGCAGGTGCATGAACACATGTTACGATATTATTACGATTTTACTAAAGTTTATCAGGCAGCGGCCTGCAGTCCCGTTTTTAACCTGATTACTTATAATTGAAAATAAATTTAATAAATCAGCAATACATATTTCTCCATGTGTAAAAATTCAATAAAAATGTTTTTAATCGCTTATAACGAGATTAATCTTTATTTTTTCTTTCTTTAACGTAAATTTTACATAATGTTATTTCAATATTTACTAGGGGTATAATAATATTTTTACCTCGCTCGGTTGAGTTAAGTCAAATACCTTATAATATTAATAATATCTTAACTTCTGACATTTCCCATATATTTGCATGATGGCAACATGCTGCACTAGCGCCTCCTAGCGGTATGAGTTGTGCACCTTGGTTTTCTTTCATACATTTAATAATAATAATAATAATACTTGGATGACTTGTATAGCGCCGTTTTTGTGCAAAAACACCTCAAGGGCGCTGAAGTGGATTTGAGTGGATTTTACGTGAAATATGTTATTTATTTTACGTCAATAAATTATAGAAATTGAAAAAAAAAATACATAACCTACAAACGACTTTGCTGCTTTTTTTCGCTCATTCATAAAAAAATATTGAAGCAGCTATTAACTCTGTCTTTTCTAGTTTATGAAGGTAATAAAATACTTATTTAAATGTGAGAAATTTCGTTAATTTCTTATTTGTAGATTTCACTTTTTATGTAATCAAGAACATTTTATTTGCTAGGATTAAACAAAATCATATTATATTTCACCAGCTAACCTACCAAAGTTTTTTGGCATCCGAAAAAATGACTTGTGTTGTTGTTCTTAATATTCACTGCACACACATAACCTACTTTTTGGGACCAACACCAAGTACTAAATAAATTCACATAGCCGCTATTTTTTTTTTATATTAACTCCACACAGGAGGAATTATTATATTATTAATTATTATTATTATTGAAAGGAATGTCAAAGTAAATATGCTACACTAGCGCCTATCACCGCCAGAGTTGTCGATATTGCCACTATGTCTCCGTAGTTGGACGTATTATTAATATTATAGGGTATATGATTAGGTTAGGTTAGGTTGAAAGGAATGTCAATGTAAATATGCTACACTAGCGCCTCTCGCGACCAGAGTTGTTGATAATGCCACTATTTCTCGGTAGTTGGACGTATTATCAATATTATAGGGTATATTTGACCGGTCAGTGGCCGAGTTGACATCGCGTTTGGGTCCCACCCAGGCGTAGTGTGTTCAATTCCTCGGCTGGCTAAGTCCTCCATCACAACACAAGCAACATTTTCAGCTTACTGTGGTGGTAGTAGGAGATTTTCAAATATTGTCAGGTTATTCGTAACCCGGGAATGTTTGTCTTTCTTTTTAAAAAAATTAAATTTAATTTAAATTTGGTTAGGTCCACATGAAACGTTAAATGTTTTAGATAATTTCTAACAAAGGAAACAAGATTTAAAGTTATTATTATTTATAACCTATTCTACGCTATAAATATTGTTTAGTAATTCCATTTTAAAACAACTGAAATTATGTTTTCCAGATCCGTCTTCAATTATTATTGCATGTGTTGTATTTTTTCTGATACCTATATATATAAGTAATTATTTTTTACAGGTAAGTACCAGTTCCCGTGATCAACTTTCATTACCTATTTTTCCGCCAAAATGGTGTATCGCTTCTACAGAAATCATTCGTCGTCACTTGGTCGTCACGCTGAAAATGTAAGTTTTTGCAAGGTTTGTAACTTTTCTTAACATTTAGGACGGGTTGTTTCGGAGAATTTGAATAATTCATCAAATTTCAACGTTCATTTTCGGGTTCTGTGAAAGTCCTATTCAAGTTCTGTTATTATATCATTGTAGACTAGTTGCTTGACAAAACTGAAATAAAAACAGAACTTGAAAAAATCTTTCACAGAACTTGAAAATGAACGTTGAAATTTGATGAATTGTTCAAATTCTCCGAAACAACCCGTCCTTAATATCTATGCACGTGATTACATTTCCATGATTCGCTACGAGTTCTTAATAAAAAATGAAAATGTATTTAAACTAATATAAAAAACCTTCAACATTGATTCTCAAACGATTTTACTCGGAACACTAATGCTTCCATTGAAAACTAATGTTGTACAAAATTTGTTCCGTTACATTATGAAATTTCAAGAAATTTCGTAAAGAGCGGTTTTCAACAACATAATATTTGTGTAAGTCCGGTGTCTCAACCGTAAACTAGGTATTTAAAACGTAAACATCACTTACACGTTTATAAAAAATAAAAATAGCTATATTGCAAAAAATTGAAGTAGTTATATGTGATTTCCAATTACATGTGTTTCAATTATACCCTCTGCGTGCGAACTGTATAGGTGTCTAGGCATCTCTAATAAACGATAAAAAGTGTTAATCTCAAGTGACCTCCCAGGAAACTATGTATGTCCTGTATATTTTTGACTGTCCAATATATAAATAAATAATAATAATAAAATATGTACGTATTTCAATGGAGCCTGCTCCAAGGAGCTAGCAGCATTGATTCCTGATGCACCGGTGCACGTGCGCGAAACTCGACGGACACGAACTGAACACCCGTTCACGGTTTACGTTGGCTTCATGAGAACGGGCTGTTTTTACGACTCGTTTTTGTGTAAGTCGGCTCGTATGTGGAACGAGCTACCGGCATCTGTTTTTCCTCCCTCCTATAATCCGAGCCTCTTCAAGGCCCACATTAACAAATCCCTTCCTACAGCCCCTACCTTATTCCGCCTCACAACGCCGCCCAACCGGGTGGTGACATAGTTTCCCTGTCTGTACACTGCACAGGCAGGGACACTCTTGTGAGGTGTCACATAAAAAAAAAAAATAAAAAAAAAAAAATTCTAACGCAGTATTGGACATATGGTTTTGTATTAGTGATCGACGAACCGGTAGATGCAATCTGTCAGTCGATCATAGTTTGACCATAGTTGATCATAGTTGATCATAGTTTGACTGTTTATAGTTATTAATAAGACAGATCATTGTAGACATATACTATATATTTGTAGAGCGCCCTACAGGTGATTTTGCACAAAAAAACGGCGCTATACAAATTATCCGAATATTAATATTATTATATTATAGAATCAGACTTACCGCATTCATCAATTTTTAAGATAGAGTTATTTCAGTTTCAGTTTTTACATTATTTTATTATTATTTACTTTTTTTCGAATAAACATGTTTTTTTATATAAGCTAATTATATTAATTGTCTTCCACGCTATGTCTTCTTTATGTAATTTCCAACGTTATGTGAATTTAATAGTACCAATCAAAATATTTAATGGAACATACGTTCACGCGAATTTTTATCAATTTTATGACCTTAGTAATTTTGTTGTGCAAATTGTTTCTATGTCTTCGAAAAGTTTAAGAATCACTGCACTATAACTGTGAATTATTGAATTCAGTATAGAATCAACATAAAGTGATCGTTAGGTTTTTTATCCGATGATTTTCTATTTAATCGAAGTAACTAGAGATTTTTCACTTGATGCGGTGAAAATCCTCATAAATTAATCCACATTAATTTATTGGCGGTAACCGGCATTAAACTCCGCTTTTCCACACTATGATATGATTCTGAATAACAATGGACCAAGTTTATGATTTCGCTTTCACTCCCGTCCGAGTGCTCTTAAATCTTAAAATAATCTTTTGTCAGTAGTTAATTTGATCTCCATTTCATTATGGAACTTGTGTAATGTCCATTGTTAGTATAATTCTTTTATAATTATTTTACAGGCGTTACCTTAAATAATACCTCTTAAGCTTCTGGGTTGAGTGATTATGTGAACTCTTAACTATTATTTCTCTCCGATAAACTTATGTAGTAATATCTAATTACCTAATATTCCGATAGTAATAACTAATAACAAAGATTTGACCCGTTTTTAATTAATTGACTCCGATTCGTTTGGATGATGGTTTTCAATTAAACGAATAGTAACATTCCTTTTTAATGGAAATCAGATAAAAATAATAACTTCACTATTCATTGACTGCCTTGAATGTAAAGCATTACCTCCCATTCAGCCAACTTTCTGGAGACCATATCTCCTATTAATTATAATGCTATATCTATTATGCAGATTTTATTGAATAGCTAATTTTAAACATTCATATTTATTTCTTTTGCTTTCATTATTCTTCGCTCTCCAATCCAAACAACGAAAGATTGAAGTACAATGGTTATAGAAAGTTGGTAAGGATGTCAAATTTTAAATACTAGTTTCACATTCTCGTCACATCAAAGCGGTGCAAATAATTAACGGTTTCTTGGATAAGAATAGTTCGACCGATGGATAGTTACTGGTGCCTACTTATGCAAATATAGCTGATTCCCATTCCGATGCGTAGCAAGTATGGCAAGCCGAATGAACAAGTACTCCAAGGTGTGCTAAGACTGATTTTATCGTGCACAAATAGTTGACCATTTGAAAGAGAGCTCACACCGTCTTAAAAAGATACAAATTAAGTTTAAGGGGTGTATTTCCAATCCATTCCGAATTCAAAATTGTTTTGTAAATATCACCCCACATTAAACGCGACGAAACCGAAGAGTACCTATACTTGAAAATGTTGACCTATTCATGTGAAACTTTCAGCTGAATCTAGAGAATTTAAGGTTACATTTTTAAACTTCTAAATACACAGCGGGGTGAAATATTAAAATATGTATCGTATAATACCTATTATTTCAGGTATGCGGTAACAGTGACCACAACCCCCACTGCTCTCGGAGACCGGCGCAAGATCAAATGATATTGGCTGATCCACTGGTGTTTTGTTTTTGTGGATTGGAAAATTTTAGACTCGTATAAATATCACGTAATCCATTTTTGATGTGGGTGATGGACACTCATGGTGGTCTTAGGAATTCCCCAGAAATAAACCATGAGGTAGGGCTATTTATTTATAACCAATGAGCTAATAACACTGGAGTATCCTAGTATCGGAAGTATTTTGATAATATAACCATGCTTTCAAAGCAATTTGTAATCCCCCCAAAAAATTCACTTAATTTTCTCTATCGTTCAATTAGTTTATAAATCAACAAATCCTTGTGCGAAAGCAGCAAAAACATCCGACAAAGAGTTCTGGCATTAATAAATTTGAATTTATTTGGAATTTCTAGATCAACGCTACCGCTTTCATCTCCTGAAGTTATTTTTTCTCGTAAACTGAGGAAACTTGACGTATTCATTTATATATAAAAAAAAGAGGACAAAATCCCATATAGTAGGTATAAACGCCAATAACTTTAAAGAGAAGCAAATACATTATCAAACAGGTCTTACAAACAGGTCAATACAAACAGGTCTTCTTTTGACGGTTCGTCAGGGATATAAGCATAAGTGTATATTTTTCCAAGGAGAAATCCATTTAACGTTACAACCGATGTAATTCTTCGAATTATGCGAACCGTAAAATTGGGCTCCTATCCTTGGCACGATTTGCCCAACGATAGTGCACAATAAATTATTATTCCCAACCAGTTCCCAACGTTCCAGTTCCTCTCTTGGATCAACACAACTCGGGTACGGAGTACAAAGTAATACAAAGTATCCGCTTTCATACATTTCGCCGCCGTTTGTTGGATAACCGCTATCACCAGTGTACAAGACTTCTGGGAATTGGTCTGGAAAAAGTGATATATTATGTCGGGTTCAAGTCAGGATGTTTTAACTGGACCAGATGTCAATTGGTCTTTGGATGTGTGGGTTCCTTAATTATATCAAAAGATATGCGATATAGAGTCTGTCATTCTCAATCTAAATCGTTTGAGAATATTGATTTTGATGGGAGTATTTTAAATTTGGGGTTATTATGAATTAACGTTGTCATTTTTATGTTGCATTTGAAATATTATATCCATCTGTGCAATATTTTGCAAAGTTTGTCGTATTTCGTATATTATTTGAACTAGCGAAATCAACGATTTTTTTACACACCGTCCTGCTGCTAATTTCCAGATCAACGCATTATCAAAATGTACATTATCAGCTCTCAAAAGAAAACAAAGATTTGTAGAAGACAGAGACCTTGTCTCAAGCACTTCCGGATTCATTAACAGACAAAATGATGGGATACAGTTATAATCCAGAATCAGAGCATTCGAAATACACGTGTACAGATGAAAATAGATAAAAAATATATCAGGTGATGTATATAAAATGCGATCAAAGCCGGGGGCGAAAACCAAGTGAAAAACAAACATGACTTATTTTATGCAAGTAGGTATTTGCATAAAATAAGTCATGTACATGTATTTTAATGCAATTAGGTTTTGCATAAAATAAGTCATGATATATTTTTGTTATAAGAAATTAACGGTCTTCAGTTAAATTACAAATTTCACACTTATTACGTCGATTTTCCACCTTCGTTACAAATTGCAGTGAAATGCATGAATTAAAACGTGTGTTAAGGTAGATTTTATTTGAGATTCACCGATAATAGAAACGTAATATTATGAGAAATCGCCATTAGAGCGATTGAAAAACACTATAGAAAGCAATTTTTACGCCAAGAAATATCAAATATAACGTCCACTTATCTTAACTATTATATAGCAGCATCATTTACATAACATTTCCGCACTCTGCGAGAAACCAGGGCCAATTAAATAAGAACATCTATAAATTTATCACACATCGTAATACCTCAACAA
This sequence comes from Hesperophylax magnus, assembly GCA_026573805.1. Taxonomy (NCBI): domain Eukaryota; kingdom Metazoa; phylum Arthropoda; class Insecta; order Trichoptera; family Limnephilidae; genus Hesperophylax; species Hesperophylax magnus. Next base: position 3,387,527 of record JAIUSX010000002.1, read on the forward strand.
ACGCCTTCCTCCATTAGAAACATTCGAAAGTATTCTTTATCTTGTTCTATATTATTTATTAGAGTTTTTCCACTTTAAAACTAATATTCGTAGTCATTTAATTTGTCTTAATTTAAAACACAAATCTCACAGCCAAATATAAACGGCTAATATAAACATCGATATTCCAATTTCAGTAGAAAAGTTATGTCGTAAACAAATAATAACTGCTTTTTTTTTAAATTTTCTACATAATATTCAGTTCAGTCCAGTACCGATAAATCTCCGTTCATTGAAATATATTTTTTAAATTTTCATACCAAAAAAACAACACTATTTTTATGTATTTATTACCTATTTTGTAGGTGTTACCTATTTTGAGGTAGGTGATAATAATAATAATATTTAGTTAATTTATATCGCGCCGTTTTCGTGAAAAACACCTCAAGAGTGCTGTACAAATATTTATTTATTAAATAATAAATACAGCATAATAACTAGTAACTTACATAATAACTAGTGAATGTACAGTAAAAATATTTCATTTCAATATTATTGCCAGATTGACAGCAAGTGTTAAATTAAGATAAATATGAGAAGGTGAAGAATTAATAAAGTATGTAGTTTGTAAAAGAGGAAGAAAAGGGTACATTTTTAGACATCGATTCGATAATAAATACATATATAAAGAAATTAAATAATATAAAGTGAAAATGCAAGACAGTACTACTAGCAATTTATAAAGAACAAGTCATATTTTAAATGTTAAATTTCCTTGAGATCTTTTCTCATTAGGCCTTTTTTGACGTTTTTGTTAAAGGAATACATATTATTATTATTTAAAACGAAGACACCATATATTATGTATACAGCTCCTCACGCATACAACAAACTGCCACTACAAACCATAGCAATAACTTTTCTCATTAGCCATTCAGCGACGTTTTTGTTAAAGGAATACTTATTATTATTATTTAAAACGAAGACACCATATATTATGTATACAGCTCCTCACGCATACAACAAACTGCCACTACAAACCATAGCAATAACTTTTCTCATTAGCCATTCAGCGACGTTTTTGTTAAAGGAATACTTATTATTATTATTTAAAACGAAGACACCATATATTATGTATACAGCTCCTCACGCATACAACAAACTGCCACTACAAACCATAGCAATAACTTTTCTCATTAGCCATTCAGCGACGTTTTTGTTAAAGGAATACTTATTATTATTATTTAAAACGAAGACACCATATATTATGTATACAGCTCCTCACGCATACAACAAACTGCCTCTACACACCATAGCAATAACTTTTCTCATTAGCCATTCAGCGACGTTTTTGTTAAGGGAATACTTATTATTATTATTTAAAACGAAGACACCATATATTATGTATACAGCTCCTCACGCATACAACAAACTGCCTCTACAAACCATAGCAATAACTTTTCTCATTAGCCATTCAGCGACGTTTTTGTTAAAGGAATTCATATTAGTTATTGCTGTGGTTTGTATTGGCAGTTTGTTGTATGCGGGAGTAGCTGTTTCCATATGGTTTATTTGAGTAAATTTATAATGTTATATTATTTTATAATACGATGCCATGAGGATTTCTCTAGCATGCGTATTTGTGGTTGCTGTCGGGAAATTAAGTAGATAAACTTAGTTTTGAACCGTGTTGTGGAAAGAAGGATACTGGAAGTTTTTTTAAAGAATGGCTGCACGCTTTCATATGTACATAGATTGAAGAAAATTTATTTATTATTCTATAACTTGCATATTAGAATACTTGCCGTGGGTGTTTTGAGGCAGTGAAGTAAACGTATAAACCAAGTAATGTAACCAATTTAGAACTATTTTTAAACTCCTTGCGACAAGATAACTATTATGAATTATGACCACTTATTAGACGTTTAATTTCCACTCGTCGCCGTGAGTAAGCATTAATTTGACTCGTATTTTATCAGTCTTATAAATTTCAAAATTAATGTGTTATAATGTTTACACAATAGTGTTTTATGAAAGCGTTAAGGAAGTAGTTACCGATATAAATAATTTATTTAAATGTTGTAAAAAGCAAGAAAATGCCCGTGTTTCTGTGTGAATACCTGCAATAAACCTAATATGCACTATTTACAAAACAACAATAATGACTGAAATTGCGTTCAAATTCTTTTAATCGAACAAAGATATGTGCTTGTTTTCGTGAAAAGCTTCACAATGCACATTTTTATTGAATGGGTGATATAATTCAATGGGATCTAATCATTAATTGTTTCTTGAAATTCTGCAGTGAAAAGCAAACAATCAAATTGAGCATTTAACAAGAAGGCACCCGCTTTTGAGTAAATTGCTCGCCGTATTGTTGTCACGTTAATTTTGTTTAAGAGACAATAGCACTCGACACCCATCACAAATAATTGTTAAAATTCTTAGCTCGGAATTTTGTTGTACAATAGAGTCAATGTATGAACAGTATTAACACCTATTGTTTAAACAGATTATGAAAAGGAGCATTTTCACTGTTGCAATAATTACTTAGCAAGATAAAAATCTTATCGTTTACGGCCATTTTTTAAAACGAATATGGCGTTATAAAACACGGCGAAAATGCGTAGGTTGTTAATGTTTTCCTTTCGATGGCCTTCATGCTATTAAAGTCTGTTTTCTATTTTAAACCTTTAGCTGAAAATGAAATAATTTTAGTGGGCTTGAAGGTTAGCTTAAAGCTTTTAACGATGGGGATTTGGCGTGAAAACGATCCACGGTTGAACGATGTAATTAAACGAATTCATGCGAAATTTTATACGCGCGAAGTGGGAGGCCATACATTATTCTACTCGCCACCAAATAGAGTATACTTAGTCTCATAATGATTACTGTAGTTTGCAATTCTTCTTCTACAAATGTCTTTTAAATATGGTTAATTTAATCAGATACTACGGGTAATTTAATTATTTTCATCTTTCTTGACTTTTTATCTTGAATTATCATACATTTTCTTTCCCAAATGAGATATAAATGTGTGTATTATTCTATAAAATAATAAGATTAATTAGGCATTAGGTATCATACCATACCTACAATAATACCCCTAAAATATGTTGCCTAATACCACCCAATACTGTCTGACGTCTTGCAAAAACGGTCTGACTGGGCGTGGGACATCGTTGACTGTCGAATATTCAATTATTGGAAAGAAAATTATTCACTTTCATCATGTAATGAGAAAATTTATGCGCATATAATTTAGTGTTGATTTTTAATTGGAGTACATTGTTCAACAGCTTTGACGCCCATAGGATTAACCAGACAAATAATATGAAAGGAGAAACATATTCATGTATTATTTCTGTTTACCGTTCCTCCAAAAACATCATCTTTCTTTCTTTACATATTTCTCCTCGTTAGGTGATGAAGTGAGGAACAAAAACGACAGTGTACCTTCTCTTATTCAACATTTCTGTTTTTTGTTTGCGTTCTTGTTTCTCGGTTTCAGGATGGTTTTTTGTACTTTGGTATTTGATACTTTTCAAGTTTTACTGGTTCCACATTTTCAATATTTTAATTTTATTTTAAGGTCGGGTATAATGTGTATATCTTTATCTAAACTGACCTAATCTAACCTAACTTTGTCCGCTGAAGGTTGAATATCAAGGAGCCGGTATTATTATACATATTATCTAATATTACCATATTTCGCGTGAAAAATGTTTCAAAGTGGATATTTTTTAGAATTTCTTATATTTATCTTTCGTTTACCGAATATATGGTCAATGTTTTCTTTACACATTTATATGCATCCATCTTTAACCTGTGTTGAAGCATTCTCCCACCCAATACCTAAGTGACCTTATTACAATTGTACCGGTCATTTTATCATGAAAACTTATGCAGTGAACAACCCAGTGGTCCCTCAATGCCATAATATCGATTTTCAACAAAAACTTGCTGTATAAAAAATAGGGCAAGTCAAATTCCTTCCCAATATCCACTATTCACTATGCTATGACGTAGTTGTGTTTGTTATGTATAAAAACCAGATACAAATAAAAAATAGCATACAAATATTGCTACTAGAGCTTATTTTTTGAATTTTTGTGACATACATGCTGATAAGTTTTTAAATATATTAAAAGAATGTCTTTTTATTCACTGTATTATTTAAAATTTTCGAGTGTGCTTCAGACACAAACTTCTTATTTGACAAATGTTTTTTGCAGGTGTATTCACCATTATATTTGAGTTTTCGCCTTCTACAAGACTCTTTTTACTCTTTCACTATATTAATTTTACTAAATATTTTTCTTATCTTGTGTAAAACGTTTCCATTCGTAGGCACTCAATTGTGTATTACCAACTTACGTTTCAAAGTTAAACTACTATTCATAGATAAATAATAATTTTACATTCCTTGTACTGGGTTATCAGTGAAATACCTTCTTCAAGTTTCACAACACAACAACTTCCAAGATTCTGATAAGAGCAGCTTTATCGTCGGTTTTGATACATTCCTAGGAGACACAGTAATATTAATATCTAAACAGTCTAAAACACTTAAGAAATCTAAAGTTACAAAAAATTATAACAGGTTGTTGACAGTTTGAGAATAACTCAGCACTGCCGAATATTATATAACTAAGCTTATGTTTGCTAATTTAGTAATCTTCTCAACCAATATTTTCGTTTTCTTCGTGGAATTAAAATATGGGACCTCATCAATTATTAACTTGTATTTGTCCATACGTTGTTCAATTTCGAAGGCGAAGCTTAATGCTAAATCACTATTTTGATCAATCTTTATAACGAGTTGGTGTACATTATGAATACCAAAAGGTTTTCCTATTGTTTCCCTCGAGTATAATACAAATAAATAAAATAAAATTATTCAATAAAAAATATAAATGTAGACTAATAATTTATTTTTTTTTATATAGAAAAGTATGAACGCGTAAATGAAACAACTTTAAAAAAAACAGTACTATTGCTAAGATTATCTGTGACAGTTTCCATTGATTAACTTATTTGCTTTCTTATAAAATTATTTACAAAATAAATAATAACCACTTTTGTGCTTGAAATCGGACGTTTCTAGACTCCGTTTGTCAAGCGATTTTAATGCCTATTACCTACAATAACCAAGAATATACACATTTTTTGCTTGTAGCTTCCTCTTAAACATTGCCTTAATTTTTTCAAAATTGTTTATGTAGCACAACGTATATATATAATGGTGTATCGTTCCTTGAGGCTGGACCCAGAAGTCGCGGATGCGATAATAATGTCTGCACGGACATAACAAAATTATGGGTTCCTTCACAAATATATATTTTTTAATTTCACATCCTTCCGGAGTTTTTCCAGTTTTTTGAGATATTTTCAGTCTATGTATTTTAAATATTGCTTTGGTATCTATGTGAGGATAATATGTCAGCGCTTTATTAGCAGTAGACACGTAGCTGGACGGACGACGAACCTCGTGCTGGCACTGTTCGTGGACGCGGTGGACTCTCTCGCTGCAGCAGCTGGTCCAGTTTCTTAACCATCTAGGATTCTTGCTGCAGAGTCTCCATCTTCTATATTCGTGTCACCTGTTCCTGTTATTCATTTTACTTAACTTAACTTCACTTTATTTTTGTAATATTTATATTTTTTGTAATACCTGCATCAACTGTAAAGCGCCCCTGGGGTGATATCTCACAAAAGCGGCGCTATACAAATTGTCCAATAAATTAATTAATATTTAGTCACTATGTTTTCAATTTGATTTTTTCAAACTTTCTTTGCCCATATCCTCTCATAATCATCAACTTAACTTGATTTACCCAAATGTGGATGCTTTAGTTCCACTGTCAATTGAATATCTTGCGATGATAATTTTACTATTTAACGCTAAAACTGGTTCATTCAGTTGACGTATCATAATATCTGCGAAAATAATGAATGGTATGTGCTACATGTGATATCATGTCCGTTAGTCACATTGTTGGGGCTTATCAATTGAATAAAAACAAACGACATTTCTTAGTCATGATATGAAACACCCGCTACGCTAGGTACAGTCACTAGTGTACACAATCACAATAGTACGGCGCCGCGTGCTTCAGGCTGACAGGCTGACTTCAGTGTTCAGAAGTCGACAGTCAGTACCAGTTAGCGCGTTAGCAGTCAGAGTCAGTGGGCTTTTGTCTTTTACCGCGGCTCGTTCGACCAAGACGGAGTATTCGCTACGAGCGACGTTTCTCACTTCAATCGGTTCCCGAGAGCTTAGAAGTTGAAAGTGCTTTTAGTTTCGCAATCTGAAGAGTGAAATTGCAGCTACACTCTTTAGAAATATTCTAGAATTTCTCTGAAACAGTGTATCGATAGTATATAGTAAAGATTAGAAGATCTAGGACCAAGATCGGTTACAGTTCTGAGCGGAAAGAATAAATTTGACCGTTGATATTCAAATTCTAATCGATTGAATAAAGTTGTATTCTTAAGTGTTGTTATTTACCGGTGTGATTTGTTTAATTTGCGATACAGGCGTTTTGACATTACGTGAAGCATGTAATTTTTTTTAACCTACTACTGCAAATAGATTTGTGTTTATCAAAGATAGTATTTTTTTCATATTTTTAACAACGCTCGAAAAAAATCACTGCCCCGCGAAATGGCCTTTTAACTGCTTGCACTTTTTTTGCTCATTTATCATAACTTTTATGTGTCAAGAATCATTATGTAAAATATATTAAAAAAATACATCAAAAACTTTCCAGCCAGGGTCTCCAAAACTTTTCTTACTTGTCTCTAGACCCTAATTATTATTATTTTTAATATACCTATATATTCGTTACCTTCTAAGCTATAATAGGTAAATCTGGGGAAAAGGAAACTGTACCTACATTTTTATCATCAACTTTAAGTATTTTTCACTCGCCACTAACTGTAACCCTATTTTATCTCCATGGAAAGTTTGGATCTCTTCATTCTTATTGTAAACTAGCTGACGTGTTCCCGGCGTTGCTCGATTCTTCTACTTTCTATAAATACATATAATATGCATGTATTATATATGTAAACCTTCTGGAAGAAATTCTCTGAAGTGAAAACCCTATCAAAATCCGTTGCGTAGTAATCCGTAAGTGCACAAATAGACAGACGCGGATATCAACTATTATATATGATATATATTATACTATTATATATATATCAATTATTATTATTATTAAAAATAATACGTTCAAACGATGCCAACAAAATATTTAAAAAAAATCTGAGAATAGGTACATAAATTCACAAAATTTAATAAATGCTTTACAGAACTAAAATTAACCCAAATTTGTTTTTTTTTTAACAAATTATTAAAAGCAATAATTTATTACCTTGACACACAAATATTAATTGAAAAAAATCTTCCGAGAATAAATAATGCTGCCGAAGGGAATTGGACGGGCGATTAAAAATGAGCCGACGTAGCACAGTGGTTCCGTGCACCTGATCGGCAATCAAAAGGTGCGGGTTCATTTCCCGTCGGCGGCATTTATTTTTTCTCGGAAGTAAAATATTTGTGTTTCGGGCTAATAATTATTGCTTATAATATTTTGTTATCCTTTGTGCTTTGCGTAAAAAAAACCTTGTCTTGTAAACATATGTTTACCTTTAATATTCTTAACTATCTACCTTTTGCGTTGTTTTTGTGGCTTTGTGTACATTAAATTGGTGGCAAAGGGTTCTGTCATCGTTGATTGTTTCGAAGTATTGGTTTTAGATTCCGACAATGCTGTAAATCTCATATATACATTTTTTTGTAAAATTTTGGTTACACATGTACAACTGCAGTTAGTTTATTTCTGAAAAATAGTAAGAACTTAACTTTGGATGAATTAATATAATTTCAATATCTTTATACGACCCACAGATTTGGAATCACTGGATTAATACATTAATCTTAGAGATTAAATCATAGCTGAACAGAGTACAGGCATAAATACTATTTTTGTGCAGAAATCATTCATCTTTGTATTCCTCCGATTAAATAAAAGAAAGCGAATAATTGATGACCATTATGTGGGTAAGTAGGTATGCACAGTATTATAATGGAAGTTAGTACTGGGATTCAATAAAGTCATTTTATTTTCTACATTTTTATCGATTGAAATGGCATTCTGGCGGATAAAATAATTTCTTATAATAAAATACTTGTTCAGATTGTTTTATCGTCCATTTTTAACATTCACTTGAAATATACTTATTTGCCTTATATTGTTTAGTACCTACTTCAACACATTCAATAGATACACATGTAATTTATTGAATTAGTAGGTACAAAACAATGAGTTTATTATAACTTCATTCAATTAACTTATTATTTTGTACCTACTAATTCAGCACATTCAAGTTATTCACATATAATTGTCATGTCAACGCAAAAACTTCAAAAAACACGTTGTCATTTTAATTTTATTGTATCTAGTTTACTAACACTATGGATGGGTTGTTTCGGAGAATTTTTAACAATTCATCAAATTTCAACGTTCATTTTCGGGTTCTGTGAAAGTCCTATTCAAGTTCTGTTATTATATCCTTATACGCTATTTGCTTGACAAAACTAAAATAATAACGGAACTTGAAAAAATCTTTCACAGAACTTGAAAATTAACTTGGAAATTTGAAGAATTGTTCAAATTGTCCGAAACAACCCGTCCTAAGTCTCGACTGTCTGATGGATATTTCAAAGTTCCATAGCTTATATAGGTAATCCGTTGTCAAAAAAGTAGTCGAGTTAACCTCGAAATTTTATATTGATAAGCTGTAAGGATTTTTTTAATTCGTTTGAGAGTTGCGACGAATATTCTGATTTTATATATTGTGGTTAAGATGTCCATCATTAATCATTATCAAGGAAGTAGAATTATTAAGTTATTGTTGAAAATTCTCACTTTCAGTTAATATTTGAAATGAATGCACAGGTAACACTGATAACAGTGTGCTCCAGTTGTTGGTCAGTAGGTTTGAGATACAAATCACGAACTAAGAAAGACGAAAGACGAGAAGTATCTTTCGGAGGTTTTTACGCTTTGCTGACTCAAAGCCTCCCTTTCATAAAGATGAGTGCCTCGCCTCGATGTCGAGGGTGTCGGGCCTACTTCTGAAAATATGTTTCGGTTTTCTTTTTCAGAAACTTTCCTTTTGAAATTTGTCTTACACGCTCTGGTATTCACGGAACCTTTCGGATGTAGTTGTCTTCGTATACCTTTATTTGCACGTTGCTAAAACACAAAAGGTGCTGGTTTTTGACGGTGATTCGATTCAGCATTCTATAAGTCTTTGTCTGTAATTTTATTATACTAACGTAGGTTAAGTACGCTTTGGCTCTTTTAAAACGAACATATTGTATCTAATTTTTAGTAAGTACCTTATGCGAGTGGCAAGTACCTAGGTCACATTTCCTGTGCTAAAAATATAAAATTATTTTATTAAACTTATTGTTATTTAAAACAAGCATCTAGGTCCATTACATATTATTGTAGCGTAATACACCCACTTGATGTTTTCATTATGAAAGAGCCGTTACGGTTTTAAAGTCAAATGTCCAAGGGTATAGCTCCGATCGAAAATTTGGAACCGAAATATTGTGGCGTCATCTTATTGCCTGACTATATCCACCAATGAAAAACTCTGAAAGTCTATGGAATAAACTGTTAAAAGATTAGTGATGGCTGAGTAGAACGTTTATGGTTGTTCGATATTTTGTTCTCGAACTACCCCGTTCTTGCGTAGTTTTGACGGATTTGAATATATTGTTTATCCATTGATTCGTTCCTGTCGTGATGTAAAATTATTCCTCAACATTTCAAACATTTTATTTTATTTTTTTGTACATAAGTAGGCTCCGAATGAGAAATGTACCTACTGTCTATAAATTGGCATATCTATGGTTAAATAGATGACCAATTTGTTTCATACAAAAAGCCCGAAGATATCCATCTAGTGAGTGGTTTATTTATGTGAATGTCCAATCTGCACGTACCTAAATTAAACGTGGCACATTATAAAAACACTGCCTTATCCTCTTACCATCTCTATATTCATTATACATGCTGTAGGTAATCTATTAAGACGAAGATGGTTTTAAAGTTTACTGAAAAAAATGTATGTATTTATGCAATTTTTGTACCTAAATCAAATTTAAATTGTGTCTAACATTGAACATCACTAAGTAATACATGTAAAACGTAAACAGTTCCAGTTTTAATATGTCGGGATAACATTGAACAGGGGGCCTACTCTGTATCTTTCGGGTTAACAAACCAGTAAGTTCGTGGTTTAACCTTTTCTTGCCGGTGCTGTCAACTGAGTGAACATCGTCTGTAATTAATAAAATATCTCTGTAAATATACTAAACACAAAGTTCAAATTTTATGTATTCCTCCACAGTACATTTGTATATTGCATTAAGTATTTACAATATATAAATATTTACCGAGTAAGGGAAGGGTTAGTACGGGTTTGTGACGTGGCTAAATCAGCAGCAGGAAAGTTTCGAAAGATACAGAGTATCCCCCCAAGCCTAAAAATATCTAAATAAAAAACATTATAATATTAATAATAATGTATCCCATTTATTATTTATTATTTTATTTATTTATTTGGTACATTTTTTTGTTACAATTTATGTTTTCCAGTAATGTAGGCCTCACTGGGTGGCTTGCCCGTGCTGAGGCCTTCATTTTATAATATGAAAATCTAATCTACATATTACATTTAAAGAGAAGATAGTAAAAGTAAAAAAAAATAAAAAGTAAAAAAATTATTTTTATTTTTTTTTATGCTTCCGATTTTGTTGTCCGGGTTAAATCTTCCCCATAGGAAAAACTAAACCCTTCCACTCACTTTTCCACAAATGATCAGCTAGTCAATCAACACTATGCAAGTGCATTACATAAGTAAAATAAATACAAAACAATACAAGAACAACAACATGTCAACTCACCAGAGATCAAATGGGAAAAAAAAAAATTCACCGACTCCAGATATTTTCATATCAAAGGGTTCGGCTCGGTAGAACTTCTAACAGGGCCTATAAATCCTACTGATCCCTCAACATAAATATTTAAAAAATCTTTCGTTATCCTACATGTATTCAAAATGACCGACTTTTGCATCTTTATATATAAATTTTTTTTTTATTTATATTATTTATTTATTTTTTTTAATATTTTTTTTTATTTCTGCATTCAAAGTAAAACAGCTTAAACGGGATCTGTCATTATATTTACTATATTTGTCGCTGGAATAAATATTGCAACATAATAGAAAAAATGACGACATGATGAATATCCTTCCCAAGCGGTACTCAAAATACTGGGCGATTTGTTTTACAATATTAAGAGATACTAATTTTTTTCTTCATGTTCCTGAGGAAGAACTTTAGTATTGAAATGATTAAAATTTAAAATAAGCATGTCTTATTTTTACACCCCATGTAATGGTAGAAAGTACTTTCCTCTATCTCATTAATTCTTTAGTCAATTTTTTTATCAAATAACCACTCTTCCTTCATTACAAAAAAACACGTGGAAGTTTTCAATGACATCAACATCAAACCAATGACATTACAATGTAAATAGATACGTTATTTTCCAACAAAATAACCCAAAATATGATAAGTAACAGACACTCTTTTGTTCCCAGTACATTCTTAATCTAAACGACGAATGAGATATAGGGCCGGGCAGCGTTTACTTACTAACGTTGTGGCGAATTACTACCTTCTTCAGCAAGGGTGTGACTGAGATGACAAGATACTCTTACTCGCTTACACTAGGATGAATACAGAACGCTGTATGCGACTTATTGCCGGTAGGTTGTCTTTTTTATAATTGTGCGTTGTTACGTTCGCTATCTTACTTTACTAAATTTCGAAATTTACCGTTTTCGGGTAGATAAAACCTTGTAAATAATTATATTTATTGATATATTTTTGTATATTTACGAATGTAAAGAAACTCCATGAATCTGTTTTTTGGATTGGTGCATTTTTTTCACAATAAAAGAGTCTGGGGCGAGAGTTGACAGCTTGTCTGATGAACGAACATGTGTGCGATACTAAAGGAAGCAAATTTCAAGTATGTCCAATGGACCTAAGCATCAAACAAGCCATATTTTTCTTTCGCAAAAATCACTGCAGTCCGGCCTTAATAAACCTAATGCAGAAATTATTCAAATCTTTTGACGTATTTGGCCTTGCTGATTAGAAACGGACTCACGTCCGTTCTGAAAAATACAAACGGATTTGGAAAATGCGGATAATAATAATCGTGGATTAAACAATTGAATGATTTACGATTTTTTTTAGATATGTTTATAATAAAGCACTGTTTTTATTCTTACTTTATATCGATAAACATAAAGTACAAGAGTTTGTTAAGGCGATGTCATACATAGTAATGCAAAATCATGTGTTTTTGGTTTGAAAATTTGGTCGCCTAGAAATGTTTCAGATGCTTTAATTAAATACTGCGAGTAGAATACATCTTGGCCTTTGAAATAATCGAGTATTTTTTAGATAAGTCTTTTGATAAGCCCAGAAAAATATAATGTATAAGGCCTATGAAAACTGCTTTAAAGTTCAAAATCTCCTACCTACGAACCTATTTTCGGTTATGATTTTATTGTATAATCTGGAAAATTAAGTTATTTATAAAATTATCGAAAAAAAAAAATATTTATGCCTGAACATCCACAAAATAAAATAAAAGGCACTTTTTGGCCATGTTTTTTTCTTGCATAAATCAAAACAGGCGGATAGTGTTAAGCGGGAATTTAAACCTTATCGCCATCTACGTAAGGGTTGTTATTGATAACGGCTCGATTTAAAATATTACACGACGTAGTGCATCGCCTCAAACCTGGAATCTAGAACAAAGCATGACCTTCCACTTGCACAATTCGTTTTTAGTCGGTTATAAACTTCATATCGGGAAATTAATTACTACTCGTTAATATCGTTTTAAAGGAATTTGTTTTTATTTGCAGTATCGTCAATGTTTTTAATTGGTAAACACGAAGTAACAAGTAAACAATATACTATTAGTTATTTGCCGCATCTTCCTTGTACGTACATTGAAAATAATAATATTATTTGTTTAGTTTCTTTGTGCAAAGTTGTCGCATATTAATTTGTCGAATCGTTCACTCACCAGCCTCCGCTTTACTTCCTTATTAAGCAATGCCGGTTCGAGTACCTTCTACCGACCAACGCAGACGTGGAGGCATACGTGATATAAATATTGATGAAGTGCATAATTATTATTTCGCTTTAAATATAAATAAACAACGATAAGGATTCCTGGCAAATATTTTTAGTGATGATTGCTGATATTCTGACAATCGAATTAATCGTTATGTTCAGTTTGAAAATGGAATTTTTTTTTTCTCATTACTATGGCAACACTTACTAACGCCGATATTAGAAAAATAATACTCTATTAGGGCGCGAGGTTACGCTTGTCCCCTGATTTTAACAGTTTTATATTTGAAGTTTTATTATGTTTCCAAAAAATGTTTTAAAGTAAGGGTCAGGGTCTCTTCGACATTGGTTTTACTTTGAATTAATCTACAGGTAAGCTACAATTGCCACCTAAAGAAGATGGGGAAATATGACTCAACTGACCCCATAGTGTTAATAATTGAGACAGAATGTGGGGTTAGTCGAAACGCTCAAAACATATTTGGAGTAATTTTAATCATTTTCATTATTATAATAATACTTAACGAGATCATGAATAGCAGTTAAACATATCACAAATATTAATAAAAAAACACTAAACATACATGTCTTGAAATGAAATAACCCTAAATGTATATTGTTTTATCTGGATTTAAATGTTTTTGGTTAAACTAACTACGAGTATTTGGCCTAATCAACACAATTGTACTGCGATATTATTCTGGAGCAGAATAGAACGGTATGCAAAATAAGTTTTTAGTTTCATTCAATCATGACACAGTTTCAATCGTGACAGTGTTGAATTTACCCCTGGCCGGAGAGTACTTTCTTTGAGCGCGAATGCCAATAATGTCTCCTATGCACGACTGTGTCACTCGCCGGCTAGAGAGTGAGAGGACAGGTCCCAATAGTTTCACTTAGGTATCATAGTTTTCGAGTAAATCATGATGCGTTTCAATCGTCCCCAGTCTACCCCAAGTAAAAAAAAACACCTTTCCTTGCAATTATCTCACTTGTAGATATTAAATTACCTTATCATATGATGTTGAATCATCTCCTTCTTGAAAGTACCACTGATCTCTGAACACCGTGTACCTATTATACACTATACATACACAGTGCGAAACTTTGTTTCCTCGCCTTTTTACATACACTTTGTTGCTCTAAAAAAAGTATCCATATATATGGATACTTATATATGTGTATTATGTATGCACCTGCACCTTTTTATCAGTTGATTCATCTTGGTATTGCCATTTAAACTAATGCAGCGTCCTCCTTCGTTTCTACATTTATTTGTAAAATTGCAATTACACTACCTATTTAGTCTGTCTACATAGTTTATGTTGAGTAATATTGTTGTTATGTGTGAACTGTGCAGCTCTGCAGTGTATTAGTATCGATTTTCTTCCAATAAACATAATATTATGCAAGACGGTTTCGTTTGAAAACTAATAAATTTAACGATGATCCAAATACTGAACGCTTTCCACGCATTCCCTGGTTTAAATTTCAAATGCGACCTACTTTAAAGTCGTTAATTTTTATGCAGATACTAAACCATCAAATGTTTATAAGCGGTTAACCATTAAAGTTAGATTTTTGAAACATACCCATCTAACATATGGATATATGCATTATATATAAGAAAATAGATTTCTTATTTGTATACGCCCTAACAGGCTTTTACATATATATGATACAATATTAACCACTCGGGCCACGTGATGCTATATCTGACACAAAATGAGACGTCCACATTCTATCTCCTCTATTATGATCAGATATATTATGTAAACAGTTTTAGAAAGCGAAAGTATCAAGTTTTCTCTTTGCATTTAAAAGTTTACCATGGATGCTGAAAAAACCGCCAAATAGTTCACCAGGTCAAGGTTTGCCATTTTTTTATATAATAATTTTACGTGAAAGGATTACGAAAAAAACAATAACCTTATAGATATTACTTTTGTCTAAATAAATGTACATCATATTATTTATTATTATATACCATCGGTAAGCAATTTAAAAACTTAAGCTATGTTTGCGTTAAAATTTTAATACTAATTTTATTGAAGATGTATGATATTATATCCTTCTTGTGTCTACATTCCGTGCTGTTAAATACATCAACCACCTCTGCTTATTTATTACCTTAATGATATAGTGTATCTACCTTCATCAGTATGTAAAGTAAGAAGGTATTTCACCATCCTCTTGATGGCTTATCCACAGGATAACGTATATTTTAGATTTATTTATACACGGTGTCCAGGAGTATGAAGTATGCTAACTTCGGGGGGTGATTCTACATTATAGTACAAGTAAAAAAGAAAATTCACTTTTTTCGAAATTCCTACGTTTAAATGTAGTTTTTAGGTAAAAAAGTTGAATTGTTTGAATTATAAAATAAATATTCTTCTATGGACAAATATTTTTGTATAGGAAAAAAACATTGGTATTTCTTGTTTACTTCTACCATCACGTAGAATTACTTCCTGAAGTTAGCGCACATTATCCCCGGACACCCTGTATATAAAGCCCGAGTTTACCATTTGGAACTCGAACCTACGAATAGCCACTGTATCCGATAAGTTAGCCGAGTTTTTTTAAAACTTATCTCGAGAATGTATTTATTTATTTATTAATTATTATTATAACTTTACTTTAGTAAAGGAATTGTCCTCCCTATTCAATGCCATATAATTAATGTTACAAATGCCACAGAATGTGTGATCTTGTGACACTTGTCACTATTCTTCCATAAAACTTTCGGCACTACTTTTTTCGGAAACTAGGTATATCGGCGTACACATTTCCTTGGTGAAATACGTGAAATACCCCCTAAGCAAGAGATTTTGTAATAAACATCGTACATATGCGTAGGTATAAAAAAACATATATACATGCTTGAACACTTATGGGTGTATTTTTTTTAAGTTTTACAGATATTATAGTATATTTGCAATCAACTATCTGTGAATGGCTTTAAAACGTTCGCCGAAGACATAATTCAATTAATATTTCAATTCGAACCTTTCACAGAGGAGATATGCTAATATAGTTTGGATGTTGAAACTTCAATCAAAGGGCTTAAAGCTTCGATTTTAGAAGCACTTAAACCCAGTTTCAGAAATCGGGATAAATTCTCTGAGAATTTTTTGAATCGCAGACAAACACGCTTTTCACTGTAAAGATTAATATCACGTATACGTACGCGTATCGAAAAGTTTTCTTTGATTCATTATTTCACCTTGTACAGATTTTTTGGCATAGGTAAAATGTTCGCTATGCCTAACTAAAGTAATGTAAGTATATCAATGTTAAATAACGATTTGAAAATCCTTGATTTAAGTGTTTCATTTTTAATCTATCTATCTTCTATATATCTATTATATTTATATAAATGAGATTGTCTGTGGCTGGCGGACGGCGTTTGTTTGTTTTTTATACAAATCTGCTAATATTGATTGCATTTTGCATACTTGACCTCCAAAACAAGCCCAAGCTCCACTGTCTAGGTCCGATTTCGATAAAATTTGTGTAAAGTTCTGTAAGGGACAGCTAGTAAGATAATTCCAGAGTACACAATTCATTAATCGTTCGTGGTTCATATTTAAAAGTTTTTTGTTGTTTAAATAACGAACAATTCTTTTCACAATATTTTTAAGAAAAACCAATGCAAGCTCTTTCATTATTATGTTGATACCCGTGTACCCATGTTTTCGTTATAACATGCAATTTCAAATTTAAAAAAATGTTTATTTTATGTAGCCTATTATTCTACTGATAACACCCTGCTTGTTATCGGAAAAAAATTACCAGCTTGCATATTCTTGCGAATTTGAGTGTTCCGTTCTGTAAATCCAGCATCTTGGGGAGATGAATCTCATTCGATTCTGATGCCATTATCAGCTTCACTGCGTTTGAATTAAACCTATTGATCCTTGATCATAGATAGCACGGCTTTGATATTGCCGTTTCAGCTCACTTACGGATTTGTTTCATTTCAATTCATAAATGAATTATCTTATTATTGCGTAAGTTTTTTTTGGTGTAATAGGAAAAGTCTTTAAAATTGTTTGTTTGTGTATACAACGTAAAAGAAAATGTGTTTAAATTTATCTTTGTGTGCAATTACGCCCAACGTATTCCGAAACATGTTTATGTTTCTCTTTTTATGCCCTACGTAATCTGAAATATTTTTAAAATGTTCTATGTTTGCATAACCTCAGGAAACGTGTTTAAAATTCTCAATTCCTAAAGTAAGAAATATATTATTATTATTTGTGCGTGCTTTGAATATATGTATATTACTTTAAGTGTGCCTATCGTGTTTATGTTTTTCTGTTTATATGCATAAGTAATCGGAAATATGTTCAATTTTTTGTATCTTTGCATAACACAATAGATAACTTGTAAATAATTCTCAATGTAGGGTCAACTTAGGAAACATGTTTATTATTATCTGTGCATGCTTAATGTAACAAAACGCGTTTAAAATTATGTTTGTGTGCGATTATGCCCAACGAATTCCAAAACATGTTTATTTTCTCTTTGTGTGGTCTACGTGTAGTTGCTAATATGTTTAAAACTTTCTATGTTTGCTTAACGTAATATGAAACATGTTTAAAACTGTCTATGTTTGCTTAATGTAACATGAAACATGTTTAAGACCTTCTATTTTTGCTAATCGTAATATGATCTACGTTTAAAATTATCAATGAATGGCTAATAAAGGATACATGTTTATAATTGTCTCTGTATGCCCATCGTAATAGGTCGATATAGATACACATATTATAACGTAATTTATGTACTGTATACAAGATGTACCTATATAGATATAATATATCACGTGTAGATATTATATATTTTTTAATCTTATGCAACTAGCTCATAATTTGAAATTAGAAAATTTGAGGTAATGAAAAATCTCATAAAAGCTATTATGACTAATGAAAATTATGCATAGAAAAAATACCGAAATCGTGTTTCCAGGTCTCAGCCATCACCTTCTTTTGGTTTTTTTTTTTCAAAAAAACCGAAAGAAGGTGATGTTTTGTTACTTTTTGCACAAAAAGTAACAAAATGCGAAATTCGTCTTCGTCCACCTTACAATGAGATCTCAAACAATAGTATTTGAAGTAGGTTAATGTAAGTGCATAAATTTCTATTCAGACTGGTTTATAAAAATGTCAATTGTTCTGGTTAAGATAATAGCAGGGTATTATTTCAACAAATCTACTGTACAATATTCGGTTCGTTTCACAAAGCTTTGCAGAAAGAGAAACTGACTTTTAATATGCATTTCCTGGATATATCACCAATGAAACTTTCAACGTATTGAAAGATGAATAATAATAAAATCTTCGTCATAAATTTTAATATTCACGTTTTCTTTATGATTTAAAAATCAATTTCCTGTTTCTAGGAAATTAATGCATTATTTGTTATTTTACAAGCAATAATTGTTCGCCTGAAACACTCATCCACATTGAAAAATCTCCTGATAAAAGATACATGACGCCAACGGGACTCGAACCCGTGTCCCTTCGATTTCCGGTCGACAGCTCTGACCACTGAGCTATGGCGGCTTATCTCCTACCCGCGAAATTATTCAATATATACTAGTGTTTCATTCAACAATTACTGCTTGTTACATTTTTCACCTGAAAACAACCAACTTTATTTTATATGAGAAAGGCATTGTAAGTGCTAACTCTCTCACTAGATGGCGTCGAGACAAATTGTCTACATTTTTAGGCGAAATACTTGAACTTGTCAAATATTAATTATTATTTTTTGGTAAACTAATGTTTTGAAGACAAGATTTTTTTTATGCATAGCACAAAGGGTAACAATTATTTTACAAGCAATAATTGTTCGCCTGAAACACTCATCCACATTGAAAAATCTCCTGATAAAAGATACATGACGCCAACGGGACTCGAACCCGTGTCCCTTCGATTTCCGGTCGACAGCTCTGACCACTGAGCTATGGCGGCTTATCTCCTACCCGCGAAATTATTCAATATATACTAGTGTTTCATTCAACAATTACTGCTTGTTACATTTTTCACCTGAAAACAACCAACTTTATTTTATATGAGAAAGGCATTGTAAGTGCTAACTCTCTCACTAGATGGCGTCGAGACAAATTGTCTACATTTTTAGGCGAAATACTTGAACTTGTCAAATATTAATTATTATTTTTTGGTAAACTAATGTTTTGAAGACAAGATTTTTTTTATGCATAGCACAAAGGGTAACAATTATTTTACAAGCAATAATTGTTCGCCTGAAACACTCATCCACATTGAAAAATCTCCTGATAAAAGATACATGACGCCAACGGGACTCGAACCCGTGTCCCTTCGATTTCCGGTCGACAGCTCTGACCACTGAGCTATGGCGGCTTATCTCCTACCCGCGAAATTATTCAATATATACTAGTGTTTCATTCAACAATTACTGCTTGTTACATTTTTCACCTGAAAACAACCAACTTTATTTTATATGAGAAAGGCATTGTAAGTGCTAACTCTCTCACTAGATGGCGTCGAGACAAATTGTCTACATTTTTAGGCGAAATACTTGAACTTGTCAAATATTAATTATTATTTTTTGGTAAACTAATGTTTTGAAGACAAGATTTTTTTTATGCATAGCACAAAGGGTAACAATTATTTTACAAGCAATAATTGTTCGCCTGAAACACTCATCCACATTGAAAAATCTCCTGATAAAAGATACATGACGCCAACGGGACTCGAACCCGTGTCCCTTCGATTTCCGGTCGACAGCTCTGACCACTGAGCTATGGCGGCCTTTCTCCTACCCGCGAAATTATTCAATATATACTAGTGTTTCATTCAACAATTACTGCTTGTTACATTTTTCACCTGAAAACAACCAACTTTATTTTATATGAGAAAGGCATTGTAAGTGCTAACTCTCTCACTAGATGGCGTCGAGACAAATTGTCTACATTTTTTTTTTTTAGGCGAAATACTTGAACTTGTCAAATATTAATTATTATTTTTTGGTAAACTAATGTTTTGAAGACAAGATTTTTTTTTTTTTTATGCAATTTGTCTCGACGCCATCTAGTGAGAGAGTTAGCACTTACAATGCCTTTCTCATATAAAATAAAGTTGGTTGTTTTCAGGTGAAAAATGTAACAAGCAGTAATTGTTGAATGAAACACTAGTATATATTGAATAATTTCGCGGGTAGGAGATAAGCCGCCATAGCTCAGTGGTCAGAGCTGTCGACCGGAAATCGAAGGGACACGGGTTCGAGTCCCGTTGGCGTCATGTATCTTTTATCAGGAGATTTTTCAATGTGGATGAGTGTTTCAGGCGAACAATTATTGCTTGTAAAATAATTGTTACCCTTTGTGCTATGCATAAAAAAAATCTTGTCTTCAAAACATTAGTTTACCAAAAAATAATAATTAATATTTGACAAGTTCAAGTATTTCGCCTAAAAATGTAGACAATTTGTCTCGACGCCATCTAGTGAGAGAGTTAGCACTTACAATGCCTTTCTCATATAAAATAAAGTTGGTTGTTTTCAGGTGAAAAATGTAACAAGCAGTAATTGTTGAATGAAACACTAGTATATATTGAATAATTTCGCGGGTAGGAGATAAGCCGCCATAGCTCAGTGGTCAGAGCTGTCGACCGGAAATCGAAGGGACACGGGTTCGAGTCCCGTTGGCGTCATGTATCTTTTATCAGGAGATTTTTCAATGTGGATGAGTGTTTCAGGCGAACAATTATTGCTTGTAAAATAATTGTTACCCTTTGTGCTATGCATAAAAAAAATCTTGTCTTCAAAACATTAGTTTACCAAAAAATAATAATCATTATTTGTTAGTTTTCCATAAAATCGATTTGTTAGCAAACAGTCGGGTCACAGTGCTGTTGACCTCTTGCACTCGGATTTCCATAGCGATCTTGATCAATTTAAGATTTGGATTATTGAGTTTCTACTTTCGCCATTCGTACTGAAAGCTCAACGTTGTTTAGGTTTCCGTGCTTCACTAGGTCTATTTCGATGACGTTTATAATAAATATTAACATATATACGAGCATGAGCAGATTGTCACATGTAGGCAGAAAGGCAGTAAAGAATGTACAAAATTTATAGGGAATAGTACAGTAACATAATTTAAATATACCTAAATAAATATAATCTATAATTGACCATGACAGATTTCAACCTGTTGGCTAAGATGTTTGATGTAGAGCCAGGCTCTTTTGTTCCCTGGCGTGGATGAAATGTAGCAGGCACCCACAAGGACAAGGCTTTACCTTAGGAATGATGGTAAAGATGGTAAAATACCCCTAAAGTAAGAGATTTTTTAATAGCCATCATTGAGATGCTTAGGCGTAAAAAAAATGATTGAACACATATGGGTGTATTTTCCGACATTTTAAAGCTATTATAGTATATTTGTAAAAACCTACGGGTGATTGGCTTCTAAACGTTCGCAAAAGATATAATTCAATTAATATTTCAATTTGCATCTTTCACAGAGGAGGTATGCTAATATCGTTTACAGTTGTTTACCTGGAGTCGGCTACAAGCCACAAATAATACATATGAAATGATTTGTATAGCATTTGCACAATGGACTGATTTTTTCTTTTATATATTCAATGATATTGTTATTCAATTTATAAACAAAAACTTTTTTCTATTTATTTTTACGCAGTTTCTTTTGTGTAATTATTATTACGCGTGAAAGCTGTTTCGCCTTCTGAAGGTATTATCAAAATGTGGCGAGGCCACTTACAGACTATCTATTTATATTATTTCTATATAGTTGTACCTACAATCAAATTGCTTTTAATTTTATTGCCAATGCCCTTTTTTCCGAGTAAATTGTCTGAAATTATTGAAGGTTATTACCATTTAAAGTTTCCCCACTTATTGTATTATTTAAATTTGGCTAAAAGTTGTTAAAGCGCTGTTTTTCCGAATTAATAATTTGGATGATTCACTGGGGTTATTTTATAAATTGAATAATATTATTATAAATACTTAAAATGGAGTTCTGCAAATTAAACTTTATAACAATAAATATCAATGATAGAGGTAGTTAACTCAGTAAATCGATTTGGGTGTACGTAACATAAATAATGACAACATTTACGTACAATCGATTAATTGGTTGGACACTTTTATAAAATTTGTCATTCTGAAACGAGAAGTAATTAATCGGCATTACAAATCGGGGGCATCGGTCATTTTTTTGATGGAACAAATGTTTAGTTTTAAGAAACATTTGAAACATGACGTGAATGAGTAATTTTAGTAAAAATACTAGCTTTAAATCATTGAAAATGTATGTTTTCTCTTGAGCTGAAAGCGGGGAAGTGGGTGGTTTCTAGGATGTGCAAGTGAGACGTGGGTTTACAATAATTACGAAAATCAACATTCCTTCCTTGCCTTGCAGGTGGTACACAATGCGTAGGACTTGCCATAATATCTCTTTGTGAAGATAAGAATTAACTGTTTGTATGAACACCGCCCATGCAAGTCCAGGAGTGTTTATTGGACTGCAATCATTGGCGTGGTTTCTAAACAACTGTTGTATATAAGCTTACTGGTTTTAATACCCAGTTTTGCTAGTGATTTGGATTCATGTTTATGCTAATATTGTATTTCATTATCTTTCACCGTACTCAAGTAGATTTCAGCACCCTATTAACAATTTAATAATTTGTATTATTTCTTGAAATAGTTACCATTTGGGTGTTTTTGTTGATTTGGAACACAGGTTTTCTGCTTGTCATTTAAGATCCAATAACCATTATTAACAATGTAAAGATAAAGTGCTGATAGCTTTATAACCCCTTTCCAATAAACGAAACACGAAACAGAAGTTTGCTGATAATAGAGGCTTCAAAGTCAGGACAGGATAAATAATCTCCTTCAGATTCCAAATAACCTGCCAGTTGTTCATCTTAGTTCTACTACTCCTGAGACATTTTCAGTTTATGACATCGGGTCGTCAACATAACGGCACCGTCGCGATAACTTTGATATTACCATTACCGACATCTAATTAGTAATTACTTATGTAGGTAGCAGGAAGCAGGAAGTCCTTGCAGCTTCCAGGTGTAAATTGCTAGGTGGCGTGTTTTGGCAGGAAATTATGCGCCGGGCGGATTAGCCCAGTAATAGGCAATAAGCGGCAGACTCTTAATTTGAGGTAGACGCTTTTAGGTGGCAGGAGTTTCTGTAATCTGATAAGATTCTAAATTTTCAGAGCGAACTGTATTTTTATAAGATGTTCAGTTTCCTCTTGCAGTGTTCATCATTAAGGAAGATGTGCAAATGGATACATTGGCTAATAATAAGGAACGTAACTACCATCTTTTTTAAACCCAATTTTGCCTTGAATACATACCACCTACTTCGTAAAAGATTATCTTATATCTTGTGGTTTTTATGATTGTCACACGTCAACCCGTCTTAGTTCCTGATATGACGTTTCTATTTTTATTTTTATTGGATTACTGCACAATTGTCCCAAATGCTCAGGAGAGGTGGAGGAGGAAAGTGGGGAAGTACCTGGCTTACACCAGTGCAATACTGAGATTATTTTCCACTCTGGAACTTGCCGCAAATATACTATATATTATTTTAAATGGATAAATTGTGAAATTACACAAATCTTGCGCACGTCGGGATTTTGATAGTCGAAAGCCTTACCCCTATACGCCAAAACCACGGAGGCTGCC
Organism: Hesperophylax magnus; assembly: GCA_026573805.1. Taxonomy (NCBI): domain Eukaryota; kingdom Metazoa; phylum Arthropoda; class Insecta; order Trichoptera; family Limnephilidae; genus Hesperophylax; species Hesperophylax magnus. Next base: position 3,411,491 of record JAIUSX010000002.1, read on the forward strand.
AAGTTTTTCCTTTTTACCAAGAAAGCTGAAATAGTTATTATGTCTTTAAGAGCTATGAGATTTTTGAAAAACATCATAAATGGATTTACAATAATACTACAGGAAGTTATAGTAATATATTTTTTGAAAAAATATAGTAAATCCAATGTATTTGTATTAACTAGATAGAAAATAAACATTTTAATAAGCTTTTAATTAAACCAAATACATTGGTTTTATTAGAAAAAAATAATTAGTATCTGCAAGTAGGCCAATATTGTTTTAAAATGTTATTAAATCTTAATCAGCCTACGTTGTAACGTCGAATTACCGGATTGTCATGGAAATTCATAAAATGAATAATCTCCCACACCATTGAAACGCGAAGGTTTACATAACTTTCTCCAACTGACTCCTGATTCCTGATACGATCAACTTTTGACACGTAAACAACGTTTACGTTTTACAGATTAATGTACCTACAGGTCCGTAAACTTTCACACCGCTTGATTTCACCCACAGATTTCTCGTGACCAAACAAAATCATTGACCCTTAAAAAATATTTCACTTCATGTGTCAATAACTTGTCAAATTTATTTACCGGCGATTAAAACCAACCGACGAGGAAGTGTTCGTCGATAAAAAAAAACGCTATATTTTTCTGAAATTTCGAATTGCTCAACTCCGGGCGATAATGAATTAATACGGAAATTCGAGCCCGGTGCGCGGAGGAATCAATAAGTATTTTTTTTTTATTACCATGTATTTGACATTTATTTTTCAGTTCCAGAAACTCTGACTAAATTTTTTATTTGAATTTTCGTCAGTAGCAAATCTTCTTTGGTCTCTAGACGTTACATAATTATTATTGCGTCTTCCTTTTTCTTGTCGCTTGATGCAATTCAATGAGTTAACCTACTTTCCCATATGCGTCCCGAGTTGATAATTGCCTTTTGACGTAATAAAATCATTGCAAATACACCATTGTATGATTTTAATGAATAGTAGTAATCGCTATTCAAACATTCTCGAAACTTGGTATTCAATCACATTTCTGGATATTATGAATTGTATAAAGAAAATAATCATAAAGCTATTAATTATCACTTACTGTCAATCTCTGTCAAGTTACTCATCGATTCGTTGAATTTCTAGTGCGAATTTGTGTAATTACCAACATTATATTCGATGTGACAAAATGTAGCCTATTATAATAATAAATGTGAAACCACCTGAATCCCGATATCTTTAAGGTGCATTTTTAATACATAGCAAGCAAACTATACAATACACTACCAGCTACGCTTTTAGACAAATAGAAATAATAACTCTGAAGTCAATAATAATAATAACATTGGACAATTTGTATAGCGCCGCTTTTGTGAGATATCACCTCAGGGGCGCTGTACAGTTGATGCAGGTATTACAAAAAATTTAAATATTACAAAAATAAAGTTAAGTTAAGTAAAATGAAGAACAGGAACAGGTGACACGAAGATAGAAGATGAAGACTCTGCAGCAAGAATCCTAGGTGGTGAAGAAACTGGACTAGCTGTTGCAGCGAGAGAGTCCACCAACTGTGCCAGCACGATGTTCGTCATTCGTCCGGGTATGGGTCTGCTGCTAATAAAGCGCTGACACAATATCCTCACATAGATACCAGACCTTGGCAGCACCGCTGTGACGTTCGACGAATATAGAAGATGGAGATTATGCAGCAATAATCCTAGGTGGTAAAGAAACTGGACCAGCTGCTGCAGCGAGAGAGTCCACCGCGTCCACCAACAGTACCAGCACGAGGTTCATCATCCGTCCAGGTATGTGTCTGCTGCTAATGAAGGGCTGACACGATATTCTCACATAGATAACAGATCAGTCAAAGGTCGGTTGTCCAGTTTTTAGTGAAAATGAGTTATGTGTCAGACGTTTTTAGTTTTTTCAGTATCTACACAGAGGTATAGATGGTTGTCCTACGACAATGTGAAACTAAGTTAGGTCAACATAAAAGGTCTGGTATCCACACAATATTTAAAGTAAAAATTTTACTATTTGCTTTCTCCTGAACAATTTAAAAAATGTGACAACCGACCTTTGACTTCTGAGGTACAGAACTAATTTAAAAAAACGAAATAAAGAATTTGATTGCAAGGTCGTCCTATTATTTCAAACTACTGTAAAACATAATATACTTAGGTGCGAACATTAGTTTACACACACATTATTCGTAATCCGGTTAAAAACGGGATTGCAGGCCGTTAAAGAATGAATTGATAGGTTTCCTAATAAACTTTTAGTAAAATTCGAATGTATTATCACGATGTCGGAATACGTGTTCATAAAAATCTTAATATTTTCGCATTTCGTCAAGACAAATGCAGGTGCATGAGCACGTATTCCGATATGTTAGGAATTTACTAAAAGTTCATCAGGAAACGGTCTGCAATCCCATTTTCAACCGGATTACCAATAATTTGAAGAGAATTTCACTAAATTAGTAATACTCATTTTTCTCCGTATACAACCTAACCTCTACAACAGCTATTCTCCTAATAACATAAACTACTCAAACATAACTGACATGAATATTTTCCTAGTGAGACAGGCATTGAAAGAAATATTATAAACTTACTTTATATAGATAATAAATAAAAATTTACTGCACAACATACGAAAGTAGCTACAGCAGATAGAGTTTTTATGTTGATACCGTACAGGAGTTTCAACTGCTCCCCACTGTCAATTAATTAATGACGACTTCCGTGGCACCGCGGTAAGCTCCTTGGCTCGTGTAATTTAATAAAATAATATAATATGTGTTTAAACCTCTTTCCAGAATTAAAGATATCTCAGTGTGGCCCTTGTAAGAGGCCACAATTAGGATCGGAATATGACTTAAAATTGCTTTAGTTTAGTTTGGTTACCAGACTCTTATTAGTGAATTAATCTACCGAATTAATCGCCGGGTCGATCGATGAAGCATCTATCGATGATGTCGATACTTGACATCGTTCCCGAGCATGACTGCAGATCGCTAACGTACAAACGAAGCTCACGTCGAATAAATTACGAACAATTAGTCATTGTTAACCGTTGTTTGTTCGTTGGCGATCTGCAGTCATGATCGACACTATTGATAAAACCTTTATCGATCGACCATGCTGGATACTCTGGTAATCATACAATTTAGATAGTTTCCTACTCAGAAAAATAATAATATTATTATTGTAAAAATGTTCTCTCAATTCAACTTCGAGAAAGCAATTTTTTATGACAATCATTAATCAAGACCGTTATAATTTTTAAATCTTTAATAATATTTACATAATTTTCACATAGTTTACCATTCATTGGCTGGTTTCACGTTTGATTTTGTTCATTAATCTCCACGGATATGTATACGAATCAAGCTCCCCTCACCGCGTAATGACATCAGCTCGAATTGATTTATTATTCGGGAATTATGTGATGGCTGTTGCTTGGCAATACACCCACTGAAGAGATATACCGATTAAAGTGCAATGTGGGCGTTTCCACATGCCTAAAATTAGCTCAATTTTTCCTTACTTCTGGTGGAATTGTTCAAACATTTTCAAATTTCTAAAATATTTCTTAATCTCTACGGCCTCTGGCATATTGACCATATCATATTTCAGACGCTGTTAGAAAGTCGAAGCACTTGCGTGTATTTCCGCTTCCTAAAAAAATACAAATAAATTGAATATTTCTGAACGTATCCGAAAACTAAAAACTGTTTTTGTAAGGTGATGGAATACGATTTCAAATTGCATTATTAGAAATAAATTTATATATTTTAAAATATTAATTTTTTGTACAAAAATTACTTAATTAAAATGTCTCTACGTAACTATCTAACCTCTATGAAACTAAAGGTTCCGGTGACAATTTGAGAAAAAAATATGAAATTGTGAGTTTTTTTTAATAAATGAAACGACCAAAAAGTTAGATGGCAATGTTTACAATACATTTGTCTGGTAAAAAAATGCAATTGTAGCTCAAAAAAAAAAATTGCGGCCGGAATCTTTGGTTTCATAAAGGTACACATTTTAATTCTTCTGTGGTTAACTTCTGGATTTAAAAATAAATCATTTCTCACCATGATTGTAATAGAGATATCACAACAATATCTATGAAACTATATATGTACTAATCCCAAAAGCGAACAAATTAACTCTTCGGAAAACTTAACAAATTAATCTAAGCATAATAAATTATTTAAACTTGCAACATTAGTTTCCTTTCAATTCAGTAAAATGATGGATAACTAAATAGATCATATCTATCGGTATTATAATTATGTTCAGTGAATACACTAACATCCCCATATTATGTTCCCACAAACCGATCACTTTGTTTTTAATTTCGTCGAGTTTGGTGTTGAAATGGTTTTGGAAGTACCTACAATATTCATTTCTGTGGTCTCCGAGACCGTATTGTTGCAATTCAGAGAGTATCGCAGAAATATAACGTGGACTATAGTCAATCGACCAACCAAATTTTATATGATGACCAGAGTGGTAGATAATCTCAGTATCGCCCTGGTGAAAGAACACCATTCGAATAGAAAAGTTGCTTTAGCCGTATTTGGTGACCAGATTTTAATAGCCAGATACTTCTCCACCTTCCTCTTTCCCATCTCACTCCCCTCCTCACTAATTCAGCCTTACAACATCCCCTAATCGGGGATACCATAGTTCCACTGGCTCTGGACGGTTGGGAGCAGTTGAGACTCTTGAGTGGTATTACATAAAATAAGGTTTACATTTATTTTACGGCACCTACAGGGTGTAGCAAAACAGACAGTGCAGTTTTGAAGGTCCTGGGATAGGAACCTGGGAAATGTTTTATTAAGTCGGGAGGGTCGTGCCGTTTCTAGTCGTTACCGTGGTTTGGTCCGGACAATACCTGGGCTTCGCCGTACACAGGTTTTTTGAAAAAAAATTGATAATTGGCCGATTTTTAGTCGCCACCCAGCTGCATTTTGCGACTTCTTTATGTGTGAGAATTTATGTTTATCAATGTATCGCTGCTGGAGGCCATCATATTTTTGATGTCAGCCTCAGGACTTGATGCCTAAAACAGCATTATGTACCGAATAAAATAAAATAAACCCCATTTCTGTTAGTTTCGCCATTTTTTTAATAGCCCTTCAAAACTGCACTGTCTATTTTTGCACTGTCTTTTTTGCCGCAACCTGTATAAGAACAGCTGTCATAATTTGTTATGCGATGTTTTATTGTGCCTTTGTATAGTATCCCTGGAGATGATTTTCTCACAAAATGATACAAACAGTATTACTAGCCATGTCTATAATAACTAATAACTAAATGCTTTTATGTTCGTCATCACAGGACTAAAATTTTATGCCAGAAAGGAATTAGTAAATATGATATTTTTCGAAATGACTGCGTGCGTCGCTAATCGCCAAGACATCTATCTAATTATTATTTTAAGTTTTTGGTGTGTGTTTTTTTTTTAAATAAATCTCTTAAAAAACAGTTACTTAATATATTTATCGAAAGCGTTTTTTTTTGTTTTTTTTTTTTTTGTTTTTTAACAAAATTTTTGATACATATACAATTTAGATACATACATAGTAATATAGAAAAAGAGTAACAAAAAAATCCCACAAAGGCGAAGCCTGAGCGTGGGTATTATAGTATAAGGATAAAACAGTTTATATTACAATATTATAACAAATTCGGGCAATTTAATGATACTTTAAAATAAACATATTTTATTATATTTATGTTTACAATAATTGAAAAGGAAGATGTAACTGAGATAAATCTCTCTTTCGTATAATTTAATAATTATTCATTTTGTAATAGAGTTTTGTGTGTATGGCCATAATAATTATTTAGCGCAAAGCAAATGATGTTATCGTTAAAGATAAGATAACAAAAATAATAAAATAATTAATCCGAATTGTCGCAACGTAAGATCATTGACCTTTCCAACGGTTGGACCTCCCTGAAGTTCGTCAATTGCTCAAATTACTCTCATACGATGATTTGTGTCGTGATTCACATGTCGCGTTTATTAAATGGCTCTATGTACCCGAGGGTCCCCAGTTGGACCCTAGAGATAGTTCATTCGGTTATTATCTTGATTGGTTCAAATCCACGCTGCGTCGAGCGACCCCTATCATAAGGTTACATTCATTAAAAGACCCCCTTATCTACTTGTTGAAAATATGCATCTATTTATGAATTGAGAGTAACATGATATCTTTCGAACAGAAATATTGTTTGATCGATTTATATACATATTGTACTAGGTACCGAAAAATATATTTTTTAAAAGTGTTTTAAATTCTTATAAAGTACATCTCTCAACATTTCTTCTGAATTTTAACGTTCGTAATCTTCAAATAATTTTACATTATAATTAATAGTTATTTAAATATTTTTATACGCTTTGCTATATTCTTAATTAATATCTGATAGTTATTTAAGGGATACGTTTAGAATTTAACAGCATATTTTCATTAAAATTAAAATTATAATTTCAAAAGCCTATAAAACATCGTCTTAATAGAAGTTTTCTTAGTATTATCTACCAATTCTTTTACCTAAACCGTTGAAGATTCAACTTTTAATTTAGAATACCTGTAGAATGGAATAGTGGCCAAGGTATACTTATTTAAGTTCATTTTATTGAGAAAAAAATCACAGTAAACAAAGTGTTACAGCATCCCCAAAAATTATATAAGCCACAAGGGAATTGACTTCCCTCGGGACCTCTCTGTGACTCTGTGGAGTCAATATTTAATTAAAGTCCATGGATTTAGAAAAAAAATGTTTTTTTTTATGTGAATACCGCACAAGAGTTCCAACTGCTCCCAACCATCTGGAGCCAGTGAGACTAAGGCATCTCCAATTGGGGTATGTTGTGAGGCTTAAGGTAGTGGGGAAGAGGAAGGCCACCAAACACTTTTTTTTATTATAACTATTGTGAACTAATACGGGTACTTTGGTATTTTGTATGACTATAGGTTTGTTAAAATCACTTGAAGCTACATAATACATAATATTCCGACACAGTGAAACATTTTCGTGGATTGCCTCTGCAATGATTTCCTCCAGAAACGCTTATTTTCCGTCACTCTGCTCGCGTCGCGCCGTGATCCAATAACGTCCACGGGATTGCCTCCACTCCTAATTTCCGGCTTGCGTCTGCCTTGCGCCTGGTGAACCTGGCACCTACTACCCAGCACCCAGCAACCATCACCTAACCTACAACCCAGCACCCAGCACCTAACACATCCGCCCTGTGGGTACCTGTCCATTACCTGTTACCCACGCCATCCCTTCTCTTCCTCCGCATCTGTAAAGCCGAGTACCCTTGCTGTGATTATTCACGTAAATTGTGCACATTTTCCAATTCATTCAAACATTTTTTTCAATACAACGACTTCACTGTTTACAAATAATGTTATATGTTATCTTATATATGTAACGTGACAACTTTCTAACATTTAAAGGTAATCGCAAATATTTTCAGTGAATATAGTCCAAAAATAGTAGAATACGTCATATTACAATTTCCATCGTTAAAAAATTAACATTCTTAGTTTATCACCACTTTTTTTTCAGCATACTTCCGACCGGTTTCGGAACCACCGATCCTTCTTCATGGTGAAATATATGTGTACCTTCTAACTTTACATTTTTACAAAATTATGGTCAATACATTAGGTTTTGATGTGGGGTGACTGTGACTGTTTTTTTTTCACAAAAATAGTGTTCAAATCTATAATGAATCTAGGTAGAAAAACTTGTATTCATTGCCTAGATATTGTATTTAAAATATACATATGAGTGCATTTTATTTGTACGTCCCGATACCAAAACATAATGAACATTCAATTTTAAGATTGTCATCGATAAGTCAAGTTACCACAACAGCGGTACGCTATAACATGTTAAATAACGTTATAATTGACACTTTATTGAATATCTGGGTTAATTTATATTGATGGCGCGAGGACACCATTAATTAATTATTATTAAGCCTTGTTTTTAAATTAAACTACCCAAAATATCTGGTTTTGCAATTAAACACCGCATGTAACTGAATACTGACAAATCGGGAAGTTTTATTAATTACTAACGTTTTACACATAGACCAACACTCGGTTACCGGTGTGGAGTGCGGAGGTCACCTATTTATAATTTGACAAGGTTTGTTATTTCAGACGCCAGCAAATCGCTGTGTTTAGCCAAACAAAGAACCATGAAACATCATTATGTCCTGACCCCGTAAGGGTAGACGTAGCAAACAAAGTCCTCCAAATGCTTTCTTCTTTTTTATTACATTTTCAGCATATTTCCGGGTTCATGAGCATTTAAAGCGAATAAAGGTGTAATAATCATTACCGTGTATTTGATGCCTAAGGGCACGTATACTTTTGCGAATCGATACTCGAACCGTACCACGAATTACGGGAAAGGAACGAATCAACTGCAAGCATCTTTTAAAATATTTATATATTCCGATACCTATATAAAATCATTTTTCAAATTTCGTACAATAGATGAGTGCAGACGTATTTATGACAACATTCAGAACATTGAAATCGTTTGTTTTCATGGCTAGTAAGAACATTATTTTGATATTTTATTTTATTTATTTTTAAAGTGGGACCCAAACGCGATGTCAACTCAGCCACCGACTGAGGATTTAATGACAACCTTTCTATTTCGTATATGGGAATGATTTCTTTCTCAGCGACCTTGAGAAATGTCAGCATTTAAATGAAATTTGTTTTGTATAATTCAAATTTATAATGGTAATTATAAAATACAACGTTGTATCATACAACCATGAAATACCGAATGAAATTTCTATAATTTGCGGTTGCTTCGTTTCTTTCACATAAGTTGATGTTCAGTTCGGCAGTTCGGCTCTCGGATGTATACGTGTATCTGTCGGCAGTCAGCGAGTGAAGTGGCCACCACAATGATAAAATCACCGAACGTCACCGTACTTTAAAAACTAATTTTATTTGCTCGGGTACGTCCGGGACTACTTAAAACGCTACGTACTTGATTTATTTTATTTATTTATATATACGCCTAAAAAGGCTTTTACATAGAAGTGATACATGATGCAGTGTACATAGGAGAATATATGTATTATACAGGAGATACTGACAGTAATTTCATCATTCTCGATGAAGTAATGGTAGAAAAAATCAATGGGAACATGAATCAAATTATTTATGGTAAAACGATGCATACGTGATAAACGAAGAAAGGGGTGAAAGGAGAATTAATGGCGTAGAAATGAATGGTACAAGACGTCCAAGACGCCTGTTGAAGTCATGACACGATTGAGTGAAACAAATAATTTGAATAAATAACCCTTTCAATTCTGTACATTAACACTATTCAATATTTTTATAGTCGTACAACTTATTGAGTAAAATCTCAATTGTAATGTTTAATCATTGATCATAATACTATACTAGATGCGATCGAAACTTTTTTCTGATTTTTCTGTTTCACATTTTTCGTATGGGAGTTGTTAATATTATTTATTTTTTGAAATAACTTTATTGAGTAAAACCTCAAATTGTAATATTTAATTATTGAAGACAATATTAGCGATTTCTAAACGAAAATCTGAAACAGAAAAATCAGAAAACAGAAAAATCATACATAAAGATAGTTGCCAATAATAATGTGAGGTGAAAAAATTAAGACATTGTTGGTAGTTCTTATTCGAAGTATGATACAGTCAAAAGTGACCGTAGCGGATAGGGTCCCATTAGCTCAGTGGTAGAGCGGTGCCCCGGCAAGGCAAGGGTCCTGGGTTCGAGTCCTAGATGTGACCGTATCCTTTTCTGATTTTTATGTTTCAGATTTTCGTTTAGAAATCGCTAATATTGTCTTCAATAATTAAATGTTAATATTATGTTCAGTGTTTAAATATTATTATTTCCACCTTAAAACTACACCAATTTTTTAAGACACTAGAATTCATAACCTGAAAACTTTACTCAAAACCATGCGTAACCCCGAGCAACGCCGGGTACCCAACTGCTAGTGCATCATAAAGCATACCATATATATGAAACCTAAATATTTATTCTTTTGGTCGCTTAGAATAGAATATTATATTGTCTGTCAATAAGCTTTAATGTTTTTATCTTCATTTTGAAATTCTTCTCAAACAGGTTTACGAGGTCTTAGTGGTAAAGTTACAATATAATAGTTAAATATTTCAAAAAATCTATTCGAACGGAGTACCTACTCCAGCGTGCGTTTATATCAATTCAGCAAATTCATTTATTTTTATGCATTTTAATTTTTACTCCTAGATTGACAGAATAAATTTGTCAAGTCAGTGTGATGCAATTGTCACTTCCAACAAGTGTTAACCGTCCTCACAGACAAACTGACATGACGTGATAAAGCATGACTTTACGGAGGCAATCCGACAGTATGTCACTCCCGTTGTATAGTAATTTTATAAAACAGCCACCAGAACACTTCCCGTACAAGGGAAAACATAATAAACTGTACGAGACAACTTCATAAAAAAGTCGAAACCATTCCCATTATCTTTATAGATTTTCCATAACAACGGTAAACCTTTTTTTACACATTCCCGCTTTGCTGCCTTTATTATTTGAATTCAATAAACCAGGATGTATGTTGGAAGTGGATGTTCTTCCCTTTTTTACTGGGTGGCTTGGTTTTTCCGGCGTTAGTAGCGCCGTTTAGTCCATCCCGTACTGATCGTTCGTCACTCGTCAGTCGTTAGAAGTCGTTACTCGGGACGGCCGCGGCCGCCCTCCTTCCGTTAGCCGCTAGGCCTTTATTTACAGTCGTTACGTTTAATTTTCGCGCGCATTTTTCGAAACCTAAGTTTTCCGGATTCCGTTCCACTTTTAAATGTAACGAAATTTGCTTGTATTGCTGTCAAATAAGCTTTAATTTGCAGCTGCATAGTTTTGTAGAGAAAAATACATTGACTCTTGTGTCCATGATGCAGGAAAGTCAACCAAATATGGATTCCATGGTCAGCTCCACCACCGATATGATGATGGTAGGTATCTACAGCATTTTATTTATAAGTAAATCATCAATCCACAAGTCAACAGAAGATTCCCTGCATTTTTTTCAATAAATTTGCTTGCAGCGAATAAATATTTTTCCAAGAAATTTACTAGGAATATTTTCCTACTTTAAATTTGACTAATAGGACGTGTGCGCTGTATTTCCCAATAAATGCCCAAATAATAAATATTATTTTAATTACCCTTGGGACTCAATATTATAGTAACTTATTTTAATCATAACTATGGCAAATTATAAATACTAGTTAGATTTACGGTTAATTCATTTAATTTTATATATTGAATCTCTCTATAACACTGTATATAATAGTATGGAAATAGAATAGTAGTGTTTAAAAATTAATCTTAAAAGTATTAAATATTTAAAATTCTAATCACTAATGACAATGAAAATTTACATAATACGAATGTGCCAAAGTTAACGTTGTGAAATATTTACAAGAAATTATTTTTGTGACTATGTTACCATATTAAGAAAAGGTAAGAAAGACTATTTTAGTAAATATATATAAATATATTCATGCATCATGAATATATTTATTTTATGAGTGATGTTTGATAGAGTGACAGAAAATAATCTAGAAATCAGACTTAAATTCTTAAATTAAAAGAAATAGTTTGATTTTTTTTTAATCTAGAACGTTTAACTTTCTATTTGAATATCAGATAAAACAATAATATTGTCATTATTAAAAAAAATAATATCGGTGGTGTGTTTGTGAACTAGAGTTCAATGAACCCTAAAACTAGAATATGCTTTGATTTTTAAACAAGCGATAAAGTAAGTACCAAAATTAGTGAATAATTTCCTTTTGTTTAAATTTTTGACAGATGTCTCCATTTTTCAATTTTTAGGCATATTTTTTTTTATGAATGCTTTCAGCTTCACAAATCCTATAATTACAATATTGTATATAGAATTATAATTAGAATATAATATATATTCTTACATATCTTATAATATATAGGTATATATAAAAGAAAAACAAATATTCCCGGGTTACGAATAAGCTGACAATATTTGAAAATCTCCTACTACCACCACAGTAAGCTGAAAATGTTGCTTGTGTTGTGATGGAGGACTTAGCCAGCCGAGGAATTGAACACTCTACGCCTGAGTGGGACCTAAGCGCGATGTCAACTCGGCCACCGACCGAGTTATATATCATATTCTTCGTTTTTAAGCGCCATTGAGGTGATATTTCCCAGAAAAGACGCAGTAAAAAGTATTCCTATAATTACAATATTGTAAGAATATATATTATATAGAATACATATCTTATAATTATTAAGTATATATTATTTTCTTCGTTTTTAAGCGTCCTTGAGGTGACATTTCCTAGAAAGACGCTGTACAAAGTATTTTTATTATCATTTCAACAACACTCAGCGTCACTTCAGTGCTTCCGAGACTCCCATAACTTCCCTCATTATGAAGTTAAGTTATTTGTGTCATTAGACTCGACATTTCAGCATAACTTTTGAACTTTTTGGTTTTTGCGATGGCCGTGAACTTCATAAACTAAATTTGCTTTCATTGTGTCGCAAAACTGTTGTTTATGGTAATTTTCCGACCCGTCGAGTTACCTGCTAAAATATTTGTGTTTAAAGAGCATTTATGAATATTGCTTTTTTTATGTAATATTATACGAACATACATATATATTATGTAGGTAGGGGAGAACGGGGACAGTTGAACCAATTTTAACTTTCTCTGCGTCTTAGGTATAAGGTTTATGAAAAAAAATAATCGTCGTCAGATAATTTAATTGTCTTCCATATTCTTATATTATTATTTCTCTAAATCTTATAGTAATTAAACTACAAGTGCATAAACTGATCGGGGGAGACGCTACAACCGACCACGACCCCTATATACTCGTATACTGTCCTGGTTCCACTGTGTCCCGCGGGCTATTAGCGACAAGTCCGCATGTACCAGGGCCATCGGATAACGAAGCATTAAATATTATACGTACCTATTATAGTTAGACAGTTATTCGCTTTGTTACTACTGACCCGTGGTTCAATTGGCCCCGGTCTCCCTACCCATGCCACTTCTTAACTCTCATATCTCCATTTCGTTTATTATTGTTAACAATTAATAGGTGCATGCCAATAATTAGCACATGATTTATGGTTCATAAGAAGTATGCATCTTTTCACAAGTATGTATGTTTGATGAACATGAAACTTGTTATAACTACACTACACGGTGTCACCCGAGTTTCAACACCATTAAAAAAATCTTTTTTCTCGTTTGCAAATAATCTGGAATCAAGTATTTATTATATTGGATAGTTTAATTAATTCCATAGCTCATGATGGAAGTGAGGTTGCTAACTGAAAAACCAGATGAAGAAATTCCAGTTCAAATTCCATTCACTTAACCATTCCGGACCGTGTGTATATTTGAAAATACATGGATTTAAGAATGTTTTCTCTCTATCGAGAGCGAATATAAATTAGTGGTTTTCGATTTTCAATTGCTGATATAACTGGCTTTTCACGCTATTTTTTATTGGATTTTACCTACTCGCTTAGGAGGGAACCATTATTAGGTCTAAAACGTGAATTAGAATAATGGTAACAAAATTATTAAATGTGTTTAGTGGCGCCATCTATATTGAAACAATGTGTAACATTTCAAATAAATTTCAAGAACAATAAAGATTATTCTTTTGTCTATTGCGAAAAGCAACGTGTTTTAATAGGTTATGGGCAAATATCCATATATTTTTCGGTTTTTACTGTGTAAATTTAGTATAAAACAGTCGAAAATTGTTGACTTTTCGTGGAAATATGGCTGTAAACTATTTTCAAAGTATTGAGAAGCTGACAGGACGCCAGAATTATGATCAGTGGAGTTTTGCGGTTGAAAATCTGTTGGTGCTTGACAACCTCGCTAACTATATCAAGTCGGAGCCAGATAAAAATTTCGAGTCAAAAGCATCAGATGACGCAAGAGCCAAGGCGAAGCTAGTTTTAACTATTGACCCTGGATTGTACGTGCATATTAAGGAAACAAAAACAACTTTAGAGTTATGGATTAAACTGAGGTCTATATTTGATGACTCAGGCTTTTCTCGTAAAATATCTCTACTAAGACATTTAATCTCGTTACGACAAGAAAATTGTGATTCCATGACTTCCTACGTCACGCAAGTGGTCGAAACAGCTCAGAGATTGAAGGGCACAGGATTTGCAATTACAGAAGAATGGGTCGGATCGTTACTTCTCGCAGGTCTGCCAGAAAAATTCATGCCAATGATTATGGCGGTGGAGCACTCAGGAATGCAGATTACCACCGATTTAATAAAATCTAAGTTGATTGATATGGAGGTTTCAAAGAATGACGTGGATTCCAGCGGCGCAGCATTTGCTGCAAATAAAAGCTACAAGCAGAAATTTAAAAATGGCGCGACGTCATCGAAAAATTCAAAAGTGACAGGTGACAAGACCATCACTTGTTACAAATGTAAACAGACGGGTCATTATCGAAACCAGTGTCCAGTGTTACAAAAAAAACAAACAATCAAATGCTTTTAGTGTAGTTTTTTTGAACGGAGAATACAATAAAAACGAATGGTACATTGACAGTGGGGCAAGTGCACATATGACGGCCAACAAAGAGTGGATAAAACACGCAAATTTTACGCCAAATTTATCAGAGATAACCGTCGCGAATAATATGAAAGTGCCAGTTTTGTGTTCCGGAGATGTACAAATAATAACTAACTGCAACTACGATATCATGGTTAAAGATGTGCTTTGCATACCGAGCTTAACAACAAACCTGTTGTCAGTGAGCGAACTAATCAAGAACGGAAACAATGTTGTTTTTGGTGAAAACAAATGCTACATACGTAACACTAAGAATGTGTTGGTGGCCACAGGAACGTCAATAAATGGAGTGTACAAGCTAAATATCAAAGTAGCAGATTGTATACTGGCAGCACCTGCTGTAGCAAATGCAGATCTTTGGCACAGGCGGTTAGCGCATATTAACAGTAATGATTTAAATAAAATGAAGAACGTCATTGTAGATGGATTGTCCTACCCGGGTACCAGTGATATGACAATGGCGAAATGTGTGACCTGTTGCGAAGGTAAACAAATGAGGTTACCATTTCATCATGTTGGAAAAATAAGTACAGAAATACTACATACAATACATGCAGATGTATGTGGTCCTATGGAAACGAAGTCCATAGGTGGTGCTAGGTATTTTGTCTTGTTCATTGATGATCACAGTCGTATGACCTTCATATACTTCCACAAACATAAAAATGAAGTCTTCAAGATATTTAAGAATTTTAAAGCAATGACTGAAAATAGTCAGAAAACAAAAATAAAAATATTACGCACAGATAATGGTGGTGAATTTTGTAGTGGTGAGATGGAGAATTACTTACTCAGAGAAGGAATTATACACCAGAAGACAACTGCATACACACCTGAACAAAATGGTGTTTGTGAACGGGCTAATAGAACTATTATAGAGAAAGCGCGATGCTTACTTTTTAATGCGAAATTAGAAAAAAAGTTCTGGGCTGAAGCAGCTAATACAGCAGTATACCTAAAAAATAGATCTGTAACTTCAAGTTTGGGAAATAAAACACCCTATGAAGCGTGGTATAAAAAGAAACCAGATTTAAGTCATATACGCCTATTTGGCAGCCCCGTTATGGTCCACATACCGAAGGAAAGAAGATTAAAATGGGACAAGAAGGCTAAAATGCAGATTCTTGTAGGATTTTCAGAAACAGTAAAGGGATATCGTGTATATGATCCCATAAAAAATATTATAACTATAAAGAGAGATATAATAGTGATAGAAGAAGAAACAGTATCATCAGAAATCAATGCAGAAAACATAGCAGAATGGATAAAGGATGATGTTGAATTTGAAGGGCATGAGTCTCCGGCAACAAACGAAGATGGCAGAGATTCAGTGGGGAAGTCTTCAATGGATGAATCTCTCCAAAATTCAAATACATCTGTATATACTGATCCGGCTAGTGAAAATGATGACGATACAAGCATCACAAACATAGAGACAGATATCTCAATCAGTGAGTTGCAACCAATTCCAGAATTACCAGAACAGGAGAAGAGAACACGAAAACCTCCGGAACGTTTTGGGTTTGGTAATATCTGTATTTCCAATTCCAATCCAGATGTCGAACAAATAGACTTCTCAGAAGCGCTGAATGGACCAGAAGCTGATCAGTGGAGACAGGCCATGCGAGAGGAGCTTCAGTCGTTCGAGGATAACGATGCGTGGGAAATTGTTGATATACCTAGTAATGGATTAATTGTGCAAAACAAGTGGGTGTTAAATAAAAAACTAGATGTGAATGATAAAGTGCGGTATCGTACCCGACTCGTGGCTAAAGGTTTTACGCAACGACGTGGTATTGATTATGAGAACATTTTTTCTCCTGTCATAAAACATTCTGCGCTGAGAATGTTATTTGCTCTTAAAAATAAATTAATTAAATAGAGATGCAGTTAAAAATAAATTAATTAATATTGAATACATTTCAACTCAGGAAATGCCCGCTGACTTGTTAACCAAGGGTCTTTTGTCAACTAAGCATTATAAGTTCATGCACATGCTGGGAATTAAAGTTAAATAAAACAATATCTATGTATTCTGTTTAAAAATTCACATTTATTTTGTTAAGTGGGAGTATTAGAATAATGGTAACAAAATTATTAAATGTGTTTAGTGGCGCCATCTATATTGAAACAATGTGTAACATTTCAAATAAATTTCAAGAACAATAAAGATTATTCTTTTGTCTATTGCGAAAAGCAACGTGTTTTAATAATTTTTGTGTTCAATCTCAACCAATTTTCTTGGAATTTTTCTTTTATGTCATTTTAAAAAAATGTGTACTATTTGTCATTCTATGTGAAACATGCCATCTGAGACCTTTCAATGTTGTTTCAAATGAAATTAGCAATAACTTTTAACTCGATCAATTATTAACAAGCATCAAATATTTTCTACCACTGTCAATTTTAATTCAGGTTTGAAAGAGTTAAGATATATAATGTAAAAAAAAAACATTGCACAAAACTCACGTTTGGAGATGTGTATTAATCCCTTCAGAGCGGGAGCGACAGCAATTTTTCATCACATTAGTTGTGCGAAATGTCCGCAAGGGCTTTTACGATACAACATTCATTATTTATCAAGAATTTTCACAATTCACTTCCAACATTAGTTTAGTGGGTTAATCAAAAGTGGTTAGTATTTACATTATATAATAATCATGAAGGCTGATAAACGTGAAAAGGAGCTTTCATTTTAATTGCGTCCTAGTCTGTTGTCGGATTCGGACGACATGCGACAACCACAAGTGGATGATAAAGATAATCAACTGCCGCTGACTCGCTGCTCGCTGACTGGGAGATAGGAGAAGGCAATGGGCAATGATGCGACCCTGGGATCAAATTATTACGTCATCAAGTCTAGATCATGATTTTTAGAACGAAGAAAACAATCTTTTTTTAAATCATTTTTCACCATCTGACGTGAATACTAGTTATATTTTGTAGGTTATTATATATATTACTGGATTCTAAAAGCTTAACATAACTCGCCCGGTCAAACATGGAACGTACTTTGGTTATTTATTTCATAACTAGCTGAAGTGTACCCGGCGTTGCTGGGAGTTTTCCTTAGGAGATACACATATGCCATTATGTAGGCCTTTTTAAGATATACAATTCCGTAGAACATTATTTTGATGTATCTCATAAGGTTTAGCCAGCGTTAGCAATGTAAGCGCCCGAAAATATTTTATTTTAGGCTTGATTACAAAACATCGACTTTTCTCTACTTTCTATAAATTTAATATGCATGTATTATATATATAAACCTACTGGAAGAAATTCTCTGAATGATAGTGAAAACCGTATCAAAATCCGTTATACAGTTTAGGAGAACTAAGCGCACAAACAGAGAGACGCGGATAGCGACTTTACACTAATTAGAGATTTAACTCCCAACACATTTCTCATGAACGATATTTTAGCACAAGTAAATGCTTACCCACACAAAACTATCAATATTAAAAATGGATGGTAATTCGATATGTACCTATATAAATAAAAATGTGAATGTTCGTTTATTAAAAATCTTAAATCTCCGAAAGTCTTTCAATGATTGCTTTGAATATTTGCCATTGCGTTGCATTCGTATACGCGTGTGTTTTATATACCTATATTATATAGGTGACACCTATGACAAAAAAAACATCGCCATCTGTTGGACGTAAAAGTAACACAAACCATTGGTTCTCTATCTGCACAGACAGACTGAGCCACAGAAATGCGCAACTGGGTACAGCTAGTTATAAATAGTAGTTTGACGTTGGAATTCATTTTTCATTCAAAAATAATAAAAGAAAAAAACAAAGAATGAAACGTTACAATGCCTACTGAATTATTACTCTGTCAAATCACGAAACAATTTTTTTTTATGTGTCACTTCACAAGAGCGCCCCAAGAGTGTACAGTGTAAAGACTGGGGAACTATGTCCCGGTTGGGACAAATTTCAAATCACAATAAAATTTATTTATAAAAAAAAGATTTACCCACAACGTTCTAGAATAAATTCACATGCCTGACAACAATTTAAATTTTTTTTCTGATCTGATATTGACGTCGATCTGATATTGTGTTCGAAATCGAGAGCAAAGTTATTGTGCTTAATTCTTTAAAAAATAATATTTTAGCAGTGACATTTCAACCCTGCATTGCGTATATTTTTATTGTATAAGTACTAGTTGGATATCCGATTGATAATGCCTCTTAGGAGTAGTGGCGGTTTTATCTAATGTTTGCTTGTGCAGTGAACCCCCATTCAAAAATATGAGATTATGTTGAGACAAACTTGCATCATAATTATATTAGCAAATTATGAACAGCGGGCCATTAAAATTCTGCCTCTAAAATCGAAGCGTCCGAAAAATACGGTCAAACAGCAACTCGATAATCCCATGCGGTGGGTTATAGAATCAGCAATCAAAAATACAATCCCCCTGACAATGATAAACGATCGATGTGCACCGCGATGGGCAATATTTGATGAAACTTAACTTTGCACTAAATAGATTCAAGTTGAATGTCATTTTTATTTAGTAGTTTAATGTAAATGTTTGTACATTTCTATTGTCTTGTTCCTTCGTTTCTCCAATCGTTTGCTTTTAATGGCATTTGTAAATCTACTATTTAAATAGATATTGTCTTACGTTGCTAGTAATGAAATATGGTGTTTCGTTTTCTCTGGTTTGGTTTCAGCTTTCGACCATAAAGCAGGTGCCATTAATGATTTTGACGCAGTTATTCTAGTTAGTTATGCCTAATATTGTACAATGGCGAAATATAGTGTTGTTTGCACAACAAATAATGCGAGTTGGTGTGAAAAAGGGCTTGAAATTAAAAATAATGGAAATCAACATAATTTTAAGAAATAGGTATACAAATATAATAACTTCTCTTGATATTATGAACCCCCAGTGAAGAGGACCACAAACCGCCACTGTTTAGTAGTCAGTCACCTTAACGGCGAAACGCTGATCCGCCAGCATTGCTGTAAGGGTACCCGAGTGCCCCTACCAGTCACTAGAGATTCTGAGGGGAGAGGAGAGTTCACGCAGCCTCCGTAGGCCCGCTACAACCCTTATAGGTCTGCCACAGCCTCTACAGGTACAGGTGCTCCGGTTCGGATCCCGTAGACACCACTTCATTTATTATTCCTAAAGTTGCGTCACGCTTGTTATGCGGCCTACGTGATGATTCGCTTATTATTATTTTTTAAACTGCTCTACCTATGTTGGGAAGCTTTTCCGTAGCGAATATCAATCAGATAGGTAGGAAAATATAGGAATTCTTACTGTAAAAACAAAAAAAAAAACAACTTAAAAGTATTAGGAATATCTGAGGACTGAGGAATATATATATATATTCAGATTGTATAACCTCAGTCCATAATCACTTGAACCACTATCGTGGGGGAAGTGCAGCTAATATTTGGATAGACACACTAATAAAAGCACAAAAACAATCATTGAAATCATTCTCCAGTACCGTACTTTACGGGCTTTTCTGAAAATTTCAAGTTTTTAGATGTCATGACAATTAGACAACTTTACGCTAAATCCGCAATCCTTCATCTCTTCAAATCAAATCTCCATATCCCCTTTCAATCCCAATCAACAGTAATTACCAGATCTTCCACGAACCATTTATCCCATTTATATAAACCACCCACGTTCAAAGGCATTTATAGTACTACGCAATTAAACTTTCCTCGATTCAAACATCACTTCAACAACCCACATTTAATACACCAACACATAATCCAACATCAGATTTTATCTGGATAAAAACAAAAGGTACAGGATTTTTTCAAAACTTAACACCAAATCAAACATAAATCATTTGTGTTAAATATATTTATTGCTATCTGTATATTTTTGCCTTTTTTTAGGATATTCTTTAAGGTAATTATACAATCAATTCACAACAATACCATTGCTCTGAATTGATTGTCTATATCTGTTTAATTGTTTAATAATAAAATCTACAATTATCAGATTATGTATCATAAAAAAACATACCCGATATCAACCTACATTATCAAGGCCGTTGTGCTTTGTGTAGGTCAGAACCTAACATGTTTAATTTATTAAAGTGTTTCGATTTTACCCAACTGGGTAGGTATCGGGTATCAGAGAGCCCTTATCGTTCTGTCTATCAAATCCAATGGCGTGATCAACCCTCAAATAAGTATTGATGGCCAGAAAATTATCCATTATATTTCACCTCGCCCTGTATGCAAAAAGCTCTAGCATTTCTGATTTCTGATCACGCAAAGACTTTCTAGGCCATCACTTCTGACATACAGCATTAATCCAATCACTTTACGGAAAGATAAATCCAAATTTATAAAGATTAGGTACCTACTCACTACTCACCACTCACTTGGCGCAAAGTTCAGAGTTCATCCGACGACCTCTAAAGCTTCGATAAACCTTGGTCATGGCTAGTAGATTCTTTATAACACGGATTCAAATTTGAAAATAATGCTAATATCATTAATTTATGATTTACTTTATTACTGCTATTGACTATATATCTAGGTACAAAGTGTCTATAAATCCGTGTGTCTGATAACGTTTATTGCTTAAAAAGTTAAAGTTTATTGCTTAAAGACCATTTTTGTCAATTTTCTGCCTTTCATGAAAAGTATTTCCTGCAAATTTATTTTTTTATGTCAGACGCATCATTCATCAATCCCTCCCATGTTAGATATTTATACAACGGTCTTATTTTGCATTACATCTACGTGACCATTGACATGTAGTTAAATGCAATTCAATGACTAAATAGGTGTTTCGTTATGACGCATATTCGTATATTTTGCACATAAGGATTTTGTAATTTTCTTTCACGTTTAATTAATGCATTATTTTCCTTTTTAATTACCCATTAGTTTTTTTATAATTCGGGGTATCTCGATGTGCAACGACTTGATGGTGATCTTAATGATCCTTGCCACATGTTTTTATAATTATTTTTTTTAATATATTTATTTACGTTAAAAACACCTTTAAATATAGAATTATTATAATCATTTTTTACAAAACAATTATACAGTGTAAACATACTAATATAAAATCAGGCTACAGGAAACAAAATTTTTAGAAAAACTTTTTTTTAAAGTTCCTTCGGTGCTATCTCTAAATGGTATAAAATAATATCGCTATCCGTAAAGTAGCGACAGCTATATTGTTTGTGCGCTTAGTTCTCCTAAACTACGCAACGGATTTTGTTAGTAGTTTCACTATCATTTAGAGAATTTTTTCTGGAAGGTTTACATATACAGGGTTCTCCAATAAGAGGTGTTATTTTGAATAGCCCGCTATTTCGGTAGATGTTACTTTTGAAGCTGTCATTTTTTGACATTTGACAAGTAGAAACTACGCCATTAATAAAAATGGAACGAAACACGCTTCAACAACGCATTGGAATTATTAAAATTCACTTGAGTGAATCAAATGCAAATCATCTTGAGTGATGAGGCCCATTTCCAACTCGGTAGCTTCGTCAACAAGCAAAATCGTCGCATCTGGGGCTCGGAAAACCCAAGATTTATTGTTGAAAAGCCTCTCTATCCTCAACGTGTGTTTGGTGCGGTTTATGGTCCGGCGGAGTCATTGGACCTTACTTTTTCGAAAATGAGGCTGGAGCAAGAGGTACGGTGAATGGTTTGCGCTATCGAGAGATGATTAATGATTTTTTATGGCCGGAATTGGATGGTATTGATCTGGACAACGTTTACTTTCAACAAAACGGCGCTACGTACCACACAAGCAACGAAACCATTGATCTTTACCGATGGAATATCAAAAAAACACCTCTTATTGGAAAACCCTGTATAATCCAATAGAAAAACCTAAACTCTTTATTCGGACGTATCTGCAAAACTTAATTAATTCCCTAAGAGATATTGATATTTTCCACTATACCCTTAAAATTTTTTGAAGCAAATTAACCTTACAATGTACTTAAACCAAAACAATTCTTTTTTATTGTTCGTCTATCCCAAGGCTGCCCAACCTTTTTAGCAGTTGGGCGAAATTGACGATTTTGAATCACTGGCGGGCCACTGAATACCTGACGGTTCCTATTTCCATGGGGGGGGGGGTTGTTAAAAAAAATCTAAAAAAAGAAAAAAGTGCTCCCCACAAAATATTTGAAATCCATGAGGGGGGGGGGTTGTTACGGAACTTCGCTGAGAAAAAATTCCGCACACCCGAACATCATATGTGATACCCCACAGCAATTTTTCGAATTCCATGGGGTGGGGGGGTGGCTACAGGGTTCCATTTCGACGCAAAGAATATTATGTCGAAAACCGGTGTATTTTTGTTTCAAAAGTAAGTTCAACAGGTTAGATTTTTTCGTCGCTGATTCTCGTTCTGAGTAGCCTACATAGCGATAAATCGCCGATTGGCGGGTTTTTTGAAAATGTTTCACGCGGGCCACTTATAATTCGTTCGCGGGCCACATTGTGGCCCGCGGGCCTGGGGTTGGGCAGCCTTGGTCTATCCTTTTCATGTATATTTTTGTACTTATATCCTTAAATATCTACTTTTTTCCTAACCTGTAACCATAAAAATATTGTAAATTGACTTAAATGGTTTATTTTATACTCAACATCTTAAATGAAAAATTAATTCACGTATATAACTAACTGTATGTTTCCTAAACATACTTAAATTAAATAAAAATGTAAATATAATTATAGAAAGTAGAGAAAAATCTATTTTTTGTAATCAAGTCAATCTAACGCTGGCTAAACCTTATGAGATGCATCAACATAATGTACTACGGAATTGTATATCTTAAAAAGTCTTAGAGAAAAGTCCACTATAGTATTTGTCTATCTCCTAAGCTGGTTACAAATATCTGCTACTTCTGCATATTGGTTACCTAAGTTGTGTATGCGTGGAATAAGGAAGTTAATAAACTATTCTGTGGATTCTCTTGACTGATCGCCTTGGACCGCAGTGGGGGGGATGTTTCACACGTATGTCACTCCTGGACAAACTGATTCCCAGATTTCTTCCCAAAACTTCATCTCCTTTCTTTCATTGAAAAGTCCCTCAAAGGCGACTTAGTCTCTGAGGGAAATTATTTTCCTCAAGGCCTTTTGTGTGGAGTTAATATATAAAAGGCAACTTGAAAACTTTTTAGTCAAAGTTTATTTAGTAGAAAAGATTTTTTAGAAACAAAAAGCTTTTATTATAAAGATAAATATATACAGAGGCGGTTAAGCAAGGTTACCAAAAAAGAACATGCTTTCTCTTTGGCCGTTAAGTCAATTTCATTCAAGGTTTAATTACATTGTTCAAAGTTGTTATTTTCCACCATTCAAAATGTCGTGTGGCAGCTTAAGTAAAGTTAAGGCAGAATAGTGCCAACTGACTACCCACTCCTTTAGTATAGTATTAGCTGGCAAGCCGTCCTTGAACGCGGATAATGTGGCGTTTAATTCGCTGGAATATATTGACCTTATCATGCTTTAATAATACTCTCACATGCCTTAAGGTCAGATGTTAAGTCTCAAACTAAAACCTCAATAAAGGTTTAGATATTCAAAGTCCCGTGTTCGCACACATTGTTTGTAAGAAGTCTTACTTAAATTTAGCATTCCGGTGGGTAATGTAATATTAACTACGTCATTGTGTGTGTTTTATTTACCTTAAGATTAAGTAAAAAATAGACAACTACATAATCACTGAAGAGATATTATTGTGTACGAAAAACAACTTGTTTGCTAGGCTGGATTCCTACGTGAAAACCTGAGTGATATTTTGAAATTATTTTTATGATTCTTTATGATACCTATCACAAGCCATTTCTTATCATCTCGGGGTTATAAAAAACTATTATCAAAAGTAAATATTGGTTTATCTATGTTCTTGGCCTACTTCTGTTTTCTGTCTCACATCGCTTGTTCACTAAACACAATTATTTTTATCACATTTATTAATTTCATGCTTCAAAATGAATTTGGTTCTCTTCCAAACTATTGCCATTAATATAATATGAACAAATATGTATACTGAATTTTATTTTATTTATTTATTTTATTTATTCCAACTGTTTGTCTTTGTTCCAGAAGCCAGTGGATGATATATTTGCGCGTGCTCTGAAGGAACG
This sequence comes from Hesperophylax magnus, assembly GCA_026573805.1. Classification (NCBI taxonomy): domain Eukaryota; kingdom Metazoa; phylum Arthropoda; class Insecta; order Trichoptera; family Limnephilidae; genus Hesperophylax; species Hesperophylax magnus. Next base: position 3,436,328 of record JAIUSX010000002.1, read on the forward strand.
CCTTGGACTCAAAACGGACGGTAAGATTTTTTTCCTTTAGAAAATAGTATTCTCTTTAACAACCTAAACTATAAAGCATAAGATTTCAAAAAGATGTCAAGCAGTGTACCCTGGCGTTTTTAACTTGAACTGAGATTTGAAGGTATATTTCTGTGTAAGTGTTTAATATAAGGGTCAACGCAACAATTTTCAACGTTTCTTTTTATTTCAAGCGTGAGCTTCTACGAAGCTTTAGGCGCCCTATTCTTTTGTCTATAGCTTTCAATCATACAGTCAGCAAATTAGTGTTAAAACAATTGTTGTATTGTTTACATTTAAAAATTAAAAAAAAAAAAACTTTTTTGCAGTGATAGTCAAAAACGGTATATATTACCTCCCTACTAGGTATTTTGAGGTTCCTTATTATGACATGCATCTATCGAAAAAAGAGATATAAAAATAAGCCAATTGTGTTATTAAAACTAAGTATATACGAGTATATGTCTACAATAATTGCTTTTTGAGGCATTCACATTTATTGTTAAATTGATAAAATCATGTGTATTTTATTAATTTTTAGTTTAATTTATTTTTTAATGTGAATACCGCACAAATGTCCCAACTGCTCCCAATCGCCTGGAGCCGGTGAGGCTATGGCATCCCCAATTGCAATAATTTGTGAGGCTGAAGTTAGTGTAGCGTAGGGGAAGAGTAACGTGAACACCAAACTTTTCAATTTTTAATGGCGGTTTTACCACCAGGGTGATACTGATAGTATCTTCCACTCTGGAATGTGCCACAAGTATACTATATATTGTTTTAAATGAATTCACTCTGAAATTAAACCAATTCGTCAAATAAATTTCTCATGCTCTCGCCATTATTTGAACACGCGACCTTCGGATTGCTAGTCGAGACCCTTACCCCTCGACCACGGAGGCTGTCACAATTACCATTAAAAATATTTCTGTTTCTTGATAAAAAATAAATCTTTTAAATAAAGTTGTTCTTTTTTCATTTAGAGTTTTGAATCACGAGAAAATTTAACGAAGTTATTTTTACTATAGTATCTTGCTACAATTAATATGTCGGAAAATAATGATCGTTCATTAATGGACGGACTTTATTCTTTATTCACGTCATCCTGTAAAAAATGTTCGTATTTCCCGCTGTTAAATAATAATAAAACTAATATTAGATTAATGTTGTACGTGGTAAGAACGCGAATTCAATTCTGAACATTCAAGAATCTTAAAAGTTTAAATTATTAGATTACTAACTTTTGGTGAAATTTCATGTAATTACACTTTATTAAAATATGATATTATTATGTTAACCTCTTTATTCGTGATACTTTGAGTTTGTTCCTGACAATACTTACAAACATCTCTAAATAGTATAAAATAAAGTTGGTATCTGCGCTTAGTTCTTCTTAACTACGCAACGGATTTTGATAGGGTTTTCACTATCAACTAGAGACTTCTTCCAATGCATGTTATATTTATGGAAAATAAAGAAAAGTCGATGTTTTGTAATCAAGTAGCAAAAATATTTTCGGGCGCTTACATTGCTAACGCTGGCTAAACTTTATGAGAAACATCAAATAATGTATTAAGGAAATGTATATCTTTCAAAAAACTACAGATAAGTCCGTGATTTTATATGTCTGTCTCCTAAGAATAACCCCCAGCAACTCCGGGTACACGTCAGCTAGTTATACATAAGTTTGATTATCGGGGTTCATTCGATAAGATTTTATTCACTTTTTAAATTATCAGTCTATTATTAGTCGATATTTAATTTTGTTTGTTTCATTTTCAATTTAAAAAAAAAGAATACTTTAATTAAATTTTAACTGTTTCGTGCTAAATGCTACATGAATTCTGAAAAAGGTTCCGTTCTTTGTATGGGCCAAGTGGATGGGCAGCACACTTCCCCCATGGGTTTTTCTTATAATTTCCCATGAAGGTAAAATTCATTTTTAGTAGTACCTATACGAGGAATTTTATTCTCAGAGTGGAGGGCCTCGAGTGGACATGGAGTGTTCCTCAAGAAACATTTCCAAAGACCCATTCAAAACTAAAAAGCAATGGACTTTTCCTTAATCAGTGGAACCTTTCATTTTTTTACAACAAATTGTTGAAGAACACCTACAGTTGGATTATAAGTTAGTTATCATTTTCTTCTGCCTAATCATTTTTTCTGTTTCGGTTATTTCAGTATAAAACATGCTAATCTCAAATGTATATTATTTAAAATACGTTTGTGTTAAAGGTACACAGAAAATAATACTGAAATTTATTAAAAATCTGGTCAAATTATTCGTTTTCCTGTAAAAACGGGACTGCAGGCCTATAACGAATGAATTGACAAATTTCATAACAAACCACCAGTAAAGCACAAATACGTTGTGAGGAAGTCGGAACGCGTGTTTTTAAAACTTATTATATTTTCGCATCTCGTCCATTATATTTATTCGGACAAGGCCACCTGCACTTATTCAGATATATTCTGAATGACTGATATTTTACTTGGAAATGGTCATGCAGTCACATTTTTAACAGTGTTATGATAGAAAAAGCCGTACTCATTTTTCTCCGTGTAGAAACTTTTACTTTTATGAAGCACACTTTTAACACAAGTGAATTTCGCCTTTTATTTTATGAGTTGTTAGCACGGAGCTTCTGCAATATTCATGGACCGTGTCCACGTTGGTAGTTGGTAGTATGTTACTAACTATATGCCCCAATTACGTACTTGCCAATTACGTGATACAGTCACTCTCCTAATAAATCGCCAACAGCCTAACTATATTCTCCGGTCTTCCGTAGTTACTGACAGTTATTGATTTCACCTTATATTATTAACATAGTATATCGTTTATATTCTGACACAAAACGTTTACTTGCTATTACACCCTAAAGCTTTACCTTAGGCGACGAAGAAAATCGCTTAGTTGTTGCTTGGATTATTATTGGTTGTGTAGTGACTGCCAATGTCTGCACCTAGGGGGGGTGAAACCGACTCTAGCATAGCAAGCGTGGCAAGACGGGATGACGCTCTTGCACGGGAAGACTTTTCATTCGGCCACCGTCGTATCTGGTCGGCTCTTTCCACCCGGCCGCCAAAAGTCTGTACTGTATATTTGCTTATATTCTCACTAAAATTGGCAATGGATATATTTATAATAGAATAGTGATGAATTATTATTATTTTATATTTTAATAATAATAAAATAATTATTTACTATCAAATGTATAAAGCCTCGTTTACTCTATTTTTTTTTAATGCAAGTACCGGACAAGGGTTTCAATTGTTCGGAGACAGTGAAACTATGGCATGAATTGTAGTGTGATGTGAGGCTGAAAGAAGTGGGAAATGAAGGAGGTGGAAAAGGAAGGTTTGCGTTTCAGTTAATACAAATTTTTATTGAATTGTCCAGTATCATATCTTGCTCCTGCAGTGTCAAAAGACCAGCAGTGTCAAAAAACAGGGTGTGAATATGGCAATAGATCCATTATATAATATCCATTCAGATGGATTTATATAATCCATTAATAGACTATATCTATGACACTATTAATATTCAGGACCTCCGTTCAACTCTTTACCTAAGAAAAATAAATTGTTTTTGTCTTTCGAAAACGTATTACTTTTATCATACAACAGTAATTTTGCCAAACGGAACTTCGAATTTATCTACAGATTTATTCCGACCGAAACTGTAGTTTGAATATCGTCTCACCTAAACCATACTTTTGTGTAATCTCGGTTAGTTGTAAACGTTGCATTTTAAAACAAAATTGTGGACCTGCATTACAATGCTTTTTTGCGCATTAATCACCGTAGTATATTTACTCTTTATAGGTCAGTGAAGTAATGGTCGATTAACTATTGGTTTATTAAAACCTAGACAGAGTTTCCTGTAAATTTGTCGAGAAATGACCCAATTTGATTTGTTCCGACAGAATAGACAGAGGGCTTCGCGCAAAGCTCACTATCAGCTCATCCGGAAGCGGAATGAAACTCCCAACAATCTCGTGTAATTCAGATTTATGAATTGACAGATTTTTTAAATTGCTCTTTATAGTCGGCAGTTTATTGTAACTAAGTGCAAATACTTAGATGCATTTCCAGTAAAATTTACTTTTAACTACACATATTATATAATACGTAGTTAAATTCTTCGTGTAACTACATATTGTACATATTAAAAGGGAGATAGGGAGAGGGAGCGCGCTTATATTAAAAAACGATAATAACTAAGCGAAAATTGTGAAAATATTTAAAACACGATTCATTTAAAATAGAGCAAAAATCTATCTTTAAATGCCTAAAGTGCATTTCAAGATACACTGTGATTTTTTTCATACCATTAACATGTTAAATAACTGAACAATATGTATTTTTGATAAAATTCGGAGCGATTTTTTTTCTATCAAGGTAGTTTCATATAATTACCGTTTCATCTCTACAAATATATAGATAATAATATTATTATCTTAAAAAAGAACATATATAATTTTTAGGAATTTAGTTCAAGAGAAATATATTAAACATTGGTAAAATTTCGGAATGCGGGGGCTTAATAATGTATGTTGACAATTATGCAAGAATCTATCCCACACCAACAAACATAAATACAAAAAAAACAATCCAATCTATCATATTATAATTGATCAGTTTTCAATTATTATTGATTAACAAAACTTATGCAATCCAATTAATTCAACTGCTTTAGTTTACCCGGGCAGTCAGCGACCCTTTAGACCTGAGCAAACCAATCAATTTCCATTCCGAACATAGTTTATACAGCCTGATCTCCTGGGCTGCCCCAGAATCGGGGGATGCAGTTCGTCCGTGCAAGGTTGTTGCCGGAATAAATTGGGTCAGCAGCGCGGACCGGGTCTTATGAACCGGAATTATGCACACAAACTCTGCGGTCCTGCCGTTTAGAGCTCCGTTGTAACGTCTCTTTTAGTCTGGTGCCTCGTTTGTGAGAAAGAGATACAGGTTACAATGTAACTACCAGCGGTATGCCCTCACAAACTCTTGTAGGTATTTTCTTATTCTCCTCCTTCGTAGGCTTTCTGGCGTCCTGCTTTCGACCTAGGCTTCCCTCATATTTTATTAGGCCCTTGAACGATTTTTTTTTCAGAAAGGATTGCTATGTTTGCAAAGGTTTGATCAATTTCACCAAGAATAAGATAAAATTTACCTTACTTCGGGTACATAGATTCGCCCACAACAGGCTTCTTATCTTATTTTGTTATTACTTCCATTGAATATTATTGTTAATTATTATTTCGTGCAAGAATAATACTAATAGATATATAAGAATTGTAATGGAAGATGGAAGCTTAACGAATATGATCAAGGAATGTGTGAATATGTAACGCGGAAGTTCGTGAATATTTGATTCGGGAACAACTAGGTAATAAGTAAACAATAATTCATTCTGGTTTATGGACAGTTACGAGATAGATTGGAGGTTAATATAGTGATGTGAAAATGATGTATTTTAAGGATAATTAACAGGAAAAGATAACACACATGGGATGGCGCCCTTGAGGTGTTTTTGCACAAAAACGGCGCTATAAAAGTCATCCAGGTATTATTATGGTCATTGTTACAAAATACGATAGTGTTTTGTTAACAGTCAATTATTTTTCTTTCTTTTTGAGCTTCTCGAACCACTGAGTTAGTAAGCCAATAGTTAACATGAATAAAATTGACTCTCGACAACCTTAACAACCTACTTTAAAAAAATGAGTATGGTTTTTTTAAGGCTCTGTAAAAACACGGAATATTTTCACTAAGTCCGTAAACTAACATGCCCTTATTTTTTTATTGCAAAATATGCTTATAAATAATAAATACATATTACACTTTACTAGTTTCTAGTCAGAACTAATCATTATACCTGATAACATGATTGTAGCTCAAAGCCTATTAATTAAGCTACGCAATAAACATTATGTTTAATGAATTTCACGCATTTGTAAAACACGTGGAGTTATGCACATTCTATATAAGTATGCAGTATAACTGTTTATCTTACAGGTTATGTTTCTATAAAAACACCCTAGAGGTCAGTGTATATATTTTTCCATTGTGTAGCTAACGATAGATATGACGTCATGGTACAGGTACCCTTTAGCTTCCCCTGGTTTGCCCCGTACCTGCCTAACACGTAGATACACAGTAGTTATGCGATAGTCCATTTCTGTCCTTTGTGACGTAAGGTCATCGATTCTCCACTCCAATTATTATATAAAAATGTATACCAACCACCATCCCTGTTTCCGCTATCCGACGGGTGGTTTGTACAAACAATGCTTTCACAGAATCATCCGTCTAAATGTGGAAATACGTTTACAATGAGAACTCCAATAATACATTCCATTCAGCTTGAGTGGGCGAAAAGGTTTTTTTTTCACCAATAATAATTTATTTTTAGATGTGAACTATGAACGTATCTTTGTATTCACCAGTTTATTGTTAAAGCCATCTTATTTCGAACACAATCGTGTATTTTTAGATGTGAACCATAAATGTAACATGGTATTCACCACTTTATTGGTAGAGCCTTCTTATTTCTAAAAAAATATATATCTGAACTATAAATGTATCTTTGTATACTCCACTTTATTGATAAAGCCATCTTATTTCGAACATAATCGTGTATTTTTAGATGTGAACTATAAATGTAACTTGGTATTCACCACTTTATTGGTAGAGCCATCTTATTTCTAAAAAAATATATATCTGAACTATAAATGTATCTTTGTATACTCCACTTTATTGATAAAGCCATCTTATTTCGAACATAATCGTGTATTTTTAATGTGAACTATAAATGTAACTTGGTATTCACCACTTTATTGGTAGAGCCATCTTATTTCTAAAACAATATATATAAATGTATCTTTGTATACTCCACTTTATTGGTAAAGCCATCTTATTTCGAACACAATCGTGTATTTTTCATTTCATGTTAGTACTGAAATGTACATAAATACTCAATAATTCCAATAATAGAAAATTTGCACCTAGTTATTTTGTGTTTTACAAGTATATAAAATATTTTCAGGATTTTTTATAGACACTATTGACACTAATTTTGTGTAATTTAAGTGTTCATATAAATGTTAAATAAACATTTGAGGTTTTGTTTGTGCTATACTTGTCTAATGTGCCTATCAATTTTTAAAACTATTTTTAAGGTTGATCCATTTTTCAATTCCAAAATTCCAAAATGAAAATTCATCGTCAGTATATTTGTGCGCTGCGGCAGGATTCGATCCCGTATCCCGTCAAGCGTAAACCGTTGCTCTGCTGATGCCCGATGATCGTATATTTAATTCCTAGTGAAATACTAAGAAAAATAATAAGTTGCTTATCTTGTTTAATAACATGTTGTACTCTCTTGCATTGCGCCTACGTTATTTTTTTCCATTGTTCACAACATTCACAAGGACGTTCTGCGCTATTGTACAGGTTTCATCTCGCGTTCATTTATAAATAGACTTCACTAACCCTGGCGTTGTATGGTGCCACTCGATGCTACTTTAACGACCGCTTTCACCAAACGAACACTGAGCGAATCGGAAGTAAAAATGTACCCCTGGCAAGGAAGAATTAGCGAAAAACTACCTATTTCCATTTTTGACCACGCTCATTGCAATTAGAAAAATGTTGCCGAAGTGAAACTACTAATGTTTAAGTAACTGTCAGGAATTAATTATTTGTGTATTTAATTACACACTTGTTTTATTTTACTTTCTGGTTGATCCTGGAATGGGAATGATGTTTTGCTGTTGTTTTTGACTCCGCTGTCAATACAGCAAACCCACAAACATGCGAATGTCATTTATTTACTTTACTTAGCCAAAGTAAAACCATTAGCATTATAAACTCAGCTGTATTTAAGTGTAAGTACTGCTGTTTTAAAAATACACTTAGCCGCGTTAAACAACTTAAGCATTATAAGATAGAACCGAACGTGCTTTGTCATCAGATAGATCCAATATTCATGTTTTATTCAATCACTTTTATAGCGAAACCCCAAACCTTTCATATAACGCCTACGCACTACCAGAGATACCCTTATAATTCAGTTTATTGCGAGATGCTTTTTAGTGTTGTAAAAAAATTATGACCTTTAAATATAGCTTTTGATGTCGGCTCTGAAGCAAATATCTTGCATTATAATTTATATTATCTATGCGGCTTCTAATTTAGACTATTTTCAAATATTGTTTATTATAGAATCGTTGAAAAACATGAAAATTACGAAAACAACAAATTACGAAAATACCTTTTTTTTTCGTAGGTACCTACTTATATTTGTTGATATACCCTGAACGATGGATACGTTCCGTTAAATAAGTATACAAAAAAATAGTAATGATGGATAGCTTTTCTTGTTTAAAAATATATTCAGGATATCAAAAAAATAAAATTCGTTGTTGTTTATTTTATCAATTTTATTTTTAAAATATATCAGTTAATAGACGAACCCGTTAACACACATTTGGTATTTGATGTTTTACAATCAAGTCGTAAAAATATTTTTTCGAGCACTCCATTGCTAACGCTGGCTAAACCTTATGAGATACATAGACATAATGTACTACGGAATTGTAGGATAACCCCAGCAACGCCGGGTACAAATCAGCTTTTTTGTTATAAAATGATTTTCAAATTTATTTTTCCTCATTATTTAGTCCTCCTTATTGGACCTCCTTCGTCCCGCTTTCCACATACCTCTCTACGCATACTGAGTAGTAACATGCAAGGAATGCAGCACCGTGTTATTTCGAAACCGTGTAAAAAGGGAGTCCAGTGTAATCATTTAGGTGCTGCTAATTAAAGTTTGCCTCCAGTTTCTGGTGTCTACGTAGTGACGCAAGAGAAGCTTTTAAGCTCTACGGTAGTCACATTTCGGTATTAATATTTCATGAAATTATAATCACTGTGCATTAGTATCTATTTTAATTATTTCATATTTTTTATCTACTCGTAAACTGCGGTTATTAGTTCACGCTGCATGTTTATCATGATAATTGCAAGTAGATGTATTTCCCAAATTATTTACGTTATATTGGACTGTCGCCTGACCATGACCAAACTGCATGGGCTATCAAAACGGTGGAGTCAATGAAAGTTATGCGTTTGGTATGTAGGGAGAAACAAAGGCGGGGCGCCGCTTGTGTAGATACGATTTGCAGTAGTATAGATGAACGATGTTGGCGACACGCGTTGTGCGCCTGGTTTCGTACTAATAATGGCTCATGGCTCCTCTCCCCTTTTCATTTTATATGGTTGCAATATTCCTAGCTATATATAATGTCGTATATTTGTGTTTACACAATTGAAAAAGAGTGTTTTAGATATAGGTTGGTTGAATGGCGTTCAACTTAGCACTTACAGTAATCGTTTTGAACAGGTAGTGCACGCACCTACGTGTTTTCTCAAGAGTCGCGTTTCTTCAGTTTCGCCTCGCCTCGTGCCTTGACGGTATTGTATCCCGGATATTGTTATTTCATACCGTTCATCAACATTTTTCGTACTTCAGCAAAATATTTTTTCTCTCTTTTTGGAGAACAAATAAAATTTGCACTCTTTCCAATTCACGTTTACGTCTCTCTCACTTTTCACAAAAATATTTAAAAACCTTGGTGTATAAATGTTCATATTAGATTTATTTCTGTTTGATTATGGTAAAAACTGCTTAACCTGTTTTATGTTGAACACATGAGAGTAAGAGTTGGATAAGTCATCAGATAATGCTAATAAGTATTACCTAATGATATTAGACATTTTCTTTCAAAATGTCTAATACTTAAAATATTATGTACTCGTAGAAGCAAAATATTGTAATTTTTTATGGGTTTTGGCATTAGATTCTAACTTTTACCATGACGTCAAAGCCTTGACCTTATTGGCAAAGACCAACGAAACTCGAACAAGAAAACAAGCAGTTATTCATTATAGCTAAAATAAGACGTGCTTGAGTTTGCCTTTGCTTACATAAAGCATCTTATCTTAAAATAGGTCATCCCATTATTGCCAACTACCGTAAAACATATACTTAGATACTATTATTTTACATACAACCTAACCTGTATAATAGCTGTACTATATTACACTATTCCCATTATTATATCTATTTCATTTAATCTTTTCTTTCTCCATTTAAATATTATTCTCATTTATATTATAAAACTTACAAAATTTTCTTTTAACCTCAAAGAAAAGATGTATTACTATTTAACCTTAGTATGTCTACCTGCGTGTGTACCTCCTACGTCTGTCTGTCTCGTTGCAGGAATTTCCTCGCGAGACGGGCATTGAAAATGAATTATGATTATTTAATTGAAGACAAAAGCGACTCAAACGAAAATTTGAAACAGATTCGGTCACACCTAAGAATCGAACCTAGGACCCCAGCCTTGCCGGAGCTTTTCTCTTGTAGACTTGTAGAAAAATCTACAGATATCGCACATTATTAAAATCGACACCATCTAGATTGCATTTAGTTCGGGAAGAATCTTTAAATTGTGCATATATCATTCATTTATCAATCATGCATATATATCAGCCAATAAAAATATGCGTCAAGAAAATGAAAATAATGTTGGTAGTTCTAAAGTAGAAGTATGATGCAGTTAAAACATGACCGAAGGGTATAGGGTCGAATTAGCTCAGTGGCAGAGCAAAGCCCCGGCAACGCTGAGATCCTAGGTTTAATTCCGAGATGCGGCGATTATATAATTTAAAAAAGTATAATTATCTTTGATCGTGATAAATACATCTCCAAATCTATACCATCGGACAACTAAGTGGGTATATGCAAAACCTCATAGATCACAATGCCGGGACACAGAATCAAATCAGCCTCCTATCTTGTATAAGAACCTCAAAATAATGTATTTTTATTTAGTTTTTTAAATTAACTAAAAAGTTTTAAGATATTTTAATAAATAAGAATAAAGTGGAAAAAAAACGAAACTTTTTTATAAAATACCATGCAAGTTAGGAGGCTGCTTTGAAGGAGTGTCCCGGCCTTGTGATCTAGGAGGTGTTGATATATGTCGATGTTCCATGCTTTATTGCAGATAATTAATTATTCCAACTTGAACTGTAAATATTTATGAATATGGAGCATGACTGATTTAATCCCTTAGTGACCATTGTGGACTTCCCAACATCCCTACACGTGTTCTTGTATCTGTAAATAGCCTGATTGCATGTTTTATTATAACGTAGATGTGAGCTTTGCATCATTTAAACTTACATGTACCTCAAATTTGTAATCCTATCCGTAATATATTTTGATGCATAATCGTTTTATGGAGAACACGAAGAAATAAATATTGCACAAGTGCATGTGTACGTGTAAACATGTACCTCGCGAACTTAGCCAATAATTGTACAAGTTTCGTAGTTTTATATCCACGACGATTGTGGAAATGTCACATGTGTTTATTACGATGGTAGAATTACGATCTAATTACTTGAACCGAGGGCTTACCTGTTGTAGGTACTATTTATAAGCGAATCGTTTTCTATAAGGCTTCTCTTTACCTCGCGACACACTTTCCTGCAGCTTAAATAATTAAATCACCAACTGGGTGCATAGATAGAAAATTACACCATAAACATGCCTTCTAGTTAGTTATCTGAAAACTTTAGATGTTTATTTGACATTGATTCTATTATAAAAATTTATCATTAAAAAAATCAGGTCTTCAATGTTCATTATTTCAAATAGATTCGTTGTATTTGAAAGTACTCGTATATAAAATTAGTTTTATGGGAACGTATCATTATTTGGCGACAGATAAAGCACTACGTGACCCAAAGAGTTGCATATAATATATTTTCATTTTCTCCTTCTCTCCGAGCAATCTCGTTTGCAATCATGGAGGTTCATAAATGTTTCTCCTTTGTTTGTCTCCAAAAGCTGCTCTAAAAAGAACGTATACCTATTTTGTAATGTACTACGAATACCGGACGGTGACTGGATTGAAAATGCGTCGGATAACCAGGTGTCGTCGTGAGTTCAATTCCTCTGCTGGGCAAGTCCTCCATCATTAGACAAGCAACATATTTCGCTTTTAGTGATAGTAATAGGAGTTAAAAAATATATTGTTAGGTTATTCGTAATCCTGATATGTTAGTCTTTCTTTTTTATAAAAATCTCATTATTAGCACAGTTTTTATGAACACAGTATAGCTACCAACTGTAAGTACCAAGTGCAGGCTGCATTCAACTTAGTATAGGATATGTTGGTTTTCTTCTGCTCTAAAGCTCGTCGCGTCGTGTTGCTCGTACTCAACTGTTGCGCTTTTCAATATTCATTTTATTATGAAAATGTTCATCCAGCAATTCAAGTGCTTAATAAATATTTAAATGAATAATAATTGTATGTCTGAGTTTTAGTTGTACCTATTTATTGAATTTTAAACTTATTGGTCAGTGGTTAGTGAGTGGAAATCTTATGTTAAAATAACTATGTGGTTAAAATAAATAATTTAATATAAAACAATAACAGTTATTGTTAAGTTACTAAGTTACAAAATACGAACAAATAAATAATCTACTAAAAATATATTGTAATTTTCTTTTTTTTTAAACGTGTCAATGAATACTACATTAGACGGCAATATAAAGAGGCCAATCTGCCAGCCCTCTCCAACAATCATGGATAAAATGTACCTATTTGAAAATGGTAACATTTAATTTCTTTCTATTTGTAATCTATATCAATACTGATTTTGTGTAACTCTGGTCAAACGATAGAGTACCTACCTATATGATATTTAATATTTTAACGGAAAATTATTTTAACTGTAATTTTGTCCTTCCCCTCCCAACTACTTTCAGCCTCACTTGGGGATGCCGTAGTCTCACTGGCTCCAGACGGTTGGGAGAAGTTGGTACTCTTGCGCGGTATTCACATAAAAAAAAAATAAAAAAAACTGTCACGCCGTTTCCTGCAGCGGTAGGCAGAGGGGATAGACCACAGCCACAAAACTCTGTCCCATAATTATTTAGCTATCGGATAATCCGGAAGTTTAGGGCGGAACTCGCCTTCCTCGATCCATATAATGCATACGTCAGCGATGGCTTATCACAAGCCCGTGATGAAATAATATAGGGTCAATTGGTAATTTAATCATAATATACCTACGTGTATTTAAAGATTATTCGAAGGAAACGCCGCGGGCTTCAATGTATTTACTAGGAGAGTATTAGTGGTTAAATCCGAGAGCTCACCAACGTAATATCGATGCCTTTCCGCTTAAGGGACGATCCGCTGTGACGGATTTTTTTTCCAAAGGTTTTCACGCTTTTCAATAGGCGACTGAAAAGGGAATGGGAATAATCCTCCTTCAAGGTTTTTTTCTCGAGATCTTTCACGCGAAAAAACCACTTCCTTATTATGGGTGTGGACATGAATACTAACCAGTAGTTCTGTGAACAGTAGACCTCGCATCCAAAAAAGTATGTTTCTAATTTTCTCTTATTTAATAATCAAAATCAAAATTCATAAGAAATCCAAATATTTGTAAATATCTACTTACTTAATTATAAAACCGTCTATTTTAGTAAAAACTTTTATTTGAAATCAGGAATTATAAAATTTGTTAGTAATTAATAATTTGTTTAAAAAAAACGTCACTTTCTAAATAACAATTAGTTTTAGTAAATTTAGGCAGATAGGTACCATAATATTGAAAAAATACGAATAAGAGAGTTCGAATTTACCCAACGAGTTCACGTTAGAAAAAATAATGTTTACTGCAACATTAAAACGGCCACCATCTTGAAATGGAAAAAACCTACAAACAAATTTACAGACAGACAAAATGCGAAACGGTCGAGTTAAAACAGGACTTCGCTACGTTCAGTCATCTAGCTAAGGAGAGGATTGAATACTACTGTCATTCATATTCACACATCTTTTTAAACATTAATTCCTATGTTATTCTTGTATACTCTTGGCGTGACCTTGCTCAAGTATTCTCTAACTTGTTCGATCATCCACTTGCATGTCATGCGTGTTCTCCTGAGCTTCATTTGTTCGTCCTCCGCTCTTCTGGTCCTAACCACCTAAGCGTCCCTTTATTTATCTTGTTATTTGTCTACTTTATTTGTTACAGTTTTTTCACGTTAATGGTGATATTATGGACTCGTATATCTATTTACATAATTAAGAGTGTCTGTGGCGGGTGGGCGTGAATCTGATTTTTATATAAATCTAGTTTAATCCCGAGAGTTGATGAAATATTGCACACTTGACATTCAAAACAAGAGGAAGGTCACTGTGTACAAGACGTTTCGGAAAACTACCCACTTATCTTTCTCCTTAAAGCAGAATGTTGATACTTCTTGATGTAATTTTGCATAATTGACGTTCAAAATAAGAGGAAAATTACTGTCTAAATCTCATTTCGAAAAACTTTGCGTAAAGCCCGGGCATCGCCGGGGACCTAAGCTAGTTTACTATAAAATGAACCACAAATCGGAAAAAAAAAAACATCGCATCGCGAAAACCATATAACTAATAATATACAATGGATGGCCGACGAAAATAATAATTCAACTTTAAATACTATTTTTTTAAATATAATTCTATTTCGTTGTAAACTTCTTAATGGCAATCCGTGTTATGGTTTTTTGTTTTCCTTTTTATAATGATTGAATATGCTTACTTCTTGCCTATTAAGAGTCGTTAACGAAAAATCATTTTAAAATGTATATATTTTCATTTATAAACTATAAACAAGCTATAATATCCGCTCTTAACTCGTTAAACCACTACCAAATGACACTGTAAAGCTTTCACAGCTACAATTTGATTACCAGCTTTATTATATTCCTGTCTCCATTCACTGTGCATTCGCCTTGTATTCTTTCAGCATATTCAATTAGATCCGCAGCTTTCCAATTTTCTTTTCAATCAGAGACCCCTTTCAAGTGTATGTCGCCTCTCATATAGCCGGGGGTGGCGTAGTCCCGTGTGCATATTCATCCCCTAGCTTTGTGGGTCAATCTAATTATGAGCTGTTTGATTTGACTGCAGCACGAGGCTGTTTGAATAGGTGCGAGTATCTCTGGTTCCAAGTGTCCCCGTCATGGAGCCCGTAAAGCTGTGACTTATTACGTGTTTACAGGCACTTGCTTTGTGCATTGGCGTGGCGCAGTGATGCAATATTGCACTTTTTCCGATCGCGTGCTGATGAAGACTTTTGGATTTTCATCGAGGTGAATTTAGCATGTTTTATGTTGCGGTATTCATTACACGGATTACTATTAAGTCATTTAATATGTGTACCTATTTAGGCATTCATTGTGGTTGGATTAGCTTTGTAGTAATGACGTAACTTAATATTTATGATGCGGCGATGGGAGTTATTTCCAGTGTGTACGATTTTATTAATGTTTTTTATCCTCATTCATTTTGATTGTCTGCAAAAATACAGAAAGTTTAGTGTTTTGTATCATTTCTTCGTACTTTCGGTCGCAAATTAAATTAAATTAAAGCATTTTTTTTATATTGTTTTGGAAAACGAGATGTCATTGCTAGGACTATTAACTTGTAGTGAAGTGTACAACTTTCAATGTAATAGCACTACCCATATTATCATTATAATGTGTACCTTCTTTTTACTAACATATTAGGGGGATTATCCAGGAACTCTCTTGTGTCAACGGAAAATTTTTTCGATTCTGATTAATGTCAACCGACTGATGTAATTTCATCGTTTTTTTTAAATTTATTTTAATAATAAAATATGATTGTACTCGTATGTAAATGTTTTTTTACAGAAATGCTCCCTGTCTTTTGTGTTCTCAATAAACCTTGCACATTTATAAGTGATTTCCTGCATTTTTTTAATAAATAGTATAAAATAAAGTCGCTATCCGCGTCTGTCTGTTTGTGCGCTCAGTTCTTCTAAACTACGCAACGGATTTTGATAGGGTTTTCACTATCATTTAGAGAATTTTTTCCGGAAGGTTTACATATATAATACTTGCATATTATATTTATAAAAAGTAGAGAAAATTCGATGTTTTATATTCAAGTCGTAAAAATATATTTTCGGGCACTGCATTATTAACGCTAGCTAAACCTTATGAAATACATCAAAATAATGTACTACGGATTACAAATTGTATATCTTAAAAATCCCTACAGAAAAGTCCGTTATGGTATATGTCTATGTCCAAAGGATGACCCCCAGCAACGCCGGGTACACGTCAACTAGTCCTTCAACAAAATAATATATTAGGTTTTAAATTGGTAATTTATTTTTAATTTTGTCCTGTAACACATTTAAGCAACTAGGTATCACGTAGTGTAGCGTTCTTTATCCATATTTGTTTATAAGCTTAGGTACCTACCGTTAATCCTTCATTGACTCTCCGAGTACCGACGCAGTTCTCCATCCACCAGATTATTCTATTTTCGTAATAACTTATTGTTTGCAAAATGAGGCTTTTGAAAATTGTACTGTCTTACCAGATAATGTGTTCATATATTTGTAAAAATGGTGTATGATATACCATAAGTAGTTCCCCAGAATAGCTCAGAGATTTTTTCGATCAAACATACGGATACAGCGGCATTCTGGAGGTTAAACGTAAAACAAATAAGTTATGCGTGATCCAGCCTCTTTATGCATTGGGATATTAATGTACTCAAATATAATTTTCTATCACAGAATTGCTCTTACTAAAGGAATTTCGATCAAATTGATCAATGTATCGAATATTATGCCTTCGTTCGTATAAACTTTTATGAACTAATAATTTAACTACTGTCTTTGTACTGATTGAAAATGGTTGATATTTATTCTACAGGTAGGTATTCTTTTTACAGATACTTCTATTTGTGAGACTGAATGCTGTAGAAATGAGATCCTGAGGCGTATGTGCGGTAAAACCGTGTATGATCGTGTGAGAAATGATAGATCTGCAAAGAGTGCAATGCTGATGTAAGCGTAATGAGTAAGATTAAGAAAGGGACGCTTAGATGGTTTGGGCATGTAGAGCGAATGAGCTATGAAAGGAGTGTAAGGAGAATATATAATACTAATGTGAATGATAGAGGAAATCGGGGACGCTCAGGGAGGATATAACACGATCACGTGAATCAGATACTTGAGTCGGGCCATATCAAGAGTCAGAATAATAGAAGAATATATATGACACGATGTATGAATGTGAATGAGGCAAGAAGTGTGTGCCAATACCGAGTTGTTTGGCGGTCCGTCCTCTCTGACTACCCCTGCGGAGAAACGGCGTGATGATTACTTAGTTAGTCTACTTGTGGATCTTCAGCGATATTTTTATCATATGTAAAGGTCTCCATAATACTATAAAGCGCAATATCCACCGGAAACGAAGCTAAGCTAAGCTAATACTAACATAGTTTAGCTTAATTTGCATCGCATCGAGTCTGTTTCATACTTTCATACACGCTTGTGGTGGAAACGAAAGAATGAAAAATACTCAACTAAGTTAGTACTAGCATAGCTTCGTTCGCGTTGGATGTCGTGCTTAAGTCTCTGTGTGTTCTGCGATTACAAGTTTACATAGCGCACTCATAAATAATTTGTCTAGTAATTTATTACATATACCGATGTGACACCGAAATGAATTGTTCTAAGCCAAGGTCACCTCTTATCGCTTACAGAATAATATCGTACAGTATATTATAATACTACGTATTGGTGTTAGAGAGACGCACTCGACGCTATATTACGGGTATTGATAAGCAACATCATGAGAGAGTCGCCCACATTTACCTTATATGGTCATGTTTCTGATAGCTAGGTACTCTGGTAATTTATATTTTCGGGTAGCGTCACTATTAATTTGCTTACATTGTTTTGGATTAAGAATTTGATATCACCAAAATGCTTGGAATAAATATTATCAATTGTTTATCTCTGGTATTTAAGTTATTAACGAGATTATCAATAATAATGTCGATGCAGGAAATTATAATAAAAAATCCGGACATGACGAATGTATTATTTTTTTTTGTAAGCGTCAAGAATCTTTTTATTTTTATTTATTTATTTATTGGATGATTTGTATAGCGCCGCTTTTGTGAGATATCACCTCAGGGGCGCTTTACAGTTAATGCAGATATTACAAAAATATATATATATATATTACAAATTGAAATTGAAATTAAGTTAAATAAAATGAAGTACAGAAACAGGTGACTCGAAGATGGAGAATCTGCTGCAAGAATCCTAGGTGGTGAGGAAACTGGACCAGCTGCTGCAGCGAGAAAGTGCACCGCGTCCACCAACAGTGCCAGCACGAGGTTCGTCATCCGTCCAGGTATGTGTCTGCTGCTAATAGAGCGCTGACACAAAGTCCTCTCATGGATTCCAGACCTTGGCAGCACCGCTGTGACATTAGACGAAGATAGAGGATGTAGACTCTGCAGCAAGAATCCTAGGTGGTGAGGAAACTGGACCAGCTGCTGCAGCGAGAAAGTGCACCGCGTCCACCAACAGTGCCAGCACGAGGTTCGTCATCCGTCCAGGTATGTGTCTGCTGCTAATAGAGCGCTGACACAATGTCCTCTCATGGATTCCAGACCTTGGCAGCACCGCTGTGACATTCGACGAAGATAGAGGATGGAGACTCTGCAGCAAGAATCCTAGGTGGTGAGGAAACTGGACCAGCTGCTGCAGCGAGAGAGTGCACCGCGTCCACCAACAGTGCCAGCACGAGGTTCGTCATCCGTCCAGGTATGTGTCTGCTGCTAATAGAGCGCTGACACAATGTCTTCTCATGGATTCCAGACCTTGGCAGCACCGCTGTGACATTCGACGAAGATAGAGGATGGAGACTCTGCAGCAAGAATCCTAGGTGGTGAGGAAACTGGACCAGCTGCTGCAGCGAGAGAGTGCACCGCGTCCACCAACAGTGCCAGCACGAGGTTCGTCATCCGTCCAGGTATGTGTCTGAGGCTAATTAAGCGCTGTCACAGTATCCTCACATAGATAACAAACCTTGGCAGCACCGCTGTGACGTTCGGCAAGTCCATCTCCTTGTACACTTGTTCCTGGTGATTATGTTAGTGGTGCATTGTCCCGCAATAAAAGGCGACGGTTGGGATAATAAATTACCCTGGGCACTTGTTAGGGCTTCCAAGAATTCCATTGAAAACATCTGGCGTACCTACAGTTACCGATTCTCGTCCCAAGTTCAACTTCATCGAATTTAGAATTTTAGAATTTTCGATTATTCATTTTTAACACACTGCACTCTAATCACATTACTATAAAGTTCTGATTACTAATTGGTAAGTTAATTTAAAATGTTGATTCACTGATTTTTAAAATAATTTCAAAGGGATGTTGCCTCGTTTCCCTTGAAAATACTAAAAAAAACACAAAGCGGTTGGAAGACGGCATGACGCGTCCAGCTGCCACAAAGGGCGCTAACTATACTATTTATTTTATTTTATCAATCGGAATTTAGATATACATTATTGCCTTGTTGTGACTCTGTAGAAATGAGATCCCTGGGGCATATATGTGGTAAAACCATGTATGATCGTGTGGGAAATGTGGAGATCCGCAAAGAATGCTAGTCTGATGTAAGCGTAATGAGTAAGATTAAGAAATGGACGCTTAGATGGTTTGGGCATGTAGAGCGAATGAACGAATGTAAGAAGTCGGGGACGCCCGAGGAAGACATGGCACGTTCAAGTGAATCAGATACTTAACCCTTTAATTATTAGAAGACCAAATTTGACCCCAAACATCATACGAATTTGGGTTCCTGATATTTAAAGGGTTAAGTCGTACCATGTCAAGAGTCAGAATAATAGATGAGCGTGTATGAGACGATGTATAAATGCGAATGAGGCAAAGAGTGTGCCAAGTCCGAGTTGTTTGGTGGTCCATCCTCTGCCTACCCCTGTGGAAAACGCCGTGGAGTTCTGGCATCATTTTTAAAATTATTTTTTTTTTCGTGAAACCGCACAAGAGTCGTAACTGCTCCCAACCGTCTGGAGCCAGTGAGACTATGGCATCCCCGATTGGGGTATGTTGTGAGGCTGAAGGTAGTGGGGAGGAGAAGGAGATGGGGAAGATACCAGGTAGAGAAGTACCTGGCTATTCAGATCTGGTCACCAAACACGGCCAAAGCCATTTCAAGCAACGTTTCGATTCTGAATGGTGGTCTTAAACCAGGGTGATACTGAGAGTATTTTTCACTCTGTAACTTACCCCAATTGTACTACATATTATTTTAAAAGAGTAAATTGTGAAATAACACAAATTAATCAAATAAAATTTAGTTGCGCATGCCGGGATTTGAACCCGCGATCTCTGGCTTGCTAGTCGAGAGCCTTACTCGCCTTATTTCTAGATCAACTCAACTATTGTCAACACGCATATAGAAATATACATGTAGTTTATAAATTCCATTTTACTCTAAAAAATGTGGGCGTACGTGATGTCAACGTAGTATCTTGTATTTTTCGTTTTCATACAAGACATGTGAGAAGTAGACGACGAGTGTAGATGACATGTGTACGACCTCCCTCTGGGACTACTGTATTTTCAAAATGAACAATCTTCACGATTTTCAAATTAATTCGTTAATATTTATGACTAACTGAGGTCCACTGCGAGTATTTCCATTTAAGGCGATGCACTACGTCGTGTAATATTTAAAATTGAGCCGCTATCAATAACAACCCTTGAGTAGATGGCGATAAGGTTTAAATTTCCACTTAACACCATCCGCCTATTTTGATTTATGCAAGAAAAAAACATGGCCAAAAATGCCTTTTATTTTATTTTGTGGATGTTCAGGCATAAATATTTAATTTTTATCCTATCATTTTATAAATAACTTAATTTTCCACATCATACAATAAAATCATAACCGAAAATGGGTTCGTAAGTAGGAGATTTTGAACTTTAAAGCAGTTTTCCTAGGCCTATACATTATTTTTTTTGGGCTTATAAAAATACTTAAGATATAAAAAATACTCGATTATTTCAAAGGTCAGGATGTATTCTACTCGCAGTATTTAATTAAAGCATCTGAAACATTTCTAGGCGACAATTTTCGAAACCAAAAACACATGATTTTGCATTACTACGTATGGCATTGCCTTAAGATCTACAGATATTTTCCTCGTTTTCCAACAAAATGTATTATTACTAAAAATATTTTGTGGGCAAAAAGCATCAAAATTCTTCTTTGAGGGGTGGATAAAAGTGATGAGGTGGTTATTGGAAATCTCATGTAGACAGTAACCTTCTTTTTCCACCTTGACCAGTACAATTACATCAATGAGGCCACCAAAAGAGATGTTATGATATTGACTGTATACCTAGTTGTTTTTTTTAAATAATAATATTGTTTTTTTTTTTGTTACAGTAGCGACCCCTGGTCGTGTGATGGTGCAAAACGACGGGTCAGGGGGCGGTGGCGCCACGGGGAATGGGGCAGGGGAAGGGGGAGGGCTGATCGCTCCCCGCCGTCTAGTCAACCCCTGCCTCGAGTCCAGCCCCCGCCAGGACCTGCACAGGGAGCTGCTCTTCAACCAGAAGATGTGAGTTATCTACCCTTAATTAAAACCTAATCTGACTTATCCCAACCTAATTTACACATACTCCTTTTTATTTATTTGGCGCTGAGAATGCTAAAACAAAATGTCATAATCAGTTGACAGCGTTGCATTGTGTTGAATTATTTTCGATTGTTGTTACTGATATTATCATTTATTTCCTACTGTTGATGTAAATTTTTTACTGTAGGACTGTTATTTACAGTGGCTAATTACATCCAAGGTGTTGAGGTGTATAGTCCGCTAACTTCGGGAATTGATTCTACATGATGGTACGAGTAAAAAAGATAATATATATGTAATTTTATTAGAAATTCCAACGTTTTAAAGCAGTTTACAGGTAAATTGTTTGTATAAAAAAAATATATTTTAATGAGAAAAAACAATGTAATTTTTAAAAAAATATTGAAATTTTTTATTTCTACCATTGTGTATTATCACCTCCCTTGTTGATACCCAATACCCCGTGGCGCCCTGTACATTTTGTTAAAGTGCTAATGTGGGCGTGCAGGTAGAGAATAACATGCTCTTTGATTGTACCGTTTGAGTTTGTTTGGCGGCTGTATATCATACTCTTCGGATGAGGCTGCGGAGTGGAGGTGAAGCTATAGTTGAAGAGTCGCAAGTGCCTATGAATAAAGCCGCGGTCTGCTGACCTCTGGCCTGACCTAACTTGTCCATACCTAATCTAATCCAACCCATTCCTAACCTAACCTTACTCAACTAAATCTGCAAGTGGATGGGACTAAATACGCTTTGCTAGTTTATCAACACCTTTGTGGAGGCCGGTGTCCCAAATCTTATTGTACCCGGGTAATGTCCGGGTCTTATTCCTATACGGTCTTAGTTTCATGTTTTGTCTTTTACTTATCAAAACCTAATCAAATTAGTGATTTCATAAAGTTTTCAGTAAAGAATGATGTGTTTCTAATGTAATGTGTTTCTCCTTCCAGTGGAAAGAATGTCTTGAATCAGAAGAGTGAGCTGGAGCGAGCCCTCTCCAAACACAAGGAGAAACAGGTCATCAGCCAGCAAGAAAAAGAACATAAGAAGGCCCCAGGTAAATATTTCTAATGCAATTAGTGCCTTAAATTGCTTCTTAACCCTTTAAACCCTCAAACTTGAAAACCAGCCTGAAGTGACGTGTATACCCAAAAGCAACTTATACCCATTTGACATTAGTACCCCAAGGCCCCATTATTATTTTGTAAATGTAGGAGATACTTTTGTCTCACCAACCCCGACACCACGAGTGGGTAGCACTTTTTTTAAGGTTAGGTTAAGTCCCAGGGTTAAGAATGTCAAAAGTTTATGAGATTTAGAAATATGAAAGCATTATATCGGTCCTATGCAGACAAAACTTACCTGAAAACTTGTTGATTTTTGTCTGATCTGAGGGACAGTATGGTAATATGATTTTGAAGATTCACTCAAATAGTTATATAAAAAATCGTCGTTATCACTAAGTTAAAGTTTCTGCAGTTTGAGTTCCTCAAATGTAAATAAGTAACTATTAAAATGTATGTTCTAATCATTCTATTATTTCATATTTGCAGAACTCGAAAGGGCCATTGCAGAGCGAGCGAAGCGATTAGAGGAGTCCATGAATAACAAGAACGAGTCTGACAAGATCGAAGCAGCCGTCAATCCCCAGTATATAGAAGCCAGAAATCGCTTGAGACATGCCAAGTGAATTCTCCTCACCACGGAGGTTCTTAGATTAAGTCGCCAACAACAAAATGTCGAACAAAGTATTATTTATAATGGCACCGTTGCTTCAAAAGGCTTTTGTGCTCATTGGATGTGCATTTTAACCACAAAATCTGTTATCGATCAATAAACCCATTCGTTATCAACAATTATTACAGAAGGAGGACAAAAGAATTTCTTCATTTAAAATGATGCATGCTTTTATTTAAGATTTCCATTTTATTTTGACAAATTATCGAATTTTATTATTTTATAATCTCTCTTTTTAATGTAATAACAATAATTAAACCTTTATTTATCTATAGACAATTATTATAAATTAATCATAAATTGCTAGCTTGAATTGCTCTGATGAACCCAATGACCAGAATCATTAATCTTTAGAATTTAAAACAAGATAACCGCTAAACGTTTATCAACACAAAATGTATATTTATATTTATTATTACTCTTTCTAGAAACAGTTCTTTCAGATCTTAAATAAGTAAAGCCCGGAGCAGAATATCTGTTTGCAATTGATGAATATAATCCAAATTGTGCCATTATTATCACCAAGACACCCAGGCCTCAATCTGGCCCACTCTAACTTGGCAGATATTATTGCTTGTCACAGTATAAAAGACGACAATTATTTTCTTATCAATTTAAATCATTGACACAGTTTTATGTTCACCCCATGTTGACTTATCTCATTGTATATAAGTAGTTGTAAGTGTAATTTTAGTATAAGTTTAAAATCATTCATCATCATCATAAATTGTTCAAGCAATCTAGTGGAATTCTAAGGAATTTAATAACCACGTTAGCACTAGTCTTTTAGTGACTGCGTAAATAGGAGATGTTGAAGAAATCTGTAATTTTGTTTTATTACTATAATTAATGAAATGAGAGGTATAAAAGCAAAACCGACACAGTCCAAAGTAAAACATTCAGCATTAAAAAAAAAACTATTTGCATGTTTCCCTTACACTGTTTGGGTGATTTTTTTTTAAATTGCAAACTCATGCACGTTTTTTTAGATTTGTATTTTCAAATCTTTAATTTTTTAATTTGTTTCTACTCTAAAAACAAATGTATTTTGAATAGCGGAGGTTTTGTAGTTCAACTCAGCTTATTTGTATTTTTGATCCTGAACATTTGTTAGAATTGCAGTTTTGCACTTCAAGCAGCACGGCGGTCGTGTTGGATTTGCGAAGTACTTACTTGTTTTCTGGCTCGTGATTGGTGCACTTCGAGAGTGGCGCTTTTAAACCTCACCAAAAGTGGAAAAGAGGTCGTTTTGCATTTGACCACCGTTTTAAAATGTCTTCGAGGCGTTTTTGCTTTGGTTTAAAGATTGTATAGTGTAGAGAGTGAAATACAGATTACTAATCATTAGGTCAAAATGAACAAAGTGTGGAAAGTGGAGGTTTTGATTTTATACACCTCATATGTACTATTAATCTTGAGCTTGTAACGTGCCACACAAATACCTTTCACAATATTAAAACGTGAAGTTTTCACATAAATATATAATATGTATATATACCTTTCTTATTGTGTTCATCTCTTTTTTCATGTCGAAATAGACCATTATAAAACTCTATGATGAAGAAGTACTTATAGATATTTAAAAAAAACTTCTCAGTTCAACATTGCCAATGCATTATTAACACAAATTTATTCAAATTGAATTGTTGAATTTCACAATATTTTATTAGTATATACATAAATTATTTCTCAACTGTTATCCTTATAATATTTAAACAATTAAATGACAGTCCTGTTGATGTTAACTGATAAAAATCTATAAAAATTTTTTTTTCAAATCGATGCGTCCTACATATTGTAACTACTCTTTCTTTAAATCTGTTAGTTTACAGGAGCAATCTATGAAGTTATGTTTTATTATTTAATATTAATGAGTCATTCCCCCTGAACAGGTTAAAAAGTGTTTAAAAAAAGTCACTTCTGTGGACCACAAAATATTGATTATTTCGGAAAGTTTTAATGATTTTCAAATGAAACTTTAAACTTATATAGTTCTTTAGTAATGCCACAACTTAAAGCCACTTATGCTAATAAAACACTTATAATCTTCCCGGGGGATTTAACCTTTTAACAAATATTAAGCATTCTTTAAAAACTTCATAGTTTGTGTAGGTACTATAAAAAGACTCTTAGATTGAGTACCTACTTTACTTTAGGGTGTATCGCTAATAGCTAATTAAATTTAATGAACCTTCTTAAAAACAAACTAAACAACCCGCATGGAGCTAGATTCTTTATTAAAGTTAGTTTCCTATTTGTCAACCCTCTGTAATGTGCAGTGTGCGCAGTGTAGCATTCTAAATCTCCCGATTGCTCATTGGTTATTCAATTCGTCATGTTCGATATGAATCATTTAAAATGTCAAAAGTATATTTTTACAAGTCTAACATTGTAGAGATACCTCGTAGAAACAATAATAATTAAGGTAGTGATTTTATGTCAATGTGGAGCACTATATATTTTTGTAATACTTTGAACGTAGTAGGCACCCACCTGATGTATCCTGTACGGCCACAGTCGTGCGTTGTTGGACCTGTATTGTGCAATTCGACTGAAAATATGTGATTATTACAGAAAGATTTCATTACCTAAAACTTATTTTACTAATGAGCTTGATCAATCAAGTTATTTCTAGGTGTGTAGTGATATCCATTCTTGTCGAGCTTTTAATCCACTTTAATTTTTGTATTCTTCTGAGAAGTTTAGTCAAAAAGAAATTCTAGCTTTGGAAATGTTATGAAAAGAGATAACTTTCGCCATACCTTGCTTCATCGAAAATGCTGTTATTTTATTATTTTTAACTTCGACCGGTGGCACTTAAGGCAACCGGAATATAAACAAATAATTTAAGTTTAATAGACTTGCTGATTTTCGTGGACCTTACGGAGATCACCTCGTATGCGTTTGTGCAAATTCGTCAGTGAGATTGAACAATCTCAATGATGTAATGATTTACCTTATATTGTATAATTCCTGATTTAGTTATTAACTTTTGTGTAATGCGTCTGTAAGAATATTTAAAAGTAAAATAAAAATGTGTTTAAATTAGATAATTCTTTTTTTATGATTTGCACCTCGTCCAATTGAATTTATGAAACCTGCAGGGCTTTGAAGTTGTGTAGTTAAAAATGCGCCTGATGTATTTCATGTTTGCTAATTTCATAACTCTGGAGATGTGCACTTTGCATAATCACATATTAACAGGCGTTGCACTTTGCCAATGGAGTATCTACAATTTGCGTGGATTGCGAGATCTCTCTTTGGCAGGCGCCAAATATGTATCTGGTGTATTTCTAGTTTGCAAACTTCAAAGCTCTGGAGCTATTACACTTATCAGAAATAGAATTTGAAAGGTGTCACGCCTTGCCAATAGAATATTTGCAATCTGCGTAGCTTGTGTAGATTGCAGAAGCTTCATTCTTCGGGCGCAAAAAATGCACCTGGCAGAGTTCTAGTTTGGAAACATCACAGCTCACGAGCTACGCACATTTGCTGGATCGTTTTTAAGGGGTTATATACAGTTAGAATTTTCAAAAAAACGTTTTTTTTTTAATTTCATTTTCGTAATGAACATTTATTTAAGTACACACACAGAAAATTTCAAGTCAATCCGGCTATTATTTTCGAAGTTACATGCATATTTGTAAAGACGTGTCAGAGCGGAGACGGTGACTCCAAAACCTGTTCGGGGGTTTTAAAAGTTGCACCTTACGGCGATCAAGAAGTTATGAAGAAAGAATGTATTGGACACGTACAGAAGAGAATGGTCACGAGACACCGAGATTGTGTGAATAAAAATGTGGAAAAAGTTCATAATAAAAATGAAAAAAAAACATAAAAAAAACTTTTGGTGGAAAAGGCAAACTTAGTGGTGAAATTATCGACAAGTTGACAGTTTATTATGGCTTAGCAATTAGGAGAAATTGTGATTCCGTCGAAAAAATGTATAATGCTATCTGGGCCACATATTATCATTATTGCTCAACGGACAAAAACCTCAACACGAGAAGTGCCCGATCGGACCAGAGTCATGGTGCAGTTGGCAACAGGCAGTAGCTGCCAATGAATTATCCACTTTCAAGCATCATCATCCGTCATTACCACAAGATTTTGCTGAGGCTTTACTTCCCATTTATACAGATCTCAGCAATGAGAAATTATTAGTAAGATATGTGGGTGGTTTCACCCAAAACAACAACGAGAGGTACAATCAACTGATATGGAAAAATCTCTCCACAAATAGTTCAAGCCGGTTCCAAAACTGTAGCAACGGCTGCATACATGCTCCTGGCATATTTAATGAAGGTACAACATTTTTTTTATTTTTTTTTTTTATTATATTAATATAGATCATATGGGTTACATTAATACATACATATTTTGCAAAATATAATATTAAGGTTCATAATTGGTCATGTATACCTTATCAGAAAAGAGGAGCTCTTGTGCCTGATAAGGGAGCCACGATTCTTACTTAGATTCAATGTTATAATATTATGTTATGTGTAAAATATATAATAATATATATATATATTTTTTTTTTAATATAAGTTTTTTTGGAAAAAAAGTTTGATTTTATTTATTTGTTCTTGTTGGTTCGTAATACAGCGCAATTCAGAAGGGAGATGATTGTAGTTTTTTATGGCTTGGTAAATATAATGGTTTTGCATTTGAGTTGTTTTAAAGATTGGCGTAAAAAATTGATTTTCATTTCTCATGAGTTTGTAAAATTCTTGATATTCTGTGTTATTTTTTTCTTTACACATTTTTATAATGGAAGTTTGCTTAAATATATCATAAATATTTGGTACTGGAAACAATTTAAAAAGCAATTTTGTTGGGAAAGTAGAGTTTTTTTTAAGTAAGTATTATTTTTATAATAATTTTTTGCGAGACTTTTACTGAGTTTAGATTGTTTTTATAAGATCCTCCCCAACCTATGATTCCGTAAATAAGCAGGGAGTGGACAAGAGCATAATATACATTTTTTAGTATTTTCACATTTAAAATATTTCTTAACCTAACAAATATATATATATATATATATATATATATATATATATATATATATATATATATATATATATTTCTTTATTCTCTTTACTAACTCCGTAATATGGCTTTTCCATTTCAGATTTTCATCGATGATCACACCAAGATATTTAATTTCAGAAGAAGAGTTGATTACAGTACAAATAGGATTAAGTAGTTTACAGTTGACATTGTCACAATTTTCATCATGGATTATGATATTTACTTTGTGTTTAGGTATTTTTTGTAGTGAAAATAATACATATGTTGTTTTTTTAGCATTAAGTGTGAGTAGGTTATTATCAAACCATGATTTTAAGATATTAATACTTACATTCATTTGCAAGTTTGTTAAATAATTCCCATGTTTGACCTTTTGTTAATAAAACAGTATCATCATTATTATATTACATGAATGCAATAGGGGTTTTACTTGGGCCCAAAGCGCATTCATACGCCGAAAGAGAGAATAAACAGCGCGTGTCCGTCTCCGACCGCAGAGCACATGATAGCACACGAGAGGGAAGAATGGTCCGCAGACAACACCAACTCGAGTTAATAGAAGCTGCCGAAAGGGCGGAGGGTGTATTATATGGCCCTGGAATAGACGACTTGATGTAAGTTGTAAAAATATATTTTTTAATCTATGTAAAGTGCTTTTCAAACTTTAAACGCGTTTTTCTCAAAACTGTGTTTTGAAAGTCGGTGACCAAGATTACTCAAAAACGGCTCAACCGATCAGTCTCAAATTTTAACACAAGCTTTTTAAGTATATTTTAGAGTTATTAATCGAAGGCCTGTTCTCACCGATAAATATATTTTTTTTTATAAACAATATTAGGCCAAAATTTTGGTTAAAAGTTGTTTTAATTTTTGGAAAGCCGCTATTTTGTCAAAAAAAATTATTTGGCTTTGTCCTTCGAAAAATTAGAGGAATATTTATTATTATAAAGAAACCCGTTTGGATTTTTCATTTTAGATGATCCAGTCCAGAGATATGATGGTCACCGCAAGATACCTTTTTTTAGAGGAGCTTCTGGAGATCAGCTATAGCAGCTTTCAAAATTATTATTTTTACAAATAAAAATTCTTAAAATACTG
Organism: Hesperophylax magnus; assembly: GCA_026573805.1. Lineage (NCBI taxonomy): Eukaryota > Metazoa > Arthropoda > Insecta > Trichoptera > Limnephilidae > Hesperophylax > Hesperophylax magnus. The sequence goes on from JAIUSX010000002.1 coordinate 3,465,811, forward strand.
TTTAAAGTTACCATTATGTGTACGAATTTTTACTTAAAAAAATTCTTGAAAAATCCCTTTTTTTGGGCCTCCTGACTGTCCATAACCCCTTAAAATGCGTTGCGCCTTGCCAATAGAATATCCGCAATGTGCACAGCTCTGGAGCTACGAACATTGGAGAGTATAGTTTTTAAAAAGGCGTTGCAGAACATCCGCCATCTGCGTAGCTTTAAAGTTGTGTAGATTGCGTCATGTTTCTTCGGCAGGCGTCCAGAATTTGGATAGTATTTTTAATTTTGCTTTAAATATCCATTCGTATTACAAGTATTCGTTGATAAAAAAAACTATTCTTGCAGTTATATTATTTATAATCCCTTTTTTGAAAGTTTTTTTTTCATATGAATACCGCACAAGGGCACCAACAGCTCTCTGCTAATCTGAGCCCTTGAGACTACGGAATACCAAATTGGAGCGGATACCTTGGCTTTCAGGGGGCAGCGTGTATTGTGTGGTGTATGTGGCAACAAAATATCACACAACTATTTTCTTTGTGTATCAAAATATTATACTGTTTCCAGGCTGGATTTAAGCCTAGGCACAGGGTCGGAACGCAATTCGATCAGTCCGCTCCGGGCGCCAACTTTCCGAGGCGCCAAGGCGCCGATAATCCCTAAAACCCTTGAGATTGTTTTTCATTAAAACGGCGCTACAGGACAATACAATAGAAAAATAGCTTCTCCGAATTTGTCAACCATCTCATTGAAACAGACCTCAAATTTAATAAAAACACAGGGGTCAAGTTACTCAATAAAAATGAATTAGGTGAATAATCAGACTGGATAACTTGGAGGCACTTGAGTTACGGAAAGTCAAAAACATTAATAGCAAACTTATCAACAATCAAATCAACCATAATAAAAGCCCAATACTTGGGTTGTTCCCTATTGACAAAGACCACTCTCTTCCCAACCACCTTCCTCCTCCTACTACCTTCTCCACCTGTGTTTGCAACCCTATGTGTATATTTACAGCACACGTTACTTATGGAATGTAGATTTTAGATTTGAATACAGTATTATACAACCCTGAAGAAGCTACGGTTGTAGCGAAACCCGGCCGGCTTTAATTATAATGTCACATCACAAAGTATTTGCTTCATATGAACAAAAAAAATGCTATTCATCAAAATATTACCCATTACAGAGATAACTTACCTAGGCGTCTACTGGTTTTGACAAGTGGCGCCAAAATTTTACTCACTATTAATTTACATTCCACTCCCTGCTGCGTTTTTCTGTGTGAGTTGTAACATTTTTTTCAACTCCCTTCGCTCTCGTCACTTATTCCAGTTGGGAATAATAATTTGACAGTCTTCGAGATTATTGAAGAATTGGGATTAACGTGCGGTATTCGTAATTTCTTAAGTCTGTTTTTATATCTCTGTCGGTAATTAGCTTTACATCAAAAATTTCATTTTTATTGGGAATTTTGGTCTTAAACCAAAATTAAGTATAAAAAATCGCGCAGCCGATCATCTCTTAAATGATTTTTTTTTGCATAAAAATCGTATTCAAATTGATTTTTGCAACGACCCCCCCCCCCCCTAAGGGCCCCTTGGATACTTTGCTGACTGCCTTTTGAGTCTTATAATTATAATAATTGGATAATTTTATAGCGTGTTTTTGTGAAAAATCACCTCAAGGGCGCTCTACAAATATATAGTATATGTCTACAATGATCTCTCTTATTAATATCTATAGACAGTCAAAATATGATCAATTTATGACTAACAGATTGCATCCACCGGTTCAATCACTAATAATCACTAATACAAAACCATATGTCCAATATGATTCTTTCTAATGTTAGGTTTTTAGTTAATCGTCGTAAAACACTGATAATTAAATTTTTTATGGAAATTTCATGTCGATAATTCCATCCTTAGGTTTTTCTTTTTTATGCTTCCGATTTTGTTGTCCGGGTTAAATCTTCCCCATAGGAAAAACTAAACCCTTCCACTCACTTTTCCACAAATGATCAGCTAGTCAATCAACACTATGCAAGTGCATTATATAAGTAAAATAAATACAAAACAATACAAGAACAATAACACGTCAACTCACCAGAGATCAAATGGGAAAAAAAATTCACCGACTCCAGATATTTTCATATCAGAGGGTTCGGCTCGGTGAACTTCTAACAGGGCCTATAAATCCTACTGATCCCTCAACATAAATATTTAAAAAATCTTTCGTTATCCTACATGTATTCAAAATGACCGACTTTTGCATCTTTATATATAAATTTTTTGATAGATCTAATACGCCTAAATTTTTAATGAGAGAGCTAGGTATAATGCCAGTAGCCGAAATAACGAATGGTAATATTTTTATAGTCTGAGAATGCCAAAATGAATTAATTAATAATTAATTAATAAATTACTATTTTGAATATTCTATGTTATATTATTATTTATTTATTTATATTTTATTTATACAGGACCATACTTAACTGGGGGGTCGCTTAAGATTAACACTTTTTATCGTTTATTAGAGATGCCTAGACACCTATTCAATTCGCACGCAGAGGGTATGATTGGAACACATGTAATTAATTGGAAAAGTCATACAGCCACATTTATTTATTTTTTTTTTATTTAGTAAAAGATTATACATTTATATACATTATTTAAGAAATGTTTTGACTGTCCAACTAGGAGGATTCCCGTTTTAGGACAGTCAAATTTTATAAATATGTAAGTGATGTTTACGTTTCAAATTCCTAGTTTAGTGTTGAGAAACGGGACTCGTACAAATTTAACGTTGTTGAAAACCGCAATTTACGAAATTTCCAGAAATTTCATAACGTAGCGGAACAAATTTCGTACAACATTGATTTTCAATGGCAATATAAGTGTTCCGAGTAATATCTTTTCAGAATCAATGTTGATGTTTTTTATATTAGTTAAATACATTTTCATGTTTTACCAAGAACTCGTTGCGAATCATCAAATTGCAATCACGTGCGTAGATATTATTTCATGGCAATAAAGCATTGAGTTTTTCTTAAAGTTTTTACTCTAGATAAAAGAAAATTAAATTCTCACTTATTTAACTAGAAATGACTAAAACATTACACATACATATTTTACATAACAATATTATTAACTTTTAGTGTTTTGTGGATTGAGCATAAAAGTGAAAAAAAAAATTAAATGTACCTATACTTTTTTCATTTTAAATTTTATCTGGAAGGCCCCCATTTTATCTGGAATATATGTTGCCCCCCTCGTAACCAATGGATTGCTTGCCATAGTGTGTATGTATGGTGTTTAAATGTATATTATCGTGTTGCCGTGTAAAGTATGTGTGCAGGTACTAGGGACGTGTTTATGTGTGTACTTTAATGAGTTCTGTATTTGTATGTATGAGTTTATTTGAGTTAAGAAGAAACTATAAAAATATATGTTAAGAAAGGATACAAACTTTGCAAAACTTACATTTTGGCTTTCTGTAGAAGCGAGACACCATTTTGGCAGGAAAATAGGTTAATAAAGTTGATCACAGGAAAAGGTACTTACGTCTTTGCATTTGTCGAGATCCGTCCTTGTTATGCAGATGTCTATTAAACTAATAATGCTATTACATCTTTTGAAAAATGTTTGTGTATTATATTGTTTTATTTTTGTAAGTAAAGATGTATCATTATGTTATAAATACATTGTTGGAAGGTAAGTACTATACTGAATAGGGCGAAATCAATAACCTCCATAGAACAATTATTTTCTTCATAAGTAGTTCAATAACAGGAAAATTATTAATCTAGGAAGTTTCATGTTTCAAGTGAACTTGTTCAATATGTTCTGCCTCTTCAGTTCACTGACTTGTAACTAATATATCTATATATTATGTTTTACAGGTACACATGAACAATTGTGTAACAGTTAACTTTTACTATATATAACATACAACCGAGTAGTCATGGAGGAATACGTTAAGGTACATAGGTGTAGCTTACACTTCAGTCAGTTATTATTTACCCTTCAGTGATTTGCTAAGATCGACGTATGCGGTGTAAATTAACTCGTTATTACTGTAATAATGTAGAATTAGAAGATAGTAAATATGTGTTGTGTTTATTTTCACTCGGATCTCACAATCTACTAAAATAAGACGTCGAAACTAACGAAGTTATAATATTATCTTGCCTCTAGTTTTATCACGGTTCTTAATAAAATTTTCCAAACCTTACTGACTTATTTATATAGTTCAGTTTAGAAAACTCACCGCAAGGACGCTTTGCAACATTATTTATCTAACCTAAAACTTTCAACTAAGATTAATTATAACTAGTGACTTACGACTAAGACTCACATCTCATCTAGCAGATAAAGTACTGATATTTATAACTAGCGACTTACAGCTAGTGACTTACAACTAAGACTTACCTATTACTATCTGTGGCCAAGCGGGTCTTAATAATACATAATACTGTTATAAAATATGACTTACAACTTTGTGCTTACACTTGGCAATAACTTGACTAATACTTTTGTCTAAATAGGGAGCTTTTCCCTTCCATCGCTCTTTACTATTTTACAAGTCGCAAAAATATATTTATAGTAGCCAAACTAGACCCCAGGCGAATTCGTAATAGTCATTTTAATTCGAGTTAATAAACTCAGAGAAGTTTAGTACAACAGAGACAGATATATTATGCATATGACTAATTATGGGAGTAATCGATAAGAAATTACATGGTGTTTAACTATTTCTTCGCCTCGCGTGTTGGCGGTTGGTGGCAAGGTAGTCATTAGCTTTCCTATGCCTACTCATATAATATCTCATCACGTTTTGACATTGGCAATATGGAGGTATAATATGCAAGTACTTGTGTGTGTGTGCGTGGTATGTCTCGAGTATGGGAAGAGTGTCTGCTTCGCGCTTCAGTTGGCTTGGTCGGCCAGATTTCACCTGGCATCTCGTCTTACCCCCCTTGCTAAGTAGCTACTGGCTACCAATGAACATGGAAATGCGGTATCACTTTCTTCAGCCGATATTTTCTAATAGGCCAGTTCGTAGTCTGTCTCCATAGGTTCCAGTTGTCTGAAAAGTGTTTTTTTTAAATCCTGACAATAGCTATCTATTTACATGTTTTTTTTTAAATAACCATTCGCAATGAATAGTGTTCTAACGTTGGTGCTATCTTCGTTATTATTTGTAGGGCTTACAATATCAGAATCTATTAATGAAAATGTCTCCGAGGAAAAGTCTGACGCATTCAAATCACGGAAAAACAACTCGGGACGAGATAAAAGGACCCCGAAAGTGTTAAATGGTGGAGTATTTAAAAACCCTGTTGTTTATGAAAGACGTCTCAGCAACGGCCCAAAAAATGAAGAAAATAGTGACACGCACTCCTGGTCTACCTTCGACTATTCAGATCCTGAAGCAAATTTTTACAAACAAGATAACATTGGTAAAGATAGAAGATTAAAGACATGGAACAAAATCCCGAAAAATCCACGCTCTGGTCATGATATATTTGACAAAGACGAAATCACAGATTTATTTAAAACAACTCACTTTGACTATGGCAAATTTGTTAAAAAGCATCAAAAGGATATGAAACTCTCGGGAAATGAAGATAACTTAAAAAATCATAATGTTCACTCCACCAATATACGAGACAGCAAAAAAACCTCCAAACAAAAAAATCGCGTAAAGGAAATACAGACTTACGATTTCGGAAATATTCAAAACCAATTTGCACCAGAACATGAAGAAATTTTCAAATCTACTAGCAAAACCAAGCTAAAAGATAGTGAAAATTTAAATCATTCATTTGAAAGCAAGGATTTTGAGGGCATTGAAAATTTGAAAAATAGTTACGGAGATGTAATAGGACATGAAATGAATGTTTTTTCGGGACAATCAGGGCAAGACTTACAAAATAACCATGCTACTAACTATGGATTTTCCTTTGAAATAAAACATGCAGGAAACCCTTTGACATCTTCTAATTCTTTCGGTTCCTACTCTTCACCCGAAGTAAAGAAAACAAAAAAGTATTTCACTCCGATATTGAAAGAAAAAAAGAAAGCACCGTACGGGTCTGAGTTTGACACCCAAAATAGCCCATTTACAACGATGTCTACTTTTCAATCAAATGTAACACCCGATTCGTTCAAAACATCTTATGGAACCCCAAACTGGAATGACTACATCGACAATCAATATGTATCTCTTTTCGACAACCAGGGAAATCCCATTTCATCACCCCCAAGTCTCAATAAATCACCGCCTAAACTGTTGAACACTCAACAATACTCAACCATGGAATGGAGTGACGGACTTGCGAATACCTTTAAACCCACATTTGACAGCAAAGACGTTTCACTATCGTCGACGCCAGCCACGCTTCAGGACAACATGGGAAATAATTGGTCATTTAGTGGGAACAACGGATTCATTCCAATTTTCTCTAAAGAACGTTTCCAAAATCAACCTTCAAACACTGATGCGCTCTTAACCCAAGCATCCGATAATGATCTCTTCCAAAACCAACATTTTAATGGACTTTTCCAAAACCAGCCTGCAAAGGGCGGATTCCAAAACAAGCCCACAAATGTATTCGACGGCAACCCTGGAATACCACAGGGACAAAAGGACTCCTACAATTCTGACTTCGAAGGGAGTAACTATTTCAACCTGAAAGATTCTCCAAAAAGCAACTTGATTCAATTCGATGAATTCAAACCATCTGTGAGTACACTTAAATCAATATACATACATTATGTACACAGGTAGGTAAAGTATTAATATATTTTCCCACACTATTCCGTCAATTTACGTTAATTATTAAAAAGAAGTACTCAATTTCACTCTCATAATCTTTATTCGACACGCAAGCGTTATATTTATTATGATCAAAATATATGAATATCGTTTCACAGAATGATTATAACTATCAACACCTATCTACAATAGAAAGAAAGTTAACTATTTTCAATAAATCGCACGATTCACTGGCCATGTAATCAATGTAAGTTATGGAAAATGGGTACTTGTTTGTAGCCATTAAACATTTCAAATAGTGGACAAAGTCTCCTAATTAGATTAATTTTTTTGCAATAATAAATTAACTACTGAACCAAGGCTAGGTACCTATGAAAAGTAAAAATATTTTTATTATTATTTTAGAAGTCTACTCTGGGAACATACTAATGGTTCCATGACAATTCAACACGGTGGCAAATCGACTCACCAAATGATACAAAGTCATTAAATGCTTTCTGATGTCATTGTATAATCAAAAGTCCCACTTAAACCCTTTTTTAAATATTTTTAGTAACTTATTATGATTTGTGACATGCAATGGTATATTTATACCGTTGATATTAAATTAATAAATAAATTAAAAGTGATGAAAAAAACTAAAATATATACTTAACCTCCAGTTTTCTTCATCACATCACTTCACCACGAGATGGTATTTATTGTCAGTGTGTTGATTTGCCACTGTGTTGGGTTATCAGGTGACTGTGCTAGTTTACCCATTTAGTGTCACTAGATGAACTAGAGTTCTATAACTTGAACAAGTAGGTATTGACTAAGATAATGCAATCTTCTATCTAGGGTAGTTTCAAATACGCAATATGTTCCCAAATGAAGCCAAATCTCGTGAGCAATGTGATAAAATCTGGATAAAACATTATTTTCCTCTTCTCCCAATTCATACAGCTTCACAACATTCCATAAATAGTTTGCTTTAGTCCCTCTGGCACCAGGCTGTTAGGATCTAGTGGTATTTCGAATACAACAAAAAATATTTGAATTTTACAATTCAACTATTTCCGAGAAAAGGTTCAGCGATTGATCTTGTTCCAAACTTATTTGATTTGTTTTCATTTTAAATGTTAAAAAATAAAAACGAAGCAAACTTTGCTAACCAAATTATTTATGTGATTTTGATGCCGATTACCGACCTGAATCATCAAGTGAAATGTGGTTTTACAAATATTACTGATGTTTTTTAAACTTCAATATATAGTAAAAAGGTGCTTTATTACATTTTACTTATAATTTCATGCCACAAATTCATTTAATTCTGCGAAAAATGTATTCTCAATGGTAATAAAGCTAGATGTTATTGTTTTCTATGGCTACAAGAACAATAATTATAGCGCTCCTCTGTGAATCCGAATTGACCAGCAACCTTTTTTATGTGAACAAGGCACAAGCGTCCCAACTGTCATTAGCCAGTGAAACTATGGCATCCCCGATTGGGGTATGTTGTGAGGCTGAAGGTATCGGGGAGGGGAAGGAGATGGGAAAGAGGAAGGTAGAGCAGTATCTGGCTATTCAAATCTGGTCACCAAACACGGCCAAAGCCATTTCAAGCGAAGTTTCGAATCTGAATGGTGGTCTTAAACCAGGGCGATACTGAGTGTATCTTCCACTGTAGAACGTGCCCCAATTCTATATATTATTTTAAATGAGTAAATTTTGAAATAACATAAACAATTCAAATAATTTTTTCTTGCGCACGCCGGGATTTGACACGACCTTCAGCGTGCTAGTCGAGAGCCTTACCCCTCAACCACGGAGGCCGTCAAAACCTGTAACCAGTACCATTGCGTGACTGGCTGTAGAATGCGACGGGATCTTCAATAAATTCACGTTCACATTGAGACAAGAACGGGAATAAATCACATCATATAAATAATATTGATTGCAATCTCGGCCCATTGGCTGCTTACGGACCGTAGAAGACTACAGTTTTGTTACAGGTACTGCTGTTGATTCACGCATTTTTCACATATTTTCTGAGAAACTGCTGCATTTATCAAGAAAATAATTACAATGCAGCCTAACTTTTTTTCCGTTTTCAATAATATTTCATTGTTACTTTATCCTCAATGAAAAAAATACTTTTTTATGATTTTGCTTAGAATTTTTTTATATAACCCAATATAACTTAATAATCACACATATTATAATTTTGAGGTTATCATTTCTGATTCCGGTTATTTTTATATTCGAATCTTTTATCTTTTCTTGTTTTATCACTACATGGTGACTACATTGTTAATATGTCCATATACAGGGTTTTCCAATAAGAGGTGTTATTTTGAATAGCCCGCTATTTCGGTAGATGTTACTTTTAAAGCTGTCATATTTTGACATTTGACAAGTAGAAACTACGCCATTAATAAAAATGAAACGACACACGCTTCAACAACGCATTGAAATTATTAAAATTCACTTGAGTGAATCAAATGCAAATCATCTTGAGTGATGAGGCCCATTTCCACCTCGGTGGCTTCGTCAACAAGCGAAATTGTCGCATCTGGGGCTCGGAAAACCCAATAGTTATTGTTGAAAAGCCTCTCTATTCTCAACGTGTGACTGTTTGGTGCAGTTTATGGTCCTGCGGAGTCATTGGACCTTACTTTTTCGAAAATGAGGCAGGAGCAACAGTTACGGTGAATGAATCGATATCGAGAGATGATGAATGATTTTTTATGGCCGGAATTGGATGATATTGATCTGGACAACGTTTCGTTTCAACATTTCAACAAGACGGCGCTACGTGCCACACAAGCAATGAAACCATTGATCTTTTACGATTGAATATCAAAATAACACCTCTTATTGGAAAACCCGTATTATTATGATGTGATTTAACCGCTACTAACCTAACACACAATAACACTTTATCTAAAACCTGCGAACACCTCAGCACAGGTTCTCTTGATACTGATTACTTTACACTCTACTACTATGTTTTACACTAGGATTTGTTTGTGTTAATTGCACTAATCATTTATATATTTGTAAACTGTATGTATGGATATAGATAATTAAAAAAATAATAGTTATAATGGTCGCTTACGGTTGAAAATAGATATTATATTATTCAGTTTGTTTACTTTCTACCGTAATTGTTTAGACTGCAGGCATCTGCAAATTTATGTATTTTTATTGTAATTATGGCAAGCCACAACGTAAATGATTTTGAAAAATACGTGATTTCTTTCGTGATCGATTTTTTTAAAATTTTATTTTAGTAATTTGTTCATTTAAGGTTACAAATTACTAATTAATATTTACATGCATACATACTTTTTCTTGCTTGAATTGGCTCCTACACAACATCTTGAACCATCCAATTGGTGTATAACTTAAGTTTTCCGGCAGCGCATTATAGTATTTCATCCCTTTATATATAATATACTATTCTGAGTATTCGCCTTGTCCTTTTTTGCTAGCCTGATTTCATTGCACGTCCTTGTTTTATGTTTGTGTATGTCCTTGTTGTATACAATTTTATTTGAGAAATATTTGGGTAACAGGTTGTTTACTATTTTATGTACAAACTGTTATCAAACATCAACCATCGCGCACTTGAAATTATGATTATTTGTGTTGTGTGTCCTTCAATTGCGTAATTGTTTTTTTTTTTCAAATTTGTCAACTTAAAAACCTCTCAAATAAATATATGAATGATTGCAGGCACTAAACACACAAACAATCATAGTTCCAGTGCCGCAACCGTATCCCGTGAAGGTGCCCCTGACCAAAGCAGTGGCGGTGCCCGTCGTTCAAGAGATAATAGTCCCCATCGAGAGGGAAGTGCCCTACCCGGTTTATACACACGTGCCCTTTCCAATTGTGAAACGCGTTCCCTATAAAGTCGACAAGCAGGTATTACTAATTACGATAACTAGACCATCTTGTTGTCACTTTTCTCTAGGCGTGAAATCCAAGTGAAATCTTCTCTCTAACTCGATCGGAAAACTGAATGGAGAGTTTATATAATTAATTGCGAAAACTTGGATGTTGTTGTCAAACAATCTCTTTCCTTAATTGGATAAAAAATTTAACCAGAATCCACAATAAAAATAAAAGTATTTCACTTTTCTGTCGAGCTAGTTTTCATATGCAAATTTCAGTAAATTTTTTTTATAATGGCTAATGTAATTTATTAATGGTGAAAATTAATTTATGTTTTAACTTTCATTCAATCAATCCGTTTCGCTGATTTTCAAAAATATTCATTTCTATTTTTAGACGAATTATTGAGGAAACAGTATTTAAGAGGAACGGCTGCGCGACCTTCTCAATTCAAAATTTAAATTTGGATTTGAGGCCAAAATACTTGACCAAACTGAATAAATATTTTTTTTATCAAAAGGTATAGCAAATCTCTAATACGGATATTATCCGATATTAAATATAAAAAATAATTATTCAGTTTGGTCCAGTATTTTGGCCTCAAATCCAAATTTAAGTTTTGTATGAAAAAGGTCGCGATGAATGCAATGTTGAGATCCCAGACACTACACACTATTTATATAATTATTGATTGCTTTTCCATCGAATTTTGTTGTAGTTCAGCTGCATCTTAGCCTTCAATACTTTGGTGTGATGACTATTAACAGTTTTTTGTTTCTTTCTGTAGGTGACTGTACCGGTTATCAAACCATACCCTGTGAAAATACCTGTAATTCAAAATGTATATCATCACAGCTCAGATTACCAAACTGACAATGACCATGAAGAAATGATTGACTTCAGTGAATCTTCCCAACAGTCTTGGAAAGCTAGGCCTTTTATGCCATCCACGAGAAATCCGTACGAAGAATCCATAGAGAATGAAAGACCATTCAACAATCCATTAACTGATACATGGAAAAAAATTCGACCTAAGAAAAAACCCCAAAGACAGTCATGGTCATATAATGAGCCATCCAAGTATCAAGATCAGGAGTCTTGGGCTAGCGATACCCCTAACGATTATAATGAAGACGACGAGTGGGAAAATTCCAACGCAGAAGGACCAATCTCATGGCAAAGCAATCAGCAACAAAACAAACCAGATTGTCGATCTAGGGAAAAATATCGTCCTCTCAAAAAAGAAAAAAAATCCAGTCCATGGGAGAGTGAGACGGAACGTAAAAAAAAGAAAAATCAGAAATGGAAGAGCGAAAAACCAAAGAAAAATATGAACATAATAGAAGAATGGATTAAAAGGCCGATGAAGAACTTGGCACATTCCTTCGAGTCCTGGAATAATGAGAAGCCGGAACATCTTAACTATGATTCATGGGACAATGAAAGACCAACAAATAACTTCGACTACCAGCCTTGGGAGACCACCAGCTCTCAACAAAACCTCGGACATGACTCTTGGGATAACGATAGACCCATCAAGAACTCCAACAATTTTCAACCCTGGAACAACAAACATCATTATAATACCATCAACCATTCTTGGGAAGTTGAAAAGCCACCCAAGCACCGCCACAACAAATACGAGTCCTGGGACAAAGTAAAGCCTTTTAACTATCATGATTATGAGTTATTGGAAAATGACAAACCCATGAAGAACCTCAATTTCCAATCCTGGGAAGATGCATGGCCTGCCAAAAACCATCAGCAAGAGACTTGGGCAGATGACGATGCTAACTATAATTCTAACTATGAACTATTGGAAGACACATACACGCCTTGGGAAAATAATGGACCCGTAAAATCTACAAGGAATGTACCTTGGAAAAATAAGCGATCACGGAAAAACCAAAAGTCTCAAAAAATACGAATTCGGAATCGCGAGAGACATAGAAGTTAGACGCAGTTTTGATGTTTTTCTAATGCATTGTGCCCAGTATGTAAAATAATATAGTTCATTTACTTTCTGTGTAAGATTCAGTAGGTTACGTTTCATATTTATTTTTATTTAAGGAAATAACATTATTATTGTAGAAGCTGATATGACAAAAATACTTTTACGATAACTAAAATAATTTAAAAAAACGATTTTTGTAAAAAAAATTGACCTCCAAAAGAAAATCGAAAGTTTAGTATTTTGCCGCGAAAATAATATTTTCACAAATAATTGTTAAACTAAGAAAATATAAAACCCGTTTATTTAACTGTTTTTTTACGAGTGCGTGCAAATAGTTCTCACAAAAACGTTTTTTTTATCAATATTTCACAAAAGTATTATTTCTCAAAATGCAAATCATAATCAAAGTCACAAAGGATGCTACTGACATAACATAAACGCTATTTTTATTTTTTTTTGCGTTTATCCTTTATCTAGAAAACATATCGGAAAATCCGTAAATTTTACTACAATCATATTAGCAGATTTTTTTTCGCAACCCGTCGCGAATGCGCTTAGCATACATATTAATGCGGACTTTTTGTGGACACGGACGCAAATTGAGACTAAGAAATGAATTGCAAGAAAGTTTACGCAAAAAAAGCTAAGCTAAGCAAACAGATAATGTGTCTTGTCTTTGTGAGTTTTTGCTTTCCACGCCACGAGTTACATGAAGCTTGGGTTTTTCTTTTTCGTGCAAATGGTAATAAAGTAATAACTTTAACTACTGTAATAACATTATTTTGTGCACAAAATGAAAACTAAACAGCAAATAGAAACCTAATATATTTATCTGTAGTCGGTATCTAATTTTGCTAAAAAGTTTAATAGGTTCATAAAACCCGTACATGATTGATATTGTGGATATCGTCACAGGAATGCAATACTAAGGACGGGTTGTTTCGGAAAATCTGAACAATTCATCAAATTTCAACGTTCATTTTCAAGTTCTGTGAAAGATTTTTTCAAGGTCTGTTTTTATTTCAGTTTTGTCAAGCAACTAGCCTACAATGATATAAAAACAGAACTTGAATAAGTCTTTCACAGAACCCGAAAATGAACGTTGAAATTTGATGAATTGTTCAAATTTCAACTTTCATTTTCAAGTTCAGGGAAAGATTTTTTCAAGTTCTGTTTTTATTTCAGTTTTGTCAAGCAACTAGCCTACAATGAAATGAAAACAGAACTTGAATAAGTCTTTCACAGAACCCGAAAATGAACGTTGAAATTTGATGAATTGTTCAAATTTCAACGTTCATTTTCAAGTTCAGGGAAAGATTTTTTCAAGTTCTGTTTTTATTTCAGTTTTGTCAAGCAACTAGCCTACAATGAGATAATAACAGAACTTGAATAAGTCTTTCACAGAACCCGAAAATGAACGTTGAAATTTGATGAATTGTTCAAATCCTCCGAAATAACCCGTCCTTAGGAAAACATATTCACAAATTAAATTAACTAACCATCACGCCGCTTCCCCGCAGGGATAGGCAGACAGGTAACTCACTTTTTGCTTCATTCAAACCCATGCATCGTCTCATAAGTACCCTTCTGATTCTTGAAATTGCTCAACTCAATTATTTGGTTAACTTGATCGCGCCATGTCCTTCTCGGACGTTCCCGACTTCTTCTACCATTCAAAATCGCGTCAAATATGTTCTTTGTCCATTAGCTTTATATGCCCAAACAACTCAAACGTCCCTTTCTTAATCAGTCTTACATTATTTTCGAAACTCCAAATTTCTCTCACGATCGTATCACATACGCATCGGGGATCTCATTTCTACAGCATTCAGTCTACATACAGTCCTTGGCTGAGTTGGCATCGCGTCTGGGTCTCACCCAGGCGTCGTGATGGAGGATTCCTCGGCCGGCACAAGCAACATTTGTAGGAGATTTTAAAATTATTCTCAGGTTATCGTAACCCGGTTATTGATTGTCTTTCTTTAAAAAAATCATTATTATATTATTATTCACATAGGTACAGATTTATATTATTAATATATCACCATAATATTATATTATATGACCATTGTATACTACGTACATAAGTTATTTTGGAAAATGTTCATCAGCTGATTCCAAGAAATTTTATAATATCCCATAAATCATAGCGATGTGATTTATAATTGATATGTGAAATATTTTAATCAAGCAATTTTGCAATTGAAGATAATAAGAAGATAAAATTTGAGAAAAAAAGGTTGAAAAATAATATTAGAAATATATAGTGATGTTAATATATGTATCTGTTTCAAATGAAACACATACATATATTTATGTAGACCACCTCGTATAATAACGACCATGAAAGATCCGTTAAAAAGAACTTGTTTACTTTAAAAAAATGTTAATAAAATAATAACTTTATACCTATTATAATGAGTAAATATCCTTCCTGGAATCGTTAATTTTATTCAAAAAGTAATGTGTTTGTATTATTTTTATACCGACTTGTTTACTGCGCATTATTGGAACGCGCAAGCAGTGTGTTTGTTAATTATTTGTACGATGAAATAAATAAATTAATTTAAAAGTAAAATGCGCTTCTTTTGTAATGAGTAATGAGCGTGGAGTTCACACACTGTTCTCTGTTCGGCTGTTTGGTGTTGACAGTGTAAGTGTAAACAACGCTAAAAGGTATCGGCGTAAAAGGCAATCCATTAACCACTGTGTCCACAGTGTTGGACGAAATACCAATAAATATCATTAAAAGATGTTATTAGGTAAGAGTAACCGGCTCTACTTTACATTGATTCATTTGAATAGTTCATTATTAGCATCGCTGATAATAAATACTTGTGACGGTTGTGGAGCCAATGTTAGAGAAAGTGTTTAGATAAAACTTCACATCGATGGCTTTGTATTGGAGCACAGACATTGTATTCCACTTTTTGACGAAAATTTATTACAAATTAGACTTTTCTAAGAATCTTTATTTGTCTGTGTTAAACTATGGTATCTCTAACCCTTTCAATACCAGTATTCTTCCTCATAAAGAACAAAATGTCATCGCTTGATCCTGTGAAACAAATTACCCCGGATTTTGCGTGTCGCTTGTGAACATGAATTTTAAAATCCTTAGACGGAGTATTAGTGCGATTTTGTACGAATGGCATTGAAGCCAAATCTAGGGTGAGGGGAAATTGCCTGGCAGCCATCTTGTATGACTAACGTTTTAACCGATTTATATGTGAAGTGGTGCACAATGAACTATTATCATTTTATTTTGTGTTGTTTGCGCAGTTATAACTAGGTTGTCATTTTTCATACCTCTTCCATCTCATCCCGCTGCTTCAAATTGTTCTCGAATTGCTCCGTCTAGGGCTTTTTAGGTCCATGCTTGTGAAGGACATTCCAGCGACAAATACCCTATATATAATGACAAATGCAGTTTTGCGGTTTTGCCTGGATTTGGAACCATTATCATGTTTGTGTTATCTTTATATTTATGCACGTTACACAATATGTATTTATTTATTTTTAAAATAGACAATTGTTTGTTATTTCTTCTTACTAATAACAATAACCGTTTTACTCCTAAAAATAAAAATAAATCAAACTAGACAAAAATCTACATTATTAGGCAAAATACAAAAAAATGTCTACATCAAATGTTCAAATAATTAATTAAGTTGTGATCGAGCATAAAATATGGTATATATTTGGAAACAAAAGTGCGGTACTGAAAGTGTCAAATCACACTTTCCAAATGATATTTAAAAGTATCATGGCAAATACAAATTTGGCCAAATCTCGACTTCGAGACAAAACAACCAGTTCTAAAGAATATCAAATCCTAATCAGTTGCCGTTGCACAACGATGTCATTTATCAAAATTTATCTTTAGATTTGTTTCTCTATAAAGTTTGCGTTTGGTCTTAAAATATTCCAAAAATACCACGAACGAGGTATTTTAGCGTGAACACAATGTGGTAGAATTCGTCCATTTTAGTGGCTATTTTAAATTACCAAAATTAACCTGTTTTAGAGAACATGCAAATATTCTACAAGGTGATACAAAACAAGAACAGGATGGGTTTATTCAGGTTTTAGGTAATTGATGATTAGAAAATAAGGTAAATAACAAATAACAATTCTCAGAAAAATAACGTTATCAATTCATAGGACTAAATAATCGGGTTTGGGTATTAGCACTATGTCTTCCTAACTACAAGATAAAGAATTCTAAATCTTTAAAAAAAGGTTACTCATATATCATATACCAGTCACGGCAAGCAATAATTTATTAATAAATAAGGTTCCTGCATAAAACATTATCTGTCGACCAGTTAAAGATGGAGGATGGAAAAAAAAATTATCTAAGAGATGCATATTTACATAACAGAAGAATCAAAAAAAAAATGTATCGCACACAATTATAATCGGGTGTGAACGTCCTTATGACGCAAAAGTAATTCTAGTTTTGTGCTGACATAAGTGCTAGTTAAAGATTAATCTCCTTTTCAAGAAGAATACTTAAAAAGTCATAGATTTAGGAAAAAATATTGATGATATTCATTATTTAAAATCAACAAAGAGTCATCATCCGGTTTTACCCGAGATTCGACTCATTCCAAAATCTCTTGAAGTATTGAAAATAGTGAAATAAAGAATAAAGCGTCTTGTCTAATTTTTGACAGTAAAAAAATATTTCGAAGGTCGTGATGGAAATGACGCTACGAAAAAATGCAAAAAAAAAATCATGATGCCCAGAGATCACCGTTGATGAGATTTTTCTACCAAGGATTTATAATATATTTGTATGATATTGTTTCTCTAATACCGACTCAAACTTGGTACCTGACGGTTCACTGCAAGCCAACACGACATAGTATTAGTAGGTATTCTAAATACGATGATATTTCATGACTTTAATATCATTCCTACCATCAAATGATTATTCATGACCTGCCTCAACCTTGTAGTACATTTTATTTATAAAAATATACTAACTGTTTTCATTGGAAATCATTTTTCAATTTTATATCTTGGAAGTGGTTTTGGGTACAGCCGTCTTGGAAACCATTTATTGGATAAAATAAATAAATAACACCTCTACCATAGGTCACCCCAACTGGTTCGCCACGTTTGGTGATTTAGCAGGGGTGCCCGGATTCATCAGTGAGGTGTGTTCAGGATGCGCATGCAAACCAGCTACGAGACGTGCCAGATCAGGAGAGGCTGGTTTGTGGAGATCCTTTCTAGTAGTATCCACTAGGAGGGATATATTAATTAGTAAGTCACTCCTGGACACACTGATCTCTAGATTTTTACCCAAATCTTTTCATTTCCAGAACTTCCTCTTCTTCCTTTCCTTAAAAATACCCCCCACACGGCATACCCAAAGATGACATAGGCCCATACATTTAAATAAATAAATTAAAAATTAAAACAATGGTTTGATGCATTGCCTTACCATTGCAGATACAATGAGCAACAACTCGCGACTTCACCATTTGGGTTAAGTCGACTTGACCTGCGGCACTAAAAATTTCACGTCAACCTTGATTTTGACCTTTTTTTCTCCACTTGAACAAAAAAAAACTCAAACACACCACAGCCTGTATTTAAAACCGACCTTCTGTGTCTAGAATTCATTGGAAATTAATTTATTTATGTATCGATTACTATGCTTTCTGTGCGATATCGCCTTGGCATTAAATACTGAATCTCTCGTTTGCCTCTACGGATGTAGGGACCAGTGGCTGCAGTGACCTTTGACCTATCCCACCACTCTGCACCCACCTCATCTTGGGTACACACTCTGGGGCCACTATCTACTTGCCCAGTCTTTAGTCATAAGTGTGACCACTGACTTGTCGTGTCGTCGGCCATCGGGAGAGATCACCTAAAGAAGGTTAGTAAAAATAAATAATTAAAAATCTAGTTCTCTTTGAGTGTTTGCTCACAACAAAATTCAACCTTGCTTGCTTTATTTTTAATTGATGAAAAACAAATATCGGCAGATAATATTTTCATGGCGTTTTTGTAAATTTTTAGCTAGTGTAGATTTTATTATTTTAAATTTAATTATATTGTTCAAAATGTCAAAGAGACATTAAATATTTATTGCTTTATGTAAAGTTTATTAACCTGTTTTAATTCCTTCGGGGATTTTTCTAACTCAACAGGATGAGCGCTAATTTGTAGATAATTTTCGTAATCTTTGAAATTATTAGTTGTATTATATTTCTTTCCCGCCAATTACAAAAATGTTATAAATGTTTTGTACGTGTCCAAAAATTGTAATTTTAACGTTTTTTATAGTGGGTTTATCTTTATGTTTACCCACACGTATCTTAACATAAATACATCTTTTACTTTTTTACGTTTCTTTTTTATTCTCATGACACTGTGCGAAGTTTTAATCTAAGTTAATATTTGACATTTAATTTTATCACGATTAGTTAAGATTTCACAGATTTTGAACACTTCATCAAATTTCTAAGCTAATTCTCAAGTTCTGTTTTTATTTCAGTTATGTGAAAGAACTGGGCAATAGTGATATAATAACAGAACTTGAATAGAACCTTCACAGAACTTGAAAATCAACATTGAAATTTCATGAATTATTCAAATTCTATGAAACAACTTGTCCTAAGAGTCGCCTTCGCCCGATATTCAAAATTAATGTATTTTATTTTATTGAACAATTTAAAACAAGGTTTTTTTTTACTACAGTATATCAATTTTAAAATGTACTTAAAATAAATAAACATTTCGTTTGACTGAGGATTGTACCTTCATTCGCAGGAACTGGAGTCAATCGCGCTAACAACCTCGCCAATAGGGCAGGACCGACATTTATTTCGTATATTAACTGCTGTAATTTCAACCGATTTCAGAGAAATGCGTATATGTCCGCTTGTGTGTAGGTGATTGCCACCAAAACTTGATGGAATGCGTCGTTATCGACAGCGAGTCTATCTGCAGAGTTTCAGCTCAAGTCAAGAGTGGGTTATTTTTTTAACGAAAATAAAATTCGAATATATGTAGGTATTTAAAAATATACAAAACATGATCTTCTATGCATACGATGTTCTGTCTTGTCTGAGTTTATTACAATCGAAATTTCAAGCTACTCATCATAGAAATGACGTTGGGAGCTGAAAATATTTGAGTTATCCTCCAAATTTCCGAAAAATAATCTATTCAAATTTCATGACGCCAGAGCTCACATTGAGTGTTTAGTGGGACACATAAAATGATTTTATGATATTTTTATCACATATTATATGTGATATACAGAGTGCAGCATCGAAATAATATTAGTTTCTTAGGTTTTTTGTATCGAATATCTACATTTTCCACAATATAACATAATACATTAAATTATTATGCATTTATTCATGTTTTTTTATAATTTTCCTAGACTCGTGCCGACAACTTGTAACCAAGATTCTTAACGACCTCAAATCGAACGATCGCATTGATAATTTGTTGGTCGTTTATTAGTAATTTATCTGTGGACTATTAGTACGGCCCTCTAGCGATAAAGATATAATTGAATGCATTACATGGATAGATTAATTGTATTGTCGTAGTAATTTATTGACAAATCGTGAGTTTTATAAATAGATAAACGAAGAAGCACACTTTAATTGTTTATAAATTGAATGCATATCTCCGTAACGCGAAATAACCCACATGGTCGAGCGATCACGTAATACGGTTACGATTTACGTTAATTCATTCGGTATTTTCAGTGTCATCCTGGTGATATCGATTGGGGTTGTCATAGTCCCACTGGTTCCAGAGGGTTGGAAGCAGTTGGGACATAGACAAATAATTCACTGAGCGTAATAAAGTCCTAATTTGACACGAGCCCTTTACATTTCGTCTGTCTGTACATTTGTTTATGTATTTCGTGTCCGGTCAGTCCTGTAAAGATGGTAGCCGTGTTGGATAGTTCATATTTAATCCGCCAAAGTTCGCATGAGCGTTACGAGCTGTCAAACCGGAATAATCAACATTACGCGAGGTCTACTGTTCTAGTTTTTTTTTATTATTTATGTCTCTTTATTCTGTCATTTAAGTTAGACAGTTATAATATTATAATTTGGCAATTTTTTTACATAATATAAAGTAATTGTTTGGGCTAGTTTTTAAACTATTATTATTTTATTTAAACCCAAACTAAGAACCTATTGTAGGATCATAGATTGATCATAGAGAGTGGAAGATACTACCAGTATCGCCCTGGTGTAAGACCACCATTCAGAATTGAAACGTTGCTCCAAATGGCTTTAGCCGTGTTTAGTGACTAGATCTGAATAGCCAGGTACTTCCCCACCTTCCTCTTTCCCTTCCCCACTTACCTTCAGCCTCACAACATCCCCCAATTGGGGATGCCATAGTCTCACTGGCTCCAGACGGGAGCAGTTGGGACTCTTGTGAGGTATTCACTATAAAAAAAATATGTTGGGTTAAGTAAGAGTAGAAAAACCTTAAAATTTTAACATCAATAAAAATGGCCGAAATAAAACAAAGACTATTTTAATTTTAACGAAATAACTATTGAACTGCATTGTTTTCCATTTCCGGGAATAAAACACTGGCTCTGCGTTGGTGGAGAACGGACTTGAAGGTGGTTTTCAGCACTGGTGAAGACCATGGGTCTCAAGTGTGAGGTATGTGGTGGCCATGGAAGATGTCACAAGCCCAGAGAGCTGTTGTAATCCCGCAGAGTCGATGATTGGTTGAAGGAATTGTCCTTTAAGGCGATGCCATACGTAGTAATGCAAAATCATGTGTTTTTTGTTTGAAAATTTGGTCGCCTAGAAATGTTTTAGATGCTTTCATTAAATACTGCGAGTAGAATAAATCTTAGAATAAGTCTTTTTATAAGCCCAGAAAAAAATAATGTAAAGGCCTATGAAAACTGCTTTAAAGTTCAAAATCTCCTACTTACGAACCCATTTTCGGTTATGATTTTATTGTATAATGTGGCAAATTAATTTAG
This sequence comes from Hesperophylax magnus, assembly GCA_026573805.1. Classification (NCBI taxonomy): domain Eukaryota; kingdom Metazoa; phylum Arthropoda; class Insecta; order Trichoptera; family Limnephilidae; genus Hesperophylax; species Hesperophylax magnus. Next base: position 3,487,424 of record JAIUSX010000002.1, read on the forward strand.
TTATAAAGTGATCGAAAAAAATTTATATATTTATGCCTGAACATCCACAAAATAAAATAAAAGGCATTTTTTGGCCATGTTTTTTTCTAGCATAAATCAAAACAGGCGGATGGTGTGAATTTAAACTATCTACGTAAGGGTTGTTATTGATAGCGGCTCAATTTAAAATATTACATGACGTAGTGCATCGCCTTAAGGGCCCACTATTCGAATTTCATCCAATTTCCGACATACTTTCCTTAAAATTTTGAAGTTTTTAAGCTCTTAAAAAAATATATGTTATTCTTTAAGATAGTATCTATTTGTTCCAAAAGCCGAAACGGTAATTATTTGAAATTCCCTCGATAGAAATAAATCGCAAAGTATGCTCCGAAAAATATTATTAACACGTTTATTTCTGTTATTTTACAAGTTATATGTATGAAAAAAATCACAATGCTTCTTTTAATGCTACTCAATAGACCCCAAAAGTGATTTTTGCTATTTTTGAAATACGCCGTGATTTATTAAACATTTTCACAACTGTCGCTTACGCCTATTGCTTTTAAATCATATTTATTATAGCGCGCTCGCTCCGACTTGAAGATTAACCTATCTTCTTTGAAAAGTTCATTCGCCAACTCGAGGGCTTTGGGGGCAGACATGTCGTTCAACGTTCTATGATCTACAGACGTGCGATTACGTGCAAATATTTGAATCTATAAAGATAATTTTTACGCGTGTAAAGTTTATGAGTTAATAAATATTGTTTTTTCAAAGATGGGAAATACACGAAAGATATCCCGTATTTCAAAGAAAAAATGATATCTCATAAAATTATATCCTATCTAATAGGTGAGAAGAAAAAAATACAATTTTTGATTTATAAGCTTATATTTATTATAAACGATAATTTACTATGAAAATTAATAATTCATATTTTTATTTATGTATTGTGTAGTAAAAAGTTATAAAAATTATTATTTTATTTTTTTCAGAATACGATAAACGATAATTTATTATAAAAATTAATTATTATTTTTATTTATGTATTGTGTAGTAAAAAGTTATAAAAAATTTTATTTTATTTTTTTCAGAATACGTACTTTGGGAAATAAAACTAATTCCAAAACATTAGAAATTACAGGGCAAGTTCTTATTAATTCACAATGCAACGATGTCCGAAATATAATATAATATGTAATAATAATATACGGGCCATCTGTTTCAAATAACAATACTCGAACGTGGAATTCAGAATAATAATGAACATGCGAGCGAAAGAAGCTATTGAAAGTTCTGAAACTGTGGGGAATATAATTTAATAAAATAAAATACTTTTTTGTTTTAAAACCACGATATTTATTAATTTAAGAACCGACCGGTTTCGCTTTACTTAAGCATCATCAGGGTACAAATTAATACTAAACAAGAAGTACATAATGTGTGCATATATATAACAAAATATAGAGGGAGACAACATGATACAAATATAAGCAACACAAAGACGGTCATAAAATACATTAACATAAGTGCACAAGTAATGGAAAACCCGCTAGATAATTATGTAGACTAATGGGTTATACGAATAAATCGGGAGAAACAAAACATCAATAAAACCTCAATAATAACGGTTTTTCCGAATTCGCAAATCATTTGATCGATAGCTTGCCTTCCTGAATAAATCTAATTTTATTTAATCATTTACGGCCAAGATATTTTTGACAATGGTGTGTTTTTATCTTTCTGTATTCCAATCATTTAGCTTTGCTTCTAGGGTTGTGCCCCAGTATTGCTTTTTGGAGACTGTAAACGGATCTCTCGGCATTTAATGAAACTGCAGCAGAACAAAGGCTGTTGCTATATTGACGTTCATGGTATGTTTTGCTCAGATTGACGATAAGGTTTCCAGATCCGCATTTCGCTCGAAGCATGTTTAGGGTAATAAGTTTATAGTTTAGGGTTCTTTCACCGTATTTATGGGAACATTTCAGAACCACCAATCTTTCATTTTGAGTGAATCTTGTGTTTGTGATTAAATTATATTTGACGATTTAAACAAATAATATTTAGAGAAGTTAAAAATAAAATTGAAAGTTCACTGAAAGCTTAAAACTATTAAAAGTAGTAATTTCATAAAAATGTAAATAAATAGAGCCCCTTTCACATTTTAGAATGTAATTTTATGTTGCTTACATGTTTTATTACTCTTTATAATTATTGAATTGTTTAAATGAATAAATAAATAATTACAAAAAAGTCTTCTGATTTGTAAGTCCTCAGGAAGCACTAAGGATCTTTCTATCTATCTTTATAATATAATAAATTTGATGAGCATAAAAATGTAAACGTGTATATAATTTATATAAATGTACAAAAGTAGATATTACACGTGTATAAATATTATATTGCGCATATTATACAAGATGTCGGGGGTAAAGTGCACAAACTTCGGGAGGTGATTCTAATTGATAGTACAAGTAAAAAAGAAAAAAAAACTTTTTTTGGAATTCCAACGTTTTAAGATAGTTTTCGAGTAAAAAAGTTTAAAACCTTATTGATGTAAAAATATATTTATTGATTTTATAAAAGTTATAAATTACTTTTATAAAAGTGAGAATAGTATTTTAGTAAAGTAAAGTAATTTTTATACCTATACAAATAACTTTCGTAAATGTTTTTTGTAAAATTAAAAAAAAAAATAATTAATTAAATCCGTAATAAAACCCATATTTTGAGAACCATCTTCATTTCGACTTCCTTCTCATTTGGTCGGTGCATTATTACTCTAAGGTCGGTGCTAACTAAAAATGGTTCTGTTTTTCTAAAATTGCAATAGATGTCGGTAATTTAATTTCATAATCCCCAAAATTATTCCTAATACGAATTCAGACACCTCTGTCGGATTCTTTTAACACTAAATTTTGTGGGTGTTGCCCAAATCTAAATTCTTTACGCGGAAAGCGGGCCCTTAAGGCGAGGTGCAGCGAGGTAAGAGCGAGGTGCACGGCGCTGGGGCTTGCACGCGGGACGGGCGGTCACCCGTCTTAGTTGCCGCTGGCCGTTCGTATGGTACTTGTTAGACTGATTGTAGGTACAGCGATGTCACCGCGATATATATAGGGCGCATTTGTTCGAGAACAAACCGGCGATCGCGAGTAGGTAGGTTGGTGAGTAGATTGTAGATTCCAATGTGATGCGCTGGGCCTGTATTAATGTTCTAGACCCTACGAGTTGCTGCCGCTACACAGTTATAACGGCTTATTTTTTTTTGGGTATTTTTTGAGACTAGAATGAGGTATGTCATTCAAAAAATTATGTAGGTTTTGGCATTTTCCATACATCTCCCCCCTCACCGCGCGGCTTCAAATTTTTCTCGAATTGCCCCGTCTAAGGCTTTTTAGGTCCATGATTAAAATAATAATTTACCCTCAATAATTATTACGATCTAGAACTAGAAATATCGAATCGAACTCTCCTAAATAAACCACTCACCGTGCAACTTCCGACAACTACCGTTCAAACTATTTTTATTGGGAAATAAGCGTGGACGGTAAAACATATTCCTATTAAATCTGATAATGATTGTAGGTAAAACGAAAATCTTACCTAAGAAAGACAACTGAGTTGAAGATGCTACATATAAGGAATTAAAATAATATTTTTTTCTATTTTTTGTGACTTATAGCTTAGATCTGGGATTGAATCTCATATTTGGTAATACTTTTACAATATTTTTGTAGCTAGTATGGAAAGGAATTTCTGAACAGTGCATATTCTTATATGGCGTTGTTAAAAAATAAAAAATATCATGAAAGACAAATCAGATTTCTTTTATAAGATAAAAAAAATTATGTTACAGAATAAAACAAGTTTAAAAATGAAGTTCTTGATGGCAATACTGTTGGTGGCCGGCTGGAACGGGCTGCCCTCGCTGGCACTGCAGTGCGGAGAGGTGCTCTGCCCCGGCATCGCGCACACCTGCTCCCTCAAGTACGTCATTGACACCAAGACTAGGAAGAAGGTCACCACCGTCAGCTGCTTTGACCACAACCGTGAGTTTAGTTCAATGCTTCCCAATCTTCCTCTTTTTCTTTCTGTTGGTGGTGGGATGGAACGGGCTGCTCTGCCCCGGCATCGCGCACACATGCTCCCTCAAGTACGTCATCGCCACCAAGACCAAGTCACCACCGTCAGTTGCTTTGATCACAACCGTGTTAGTTCAATACTTCTCAACCTTCCTCTTTCTTTTCTCCTTTCTGTTGGTGGTGGGTTGCCTTCGCTGGCACTGCCGTGCGGAGAGGTGCTCTATCCCGGCGTTCAATCTATAATCCTGTGATCTACAGTTTTATTCCGAAATTAAATTTTGCGCACTTAAGGCGAAGCTTAATGCTAAATCACTATTTTGATTAATCTTTATAAAGAATTGGTGTCCATTATAAATACCAAAAATATGCTTTAGATCAAGGCTGCCCAATCCCAGGCCCGCGGGCCACAATGTGGCCCGCGAACGAATTATAAGTGGCCCGCGTGAAACATTTTCAAAAAACCCGCCAATCCGCCAATTTGAAAAAGTGTCGCGGGCCCGCGGTAAAACAAACAATGCAGCTTGCGCGCGGTCACCAGTGTTGGCAACGACGGCGATTTATCGCTATTTAGGCTACTCAGAACGAGAATCAGCGACGAAAATACCTAACCTGTTGCTAAAAAGGTTGGGCAGCCTTGCTTTAGATGTTTAGATAAATTGAGTGTTATACTATCGCTTCGCTTGAGTGGAATACAAAAAATATAATAAATTACTCAATGAAAAATATAAATGTAAACTACTAACAAAAACATTTTTTCAATAGAAATGTATGAACGCGTAAAGGAAAAAAAAAATAAAAAAATACAGTGTTATAGCTAAGGTTTTTTGTGACAATTTCACTTGATTAACTTTTTTGTTTTCTTATAAAATTATTTACAAAATAAATAAAAACCAGTTTTTGGCTTGAAATCTAATGTTTCTAGACTCCGTTTGTCAAGCGGTTTTAATTCCTATTACCTACAATATAAGGTATACCAATAATTTACACATTTTTGGCTTGTAGTTTCCTCTTAACCCTCAACACAATATGAAGCTGACTGTCTACGAGGGTATTCCACTAACCTCTTGATAGCTTATCCATAGAAAAACGTATATTTTAGATTTACGATGTATTGATTATCTATCAACACAAGGCTACAGATACATCGGATAAGATAAGATCAGATACCTTATCCTCTAGATAAGCTATCAAGAGGATGGTGAAATACTTCCAAAATGAAATTTATAAAAATCGACACTGTCCCTCATTTCCACCCTTTAAAGCAGAATTTTATACTTCTTGATTAAATTACTAAATCAGACATATAAATATGGAGAGTAAAAATATGAACAATTTTTCTTGTTTACCATTCGTTACCCGCCTCATTCTGCAAGGCGTGGATTTATAATGATATGGAGGAATTATTACGTACACATTTTAAAGAGATTTTCTAAAATTTCACGACGGGTAGGAATAAAATTAATCCTATAAATTCGATTAATAGGTTCTCGTTCCCTTTCCAGAAAAGACAGTTTCGAAGGAGACGTACGATACACCCCTGAGCGAGCAGGAGTATCCCATCCCAGTGGTAGAGTGTGGCGGACACAGGTGCAAGCCAGGGGCGTTCAACTGCACCACCATCTCCACACCACTCATCAGGAGAAACCCGCCCATCGAGAACACACACCTCGTTTGCAGGGATGATTTAGGTATTTACTAATAAACGGTCGAGTATATTTATGTTTGGTTTTAGGAGTTTCCTGTAAATTATTAATACCCGTGCAAAATTTTGAGAGTGGGCTTAGTAGCGGTTCGGCTGTAGTAAGCTTATTTATATACTACCGATAAGGTCATTGAAATAGGGGTAAATGAGGAGAACTCTATTAATGGAGAAATGAATGCGGTAGAACCTAATAAATGCGGAGAACTCTATTAATGGAGAAATGAATGCGGTAGAACCTAATAAATGAGGAGAACTCTATTAATGTAGAAATGAATGCGGTAGAACCTAATAAATGCGGAGAACTCTATTAATGGAGAAATGAATTCGGTAGAACCTAATAAATGAGGAGAACTCTATTAATGGAGAAATGAATGCGTTAGAACCTAATAAATGAGGAGAACTCTATTAATGGAGAAATGAATGCGGTAGAACCTAATAAATGAGGAGAACTCTATTAATGGAGAAATGAATGCGGTAGAACCTATTAATGAGGAGAACTCTTTTAATTGAGAAATGAATGCGGTGGAACCTAATAAATGCGGAGAACTCTATTAATGGAGAAATGAATGCGGTAGAACCTAATAAATTAGGAGAACTCTATTAATGGAGAAATGAATGCGGTAGAACCTAATAAAACGTTGGCAGAAATGATGATGAAAGTAGGCTGAGCGCTAAAGAAATGAGACCCCTGAGGCGTGTGCGTGGTAAAAATCACGTATGACCGAGTTACAAATATGGGGATCCGGGAAGAGTGCAAGGCTGTGTATGTTTATGCTATGAAAACGTGTAGGTTAAAAAAGACCCGTTAAAGTTTTTTACCATATATTTTTATTAAGAGATGGTTCTTTTTGGTTTTACTGAGAATTGAACCTTCCTTACCAGGGATAAACTAAAATTAGTAAACCGCGCTATCTCCTAATTAGAAGGTAGCGATATTTATTTCGAGTATTAACTGCTGTACATCCAATTTCATAGAAATAGATGTGTGTGCTTGAGTTGTATCAAAAGTTAATAGAATGCTCTGTTATCGACAACAAGCTCGATCGGATGTCGGAAAGTGGGCTAATTTCCACTTCCGATAGTACATTTAATTTATTCATTCAGGAAGACAAAATCAAAATTCAAATACATGTTTTTAAAAAGATCACACTTGATGATCTTCGTTTTATAAGACATTTTACATTTTAATTACATTTTACAACGACTATAAATTGAACGTAGTTATGCAGAAAGCGTTCAATCCACAATTTTCCAAAATAAAATTTTACTTGTTTCCTACAGATAAAAAATATTTATTTGCTCAAATCATCCATGCTCCATAGCTTGGAATATTTAAAGTTAAGTGAAAACCGCCCAAGTTGTTTGAAAGTTTTGTATTTATTATATACAGTCGCAAATGTTTTCATGTTTCATAGAATACTTTCAATCCACATAGAATGAAATTGCGCCAGTTATAAATATCTCACAAACCATTTCGTAGAAGGCATCCAACCCATATGGAACGAATTAGTCCAATAAATTAATAGTCACAGCATAAATTCTGTTTTCGCGTTCGCTATAAGCTCTCGGTTCGATTCGTATCAAAATATGTTTGTATTTTCCAGGGTCCGTGATAGAGCAACGCGACATAGTGCGCACGCTGAGTGTGAACGAGGCCACTGGCGAGACCCCGCCCACGTGCGAGGGGTACACGTGTCCCAAGGGCTCCCGCAGCTGCTCCTACGACACCATCATCCAGCTCGAACCCTACTCCAAGAACACGCACGTCGTCTGCTACGATATCAAAAGTATGAGAAAAAATATTTGCAAGTTTTTCCAGTGACGTGCCGTATAAAAAAAGATGGTAAAAAAAATGGGATTAAATATGAGATTACACGTAATAAAAACAAACAAACAAAAAACTGGAAGGAATTACAAACATTCAAATAGCCATAATTAAAAAAATAATCTAACCTAACTTATCCTGATACTTATTGCTTATAGTGCAAAATAAAACAAACAATGAACGGATATCGGAAAACGTTTATTGATCTGTGCTCAAAACTTTGAGAATACGGGATATTAAGAACGTTTATTGAAATATTTCTTGAAATGGCATTAACCGTGTTTAGTGACCATCTATTCGCCAGGTACATCCCCACCTACCTCTTCCCAATCTCCTTCCGCTCTCCACTACCCCAAGTCTCACAACATGCCCCAAATTGGGTCTCTCTGGCCCCTGCTCAATGGTATCAGTTGAAGCTCCAGTGAAGTTTTCACAAAAAAAAAATATCTTAGTTCTATTATTTTATTGTGTAATTTTTTGCTTGGTTATTTTATCGTGATTGTGTATTTTCCTTTCTGTGTAAACCCTGCAACCTTCGTGAATATAATATTCGACTATCTGGAATAGGCGTGGAATTCACAAAAAATTAATAAAGATGGCTACAACAATTTCTTACCACATAGATCATTTTATTTATGTCTATTCTATACGTGTTCTATTCTAATTCAATTTTTATTTATGTTTCAGATAAAATAACCTCTGATGTAAAGATTTAAGTAACATTTTGATGTCTCGCGCCAAGAAAAACTCGTGGTGGAAGCAGAAAAGTGGAAATTCTGGACATTATGTTGAACATTTGTGAAAACCGTAAATGGAATTTTTTGATAAAAAGTCAATAATAGTAATTATTATTTGATTAAGACACCCTTTGTTACCTTTGTTAATTTAAATAAAGTTAATTTTACTCATAGGTTTGCATTACCTTTATTGAAACCCAGTAAGAGTGGCTGAATTTCTGGAATAATATTATGGTATAAATGTCTATAAGTAAGTAGATACTAAATAATATTATATTATATGGGTGGGTCAATGGTGTTTGAAAGAGAGAGCACAAAAACAGTGTGCAATACAGTTGTGAATGATAAATTCTTGGAGTAGGTGAATGAGTTTAGGTAATTGGAAAGAATGTTTATGAGAGATCTGATGTAAAGGCTGATAGATATATCGAAGGAAGGGTAAATGCAGGTAACTCCATTAATGGAGGACTGAGAATGAGAATGAGATTGTTCAAAGCAGCGAAGCTAGCAGTCCACAATGAATTGCTGATACCTACCCTAATGTACGCCAGTGAGGCATGTAATTGGCAGAGGAAGGACGAAAATAGATTGAATGCTGTGGAAATGAGATCCCTGAGGTGACTGTGTGATAAAAAACATGATGAGTATGATCGTGTGAGAATTGCTCAGATTACCAAAGAATCCAAGGCTGATGTAAGCGTAATGAGTAAGATTAAGAAAGGGACGCTTAGCGAATAAACGAAGAAAGGAGTGTAAGGATCATATATGCGGCGATCGTGAATGATGGAGAAAGTCGGGGACGCCCAAGGAAGACTTGGCACGATCAAGTGAACCAAATACTTCACTTGATCGAGTCGGGCCATGGAAAGAGTCAAAATAACAGAAGAGTGTTTATGATACGATTTTTGAATGTGAATGACGCAAAGAATGTGTGCCAATACTGAGTTGTTTGGCGGTTTGTCCTATCTACCTACCCCTGCGGGGAAACGGCGTGATGGTTAATTAGTTATATAATTACTAGGTAATCATAGTGAATCAAGTTTATCAATAAAGATAATTATGAAATTCATGGATGAATCCACATTTGAAATTTTTGATGGTATTCAGTGTGGGGCAACGCTTAATCATATACCATAGTATTCAAATCTTCTAAGTGTGGGGCAACGTTTGGTCTATGAGACCCTAGAATTCAAATCTATTAAGTGTGGGGCAACGCTTAGTCTATTAGACCATAGTATTCAAATCTTCTAAGTGTGGGGCAACGTTTGGTCTATGAGACCCTAGAATTCAAATCTATTAAGTGTGGGGCAACGCTTAGTCTATTAGACCATAGTATTCAAATCTTCTAAGTGTGGGGCAACGTTTGGTCTATGAGACCCTAGAATTCAAATCTATTAAGTGCGGGGCAACGCTTAGTCTATTAGACCATAGTATTCAAATCTTCTAAGTGTGGGGCAACGTTTGGTCTATGAGACCCTAGAATTCAAATCTATTAAGTGTGGGGCAACGCTTAGTCTATTAGACCATAGTATTCAAATCTTCTAAGTGTGGGGCAACGTTTGGTCTATGAGACCCTAGAATTCAAATCTATTCATTGTGGGGCAACGCTTAGTCTATTAGATCCTAGTAATCAAATCTTCTAAGTGTGGGGCAACGTTTGGTCTATGAGACCCTAGAATTCAAATCTATTAAGTGTGGGGCAACGCTTAGTCTATTGGAACCTAGTATTCAAATATTCTAAGAGTGGGGCAACGTTTAGTCTATGAGACCCTAGTATTCATATATAAGTTAAAAAAATAAATGTTTCCAGATTACATATCCAAAGGTGTTAGTATTAATAGTACAGTCTATGGCCATCCTTCGAGAAGCTCCAATGATTTTAGGCTTCCTGAGACAATCGGTAACACATAAAAAATAAGAAGATTTTAAATTTTTCAATGAACTCCCCGTAAATGTGAAGGAAGCTAAAAGTGACGCAGCTGTTCGCGGGTTATGTCTCAATGTTGTGAAGTCCAAATATGAGTGCGCAGATATTAGAATATTATTGTAGTAGTTTTAAAATAGATATATATATATACTAGATATAATCTGTAAAATTTTAAAGTAAATACAAAATACTATAAAAAAACTTTTAAGAACTTTCCACTTTTCTTGGCAAAATCTTTTTTAAAAATAAGTAAGTACTTTTATACGGCCCAATATGCAGTAACTCGGGGCCATTTGCAGTAAGCCCGTTCGTTGATTTGTACGATATAAAGTAGAAACCTACCTACAACCTAGAGCCTTCAATCATTAATTATTATTTGTTTGTGAACCATCGATATATAGGTTAGCCCTCTCATACCCAATTTCAATCTAAAAATAACACCACCCAACAGTAATTTCCAAGTAAGAGTCATAAAAGATGCCTCGCTTCGAATGCCTAGATATAAATGCAAGTTCTCTAAAATATAAAGAACACAAAATTATTGCTAATATCACGTAATGTAATTTGTTATTTTATCGGCCAATAGCATGCCTGAAAGGCATCGCGTCACAAGATATAGAAATGAACCTGGCCATTTTGATATAACGTGATGTTGTACAAGCTTCTAAAAACGTACGCGAAACCGGCGAAGATCGTTAATTTCGTGGCAAAAGTGTTGTCGTAAATTGTTACGTGAAGTAATTTTTTAGCTAGAAAGAAATTTAAGATTTTTTTTATTGTTAAATCAATAAATACGCCTAGTAGTTATCTATAAGGTTTGTAAATATATATTTTATTTATTTTTTATTTAATATGTGGGTACAGTGTTGTTATGTAAATTACATATCGGTACAAAATATATTTATAATCGCAATCTCGCCAAAGAAGAAACTGGTTCTTGTGCTTGGTGAGCGAGTTACACCAATTATAAGGAAAATAGAATAACATTATGCAATGGGTTTATTTAGATAGAAAATAGAGGAATTAATAATAATCCTATAATTGAAATAAATGTAAAAATTAATATTAATGAAAGATGATTGAATTTAGGAACAATTGAAACTTCTGGATCATCTATACGTGTAGGTGTACATATATGGGATTCTGTTACATACTAAATATAGAGCAATTGAGAGAGTTATTAGAAACATCTAAATAAAGTAGAGATGAATAATGAACTGATAATAAATATAAAGAAAGGGGAAAAATCAGGCAATGATTTAGTTAGTTATTTCTGACAAGTATAATTTCTGTTTATATATTTGCTAATTAAATTGTTAACGATAAAGTCCTCGAGAGCCTAAAGTATTGCTAACTGCCTCAAATTCGTGTTTGAAATATAATCTTCACGAAGTTAGTAATAGAGCGTTCGTAAACGTAAAAAGCAATGCTTCTTCCGATCTTTCGACTGTGATATAATGCACTTTCTTTTTGATAAATATTTTGTTAAAGCAATATTTTTGGTTAATTTCAAGGTTCACACGCACTGTAAACATGGATAATACTGAATCCTCCGAGAATAACGGGTTTAAAGTTAGCTCATTATTTCGCTATGAACAATTGGTTAATTATGTTTTCCACGCCATCTATGATGGTATCTTGCAATAATTTATTTTGCAGACAAAACTACTATTATGAACAAGAAGCAATGCCCCAGCTGTGTTTACAAGTTTGAAGTTTTCACCACAGATGGCACCCATTCCTGGAAACTTCGTAGGCGGAGTTACGTACCCACCTCGAACCTACAAAAAGATCAATTATACATATTGCAAGAAATACTTTTGGAGCGATTAATCAGTCACCAAAATTCGAGAAATTGGTAGACAGAACCTTTATTATCCGTGGAACGAAATAAAAAGTTAAGATTTTGTTACCAAACGGGTTGGTACCTACCCCTACTTTACAAAATTCTAAACGAACGCGAATCAGGGGTATTTCACCAACCAATAAATATCCATTATAAAAAATATATAATTACTCGCAATAGGTAGAAAACGCCGCTAACTTATCCGATATAATCAGTCTATGGATATAATACATAGGCCACATAACAGTTAATTTTTTAGAGGCAAGAGCAGTGACCTGTTAAATCAGACATTTTTAAATAATAGAATACTTCCATATCACCAATATGGTTATTTGGAAGTATTCTATATTCCCAAATTGGAAATACTTAGTTATATAAATCACGTGTTACTGTGTTCACACACGTTAATCTCCTAAACCACCCAACCGATTTCAATGGAATTTTTTTGAATGTGTATGGTTGGTTCCAACTTGAAACAAATGGAAGTTTTGGATACACCCGATAGGTGGCGCTATTGTCGAGTGCTAATTTTTTTTCAACGAATTTTCTTTTTTTTCAGCTTTATTACCCAGAAATACATAAAAACACTAATTATAACTACTCTAACCCCCTCCCCCCCACACACAATATTTTTTCATACAATTATAAGGATTTTTCTAGAAAAAGGGTTGTAATTCATTTGTGTAAGCTTTATCTATTCATAGCGGAAAAAAACGGTTTGACAAAAAATATTGTTCACCAAATTGCACTTCATTAAATTAAAATTCATTACTATAATTTAAAACAAAAAAATTGTTTAGACTTAAGAAACAATCTTTATTTACCTTATTTATAACAATGTATATCGAAAGTGTTTTCTATGGATCGTATTCGTACGGCAATCTGTTACACTGTGGAATAAATATACTTTAAGGCAGTTTTAAGGGTATAGAACGGCACAGGTCGCATTTTAACTTATTTTCTATCGTACTGAACAATAATCACAATCTGCTGAAATGATTGATATCAAATGAAACGTCAAAACAATATCTACCATGCATGTGACATGCGAATATATTCTATGTATGTCAAATGCATAAAATATCCGACAACAGATAAAAGGCGGTCTACATAAAATGCTGTCTACATTTTTCAATTTGGTTGGCGGGTTTGGGTACCACCTCCCCAGGAACCATTTATTGGATCGCTAACACCTTTGCCATAGGTCACCCCAAGTGGCTCGCTACGTTTGGTGATTTAGCAGGTTTATCGGGCGCGGTGTGTTCAGGATGCGCTTGCCCACCAGCTGCGTGGCGTGCCAAATCGGGAGAGGCTGGTTTGGGGAGACACTTTGACCGCTCCAACTGGTCTCGCGTCCGATCGCCTTGCGCCGCAGCGGGAGGGATATATTCATACGTCCATTACTACTGGATTTACTGATTCCTACCCACCCATCACACCTTTTTCCGGAATAAATTTGGTTTAGGGGAGTCACTCGAATAACCGAAATTGAACTTGATTTAGACTAATTTAGGGCTGGGGAATCCGAATCTGTAAGAATTAGGTGGGGGTCGGCACTATTAACTGAGTTATAGGGTCTTGAAATTTCGTACGCGATACATAGAAACCATGTTGACTCCCCTAAACCAAATTTTACCCCCTTTTTCCTTTCGAGAACTTCCTCTCCTTCCTTTCCTTAAAAATCACGATTGTTAAGTCATCATTATTTATTCTTCATTATTGTTAAGTCGGTTTGACCTAGGGTACAAATAATAATTGTATAAACTTTGTTCGGTAGAACGCGCCAATCTAGGTTAGAATTAATCATCTAGAATGTTTATACTCAATGATCTCAGGTGTGAAGGTTCGCAACCAAGGTCGAGTGTCAGAATCCTGTTTTGTTCTTAGGGATGGTCTTACATAGTAAATAAAATAAAAAGCGGTGCATAGTATGTTATTACATGTATTGAGAAACATGAAATTTAACCTGTGAGCCCTAGTATGACTGAAACATTTATAAAATTATACATTTTGGACTTACCCCAAGACCGACCTGTATCCGTAATCATAATCTACTCTACGAGAGCGAATCACTACGTCTCCTATTACTGAACACTGTGACTTCTTATTGGCGAAGCGACGGAACGTCCCCCGGACTCCATCCAGCGGCTGACGTGACCCCGTGAAGCGTGGATCGGGCCTCCGAAAGGGGCAGGAATATATCTCCCGGCCACATCCACGATCTCCAGCTAATAACGCGGATGTATCCGGGTTCTGAGGATGCTGCAACTTAGGCCAGTAGCTTTCTCTCGGCCGCCGGCCACGTGCGGTTAGTATTCCCAAACATCACACGTCCAAAATAACGAGGCTCCCGCTTGACGGTTTTGCGTAAGCCGAATTTAGGATTGAATATAATTTCATCTCACGCCGGATGGGACAATTATTTACGGATTACCGCTGTCAGCTGATTACCGGATTACGATTGTCGCGTGGTTCGCTCGTACACCATTTCTTTCAAAGACATCACCATTACCCACATCGGGAATGGTTTTTTAACAGGTTGCGGAAAAGAATCCCGTCGTGCCCGAAGCAAACTCGCATTTTACGGTACAAAAGAAAGAATGGAATCCATCCATACAACTAATTACTCCAAAATAAAAATCACCGTGACTGTCAGCTGTGCAGTTCACGATCCCACCCGTTGACTGCCCAGCTAAGAAGTGTTTTGTTTCCGCCCGGTTCAGATGTTAAATTTTAAATTAAAATTCGAAATTTTACTAAAACCAATACCAGCGACAATCGCCCAGTTCCTAACTAGGTTAGAGAATCGGCGAGGATAAATGTGATGATGCAGAATAAATTAATGAATAAAATATTAAAACAAAAGGAGTCTAGCCCTGCATCATAACATTACCCCCCTCGCCACCAAATGTTTGCCCTCAAACATATAAAATTGTCGAAATAACCTAACCCTATTCTTTCCAGGTTAGTCCAAGGGTCTACTACAACAGAAGAACAAAGTTAACAATAAATATCAACAGTAGATAATAATCATCAATAGGAAGTATTCAAAGAACAAAAATTAAACCAAATTGAGAATAGCGAATGGGCGTGCCGCAACTCCGGTCGCACTTCATCGAACGTAAGGCAGGATGAACAGGTTTGCGGTGCAGCCATTCTTACTTAAATAACTATAATATTGTAGGAACTAAACTTAAAAACTTAATCTAAACATAACAACCAATGTTACGTGGACGGGATCCGCCAACACCCACAGCTTGAATATGCTGGGTGAAGACTAATTGACTTAGCATCATGGACAACCGTTGACGTTACATTTATAACTAACGTAATACCTTAATGTCTATCACATTCATTTTACACAACCAAATGCAAAAATGCATCACTGTCCAAAAATAGGGTTATAAGCCCGTCAGGCAACACTTTTTAGGGAGCATAGCAACCCTCACTTATCACTGACTCTACTTCTCCATAGGAGATAAGAAAACACTTTGTCGATGTTTCTACCTAATCTACCTAACTAGGTCGTATGGGGGTGCACACAAAAGAACAGAGCAGTTAATGAGAATACACAATCTTATTTCAACAAAGAGTGTTAAGCAGTCAACAACCATCGCATAAGAATGGAGCCAAAGTAATATAGTATACAGCCATCAATATAGAAGGTGCAATCGTGTTAAGTTATATGCAACTATTATTAGTGCAGTGATCTAGGTATACGTCCAACAGTAACGAAGGCGTAATCGATATTGTTATGAAACAACTTATGGTTTTCTCTGTAAACCGTTGTTCAACAAAGTTGATAATAGTAATTCTCGCAGGACAATACCAACAAGTATGTAATACAAACTTATAATATTCATAATATGAATTCTATAACAATAGGAAAGGAACATCCCAGGTTACTTACATGATAGCAAGATTTAATACAAAAAAAAAATACAAAAATTCATAAATTGAAACATTAATTGTAACAAGTAACACCAGTGTATTTACAGACATAACTGATGAGAAGTAAATGGATCAACAATAAATAAAATTAACGTTTATCGAGAAAAATTTGACTCAGAACATAAGGAAAGGTCTCAGTACATCTCCCCATGTTCTGGTCTTAAGGTTAAATATAAGAAAATATGATTCAAGGATCAACATATCAACAAAGTGGCTTAAAATGTGGAAGGATCGGTGGTGGGATATCGTTCCACATTATAAGTCAGAACCGTACTTACAAAGGAAAACAAGTAAGTTATGTCTCGTTTCATCAGCAATAAAGCGAACAGCTCCATTTTATCACTAGGAGATTAAATGTTCAGTGCACCGCTTGGTGCAGTCTTTAATATATTTTCAGGACCCATCAAGACATTTACTGTAAAACAATGACAAAAATATCCGTTTACATATTAATGATGAAACGAGAACAACCAGTGTTCAAGCTCGTAATTTGTAGACAATGCTTCTTTGTTTTCACCATCATGAAACGAAAGAGACAGTGGGAATGTAACTCCTTACATTTCAAGATGTTATATCCTAACACATACTACATGTTAAGGTATATTAGCCAATTACATTATACAAAATTCATAATATTTTTAAATGAGTGTTCATTTATTCACTTGGAGTCTGTTGTGTACTTAAGTTTAAGTACATAAATAAATTATCACTAATAAATAAATACTACATTAATTATTACTAATTCTAATAAGGTTTATTTCTAGTCCATTCAATTCGAGCATTCATACCGGAGTTGATGGTTACAATTGAAAATTAGTTACGAGACATTTTTTTGTTATTAGTTTGTATTATTTATGAGAATTGAGATAAAATTATTTTATATATAATAATTTATGTGAGTGCATGGCACGAACCTTTTGATACATATATCTTGAATGAATGAGATCCTTTATATATCGAATGGCCTTGACTTTGTTTATGGGTGGCTCTTTTCATGAGCATAACGTACGACAATATAAAGGCGTGCATGTTTATAATTTAGACTTGTTATATTTGAGAATAATAGCGTGATTTCCAATAAATCACTACAAATAGTATCGTGTGAAAGAGAACATACAACTCGATTTCAAATAGAGTTTATGAATTTTATGTGTTAAGTGTCGTGTTAGGGTTGATCATCAACCTCCAAGAACAACCCGAACCACTCAAACATAGGTATATCTCACTACGAAATACTAACGTACGTACATAGATCAGAGGACAACAGGCCTTTCGCCTCCTGCAGGAAAAACCGTCCACAGGCAACGAATCCCCCGCCTTCCAACTGATGATGCAGTACAGTGTTCCGTACTTGAACCAGCAGCCCAAGTATAATGACCAGACAGCAAGCTTCTCTCGCCCTCTGTCTGTCATGTCTGGTGAACGTGATCGACTCCGGATCGACACGTTGCGTTTGGGGTACAAACCCAT
This sequence comes from Hesperophylax magnus, assembly GCA_026573805.1. NCBI lineage: Eukaryota > Metazoa > Arthropoda > Insecta > Trichoptera > Limnephilidae > Hesperophylax > Hesperophylax magnus. Next base: position 3,504,949 of record JAIUSX010000002.1, read on the forward strand.
CCTCACCATTCGGAACTCATGGACCTAATGGATGGCGAGTTGATACCAGGACCCAGTTGATCAGACCGAATATACCTCCATCAACTCCCTCCAATGATAACGTTGCGTCATCGTCCATACCACAAAAAAAAATTGTGATTTTTTTTTTCCTTAATTCTCCAAGTCTGACACGTCGCGTGTAAATTGTCCATTATTTCAAAAATTGATAGTAAATATCGAATAATTTCTTGTGTCACCGTTGACATTTACTTTATTGAACTTAATTTCACAACAATTATCCAAATTGTTATTATGAATGATGATGATGATGATGCCCTTGATTTAGAAATAACAAGATGTTCTTTTCTTGTTTATAAGATAAAAACCTTGATAAATAAGGTTAAAAAAAAATATATATATATATATTTAGTGGCAACCTTGAAAAAATTTGTGGCAACCTTGATAAAATATTTGTTGCAACTTTGAAAAAATTTGTGGCAAACTTTATAAAATATTTATTTCTTTTGCCAGCCCTGGTTTTTCCGTACTATTATTATATTTATATTATTATATTTTTCCGTAGAATATTATTTATTCTCGTATTAAATCCACACGAGAATAAAAAAAAAAAAGAATCACTTTTCAAAATGAAAACAATTACCTAATTAGAATAAACATTTATTATTTGAAATTATTAGCGAAGACGCACCCATGCTATGAACTAATGGCAATGAACCGACTCCCGTTACTTCGATATGCGTTGTTATTTGTGTATAATAATATTCAGTTGTCAACTGCATTAATAAATAAACATGTTTCAATTTATTATTTAACGGTACCATAAAGGAGGAATGATCCCTAACATTCACACAATTCCTAAAAACAACGCACATAAGAAATTCATACAATCATGCGATAACAATTTCACTGCTGTCACTTTTTCATTTATCCGGTTAACATTTAACAAACAAGGTTAACATTTTATTTAATGTATCAGAGCTCCAAGAGAACAAAATAACCCTAAACCATCCAAAAAAAACATAATCCTGACACACGACTTACGCCGTTTTTTTATTAAAAACGCGGGCAGCCAATTGTTAAGTCGGTTTGACCTAGGGTACAAATAATAATTGTATAAACTTTGTTCGGTAGAACGCGCCAATCTAGGTTAGAATTAATCATCTAGAATGTTTATACTCAATGATCTCAGGTGTGAAGGTTCGCAACCAAGGTCGCGTGTCAGAATCCTGTTTTGTTCTTAGGGATGGTCTTACATAGTAAATAAAATAAAAAGCGGTGCATAGTATGTTATTACATGTATTGAGAAACATGAAATTTAACCTGTGAGCATTAGTATGACTGAAACATTTATAAAATTATACATTTTGGACTTACCCCAAGACCGACCTGTATCCGTAATCATAATCTACTCTACGAGAGCGAATCACTACGTCTCCTATTACTGAACACTGTGACTTCTTATTGGCGAAGCGACGGAACGTCCCCCGGACTCCATCCAGCGGCTGACGTGACCCCGTGAAGCGTGGATCGGGCCTCCGAAAGGGGCAGGAATATATCTCCCGGCCACATCCACGATCTCCAGCTAATAACGCGGATGTATCCGGGTTCAGAGGATGCTGCAACTTAGGCCAGTAGCTTTCTCTCGGCCGCCGGCCACGTGCGGTTAGTATTCCCAAACATCACACGTCCAAAATAACGAGGCTCCCGCTTGACGGTTTTGCGTAAGCCGAATTTAGGATTGAATATAATTTCATCTCACGCCGGATGGGACAATTATTTACGGATTACCGCTGTCGGCTGATTACCGGATTACGATTGTCGGGCGGTTCGCTCGTACACCATTTCTTTCAAAGACATCACCATTACCCACATCGGGAATGGTTGTTTAACAGGTTGCGGAAAAGAATCCCGTCGTGCCCGAAGCAAACTCGCATTTTACGGTACAAAAGAAAGAATGGAATCCATCCATACAACTAATTACTCCAAAATAAAAATCACCGTGACTGTCAGCTGTGCAGTTCACGATCCCACCCGTTGACTGCCCAGCTAAGAAGTGTTTTGTTTCCGCCCGGTTCAGATGTTAAATTTTAAATTAAAATTCGAAATTTTACTAAAACCAATACCAGCGACAATCGCCCAGTTCCTAACTAGGTTAGAGAATCGGCGAGGATAAATGTGATGATGCAGAATAAATTAATGAATAAAATATTAAAACAAAAGGAGTCTAGCCCTGCATCATAACAACATCATCCCCAAAGATGACATGGGCCCTGAGGGAAATAATTTTCCCAGGGCCTCCTGTGTGGAGTTAAAATAAATATTAAAAAATTACCGAAATTTTGGTAGATTGTAGAATGATATGGACTTATGGTAATTATTCGGAATCGCTGGACAAGGATTATATGAAATATTTTTAAATAAAACCTTCTGATTTACCTTAATTACAATAAAAGGAATCTGACTGCATTTGGGATATTTTTAATTTTAGCATTTTAATTCTTAATTACGTAAATCGAAAATTCACTTTCATTGTATGGGATGACAGCTCGAATGGTTTCTGTTGATAAAATTTTCTTTTGTTGGTATTCCTGATACGAGTGGCTAGATTTTTTACCATATGCAAATACTAGGTAGGTACTATTTTAGCCAAACTCGAAAAATAAAATAAAGATATTTAGGTATGTTTTATAAAATAGAAAAATTAAAAAAGTGAGGTTATTATAGGTTAGGTTGGTTTATTATTAGGATATAGGTTAGGTTAGGTTAGATTGGATATTATAGGTTGGATTATTATAAGTTAGGTTGGTTTATTATTAGGATTTAGGTAAGGTTAGGTTAGATTGGATATTATAGGTTAGGTTAGGTTGGATTATTATAAGTTAGGTTCGATTATTACAGCTTAGGTTAGGTTAGGTTGGGTTATTATAGTTTAGGTTAGGTTAGGTTGGATTATTGTAGGTTAGGTTCGATTATTATAGGTTAGGTTGGATTATTATAGGTTAGGTTAGGTTGGATTATTATCGGTTAGGTTGGGTATTTTGGGTTATTAAAGGTTAGGTTAGGATATAGGTTAGGTTAGGATTTAGGTTGGGTTAGTTTAGGTTTGATTATTATAGTTTAAGTTAAATAAAACAATAATTATAATAATACCTAAACATAAATAATTTAAGTTTTTTAAGTAACATAAAAATATTTTATTTTTCGAGTTTGGCCAAAACAGTACCTAACTAGAATTTGCATTCAGAAATGATTCAAATTCTATCCACTCATATCAGGAATACCAACAAGAGAAAATGTCTTCAACAGAAATCATTCCAGCCAATTCCATCTGTCATCCCATACAACGAAAGTGAATTTTCGATTTACGTAATTAAAAATTAAAATGCTAAAATTAAAAATATCCCAAATGCAGTCAGATTCCTTTTATAGTAATGAAGTTAAATCAGAAGGTTTTATTAAAAAATATTTCGGATAATCCGTGCCCAGCGATTCCGAATATTTACCTATATTAATTTACCTTTAGCCATTTAGGCAATTATTTATTACTTATTATATTCATCGAGTGATGATGAATGTCGATGTTATTAATTGATAATCATTCTAAATTAGTCTGGAAATGAATTTGAAAAGTTTCAACGTCAAGACAAATTGTTTTCAGCGGTTAATATCATGAACAGTGCACGTCTCCAGCAACACAAAAATAATATTTAAATTTAGTCTCCTTGCTTATCCATGCTGATTGAAGTGGGAAACTTTATACAAAAATCAACTCGTAAATTAAACGCGATGATATTAGATGTCATAGATATACCACTCACGTAGATAATAATTTGGTTTTACAAAGAAAAAATTAACAAGTTCCTCTATTAAAATCATAGATAATACATGTAATATTGCTGATATTTAGGTTTACGACCCATTCTCGGATTACGGTCCGAGCCGCACTAAGCTCGACATTCCAACCGAGCCGAAATTAAATCAACTGAAATACCGGGCCATAGCCACTAATAAGCTCAGGTATCGAATAGTAGGCTCGGACTTTATAACATCGAAAAATATACCTTATCCTTTGGATTCTGCTTTCGAGTTATCGAAAGGATGGTGAAATACCCCTTCAAATGCTAGTAACCCACAAAAACTTAAAAGTAAAGCTAGCCTCATAACATTTTATACAAATTCAGAATAAAAAATATATATATTTTATAAGCCTTTAATTATCAAGGATAAAGTTGGAGAAAAAAACCTCTGAGGTTTCGCGATGTGTGCTGCGAGTGTGAAACAGTGCGTACTTACATGATATGTTTGGCACGGCTCTGCACAGAGCGTGTATTTTATACGGTGATGGTACAACAGATGGGAATATAATATTAAATAACAAAAGGTTCACGCATTTTCCATCATTTGTCACAGGAGACATGGATACGACATGCTAAATCGACCTCAGCCGCACAAACAACTACAAAAGCCGACGTTTTCGTCACTGAATAGTTAAATTATTATGCGTTAATGAGGAATTCTTGAATACTTCATTGAAAACTCACCGTCAAATTTAAACGACAGTGATAAAAAAATTAAAGCTTATTTATATGATTAAAACTATATGTGCAAGTAAGTAAAAGTTTTTTAAACTAGTAAAAATTGGTCAAATTACGACCAGATGATGTCACATAGTTCCAGTGCAATCTAACCATTTTCTTTGAGTTTGTATTATCTCACGCGTACACTCCCGATTCTTAATTGTTTTTCGAAAATACATACATATTTCATAACTTGAAGCACATAATAAATTGTTTATTGAAAGAACTGTCGATGTGAGAGACTTCCTCGATTAATCACGAGCATTGCAATGCCTAACCAAATCACTCAAAAATAATTCTATGCTAATAATTTCATAGAAAAAAATAGGCCTTGAGCAAGTTTTTTTATTGATCCTATTTTAGATTATGGGTACATAATTTATTATTGTTATCGACTGTAGATCTCTTGTCAAGCACTTTGCAAGAACCTCCATTCTTGAATCTATCTCTGGCTATCTGTAGCTGGATCTCTGAGAAGCATAATTTATTTTTTGCCTCTCTGGAAAGATTCTAGATGGTACTTTGTTATGTAATCTAATATAGCTACCTATTTATGGCGGATATAATCGGATATCAATCTACAGTGTTTTAAGAAACCTGTAAGATGTACCTACCTTATCGGCGTGTTTTCAACTTTTCTGTGAAGAGGTTTGTCTGTGAAGTTGGGAGAAGTGAATGGTCTGAATTTAAATTATTCAAAAATGTACTGAACCACAAAAAAATCGCTGAAAACGTGATATTTGCCAATTTATCGCGTTTTAATAATCACTCTAGACACACAAATCACTCTGTGTGTCCAGAGAGTGATTTGAATTCACAGAAGAAAACAAGAAGTTACTTCCTTTACAGATTTAAATGGAAACAAAAGTTCCACTGACTTACACCTTACACCTACCTTTTGGTTCTATACCAAGTAGCGCGCGGAATGTCTCCAACTTGCCTTAAATTATATATAGCCATCCCATTTGACTTTCGTAATCATGGTGAAACTATATGGAAATATAGTCCCGAATTGGACTTACACTTGGATCACGAAAAACGCCCACAAGGCATTTCTTGTGTTATTCTTATAAAAGTTACTACTCACCATCCGATATGCAAAACAACTTGCAGAAGAGCATGCTGGGGTTCTGCAAATTGGATGGTGCGTCGGCAAAACCGCCAGCCGAAATATTATTATTCCCTTTTTCGGGTCGTCAGAATAGCCAGTAGTTCGGTTGGCGGTTCAAAATGCTGTCCTGCAAATCGTATAGCGAGGGGTTTAATTCTATTTTTAAATTGCAGGAAAAGTCGAATACGTCCCAGGAAGATATGGAAGCATTGCCTGGTCCGCAATTTGAAATGAAACGTTATTTGTCAATTTTTTATAACCATTCATTTTTTTATTTAGTTCAGAAAACATATTTTTACAAATATTGTTAACGGCATATTTTGGCTGCCGAACTAAGAAGATTTTTCCCGTTTTGGTACAGTGAATTTTTGCATGTCCTTTCGACCGTCAGACCTCAGACAGGGTAATGAATATATCAATTCCATCAGAAGGCATTAAAAAATAGTTTGCTTCGGTTACACGGACATACACTTCTATGGATATTTCAAACTCTATTAGCTTCAGAGCACCGATCGTCTGGCGAAAACTTTACTGAATCATGTAAAACGCTGTGACTACAAAAAATACCATAAAAGTAACCATGTCAACCAAATACATCCATTGCGACATCATTATACTTATTTCACTTTTTAAAACATCTATTTAGTTAGATCACTTTTGTTTTTGGGAATCTTGGAAGCGGATATTAACTCACTTCCCGACATCCGATCGAGCTGAAACTTGATAGATTGACTAGTCAGATTGACTAGTCAGATTGACTAGTCAGATTGACTAGTCAGATTGACTAGTCAGATTGACTAGTCAGATTGACTAGTCAGATTGACTAGTCAGATTGACTAGTCAGATTGACTAGTCAGATTGACTAGTTGTCAATGACAATGCATTTTATCTACTTTTTGTGATAATCACGTACGCACACGCGGACATATATGCGTTTATCTGGAACTGGTATATTACGGCAGTTATACGATATAAATATCGGGTTATTATTTTTTTAAACTTAATAATTGAGAGAGGCCAAAAAGGTTCAAATATATATATACTGAACCCAAATTTGTCATCTAATTTATATTAAAAAAAAAACCGGTTTATAATAAATAAGCTTCCCGGTTTTTTCCGAGTCCGACATATCTTATATTAATGTATCAATTATAGTTGTTATTGGGGCTGAATTTCGTAGAACAGTATTATTATTTATGTCACTACTGCCAACTTACATGGAAAAATGATTAAAACTGATTTATTAAAATACTGTTTAAAACGTGATCATCAATCCATTTCCTTATAAAATATTAGTTTATTCAGAATATATCAGAACACATGTTCATGCAGCTGTACATTTTTCTGATCAATGTAATGACAAAATGCGACAATATTAGATTGTGTTTTACCGAAAGTTTGTTAGAAAATCTGTAAATTCATTCGTTAGAGGCATGCAGTCCCGTTTTTAACAAGGTATTATATTATTTCCTGGCTAATGTAATGAGAATATATTAATATTTAAGAACGAGATTCTGGATAATTTATAATTTAACACACATTTTTATAACCAAAAAATGGTATAAGTTTTATTTTATTTTATTTCTTAAGTCGTTTAATTGTACGGTAGCATTGACTAAATCCAGTTCTAAAATATTTCTTTATATCGAAAAACTTTATCCGGTCACTGGATAAATCATCAAAATGATAATTCATCACATCTTTAAAAAGTTATATAAAGTCGTGGAAAGTGATGAAACAAAAACTTATTAACTGGGTTAATTAGGTTAGGTTAAATTTTTTTTTTCATCATTTTTAATGACTTTATAAAGGTGTGTTGAATAATCACTGTGTTGAGTTAGCATGGAACCCTTTATCCTTATCATTTTCATGTAACGAATCAAATAAATGAATAAATATTATGATTGGTGGCAAAGATTTACCACGAAGTATTTTGAAATGCAGGTAGGTAACTTCTAACGCTCATAAAGACTGTGACAGACCACGCCATATTCTCGTGGCTTGGCCTATTTCAGCATATCACTCGCCTTCAATCCCCACTGGGATTGTATGGTGAGCGATATGATGAAATAGGCCAAGCCATGATGCGTATAGCGTAATCTGTCAGCCCCATTATCCAATTAGTTTTCTTCGTCTAAGAGTATTTTGCGGTATTAAGAAAGATTTACAATTGCAACGTTATTAGATTTTACTGTTACGGAGGTACCTAATTATGGCTTAATTTATAAAATGTAAGTAAATAAAAATCATTTAACTTTACATAATTATATTGTATGGTCGAAATTTAGTGAAAGTAGAATAGAATAGTAGAAGCATTGAAATAATGATAAATAAGGACAAATCTATATGCGAAACCTTAGAAATATGATTATGTATTAAAGTAATGATAAATACGGACAAATCTATATGCGAAACCTTAAAATATGATTATGTATTAAAATAATGATAAATAAAAATAAATCTATATGCGAAACCTTAGAAATATGATTATGTATTATAATAATGATATTCACGGACAAATCTATATGCGAAACCTTAAAATATGATTATGTATTAAAATAATGATAAATAAAAATAAATCTATATGCGAAACCTTAGAAATATGATTATGTATTAAAGTAATGATAAATACGGACAAATCTATATGCGAAACCTTAAAATATGATTATGTATTAAAATAATGATAAATAAAAATAAATCTATATGCGAAACCTTAGAAATATGATTATGTATTATAATAATGATATTCACGGACAAATCTATATGCGAAACCTTAAAATATGATTATGTATTAAAATAATTATAAATAAGAATAAATCTATATTCGAAACCTTAGAAGTATGATTATGTATTAAAATAATGATAAATACGGACAAATCTATATGCGAAACCTTAAAATATGATTATGTAAAAAAATAATGATAAATTAGAATAAATCTATATGCGAAACCTTAGAAATATGATTATGTATTAAAGTAATGATAAATACGGACAAATCTATATGCGAAACCTTAAAATATGATTATGTATTAAAATAATGATAAATAAAAATAAATCTATATGCAAAACCTTAGAAATATGATTATGTATTATAATAATGATATTCACGGACAAATCTATATGCGAAACCTTAAAATATGATTATGTATTAAAATAATGATAAATAAAAATAAATCTATATGCGAAACCTTAGAAATATGATTATGTATTAAAGTAATGATAAATACGGACAAATCTATATGCGAAACCTTAAAATATGATTATGTATTAAAATAATGATAAATAAAAATAAATCTATATGCGAAACCTTAGAAATATGATTATGTATTATAATAATGATATTCACGGACAAATCTATATGCGAAACCTTAAAATATGATTATGTATTAAAATAATGATAAATAAAAATAAATCTATATGCGAAACCTTAGAAATATGATTATGTATTAAAGTAATGATAAATACGGACAAATCTATATGCGAAACCTTAAAATATGATTATGTATTAAAATAATGATAAATAAAAATAAATCTATATGCGAAACCTTAGAAATATGATTATGTATTATAATAATGATATTCACGGACAAATCTATATGCGAAACCTTAAAATATGATTATGTATTAAAATAATGATAAATAAAAATAAATCTATATGCGAAACCTTAGAAATATGATTATGTATTATAATAATGATATTCACGGACAAATCTATATGCGAAACCTTAAAATATGATTATGTATTAAAATAATTATAAATAAGAATAAATCTATATTCGAAACCTTAGAAGTATGATTATGTATTAAAATAATGATAAATACGGACAAATCTATATGCGAAACCTTAAAATATGATTATGTAAAAAAATAATGATAAATTAGAATAAATCTATATGCGAAACCTTAGAAATATGATTATGTATTAAAATAATGACATTCACGGACAAATCTATATGTGAAACCTTAAAATATGATTATGTATTAAAATAATGAAAAATAAGGACAAATATAAATGCGAAACCTTAGAAATATGATGATGTATATTTCTAAGATGTATATTCAAATCAAATATGATATTTTTAGTTCTGTTAGGTACCGTGAAAATGAGGTGAAGTCGATCGCGTGGGGTGGAGGCGCTGCCAACTTACAGTGAGAAAAATGATTAAAGCTTATTTATTAAAATACTGTTTAAAATGTGATTACAATCCATTTCCTAATTAAATATTAGTTCCTTCAGAATATATCGGAACGTTCACGCAGCTGTGCTTTTCCTGATCAATGCAACTTACACTTGTTCCGACATCCACATTTGTGTTTTACCGAAGTTTTGTTAGAAAACCTGTAAATTCATTAGTTAAAGGCATGTAGTCCCGTTTTTAACAGGGTAAGAATTGTTTAGGAAGATTTAAAAAAAAAAACATTTCATATCAATAAGTTTTCTCAGTGTACGTTTTTAATTTAAATTATATTATCGAGTCTATGATAAATGCACAACAGAACAGGATTGCTCAATAAAACAGAGCCGCCAGAGAAAGATGTCAAACATGTAAATTTCGGCATTTTGCGGGGTGAAGTTGATCAAACCACGAGTATCCAAAAACAGCTGAACTTTTCGGGGAAGGTGATTATTATAAATAGTATTTCCTTAATATAGTATTTAATAATTGGAATAAGAATAATAAATAAAGGTCTTTTAAACTCATTGCTTTTATTTTGAACAAAAAGAACAAATTTCAAACAAAAGTCAGGGGTAGCGAAATCACCCCTCCAACGGGGGTAAAGTCGATCACTCTTAAATATTCGATATTTCAGTGACAACAATGTGAAAAAAACGTAGGTACCCAATTCGAAAGATGAAAGTTGCCATAACTTAAATATATTTAACTCTTCAGGCTAATTAATTATTAACCAGTAAAATTGAACACCTTTCGGAACAGCTCATATGGTCTCATAAAAATCGTCGTGTCTCCCTTACCGTCAAAGTTAAAAATATTAACAAAATTTGAATAATAGCATTTTTATTTTTAATAATACAATGTAAATTAAAAAGCATTTTTCATCACCTTTCAAAACCAGTTACTACTTTTCGGATACGTTCAGAAACATCCCATTTATTTTTATTTTATTGATAAACAGAAATACACATAAGTTCTCAGTCTTTCTGACAGCATCTTTAAGAGATAAAATGGTGAATATGTCAGAGGCCTGAAAGGTTGAAGAATCTATTTAATAGAGTAAACACAAAAACATGATTTTAACGACTTCAACCCTGATTTTTTTGGCATCATACAGTATTTTTCATGTGACAGCTATTATACCCCCAGGTGACCTACATTCTCTCATGCACTAAAATAAAATAATAAATAATTAAATCTGATAACTCCTTCATTATAGCTCATAGTTTATATACCTATCCACCCAAAATATTCAACACAGTATCTATGTCGAAAATGTATTTCTGGGATCTCCTATTTTTAAAGGTTTTCCCGTAGTTTTTTATCTAACAAATTTAATTAATTTCACGCGCGGTGATTATATGATTTTCTTTATCGCATACAAAAAGTCATTGTATTGCATGCGTATTGGGTATGCTGGGTGCAATCCAATGTATTCATATCTACACAAATCTTAAACAAAACAATTGGTGATCCATGATATGCGCACAATGAAAAAGCTACTTAAATTCATCTCTGAACTAAGAAGTAATATACTGTTTGATGGGCTTAGCACGATGTCACATTATGGTTCCGGGGGTACATTACGTAGTACATACTTAAAACATTTACATAAACGTCTATGTTTTATCTCGTCAGAGTTTTGTTTATTTTTTTTTAAAGCTTACTTTTAAAATTGTCATAATTAATTGGAATGGACCACGAACGGATAAAAATTAGTACTGATTTATTACAATTCTGTTAAAAATGGGATATCAGGCCGTTTCCTAATAAACTTGTAGTACCTGCGTTTGTCGTGATAATATACAATGACGAAATGCGAAAATTTTAGAATTTTTAGATAACACATTCGTGTTTTACTGAAAGCTTACTAGGAACCCTGTAAATTTATGCGTTAAAGGCCTGCAATATCGTTTTTAACCGTATTACGAATAGTTTGAAAAGATTCTTAATAAATTAGTATGTTTTCTCCGTGCGGTAGCATTACTTTATCCATATAATATATATATTTGCGGTGACCGGATAAATCATCAAAATGATAATTCATCACATCTTTAAAAGTTATATAAAGTGATGAAATAAAAACTTTATTAACTGGGTTAAAAGTAGGTTAGGTTAGGTAAGGTTAATTTTTTGTTCATTATTTCTAATGACTTCATATCACTTTTTAAAGGTAAATTGAATTGTCACTGTGTTGAGTTATCATGGAACCATATTTTCAGAGTGGTACCTATATTCCATGGATTATCGCACTTAGATCGCAGTAGAAAAACCACCATAATCTGAATCGAAATGTTGTTTAAAATGACTTTAACCGAATTTGGTGAAAATATCCGAATAGCCATGTATAGCCCCACATTAATTTGGCCACACACACTTAATGAATTAGTTACCACTGACTTCGGACAATTGGGAATCTTATGCAGTACTCACGCAAAGAAAAAATATTGACTTAATAATTTGCCAACTATGCTCTGGACACAAAAATTATTATCTGGAAGAGGCAATTCAATATTGAGTCCATTTATCTCATTAACTCTAGGGATTAGGGGTAGAAGCGAAGTGAAATAAAACTTATATGTTCGCAGTACTTACTTAGATACATTCAAAATACTTAGATACCTATCTAGGTCCATGTGGTATGATAATTTTAAGTAACTTCTCGCTATGTAAACTTTTAAGTGGTATCAGCAAAGCTTTAATAAATAAAAATCCTTGGATACTACATTATTTATATAAATTTTTAAAAAAGGGTATGATATTTTTATTTCTATTTGTGATGGTCAACAAACATATCCGTTCCACTGGTTCCATGAACCATAACCAAAGTCGGAATATCAATGATGTGTAGCGTTGTCCTTGAACGTATATAGTACAACCATAGTTTCCATATTTTACAACCATTGTGCTATGAATGTTCGATTGCAATGTCACCAGCAGACAGTACTGGCCACGATTAAGGTTCCAAGAAATAACACGGAAATAATACTCGTGTAATGCATAACATAAATAATAAAATTATTGTGATTTACCATTTTTTCATAGGTAATGTGGCCTCACCTTGGATGTAATTATTATGCACATTTTAGAAAGTTTCTTTAAAAATATTGAAACATAAAAAGTAGTTGATAAATAATAAATAAGGAGATTCTTTCCGGATTCCCATGTTCCTCCAAAACACTGTGAAGAAAATTTTCATTTTAATTTGCAAATAATTGCTCAGTAAAGCAAATTAAAATAAATACGACAAAATAATTCATTTCAATTAAAGATTACTAGAAAGTTTGAAAAGCTAAGCAGATAACGAATTTTCAACTAATCAAGCATTGTGTGCTATATTCATATTTAGGTTGTAGCGGTAGCTACTAGAAGGTAACGAAGGCATCGCCTTACAACCTACAAGTAAAACATAAAATGTTCTGCGCATCTACCTACTCGCGATTAGCTGGTTTGTTCTCGAACGCTTTTGCGCCTGTATAAGCGTCTACATTAAGTTATCTTAAGTCAATAATTAGCAGCTACAAGTGAGTCCCCTGTAGGAGCGCTTGCCGCTAACTGAATCGTAAGGCTTGGCCGGCCCTGCCTCGCCGCGTCGCCATGGGCCACGGACCTACTACACCTGGCGTCACCCAACCTTAAATGAGAGGCTACGGATAATCGTTGACTTCGCTGGATTACAACAGCGCCTTGGCCTTGTGATATTTTCCTTGGCCTGCGCCCCTTACGCGCCTAGGCCCTACGATACCCTCGCTGGTCTGTGCATTGGCCCTGCGACATCTTCGCCGGCCTGCACTCTCGCGTAGCGAGCTCATCCGCGGTCGCATCATCTGCCGACCAGTTCAACCCTACCTTCGGCTCTTTTACTTCACACTGGAGTACCAAGAAGACTTAGCGTCATCCCCAGTGCTGAACACCATCTACAGGTCCTGTCTCCACCAACGCGGTGTCTAGCCACCAACTTCATCGCCTCGACCACTCCACCACCATCATCTCCACTTACATCTGGTGCCGATCTTCGACCTGGGAAATTCGCCACTGACTACATCCGACGCGGTGTAGATCTTCGGCCTGGGGAATTCACCGTCGACTACAACCACCATCGCACCACAACACTGCGCGAGCATCGCGATCGGTCCGAAATCATATCGTTACTACACTGACTCAATAAACGCTGTGACCTCACAAAATCTTTCATTTGTGTCCTCACCACATCCCCAAAGGGCAAAAAAATAATTTTATGTCGATATTATCAACGTAAAACTATTTATTTTGAATTTAAAGTGCGAAAAACTTCACTTTGTTCTTATTGTTAAATATTAGTTTAAGTTAAGATATCACTTGTGTCTAGTTCATACATTATTTTAAGGATATTCCCAAAGGTAATATTCCATTACTTATAACAATCATTTCGTTGTTTGACAAAAATATGTCACACTTCGTTTATGGGAAGACAAGCCTTATTTCTTAGTGTTTTTTTAATGAAATGATTACTATCTAGTAGACAATTTGTTAGTTTAAGAATTTTGGAGATGAACGTGCAAAGTAAGTAAAAAATTGTATCACGTAATATAGAAAAACAGAATAAAAGCCGGCGACTAGTCATGTCTTGTTATTGGTGGACCAGCGGTATTTAATAATTTGTTAACCAATATGTCTACATAACCGGTAGAGCAATGACTGCACAAGTCGAGGATTAATAAAAAGTTGACCTCTTTTCGACGAGGACCAATATAAAGTAGGTTAGTGTAAAGTAGTAAGTAAATTTGGGACTCTTTTCATTTAAGATTTATCTACTTGCAAAATCTCCATTATCTATGTACCTAATACATAGAAAACATTGTTTTTTAAGATGCAAGTACTAATTATTGACTTTAGTTGAACATAACCACATTTGCAAACATGTTGCACTAATAATTCTAAGGCGTTTAGAAAACTCATTACCGTACTAAAAATTCGCCTGCAGACAAGTACCTATTATAGTTCATTAGTTCCTTACAACATAACCCATAAACATTTTCGTAAGTCATAAAACTATGGCTCAAATTATTCCCGGTGACTGTGGCCACCCATAGACCTGCGTATGCAAACCGCAGCTAATTTTCGCTACTGACAAAGGAGTAAAGTTTTATAAGCTGCGATCTCGCTGGGCGCGCGCAGTGTGAGATCAACCGTGGACCAGTGAAGTATCCGTTTGGTCACCTTAACACTCTCCTGTACACCGGCTTTGAGGTAAGGCACGATGAATATACAATTATTTAACCGGCCACGCGATTGCAGTGATTGCATACAAACATTTCCTTGCCATCGTGCCCTTTTTACATTGGCAAACAGGTGAACATTATTCTTGCGTTCGAGAAATTTTTTCATTATAAATTTCCTCACGTTTTTAAAGACGGGAAATCCAGCGCTTTTACATGCAACCAATCTTAATCAAAACATCCATGCACTAGAATTGATTTAAAAAAATAATTTTATAGGTAAGCGACTTTTTTTCTTCTTTTTTAACACAGGTGATAATATTCGCTTGTGTTTGAGACTATAAACGTTTTCCGTATTGAAGTGAGAAATCGAAGGAAATTTTAATGAACTTGTTTTCTCAATTTAAGCTTCTAGATAAAACTGTTTTTTTTTGTTTATTTTGTAAGGTTATCTGTTAAATTAATATTGATTTAACTTCTGACAATCATTATATTATAATTATAGGTATTATTATTACACAAATACAATTATAAAACTTCATACATTCATTTTTGCCTAATAGATATTAATGGCTTCGGTACCTTTAAATACATTTTTTTTTATTTGTTGGGAGACTTTTTTTATAAAATGGATTCGGTATACGTAGTTCCCACGAGCACTCTGGCGAAGGACCCATTGTGCTATCTCCCAATTTACCTTATTCCTTTGACAGTAACTGTTTTAAACATTTTAAATTACAAGAATTGACCATTTATAGATTTCCATTTGCGCATATAACATTTTTATCGAGTTTTGATATAATAAATCCAGGGGATTTGTGATTATGTTCTAGAAATCTAAAAATAAACCTCCAGATTTACATAAACTACTTTTAAAAGAAATTTTTTATTGTGATTGTAAAGTTAAAACAATACTATGACATGATTACTTTTATTTACATTGCACTCTTCGAATAGATTCAGGTTCTGCAAAGTTTATACAATATATTATTTAATCGGCTTAAACATTATTACGAAAGAATAATTAACTCACATGTTATACAAAATCTTTGGTATAAAAATGACACTCGCACGTTGTAGCTTATACCGAATACTTTAAATAATCCGATAAACACACTTTGTAGCTTATACCGAATATTTAAAAAAATACGATAATCACACGTTGTAGCTTATACCGAATATTTTAAATAATATGATAACCACATACTGTACCTTATACCGAATATTATAAAAAACAAAAACCACACGCTGTAGCTTATACCGAACATTATAAATAAAATGATAATCACACGTTGTAGCTTATACCGAATATTTTAAATAATATGATAATCATATGTTGTAGCTTATACCGAATATTAAAAAAAAACGATAATCACACGATTTAGCTTATACCGAATATTTTAAATAAAATGATAATCACACGTTGTAGCTTACACCGAATATTTTAAATAACATGTGTATCATATATTGTAGCTTTTATAGCTTATAACAAATATTTTAAATAAAGTGATAATCACACGTTGTAGCTTACACCGAATATTTTAAATAACATGTGTATCATATATTGTAGCTTTTATAGCTTATAACAAATATTTTAAATAAAGTGATAATCACACGTTGTAGCTTACACCGAATATTTTAAATAACATGTGTATCATATATTGTAGCTTTTATAGCTTATAACAAATATTTTAAATAAAGTGATAATCACACGTTGTAGCTTATACCGAATATTTTAAATAATATGATAACCACATACTGTACCTTATACCGAATATTATAAAAAACAAAAACCACACGCTGTAGCTTATACCGAACATTATAAATAAAATGATAATCACATACTGTACCTTATACCGAATATTATAAAAAACAAAAATCACACGATTTAGCTTATACCGAATATTTTAAATAAAATGATAATCACACGTTGTAGCTTACACCGAATATTTTAAATAACATGTGTATCATATATTGTAGCTTTTATAGCTTATAACAAATATTTTAAATAAAGTGATAATCACACGTTGTAGCTTACACCGAATATTTTAAATAACATGTGTATCATATATTGTAGCTTTTATAGCTTATAACAAATATTTTAAATAAAGTGATAATCACACGTTGTAGCTTACACCGAATATTTTAAATAACATGTGTATCATATATTGTAGCTTTTATAGCTTATAACAAATATTTTAAATAAAGTGATAATCACACGTTGTAGCTTATACCGAATATTTTAAATAATATGATAACCACATACTGTACCTTATACCGAATATTATAAAAAACAAAAACCACACGCTGTAGCTTATACCGAACATTATAAATAAAATGATAATCACAAGTTGTAGCTTATACCGAATATTTTAAATAATATGATAATCATATGTTGTAGCTTATACCGAATATTAAAAAAAAACGATAATCACACGATTTAGCTTATACCGAATATTTTAAATAAAATGATAATCACACGTTGTAGCTTACACCGAATATTTTAAATAACATGTGTATCATATATTGTAGCTTTTATAGCTTATAACAAATATTTTAAATAAAGTGATAATCACACGTTGTAGCTTACACCGAATATTTTAAATATATTGGTAGCTTTTATAGCTTATAACAAATATTTTAAATAATTTTATAATCACACGTTGTAGCACCGAATATTTTTTAACGTGATAACACACGTTGTAGCACCGAATATTTTTTAACGTGATAATCACACGTTGTAGCACCGAATATTTTTTAACGTGATAATCACACGTTGTAGCACCGAATATTTTTTAACATGATAATCACACGTTGTAGTTTTTCCGAACAGTTTATAAACGTACTTGGATATAAAATGTTAAATTCCGTTGAATAGAATGAATACAGAATTTTCAACAAGCATCCATTGTTTATCTTTTTGTATTTTATCCATTACGCTTTACCCACCACAACTCCATTGTAATTTTAATTCCACGATTCATGTTGTTTCAATGGCGATCTTATTGAAATCACTTGAATCGCCTTTCAAAGTACCTACCAACAAAACATTTATTGGCGTGTAGTCCAAAAGTTACGAAACACGCTGCAAGGTGTGTTTCATTATTTACAAACAAGAGAGAGAGTGCATAATATAAGTGAACTCAACCTTTCGTCCGCACAACTACACCTGACGTAACCGATATTAAAACAAATATTAATTACTCTTTAAACTTCAAAAGAATTAACAACAGTAAATGAAATACACAGTTACCCAAATGTCCCATATTTGTCATTATGTTTGTGGGCAATTAGGCAATTCGTAATTCGCTTCACCAATGCGTATCGAATAGTCTGTGGCAATAACTGCATTTAAAGTGGGTGCCATTTTACATTAATCACACCATACGCCATAGTCTGACATTTCATGCTCATCATGCTGTCGTAATTACTCCAAAACACAAAAGACTGGGATATTTGACTTTTGTTACTATTGCTTTGTTATATATTGTAGCAATTTAAGCGGGTTTGTTTATAACCTTCAAAACCTATCTCTAATATTTACCATGAAGCAGTATACAGGGTGTCCGGAAACTCGTAGTACAAGCGGGAAACTGATGAATCTACATCACATTTGGAGTCGATTTTGTAGTATATTTTTTTTTGATTTGAGCCTTCGTTATCGAGTAAATCGAGTTAGAAGTTCATTTTTTTTTTTTTTTTTTTTTTTTTAATCAAATTCTTATAAATTATTACTGAAGATCAAAGTACCCAACTAATTAAAACTATTTGAAAGTAAAACAAATGAAGAAACTCGGATTTGAAGCATTATTTTGAAATCACCCTTCATTTAATCCGGTGTAATCATAAAATATTTCTGCTCTGAAAACATCTGTTGTTCAACCCTAAACACCAGAAAAAACTTTAACCCAAAAATAGCCGAAAAATATTTTTTTTTGGTTTTTTTTTTTTTTTTGTGAAAATGCTCAAATCAAAAAACTTTATGTTTTTTTGGGTTCCCCATGTGGTGTAGATTCTCCAGTTTCCCGCTTGTACTACGAGTTTCCGGACACCGTGTATATGTTTGTATGGAAAAACAAAAATCCTAAAGCGACGAGATATGTTGACATGAAATTCGCACAGTTACACCCAAGGTCAGTACAAGTATTTTCAGTTCATAACGTAATTTCCATCTTGAGACGTGGATAAAAAAAGAAAAAAAAATATTCCCAAGTTTTCCAATTTAAAAAAATAAATAAACGAATGTTGAAATAATCCGGGAAGTAAAGCTAGTTGTGTGAATTATAAAGTCTTTTAACGTCAGCCGAGTTCAATTGCAGATCAATAAAAGAAAATAAACACTAAGCCATAAGGTAAAAATCCAGTGAGTTATACAAATAATAATACATAATTCGGAAGCACTTTACTTGAACAACTTTTAGTCAAATTTAATAAATGAGGAAACTTTACATGGTAATAACCATCAGTAATTTCCGACAATTTACTCGAAATCAATAAGGGCTTTGGTAATACAGGGTTTTCCAATAAGATGTGTTATTTTGATATTCAATCGTAAAAGATCAATGATTTCGATGCTTGTGTGGCACGTAGCGCCGTCTTGTTGAAAGTAAACGTTGTCCAGATCAATACCATCCAATTTCGGCCATAAAAAACATTAATCATCTCTTGATAGCGCAATCCATTCATCGTAACTGTTGCTCCAGCCTCATTTTCGAAAAATTAAGGTCCATTGACTCCGCCGGACCATAAACCGCTACAAACAGTCACACGTTGAGGATAGAGAAGCTTTTCAACAATAACTATTGGGTTTTTCGAGCCCCAGATGCGACAATTTTGCTTGTTGACGAAGCCACTGAGGTGGAAATGGGCCTCATCACTCAAGATGATTTGCATTTGATTCACTCAAGTGGATTTTAATAATTTCAATGCGTTGTTGAAGGGTGTATCGTTCCACTTTTATTAATGGCGTAGTTTCTACTTGTCAAATTTCAAAAAAATGACAGCTTTAAAAGTAACATCTACCGAAATAGCGGGCTATTCAAAATAACACCTTTTATTGGAAAACCCTGTACAATAAAAATCTTTTTTTTTTTTTTTTTTTTTTTATATATTCAAAAATATTATTATTGAATATATAAAAAATAAAAAAATAAAATGGAGTTCTACAAATTAAACTTAATAACAATAAATAAAATCATTTTGATTTTCACTGCTGCAACTTAGTAGAAGTAATACAAATAGAACTATGCAAGTGGCTTCACCATTATTTGATAATGCCAGAAGAAACAGCTATCATGCGTAGTAATGATTTTACACCGGAACTTTTTTTTAAATAATCTGTTTTTAAATACATCTATTTGAATTCCGATTTTGTTTTCTTGATTGAATGAAATGGAATCTTGGAAGTGGAAATAAACCCACTTCCCGACCTCCGATCGAGCTGAAAATCGTCAGATAAACCCGTCGTCAATGACAATGCTTTGTTTCATTGTGGTGGCACACACGCGCCTAAACACGCATTTCTCTGAAATTAGATGACATCCAATTTGGATTTGGCTTAAGGCGAAGCTTAATGCCAAAGCACTATTTTGATTAATCTTTATAACGAATTAGTGTACATTATGAATACTAAAAAAATTGCTTTAGATAAATTGAAGGTTTTCCTATCGCTTCGCTTGAGTAGAAAACAAATAAATATATTAATATATACTATATATATACTCAATAAAAAATAAAAATGCAAACTACTAAAAAAAATATTTTTTCAATAGTAATGTATTTATTTATTTATTTATATATATATACGCCTAAAAAGGCTTTTACATAGAAGTGATACATGATGCAGTACAATAAGAGAATATGTATTATACAGGAGATATTGACAGTAAATAGATGTACATAATCCATTTTAAAGAAGGAAAAAAATAACATAAAGTAAAAAAGAAATTACAACAACATTACATATAAAACAAATCATTAAAACTAATTTACCAAAGCTACTCTAATTTGTAGGATTCAACAAAGTGTTGATGTAGATTATGCTTAATTCTATATATGGAGTCAATAAATAAATCAATAACACCCCCATACTTGTTGCCCAGATCATGCATCCTATTGGTCAGTGAGTGTGTCTGATAGTTGGTCGAGTATGTATTACAGAAGAATGTTATATTTTGCCTTGTATTCCTAGTCGGCACATGTAGTTTAATAGTGGCAAGGATGGCAGGACTATCAATTAAGTTGTTAATGACTCTGTGTAACACAACCAGGTCTGAAATAATTCTCCTGTCAGACAGTGTTATTAGATGCAATTGATTCATCAAACTGACATAATTAATGTAGTCAATAGGAATTCCGAGCTTAAAATTTACGTACTTAAGAAATTTGTGCTGAACTCTTTCTATATTATTGGAGTGAACTTTATATAAAGGGGACCAAATAGGTGAATTATACTCCAATTGACTTCTGACTAATGAAGTATAGAGGGTTCTCATACAATCTATGGACTTAAAATCGGTTAAAGTTCTGCAAAGGAAGCCAAGCATCTTTAAAGCCTTATTAGTTATATAGTTGATGTGTTCAATGAATGACAAGTTTTCAACGAATATTACACCCAAGTCACGAATATGTGATACTGGTATTAATTTAATATTATTTAATGTATATTCATGTAATATATTATAACGAGTTTTGGAAAATCGTATTACTTGACATTTCTGAATGTTCAAAAATAAAGCATTTTGTTCACACCATTGATGAAGTTGTTCTAAATTACTCTGTAAAATTTGACAATCGGATACATTTCGTATTCTTTTATATATTTTTAAGTCGTCAGCAAATAGCAGAACTTCTACATCATTAAATTGGTCAACAATGTCATTGATGAATAATAAGAAAAATATTGGGCCGAGGTGGGACCCTTGAGGAACCCCACTTGTGGCCTCGAATATATAAGATTGTACAGAATTAATCTTAACACTAAGCACCCTATGGCTAAGATAACTAACAATCCAACTCAATAATTTACCTTTGATGCCCAACGATCGAAGTTTATAAATAAGTATGTGATGTCGAACCTTATCAAAAGCTTTACTAAAGTCAGTGTATATACTGTCCACTTGTTGTTTGAGACCCAGAGATTCAGATATGTAATTTTCATAAATCATTAAATTACTTAAGGTAGAGCGACCTGTGATGAAGCCATGTTAGTTAGGAACAATAATGTTGTTGATAGGTTTTACAATGATATCTAGTACTAATTTCTCAAAAACTTTCGGTAAAGCAGACATTATACAAATTGGTCTATAGTTTGATATATCGCTTTTATCTCCTTTTTTATGAATAGGGGTTAAATAACTCTTTTTCCACTGAGCTGGAAAAGACCCAGAACTTAAAGAATTGTTAAAGAGTTTATAAAGAGGATATATCAGACTACTAACACAGGTTTTGAAAAATATTGGAGGAATACCATCCGGTCCAGCAGATTTATTGCTATCTAATTCTTTTATGACTTTTTCTATAGATTCTTTTTTGATGAAAAAATGTATGAACGCATAAAGGAAATAACTTTTTAAAAATACAGTTTTATAGCTGAGATTATCTGTGACAGTTTCACTTCTAAGTTTCACCAATCATATCCATCAAATTGTGAACATAGGTATGAAAACACTAGGCTTCGTATTAAGAACAACTAAAAACTTTAATTCTTTACAAGCCATTAAACTATTATGCGTATCTCTAGTAAGAAGTCTAATTGAATATAACTCAGAAGTTTGGTCTCCATCTTACAAAATTCACATTAACAACATTGAGCGAATACAAAAAAAATGTCTACGTTTTATAAATTTTAAATTAAATATCCCTGTCGAAGACTTAAAATACATTTTTTTATTAAATACTCTAAAAATACATACATTAGAAGATAGACGTAAAATAAACGATTTAACGTTCTTATTCAAAATACTTAACTCTAAATTCGACTGTTGTGAACTCTCGCAACTTATAAACGTACATACACCCACAGTAACAACACGACAAAATACAATATTCTACAGCAGCACACATAAGCGTAACTACATTGCCCACTCTCCGATACAACGACTTCACACCATGGGAAACCATTACTTGAGTGATGTTGACATATTCAATACCAACTTGGCAAGTTTTGTGGATCATTTAAAACATTTATTTCAACAATACTCCTAAACACATCATGTAAACCTACAAATAGCTGTAATTTTCTGTTTTTGTTTCTTGTGTTTGTATGACTTGTAATTTTATTCTTATTTTTTATGTTTCAAAGTATCTGTCAAATTAAAATTATACTACCAACCACGTAAAAGCCCTCTGGGCGTTAAATAAATGAATAAATTATGATTAACTTTTTTGCATTCTTATAAAATTATTTACAAAATAAATAAAAACCAGTTTTTTGCTTGAAATCGAACGATTCTAGACTCCGTTTTTCACGCGATTTTAATGCCTATTACCTACGATATAAGGTATACTAAGAATCTACACATTTTTGGCTTGTAGCTTCCTCTTAAGTAATAGAGCGGTTCACACATTTAAGTCCCTGGGGAGGAAGTTTCAATTCTCAATCAAACCAAAAAAGTATATATATTTTTAAATACATCAAATAATAAAAATAGATGTGTTATAGTCAAAAAATCGTTATTTACGGCAAATTTTTTATTTTTTTAATCATTATATTTAAAAGAAAATCTTCAAATTAAATCGAATTCTCCAAATAAAACCTAATAACAATAAATATCTTCTACCGACACTGTAAAACTGTTATAAAGATCAACGCAAAATGTTTTGCTTCTACGTCGCTACTGAAATCTAGTCGATAAACGCTCTATATCAATGCTAACCATTCATTTTATTATAATGATAATAATATACATAGAGTTTCTAGTTTTATGGCACACCTATAAAGCCAAATCGAAGAACAGATTATTTTTATTAAAATTTGATCGTTATCACTAGAAAAAATTGAATCGTTGGCAGCTTCTCGACTCACGGACAAGTTTGTAAACGATTTTGCAGAAAAAACCAACACTTATTATCAGTACATAAAAACACAATAATATGACCTCCGGTATTCCAAATAAAAAAAGATTGAGTAGAAGTAGTGGCAGCAAGTAGCAAGCAGGTTTTGAAAATGCAGATCAGACATGATCAATTCATTTTTATCAATACCTAAAAATATAGGGGCGGTGTTGTATTTTATATTTATATTGTATTATGTAGTGTAGTAGAATTCATACCTAGGAAGTAATGCAAAATCATGTATTTTTGGTTTGAAAATTTGATCAATTTACTTAGATTTGAGAAATTTGATAATTTTAATTAGAAGAAACATCTTGGACCTTGAATGCTGGCAGATCATAGGGGAGAGCTTGTACCAACCGAAATAATAGATCAAACAATAATAGAATAAACATGTATGCGTCGTGAACAAAATTAAGAAAGGGACTCTTAGATGGTTATCATATCTAGAGCGGACTATATGACGCGAATTTTAGAAGAATACATGGACAATAAGCATTAGAATACATACAAAGAAGACATGGCACAATCAAGTGAATCAAAAAATGGAATATTGACTGACATGTTTGAAACGATTATGTATGAATGTGTATACAGATTCGAATATAAATTATTCTAAATTGCTATTATTATAATAAATTGATTCGTCATTAAATTAAATTAACTGATCTTTTATTCTATTATATTCATATGTTTTCTTCTTATTTTTATTTTTATATCTTTTTTCTCTCTCTCTTATTTCTGTATATCCTAACATCTTAACATTGTAATCTAATGAAATATGGCTACCATAATACGGGTATGTGCCTAGTATGGTGGCTGTAAAAAACCAAAAACTGTAATAATTTAAATTATTATGAATAAAGAAACACAAAAACAAAAAAAACGATTTATGTGGTTCAAATGCGGTCAAAATGAAATATTGACTGAAGAGCAGGTATTTTTGAATCGATGATGTATGAATGTGAATACAGATTTGTGCGGTTCGAATACGGTCAATATGAAATATTGACTGAAGAGCAGGTATTTTTGAATCGATGATGTATGAATGTGAATACAGATTTGTGCGGTTTGAATACGGTCAATATGAAATATTGACTGAAGAGCAGGTATGTTTAAATCGATGATGTATGAATGTGAATAAAGATTTGTGCGGTTCAAATGCGGTCAAAATGAAATATTGACTGAAGAGCAGGTATGTTTAAAACGATGATGTATGAATGTGAATACAGATTTGTGCGGTTCGAATACGGTCAATATGAAATATTGACTGAATAGCAGGTATGTTTAAAACGATGATGTATGAATGTGAATACAGATTTGTGCGGTTCAAATGCGGTCATAATGAAATATTGACTGAAGAGCAGGTATGTTTAAAACGATGATGTATGAATGTGAATACAGATTTGTGCGGTTCAAATGCGGTCAAAATGAAATATTGAATGAAGAGCAGGTATGTTTAAAACGATGATGTATGAATGTGAATACAGATTTGTGCGGTTCGAATAAGGTCAATATGAAATATTGACTGAAGAGCAGGTATGTTTAAATCGATGATGTATGAATGTGAATACAGATTTGTGGGGTTCAAATGCGGTCATAATGAAATATTGACTGAATAGCAGGTATGTTTAAAACGATGATGTATGAATGTGAATACAGATTTGTGCGGTTCAAATGCGTCAAATTGAATTACTGACTGGTATGTTTGAAACGATGATGATGCCAGGACAGATATGTGCTTTTTATCGGCTCTGTCTACCCCTGCGGGAAACGGCCAGATTTAGTCACACTGTTGTCAGCCCTGCTTTGCCGCCAATTGATAGCTCAGAAGAAAATTTAAATAAATACATCATTGAGTATGCGAGAGGGTCATTGTAACCCGGCGAGATAAAGGCGGGCCGCTGATAACTCCGTTGTAACCTCTCACTCTTTCTTATAAACGACGCATGTAACAGAGAGAGAAAATGTAGTATGTATATCGGTGGTGTATCGCCATGTTCAGTCGCAGTGGCATTAACTGGCTGATTTGTACGTCAATCGCTTTCTATCGTATCTTAGTATTTCAATCGTGAATATCATTACATTATGGTCAGTTCAACCATGAACTGACATCATCCAGGGGAATTATGATAAGGTGATCATACACGACACCAATGAATAAACATGCACTCAATTACCGAAATTTATAATCTGTGGAGAACAATAATACCTAATTCGTTCAATAAAAATATTTTAATATGGAGTTTGTTTACCTGTGAGTTTTCACTAACCATATTAAATATGTTTTCATTTTTTAATGTTATTATGTTACGGCTAGCTATGAATAATGCACGATAATATATTTTTTAAATTTATTCATTGAGTGTTACATTTTTTTGTAAAAACATTCATTAATTCTTGTGTGTGTAACGTGTGTAATCCAACGTGTGTAATCCAAAAGATTTTTTTTTTATGCAGAACCTATTGCTTTTTCCTTGTAGTTTTAATAAGGAACTTGATTGAAAAGTATTATTATGGCTTAAAAACATAAATTCAAACGCTGATTCTGTACTAAATAAGTTGTAGAATGTATAATTTAATCATACGTAGAATTAATAAAAACGATTAACACCGTATGAGTCTAAAGCGCCCTGTGATTTAGACTCATACGGTGAAGAATGTGGACCATTTATTTTGTGCCAAGTTACACATGGTTTACCATTGCGGTATAAAAATTATTTAAAAATATTTCATGTTTTTTGGAAAACTTGCTGAATATTTAAATTGGGTTTTATTGATTTTATACCGACCCGAGTGAGATTGACTTTACTGTTAACCGACAAAACCGAGGTAAGTATGAATTCAATCGTTTTGGCAAGCTTTGAAAAATGCAAACTTTGAAAATTGATTTTAACTGTGAAATCGACACTAATAATAGCTTCAGTACTACTAGTTAGCGGAGAAAATCTATTTTCAACTACAACTTCAAAAGGTAGGTTCTACTAATTTTGATTTGTTTTTTACACCTTTGAGGTTAAACAATTTTTTCTCTTTGATTTGTTTCAACTCATCACAACGGCCCAATGTGAAGTGGTAAAAGGATGTTAAAAGATGCGTAGCGGCAAATACATAAACTTCAGTTGTCGTTCTCAATGTTGTACTCAATGACATTATTAAAATATAAGTCACATCATACTAATCGAACAAAAATGAAAATGATAGCCATTCGAGGAATATGTATGTGAACGGGCCATAACGTACATAAAGTATGTCCAATGGACCCAGTTCAGTGACACCACGCGCTTGTCCCAGTAACATATCTTTACTTTATTAATTCATCTAAGGTTGCACATATTATAGCGGATTTCTTAGACGATATTTCGTAATACTTGTTAGAAATTATACAATTATGCAACTATTTGCAATTTACGGGATATTAAATATTATTAATACACTCTAATTTGTTTGTGACATCATTAACGAGCCGAAACGCGAGCCGAGCCTCGACTTATGGGAAAGGAACGAAGCAACCGCAAGCGGCGTTTCGCGTCAACTGCTGTTGCTTCGTTTCTTTCCCTTTATTCGAGGCACAGCTCGCGATTCGACTCGCAAATGTATTCGCTCCATTAGGATTTCGTTTGCAGCTCAATTATCTGGTTTTTCCAAGTCAATCAAATAATATTTTTTATCAACCCGGTAGGTAGGCTATTTCTTCAAAACTTTAAAAACTAAGCATGTATGGTAGAGTAGGTATGCAAATTTTCGAAAGGCAAAACTGTGCAGACGCAATTTGTAAAATGTAAGAAGGAGTTATATTCTATAATCATGTACAGTTAGTGGTAATCATGTAACAGATAATTTGTAAATTAATTCGACAGAGTTAAATCATGCAACAGGTAATAAATATTTGTAACTTTAATCTTAATCTGATTATGAGGAAGTACATATATATATGTACTTCCATGTATATATATATATATAAATTAGAAACATATTTTTTCATCGTTACTCTTAATATAAAAAAAAAGTTTTGCATCCAATTCAAGTTATTTATGAACGTCAGTTTTGTAACTTGTGACTTATACTGCTTCTGACCTGGTGAGAAAAAAAAATAAATAAACGAGAACGAAGCGTTACTATTATCATCACGCAAATTAATCATTGTTATGTTGTATTATTATTTATTAAGCTATTAATTACTATCCACTTTGTTGTATTATTCAAGTTATTTATGAACGTTAGTGTTGTAACTTGTGACTTATACTGCTTCTCACCTGGTGAGAAAATAAATAAATAAAGGAAAACGAAGCGTTACAGCTATTACCATCACGCAAATAAATCATTGTTATGTTGTATTATTATTTATTAAGCTATTTATTACTATCCACTTTAATAAATACACACAGAGAAAAATGAGTATTGCTGACTTATCAAAGACCTGGTAAAAAAGTGATAGCAGGCTATTTCCTAATAAACTATTAGGACTTTCATAATGTATCGGAACACGTCTTCATGCAGCTGCGTTTATCTGGACGAAGTGCGAAAATATTAGAAATTTTATGAACACGTGTTCCGAAATCACCGTAACACATTCGTATTTTACTGATAGTTTGTTAGGAAATCTGTCAATCCATTCTTTGAGGCCTGCAGTCCCGTTTTTAACAGGAATACGAATAATTTTGAAGAGATTTTAATAAATTAGAAATAATTCATATTAGTAAGTTTTTTTCCGTGCATGGTATACACGGGCGTGCTTGACTTTCTTTAACCAGTAATTTCAGACATTATTTGAAGTAAAAAATGCAATGAACTTTTGGTCTAACTTTTGTCTGTTCTTCCACTGGTCACTTACCTGACTGACCGCTCTACCCCTTACCAGTCTTACCACAAACCTAACCGTCCAATACCTACTGATGGTTTAAATGTTTTTATTGTTTTTTTAATGTTGCCATGGTTAGATCGTTCGTGATCGACTCACCGCTAGTTCCATGGCAACTCAGGACAGTGGCACTTCAACACGTTTTTTAAAAATGATATAAAGTAGTGAAAAAACGGCCTACAAACCTAACATAACGTAACCTATTTAACAAGGTTTTCATCACTTTTTATGACTTCATATCACTTTTCAAGAGTGTGCTGAATTGCCCAATTACCCCGTATAATAATATATCAGGAGTTTTGTGGCATAGACAATTAGACGGCCGATATTTAACTCTGATCTCCCGCGATTTGTGAAGCTAAGGACGGATTGTTTCACAGAATTTTTTAATAAAATTTAATTTTCACGTTCGGTAAAAGTCCTATTAAAGTTCTGTTATTATATCACTAGCTGTAATCCGCCAAGCATTGCTGTGGCTCGATCTGTCTATGCAGATGGAGAAACAATAACGCGTTTTGCTTTTATGTCAAACGAATGTTGCTGGAAGGCGCTGTTCTTAGTAAAAAAAAACTGTTTTACCTGTCACAGGTGAAATCTATGTAATACATACCCATATAAAAAAACACACGCATATTCGAATCCAGCGTTATGTCAAAATTTCAAAACAAACAGTGAAGAACTTGAACCTGTCGTAAATCCGTGTTTTAGACTCTTTTTAAATGAAAAAATCCCAAGAACTGCCTCAACACAGGTTTGCCTAGCTAGACAGGCAATAGAAAATCATATAATCATAATAATTAATTAATGCGTATTTAAAACTTATTCCAGTAAACGTTATGTGAAACATATCGAAACACTAAAATAATATTAAATGTGTTTTTACTGTGACACGATGCATATTCTAGAAGAGGTACATTACTCTTCAACGCTTACATGTGAAAACAGTGCGAGTAGGTACCACGTGACTAGGGTTGCCATTTGGTAATTTGATAAAGGAGGGCAGATGGGTTTAAAAAGGAGGATTTTCTGTAAAAAAGGAGGACATTCTGAAATTAAACGATTTTTTTATATTATTTTACTTTATTGTAATCATATTTAGCTCAGCTGCCAATTTTAGATAGAAGTTCTTGGTTTTTTAACAAATAATTATAAAAATCTTCACATGTCATGCTTTTGAAGTTATATTGAGTAAGAATTAAAGATTTAACTGACTGAACACTTAGGACGGGTTGTTTCGGAAAATTTGAATAATTCTTCTAATTTCAAAGTCAATTTTCAAGTTCTGTGAAAGATGTTTTCAAGTTCTGTTATTATTTCAGTTCTGTCAAGCAATTGGCCCATAATGATATAATAACAGAACTTGAATAGGACTTGAACCCGAAAATGAGCTTTGAAATATGATGAATTGTTCAAATTCTCCGAAACAACCCGTCCTTAGCCTATTCCTCTCTTTGCTCCACTGAGTATTAATCAGTGAAAAAACTCTTTCCACATTTACCACATTATACAAAAATAAAACTCGCAGATCTTCAGCAGTTCTGAGAAACATTCAATGTTTTTAACACTTTTGAAGTAGATTTTCCACAGCTCGTGCAACTTCAAATCATAATATTCTTCATCTTCATCTGATTTTGATTTAAGAAATGAAATCAAGTTACAAAATTGATTGTGGCGTGAGCGGTGACTCATCGCTCAGCCGCCCTGCCCCCTTTTTCGCCTCCCGCCAGTCCCGCCCGTTGTTTACCAAAAAGGAGGACTTACAGTAGGTAAGGGAGGACGGGAGGACAAAACATGGAAAAGGAGGATATGTCCTCCTTTTGGATACCATCTGGCAACCCTACACGTGACATCATTTGCTGTAAAATTTGTGAGAATAGACCCTAAAATTCCTTGAAAACAATGACCGGTTGGTTCCGCCTTTTGAATGCAGAGTCCATTAAAAACCGTTTAAATTAAGTGAATTTCAGCTACAGTAAAAAATATTGATTTTCCAAACATTTAAAACTTCATTGGATAAAAATGGTCTACCATAGACATATGAATATTAGTAGACCTGCCCTAAGTGATTAAAAGCGTATTATCCCCACTCCCCATACCGGTTCCATTGGAGGGGAGTCGCTATATGCACAGCGACTAATCGACAGGGGGCGTGGCCAACATTTCCGAGCATACCCGAAGTCAAGTGTTTCGGCGCTTTATTTGAAATTGGTTCTCCGCTCAGATTTTTTTTGTGACGTCACGGCCGAGCATTTCCGAATATTGCCGAGCAGCCGATAGCTAATTTTCATCTTACGTTTAATACGATTCTTGCACCTTGATTTCATTTGGTTAGATTACATTACTATAGGGCCAATATCATAAAGTCGATTCCAAAGCCTTAATAAAGACTGTTTGGTATGGCAACCACATTCTAATTCCTGCAAATATAATTAACTTTTGGACAATAAAAGACGTGTGGTAGGCCCTATGTTCAACTTTTGTACAGATTCGTACTAGGCCTATATATACTCAAAGTATCTAATCTTTTTACATTACAAAACAGTACACCTATGGGAAAGTAAAACTAGCATTATTTGGAGTCTATGTGAAAATTTGGATGCCATATAGCATGTTGAAGGATAAGTGAGCAATGAAGGAAGTTGGGTAATTCATTGATACATATTTGATATTTGATATTATTTTATTAATGGAAAATAATACATTACACCACACAAAGGAAATATAAACATTGAGGGAACAAACCCCTTTAAAAACATGACAGATAAATCAAGCATTATGTACCCAACACCAACGTAGCTTATGCGTTATGCTACATCACGGCTATTATGTAATTATAATACATAACACCACACAGGAAATATAAACACTATGGTAACAACCCCTTTAAATTCATGACAGATAAAGCAAGAATCTACGTACCCAACACCGAGGTTACTTATGCGACATCGCTCACAGTGGCTATAATATAATTATAATACATAACACCACACGACCACCGAGTCCTCGGTGCTCTGTCAATGCTACTATTGAAAGACGAGGGGGAGTAGGCCTAGCTGATTTGGTTCTAGGGTGTATTAACATACCAACTCAACTCTCTCCTTGCTGTTATTTGGGCGATGTAGTCGGGGGCCTTGGGCGCAATCTCTGTACGCATTCATACCGAATGTAAATGGCATCCCAAAGAACTCCACTGTAGGCGGGCAGAACGTGTATACTGCATCTGAAAGATTGGAAATGTTAATTTCGAATAACTCGTAAATATCAGCAGCTGCTTATGAACTGAAGAAATGGGAAGGCCTACCCTAGACCTAGGCCCTAAGGCTTAGAACTTACCTCCCAACTTCTTTTTCATACTGTCTCTCGTTGAAAAAGAGTGCCCCAACGCGTTCACAGAACACAGAAATGCTTCATAATTTGCTTCATTGTCAATGTATCCACTGATAACACGCGTCTCTGAATTCTTTTTGAAATTACTTAACAAACTTCTAAAAGACGGTCTAAACCGGCACTTCTGATGATTTCTGACGTTTCGTTGCATCACAGGCAGTGGGAAACAATTCGGAACAGCTCGGGTATGCTCGGATATGTTGGCCACGCCCCCTGTCGACTAGTCGCTGTGCATATAGCGACTCCCTCCATTGGAGCCGGCTGTGCTCGCGTATGGCCTCAAGCGAAATTTGAAAACGTGACGTCATCATTCTTGTGCGAACTATGGTCGAGGCATCATCGGTTCATTTCATCATAGTTCGCACAAGAATGATGACGTCACGTTTTCAAATTTCGCTTGAGGCCATACGCGAGCACAGCCGGCTCCAATGGAACCGGTATGGGGAGTGGGGATAATACGCTTTTAATCACTTAGGGCAGGTCTACTAATATTCATATGTCTATGATTTTAACACGTTTTTCGGGTTTGTATTTAATAAGTACCTACCTGCCGACAAAAAAATTATTTGGGTGCGCTCAAAAATAAACTACTTATCTACTTGTCACTTGGAAGCCTAACTACTTTTTTAAACAAAATAATTGGAATGTCAATTGAATGAATTTTCCGAAAAAAATAGTACATACCTATAATTAGTTTGTTTTGAACCAATGTATATTTATAACGATTTTCTTGTCATAGTGTGACAAAGGATGATTTACCTGCTATACACTATTATGTGCTTACTAAAACATGTTTTGCCATAGTCTCAGCATTTTAAGACTTTCCCAATAAAAGTTACGATATGCTGCTTACCTTGATGGGTAGTATATTGATTATTCACCGTCGTTCAATAAATATCGACCACCAACTCAGTTAATATCGGTAGTAATATTTCGTGCTCTTAGTTATTACTAGCTGAAGTGTCCCCGGCGTTGCTCGACTTTTACCTAATTTCTATAAATATAATATGGAAGTATAACATATATAAACCTTCCGGAAGAAATTATCTAAATGATCGTGAAAACCCTATCAAAATCCGTTGCGTAGTTTAGAAGAACTAAGCGCACAAACAGACAGACGATGATAGCGACTTCGTTTTATACTATTTAGAGATAGACAATTTCTTGGAGCAAGAAATGATGCAGGAAATACTTGGCATAAAAGTATAGGGAGCGCTCAATCCCCGACGACAGCTTTAGTTAGTCTTCTTTTTCTTTCGTATGGTGGGAAGGTCAGAGGGGGACATCTAGGTCTGCGAGCCAGTCTAGGGCCTCAGGCGTCGTCATGTGAACCTCATAAATACCGCCGGGGAATGAATGGATCGGGCATTCGTTGACCACATGTTTGGTGGTCTGCACCGCACCACATTCACACATCGCCGACTCTTTAAGGCCCCATATGAGCTTCATGTGGTCACAGCGGCTATGGGAGCACCTTAACCTATTGATGGCTTTATTTAGGCGTTAGTCAGTTTATAAGGTTCTACAGAATTAAATAAAATATAATATAATATATAGATGGCAAAGATGCGAAGATGGGTCATGATTTAATAAGACTATTGGAGATCACAAAATATGACGTCTCTAACTCACACCATTCCGAAGATATTTATGCAAATTTCCAAGATTTAATCTTTATCTTCGTTTATCACCGATGATTATGGATATAAATGCGTTGAGCCATATATATTTACTGCGGTTGTTGTGGGAATCAAATCCACAACCCAGTTACGTTTACCACTTCTATTTGCTGTTTATTTAAGATATAATCGTCTCATTGTTGACATTCACATAACATTCTAGAAAACCTAACATTGGCAACAATCTCTTGTGCAGGTATACAAAATCCGTGACTAGTAATAATTGTAACCTCGAATTGTTAATCAATTAACATTGCGGAGTTTTATTTAACAATGGTAATTTATGGAAACGACTAATTACTTTATTGTAATAGATTACATTTATTTATTTAACACTGAATAAACGAGGTTTCCGCGAAGAAAATCGAGGTTAACCTACCGTTAAAGGTCATTAATTTACTTCACAACTCACGGTGAACTCAACCAAATGTTTAAGAATAGATATTTTATTTTTAAGTTAGAGCTGTAGCTGGAAGTAAACTTTCTGTTACAGCTGATATGATCCTAATAGATGATTATTTTCTAATGTAATGAATAATTTACGACATTATAAGTTAGGTGACTAAAGGTAGGTGACCAAACAGATGAAAAGACAAGCAACAGCAATAGACCATATTAGCAACATTTATAGTTTCCTTGTGAAGAAAAGGAAAGCTACTATATTATTTGATAAATTGACAAAATTTGCAATTAATAAACTGACCAAATTAGGATCAAAATTGTTAAATTAAATTTTATTTACGAAACGTTGCAAAATGACAAAATTAGTTATAATTTTATCGAATAAATCTATTTGGTTTCTTAAAAATCAGATCGAATTAAAATGTGAGTCTCATCTTCCTATATAATATTTTCACAATCATTCGTTGTTCGCGACAGTAAATAACATCTTACTGCGATGATCAAAATAAGAGTAGTATAAGTTATTACAAATAAAACCATAAATTTCCCCTTTTTAATTTTACATTTTGTTCGTGTTTAGTAAATACACTTCCCCGGTTGATAAATTATGTTTTTTTTTATAGAATGTTGCGTTTCCTATTACCGTGCGCCCTGGCGCTGGTATCAGCCTCCCTAGGAGCTGATCTGAAGGAAGAGTTTGCCTGGAAGGAGATGACCTACGAGTGGCCCAGCGAGGACTTCAAGGCCAACGCCATCAAGACCGGAGCGTACATCCCGGAGAACAACCTGCCCGTAGGCCTGGCCGCCTGGAAGGATAAGCTGTTCATCACTATCCCCAGATGGAAGGGAGGAGTCGCCTCCTCGCTCAACTATGTGACCATCGGGTCGGACAAGACCTCCGCCATGAAGCCCTACCCCTCGTGGGAAGCCAACTTCATTCCCTCGGACGATGATAGCGCCGTGGGAGAGGCTACCGCTAAGGGAAGAGAACACGCAGCTAAGACGGAGTCCTCCTCAGAAGGATTGAAGGATAATGCCACAATTGTTTCGGTATTCAGGCTGTGGACTGACCAGTGCGACAGGCTCTGGGTTATGGATACTGGACTGGCTAACATTTTGGGTAATTAATAACAAATTTACCAACCTTTTTTATATTTTCTTTCTATTATACCTACTTGTTAGCTGTTATACGATAGTGCGGGTTTACTCATTTATTTTATATTATAGAAACAAAACATTTAAAGAGAAAAACGAAAGCTTAGATCTTCGATTGAATCTTAGATTTTGTAATACTT
Source organism: Hesperophylax magnus (assembly GCA_026573805.1). Taxonomy (NCBI): domain Eukaryota; kingdom Metazoa; phylum Arthropoda; class Insecta; order Trichoptera; family Limnephilidae; genus Hesperophylax; species Hesperophylax magnus. The sequence continues at coordinate 3,540,688 of JAIUSX010000002.1, forward strand.
TCACAATAACTTGGTCGATGTGAAATTTTACAAATATCCCGCTATCGTTTTACTGATATACCATCGTTACTGGAAGACCTATTTTATGTGAATCAGAGGCGTTTGAAAAACTTATTGTTTGTGAAAATCGACGAAGATTATACAGCAAACTACTGATATAAAAGATTTTGAAATTTTAAAATATTATTTTGTATTACAATGTTTAAAAACTTATACTGTTTTCAGGTGCCCCTAAGCAAATCGCCAAGCCATCTCTGGTCATCTTCAACCTGAAGACAGACAAGCTCATCAGAAGGTACTTCTTTAAGGAAGAAGATGTGGAACACAATTCCTTCCTTGCCAATGTTGTAAGTAGAACCATCACCATCGGTACAATTCATAATAATTATCACTTTACATTATCCACGCGATAAACCTCCTAGATCACTGTGATCTAAAAGGCTTGAGCAAGTATACTTGATCGGCCTTATGACCACATGCACACCTTCAGGTATACTTGACGGGGTGTCAGTCCTGGCAAACAACAGACGAAAGTGGTTGCGTTGTGCGGTCCCATCATTTTTCTCCATGGTTTCCTCTGACGACGCTTTCACTCCAACTTGACCATTGTTAGCTATTAAAAAATCAAGAAGAGTAGAAAACAAAGTACTATATGGTGTAAAGACTGGTTAAAAGAACGAGAACTAAATTCACATAGAAATTTGCTTCGAAAGACTGGCACAATAATTATTTTCATTTAAAGTTGAAGAATGTTTTGTTTCTCACACACACTTTCAAGTATACTTGCACAAGTCTCAGCTTAAGTATACTTTAAGGAGTACTAAGCAAATCGGCATCTTACCATCTTCAATGACCAGATTAAGATTTAAAATGAAATGTGTCAATAATAATTCCAGGTTGTGGACGCTGATACCTGTGACGACGCCTTCGCATACGTCCCCGACCTCGGAGGATACGGCCTGGTTGTCTACAGTCTGAAGCAGGACAAGTCCTGGAGGGTGAGGCATCACTTCTTCCACTTCGATCCCCTGGCTGGACAGTACAAGGTCGGCCCTGTCACCTTCCAGTGGACTGATGGAGTGTTTGGAGTAGCTCTGTCCAACAAACTTCAAGACGGGTAAATACTTGGTATTAATATTAAAAATGTTCAAACAATATTAAAAAAAAAACTTTCATTATTATTATTTCATTATTAATCATTATCGAGTTTCAAGCTATAATTTTTTTTTATATTTTATTACAAAGTACCACGTAGCTCGTAATAATTCTTGTGACGATTTATGCGTCGCGCGTCTTCGCAGTTGCCAAAAAAGTCATCCAAAACTTTTACAACACAACTCATCTCGGCTCGACATAATCAACTGGGATAACTTATGTGAGGGCACACATTGAAACCTCTGCTTTATGTTTGGTACGTTACTTAACTATTTAACAATATTATAACATATTTTCCTTCATCAGATCTCGCAACGTCATCTTCCACGCTTTCTCGAGCACCAAGGAGTTCCAGGTGTCCAACAAGGTCCTACAGAATGAGACATGGGCCGTGAGCTCTGAAAACTACCACGACTTTAAGGTGTGTATAAATATCTACTCTCTGCTAAGCGGCGTCCAGACGCCAGCAATGCAATATGCAATGCAAAGTGCAATGCAACATGTAACGCAACGCGAATTGTTTGGACGGTACATATCTCGACGCCAATCTTGTTGTTGTTTGTGTTGATCCATTTGGATAGCCGAGTGAGACGCAAGTCCTGTTGTTAAATATATATATGAAGAAAGTAAACTCGTTAACTCTTCCAGCGTTTCAGGGTCATATATGAGCGGGCGTCCATAATTTATAAAAGTATTTTTATCTTTTTTTCTATCATGCGGAAATTCGTAATTTTTTTAACGTTAGAAAGAAAAATAATTATTATTTCCAATTTACCTCAAATATTTATACTGGAACCCATTAATAAAATCCTAAAAATAGCCAAAATGAATAATTCATATTTCGCGCCGCTATCATAACCATCTGTTTAACTTTTAAAATTATTTCTTATTATATGAACGAAATAAAAATGAAGGTACAGTTTTCTTACAAATTCCCCAAACAAAACGAATGTGTTTTCGAAATATCGAGTTCTCTCAATTTGTCTATGATTTGAGTTGGAGTAAAGAAATAAGAAAAAATGGTAGCGTTTTTGACAACATTTTTGACGTTTGATACTAATTTTATTTAAAAAAAAACAGTCATGTTTTTTTAAATAAATACACCATGTAATTTTATGTTGTTTCGAAAACAGTATTTGTTTTTACGGAAAATTAAGAACGAAGATGCATATGGCGCATTTGAAATACACAGAAAAAATTGCAAACTGAATAAAAGTAATGAAAGTACTGAAGGGGTCCAAATGTAGGTTTTCGATGTAATTTTATAATATTCATACAGGCTATCCTTGATATGAACTGATTTTTTTCACTACTGACGGAATTCCACAACGCTACCGTCATGAACGTCGCCAAACAGGGAAAACGCACGCTGCGAACGTCATGCGAATCCCTTTGTGTTGAACGCAGTACGAATATTGCAGTGCATTGCATAATACATTGCGCACGTCTGGACGCGGCATTAGCAATCCTTATTCGCTCTTAGTTAGTTGTATACGATTATCTGCAAATTTATTTAACAACCAGGTAAACGTCATAGTAAAGTTAATCTCAATTAAAATCCTAAGTGGTCTAGGTTGATAATCCACTTTTCTCCTGCGACTTTATTAAGTTTAAAAATCTCAATGTTTATTTAGATTTTTACTCCTTATTGGGAGTCGAACAATTAATTTCCTGACGATGAGTCAAGTGCTCAATCCTGACTTCTGTATTGGGTTACTTGGTTTGGTTGACATTGTTAATTTTGTATTAATTAGTCAGTGAGTCATTTGACTAAATAAAGCCATATAAAGTATTTTACCAGTTTTTATTACCTTCAGATTACTTATTAACCTAGATTACATTTTATATGGCTTTATTTAGTCAAAATGCTTAATATGACTAAATAAAGTCATATTAAGCATTTTTCCAGTTTTTATTACCTTCAGACCAAAATTATGTTTTCTCTGTAATAAAATGATCCAATTTGTAATGGAATATAATATAATAGAATATCAACTGATTCACTGACTAAGTATATTAGTCAGTGAGTAAGTTGACTAAATAAAGCCATATAAATTATTTTATTACCTTCTCACGAAGATTATGTTTTCTTTGTAATAAAATGACGATCCTGTTTGAAATGGAATATAAGCCTAACTTTCGAGTACACTCTCTTTCTGTCCTTTCTATTGTGTAATTTAATTATAAATATATTAATGATTGCAGGTATTGGGAGAGAGGGGAATTAATACCCAAGCGTCTGCCAACTATTTCGACGAGAAGACTGGAGTTCTGTTCTACACACAGGTAATGTATAAAAAAACAATCACTACGTCCTACAACTAATGTCCCAAAAAACTAATGTGTTAAATTTTAAAATATATTCGTATTACTTAATTCGACGAGGTATATTAAATGTAACCGAATACAGTACGGCCCCGAAATGGCTATCGCCGTGTTTGGTGGCCAGATTTGAATAGTTTTATTTTTCCTTTCCCATCACTATCCCCTCCCCGTCAGAAGCTCCATTTACAAACCATTGTTATTGATTTTCAGCTTTTGCTAATAATGGAGATACCACAAAATCCAGTACTCAATTTCGGATTTAAGGCCGAAATACCTAACCAAATTGAATAATTTTAAAAAATATCTTGTACGAACGTGTGCTATTTTATTTATGTGTGTTTTAAATTATATAAAAATATGCCAGAAAAAATGATATTTCATTATTTTACATCTTGTATGTAAATATAATAAAGTATAAAATATAAAAACGAAACATTTGTAATTTGAAATAATTTATTTTTTTTACTTCCATTTTAATATTTTATATTTAATTAAATATAATAAATCCTTCTTCTTAAAAGGAATTGCTGCGCGCGTTTTTCATGCAAAACTTAAATTTTTATTCAAGGCCAAAATACTTAAATTATTTATTTTTTAATTAAAAGTTGTTTGCTAATATTAGTACAAATATGAGATACTTTGTTTATTTCTGTATCAAATTATGAATTTAGAGGTAAATTAAAAAAAAATGTGAGGCTATGTTAGTTATATTATCTTGCCCTACTTACTATGTAAATATAATGACATACACAATGAAAATAAATAAATAAAAAGGCGATTTTTAGACGAAATTTTAAAATTTATTTGCATCAAATTTGTATTCCAATATAAATCAGTTGTTTGTGTAAAATCATTAAAATATGTTTTACGATTTATTTTTAATTATTTTTCCATAGTTACAATTAACTTACAAAAAATGCTAAAGATGCCTCTAAAATCTTAATGGTCTATATATCATAATTTAAAATACCAATATTTATTTATTATTTGCTATACCTTTTGATAAAAACAATAATTTTTCAGTTTGTTTGTAAATTCAAATTTAAGAAGTATGTGAAAAGGCCGCGAAGCTGTTGCTCTTAATAGTTCAGTCTCGGTAAAGTGTGAATTAACCCATCCATTAAATGATGAATTATTGATTCCAGGTAAACCGTGATGGAGTAGCTTGCTGGAACACTAAGAAGCCCCTGACCCCCGAAAACACTGCTCTGTTCGTCAGTGATGCCAAGACTCTGGAGTTCCCCAATGACATCAAGGTAACATCATCTAACATACTTCCCTTGAACACATTAATTTTTTAGCCATTAAAAATAAACATTACGTTATTTTTTAAGATAATTTGTATTAATCAAAAGCTCAGTTGAAAAGGTAATTAATTGTACGAAATTCCCAATAGAAAATAATGCAATGATTGCTCCAAAAATTATTAAAAAACCTTTTCTGTTATAATACTCGTATGTTACAGGTACCTACGAACAAATTCACACTGTTTCTTTAAATGCCACTTAACTCAGATGTCGAGAGGTTTTTGGTGTATTGAAAATAATTCATGTTTTATTAAATACTAGCTGTAACCCGCCACGCGTTGCTGTGGCTCAGTCTGTCTGTGCAGATATAAAAACAATAGGAATATGGAAAATGTCAAAACCTACTTACACTTTTTGAATGAGATTTTCTCATCAAATACTAAAAAAAACGTTATAACTGCGTTAACAACACAAAAATAAAATAATAATAGTTAGTTTCATACAATTCAATTCAAAAGTTAGTCATACAAGATGACTGACAGGCAATTTCCCCTCACCCTTGATTTGGCTTCAATGTAATTCATACAACATCGCACTAATACTCATTCCATTCTTTTTCGGTACATGGTTGTCACAAACGCCATCCGCACAAATATAGCCAATACACATATCGTCGCTGCGCTTGCAAAATCCGCTATGTAAAAAAACGTTACTTTTCAGGAGAAGGAAAAAACTGATTAATTCAACAATGGATCGCATTTTTTAACATCATAATATACAGAAAATTAGATATTTACGCCGCATTTTGTATAAATGATAATTTACAATTAAATATTTAGTTCTTTGGCGGTTATATTTAATTTTGTGAATAAATGACACATAGCTGATTTTATATGGGTCTTTAAATCCGCTTTGTGTTAGAGGTAGCATATAGCGGATTTTGATGTACGTACATTTCAGACATGACCGATTTTGCATTCAGTTAGAAATGATAGTGATTCTTAAATTGCGTATAATTTAAATGTATTAACGTATGCGCAAAGCATTTATAACAAACCAATAACCTATTTCTAACTAATCTTTATCTTTCCCAGCTGAAAGTTTACTTTTAAATAAGTAATTATCGAGTGAAGGTGAACTAAAAATATTTTGAGTAAGATAGAAAAACAAGTTTATTACACATTAAATTTTATTTATTGAAAGAAAAAAAACAAGTACCTAAGTTATCAACAAAATCAGTATTTGAGATTATTACATTTTATTTATCAAAAGAAGAAAAACAAGAAGATAATCATTAGTATTACACCTATTACAAACCAAACAATATTCAGCAATAATGCAATCATGATAAATACAACTTTCAACAAAACAAATAACTTCTCAGTTATGTAAATAAACAAACTGCTGGTCTAATAACTATTGAGATCTTTAAAATTTTATAAAAAAAACAGAAGGTACGTAAGTAATCTACCAAATCACTATTCGAGATTATTACATTTTATTTATTGAAAGAATAAAATCAAGTAGATTGTAGTAACTAGTATTATATCTATTACGTATTATTCAACATTAAAACAATCATAATAATTACAACATTTTAACAAAACAAATAACATATGAGTTATGTAAATAAACAATGATAACTCCTGCTGGTCTTATAACTATTGAGATCTTAAATTTTTTTATAAAAAATAGAAGGCACATAATGTAATCTACCAAACCACTATTCGAGATTATTACAATTTATTTATTAAAAGAATAAAATCAAGTAGATAGTTATTATACCTATTACAAATCAAACATTATTGAACAATAATACAATCATAATAATTAAAACTTTTAAACAAAATAAATAACTTCTCAGTTATGTAAATAAACAATGAGAACGCCTGCTAGTAAACTAAACATTCATCTAATAACTATTGAGATCTTTAAAATGTTATAAAAATAGAAGGTACGATAGTAATCAACAAAATCAATATTTAAGATTATCATAAAATGAATGATAATCTCGATGCATATATAACTTTAAGGATTGTAATTGCTCAAACTTAGACTTATCAATTTTTTTTTGTTCTGTGTACAATGGTTGTGGTGTTGTGTATAAATCTTGCCTTCTCCTTTGAGGCAGAAGTGTCCAGTTATCAATGTGTCGGAGTTTGTACATAACCTCACCGTGCTTGTAGAGCAGCCCTCTGATCTGGGTAACTGTAGGATCTCCAACCTTTTTGCCTGGACGAATAGTGCAGTAATTACTGGAGAGTGTATCGTAAGCCTTAAAAAAATTGTAATCGAGATACTTAATAAAGTAAGGTTTGGATGGTCTAGCTTTCCTCATTCGGTCCACATAATCCATTGGGGAGTATAATGGAGGAGTACAAAGCTTTTCCAATGTTGAGTGGACGCTATCCACCTCCATCATTGTGTGTCCTTTTTCTAATATGAGTTGCTCTATTTCTATATTCATATGTTTCGATATATCTGCCAGAGCACTGCTGAGGAATTTATTTTTATTTTGGTGAGCACAGCCGTCCGATATCAAAGTAATTTTTTTGAATCCCTTTCTAATTTCTCCCTCTATAAAATCTATAATACAAGAAACAAACTCATTTGCTGAAACACCTCCATCGCCTTCATGCCAAACGTACAAAAAAACATCTTTCGTATTGTTTTTATAAATGGTAAAGTCGTGTAACTGAAGTTTTTGCTTATAATATTGAGAGGAAACTAAAAGTTTCGGACAAAGCTGTGTGCTTTGAAGGTCCATTGTTACTACTAAATGTTGATCAGAGCAGGATGCAATAGCCAACTTCTTTGCATCTCTTGCTTCATTTTTCTTTTTAATGTGAATTTGATATTCTTCTTCATTTAGATTTCCTTGATTGTAGGATACGCATGTGTCGCATTGATCCTTGCGTGGTTTAAATATAGATATTTTATTACTTTCTAAAATTTCACAGAATTTCTTTCTTTGGACGCTAGTTATGCCGTTTTCTGAACACCACGACATGTAAATTTTATGCATTTCGGATTTGGATTTAAAACCATCCTCCACGTATATTCTCGAACTAGTCGAGCGGCAATAATGACTCAAAACTTTAGGCAATAGGTCCAACCATTTTTTAACGGAATCTGACTTCAAAGACTGAGGAACTCTGGTCTTTCGTTTCGTAGTTGCTTGATTCTCATCATCGTTATCAATCTGTGTTGATGATATCCATTGAGCAAACGTATCTTTTGTAATACATAATGTGGCGTTAAAAAACTCTCTGCAAACTCTAACTTTTTCACCATTAAGCTTGGGTAAGGAGCAGTCGACCCCAATGTTGCGCTTCCAAGCACTTCTACCTTCTAATTGCTGTCGCCGTTGTCGCCTCTTGAGTACTTTTCGGATATTTACAAGTCCGAAAATATAGGCTTTCTTAGCTTCCCATGTTGACAAGCTCCAGAAATAGTTAAACACGTCTAGGCGAGCTTGTTCATTAACCAATCCGCATAAAAAAGATCTATTGGATAAATTCAAGCCATGATGATTGCATGGTGTTTCTTTTATTTTTCTTTGAGCCCTTTTAACGTAAACTGTACGTCCACTTACTCTTTTAATACCGCTGTATTTTTTCCCCAGGACTCGTAAATTTTTATTCAACTTTCGTTTATCCTTTATGTCCGGTACATTAGTTAACAGATCGTCTTCAGAATTAGAGTTAGCATCAAAGCATTCGAATTGTCCCGTTTCGTGATTCAAAATAAACCTATGATTATTTGTGCCCAGTTGATCTTCATCATATTTCTCGTTAGAATTTGAAAGTGTAACTCGTTCAAACAGACCCGTTTCAGGGTTGAGTGTGCTCTCAGCATCATTACTCATGGTCAAGATTTCAACTGGGGATACATTCCCCACGTCTTTCTCCAAAACTGTTTCAGAAATGTCCAAATTATGTGAGAAGTTCGGGTCCATATTTTCTTTATCGTAGAAATCAGTAAAATCAGAACTATTTATGGCTAGTGGAATTGGTATATCATTTATGAAGTCCATATCAATTATTTGTTGTTGTGTTTCAACAGGTTGGGTGTTACTAATTATGCTATCATTTGTGACGTCCATATCAATTATTATTGGTTTTTGCTTTTCAACAGGTTGGATGTTACTAATACTTGCTTGGTTTTCTTTGAGTTCAACATGGTGATGATTGTTTAGAACCATATTCACCAATCGTTGAGCTCTAGAGTTACTAATACTTCCTTGATTATCTTTGACTTCAGCTGGACGATGATTGTTCAGAACCATGTTAACCAATCGTCGAGCTCTAGAGGATCTCATCTTCGGTGTGGGCGGGTATTACCTGTTATAATGAAAATAAATTAGTTAATTAGGTATTATACACAAGTCAAAAATGTGTACATTTTTGGTGCGACTTATATCACCATGATTAGAGCTAATAGGCAAACATTTACTTGGCAAACGGAGTCTTAAAGTATACCGATTTTCGTGCAGTATTATTTAATTATATTTTTAATAAAGTAATTATTTGAATTCTACTCAAGCCTAACGATAGGCAAATCTTCAACATATCCAAAACATATTCTGTAGTTTTCATTATGTAAAACCATTTGCAGTAAAGATTAATCGAAAATACTGATTTCACATTAAGCTTGCCTTCCTCAATCGCAAATATAGGTGAGAAATATTAAAACATTTTTAAAACTTACATAAATATTTAAATTATGTATTATGCTAGATTGTATTAAGCAGGCTATTGTTATTTTGTAATTAATGTTAATAAAAGAAGTGTGTTCATTCAATATCCGATTTAAGGCAAATGTTTAAGAAATAATTACCCTATAATAATATGTCAGCGAAACTTATGTATTAATTATTTATAAATATGATAAACAGATATATTCTGCATTTAAGTAAGTACCTAGTTGTAAGTAAGTTTGCTAAAAAAACATTTAAATTTTTTTATTAGATTATAACAGTTGTATTACTTACCGGCTTTGAAAAATTAACACTCTTCTACGTAAATGTAAATTATTGTGCACTGTAATGTAATTTCACACTATTTTAAAGCTGAAATATTATTTTTTGACGAACGTAAATAATCCGCAGGCACGTGCACCAAGACTGACTATCATAACAAGACTGTCCAAGTGTCCACTGTCCAGTCACGTGACTTGTAACATGCGCGTTCTGAACCAAGATTCAGTGCAAAATCCGCCATGTGTCTTAACTGGCGCAATATTAAGTGTTTTACTTTAGTCCAAAATGCGATATGTGAAGGAATCTTCATAGAGTATTTTGAAAGCCATTTTTTAAGCGAAAATACATAGCTGATTTTGCATTTTTCTAAACTAGCTTTAATATTAGAAAACGTGTTTCATAGGCCTATCCGCCACGTCTCGCTCTATCACAAAGCGTAAAAAACCGATATTCGCAAAAAAAACGTTTGTCGGATTTTGCAGGCGCAACGACGATATGTATCTATCGTTTTGGCGGAAAATCAGAAATTTCAGCTTTTAAATCTTGAGAGAATTTATTTGTAGATATAAAAATAAAATTTAAATGCTATTATCATTGTAATTTGTTCGATAATTAAAAAAAGGTAGGTTCGTGTTGGCCGGTGCGATGTCACAGACACCCTCGACAAAAACATAAACGAATATACGAGCGTAATAAGGAATTTGACTAAAAATATTTAGACTTTAAAAAAATATATTCATGTACATCAAAAAACTTATATATTTACTCTCAGAATGAATAAATCGTTCTTGAAAATTATTTAACATCATTACTGTATATACGTTACATGATTGGTCGAACGAAATCTGATGTCAAATGTACTCCGCGTTAAGTTTGTACAACGTAATTATTAAACTTCTCTTTCTGATACATGCGTACTTTGATAATAAAAGGGCGAGGTCGCTATACAGTTATCAATTGTGTAGTTAGGTATGTTGATCTAGGTTTTTGAGATGATTTGTGTTTATCGATTGTTTTAACTTACATCGTAGTATCTCCTGACATTTTAGAAAGTTTTGTTAAATACAAAGCGGTAAAATTAAAGCTATTCCATAATACAATGCAACTCAAACAACAAGCGCGACAGCGACCAAAATCACCTACAAGCCAATTTAACGTTTTAGTAAAAATGAGTAAGTAGGAACTGATTTCAAATTTACGTAAAAACAATGACAATAACCCCGCTGGCGAAAGCCCGCCGTACTTACGTAACTTACGGCGTGACTTACGCGGCGTGACTTACGTAAGTACATCGATGATACGGTGTAGACATCAGTGTAGTGGCTTTGTCTGCCGATGTTTTGGGCTAGAATCACAAATTCTAAAGTAGATTAATTTCAGTATTAAATTTTGACAATTTTTTTTTTTAAATACCCATCATTTGTTACTAAAGAATAAAAAAAAATCTCCATACAAAATGCACTAACCACAGGACGTTCAGAGCATGAATGACGTCACGCATCCTCCGGCTTCTTACCGCTCGGATTAAGATCGTTTTGGCGGGCTAAAAAATATTCAAACTTGGAGAATTAATTCAACCATGAAAACGAACTTTAAAAAAATACCAGTATTTAAGTTTGAATGTGGATGTTGATAACATATAATATTTAAGTGTACTAAAATTCCTTATTGACAGATGCTTTAATTGCAGTAGAGAATTATTTATTCGTCGTAAAAATAAAATAAAAATGTTATAATCATCGTAATTTCTTTCGGTAATAAAAAAAGGAAGGTACCCATCTCTGCGATTGTGTTACAAAATTTATCCATTACAAACTCTTTTTTATTTTTTTTTTCAGATCGACAACAACGGGACCCTTTGGATTCTTTCCGACCGCCTGCCCAGGTTCATGTACCAGTCCCTAGACTCCAAGGAAATCAACTACCGGATCTTTACCACTGATGCCGAGGACTCTATCAAGGGCACCGTGTGCGCTTAAACAACAACCCCAAGTGTTAAATTAGACTTTGTGTGTGATCATTTTATACCGTACATGTAAATTCATGTCATTGAAAATTAAATAAAAATATATTAAAAATGTTTTATTTTGAATATTCGATATTTTTTGCTCCACAAAATATTGATGATCACATAAATTTTTTTTTACATGGATCTCTCTCAGTAGTACAGCGCCCTTGAGGTGATTTTTCAGATAAACGGCGCTATACGAGTTATCCCATTATTATTAAGTAGTGTCAATTGGACTTAAGACCCTGCACACCTAAACGGATTTATAACTAATTAAACACCCACCGCCAATAACTTCAATAGCTACGCACAGGGGTTCCATAGTCGTTCAAAGATAAAAGATAAGAAATCACAATGTTCCAAATTATGAATTACCGCCATCTTTTGAGATCATTCCAAACTAAAATTGCAAATAGTCTTCACGTGTCGTGTAATTAACTAAAACCGCCATGCATTTAACTGCCATATGTAAAAAGGGTCGATATCACTCACGATTATTAGATATAGGCTAATAACCTTTCCACTCGGTGAACATTGCTTGCAATTATTATTCTTTTCTTCTGCTGATGCAAAATGCCGATGATTCTCAATCTTTAAAATATTACACTTTTAATAAATTAAATCATTTAAACAAGTATTATACAGGATGTTAGGAGGTAAAGTGCGTTTACACGGTAGTACAAGTAATAGGGATAAATAATTTTTTTCAAAATTTCAATCTTTTAAGGTAGTTTTTAGTTAAAAAATTAATTCTTTGTACTTGAAAATAATGGAAAAATAAACCTTAGAATTTCGAAAAAAGTTATTCATCTTTTTCTTCTACCATCATGTAGAATCACCTCCCGAAGTTAGCACACTTTACCACCAGACATCCTGTTTAGATAAACTTAAAAAACCTTCATAGGACAACATTTTATTTCAATTCGATAAATGTTTTTAATGCCATTTTATAAAAGCATAATATCCTCAGCGATAATTTCCAATACTCAGGTTTGTTTGTTGATTTTTTTTAAATTTAAGTAAAAATTTTGTTTTATAAAGACATATATAAATTATTTAAACGTATACCTACCTGATAATTGCATTTTAATTAATTATAAAAGAACTCGTAATCAATTAAATCAATAATCTCCCCGCAGTTTTAGAAATATCAGCTACCCGGCGTGTTGTTATGAAAAAACTACTAAAAGCTCCTTTTATACGTTTTCACAAATTTGGTTTTTAAGATGATACTTCTTTAAAAGTTATTTCCTACGATTAAAAAACTCCAGGTGGTATTTAAGAATTGGCATTGGTACAGTGGCAGATAATATCTATCGAAACTTTCACTTCACAAAAAAAATGTTTTTTTTTTTAAAACATGTCAATCATGACGTAAAATATACTTATCGAAAGATTGGAAGTAGCATTTTTGTGGGTTTCTTTCAGAATATCAAACTGTAGAACGTCCCATAATGTTTTACAGTAAATCTTGCGCCAATACAGGCCATTCCATTTCATTTTAGGAATATGACCACTAACACTAAATTACTGTTTTTAAGTTTCCTGTGGTAAAGTGAAATGACATTAAATTGAGCTATATAAATGCAATGTTATTATTGTTATTCCATATCATGGTACTGGCAATCAGAAACCGAAAGTTTGCAACTAAAACTGTCGTTTTACATGTTTACGGAACTAGACGTGACGGACTTGAATTGGCCTTAGGTATGTTTGGGAATAAAAGAACAAATGACAACGGGAACAGAATACTTGAAGTATGTTTGGAGTGGAACCTGTTTGTATCGAATACTTTCTTCGATCATAAAGGTATCCACTAATATACATGAGGAAAAGGAAATTAAAGGTCAATGATTGATTTTGTAGTAATTGACTCTAGGTTGAAAGCCGTTACTGAGGATACAAAAGCTTTTAGAAGGGCTGAGGTTGAAACTGACCACTTTCTGGTAGTGTTGAGAGTAAACCTGTTCCGCGGTTGGCGCTCTAAAGTGAAAACGGTATCAACTCCAACAAGAGTCAAAATAGAAAAACTGCAAAACGATAATGTGTGAAGTAAGTATGTGAATTGTCCAGAGATGACAAGACGGTATCTTTCGAGTGTAATTTCAAATTTTGGGAGAAGGGACGTTGAGACAGTGGACGTGGCAACCACTTTCAATACACTTCTGGGAAAGTTAGTCCCATTAGACTCAGTAATTGGGGAAAGCGACCACCATAAACAGATAAGAAATCTGTCAAGGATTCCACCAAGAACCCTCTCCCAGGAGGATAAGATGCGAATAACTAGAGAAAAGATGGATATTATAATAAAGGGTTTGGGTCCTAAGAAGGCACCTGGGCATGACAGAATCAACGGTATAATCGTGAAGAAAGTATGGCTCTATGCCCAGGAGGAGTTCCTGCAGGTCATGGAGACGTGTTTGCGAAGAGGAATTTTCCCTTCGGTATGGAAGAGGTGTATGCTCAAGATTATACCAAAGGGATGTGACAAACCACGCTCTGATGTCAAGGCGTACCGTCCGACAACACTGCTGCCGATAATGGGTAAGGTACTGGAAAAAATAATCAGAGAACGCCTGCGCCGAACACTCACCCCTCCCACCCCGTGTCAGTTTGGTTTTGTTCCCGGTAAATCTACAGAACATGCCCTTATGCATGCGCTTGAATGGGTGAAGGTTCGACCTGAGAAGTATGTCGTGGGGATCTTTCTTGATATCACGGGTGCCTTCGATCATGCGTGGTGGCCGATGATGCTCAACAAACTCAAAAGTAGAAGTTGCCCTCCGAGGCTTTTTAAAATTTGCTCAGACTTTTTCAATAATAGAACCATAATCCTCACATTTGGGGACTTTGTCATCGAACGTGAGGTGGACATGGGTTGCCCACAGGGGTCAGTTCTGGCCCCTGAATTTTGGAACATAAAGTTTGATGACTCCTCCAGGTTACCCTTGCCTGCGGGATGCATCTCGGTCGACTACGCTGATGACAAGTTGTTCTTGGTTGCGGAGAACAGTAGGAGAGAGCTTGAACGAAAGGCAGGTGAAGGTTTAAACATGATTCTCCAATGGGGAGAGAAAAATAGACTGAACTTCGCTCCCCAAAAAACCATGGGTCTCTTGATGAAAGGGTTTCTCAACAGAGAGGGAAACCCAATCATCAAATTGGGAGACTCCAAAATCAAGTTCGTAGAGACAGTAAAATATCTTGGAGTTACTCTAGATCGATCGTCCTCCTTCCTAGCCCACGTTAAGAAAGTCTCCACCGAGGCCCAGGCCCTTTTTCTGAAGCTGAGGAGAATCTCCACTACGGAATGGGGATTGAGGACACCAGCGATCCGTCTCCTATACAGGGGGGTTTTTGTGGCGCAAGTCACTTATGCCGCCTGCGTCTGGGAACATCGTCTGGATAATGCCCTTATACTCTTGGCTCTCAAGAGGGGCCAGCGAACTCCCTTGTTGGCACTTTCTGGATCCTATAGAACAGTCGCTTCGGACGCACTTCCAGTGTTGGCAGGTGTCCTGCCAATCGATCTAGAGATTAGGGAAGTGCTTACAAAGAAAAAGCTGACTAGGGGCCTCCCGGCCAACCACCTCGGTGTAATTATTACACCAGGTGGTGCCGGGACCCTACCCAGTCGACTTAAGCAAATGCGAGAGCTGTCACTCAAAGAGTGGCAATCTCTGTCAGATAGGTCCAATATGGGAAGATGGACCTTCTCCTTCTTCCCATCAATTAAACTCAGAATGGAAGGGGCTTTCATCAAACCAGACCACTATATGGTACAACTGTTGTCCGGACATGGGGGATTCAGGGGGAGACTTCACAGACTCTCCCTGTCACCCCATCCCAACTGCGCCTGTGGCAATACGGACCAAACCACCGAGCACATTCTGTGGCACTGCGAGATAATGACGGATGCGAGGGACGAATTACTGAGAGGCCTAGATGTAATCACGAGACCGGTTTGGAACACCGATCTCGTTTCGAACAAGATAAATGTCGAATGTTTGAGGAAGTATGTTAAGTCATGGGTTGAGAGATGGCCAGCTTTGAGAGTCGCTGACTAGAGTAAAATCAATCATAACCTGGTGTACTTTCTCCTGACTTTCTTGACCATGATTTGTATACTCTTTTACACCCTCGCCAGATTTTGCTGATAATTGTTCTTCACCCAGCTCAGATGATAAACACCAGACCCAGGAGCAGCAGCTCCCATCTTTGTGGATACCTTGGAATGAAACATCTACACCTGTTGACACAGCCGGTATCCCGGCTAAGAACATTCTCAGTGAAAACTTATTTAAACATGTGCAATTTCCGAATATCACACCTTCCTCACCTTTCCCGTTCACTCTCCAGCCACAACCCTCCTATTTTTTTTTATTGTTTTTTTGCTATGGAATTGTAGCTTCTACCAATTTTCCGTTCTTTTATACTTTTGTTTTATTTTTGCTTCATAATTTTCTTTATAGTTTCCTCACATTTCTCTTCTGCTTTCTTTTCTTATATTTTGTTATTCAGGTTATACACCAAGGGCAACACGAGTCCGGGATGAAACTGAACATCAATGTTCTGTCAATGTCCATTTTCCCCACAAGGGGGTGGATAAGCCTCGTCCCCTCATACGGCCAACGGACAGACCCCGGAAACAGGATATCCACAAACCTACCGCGCCTCCCCCGAGGACAGTAGCGGGTTTGAGGGATGGTCAGTCGACCTTAGGGGATCTTCCTCCCCGCCTCTGACGACTCGACGCATCTCTCCCTAGGGTCTTCGGGTATCTACTCCCCCTGCTCCCAGTTACACTTTCTTCAGGGCACCACCGAGAAATCGGCTAAGGGGAGCGGTCCCCTGACTTCGTAACCGATCAACCCAATCACCAACTGACTCGCCTCGGGACCGCCGAGAAGAATGTGGATTATTCCTCTCCGGACCAGCACCAGATGTCTTTCGTTTATACTTTTGTTTTCTCTAAATTACTATGCACATACAATGTAGACAAACAGTCTACACCAGTGTTTTTATTTTTTTATTTTTTTTTCTCCCCTTCTACTAACATAGAAACAGAGGTAAGTACTTTACTAACAAACTAACATTGTACATAGTAAGCACTCGCAGACTGCTTCCCTAACAACGTATGCGGGGACATTCGAGGTTTAGCTTCGTTTTTATTAAATGTAGAGTCGTTCTTAACAAAAAATTTGCGTCCTTGCAAGAGCCCTGAAGGGGTAACCATAAGTTACCTATACCGGGGCGGGTAAGTGGTGGGATCCTCGAATGTCCAGAGATGAGATTGAATGAAAAGGAAATGATAGTCGAAAAATGGAACCACATAAAAGTGAGTCTGTGAATCTGCTACAGAAGAGTGTGGAATAAGTACGCAAGGTAGGAAGAAAGGTGATGCATGGTGGGATGATAAGGTTAAAGCACTTGTCTCAGAGAAGAAGAAAACATGGTTGTGTCTGATAGCGGCTGGCAGAGCTTCTAGTGAAGAGAAAGATCGAGCTAAAGATGTGTATAAGGAATGCAAGAAAAAGTAAGAGTTGGACTGAAAGAACGAAAGAAACGCCTGGAAGAGGAAGAGGGAATCAAAATGACAGACCTCTTACAAGAAAACATTAAACTGTTTTGAAAGGAATTTAAAAGGTCCCTGAGTGGTCCAAAGTGTTCGAAAGTAACCCGAGTGTTTCCAGCGGCGAATCAAGTATGAATGATGATGGGGCGAATGTTACCGAAATCAGCATGGGTGAGATAACAAGATCGGTTACATGTATGAAGAATGGAAAGGCTGTCGGTTTCGACAATACTGCTGCTGAATATTTTAAAGGAGATAGCCGTATAATTCTCACATAGCTGTGCAATCTTTTTAACCAATGTTTAAAGGAAGGTTACACGCCTTTAGATTGGATAAAGGCTGTGATCATGCTGTTTTACAAAGGTAAAGGGTCACGAATGGAATGTGGGAATCATAGGGCTATTAGCCTGCTATGTTCAGTTGGCAAACTGTATGGTAGAATTTTGATTGAAAGGTGACAAAGGTTAAAATATGGGATGTGCAAGGTGCATTTATGAGTGGAAGGGGGTACATGGACCAGATCTTCTCATTGCGTAAGTTCACTGAGAAGATTCTGGCAAAAAACCAGAAACTTTTCTGTGCAATTGTAGATCTACAAAAAACATACGACCGAGTCGACATGAAAAAGCTATGGAAGGTGTTGTCCAAGTATGGAGTGAAAACCAATCTCACACAGGCAATTGCCTCTCTGTATGAGGGAAGTGTTTCACGTGTTAGGGTGAACAGTGGTTTTATGGGTTGGTTTATATCACAAAAGTTGTTAAACAAGGTTGCGTAATGTCACCGTGGTTATTCAATCTATACATGGATAATTGTTTGTAAGAATTGAAAGAGGTAGGATTGGGCGCAAATTTGAGTAATCTGAGAGTATGTTGCCTGTTGTATGCTGATGATGCGGTGCTGATTGCTAACAGAATAGAAGATCTACAGTCTCTCGTGTATAAGATGAACGAAGTATGTATGAAGAATGAGTTAATGATGAATGTAAGCAAGCCTAAAGTATTGATGTTTGCAAGAGAGAGTACGAAAACGGTGTACAATATAGTTGTGAATGAGGAATACTTGGAGCAGGTGGATGAGTTTGTGTATTTAGGAAGTCTGTTTACGAGAGATGGGAAGGCTGACAGAGATCTTGAAAGAAGGGTAAATGCAGGGAACTCCATTAACGGAGGACTAAACGCAGTTGGCGCTAACAAAAAATTGTCCAAAGAAGCGAAGCTAGCAGTCCACAATTGAGTGCTGATACCTACCCTGATGTACGGAAGTGAGGCATGGAACTGGCAGAGAAAGGATAAAATTAGACTAAATGCTGTAGAAATGAGAGCAAAGAGTGCAAGTGTAAGTGTAATGAGTTAGATCAAGAAAGGGACGCTTAGATGGTTTGGGCATCTAGAGCGAATGAAGAAAGGAGTGTAAGGAGAATATACGACACAAATGTGAATGGTAGCAGAAGTCGGGGACGCCCGAGGAGGACGTGGCATGACCAAGTGAATCAAATACTTGAGTCGGGCCATGTCAAGTGTAAGAATAATAGGAGAGTATGTATGAGACGATGTATGAATGTGAATGAGGCAAGGAGTGTGTGCCAAGAACGAGTTGTTTGACGGTCCGTCCTCTCTGCCTACCCCTGCGGGGAAACGGCGTGATGGTTAGTTAGTTAGTTTTAATAGTTTTAATTCTCATATAAAGCTCCGTTGCTATATAATATGCTTGGTGAAAATATAAAAACTATAGGTACGTTAAATTCATTCAAGAAAATGGTCAAAATCTCTTTACTAGCTGAGAGTGATGATTTGGGATCACCCATGTTGTCGCTTATATCATAATTCCGTGTGGAAGTTCTGTTTCTATACAATCCTTATTTACTTACTGCGCATGTACTTATTTACTTCTAAAATAACTTATTGATATTATTATTATATACTTATTATTATTATTATGTACTTATTACTATCTACTTCATTCTCGTATTACTATTTACTTTAATTATTATAATTTATTTACTTACTTACTATTTATTATTATTTACTTACCTATCGGTAATTATTTACCTATTTTTATTTAGTTATTTTATTTTTTCTTATAATTTATTATTCATAATATCCATATTGTAATTGTCAGTATGGTTACCCTATGATTGTGTCTGATAAACCAGCACAGGTACCTCGTACTTTAGTTAACAGAAGAATATTATTGTTGCCAACTTACTATAAACGTACTGCCCAATGCTTCTTTTGTTGACATTTTTGTTTTATTTTTCGTACATTTGTTACTAAAATTTTGTTTATTTTTGTCTACCGGTCTCGAAACAACTGTGTCATTAACTTTTATTTTTTGGGTTTACATTTAATGTTATTATTATATTAAGTTTACATGTATGTATTTTTTTTAAATGATGTAATTGTAAAGCTGCACATCTCGATACAGGATGACCTAGTTAGATGTGCAGAGTATGTTTTATATGTTTAAAACTGTTTTTTGAATAAATAAATAAATAAAATAAAATAGTGGGTGTTTGTTATCAACAGGTAAGATAGAATCATTACATTTCTAAATTAACAATTTAGGATAGTTAGATATATATAAATCTAGTAAGCGATCATTTGTGTTGTAATGTCAATCTAAAAGGTCACGTGCAGGATCATTGTCATTAAAGTTAAATATCTCGATGTGATCATTGATCAAAACCTGAAGTGGAACAGCCACATTACAGAGCTTGTAAAGACAATAACGAAATGTATATATATATTTGTTAGGAAGAAATATTTTAAATGTGAAAACAATAAAAAATGTGTACTATGCCCTTGTCCACTCTTTGCTTATCTTCGGAATCATAGGCTGGGGTGGATCCTATAAAAACAATCTCAACTATGTAAAATTTTCACAAAGAATCATCATAAAATTAATACTAAAAAAAAATCTACCTTCTCAACAGAACCACTATTGAAATTGTTTCCAATACCAAATGTCAACGACATATTTAAGTAAGATTCCATTGTAAAAATGTGCAAAGAAAAAAATAACAAAGAATACCAAGAATTTTACAAACTAATCAGAAATGGAAATCAATTTATTACACCAAAATTTAAAACAACACAAATGAAAAACCATTATATTTACCAAGCCATAAAAAAATACAATAATCTCCCTTCTGAACTGCGCTGTATTGTCAACCAATCAAACAAATAAATGAAATAAATTTTTTTATAACTTAAATTAAACATTACATTGAAAAATCTATATTCTATACAAAAATATTATAATAACATAAAACTTATGTAAGAATCGTGACTCCCTTATCAGGCACAAGCACTCCTCTTTTTTGATAAGGTATACATAACCAATGATGATCTAAAATGTAATATTGTTAAATATTTGTGTATTCCTTATATTACGATAAAAAAATATCCATAAATAGTATAATATAAAGTTGCTATCCGCGTCTGTTTGTCCGCTTAGTTGTTCTAAACTAAGAAATACAATTTATTATACAAATATTTAATATCATATTTTGTATGTACAATTAAATAGTCAATCTAATTTAAAAAAAAAAAAACAGATTTTGATAGGGTTTTCAATATCATTTATAAAATTTCTTACGGAAGGTTTATACATATAATACATGTATAAATTTAATATGCATGTTTTATATATTTAAACCTTTCTGAATAAATTCTGTAAATGGTAATGACAACCCTATCCAAATCTGTGTAAAGCGGTTAGAAGAAGTAAATACGGGCGCAGTGACGTCGCAACCCAAAACCGGGCCAAAGAAAGTGTTTCGGTCGTAAACTGAAATGTGAATTGTAAAAAGCATTCACTTTGTGGCTCATCATAATTTATAATAAAAACACATAAATTTGTTTTTGACCACGATAGTTTTATTTTCACTCTACCGGTTTCGGAAGATCCCTTCCTTCGTCAGGAGAATATTTAAAACATTCTCCTTTAAATATTCTCCTGACGAAGGAAGGGATCTTCCGAAACCGGTAGAGTGAAAATAAAACTATCGTGGTCAAAAACAAATTTATGTGTTTTTATTATGAAATGTGAATATTCAAAACATCATTGAAAGACTATTTCTGGAGTAAAATTTATTTTGTATGTATCCAGTTTCAATTTTTATTTTTTTTATTTTTGCAATTTTTTTGTTTTTTTGAGATTTTACCCTAATACGCTCTCATACGGCCGGCCCTGTCTATTTCATATCTGCAATGGTTTGGCAAAAACCGCTATTTTTAGTATCGTCTTTTCTAAATAAAATTTAGATAAAGTTAGTTTTTCTCGCCAGTTCAGTTCTTCGTTGGATATCGTCGTTATCAATGTGTTTATATTTAAATAGAAAAACAGTTCATATGATTTTACCATTGCGATTTATATTGAATTCATTCTGAGAATCAACACAAAAGGTATGTTTTTCTTTTAAATAATAATAATATTTGGATGATTTGTGATTTGTAATTTTTTTTAAATAAAGACAAAAATTCCCGGGTTACGAATAACCTGACAATATTTTAAAATTTCCTATCTCCACCACGGCAAGCGGAAATGTTGCTTGTGTTGTGATGGAAGACTTAGCCAGCCGAGGAATTGAACACACTACGCCTGGGTGGGACTCAAACGCGATGTCAACTCAGCCACCGACCGGTCCATATACTTTTACTGTGTCGTTTTTGTGAAAAAACACCTAAAGGGCGCCGTTTTGTAACATCATAAATACATTGCAGGATGTTAAAATGCACTTAAAAGTAAGTGTAAAAAATACATTTCGAGATAATAAAATACACTTAAGGTAAGTGTAAAAAATACATTGCGGGATAATAGAATGCACTTAAAGTAGGTGTAAAAAATACATTTCGAGGTAATAAAATACACTTAAGGTAAGTGTAAAAAATACTTTACGGGATAAAAAAATGCACATAAAAGAAAGACAAAATAAATAATAAAATATTAACTAAATAAATGTATTTAAGCTTCAATACGTCTGTCATTATCGTTTGTCAGTTTTAAATGTAGTGTGAGTTGGTAGGAACCTTTATTCGGCATAAAATGCATTCGTTGTAAAGTTTTACAAAAAAATACATAAACAATTCAGGTCATTATGATAATGTAAATATTTATCCCACAATCCCGAGTCCAACTTATGGAGAGTAAAATAAATAAAAATAACCATTGTGTAGGTACATTGATGATCCTATTACATACCTACTGTAAATCTGTAACTGTGCTAGAAATTAAAAAAAAAATCATATACTTATTGACATCATTAGCTAAAAACACTAGTTTGCTTGATTGAAAACAGTTTTTTTTGTAAATGTTCGTACCTACTTTAAGTTCTAAAAATCATTTAGTTCATTCCACCAAGTAATATTAAACTTTCTTTGCAGATGACTTCACAGACTACAATATTTTTAATAATCAATATCCTGCTTCATCTGTCAGCACAGATATACTGCCAAACGAATAGTTATAATAATGGCAGCTCTGGAATACTCATAGGAACTCATAGGTCATTAAGTCCTTGCGATGATGGTTTAATTATTATGTCGAAAGAAAGTGGTAGACCTATCTCTGAGGAAAATTATTGGAATGGAACTATCGACCTGAAGGATTATAAACAATATGGCGAAGCAACTATCGATTTAGTTCTGGACAGCGAGGCAGTCATTAAAGTGGTTTGTACAAGTATTATCAATAAAACTAGTTTTCGTAATTATTTACCTAACCTCTGCACTTTTAGGCACAAATTATACTTTGTTTCAACAATTACCAACTAACTCTCCATTTCTTAATGTACAAGAGTCCCAAATGATTGGAGCCAGTGAGACTATGGCATCCCCGATTGGGGTATGTTGTGAGGCTGAAGGAAGTGGGAAGAGGAAGGTAGGGGAATACTTGGCTATTCAGATCTGGTCACCAAACATAGCTAAAGCCATTTTAAGCAACGTTTTAATACTGGATGGTGGTTTTACCCCTGGATGATACTGGGAGTATCTTCCACTCTGGAAAGTGCCGCAAATATTCTATTATTATTTTTTTTAATGAATGAATTGTGAATTAACACAAATTCGTTAACTAAAATATGAACCCGCAATCTTTGGATTAAATAACCCACTCAGCCTTAACCCTTGACCACATCTCCATTCGAAGAGAATAATTCCATGTAATAACATAACATTAAGAGCATTAATAATCGTTTAATTTTAGCAAAAATCCCAACCGAAAGTTTTTTGATAAAAATTAATGCTTTTAGGATAAAGAAATTGCTCGAGTTTATGCACGCAATATGGTTTTTAGCATTACTCCATACTATGGAAGAGTTCCAGACAGATTGGTATTTGAGGTGCTAGCGCCCCAGGGAAGACCATTTCCAAATATAAAATCCGTTACAATCAATTCAGAACCGGTCTGCGAAAATCCTAGAAAGGTATGTATTCAGTAAAATAACTCTTTACTACTTAATTATAAATAATAAATCACTTATTCTGATTTTGGATTCAGCTGGGCTGACGGAAGGCCTGCAGGAGGAAGCGCAATACGAATCTCAGAAAACAACCAACACAATGCATGTTTTGTTTGCATTTACGTACATTGTATTTTATTTGAATGTTGGTATTCGCTCACCAAACATACGTTTCACAGTGGCAGCCTTCCCTCGAAGGTGTAGCAGACACAGCCGTGGGCACTTTGACCAATCCTGCAAACTTCAATGCCTTCTGCGGCAGGAGACAGTTGCCACACACGGAACTGGTGTTTGGTGCTGTGGCAACCAAACTCGGAGACTGGCCGTGGCATGTCGCCCTGAACCGCCGTTTTACAATCAAGTGGGTATACCAGTGTGGTGGGACCCTTGTGTCCAGTACCGCCATTGTAACAGGTAGAATAATACATTTTGTTTTCCTCTTTATCACTTATTTACACGCACAAGACTCGCATTATTTGCTGTGCAAAATGTTACTGCGACAAGAATATGTACTACATTACTATTTGTTGGGACTAGTTCTTTATACAATTTTGTGTTCACCTTATTTTTAGCTGCCCATTGTGTAGCAATATCCAGATCAAGAACTTTAGTACCCAGCAATAATCTGCTTATTCAACTTGGAAAGTATAATTTAAATGGTGAAAATCCATATTTACAGGAAAGAAGGGTATGTATATATTTAGGCCTTTAGGATACACAAGTATCCGATACTCGACGATTCAAGTAACTTGGCAACTACCACCATACATCGTCTAGAAACGTACACAGGCCCAGGTTGATGACATTTAGGAATTCAACAATAATAATTCTTGTGATAATAGCAAAGTGTTGACTGTGCGCGATAAGTTGTTCGCGACGTAAGTACACAACATGAGTATCGGATACTTGTGTATCCCCGTGGAAGAAAGGCATTATAATTCAAGTTCACATTAAAACTAATTTTAAAACACATATTTGAATTGCGCATTGAAAAAATATGTCTTCAGTACGGTTGACACGGACACTTGAGAATTTTAAAAGGAAATTCTCAATGTTTTATGCACTTTTTTCTTTGAACAAATCTATTTATTACTATTAGGTATCAGATGTCTACATCTCTGAAGATTATAACCCTATGCAGATGAGGAATGATATAGCTATGGTCCGCCTGAGATCTAAAGTGGAGTACGGTCTTCTGATTCAACCAATATGTTTGTGGCCAGACGAGGACTTGTCTAAAAATCGCGTGTTTGGATTACTCGGAACAGTAAGTAAAATTAATTTTGCATAATAATATTTTAACATCAATTACTACAGTTCATCATGTAAAATGTTTATGTTGGCCTTGATATGTATAAGAGGAAGGTGGAATATGAGCACAATACATACATATACCAGGTTCACAATCCTTTCTTTGTGAAAGCCATGCTTTTATATAAATCTTTTTATATTTTATATATCTTCTATATACCTAAATAAAAAATGTAAAAGTTCATTTTTTTGAAATCTTGACACAACGTTGCATTCGAATACGTATGTGTTTTTATGTACCCATATTATACAGATGTCACCTGTGACAGATGAAAACATGTTTTTTTAAAACAGCGCCATCTGTGAGACGCATTTGCATTTTTGAAAAACAGCGCCATCTGTTGGACGTAAAAGCAACACGCGGTATTGTTTCTCTATCTGCACATACAGACTGAGCCACAGCAACGCGGTACAGCAAGTTGAAAAATAAATACGGACAAAGCCTAAATTAAAACTAATATTAAAAAATGTTAATACTATGTGAAATTTCTAACATGCCTCAAATGAGAACATGCCTCATTACTAGGTTCTTATATCATTAGTTTTTATTCTGTGTAGCATTTTAGATATAATCTTTAACATATTTATAATCTGTATAATTGTATTGTTAATGAAAATTCTGTGGACAAACAGGATAATATATTTGATGAACAATAATTCCAGGTTGTTGGTTGGGGACTTAATGAGAATTTGACACTATCCGAGAAGTTGGCGGCTGCCGAAGTGCCTGTGATTCCCGACTTTGAATGTCTTCTGAGTGAACCGGTGTTTTTCAAAAAATATCTGACCAACACCACTTTTTGCGCGGGCAGGAGAAATGGTAATATGTACAATTATTTATTGCTTCTGGAAACTAATAGGGCTATTACCATGTCACCTTGGAAGACTTTTGCAGTTGTTGAGAGTGAAAAACCAGTAGCTGTAGAAATGTAAAGAGGATGATGACACAGTGGTTCGTCTAATTCCATTTTTGAAACAACAAGACCCAATAACAACCCTTGTGAATTTAATTTTAGTGATAAGGTGAAACATGGTAAATACCACAATAGGCCTATTTTTTATAAATTTTAAAAGATTACAATTTTGGTAATTTTTCAACTACCATACTAGCTTATGCCCGTATTATGGTAGTCGAACATGATTTAGGTATGTAAGAATAACAAATTAATAATTTGTAGAACAAATAATAAAACATAAGAGAAAGGACAATGTTATGGTAAAACTAAAATTTTAAAAATACATGTTATTATAGAAACCATATTAGAAATAAAAATTAAGATTAAAATGATTGATAAAAAGATAACTGATTGATAAAGAAAATAAAAAAATATTAAAATACATCCAAAATTTTACCAATTATTTTGTATCATTACGTGTTTTTTCTTTAACACAGGTTAAACGTACTTATATATAAATATATGTACTTATTTACGGTCCCATTTGAATTTAGCGATACAAAAAAATTATAGAGTGATACTTTTTTTAAAAAGTGTTAGGAACTCGTGTATTCTAGAAAGCTCGTCCGCTTTCAAATGGGCAATGTTGAAAATGGATATTAAAAGGGGATTTAGAATTGTTTGACTTTATATTAGTATTTCAATATTCAACGTATGGAGTGATTAACCAGGGTTGTCATTGAGAGAATGTGGTTCTAGTTTTAGGGAGCACGCATCTCAGGTTTGATGAAAAGCGGGTGTGTGTTGTGATATTGTACCTACCATCATGTTATTCTTCCGTATGTTTTATTAAATAACTGGGGAATATCTAAGACCCTAATTTTAGCAAATAGTTTATTTCTCTGTCTGTCTTCTATGTCTCGACTGTATCTGCCTCAATAATAATGTTTGCATTTATTTAGGTACAAGTGCTTGCAATGGGGACAGCGGCGGTGGCTTTGTGATTCCTCGGACAGAAGCCGACAATAAGGTGTCTTAGGGGGTATTTCACTATGTCGGGCTAAATATCTGACTAGCTATCCGTTGGCTGGCTTTCAAGATCAGAATAACTTCGTTATTCAACGGCGACCGTTTCACCATTGTTTCGAGCTTCCGGATAGATAACACTCGAAATAGTCTGGCAACATCGCAAAATGTTTGCAGTTACTCCATCTACTGCCACGGCTGTCATGCGTCACAGTCCGCACACCGCGAAGTGTGCATTGTTTTGGTTATGTTATGTTGTTTATCAGGTCATTTTAGATAGATTCGTGTCGAATTAATACATTGTTTCTTATTTTTAACACAATCAAATAATTCAGGATGGATCATACAAGCATTCAAATTCATTCAACAAAATTCGACTCACTTCTGAGCTGTCAAACTCGGAATGTTTTGACGCCATCTTTGATTCGAGGAATAGCGCCTAACGTGAAGTTCGAGCACTGATTAGTCAAATCGAACTTTAACCCGAGCGTTAGCGTTATTCAGATATAGTGAAAACGAAAAAATGACTAATCCGCGGATTAGTGCTTGGTCAGAACATAATCAGAGATAGTGAAATACCCCCTTACTATCTCCGTGGTATTGTGTCTCTCAGTGTGGGCCTGGCGGGGACTAACAACTGCGATAGGAGCCAATATGTCTTATTCACAGACTCCGCTAGATATCTCAGCTTCATCAATGAACATAAATAAATGGGTTTAGTTTTGATGGAAGGTTTCTTTTATCAGCTATGATATTTGGGCTCAGCTTGCATACGTCAAAAATGGTAAACAGCTTAATGCAATTACTCTGAAAGTAAAAAAAAACATAAGGGGTTTATAATCTGTATGGTATTTTATATTTCTGTACATACATTTTGTGACAGATCAATAAATTTTGTATTTGACTTAATCTTAAAGTGTTTTAAATGCTGCCAATTCGTATTACGTAACACAAGTTGAAATAATTTAAATAAAATTTATAATATTTACACATTATAACACAAATACAATATACTTAAATACTCCATAACAATTATTAAATAAAATTAATAATTATGTTACACAATAATCCCTGTAAAATTATCTGCTGATTTTTAATTACATATGTACATATTTCATACATACATATGAAATCATTTTTGTTAGGAAACAAAATGTGGATTCTAAAAACAACTGGCCATGGACCGAATTGTATTTATGCATCTCCTCATCTATTCATGGTCTCGTGATATAATGATTGTATTATTATATACAATCATTATAAATTAAGCACAATATTTCAACATCGCACAGGACTCTCAGAGTAATCCCCCACACGATTATTCGACAACAACTATAATCTGCCCTTATTTTTACTCATTCTCTTACTCCAGGTCACTAGCGTTAATTATTCGTATGTCAAATTAGGTAGTCCGCTGCGTGATAGATTAAAACACTAAACTTTGTACACCGACGGGTTGAGTTATCTTACTCCAGGTCACTAGGGTTAATTATTGTTGTTTTAGGACATTTCGGTTATTCCTCTCTATTATTCGGTTATTTTAGCATCTTACTGTCGCATGTTTTTCTGTTCAATCTCTTGAAACCGATCAATTTAAGAAATATCTATTTTAATGTTTACCATATTTTGTATGTGTGCACTATAATCCACCGCTTTCAGTATTTGGACCGTTGCGTTGACCGGTTTGGGCATTAGTGAGAGTGCTCTGTTCTAAATAAATTTGTTTACAATAAATATTACTGCTAGATAAAAGGTCAGTGGTACTCTTTATATCTTAAAATAATTTAATTCTTTCAGAAAGAATGTGATGGATTTGAAAAATTAAACATTTTTTATCACTTTATAAACAATATTATCGATAGCAATAGAATTTTGTTCTAAGATCAGTTTAGTTCATGGTAAAAGATAAAGATACTAACAAACACTTACATTCAATATAATTTTTTTTTAAATAATGTGATGACCATCATACCAAGGCATAAGTCAAACTGATAGCCTATAGAATTGCTTCCCTACTTTGGTGATAGCAGGCAAATATTTGGGGATCAAATCACCATTAATATGTTTCTAGGTTAAATGTAAATCTCAGGAATGTGCACACGAAATCTATTTTTTTTAATTGGTTGAGAATTTTTTTGTCTTTCTTGTAGTTACTTAAGTACAACTACATGCGGAGATAGATTCACATGACGATATAATATTTTGTTCTAAAGTTTATATTTGTTATGCAATAGTGGTCTTAGAGAAAAGGTAACTTAAATATAGTTTGTAGTAGAAAATAATTAGTGAAATCGTTTATTCTTCTGAAAAAAGCAATTATTAGGGAAAGAATCACATTGCGGAATGCAATTTCAGTTGTTATATTAACGTAATTCGATAGCCTGCAATACGCGAGCCCTCTAAGTCTGAGACAGAGGTATGAAATCGTTGGACCACGACACAATAGAAGAAATTGTAATTTTTAATTTATTTGTTGGATTTTATTTTATTTAGGTATTAGAGCCAGGAAGAGACAAAAATGCTAGGATAAGAAGTCAGCTAGAAGAGATAGGAATAGACTAGAAGACGAACCTAAAAAGGTCAAGAAGATGTAGTAAGTGGCATGAACAGCTAAGAAGTGACTAACTAACTAACTAACTAACTAACTAACTAACTAAGCATCACGCCGTTTTCCCGCAGGGGTAGGCAGAGAGGATGGACCGCCAAAAAACTCGGTCTTGGCATACACTTCTTGCCTCATTCACATTCATACATCGTCTCATACATACATATAACATACCTACCCATTTATCCAGTGTGACGTATTTTTATGTCTACATAATTTTATTAATAATCACCAAACAAACCATTAGTGAACTGAGTTTAAAGTGCCCAATTCTTCTAAATTGTAGACCGCGCGTCAAACCAGTGAATTTTTATCGCGTGAAGTGGCTTGTTTTAGTGCTTTTTTACCTACATTTCTAAACTACCTCGAAGTGTCAAACTGACCTGAAGTGTTATCTCTACCTATTGGAAAAAATCATCGGTTGTGACGCTATAGTGATTAACGATTACTATCTTAAAATATTATTAGCCATTAAAAATCACTTTTTACGTAAAGACTGTGTCAAACAATATTATCATGAATACAAAGTGCATTATTTGCGAAAAAGACATTGACACTCCATCGGACTTCATAAGCTGGAGTGTCTGTGAAAAAAGCTACCACCTTGGCTGTGCTGACATTACTGAAACGACACGCCGTAGTGCAAGGAGTTTGCAGTGGAAATGCAAAAAATGTATTAAAAATAATAAAAATATCAAATCAAAGCAGGCGAATAATGAAATAACATTGAACAACGAAAAAGAACCGCCATCTATCGCCATACAAGCAAAACAGTTTTCTCAAGCGCCAAAACCTGAACTCGCAATTCAAACAAACACAGAAAGCTTACCAACCTCAAATATAGATGGAGCTAATGGTCCATTAACCTCGCAACTATTTTTAAATGAGCTCACTGAATTCAAATCAACCATAATGAAATACGTGGAAGACAAATTTGATTCATATGTAAATAAATATGAAGCTCTCATGTCACAAAATATCGAATTAATAAAAACTATCCATGTTTACTTTATAATATGCTTTTATCCGTTATTTTATAACACTCAATATGTATTCTTACTTTCCCTATTGGCTACTTTCGACTTATTAACTTTCGACAAGATAACACAAACTCAAAATAATGTACTCTGTCTCTACTTATCATTATTATTATTATTTAGATCGACTGTTTCTTCTTTTTGTTCTATGAGTCTTACCACCACCATGATATTGTACACTAGATATAATTTATTCTTCTCTCATCTCTCAAGTATTTACACTAATGTTTGTTTTATAATATGCTCAAACTCCCGCCATGCAAGTATAAATACAGGCCTAATACTCAGTGATCTTATGACAGCACCTCCTAATAAATCTAAATTAAAATGATCTTAAACGCTTACTCGGAGTTAGATAATATTGGGGACCCAAATACTGAAATTATCCTAGAAGATACTGATGAACTCAAAGAATTTAACTGGAGAAATAATAAATTTAATATTGTACATCAGAATATCCGCACAATGGAAAATCTTGACGATTTTCTTCTATTCTTAGATAGTACTAAGATGACTGTGAGATTTCATATAATAATACTGTCGGAATGCAGATTGAATGATTCATATCTCGCAAAACAAATTACAGGTTATCATGAATACCACACAACACAACATTTGAATCAAAACAGTGGAGTGGTAGCCTACATTAGCGATGATATTCACTCTCAAGTTCAAGAAATTCATATCAGTCAATCAAACTGTCTAAAAATAGTAATTAATGGACATCTATGTATTTTAGCCATTTACAGATCACCATCATTCACTGACATTCAGGAATTTCAGGATAATCTCGTATCTGAACTTAAAAAATGTAGTGAATTCAAACAACAAATAGTAATGGGGGATATAAACATCAACACCTACGGAAATATACACAGACAATGTCACGATTACCTATGCGCCATGGCAGAAAACAAATTCGCATTAAATATTAAAGCTCCTACCAGGATTCAAGATAATAGCAGGTCATGTTTAGACCACATAAATACCAGAAATATTACGGACTCCACCGCATTTATTATCCACAATACAATAACCGATCACTAAACAACCGCAATAAGCATTCCGGACACATCCCATAAAAACCAAGTAAAAACTAACCACTGTATATCAACTATCTGTTATGAGGGACTAATTAAAGATCTGAATGGTGAAACATGGCAAGATTTGTGTGGAAGTGACTGAAGTTAACAGTGCATTCAATTTATTTATTAGCAAAATCGACAAGTACATAACTAAAAATTCAACAAATAATCTCACTGCACATAAAAAAAAACATTTACTCCTTGGATCAGCAGGGGTATTGTAAAAGCCATACACAAAAGAAATCACTTACACAGACTGGCGACAAAAGACCCACAGGATACTCTCAAACAACAGATTTACCGTAGGTACCGTAACATTTGTAAAAATGTTATGCGTAACGCTAAAGAACGGTACTATAAGCAACAACTCGACCGAGATACATCTAGCAAAAATATGTGGAAAATCGTTAAACAAATTACATACACTAAACATAAAACTGAACTCAATATTAACGAATTACAAATTGGGAATACAACCATCATTGATTCGGACATAATTGCGTGCCACACAAACCAATACTTTACGATGGTTGGGTCTAAGCTTGCAGAAAACATCTTAAGTGTCACCAAGGAAACCGAAGACTCACTGGCATTGTCAATAGAATCAAAACAAAATCCTTTTTCATTTACACTCACACCTACGACAAACGAAGAGGTTTTAAAAATCATTGACAGTCTTAACACTACACACTCTAAAGGTCCTGACAATCTAAACACATTTATACTTAAAATCATTAAACACAATGTAGCAACGCCTTTATCAAACATTATCAATAAAAGCTTTTCCTCTGGGATTTTCCCCGATCATCTTAAAAAATCTATAGTAGTACCAATCCACAAAAGTGGACCCAAAAACCAAGTTAACAATTATAGACCAATATCCCTGTTGAGCGCTATCTCAAAAATTATTGAAAAAATCTTTAAAAATAGATTAAGTAATTACATAGAGAACAGAAAACTTTTAAGCAAAAATCAGTTCGGCTTTCGATCAGGGAGAGGTACGGACGACGCCATAGCACAACTCACAGAACATATTTCTAATAATAAAGATCGTGGAAAGAAAAACATCCCAATATTCTTAGACCTAGCCAAGGCTTTTGACACAATTTCTCACAAAATACTCCTCAAAAGACTACAAAATATTGAAATTGTAGTTATGCCATACGAATGGCTAAAGAGTTACCTAGCAGGTAGAAGCTAGCAACTCAAAACTGGTAAAACTTTGAGTAACTCACTAGGCACTAACTTTGGTGTACCACAAGGAAGCACATTGGGACCCCTTCTATTTATAATCTATATCAACGAGTTTTGCGAGCTACCAACCGGTGGTAAAATTATTACATTCGCAGACGATACGGTAGCTATCTTTGAAGGAGATGACTGGACTGACACACACAAACTTGCTGAAAGTGGAATTAAAGTGATAAAACAATGGCTCAACAAAAATCTACTAACACTGAACACTTCTAAAACCAAATACATGAGATTCAGCTCAACCATAAAGGGACAACCTAGTACAACACACACAATAAAAACACATAATCATGACTGTAACTCCTATAATACTGAACCTCACTGCAATTGTGAAGATCGTGAATGTGTGAAAATAATCAAGTACCTAGGTGTTATAATAGACAATCATCTTAAGTGGAATTATCACATTGACAATCTTACAACTAGGGTAAGAAAACTTACTCACATTTTCTTTGCAGTGCGAAACATAATTAGACAAGTAGATCTTAGAAAAATATATTTCGGACTGTGCAACCCCCTCTTAATGTATGGTTGCATTGGCTGGGGAGCATCAGGAAGATCAATTCTAGATCCGCTTATGAAGGCCCAGAAATCAATAATTAAAGTCATAATGCGCAAACCATATAGGTTCTCTAGCGATGAGCTCTTTAAACAATTTAATGTACTTGATGTTCGTCAAAACTATATAAAAAAGGTTATTATCCATGTACATAAAAATCTAGACAATATTAATAAAATTGACCATAAACACATCACAAGAAGCCACACCAGAAATGACCTTATGATCCCAACGAGCAATACGGCAAAGTACCAAAAGACACACACATACTTGGGACCAAAATTGTACAACAAAATCCCCCCTGAATTAAACATTAAAACTTGTAATATTTCATACATAGGCCCAATAATAACTAAATGGTTGATTGGACTGGGCAGAGGAGAATCTGAAAAAATGTTAAAAAACGTCACGTAATAAATAGACATAGACTAATCACACACTATATATATCTTCCATTATACTAATTATTGTTCATACACAATTGAAACATACACAACAGTTCAAGTTCGACTCTATCATAAGATTGTAACGATTAAACATCACAAATTAAAACATTAATGAGATATATTATAGACATAGACAAATCACACACTTACTTTCACATATTTTTTGGTTTCTTGGAACGGGCAATTCGCCTAGTTAGGAACCAATAATTTCGACCTGATAAGGTACAATAATCAATAATCACAAAATATTTTAATTATATCTTGTATCATATTGTACTGTGTGTAAATTTAAATGAATAAATAAATAAATTAAAAAAATAAAAATAAAAAATACATACTCTTCTATTAATCTGACTCTTGACATGGCCCGACTCGAGTATCTGATTCACTTGATCGTGCCATGTCTTCCTAGGGCGTCCCCTACTTCTGCTACCATTCGCATTTGCATCATATATCCTCCTTACACTCCTATCTTCGCTCATTCGCTCTACATGCCCAAACCATCTAAGCGTCCCTTTCTTAATCTTACTCATTACGCTTACATCAGCCTTGCACTCTTTACGGATCTCCACATTCCTCACACGATCAAACATAGTTTTACCACACATACGCCTCAGGGATCTCATTTCAACAGCATTTAATCTACTTTCATCCTTTCTTTGCCAGTTCCATGCCTCACTTCCATACATCAAGGTAGGTACCAGCACTCCGTTGTGGACTGCTAACTTTGCTTAGTTTGGACAATTTTTTGTTAGCGCCAACGCGGCGTTCAGTCCTCCATTAACGGAATTGACTAGAAGAGACTAAAATAAAATAAAATAGACTAGGAGAGATGAGGTGATTTTGCACAAAGACGGCGCTATGTAAATCATCCAAATATTATTATTACTATTATTAATAGAGACTAGAATGATGGACTCGCCGACCGTCACAGCGGTGCTGCCAAGGTCTGTTATCTATGAGAGGATATTGTGTCAGCGTTTTATTAGCAGCAGACACATACCAGGGTCTCTATTCCCGAACAAAGAACAATAGTTACTCGTTATGCTCCTCGCAGCGACCAAAAATTACTCGTCGTCGCGACCAACTTTGTCGAATCCTTCAATTTTACGTATTCTTGAACGTCGAACGATCGAAGAGATGATTATATTGGCAGCCCTGTGAATATTGTCTATGTTCTTGATGTTATTCAGATTTCTATGGTGTGACTGTCAAACTGTCAAACAGTGAAACCAAACAAACAGATATGGCCGCGGGTTACGTTACTAATAATCAAAAACAATTACTAATTCAATTGGTAAGTTCAGATATTGAACTAATGCGTGGCAAATTTTCGTCATCTTTTACCTTTGCGGAATCCCGACGGAGATGGCAGGTGATTGCCGAACAATTGAATGCCATGGCAGGGGCAAATAAAGATTTCAAACACTGGAGAAAGGTTTGTTTTATTTCCATTAATTTGTGTGTATTGTACACTTAAAATGTTTATTTGTTACCCTCATACTTCGTTCAAATGAAGCTCTGCCTATGACAAATTTCTATTCAACAAAACGAGCACCGTGCTCACATCTAACATGGATTCCATGCCGAATCAAGTCCTCTTTGAAAAGTCAAAGCTATGAAAAAAATAATTCTAAAATAGCCCCCCTAACCTAACCTATTTTTTATCATCACTTTTCTGAAGAGGTTCCGAGTTGTCCAGTCACCGCTCACATAGTGTTTCGTTTAGCCTGATTTTTATGTTAAAATCATGATATTGAAATTAATGATGATGGAGCTACGCTACATCAAAGCCGATTGCTTCAAAATTCAAGTAAAATTGTGTGATCTTGACGTTGTCCCTCTTTTTGAATATTTTAAGTTCTTATAAAGTCTCTTTCCACTAATATTTTGTGCAAATAATTAATATAATTCCAAAATATTTTCAGACATGGGACTTAAGGTCGAAGGCCAAACTCAAGAATGCCTCCTTGAGGCGGCATGCGGCCGGGACGGGAGGCGGACCACCAGCGCCAGCAGTCAGCCTCAACGCTACTGACGAGCTCATTCTCCAAGTGATCAACCCAGTGTTGATTACGGGACACACGGAAGTTGAAGGGTCGGGGTCAACTTCGATTTTTCATCTCTCGAAGGCCCTCAGCCTGTTGCTGGCTGCAGCAGCTGGCAGTCTGTTGAGGTGCCACTGCTCTCGGAGGCCACACCTCCCCTTGTGGAACTTCCTACCCATGAGCCTCCACCCGCACAGACTCCGAGGCGTACTGCGGCATCTCGGAGGTTCACAGATTCCCAGAATCTATCCTCTACACTCGTCGAGGAGGGGGAGAGGCGTTTGACGAATTCCACAAATTTTTCAAATGGAATGTTGACTGCAATGACTAGGCTGACAGATGCAGTTGAATCTGTTAGTTCTCTGTTAATTATGGTGGTTCAACTATTGGAAGAAATAAAGGCCAAATCTAACCCTTGACAATTTGATGTCTTATTTCTTCCAATAGTTAAACCACCAAATTGCAGCCAAAAGTCCATTAATTTTTTTTGTTTTATTAAGCAAACTCCTCTCCTGTTGCGGCCAGCACTGGCTGGAGAGAGGAAAAGTCGAAGTTAACCTCCGACTCTTCAACTCCCGTGTGGCCCTTAAGGTTAAACGTCACATACGTTACAATCAGATGATAATAATTTAATTGGCGCCATCTGTGAATGCGTCGATTATAACTTACGTGACATTTCACCTTAATCAACACTGGGTTGATAAATAAAACTAAATGTGGTGGTTAACTTGTATTCAAAATATGTATCATTTTTTGTCAACATCGTTTTCTGTATAAATTGAAATTGTAACGTTTTCTGAGTTATATGATAAAAATTGTGATACTACATATTCAGTAGCATTTTAGTCTGAAACTGAAATGTTTTCTGCGTTATATGATAAAATTGTGATACTACATATTCAGTAGCATTTTAGTCTGAAACTGAAATGTTTTCTGTGTTATATGATAAAAATTGTGATACCATTTAGTAGCATTTTAGTCTGAAACTGAAATGTTTTCTGCGTTATATGATAAAAAATGTGATACTATTTAGTAGCACTTTAGTCTTATTGCAAAATGTTTTTTCTTTAAAATTAACCAAAGGTAGTTTTTTTATTTTTTTTTATTTAGTAACTATATGTATATATAATATTTTTTACATTTTTATATGAAACTTTAATATATACATTAGTATACAATATCAGCGCAATGAGTGCGAGTTTTATTTTTATCATGGATAATTAAAATGTTTTTCTGATTACCACCAGAGTTGTAATTGTAATAGAAAATATCAGACTTGGTTAGTTCCATCAGTGTACTAATTGTTTAGTTTTAGCTTGTAATATAACATACGTTGAAATAATTAAAATTGTAATTGAAAAAGTGAAATTATCCAAAGATGGTTAGCATACAATATATTGTGATACTATTTAGTAGCATTTTAGTCTTATCGGACAATGTTTTTTTATTTTAAATTATCCAAAGATGGTTAGCATACAATATATTGTGATACTATTAAGTAGCATTTTAATCTTATCGGACAATGTTTTTTCTTTAACATTAACTAAAGATGGTTAGTATACAATATCAGCGTAATGAAAGCGTTGTAATTAAACAACTGAAAGTGTAATGTTTCCTGCGTTATATAAATTGTGATACTATTTGGTAGCATTTAGTTTTATCGGAGATAAATATAATGTTTTTTCTTTAAAATTATTCAAAGATATTTAGTAGACAATATCAATATCAGCATAATGAATGCGATTTTTATCATGGATAATTATAATGTTTAACTAATTATAATTAACACCAGAGTTGTAATTTATTAGAAAAATATCAGACTTGATTAGTTCTATCAGGGTACTAATTATTTATTTTTAGTTTTTATTACAAAATATATTGTCATTGTATATTGAAAACTGTGTTGTTTCTGTATTATTTGATTAAAAAAATTATGATATTCTTAATGTTAAATACATTTTTTTATGATCACACCATTGTTTTCTTACATTTTACATTACTATATTATCAGAAAATATATAAAACTTAACAAAATATACAATACTGAACGTGGGGCGAGACCCACCCAAAAGAGATGGGGCTTATTATTTTTTACAGCAACTGGATTCAAAATAATGTTTAAAATGTCTAGTTTCCAACATAACCTTCTTTGTGTCAGGTAATCAGCCACGGCCAGTGTAAAACATAGATGGTATTATGTCGGCCTTAAATAAATTAGTTGGCTTGCAACCAAAAAATGGTGATGCTTTCAAAATCACTTATTATAATCACGTGTAAATATTGTATTTGAAATGTTTGTTGTAACGCAGCCTCATATAGCCTCACCTCACCACTTAATATTTGTGTGTAAAACGTAAGAGGAAGGTTTATATGTATAATACATGCGTGTAAATATTGTATTTTATTCAGTAGAGAAAAGTCGACAAATTCAAAGATTCAATTCAGGCAGCGGGCGGTGTGAATTTGAAATGTATGCAAATTAACAGATGGCGTTGGTTATAACGGTTGGGTAAGCCACAGCAACGTGTGGCCGGGTCTGCTACTTAATAATAATACGATCCAGACACTTGGCAGATAATTAAAATAATTGACAAATAATATACAGTGAACAGAATAATAAAAGGATAAAAAGACTTGTATAAACACAAAGAATTTAAAAATAATTTTGAACTATTGTATTTCGAACAGCTCTACCAGCCGCTAAATCTGAGTTAATTCTGTTAACAGCCCCAGGCTCAAGAGGAGCCATTCCTCCAGCAATCAGCCCTAAATCTAGACTGTGATCAATCAGGTATTCCGGAAGATCAAATTTATCTTCCACGCACATATTGTGAAGCACTATGCATGCATTGATAATTTTGGACGCCTTTTCAGGAGCATAATGAAGAACTCTATTTTACAAAGGCAACGGAATCTCATTTTTAAAACACCGTTACATCTCTCAACAGTAGACCTGATTGATCTTAGTTTTGCATTGAATCGGTCTTCAGGAGATCCAGGTACAGCCCTATCGATTTGGGTCATTAACCATGGCCGCAATGGGTATCCAGAGTCCCCCAGAAGATAATACCCGGATTGACCCCTCCTGTAGAGCTCCTTCAGCACGGGTTCCACAGAACATGACCTCCAGATAAAGGCATCATGAGTGCTCCCAGGGAAACGTGCATCCACATGTAAGATTCGGAGATCCAAGTCACAAATCAGTTGGACATTAATTGAATGATACGCCTTTCTGTTCACATATATATATTCCGGATGTACGGGATCCCTCACCTTTGGCGGGAATATGGCTACGTGAGTGCAGTCGATGCACCCAACAATCCCTGGGAATCTGTATTTATCGAAAAACCAATAGTAAACAAATATTATTGATACAGCCAATCTTAAAATAAGTACAAAATGTGATCTTTAGTAAGTACAGTAATTAATTCATTCTTTAATGAAATATAACAATTTTGGAATAAAAAATATTATATGTGCGTGTAAAAGCTGTATTAAATGTGATATAAACATAATGTTCCTATAATAAACTTACTTCATCCTCATCTGGTTTAGTGCCTGGATATTAGGGGGAAATTTTACCCATAGGTTGAAAATTTCGGGTTTGTTTAGGGCATTTACTACTTCATCCGTGACATGGAGGGTTGCGAAATTGCAACGTGCAGATTACAACCCACGGGCAACTGGTAACTCCCCGTGGCAAAAAAATTTAATGCTGCTAACACCTGCAAAACAAAGTTGCAACAGATTAATTAGCAAGTTAATTTTCGTGTGAAACCATTAAAAGTTTATTTTAAATCATTTTTGTACTCACCTTGGTTTCGACATCTATAGCTGAAGAACGGGATGGGGGTGGAATAAATGGAGACACAAGGACTATCAGCCGACGCACTAAGGCTTTGTTGAGCCTAAAATTCCTTATGAAGGCTTCATCGGTCGTATTGGCGAAGGAATCTACCCTCTGACGAAACGTTCGTGCAGGTCTCAAAGCAGCTGCTTCAGCTTGCTCAACATCGTGAATCACAGCCAACATCGCTGGTAAATCAGCCATTATAAATTGCAAAATGGCTTTACAAAAATAGACGATGGCTTTACAAAAATAGACGATGTCTTTGCGGGTGCGAAAGTTCGCGCGAGAAAACAATAATGCCAGATTTTGACAGCTAATTGCATAGATACGCTAACAACCTACCGCTCGCTGCCCGTTTCTACTGGTTTACCCCACTCGTTGTTATGTGGAATGACTTTTGACGTTTGGCGTCTAAGAATCTTCCTTCGACCAAGCTCAAGAATAACCAAGTCGACCAACGGACGTACTTTCGACGGCGATTACGAGCGACGACGCTTCCAGAATAGAGCCCCAGTACCTCGTGGTGACACTGTTGGTTGACTCTCTCGCTGAAGCAGCTGGTCCAGTTTCTTCACCACCTAGGATTCTTGCTGCAGAGTCTCCTTCTTCGTGTCACCTGTTCCTGTTAATCATTTTACTTAACCTAACTTCACTTTATTTTTGTAATATTTATATTTTTTGCAATACCTGCATCAACTGTAAAGCGCCCCTGAGGTGATATCTCACAAAAGCGGCGCTATACAAATTGTCCAGTCAATTAATTAATTCATTAATTCAGTTCGCAGTACATCAGTGCATTTCTTTATTCTCCATGGGGAGTATTAAGGCAAGGCAAGGGTCCTGGGTTCGAGTCCTAGATGTGACCGTATCCTTTTCTGATTTTACTGTTTCAGATTTTCGTTTAAAAATCGCTAATATTGTCTTCAATAATTAAGTATTAAAAGACATTATATAAGTAAACCAGGCCTTGTCCTAGTTCCCATATTGCTATTCCGGTGCCCAATTCCAATGTCAGTTCAATTCTTCGCTGGATGGAGTAAAGAGTTGGATAATTATTCGCTGGATGGAGTAGAGTTGGATAAAAAAGTACTTCCTTCCTTGAGAAGTCCTGAAATTATAAAAAAATTGTTTGAATATTTTAAATAATCAAGAATATTTAGTGAAAAAAATGGTGAGTCGCCAATATTATAATTACACGAATACAATTATTTTATACTTTTGAATATAGCTATAACTTTGTGGTTATGCATTATAAATAAATGAAACCACTATATTTTTATATCAAAGTCGACCGGTTTCAGAACAACCGTTCCTTCCTCGAGTGAAGTGGGGGTGCAGTCCTGACTAGTGTTACAATAATAACAATATATGTTCACCAATTATGTTGTAATGTTAAGTTGTTAGTATATAATTTGCCACGAGAAAGGAACGGTTGTTCCGAAATCGGTCAGCTTCAATGTAAAAAAAACATAGTGGTATACAAGTAATTTAGGAACCTTTAAAAGATATGTAATAACTAACATTAAATAATTTTAAATATTCTACTGGAAGTTATCATGTTATTGCTCTGAATCCTTTCCAGTTACTTACCTTCCAATTTATACTCATGTGTTCAATTTAGTTGTAGGTATACATTTATTATATTGTTATTATTGCTATTGTGTAGTGCTTTTATTGATTGCTGCTGTGTTGAAATTTTACAATACATTATGTTTTGAATTTTAGCTGGTTATTAGTATATCAGTTAAATTTAAATTTTTGAAAT
Organism: Hesperophylax magnus; assembly: GCA_026573805.1. NCBI lineage: Eukaryota > Metazoa > Arthropoda > Insecta > Trichoptera > Limnephilidae > Hesperophylax > Hesperophylax magnus. The sequence goes on from JAIUSX010000002.1 coordinate 3,582,324, forward strand.
TTAGCTGGTTATTAGTTTATTAGTATATCAGTTAACTTTAAATTTTAATTTATTTGTGTTCCTAGATCTGTTATTATTTTTATTTATTATTTACAATATTGTATTTTTTGTAAATCTCTCAGGCCACGGGTACAGAACCCTTAGTTTTTTGTTTTAATATTCTTTATTATTATTATAATTTTAAGTGAAAATCTGTTATTGGATTTTATCTTTATTATTTAGTTTATTCTTATATATGTAAATAATCTGTTGATTTTCCCAAATAAATAAAAACAATAAAAAAAAACAACAAGTAATATTGTTTCATTTATATATAAATATTTAATTATAGATTCAGAAGATATAGGGTTATTTCTGATGGACAACAATTTAATAGAGCAGTTTGATCCTTGGCTCACTGTCCGGATGACATAGCTTTAAAAACTGGCAAGCATTATTGGATACTTTGTAAAAAAACTAAAAAGGGCTAAATACATAATAGTTTAATAAGTGCTTACTTAACGTCAATGAAGTTCTCAAAGCTTTTGTCTAGATATTTTATGGTTTCCTTTGCAGTCTTTAAAATGCCAATAAATTCATTTCTTTCACTGGGGCATAGAAGTTCATTCCCAGCAAGATCTTCTTCCTCAGAACTCTGTCATCTTCTGCGGCACTAGATTCACCACGCACCGTCTCACCCAGTCCAAGGGAGCATTAGGGCCATCAAATTAATTATCACAGATAATATGAGTTACTATACTTTGTAAGTTTTAGAAAATTCAACTTCATAATTCAGATAATTGAATATACACGACTCATTCTGATAAAATATAGTTAAGTTTAAGAAAAAAAATGTAGTTGATCTTTTTCCACAGAAGGAAACAATCGGCTTTGTGAGAATGGAAAGAAAATTACACTCATTGCTTAGGTCTAAAGCTGCTGCCACACGCAAAGCTCACATCAACAGATAATATAAAGCACAATAGCGCTCGCCATACAATCCCATACAGACCCGACACACGTAAAAAGATAACGCGCCATAAGTGTGGTTCTGAACTTCGCTAACCGAATTTATTTTACGTAACCGCTCCCGACGCGATATTTGAAAAGTTATGCTAGTTAAGTTATGAAAATATTTATATATAACTATATATTATATATATAGTTATATATAAATATTTGATAGCATCGTGTGTCGGTAGAAAAGATGATGCGCTGTACATTAACTTTTGATGTGAGCTTTGCGTGTGGCAGCACCATTATGGTGGTTGTTACACGCTTATTGGTCAGTCACAAGTAAAGACAGGTGGTGACTATTCAGTATACATGCATAATTATGATACTCGTACTAAGCCGCTTGCATCCCTTAGTGGAAACAGTTTTAGATTATAATGTACACTGTGAGCTTACAACTCAAATCCACAAAGTACATTTCTCCTTAAAATGTGTTTATAATACCACCGATTAAGGAAAAAAATACTCTACATATACCCTTCGATGGTAGGGACTGACGTGTATTACATGTAGTATAATGAAATATCACTACCCGGGGAACATAATATACATTTTCCAAACAAAAAAGTTCATGGACAAGTCATGCACCTAATCAGATATATAAAAATAGATAGGTATATACCAATTTATAACTGCGGTCGCGGGTTCAAATCCTGGAATGCGCAAGAAAATTTCGTTTGAATAATTTGTGTTATTATGGAGTTTTAAAAAGACGTTAAATTTATTTCGTGTGTATCAGTTAAAAAATCTCTCTATCGTTCTATGAGGACAAGAAATTTACGAAAAAATTCTGTAAACTCGGAGAAAGCCTAGTGGGACGTACCTCCAAAGGGGAGAATCGGACTGAGAAAATGAGAGGATACGGCTTAGAAAAAAGGGCACGATTCGGATTAGAAAAGGAGGATGATCCTACTGAGAAAAAGGGGCGAATCCTGTTAAGAAAAATGGGGTGCAGATCCGGCTTAGAACAAGGGGGGGGGGTGGATTAGATTAGAAAAAGGGGGGCGGATACGATTAAGAAAATTGGGCAAATCTGGTTTAAAAAAGGGGTGACTGTTTGGTCAGTGGAAAGTGGAAAAAGAGAAAAGATTGGAAAAATCGTCGTATGAAAAATGGGGGGTAAAAAAAGAGAGGGGGCGGATCCAGCCAAGAAAAATGAAGCCGATCCGGCTGACCTAAGGTGGCAAGTGGAAAGGGGTGAGTGGGGATTATAGGCAGTGGCGACTTTTGAGTGTGAGTATGTTAAGTTTTCAAAATTCGACATATTTCAGTTTGGTATCTTCATACACAAAATAAAAATGTTTTCAGGTACAACAACATTAAAAATGACATTTTTGCATTATTAGTACTCTAGTATCTAGTACACCCAAAAGTTTTGAATTTGGATCTGGATATTATTTATGTTCTGAGTTCCTAAACATGAGTTTACTGACTCTAACGTAATATAGAAATGAATTATCTAAAGATGCTTTACGTGGAAAAAGTTTTAAGTGTTTTAATGTAACTTTAAATGTACGATTAGTAAGATAGATATAAACGATTTATATTATAAAGGACGTAATCGACTATCTTCATCACCGACAGCCTAAAACAACAGAACACGGAGCGGGCGTTGACTAAAGGGGTTCGGATCTAACATGAAAAAAAAATATACCTATCATGGCCGGCGGCAATAGAAATTGACCAAAGGGTTTAAGGTAATGGGGCGGCGAAGGCTGTATAGATAAAATGAGATGGGGTTCGAGGGTGGCTGTAAATAAAAAAAAGGGTTTCTAATAAAATGATTAAAGATTGAACATACGATTTTTTTACATTCACTACATTTATAGGGTATTTTTGAAGGGAGGAAGTAGTAAACAGACCTTCTCAGACTCAGACTATACTTGAAGAGATCCATATTAAGAGGGACAAAACTGAGGCGGGCAAACGCTCCACTGTCGAACCGCGAACTCAAACAGGAGTCGTAGAAACAGACAAATTAAAATATCAATCGTGGACAAATATTTTGGGCGCGCGTGTAGCGTGTTTTCCGAAAATGCACCGGTGCCAAAAGGATTGATGACGCTTGTTCCTCGGATCACTTCCATTTAAATACCGGTAGAACATTCCCAACTATCGTTAAGAAAGTGAACTCTATCAAATGGACCGCCCGTTGCTACGCAGAGTCTAGGGTTTTTTAAAGTAAAGTTGTCTGAAGCTCCAGGCAAGAGGAGGCTACAACACTTGCAATTGTACAAGGTCATCATTTGTACTGTGCATCTGGTGCACCCACTAAGTCATAATTTGTTGTCCCATCTGGAATTCATTAAATTTCCAGTCTTTGGAATCTGAATCTTACGATGACGTTCTATCGTTCTATTCATCTATTATGGTAAATAAGACAGTATTCATCATTAATTAGGTTCAATAAATAATTATATAAAACAACAACAAAAACTCACTCATGATAGTAATACTTCAGAAAAAGAAGTCAGTGTTCATACCTGTAGTCACGGACGTCACGGTTGTCATTTATTATGTAAGATTATTTTTACAAACCGATAATTTTACAGTAAAATTATCACTTAATAATATTAATTACTTAATTGTATGTATAATAGAAAAGGGTAGGTCAGGTACCCCCATCAATACATAAAGGCGTTATAATCAAATTAGCTTCATAATACGGCTGTTAACACTGCAATGACTACCCAAATAAACATTATTATGAACCACAAATAACAAAATGTAGGTATGGCAAATTACAGCTTCGTCTAATATCATGAACCTAAAAAGCCTTGGACCGAGCATTAGTGCGATGTTGTATGAATTACATTGAAGCCAAATCTAGGGTGAGGGGAAATTGCCTGTCAGCCATCTTGTATGACTAACCTTTAAACTGATTTGTATGCAAATTGGTGCATAATGAACTTTTATTTAAAAATATATTTCTTTTAAATAAAAACATAAATATGTTGTACTAAAAAAAATAATTACAGTAAAAATGTTTTCTTTCTAACGTAACTACCCAATTCAATAAAGAAAAAACGTTTCTCGTGTTTGAGTTGGGGAGTAGTGCCATTACAATATGCGTAGGGTAAAGAAAAGAAAGAAAGTTTTTATTTATAAAGTAAGAAATAAACAAAATGTGTATGGCATGATAACAAAAGTATAGATAATGATAAGCATGATAATAAAAGTATAGATAATGTTAAATTTACATTAAACATTAATTTAAGATTAGTAGTAAAATAAAAATAATATTATTACATTTCGATTAATAAGTAGGTAGTAGGTGGTGTAAGTAAAGTAAATGTAAATGGAGTTATTTTATTCATTTGAACTATTATTATTTTATTTTTGTGTTGTCAGTGCAGTTATAACGGCTTATGATTTCATAAAACAAAGAATGAGATAAGTTATTAAAAAGTGTAAGTAAGTTTTGGTATTTTGTATACGTCTTCCCCTCATCCCGCGGATTAAATTTGTTTTTGAATTGCTCCGTCCTGGGCTTTTTAGGTCCATGTCGAATGTACAGTATTTTAAATAAGCCGCGAACTCGGAACATAATAGATATGATTCCACTTCCGTCTTTTTGTACCGTTTTTATAATACTGTTCCTGTACAGTCTGACATTATTTATTAGCAAACGAAAATTGATGGAGTTTTAAATGGCAGCACAAATATGTCTCTCAGGAAAATGAAAGTATGTTTAAAAAGAGCTTAATAGTTCAAGTGCATATTTTTTTCTTTAACGATCTTCAGAAATAAGTGGTACTCTCAGAAAGGAAATGATTCTACATCATATTCTAAGGAAGGGTTGTTTCGGAGAATTTGAACAATTTATCAAATTTCAACGTGTTCTGTGAAAATCCCATTCAATTTCTGTTATTATATCAGTATAGGTTAGTTGCTTGACAGAACTGAAATAAAAACAGAACTTGAAAAAACTTTCACAGAACTTGAAAATTAACTTTTGTAATTTGAAGAATTGTTCAAATTCTCCGAAACAATCCGTACTTAGACTATTTTAATAATTATTCATCAAACGTTAAATCAAAATAAAATATCATCTACGTTATTCAAATATCAAAATTATGAAAAAAATGTTTTCTTGGTTGTTTCTCCTTTATTTTTGGAAATTAAAGTTTGTGTAAAACAAACTGTCAAACTCGAGTGTGAAGAAATTTGAATGTGTAGATTACAACGTAATTAGTTGGTGCCTAGTGACAAAGTTTGTAACATTTGAATAAATTTCTAAAATATTTTTATGCCAAGCTGTACAATGAGAATTATTGTTGGGTAAGGTACCTATCGACGACTATTATCATGAAACGAAATTACGAATTAGATTCGCGTTACTGATAAACTGTGGTTTTTTGGATCACTTTTTAATAGAAGGTTATCATATTTATGAATTTATTAACAAACTCTTTTTTTTCATAAAAGACCGAATCACCTTTTTACACAGAGTTAGTTTAACATTTACGTCGCAGTGAACTCATTTGTGCACCAATGTAAAAAAGCGTTTCTTTACCCTAACATCATAACTAATTATATTCTTCTTTTGACTACCATTTCCTATCAGAGATTGGTTATAGTAGTCCCAGAGAGAGGGCGTCTGAGATGTCGTTTTAAAAACTTACGTATTTTTGTTTTCATACAAGACAGAAGATTTTTCTTCAATGAGGTACGTACGACATCTCTCTGGAACTACTTTATAATCAGAAAAATCTTTACCCTGGAGACCATAGCCATGATTGACAATACTGACAATAACTAGAAAATTTATTAAATTGTTTATTAACACCCTTTCTAGGATTCAGCAAGTTTTGTTCGTTGTTCTGGGTACTGTCCAGTTGTCGTTGGGAGTCCAAATGAGAGAGGAGTTTTCGTGGAACCAGGTGACCTTTGAATGGCCTGACGCAGAGTTTGAAAAGAAGGCCATCTCCAGTGGAGCATATATTCCCGAGAACAATCTTATCCTTGGCATTGCGATCTGGATGGACAAGCTTTTCATCACCATCCCCAGATGGAAGGCGGGGGTGGCATCCGCCCTGAATTATGTGGAGATAGGTTCAAACAAGACCACTCTAAAGCCTTTTCCTTCGTGGGATACCAACTTCAACCCTTCTAGTCAACCAAAGAATAATGCAACCATTGTGTCTCCATTCAGAGTATTTGTCGACAGGTGTGACAGACTTTGGGTTATGGACCCCGGCGTTGCTGATTTTCTGGGTAAATTCAATATTTTAAAACGCATTTAGTAAGTGGACCGTTGAGTTCCGATAACAATCATTTAAGGTAGCGAGCGAAACAGCGTAGGAAAGACGATATTAAACTGAAACTACTAGAAATGAAATCGCTAAGCTTTATGACTATGTACCATCATACTACGAATGAGTAGATCCGAAAATATTGCAGAAATGAAGTCAGGTGTGAGCGTAATGATCAAAATTGTTATAATAGAACGCTTGGAAGGTCCCATAAAGACATGGCACGATCACATGAATCGAATACTTAAGTCCGATGATGTCAAAAGTCGGTGTGTATGAAGTAATGTTAGTTTGTTGTAATTAGTTGGTTCTTTTGGTAGCGTGAATAATTTTATAACAGCTGAAATGATTTTATTAGACTGATAACGTTTTTCAGGAAACACAACTGAAATACTGACGCCATCGATTCTGATTTTCGACCTGAAGACAGATATCCTTTTGAAAAGATACAATCTCAAGGATCCAGACTTCGATGACGATTCGGTTTTCCCAAATATTGTAAGAAATTTTATTTTGATATTCCGATAACAGTTTTTCCTTGTGTCCTTGATATACAGAAGTTAAGTTTCAGAATATTATGACTGTGTGTTTGTGACTTATATCAACCACATCAACATAACAATATGAACCCATCAGCAGGTTTTGAAATCAACAGTTTTGTAATAATATTGCACTCTTGTTTTGAATGTGTGTTTACGGAAGTATCTAATGTCTCAACCATGAGGAATGTCTTCAGTAAAAATACTTAATCAAGATCTACAAGGCTATTTGCCAATCACTATTAGAATACGGTATTATCGGATGGGACAATGAAAATGACAATGTTCTGAAAGCACAAATTTAACTGAAAATTATTCTGAAAGTCCCTGTGAGAACTAGCACCACGGAATCTTCAACAATCTTAACTCCATGTCAGTTAAACAAGTCTAATCTAAAACACTACTTCTTTATATTCATAAATACAAACCAAAAGAAATAACATCCAACACATGTATTATAAACACTGGATCTCAGGGTCAAAAACATATCCACCAAGCAACTAAAAATAGAGTATTTATGCAAAAAAGATTCCTATACTGTTGTACTAAACTCTACAACAAAATACAACTCTCATTCAAAACTCGCAACAATATTATAAAGTAACGGGATAATTAAATAATTGCACAATTGTAACGATGAAAACAATTAGTCTTTATTCTGGGTACAATCAATTTGCAAGTATGACACTGATTTATAGCAGTTCAAGAATAATAAGACAGTGTATGACACTGATTTATAGCAGTTCAAGAATAGTAAGACAGTGTATGACACTGATTTATAGCAGTTCAATAATAGTAAGACAGTGTATGACACCGATTAATAGCAGTTCGAGAATAGTAAGACAGTGTATGACACTGATTTATAGCAGTTCAATAATAGTAAGACAGTGTATGACACCGATTAATAGCAGTTCGAGAATAGTAAGACGGTGAAATAAACTTTAACAACCACTCTATGGCTTCACTGAGGAAACAGATTACCTATATCTTTCCTCTCAATGGAACGTAATACGAGTATGTTCCTTTAACCCTTTGTTTAACAAAAATGGTGTTTTCCCTCTCTGGGTTAACTAATTTCCAAGCCAAAAGATTTATGAAGTGTCGCTGGAGTTAGTCCTGCTAGAGGTAAACGAAGGGTAACATAGCCTTTTAGAGCAAAACATAACATTTTATCAGTCATCACAGCTGTGACATCCCTTACACAACGGTAAGCCACAGCGGCGGGGTGAAAACACCCACCAATAGTGTCCCTCGCCCTTATTAGTTAGAGACGAAGCGATGCAGGATTATTCGATCGAAGAACCAACCAATATACGCTCTTAATTATCATAATAACCAAATGGTTTGCTATAATAACATTTAAATCTCATTTCAAAAGCAGGATGCAAAACATAGGGAGATCAGAAATCGAAAATATACTGATAACAACGTGAAATCGAAACCAGTTAACTGCACTATAAAACACCATGTAATTTTTTTTTAAATTCGTTGAAAAAAAACGATTAAAACTAATCATAACAGAAATAAAATATTCTGGGTTAATAATTTTAAGTTAGAAGGCCAGTATTGATTTAAAAAAGTTATAAAAATGGACTGGAGTTCTTATTATATGGATTATCCCATCTGCGTTGCATTGTCGTGTAGCTGAATTTCCAATTATTACGTTATTACCAGTTATATTAAACAAATTTACTATTTATTTAAGAATAGGTTATCTTACTTGAACCCATTTACAGATGTCAGGCATGTACAGGGTGTATTACTATTATTCTTATATTCATGATAACATGGGATTTTTTATTTGCATTTTTTTGGACTTTGAAAGAATATATATTTTACATTGTAGTAGGAAATAATATTGTAATCGACTCTAAATTAAGAAAACATAAAATTATCATTGTAATGGAATTCCACCACGAATTGTCAAAAATATAAATACTAAGCAAATAGGTTTCCAGAAAGCCGCTACATGACAATACTATACTTTTACAGGTCGTGGATGTAGGCGAAACCTGCGCTGAGGCTTTCGCTTACCTTCCCGACATCGTCACCAGCGGGCTGGTGGTGTACAGCCTGAAGGACGACGACTCCTGGCGGGTCAGCCACCCGTACTTCCACTTTAACCCCCTGGCCGGCGATTATTTGGTGGGAGGTGTTAGCTTTCAGTGGACCGACGGCATCTTCGGCCTGGCCTTAGCCGACAAACAAGCTGATGGGAAAGTTTAACACATAATAATAATTAACTTCTGATAATATACTTGTCTTAATTAGTCAGTTTGGTTTATAGTATAATACATCTTATGCAACCGATACAGCAGGGCAGCATACTCGCGGGATCGCGTCGTGTCGATGCCGGAAAGAAATGAACCAATGCGATCCCATGTCCACTGCCCGCAGAAGCCACCTCCTCACAATGAAATGGAACACGATTTTAATAATGTTTTTGAGTATAACCTGAAAGTTTAATATTTAATTATTGAAGATAATAATATCCTAGTTGTTACCGAATCTTTTTCTAATTTATCTGTTTCACATTTTTTGTCAGAGTTGGTAATATTATATTCAATTTTTAAAACCTCAAAACTTTACTCTCAATCATTCATAACCCCGAGCATCGCCGGGTCAGTCAACGTCAACTAGTTTTGTATAAATCTTATCGTTGTTCATTTAAATATTTATTTTAATTCTATTTTAGATCCCGGAAAGTATACTTCCACCCTTTCTCAAGTACAAGTGAATTCGAGGTCAACAACACCGTTCTACAAAATAAAAAGTTGGCAACGAATTCATCCGCAAACTTCAATTCTTTTAGTGTAAGTACGAACCAAGTATCAAATTCTTTTCTGTAACCCATATAACGTATTTAAGTGCCAGTTATCTGAAAATATTGTTAATTGTTCCATTTTTTCTTTGAAGCTTATCGGTGACCGAGGACCAAAGAGTCAAGCCTCGGTAAGCGTCTATCACGATAAAAGCGGAGTTGTTTTCTTCAATCAGGTAACTGCTAAAAGCATAGATATGAAATACATATGAATGAATTTAATTATTATTTTCAGGAAACTAACGTATTTTTTTCTTTCGTTTTGGAATACGATTCTTAATCACTATTCTAAAACTTCAGCCAGTTTGGTACAATAAAGCCTGAAAAAATGGCTTTTTTATTTCGAACCCAAGTCTGAAATTAGTTCACATAGGAAAGATGATTTTTCCAGAAATGAAACTTTATGCAGATTTTGTGACTGATTACGTTTTGGACTATGATTCTTATCAGGATTCTCGAATTTCGGCCCGTTTGGTAACATAGAGCCTGAAAAAATGTTTTTTTTAGTTCGAACCCAAATCTGAAATTATTGCCCATAGGAATGATGATTTTTCCAGAAATGAAACTTTATGCAGATTTTGTGACTGATTACGTTTTGGAACACGAATCCCGAATTTCAGTCCGTTTGGAACCATAGAGCCAGAAAAAATGGTATTTTTAGTTCGAGCCCAAGTCTGAAATTAGTGCCCACAGGAATGATGATTTTTCTAAAAATGAAACTTAATGCAGATTTTGTGACTGATTACGTTTTGGACTATGATTATTATCACGATTCCCGAATTTCGGCCCGTTTGGTACCATTGAGCCTGAAAAAATGTATTTTTAGTTCGAACCCAAGTCTGAGATTAGTGACCATAGGAATGATGATTTTTCCAAAACTTCAAATTTATGCAGATTTTGTTTCTGATATCGTTTTGGACCATGATTCTTAACACTTTTCTAAAATTTCAGCCCTTTGGTACCATACTGCTTGAAAAAATTGATTATTTAGTTCGAACCCAAGTCTGAAATGAGAGCCCATAGGAACAATGATTTTTCCAAAAATTCTAATTAATGCAGATTTTGAGACTGATATCGTTTTGGACGATAGTTCTTATCACTTTTTTAAAATTTCAGCCCGTTTGGTACCAAAGAGCCTGAAAATATAGATTTTTTAGTTCGAACAGCCGAAATACTTAACGCAAAATCACCTATTTATCTCAGTGAAGTGCTTACGCCTTATTATAAGGAATTACTATGGAAAGCAAAACAAAAGGCTAAAGAATAAAAATTCGAATTTGTGTGGTTTAAAGCTTATAAATCACCCTTTCCTAAGGGTCCGGGGGAAAAAATCATTCAAATCAAACATGAAAGTGAATTAAAAAAATTGTATTGTAGATTTTCAATCCTAGAGAAAACCCTTATTATAATGGATATTATTAAAAATGGACTATATTATCAATTATAGGACGTCAAATCCTAAATTCTGTAAAATTGTACTACAAACACATGATATGTCCCTAGGTATATACATGACTTGAATTCACAGAAAGGCCAAAGCAAACACGTGTGCCCGCATCTGTGACTGTAAATTCACACGCAGATGGAGGCGGCAGTCGGGTAGACCGAAATATTTACTCAATAGCGTGGCCGGAAATGGCAATAAAAAATTAGAAAGCTACTTGGAAATACACCCATTAGTCGGCAGATTTATCTCTAGACCCTCATTAAGTAGTAATTCTGAAATGGGTGTATCGTTAAGAAAGCGACCCGGCAGTAAAAACCTCGCCCAAGGCTAGGCCATTGTAATTGTTTTGAAGGTCTTTTGTACAAATTTTAACATCTTTTAAAATGATAGTAACTCTAGCGGTGAGAATGTCGATGCCAGCGCCACGGACTCAAACAACGTACCGAAGTGGGGTAAAGCGGAACCACTTTAGTTCCAGCGCCCCACGACAGGCGCTACGGTCGCCAGATCGCGCGGGTGAAGTCAACTGATTCAGCTTTAACAGTCACTCTCTCGCCCCCCCTTGGGTCGGTCGCCCAGGCGCTTCCTACCAGGACGCTCTCGCCTCTTAGGAGTTATCATCTCGCCTCCCATTGGGGCGGCCGCCGAGGCGCCTCCGCCTAGGAGGCTACCCTCTCGGCGGTCACGATCTCGCTAGTTCTCAACAGATTCCGCAACCAAGAGTCCCGCTCTCGCCCTCTCAACAGTCACGCTCGCGCCTCCCAGGACAGTCACGCTCTCGCCCCCCCTTGGGGCGGTCGCCCAGGCGCTTCCTACCAGGAAGCTGCCCACCCGACAGTCACGCTCTCGCCCCCCCTTGGGGCGGTCGCCGAGGAAGCTGCCCTCTCGGCAGTTCTCATCTCGCCTCAACAGCTGAAGACAGATTCCGCAACCAACAGTCACGCAGTCATCATCTCGGAAGTCATCATCTTGCCCTCCCCCTTGGAGCGGCTCCGAGGCAGCTTCCGACCAGGGAACTGTCCTAGCAGAAGTTACCGTCTCGCCTCCGCCGAGAAACTTCCTGCTCTCCCCCTTTGGAGCGGCACCGAGGCTCTTCCGACCAGGGAGCTGCCCTAGCAGAAGTTACCTTCTCGCCTCCGCCGAGAAACTTCCTGCTCTCCCCCCCTTGGAGCGGTGCTGAGGATATCCCAACGAGGAAGCTGCCCTCTCAGGAGTCGCTGCCTGCCGACTCCGCCCTTCGGAACCAGCCCAAGATGCCGCTTTTGTGTATCAGTGATAAGTGCGAACATGGAGATCCGCGGTACCATATAAGAACTATAATCTACGACTAGTATTAACCTAGATTAAGACTCACCCTTCTTTATACATGTTTTTTTAAATAAATTTTTAATAGTGTTTGCAACTAAGTAAATTCCTTTTTTACTCGTTCCTCCTTTTATTTTATATGAATAGTATTAATTATTAACTTCCCTTAAGTAGAGTTATAACAATTGGCGCCCCACGTTGGGCGCCAATTGTTATAACTCTACTTAAGGGAAGTTAATAATTAATATTATTCATGTAAAAGAAAAGGAGGAACGAGAAAAAAAAGAAGTTACTTAGTTACAACACTCTTCAAATTTATTTAATAAAATGTAAAAGGAAGGTTTAATCTTAATCTAGGTTTAATAATAGTCTTAAATTGTAATTCTTAAAATTAATTGTCCTTTTTCTTAATCCTAAATTATTGTTCATTCAATGTCTTAAAAGTTGGGTCACGTTACGAGATAAATATAAAAATTGTTCAGGCACTTCCCTTTACGATGATTCTGGAACCGCGGATCTCTACGTTCGCACTTATCACTGATACACAAAAAGCGGCAACTTGGGCTGGTTCCGAAGGGCGGAATCAGTTCAGCCTGGGCCAAGGCTCCGAAGGCGGAGTCGGCAGACAGCGACTTCTGAGAGGGCAGCTTCCTGGGCGGAAGTCTGGCGACCACTCTGGCTTCCTGGGCGGAAGTTCGCGGGGTTACGGGAAGAGCCTCGACGACCGCTCCAAGGGGGAGGGCAAGAGGTTTCTCGGCGGACGCGAGATGGTGACTCCTGAGAGGCGAGAGCGTGACTGTCGGTTGCGGAATCTGTTGAATTCGCCCGCGCTATCTGGCGACCGTAGCGCGCCTGTGGTGGGGTGCTGAACTATAGTGGTTCCGCTTTACACCACTTCGGTACGTTGGTTGAGTCCATGGCGCTGGCATCGCCATTCTCACCGCTAGATTGCGCTGTCTGGCTGATTCGGATTATCATACGGTTCAAAATCTTAATATGTATTAGGTATCTTAACAATATGCATGCATACACTTAATTAATATCTGGTTGCAATTAAAATCTAATCTAAGTTGACAATTACTCTTACATCTAGATTTATACTTAATGTTAAATATTTTAAAATTACGTTTTTTTTAAATATGACCTTCAAAACATTACAATTTAGCCTAGCCTTGGGCGGTTTGTTTTATTGCCGGGTCGCTGGCTTAACGTTCCCATTTCAGAATTACTACTTAATGAGGGTCTAGAGATAAATCTGCCGACTAATGGGTGTATTTCCAAGTAGCTTTCTAATTTTTTATTGCGATTTCCGGCCACGCTATTGAATAAATATTTCGGTCTACCCGACTGCCGCCTCCATCTGCGTGTGAATTTACAGTCACAGATGCGGGCACACGTGTTTGCTTTGGCCTTTCTGTGAATTCAAGTCATGTATATACCTAGGGACATATCAATCGCCCCCGGTTTGTTTGACTTGAATTCACAGGGAGATTATAATTAACTTATTAGCTATTATTAACCTTACTATTGCTACGACATATAACCTAACAACCTAAATTTAACATTATTACGATATTGATATTGGCAGTTTGTGTCTAGAAACGGAACTAGGTGTCGCCTGACGGACTTCTGCTGTGGCCGCTCGCGTAATCCGGGTGCTAGCTGCCGCCATTGTTCACAACATTCTAAATTGGTTAAAATTAAAATCTATACCGAAATTAATAAAAAAAAACTATACCTAATTTAATATAAAAAAATCTATACCTAAATTAATAAAAAATCAATACCTAAATTAATACAATCTACACCTAAATTAATAAAAAAAGCAAAACCTAAATTAAAACAAATTTGTACCTAAACTATTACTAAGACTTTTGGGCGCCAAATACTCTTTTGATATGGGAAGTATTAAACCCGGATATACATATTATAGAGACGAAAAACTTCTGTAAAACATAAATCAAAATTGCCACTTAAAATTAAGCAAAATTCTAAATAACCTGAAAATCTATCCTAGATTCTAACGAGGCTGTGGGCGAATACATGATTTTACAAATTATGAAAATTGTTCCTCCTTTTGAATTAATTACTCTAATCTCAGGGTCGGGAATCGGAAGTATGCACTTATACTTCTACCAGCCTAAAGCCGGTAGGCCCCACGTTGGGCGCCAATTGTTATCAATCTACTTAAGGGAAGTTAATAATTAATATTATTCATGTAAAAGAAAAGGAGGAACGAGTAAAAAAGGAATTTACTTAGTTGTAAACACTATTAAAAATTTATTTAAAAAAACATGTATAAAGAAGGGTGAGTCTTAATCTAGGTTAATACTAGTCGTAAATTATAGTTCTTATATGGTACCGCGGATCTCCACGTTCGCACTTATCACTGATACACAAAAAGCGGCAACTTGGGCTGGTTCCGAAGGGCGGAGTCATCAGGCAGCGACTCCTGAGAGGGCAGCTTCCTCGTTGGGATATCCTCAGCACCGCTCCAAGGGGGGAGAGCAGGAAGTTTCTCGGCGGAGGCGAGACGGTAGCTTCTGCTAGGGCAGCTCCCTGGTCGGAAGAGCCTCGGTGCCGCTCCAAAGGGGGAGAGCAGGAAGTTTCTCGGCGGAGGCGAGACGGTAACTTCTGCTAGGACAGTTACCGGGTCGGAAGCTGCCTCGGAGCCGCTCCAAGGGGGAGGGCAAGATGATGACTTCCGAGATGATGACTGCGTGACTGTTGGTTGCGGAATCTGTCTTCAGCTGTTGAGGCGAGATGAGAACTGCCGAGAGGGCAGCTTCCTCGGCGACCGCCCCAAGGGGGGGGGAGAGCGTGACTGTCGGGTGGGCAGCTTCCTGGTAGGAAGCGCCTGGGCGACCGCCCCAAGGGGGGGCGAGAGCGTGACTGTTGGGTGGGCAGCTTCCTGGTAGGAAGCGCCTGGGCGACCGCCCCAAGGGGGGGCGAGAGCGTGACTGTCGGGTGGGCACGAGCGTGACTGTTGAGAGGGCGAGAGCGTCCTGGTAGGAAGCGCCTGGGCGACCGACCCAAGGGGGGGCGAGAGAGTGACTCTCCTGCGAGGCGCGAGCGTGACTGTTGAGAGGGCGAGAGCGGGACTCTTGGTTGCGGAATCTGTTGAGAACTAGCGAGATCGTGACCGCCGAGAGGGCAGCCTCCTGGGCGGAGGCGCCTCGGCGGCCGCCCCAATGGGAGGCGAGATGATAACTCCTAAGAGGCGAGAGCGTCCTGGTAGGAAGCGCCTGGGCGACCGACCCAAGGGGGGGCGAGAGAGTTACTGTCAGAGCTGAATCAGTTGACTTCACCCGCGCGATCTGGCGACCGTAGCGCCTGTCGTGGGGCGCTGGAACTAAAGTGGTTCCGCTTTACCCCACTTCGGTACATTGTTTGAGTCCGTGGCGCTGGCATCGACATTCTCACCGCTAGAGTTACTATCATTTTAAAAGATGTTAAAATTTGTACAAAAGACCTTCAAAACAATTACAATGGCCTAGCCTTGGGCGAGGTTTTTACTGCCGGGTCGCTTTCTTAACGATACACCCATTTCAGAATTACTACTTAATGAGGGTCTAGAGATAAATCTGCCGACTAATGGGTGTATTCCCAAGTTAGCTTTCTATTTTTTTATTGCGATTTCCGGCCACGCTATTGAGTAAATATTTAGGTCTAATAATATTAGAACTGCCGCCTCCATCTGCGTGTGAAATTACAGACATAGATGCGGGCACACGTGTTTGCTTTGGCCTTTCTGTGAATTCAAGTCACGTATATACCTAGGGACATATCACACACTCATCCTCTCTTCAAATCTTACAGCAAAATATTAGATCAATTTCCAAGAATTTTGACGAATTCTTTTTACAACTTGATAATATTGGATCCTCTTTTCATATTATTATTCTTACTGAATGCTGGATACCAAAAAATTATGCTCCTAAAATTTTGAAAGGGTATGATCTCTACAGCACTTCAATACATACTAAACAAAATGATGGAGTTGTTGTCTATACCAGAACTGACCTGATTGGTTTATCTGTCAATGAAATCCAAGTCAGCGGTGCAAACTGTTTGCAAATATTTCTCAATAATGACACATTTATCTTAGCAATATACCGTTCTCCATCCGCTTATAATATTTCACCATTCCTAAAATCAATTAATAACTGTTTAACTGAATTATTTAATATTAAAAATTGTATTATTGCTGGTGAACTCAACATAAATATTGTGCCCACAAATGAACATTCTAAATGCCAAGAATACTTAAATACGCTCACATACCATGGATTCCAAAGCACCATAAACACTCCCACACGTGCTATATTAGACTCCATTTCATGCATTGACCACATCATGGTCAAATCCAACTACCCATTAATATCTATTGTATATTAATCTACACTTACCGACCACTACATCACTATTCTTTCCATACAAACATGCAACAGAAAAGACAAACATAAAAACACAACAAATAAGAAAAAATCATTCAAATCAATTATGATTGTGTTCGTCAATCTCTGATGAGTAAATCGTGGTCAGAATTACATCCAGAAGACGCCTGGATGTACTTTATCAATTACTTACAGACTACCATTAACCAACATAAAAACATAATTATAAAACATATACCAAATAACATTTTATTAATTAAGCCATGGATTAACACACTATTATTAAATCTATCCGTAAACGTAACAAACTCCACAAAAATGTTATTAACAATCCTTATGATACAAAACTTCGAAACTTTTATAAAAAATATAGAAACATTTGTACCCAAATAATAAGAAAGATTAAAAAGATATATTACAAACAGAAAATAGAAAACTGTAATAATGATCCCAAAAAACTTTGGAAAACACTTAAAGAAGCCACACACTCTCAACCTAATCCTACGAATGACTTAAAACAACTAAAAGTTACTGATAAAATATTTAGTTTTTCTGGTAATCCCGATATTATTGTTAATCATGCAAATAAATACTTCTCAAAAAATAGGTGAACAACTCGCAAAAAATATCGATTAAACCATACCAACTCCAGTTCACTAAGCTGTAATACAAATTTGCCCAACAACTTGCATTTTAGTCTAAAACAGATTTCAAATGTAGATACTAGATTGATCATAAACTCATTAAAAACTCGTCTTCAACTGGCTTGGACGATATATCAAATATTGCCTTAAAAAAACTTGTATCAGAAATAACCACTCCCTTAACAAATCTTATTAACCTAAGCATCCTAAAAGGCCGATTCCCCGACAAACTAAAACACGGAATCATAATCCCAATACATAAAGGAGGCTCTAGAGCGGACATAACTAACTATCGTCCAATTACATTACTAAATTCACTATCTTAAGTCTTTGAAAAAACTATTAATAATCAACTAATTGAATACCTTGAACAAAATAACATACTATCACTCAACCAGTTTGGATTCAGGAAAAATAAAGGCACCTCCGAAGCCCTGGCAACAGTTACCGATTTTCTAAATGAAAACTTAGACAAGGGATCAAAATGCATATCAATATTCTTAGACCTGTGCAAAGCATTCGATACTATCTCTCACTCTAGACTTTTACAAAAACTATCTAATATTGGTATAAATGGTGATGAACTTACTATTATTAGCGATTACCTGTCAAACCGAAAGCAAAGTATTAAAATCAACAACTGCAATAGCAATCAATTACCAATTAGCTACGGCGTGCCTCAAGGAAGTGTTTTAGGTCCTACCTTCTTCTTAATATACATAAATGAATTATGTAATCTTCAAATAGATGCCAAAATTGTAAGTTTCGCTGATGATACGATTCTCCTCTTCAAATCAAGCAATTGGATGATGTATACATAAAAGCTAACAGGGGCATAACTGTGGTTAAAAGATGGTTAAACAATAATACACTAACAATGAAGGTGACCAAAACTAAATACATTGAATTTAGTATTAATCCTTCCTTAAGAAACCCAGTAAATCAAATTAAAATATGTGCTTGCAACCTGACAAATACGATAATATGTGATTGCCCTTATTTTTTTTATTTTTTTTTAATTTATTAATAAAAAAAATACAATTATAAATATCCCTAGACTAATGTGTCTGCAGCAATCACATTTGCACATTCACATAACCAAAACAATGACAGTATTTATATACAAAACTTAAAACTTAATTACAAAGATTGAAGCACATAATAAGTAGAAAAATTTAAAGAGTATATATTAAAAAAATTCTAAACCACTAAACAATTTTTTTATTTTATTTTTTATTTTCTTATTTCTTTTTTTTTTTTTTTAAGTACAGAAATCGTGGAGATATTTCTTGAAACAAGTTATATTATTTTCAAAAATATCTATGACAGTGTGTGTTTTAGCAAGATCATTGTATGATCGAGACATTCTAGATATAGGATCAAAATATCCAGTGTTATTGGCAAAAATTTCGGTCCAAAATATGTTCATATTTCTAGTATATTTGGGCCTGGCGTAAAAATTGATTTGATTGACTAAGTTACTATTTACACGATTATTCACAATTTTGTAAAGCATTAAGAGGTCATTTACATTTCGTCTTTTAACTAAACTCTCTAGTTTGAAATATGTAAGTCTTTGTTTATACCCATTTAGAAGATGGTAGACACCTGATCGATAAGACAAAATACGTGTAAATTTTCTTTGGACAGATTCAAGTCTGGATACCTGTGTAATGAATGTAGAACAGGTAACTAAAATTAAATACTTAGGTATTATTTTTGACAGCAATTTTAAGTGGAAACAACATATAACCACTACAGCAAACAAACTTAGAAAATTCATTTACTTTTTTAGACAAACTCGCAACTTTCTAAACCTAAGCCAGCACAAAACAATCTACTATGCACTTTGTCAATATTTAATAGAGTATGGTATCATAGCATGGGGAGGAGCAAACGCTGCCGCCATTGATCCAATATCTAAAGCTAAGAAACTTATAATAAAGATTATCCTCAAACTACCAATCACAAGCAATTCGGATGAAATTTTTATCAAAATCTGTGTTATGGACATTAGGCAACTTTATGCCAAAAACATACAAGCATACCTCTTCAAACACAAAACTACTTTTGACAATAACCAAACTGCTCGTGATACTAGGACCATGATTCTTATCACTTTTCTAAAATTTCAGCCCTTTTGGTACCATAGTGCTTGAAAAAATGGATTTTTTAGTTCGAACCCAAGTCTGAAATAAGAGCCCATAGGAACAATGATTTTTCCAAAAATTCAACTTTATGCAGATTTTGTGACTGATTACGTTTTCGACCATGATTCTTATTACGATTCCGAATTTTCAGCCGGTTTGATACCATATAACCTGAAAAAATGGATTTTTATTTCGAACCCAAGTCTGAAATTTGGGCCCAAAGGAATTATTATTTTTCCGAAACTTCAAATTTATGCAGATTTTGTGACTGATACTGATTTTGGACCATCATTTTTATCACTTTTCGAAAATATCAGCCCGTTCGGTACAGAGCCTGTTTGGTATGATAATTTCAGCCCTTTTGGTACCATAGTGCTTGAAAAAATGGATTTTTTAGTTCGAACCCAAGTCTGAAATTAGTGCCATAGGAATGATGATTTTTTCAGAAATGAAACTTTATGCAGATTTTGTGTCTGATTACGTTTTGGGCTATGATTCTTATTACGATTCCGGAATTTCAGCCCGTTTGGTACCATAGTTCCTGAAAAAATGTTTTTTTTTTTATTTCGAACCCAAGTCTGAAATTAGTTCCAATAGAAATGATGATTTTTACATAAATTCTACTTTATGCAGATTTCTTAACTGATTTCGTTTTGGACCTTGATTCTTATTACTATTCTAAAATTTCAGCCCGTTTGGTAGCATTAAGCCTGAAAAAATAGCCTTTTTAGTTAGAACCCATGTCTCAAATTAGTGCCCATAGGTAAGATGATTTTTGCAGAAATTCAACTTTACGCAATTTCTTGATTGATTTCGTTTTGGACCATGATTCTTTTCACGATTTTAGCCTATCTGGTACCATAAAGCTTGAAAAAAATGGCTTTTAAAGTTCGAACCCAAGTCTCATAATAGAGCCCATAAAAATGATGATTCTTCAAAATTTCAACTTTATACAGATTTTGTGACTGATTTCGTTTTTAACCATGATTTTTATCACGAATCCAAACTTTCAGCCTGTTTGGTAGCATAAAGCCTGAAAAAATGTCTTTTTTATTTCGAACCCAAGTCTGAAATTATTGCCCATAGGAATGAAGATTTTTCCAAAAATTTCTCGTCGATTTGAATAATTGGGATTTCTATAGTTTTAAAAACCCATAAGACAGAAAAATCAAATACCCACATGGTTTCAGACGTTTTGCTTGGCATCTTGGCCTGTCAAGGGTTAAAAACGATCTAAAACCGCACGGCGCACACTGTCAATCGATCGAATTGGCTATGACGCCATTGTGACACAGGTAACACCAGTGGCTGCTTACAAAGCTGTCACTGGGAGCCTACCTACGTTGGACACACCTTCCGCAACAGCAAAAAAATCTAACTTACTTTTTGGCGGAAAATCAAAATAACATATATGATTTTCCGCATTGCATTGATCAACAAAAAAAATTCGAAAAGTTTTCAAATTTTTTTTCGACAGAAAAATAGATAAAAACTCATTAGACGGTGGCTTATGAGTAAATCTGCCTCTTTCCACAAAATATTGTTTGGTGATTGAAATTCTTTTCTCTGATTTGCAGGTAAACCGAAACGGAATTTCATGTTGGAACACTCATCAAACCTTGACTCCCTCGACGCACTCTCTTCTCATTAGTAATTCTACCACATTGGAGTTTCCCAACGATATCAAGGTACTTACAGAAACGTAAAATAAAATAACAAATAGTCCACATAGGCCCAACGCATTGGGCCAACAGAGCCCTTGGGGTGATTTTGAACAAAAACGGCGCTATACAAATCATCCAAATATTATTATTATTTTTCTTAAATGATTTTAAAATTACTTTGTAGCGCCACCTATATTTAGCACACGTAGAAATTAAAAAATAACATATGTTTAATGTTCAATGTTCAATTTTCCCAAATCAATTATTTACTCAAAAGCTCTTATAATATTGAAATATATTATTTTTTACTAGATTTATAAACAGGCTTAAAGAAAAATCATATTTGACAATGTTATGAAGATTTTATCTGTGCGGCGATAGCCACTGATGCATCACACATTAGAGCTGGGTAGATCGATCATTTTACACGACCCGGGTCGTTCACAACCCACTGTCGTGAGCGGGTCGTGAAAACCCGGTATTTGATCTAGTTTTACACATGAACGAAAATGCCATAGAGGCGTTTTGCGCATGCTGTTTGCCATACCAGGTTAAACACGACCTGAAACCGATTCCCGATTACCCGTCACCCTGGTACTTTCGTATGGCGTATGTTAGACCATGCCATAGATGTCTAATTGTATAGACCGGACGTCTCGGGTCCCATTCTCGCAACACCAATAGAGATGGTTAATTTGTATCTGAAATGCATTGTCACTGCAGTTTCAATACGATGGAACGATTATTGGGAAATCATAATATTAGTATTAACATTTTTTCCTAAATTTAAAAAATTGATTTATTTTAAGACAGTAAAACTAAAGACCAAATATTTCAAAGATGAGTAAATTCTTGCAACTTATTTTAAATTCCAAGATACCTTGAAAATAATAATACGAAAACGAATAATAAAACACACTGATACTCAAACGGCATTCATTATAATATTATGTTGTTATTTCCCAAGTAAATAAATCATTGTTAATTAACCGTCACACTCGAGTAATTCCCAAATAATTAGAATTTGATTGTCCTGAAAAATAACGTAGTAGATAATGTGGGAAATTCCAAATAGATGACATCATTCCCCAACCTTAAATATGAACAGAAGAAATGCGATAAGAGTGTCAACGACAAAAACTGAAAACGTTTTGACTTTTATAAAATAAAATCGTGAGTTATTTATTTATTCCTATTTAAATTATTTCAATAATAATTATTTTACAAACATTTCCTTTTACGGATACCCCCTATCTGGTTACATACAAAGTGTTCGTTTCATTTAAAAAAATATAATGCCTAGCCACAATGTTTCGTAATACATTTTTTTTTAAATTTTAATCAATTTCATGATCATAAATTACTAGTGGACCACGTAGTGTAGACAATCAGGTAGCGAGAGCGGGTCGCGAAACCCTGGTGTTGACGAAAAAACCCACTCGCTCCCTGGTGGATAGTGAGCTGACTCACACGTCATCCACCCGGGACCCGGGACTACCACATATGCGACAGCTGCGTAGATCAGAAACGCAATATTCCCAATAAAAAAAAACAAAACGTTACTCAATGATACTAAAATTTGGATTCCAAGACATAGACATAACCCTAGAAAAATTGCAAGGCTTTTAGCTTCGTTTACATAAAGGTAGTTCACTGAACATTAAAAAACCCTAATAATAAATATTATTTTATATTCCCTACAAATTTGCTCTCGGAAGCCTAAAATCTAAATAGAAGGGTGTTTCTTTTCAGATTTCCGATAATGGAAGGCTATGGATCCTCTCTGACCGTCTACAGAAGTTCCAGCGGGGCCCATTGAATGCCTCCGAGATTAATTACAGGATCATGTCCTTACCGATATCGGATGCCCTTTGGGAAGGCTTGTGTCCATAAATATACCTATCCTCAATCATATAATACAATTCATGATAAATAAATCAATCATAATATTATTTTGTTTTTCTGCACTGAAGAGATTACCGATAGAAGTGTGTTGTGGGCGTATCTTTGTGCCCGAAGTAAGGAAAATTGTTTTATTATTTTGGGAGAAATTTATCAAATACGGACAATTCTTTCTTAAACGGATAATCTATTTTATTGTCCTCTTTGAGATCAGAGTTGAAAGGTTTATGTCACACTTCTAGGGATTTTCTGTTCGGTGATCCACTTTGTCATTTTTTTTACGTAGGTAATCATTATTTGATAAGCAAGTTCATGAGTCACTAATAAATTACCAAAATACGTAACTCGTAATTACTTAAAGCATTGAGATAAAAGTAGTTACATAAAGTATATTTTATAATCGTTAGTACATAATTTTAAAAGAAGATATTAATACTCATTATAATAATAATTAACCGTGTTGGCATTAAATAACACGACGTACATATTATATAATAAATGCAAAACAACATTATTAAAGTATTTTCCTTGATAATGCTGTTCGACACCTTCTGTAGTTAGAATCCGTGAGATGTTTCAGTTGTAAGTTGCAACCGGTATCCGAGTGTAATACGTGCGTCGCAAATAATATTCTCGTATATATGTTATAATGGTGAGTGTCACATTTTTCAATTCAATTTCGTGCAATAAATTGTTTTGTATTTGGCCCAAATCTAAATCTAAAACTGAATTATTTTTTTATTGCAGACAGTGTTATGGTGTTATTTGGGCATCTTAGTTATCAACTTCTACTGGAGCAATGCTTCTAATATGGAGGAAGTTATTTCCTGGAAGCAGGTAGAATACAACTGGCCAAGTGATGATTTGAAACACAAAGCGATTTCGGCAGGCGCCTATATCCCCGAGAACAACGTACCTCTCGGCATTGCGAGATGGAAGAACAAACTGTTTGTCTCTCTGAATCGTTGGAAGAGTGGTGTGGCTTCTACATTGAATTATGTGGAGATTGGGGGAGATAAATCTCCTAAACTTACTCCATACCCTTCATGGGAATCCAACCTGATTCTGAACGCGTCTGAAATAAATGATGATCCGCTTAAGAAACCGATTGTTTCAGTCTTCAGAGTTTGGGTTGACGCTTGTGACAGGCTGTGGGTCTTGGATGATGGAGTGGATAATTTATTTGGCAAGTCAACTTTTTTTCAAATATTTTCCTGTATACTGAGGACATTATATCATAAAACACAAAATGCTTGTTAAGTTTGGGGTCCTCTTTTAAAACCCCATAATTTAACCTATTTGTGTCAATTGAAAATATTCATATTTATGGAGAATAATCTGAAAAACATACACGACTGGTGTAGCATCAACAAATTTCAGCTCAATTTAAGTAAAAATCAAACTACAAAATTTTATAAAATCAAAAACCCGATCATATATTATATGTAGGTATATTATCAATACTCACGTGATAACTCAACTCGTTTCAGACAATGAAATATTATTACGAATTACAGTGAAAATGCTCGGTTTTAAAATAAAAATTATTCCAAAGTGTTCTGTAATATATCTACTTCAAATGTTCTGTAATGTTAATATTCCTATTGAAAACATAAGTTAAAATTGTTTAGTGAAAAATCTAAAATTAATAAAGCTGTCCCACAGAAGGTAACCGGACATCTCAGGACAGTGACAGTTCACCACAGCTTTGAAAAGTGATATAAAGTATATGTTATGGTACGTATACATTTGCGAACCGAAACGCGAACCGAGCCACGAATTACGATAAAGGAACGAAGCAATTGCTTCGCGCCATTTGCGGTTGATTCGTTCCTTTCCCATAAGTTGAGGTTCAGTTCGTCAGTTCGGCTCGCGTATGTATACGTAGCATTATATGCTTATGACGTATACTTATATGTTTTTATGTACTTATATTTCTTACTTTTACATCATTCAAGATTTATTTTTCACTTTCTGATGTCGTTGTACGAACTAATGCCACTTTTTTTTTCTTTTTAAATTAATTTTATTATTTCAGTAGCTATCAATTACCGTGACGTGAAATTATTGTTTATAAGTAAAGTTTTTTTTAAATAAATAAAGTCATGAAAAGTTATGAAAGAACTAGGAAACAGATAACGTTAGATTAGGTATATAGGGCAATTTTATATCACTATTTTTTAAAGGTGTGCTGATTTATCACTGTCCTGAGTTGTCATGGAACCGTTTTTTTTAATCAGTTAGATATTAGGAACAACATTTTATTTTTAACATACTTTGAAGTTTATACACATCAATGTAATATACCATTGAAGAAGAAGATAATACTAATAAATCTAAAAGAAACAGAACAAGAACAGAACAGAACAGACCTATTTATTAAATGTCATATTTGAAATTCAGAATTAACAATATCATCTTGCACCTAATTTTTCCCATATTTATGAATTAGTTTACGTTATGTTTTCTTACTGAAAATTTTACTTAATTTCAATCAAAATAGTGCGTTTATACTGTTCACAATTGTTTTGTAATTTGTTTTATAAAAATTATTTAATCTGTGTATTTTTTTTACTATTGTTATTTTTTTAAATAAAAAAACTTTTTTTTTTCAGGTGGTCCAAGAACCATAATCGATAGATCTGTTTTGATATTTGACTTAAACAATGACGAATTACTGAGGCGATATTACTTCAAGAAGTCTGATGTGCTTAAGAATTCTGTTTTTGGAAATATAGTAAGACAAGCACCAATTTTTACCACACAAGAGTCTCAACTGCTCCCAACCACCTGGAGCTAGAGAGATTATGACATCCCCAATTGGGTTACGTTATGAGATTGAAGGCAGTGGGGAGGGGAAGTACCTGGTTATTCAGATCTGGTCACCGAACACGTTTAAAGCCCCGTAGAAATCGTTCAAAGATGGTTTGAAATAATAATTAAGCAAAAATGGTGAAAATATTTAATAAAACACGACTCGTTTGAAATAGAGCAAAACTCTCTCGTCAAATGCTTTAGTTTCATTTAAAGATACACTGTGAATTTGTTCATGCCTGTAACATATTAAATAACAGAACAGAACGTGTTTTTAATAATTTTCGGAACTTACTTTACGATTTTTTTTCTATCGAGGGAAATTCATATAATTAACGTTTCAGCATAACAAATGAATGACTTTTTTATTATCAATAACTTAAAGAGTTAAAGGGAAACTTGTTATAATCGTTAGTAGATAGGAATGCGGGGGCAACGATTGTCCTAGTGAGGTTAATAATAAGGAAGTTGAGTAAAAAATATTTTGACTTATAAAAAATATGTTCATGTAGATCAAAAAATATCGATTCTAAATATATAAATATATTTCTATATTATTATTCTTAGAATTAGTTAAACGTTCTTGAAAAAGCATTGAATAGCAATTGACTATATACGCTCCACGATTGGTCGAAAGAATTCTGACGTCACATGTGTCGTGATTGTACGTACAACAGATCACCTATGGTGCATCTCTTTCTATTACATGAGAGATGGTCGGTTTAGATGAGAGAGGTGTATAGGCCAAAGATTTATTTGGGTTTGTCAAATATATGTACGTATTTGTTGTTATTATTATATGAAATGGATTTCTAAAGATACATATTCGTAGAGTGCTTTATAATAATATGTTGTTTATTGCATAACTTAGAAGTTTTTATTATTATTCATGTCACATAGCATGTGATACACTTCAGGCCGCCGGCCGCCCAGAAAAGTCAAACAGTGAACTGGGCTGTAAACCGTTATTTTACTATTGGTCTTTACTTTTCTGCGCGGTGGTCCTGAATTCGCGCGGGGAACGTCAACAAGTAGCGACGGCAATACCGTACAAGTACCGTACTGGGCGAGAAAAGCAAATATTCTAACTTAAAATATTAATTTAACTATGAAATCTTAATCAATTTTCTTTTTTTTTTAATAACATCAATTCTAATAGACGGTTAACATTGGTAAAAAAATTACTGGAATTCCTTGTTGAAGAATTACAAATTTTTCGATACAAAATGCTTATGCGACGTGGTTTTCACAGTTCTAATGACGTCACACCACACCCCGCCTCTTACCGCTCGGATTCCGCTCGTTTTGGCGGGCTTAATAAAATTTAAACTTTGAGAATTAATTTAATTATGAAAACAAACTTTAAAAAAAAAAAAAAAAATACCAGTATTTAAGTTTGAATGCGAACATTGATAAAAAAAAATAAAAAAAATGGACTCAACTTCCTTATTCTAACGTAAAAAAAATATACAATGTAAAGAAACAATAAACGTTTCGATTCTGAATGGTGATCTACCAGGGAAAAATAAATTAAAATTACTACAATTTTATTTTTTGGAAATTTCTATGCCTACTGAATGTGCGCATCATATAGTATATTGATTACTGTTTTTATTTACGTAGTTGACACAATTAATAATAAATCCTACAGCAATATTTTTGTGCCTGTATCATTATAATATAGGATTTTCCAATAAGAGGTGTTATTTTGATATTCAATCGTAAAAGATCAATGGTTTCGTTGCTTGTGTGGCACATAGCGCTTGTTTGTTAAAAGTAAACGTTGTCCAGATTAATATCATACAATTTTGGCCATAAAAAATCATTAATCAACTCTCGATAGCGCAATTCATTCACCGTAACTGTTGCTCCAGTCTCATTTTCGAAAAAGTAAGGTCCAATGATTCCGCCGGACCATAAATCGCACCAAACAGTCACACGTTGAGGATAGAGAGGCTTTTCAACAATAACTCTTGGGTTTTCCGAGCTCCAGATGCGACAATTTTGCTTGTTGACGAAGCCACTGAGGTGGAAATGGGCCCCATCACTCAAGATGATTTGCATTTGATTCACTCAAGTCAATTTTAATAATTTCAATGCGTTGTTGAAGCGTGTATCGTTCCATTTTTATTAATGACGTAGTTTTTAATTGTCAAATATCAAAAAATGACAGCTTCAAAAGTAACATCTACCGAAATAGCGGGCTATTCAAAATAAAACCTCTTATTGGAAAACCTGTATAATTATATAAATATATCTGTACTTGCAGGTGGTTGATACAACCTCTGATTCGTGCGACAATGCTTTCGCCTACGTGGCTGACTTCAGTGGGTCTGGGCTGGTAATCTACAGCTACAGTTCTAATACTTCCTGGAGGGTCAAACACCTCTACATGTTGCCTGACCCCCTGGCAGGCACCTTCAAGGTGGGAGGAGTGACAGCCCACTGGATTGACGGAATTCTGGGATTGGCACTGACTCAACTTAAATCGAATGGGTAATAAAATAATATTATAATATTGCATACTTCATCCTATATATATAATTAACTTATAATATGAACTTTGTTATTCAGTAGTTGAGCTAAGCCGTTGTCAAATCACTGGGTGTTATTAATTACCAGTTGAAGTCGCTTGCATTGCCTGGGCTTTTCTTTTATTTTGAATTTAAAGTGTGCAAAATTGCATCAAGAAGCATTAAAATTACTTCAAGGGATTGTAAAAAGGAATTTGGGTGGTTTTTCTAATTTCGTGTCCTCTAGTTTCGAAGATCAATCTCGAAACATCACGTAGATTTATTTAAAAATAAAATCCATGCCCCCGCGCTCGCCCGCCACAGATACTCTTCTTTATGTAATTAGAATATAGATTAACTCTAATAGGGGTAGTTGATAAATATACTCACTTGCTTACTGACTCTCGTACTGTTTTTTATTATCAATTTTCGTTTATTATGTTCGGCCACGTTGTAGGTAGGCAGTATCTGATCGTTTGGTATTTGTTAGTGCTTTTGATGTTCCCTTCTTCCTTTCAACTTTCAGCAGAAAATAACATGAGAAATGTTTTGATTGTGGCTTTTTCAGATTTAGAACACTGTATTTCCACTCGCTGACCAGTAAAACGCAGTTCCATGTGTCCACCGAAGTCATACGCAATCAAACTTGGGCGAACAATCCTGCTGCTTTCGATGACTACAAAGTAACTATTTTAATCCTACTATAAATCAGTAGCACACAATCTCTGTTTTATTCCATAATGTTAATTATTTTCTATATAGATTTCAGGGTATCGAGGAGCGAATTCTCAAGCCACCACAAATGGATATGATGAGAGAACGGAAGTTATTTTTTATACACAGGTAAGAGTTACCATATAACTTTTTTCGAAATTCCAACGTTTTAAGGTAGTTTTTGGGTAAAAAAGTTGAATTGTTTGTATGGGAACATAAATATTCTCCTATGAAAAAATATTTTAGGATAGGAAAAAAAGTCAGAATTTCTAAAAGAGTAATATGGCTTTTTTACTTCTACCATCATGTAGAATCACCTTTAGAAGTTATTGCATTTTACCCCCGGACACCCAGTGTACGTACAACATATGTCAACATAGTTAAAAAAATTAAATTCCAAAAATAGTGAACTTTTTATGATTATTAAATATTTTTTATTTATTAAAAAAAAAACAAATAAATCGCTGTAAAATTGAAAGGTGGAAGAACCAGACCACCACATGTGATGTAATTTTGATTGAAAATTACCTTTCGTATCACCCTTCTTCGTTTGATCCATGGCTTACGGGAGAACCCATATAATATTTCCTCCAGAAATTTAAAAGGGTAATAATTTTTTGTAGCTAAATTATTATGGAACATATTTTTAAGCATAAAATCATAGTCGGACTAAATTAAGGAATTTGGGACAAAAAAAATCATTATAAAAAAATGTCCCGTCAGTAAAGACGTGGTGTACTATAATTATAATATTTCAGCCAAACAGAAATGGAGTAAGCTGCTGGAATACAAATAATCCTATTTCTTCAACTAGCCTTGTTGAAAAAAATGCAACTACACTGGAATTTCCCGCAGATTTAAAAGTAAGAAAATTCGCAGAAAACTACATATTTTTCAGCCAATATTTCTGCCAGTATTTATGATTTTTTATGTCTATATAATACCTATAAATCTCTTTCAGATAGATGGGGATCGGAATATATGGGTGATATCAAACCGTTTACCAAAGTATTTGTACGGTTCACATACAAAGGATGAGATCAACATTCGAATTTTTAAGATAAGCGTTGACAACGCAATTAAAAATACTGCTTGTGAAAAGAAAAATAAAAACTTGCATTTTCAAGTAAGTTGACTGTACTGAACACCTTTCGCTTTTATAGTTCATAATAACCATTGATAATGTAGAAACAACGGGAGATGTGGCATGGAAGCGTGGTGACTGTCTCTGAGCTATGACCAAACTGCACGGACTATCAAAGTTGAAGAGCCAATGAAAGTTATGCTTTTGGTGCACAGGTAGAAATAATGGCGGGGCGCCGCGTTTGGCAGTTGTAAATCAAGCGTATACGTGATTAGCAGTGGAATGGGTGAATGATGTTGGCGACACTTTTGTGTGTCCTTTCATATTAATCATTTTTGTTCATGCCCCATCTCGCGTATCGAACGCGCAAGAGCAAGAGAGACCAACTAAATTAGCTCCGATGTAACATATCGCTATAAATAGGTAATAGGCATCTTGGTACACCTTATATTGTAGCTAATAGGCATTAAAATCGCTTGACAAACGGAGTCTAGAAACGTTCGATTTCAAGCACAAAACTGTTTTTTATTTATTTTGTAAATAATTTTATAAGAAAGCAAAAAAGTTAATCAAGTGAAACTGTCACAGATAATCTTAGCTATAATTATGTATTTTTAAAAAGTAGTTTCTTTTCTATTGAAAAAATATGTTTTTTAGTTGTTTACATTTATATTTTTTATTGAGTAATTCATTTTTTTATTTGTATTCTACTCAAGCGAAACGATAGGAAAACCTTCAATTTACCTAAAGCATATTTTTTAGTATTCATAATGTACACCAATTCGTTACAAATATTAATCAAAATAGTAATTTAGGATTAAGCTTCGCCGTTATAAGCGTGCGCTTTATAACCAAGTTCGACTGTTTAAAATAATGTTATAAAATACAAGGTATGAAGAAATTCATTTCAATGGAAAAATATTCATCGAGACTATTCAATCACATTACATAACATCAACTCGTTAATAATTAATGTTTTTGTCGTGTTTTAGAAAGCCCAAAACCACAGTATCCTTTCCGAAAGGGACCAAGAAAGTGCAGAAAGGAATCATACGGTTGAAATGGATGAAGTTTTTTCCTGGAAACAAATACAATTCAAGTGGGCAAGCGAAGAGCAGAAAAGCAACGCTTTATCAACAGGCACTTATATCCCAGAAAACAATATCCCTCTTGGTATCGTAAAATGGAAGAGCAAACTATTTATCACTGTGAATCGGCTGAAGTCAGGAGTGGCCTCCACTCTGAATTATGTGGAGATTGGGAAAGATAAATCTCCCTTGTTTATTCCGTACCCATCTTGGGAATCGAACCTCATTTGGAATGGGCTTGAGATTAGCAGCGAGCCACTGGAGAAGCCAATAGTCTCTGCATATAGAGCCGCGGTGGACGCTTGCGATAGGCTTTGGGTCTTGGATGATGGGGTGGATAGTATTTTCGGTAAGTACCTACTCAGGTTTTATTCTATTTCTGTAATCAACGGGCATTATTACTCGATGTAATTAGTACCTACTTAAGACATAATATTTTGCATAGAGTCTAGCATCCGATGAGTCATCATTATTTTCTTTGCAGGGGGTCATAAAACAGTTATCGACAAATCAATTGTGATTTTTGATCTTAACACCGATACATTATTAAAAAGATATTATTTCAAATCGTCAGATGTTTTGGACAATTCTGTTTTTGGAAATATAGTAAGTATAAAGTTGTAAGTTTGTAAAAAATTTATGTAAGTTTTTAGATTATTTTTACTACACAAGCATTTTTTCAGGTGATCGACACTACCCCAGCTACATGTAACGAAGCGTTCGCCTATGTGGCTGACTTTGGAGGCTTTGGGCTGGTGGTCTACAGCCTTAGTGCCAACACTTCCTGGAGGATCAAACACCTCTACATGATGCCGGATCCCTTGGCAGGCACCTTCAAGGTGGGGCCGAAAACGGCACACTGGATGTATGGGGTCCAGGGATTGACATTGAGCAATGTAAAATCTAATGGGTAGGTCTCTAATGGTTCTATTATAACTCAGGATAGTGACAAATCAACACACATTTGAAAGGCGATATAAAGTCATTAAAAGTAAAAAAAACTAGAAACCTATATATTTATATAACCTAGTTTTTTCATCACTTTTCAAAAGTATATTAAATTGTCACAGTTGTCTGATAACCATCTCTAATCACTACAAGCTACAAGCATCTGATTCTAAGCCGTTTATTATTATTAGACTTTATATTTTGTTTTTTTACTAATTTCTAGGTACAGGACATTATATTTCAGTCCTCTAACAAGCACAACACAGTTCCAGGTTTCCACTAAAGTTATTCAAAATCAAACATGGGCGCAAAGTGATGCTGGTTTCGACGATTACAAAGTGTGGTGAACGTATGTCTGTCGGTATGAAAGAGACAGGCATATCTGAATGAGACAGCATGACCGAGACGTATAAAAAGGCGTGTCTGTTGTAACTCGTGCTCTCTTAACAACAACATCTCGAATACTGTACATTAGTAATAACACTAAATAAACCAAATAGTATGGAGTATCCAAACGACTATTATTTACATCTTATCTGAGTGATCGACACGGCAGATCACCACAGTTGGCGCAGCCGAAAAAGGAAGCTGAACGGCCGCAAAATTCTTCCTGGAGGAAGAACCGTAGCCGCAGCTGAAAGAACTACAGTTGGAGCAGCCGAAAAAGGAATCTGAACAGCTATTAAATTCTTCCTGGAGGAAGAACTACAGTTGGAGCAGCCGAAAAAGGAAGCTGATCAGCCATTAAATTCTTCCTGGAGGAAGAACCACAGTAGGCGCAGCTGAAAGAACCATAGTTTGGTTATAATCCCACCGAGCACCGCGGAAGGGATTATTGTCGCATAAAAAATAAAATAATTTGGGGGCAGCTTCACGGACAGTATCGGACATTGAAGGAGCATCAAGGCAAGGAACTGGTGAGGAGATTCAAGGCGCTGAGCTCAAGGAATCAGCAGCCGAGAAACCGGATGAAAAACGGATCCAGGCAGCTTGTACGGGGACCCGACACGGGAAGGCGTGGCGGTGGTGACCGGACGAGAAGGACGACCAGGAATCCGGACGGAGCCAGAAGACGGTCGGACGCGGAAGGGCGGCGATCGGCGGCAGCATCAATCATCAGATTCGTGAGTTGAGTGCTGTTTGTTGTTGTTTTTTCTGATTATTGGTAATCTGTGTGGAAATGGAGGGAGTGGGTTTACCCAGGTTTTGTCACCTTAGGGACGGGCTGGAGACGTTCGTGCTACAGTTTGAGCAGTTGATCCTCGTCAATGATGACAAATTTAAATCCGAGGATAAAAAGAGGGCGGTTCTAATATCCCACCTACACACAGACACGATTAATCTACTGATAGATTTATGTTTTCCAAAAAAAATAACAGAATTATCGGTTGAAAATATATTTTTGTTATTAGGAAACCACATTGGTGTTTCAAAGAATGTGTTTAAGGAACGTGGAAATTTTTTTGCGGCGAAACAAAAAGTTGGGGAATCTATAAATGATTATATAGCTAGGTTACGTTGTCTAACAAGATTCTGCAAATTTGAAAGCAGACTGGAAGAAAACTTAAAAGATATTTTTGTGACTGGTTTATTAGAAGGTCGTATTAAAGAAAAAATGTTTTTAGATGCAGAGAAGCTGACTTTAAAAAGTACATTAGAGTGCGCATCGGGAATGGATTCATTTCATAAAAATATTACGTGTATTAAATCCGAGAGTGTCGGGCTCATTTCTAGAAGTAAGAAAAATTTTAATAGTAGTGCAGGTAGGAATTATTCTACTTCACCGGCGCGGGCGAAAGACAAAAATGTTACAATTCCCAGAAAGAAATCAGTAGAACGTATACAACAGTTGAAGTGCAAATATTGTAATTTAAATAATCATGATTCCAGTAATTGTAGATTAAAAAACGTGACGTGTTTTAATTGCAAAAACAAGGGACATTTTAGTAAAAATTGTCGCGAAAAAAAACGGGAGGAAGTTTCATCTGTGTTTGTGAATTCAAGTGAAATAAATTCAAGGTTAACAAGAAATACCGATCCCATTTATTTATCGTTAAAAGTTAATAACGGTATCATCATAAAAGGATTATTTGACACGGGTGCAGGAATATCGATCCTATCGGATAAAGATTATTGGGAACATTTTAAAGATGTACAATTGAAGCCGAAGAATTTAACCCTGAAGGGTTACAATAATTGTAAGTTACAGTTACTTGGATGTTTAATTTTGTCAATTAATTTCAATGGTATTACTAAAATAATGGAATTTTGTGTTGTAAAGGATGGTTCAACCACTGTGCTAGGTAGAGACTTCGTAAAAGAATTTAACATTGGTTTTACGGGTTTCGAGACGGTTTCTTCACAGTTGAAAAGTGAAATACTCACGCATAATATTCACGACGTAAACAATAATAGTGTCGATACGTTAGTGCGTAAATATCCGGAGGTATTTTCAAGTAAACTAGGTAGATTCAATAAATTTAAAGTTCATTTAAAATTGAAAGAAAATGCAGAACCGAAATTCTGCAATCCGAGAAGTATTCCTTTCGCTTTGAAAGCGAAAGTTGAAACGGAATTGAACCGTTTACAGGAAGAGGGAATTTTAGTTCCGATTAGTTATAGCAAGTTTGCATCTCCTATCGTGCCCGTAGTTAAAAGCGATGGAAGCATTAGAATTTGCGGGGATTATAAATGTACTGTGAATCCACAATTGATTGTTGACAAATATCCCATGCCGAAGATAGAAGTTTTATTATCACAAATTTCGGGCGGAATAATATTTTCAAAAATTGATTTACGTCAAGCTTATTTACAGTTGGAACTAGACGAAGAAAGTATGGAATATACTACGATTTCTACACATTTAGGATTATTTAAATTCACTAGGCTAGTGTTTGGGATTAACAGTGCACCGGCAATATTTTGTAGAACTATAGCTTCATGTCTACAAGGTTTGAAGAAAACAGCGGTTTTCCTGGATGATATTATGGTTACAGGAGAAACGATAGAGGAACATAATGCTAATTTAAATGCAGTTCTTAATAGGTTAAAAGATTGCGGTTTGTGCGTAAATATTCAAAAGTGCAATTTTAACGCTTCATCGGTATGTTTCTTAGGGTTTGAAATCTCGAAGGAAGGGATTAAACCTATGGAAGATAAAACGAACGCAATTAGTAAAGTCGCGCAACCAAAAGATTTATCAGAGCTACGCAGTTTTTTAGGAATGGTAAATTTTTACCGATCTTTTGTGCCAAATATGTCTATGTTATTAGATCCTTTGCACAAATTATTGAAAAAAAATACGAATTTTGATTTTAATCAAGATTGCGTAAAAGTTTTTAATAAAATAAAATTAATTTTATGTGATAATCGAGTGTTAGCACATTACGATCCAAATGTTACTTTGAAGGTAGTTACGGACGCCTCAACGAAAGGTTTGGGTGCAACATTGTTACATGTGTATGAAAATAATTTACAAAGACCTATTTCTTTTGTTTCTCGTAAACTGACAGAAGCGGAAAAGAAATATTCAATTTTAGACCTCGAGGCTTGTGCAATTGTGTTTGCTTTTAAGAAGTTTTTCGAGTACATTTACGGAAGGGAATTCATTCTAGAAATAGATAATGAACCTTTATGTAGAATTTTTGGTGAAAAAAAAGGAATTCCTGTTTTAACTTGTAATAGATTACAACGTTATGGTGTAATTCTCTCATCTTTCAATTATAAAGTTCAATACGTAAAATCAACATTAAATTGTTCGGATTACTTATCTCGCGTACCTGTAGGAGATCCTGTTGAGGAAAATAATAACTTTGATTCAAGAATTTTGTGTTTATTCAAAAATAATAGCGAGATGCCAATAGATGTTGAGGAAGTTAAAGCAGAATCTAATACGGATAAATTATTATTAGAGATAAAAAATTATCTTAGAACAGGGTGGCCAAATAAAGTCAATAAGGATGATTGCAAATGGATTTATTGGATAAAAAGGAACGATTTATCAATAATTGATGATTGTATTTTCTGGAACCATAGGTTAGTAATTCCAATAAGTTTAAGGGATAAGATATTAAGCTTATTGCATAGATCTCATCTAGGGATTGCCAAGATGAAAGGGCTAGCTAGAGGCTATTTTTGGTGGCCAGGGATTGACAGTCAAATTGAATTTTTAGTTAGAGAGTGCGGAATTTGTGCGGAAATTCAACCATCACAACCCAAGAGTGAGTTAACTCCATGGCCGATAACGGAAGAAATTTGGAGTAGGGTTCATATAGATTACGTAGGGCCTATCGGAAATAAATATTTTTTGGTAATCATAGATTCAACCTCAAAATGGTTGGATTGCGTGGAAGTAAATTCACCTAACTCAGATAATACCATTAAAATCTTAAAGAGATTATTCAGTTATTTCGGTAGTGTACAAACCTTAGTTTCTGATAATGGAGCAGCATTCATGTCAGCAGACTTTAAACAGTTTTGCGAGAGAAATGGCATTAAACATTTAACAACACCTATAAATCATCCTCAATCAAATGGATTGGCAGAGAATGCAGTCAAAACGTGTAAAAATTTTTTAAAGAAAATATTGTTAGAAAAAAAATTTCAGTCAGGTTATAATGAGAAGTTAGAATGTTTTCTCATAGATTATAGGAATGCACCACACTGTACAACAGGGTTAGAGCCAGCAGTTGTAATGTTTGGTAGAAGGTTAAGGTCAAATTTGAATAATTTTATACCTAAAGGGGGGAAGGTAAAGGAAAATGTGATTGATAAAGATACCAAAATGAAAATGTCAAAATGTCAGGAAAATCAGAAATTCTATTATAAAAGGAATAACAAAGTATCTACGAATTTTAAGATTAATCAGAAAGTTATGGTTAGGGATTTTAGAGACCAAAACAATGATAAGTGGGTACCAGGGAAAGTACATAAACGTTTGGGAAATAAACTATATTTAATTGAGGTTAAATTGAATGATAAAATCATGTACTGGAAAAGACATTTTGATCAATTATCCAAACTGTGTGTATCATGGGAAAAGAACCCTAGTATTTTAATCCCTGAGTCTGAGACGAGGAGGCTATCGTTCGATGAGTACGATGTCTCCGACTTTGTTTCGGATGACAATCTAACGGGTGACCCTCTTTTTCCTTCCAGCTCCAGTGAACCCGTGGCGTCAACGTCGGGGAACTGGAAGGAGCGCCTTCGACCAAGGACAGAGAAATCAAAATAAGCAGCAGTCAACTCTCCGAATCAACATGGTTATAAATAAAAAAGAAAATGTTGTAAAATAATAATTAAATATGTGTATGTATGTTTTATAATTATTATTATGATAATCATGTTGTGTTACTGTCTGCTGATTTAAGTGTGGAGGGATGTGGTGAACGTATGTCTGTCGGTATGAAAGAGACAGGCATATCTGAATGAGACAGCATGACCGAGACGTATAAAAAGGCGTGTCTGTTGTAACTCGTGCTCTCTTAACAACAACATCTCGAATACTGTACATTAGTAATAACACTAAATAAACCAAATAGTATGGAGTATCCAAACGACTATTATTTACATCTTATCTGAGTGATCGACACGGCAGATCACCACACAAAGTAAATAATATTTACTACGTCATTGTTTTAATTATGTATAAATAAAACAATAGGAGAGAAGATAAATACCCACCGTTTTTTTTTCAGGTCACTGGAAATCGAGGATCAAATTCTCAATCAACAAATTGCGTATTTGATGATAAAACTGGAGTCATTTTTTATACACAGGTAGTCACAATGCAGCACTTACAAACATTGACATAGTATCGTGTATTTAAAAATTATTAGAAATAATATTTATTTATTTACTCTGTTTTATTCCAGCCAAATAGAAATGGAGTAAGTTTCTGGAATACAAACTCTCCCTTGAATTCGTTCACCGACCTTGTAATTGAAAACGAAAGGTCTTTGGAATTTCCCGCTGATTTAAGAGTAATATAATGTTTTTCTACCTACATACTATTTTAATACCTACATTCCGCAATCGTGTCTTGTACTGAATTACTATTACTACAACTGGTGAAATTACATTTCCTCAAATTCTTTGGAGAAATTAAAAATTCAGCTCTTTAAAAATACATCTGTAAAGTAGGTAAGTACTACGGTACTTACTATATTTTTATGTTATTTTATAATAAGTATAAAAACCTACTCGAAAAACATGCATTTTCTCCTTGCATGTTGTTTGGGAAGAAAATAGCACGATTATGACGAATAAACACATTATACATAAGTACCTTCTAGAAAATAAGTGAGTTAGATACCTACGACACTCGCTACGACCTCGCTGTACTTTCGTGGCTACACTACCAAATGGCGAATGTATGGCGAGCGATATGCTGAAATAGACCAAGCCATGATGCGTACATCGTAATGTGTCGCCTACCTTATCCCCGTAAGTAGGTACCTACTAAGTTTATATAAAAACGTTTCTGTCGACTGATCAGAAGTTATATAAGGTTTTATTTCTAAACTTATTCCCCTTTTCAGATGGATACAGATCGCAACGTGTGGGTGATATCAAATCGTCTGCCCAAATATATTTATGGGTCGCACGATAAGAACGAAGACAACATTAGAATTTTTAAATTCGGAGTTGACGACGCCATTCACAATACAGCTAATTAAAAATAAACAATAACATTAATCAGGGTCGTCGGTATTATAACAACTTACCATTTCACTGTATTCTATAGGTAGTAAGCATGATGTATTATGCAAAATACACAAAACATATTTTATGAATACGTCTTTCATTTTTTCCCCACCAAAATGGTAGCAATATAAACATTTTATGTTTTGGCAAATATATTTTTTATTATTTTTCCATGAAAGTAGAGTGTAATTGACATGTGATAATTTTTTTTTAATTATTGACAGAATGACTTTGCAGGTAGCTATATGATAAACCATAGGAGAAACTAACGAAAAAACGAACCACGTGTTTAAAAAGCAATCAATGTTTTGTATCCTCAAAATCCATGACTCACGACCGCAAAGTTAGCCGTGTGCTCACACTCATAAATATATGTATACACGGTGTCCGGAAACTCGTAGTACAAGCGGGAAACTAGTGAATCTACATCACATTTGGAGTCGATTTTGTAGTATAATCATTTTTGATTTGAGCTTTCGTTTTCGAGTACATCGAGTCAGAAGTTGATTTTTTTTTATCAAATTCTTATAAATTATTACTGAAGATCAAACAAAGTACCCAACAAATTAAAACTATTTGAAAGTAAAACAAATAAAGAAACCCGGATTTAAAGCATTATTTTGAAATCACCCTTAATTTAATCCGGTGTAATCATAAAATATTCCTGCTCTGCATGGTTAAAACATTTGTTCTTCTAATATTCATACCTATCTCTGACATATTCGCAAAATATAGCTATCTCTAGTATGTTGGGTTCTACTAACATATGAAGGAAAGAGACGCACGATAGTTTTTAAAAAGTGAACAGTATTCTAAGCAGATGTCCCATTTCTGTTAAGTCGTAAGTAGGTCAGTGCTGATTTATGGGTCGCCGCAGGTGGCCGTATTTATGGGATTGTTTATACATTGTTTACATTGCATTTTGCTTTAAAAAGGTTTCTCGTTAATTTAAACATAAAAGCGAATTGTGATGCCTTCGATGTGTTTGAAAACAGTTGTACGTTTTTAATGTTTTGATTTTGAGACTTATCATCGAAGTCTTTGACGAGGTAAAAATTAACACATTAACTGTGCTTGGAAGTTAACGGTGAACATTTTAAATATTTTTTGTGACGTGTGTGTTTTGAATTGGAGCTCATCGCAACATATTGAGAGTACCTACCTATGCTAATAATAATTCCTATCCGTTGCGTCGACGTCGTCACATCGAATAACGAAAAAATTTTAACCCTTAAATAGCCGAAAAATATTGGTTTTTCGTTTTTTTTTTTTGTGAAAATGCTCAAATCAAAAAACTTTATGTTTATTTGGGTTCCCCGTGCGGTGTAGATTCTCCAGTTTCCTGCTTGTACTACGAGTTTCCGTACACCGTGTATACCACCTCACACTGCTCACGTGTGCTTAAATCGCTTAAATAAACCTCTGACGCATCAATTTTTTGATTTTGTTTACGAACTGAATGACCGCAATATTTTTTGAAGGCTGGCAATATTGAAATTACTTTGTCTATGGTAATGCAAATAGCATTTATTTGACAATTTGACTTGACAGTTCAGTGTTGTTGGCAACGGGGACAGAATTGGTTGATTGGTTTATTTATGATTGGCAGTCTGTGCGCGGTGTTCAGCCTCAGTGTACTAAAATAATATTTGTACCGTAGTAAAAAGATATTTCCTTTCGTTATAATGTCAAACAGCGGTTATATACCACTGTGTAATACCCCTAGCCCACGCGGGAATTTTAGAGGTGGCCGAAACAACACGCCGTTCAGAGGTTTTAGTTCGAATCATCAGCAACAACAGAGATTTGGTGGACCCAGGAATAACTACAGCCCTTACAATCGCGGAAATCAGGGACGTAAAGTGAGTATTTTGTCATACTGCTTGTTTTAGACTTACGTTTAACCGAGTATCAAACTAATTGTTATGATTTGATGCCTAAATATTTTCATTTTACCACCAAAATAATGTCAGTAAAGAGAAGAACCGCTTGGTTCGCCTTTCTACCGCTAGTGTGCAGCAGTAACACTGCTCTTACCGCTGTTGGTACAAAGAACTACATGGTAACGCTCGGTTTGCCGAAATTTACTCCAATCCATATCATTCATATCCCCTATTTGGTTATTTACTAATGGCAACTTGTTTCTTTCAGAGTTTCAATAATGGTCCACGATTTGATAGACCCCAAGACATATCGGCGTACTATCATCCGTCTATGATGCAGGACCCCTGGGCTGGATTAGAAATTGCCATTAAACTACCTACCAACAATTCACCATCTTTAAATAGTTCTTCAACTACAATTATTGAAGAAAGTCTTGATGATTCAAATTCCAGTTTTACAAAGTCAGCAACTACTTTATGAGAATGATTTTTATTTATATTATGACAATCATTTTAATCTACTCTTAAGTATGTCGGTACTTAATCATTTTAGTTTTCTGTATTTTACACTTGTAGTGTTGATATTTTATTAAATTAATTTAATTTAAACATGTTCTCTTGGATTATAACTATTCTATTTAGAGTTATTATTTTTCCCATTTGATGAATGCATCCTTCCATTTTTATTGTCTACAGATTGATTTTAATTTTACATTATCTAAAGTGATTTTTAATAATGTAAGATGTTTTAAAGATTGTGTAAGTAATTAGATAATTAGAAATAAAATATGTGTATGTATAATAAACTTTGTCTTTTTTCAACCGAGTTCCAAACTATGTTAAATGGTAATCTATAAATAATAAATTGACTAATACAGTGGAAACTGCTGAACCCCTGGTGTACTAAATATTTCTGTAAATTTAGTGATAAATTAAGTAAAGATCAATAAAATTAAGAAGCATTTTAAAAATATTAGTTAGAATGTGTATAATAAAAAATGGAATTAACCGGGATTTATATTTTATCAACTTTACTGATATTGTGTTTTAAATTTTACACAACTGATAAACAACAATGAATGTATCGATTGTTTATCAGTTGTGAAAAATGTAAAACACATTTATTTACAACTTCAAACACCCAGTACTAACTCATTACAAGGTACATTATCAGTATGCACATAAAGGTGAAGCAATAAAGAAATGCATATAAATAAGAAGAATAATTTCACAAAAACGAAACAGCTGTCACACTTGTTCACTCAAGCGATAGCGTATTAAAAGAAACACCTTGAGGGATAGAAATTTCCAGTTTTACATTAGGCCATGCGCATTCTGAAAATCGTTCCTCTGAATATTAAGAGTATTCTTAAAATATATTTGGAAACTTCACACTGTCAGATAGTGTCATTTTTGATATTGTTGAATAAAACACTTTTAACACATTATGCTTTTTTATATTGAGATGAATTATTGGTTCGCGCCTGCACATAAGATATACTAATCTGTATAAATTGTTTTTTCGAGAACAACGTAAAAACACACAATTTTTTCAGAAAACTAACAAGTGAAAAATACATTTACCAAAACTCGCGCTTGTATTTGTATACAAAAAATTATTACCCAACGAAAACATATTTGTGAAAAGAGTGCATCTCAAAATTCTAACAGTATAATGCGTGAGCTTAATGGAGACAGAAGACTGTTCAATTAAATCAACGCCCGGGGAGATTGAATGATTTATAAAAAGGTGGTGGAGTTATTAATGTGCACGGTCTTGATATTCAGGGTGAAGATTGACATAAGTCCGTATTACATGTTTCCTGATACCTTATACATTTTTCTACTAGTGATTTATATTTTTTCCAATGAAAAGTTTTATGAGAGGTTTCCTCCCATCAATATTATCTGTCACCAGAGGCAGCTCTAGGGGTCCAGAAGTAAAAGGTCATTAGAAAAAAAACAATGAACATGTAATGTTTATACACTTTGCTAATGCATAGTGAATATCGTAAAAATGCCAAAGTATGTAATTAATTATAATACAACACATAAATACTTGTCACACCTATACATAACCACGTAAACACCTCAGCACAGGTTTTCCTAGTGAGGTGTTCACGAAACATACAATATTACTCACATACAGTATCACCTTCTCAAACCTACCTTATACACAACATATTATAGTTATAAGTTTGAAATGTATCATATACAAATATAAATAATTATGTGAAACTGTAAATTATATATAGAAATAAATAAATAAATAAATTTGCCTGTACTCACCTATTCTAAAGCTGGTAGTTCAATATTGTTTAATTTAAAATTATTTACACATTAGTTTTTTTTTCTTTTGAAAGATCTTTTCCTATTACCTATTTTCTAGTTTATAAGTATACTTAAAAAGTAAACAATGAAAACAAAAGTACCTATACATTCAATTTATTGCACCCGCAAATCCTCTGACAAAAATTATAACTTTTTGTTTTAAAATATCAATTTTAACCTCTTTATTTTTCTCTCTGGTAACATAAACTAATTGTCACTTTATTTGAAAACGTTCGTTACGATTCAATGAATTGTTTGCGATTTCTTTCAATACGAAATCCACAGAATTTGGCATTTTAAATTATTCTGTGCAAATTATGTCAACAATGATAAACACAATTTCGCAAACTAATATTCAAGTTCAAGATGGCTATCGTTTATCACACAAAAAACTTTCGATTGACTTTTTTTGACATCTCCCCCTCCAATAACCTTTTCGTAGATAAGTTAATCTCACCACGGTCATGTCCGAAAACCCCTTTAAAATAAATTTTGTATGATACTAAGCATAGTTCAGACATGATAGTATTTACCTCAGTATGTATAGCAAAGAGAAAGAATGGAGATAATTTGTGACTAAAGTGACCCACGGTAGGTATATACAATAGTTTCTCATTTGGACGCTAGATGGCACTGGAACCCGCTATTACCGTACTAATCTCTGCACAACTAAATTAATAATAGGGTAGTTTGTTAAATCCTTTTTTATATGAATACAATTTCAGTATATTTTTGTGAGGTCATTGACCAAATGACCCTCATA
The DNA here is from genome assembly GCA_026573805.1 of Hesperophylax magnus. Classification (NCBI taxonomy): domain Eukaryota; kingdom Metazoa; phylum Arthropoda; class Insecta; order Trichoptera; family Limnephilidae; genus Hesperophylax; species Hesperophylax magnus. The sequence continues at coordinate 3,626,284 of JAIUSX010000002.1, forward strand.
GAAGAGCCGCCACTGTCTAAAATTTAGCAATCGTTCAACGCCACCTGGAGTTTTTTCAGTGTTTAAAAATTGTGAATTATTCAACGTATATAGCGCTTCTTTACTAAAATTGTAAACAGTATTTTTTCTAATGTGGATGTTGTTTCTCCTTCAAAATATATAAATATTTGATTAATTTAAATAGTTTTTTATGTCTTCTCTTCACGTAATATCTTCGAGATGCTGGTAACTAATACATCATAAGTCTCACTTGCTGAATAGAGAACGTTGTAGTCCAAATTATATTTTTTTGTAATTTTAAGTTAATTGCTCTAACTTCTTCCAGAATGGGCAGAATGAAATGTGGTTGAATTAACAATTTAAACACAAAATTTATTATCGTATTAAACGGGCGATGCCCGAGGAAGACATGGCATGAACACAGAATTTTAAACAATGAGATTGACTGTACTGAACTTCTGTCCCTTATTAACTTTAACATACCTTTGAGACGTACACGACATACAGTGCTATTCCACACGCTAAATTATAAAACAAATGCAGCATCTAATTCGACAATTAACCGAGCTCTTCATACTCTAAATAATATTTGTCTTAACTCTAACATTGACATTTTTTCGGATTCACTGCCCAAATTCAAACGTGGCATCATGTCAATAATTTAAAGAATTCAATGCGCATACATACAGACACACACACACAAACACTCACACATACATTACACACGTCACACACACACCTATATACTACACAAACTGTGATGAAAGGCTTAAATCACAGTGAAAAACAGATAAACCATAGCTGCTAAAAATATACAAATTATTAATGAAAACCGTCATTCTAGCGACATCTGTTGAGGTTAAAATTGATTCAGTTTGTTTTTCAGTAGGCCCCTGTAATAGTTGGAATTATGTTGAGATTCTATAGTATAAACACAGAGGTCATTAAAATCGTCTAGGAACGACTAGGAACCCCCTTTTGAGGCTTCAAAATAAACATTGAATTTTGTCAACCAATAGATCTGAACAAAGAGCTATAAAATTTTGAGTAACCAATCAGTGAACGAAGAGGCGTACATCAAATGCAGACAAAGGAATGAACTGTGGATCAGGCAATAAAAAAAGATAATTAACGACATTTCGATTCTCACAGAAATTGGAGGTGAACGCACTTTAGGGTCAACATCGACTTTCAAGGTGACAAACTCCTGGGAATGTTTACAATAACTGAGACATTTATGGGGTATCGAACCATTGAAATCGGGTGCTTGGAAGTTTTACAGGTTGTAAAGCGCACACACAAAAATGCAATGAAAAAAATTATAAACGTGATAGTATAAAAAAAGGACGGGAAAAGCAAAGGAAAGTTACTGGCGGAATTTCAACTGTAGTGCAATTATTTATGATAGAAGGAGGGTGTCATGTTCGATAAAAATCGTACTAAAGAGAGGAGTGAGTGTTGGAAACAATGGAAATTAATCGTTATCAATTTAAGATGAAACGGACATATTGGTAAATCAATCTTGAATGAAAATCTCGCAAAAAAAATAGACATTTTAGAAAAGTGCGGCGACCGGATGGAAGGATAATATAGAGATTTTGGACTGCTACGAAGGTCCTAGGGACGTGAAAATCGAGTATCAGAAGAAGACAGAAAAACTAAAACATATAGCGATAGATTAGATTCAGGAAAAGTAGACATTTTACATAATTATTAGGTTAGATATATATTGGAGTTACCCAATATTACGGAGGGATCGAAACAAGATAAAAGGTTGGCGGTCTCATGTATATTTTGAAGGGTAAACAATCGAAATCCGAACATGGTTTTTATTTACGTTAAGGTAATAAATGATTAGAAAAGCGATTAACTTTAACGTTGGGCTTATGAAGTATTTAGATTAGGAAAAGAGATTAAAACTAATGGCTCTAAAATTAAACTAAATTTACGGCCGTAGTACATAAAATCTGAGACGTAAACATATGTCCAGACGTATAATTTATGTGAAATCTTGTAAGTGAGGGATGGAGAATGGGCGGAGATTGGGTAAAACAATAAAAATGACAGATATCCCAGAGTCTAATTAGGTATATCTCCCGTAGAAGTGTGGAAAACTATATATTAATTAATAATAAATGAAGTATGAAATTTTCCTGGAGACCACACACATCGGGAAAAGTGAAGAAAAGATAAAAGGAAGGGTAAAGAACGGAGATAGGAAATGATCCATGTGGAGAAAAGCGATACAATTCGAATTTATCCGTGAAATTAATAAATACGACTTGGAAAATGAGTAATTATAAGAGTTATGAGAAATGACATAAGAATCAAGAAGAAATTGTGCAAGAAAACGTCGCGGATAAATATAAAATTCAAAGATAAAGGAAAAACTCAAATCTGCGACAGGGAGATAGAGAGTACGGGTGGAAATGGAAAAGCTCATATAAGTAACAATAAAATTAAGTAGAATTTAAACAAATCGAAATTCAAAAATGCGTAGTAAAGATTTCGACATGGATTTAAACAATTTTCGCACGAGATGCATAAAATTGAGATCTATATATATGTTACTGAGGACGGACCTATCGCGAATTGAGAAAAAAAGGGAACGCAAAATCATGATATTTTAACTACATTTTGTATGAACCATAGAACAAAGGAAGCTTGGGCAATGAACGCAGACTTACCCGATTCGGACCCTATCAAGTTAGCGACGTGAGATAAAAACTGGCCGCCGCCCAAAGCTGGACGACGAAAGATCGTATGAATGTATAAACAATATTAGTGAGAGAGATATTCAAGTTTACGAGTTGATAGGAAATAGAATTAAGCATCAAGAGAAATTCAGATACGTCTTTTGGGACCTGAGAGGGATATAAAAGATGGAACACATCAGTCAGGAGGCAGTCGCGCCGGGAATTCGAAAAGTTGTTACGTGGCAGTACTACGTCTTTGGTAGGATTAACAGTGAAAAATCTTTAAGTGTTAAATTTTAAATAAGCCCTGGACTTAGGAAAATTTTGTGGAAAATACAAGTGCTAGAGTCAGTGAAATTTAATTTGGTTAAACAGTGAAAATAAATATAATTTAAACTCAGTGCTTAAAAGTGTTAAGTGAAGTGCAGAAAGTGATTACGGAATTAAAAGTGAATTATTAAAAATTTAAAAATAATTATTTCATTCAAAGTGAAAACATTCGAATTAAATTTAAGAGTTTGTTATCGTTAAATTAAAGTGGATGTGCTCGTGAATTGATATTTAAAAATAGATTATAATTTTGTTTAAAATTATTAATAGTAAATACTTCATCTTAGGTTAAAAGAAACACAAAAACAAAAAAAAGGATTCGATAATAATAAACGTTTAAACCTTTGTTCTAAAATTAACAGTTAGAAAAAAAAATTAATTTATTAAGAGTCGAGTTTAATTAAAAGTTTGCACAATTCGGAATAAATTTTCTTATCAATTTATATAAAAGGAAATTTAGAATTAATAAATTGTTCAATTAAAATCCATCGTGCGTATAGCGACAGTGTTAAAAGTGTTTGTCGTTTTAACCGGAATTTTAATCATCAGTCTATCATTTCGAAAAAGAATTTGAAACAGCTATCATTCAAAAGCCTAAACTAGAAAGGTGTTATTAAATCAACGGGTTTTCTGAATTAGGATTTCGTTCGGAAGAAAAATTAAATATCAGCTAATTTATATGATTCAAGCGAGAATAAAATATTAAATAGGAATAAATAGTCGAAAAGATTTATTTTGAAATTAGTTGAAAAATACAATTAATTAGGTAGGATTTCTTCATCAAGGTTGTTGTGTACACCCGACCGGAAATACCTTGACGGGGGGTAAGTTTTCTTTTTATAAATAATTTTCAGGACCTAGGAGTGAGGAGATACAGCTGATTATGGTATATCAATTAAATTATTAAAAACAACAAAACAAAGCATTACACATTAATATATGTATATTATGTATTTATTTATATAAAATAAAGTAATATATTGTATATAAAGAATAAATATATGAGTAATGTATTTATATATATATATTTTACTTATTAATCGAAGCATCGAAATGGTAGCGATTTTTAATACCTACCCGAGGACATATCTATATTATTGAAAAAGAATATATGTATATTATGTATTTATTTATATAAAATAAAGTAATACATTGTATATAAAGAATAAATATATGAGTAATGTATTTATATATATGTATTTTACTTATTAATCGAAGCATCGAAATGGTAGCGATTTTTAATACCTACCCGAGGACATATCTATATTATTGAAAAAGAAAATATGTATTTATTAATATTCCAGGCTATGTAGAATCATATATTTTATATTTATTTATTAATATATGTACTCTTTTTTTAACATATTTTGACAATCGAGATATGTGTACTTATATATATATATATATATATATATATATTTATATTTAATTTTCACCTAACTTCTAGTAAATTTACTAAATTCGGAAAATGAAAAATAGTTTAACTGCAAAAGGAATTAAAAATATTCTAATTAATTATGCACAATAAAAGGTAACATAACTGAATTATAGGGAGAGGTAGAAATATTCCTTAAATAAACAATCTCGCATCTAGGTTAGTGTGTCAAAGAAGGTGTTTATATTATTCGATTTGTTTACAAATAGAGACACCAAAGATCTGGGTCAACCGCATGGTTTGAAAACGACCTTGGCCGTAACTAGATAATTTATCAGGGTTATAAGGATAACCATCAGGATGTCATTGTGCAATGTGCAGCGATATGGGTCATTTACAAATACCTATCATTCACAATCTACAATTGAAAAATCATGGGTTAGCAAGATTTATATCGAATATTACATGAAACATTTGAATACCATTGATTAGATGGTCGCATAGATTTTATTAGTTACCTGAAACAGCTAGAAGCTGCGTGCTTACAATTACCTACCATTCACAATCTACAATTGAAAAATCACGGGTTAGTAAGATTTATATAGAAATATTATACGAAACATTTGAACATTATTGATGGAGTGTTCGCATAGATCCCATCAGTTGCCAGAGACAGTTGAGAGTCGTGTACCCTCTTATGTGGCAATCAATTACTTGAAACAATTGAGAAATCACGGGATAGGATGAACAAAAATTAATGTTGAACCCTGGAGGTAAAATTTAAAACAAATACAGTTCATCAAACAGGAGGCAGTGGTCGCTCCTACAACAAGACCATTGACCAAACCAAATAGAGATGACGATTCTCTTAAATAAAAACGTCAAAACCAAACAAAAAGCCTGGAGTTCGATAGCTCTCCAAAACAAACTATCAAATAATTTCTTATTCTACTAGTATTTATTAGTATAACCTTATTCTTACGTATATATTCGGTTACCAATCCTAGAGTTTCGCAGAACTCTTCGTGCGAGATCCGAGCTCGGAATGCGAGGTAGATAGCCTCGTATTGCGAGTTATAAACCTTTCCCAAACTGTATGTATACATATATTTATTCGTATGTACTGTTTACTGGAGAATGCGGACCTGCATACAGCTTGCATTTAGGTCGGTAGACCACTCTCGCATTCTCTTTTAAACGTGGAATGAGGATTCACGACCCGTAAGTCCACACCAACCGTGAGTATATGATTGTATATAGGACGAAACCGGTTCGCCCTAAGTAAATAGTAGACCTTGGAGGAGATGGAATTTGGAGGTATCGGGACCCGAGGGGAAACTTGAAGGCAGTACATGATGACGTGGAAGGTTCTTTGGGACGCGATAACTTAGGTATCAATCAAAGGACCGTGTCAAAGGATTGTGCAAATTTCTTGTTGACTCACGATCATCTCGTTTACTTGCAGGAGGATTTGGAGCCAAATTTTTGCTAGCAAAGGGTTATTCTGAGTTCGTCAAATATACAATTAACTAATAACATTAACCTACTAAATCAATTTTACATGTACCTTATAGCAGCAGAATCAAGAAGGAGTGGCGCCAACCAGACACAATAATTAATCATTGCCAAATTTACTAACAATTAACCATTTGAGTTATATTTAATTACCTGTCCAAATAAACATGTATAATATCTTTTATCAGCGTTTAACTACAACTTTGTTAGGGTGCAGGGAATCAGAATAGTTACAATAGGAAAGTTAGCTCATCCAGAGAATTCATTTAAGTCTAGGTTTGCAATGGAAAGACCAATTAAAATTGTAAAACTCAACACCTCGATCAGAACCGAGAGGGTTACCACAAAATGAAAGTAATTAAAATCCTATATCATAAATCAAAAAAATTACACAACGTTTGATGGAATTTAATTACAATATAAATACGGGTATATTTGCGTTCAAGATCGTAAATAACGTATTAATTAGTTAAGTACATATGTCTATAAAGATATATAGTACAAGAGAGCTTTAAGCAGCTTTCTGTAGATATCAAAGAAAAGGGTCCAATTTTCATGGAGGCTTATGTGTTGTAGGGGAGGAATTTTCCATCCCTGCGAACACATATGCAAAGCCTTAGAAAAAAAAAAGAAGTATCGATCATAGCCAAGAAAGAAGAAAATTTTATATTGTTATAAACATATAAAAATAAAAATTAATGTTGAACCATGAAAACATTACAACTGCATAGCCGTGTCCAGGAGGTTCAGGTTTTATAAGATTGGAAAAAAAAAGGTTTTATTGGTCAACCTATTGCAAAAACGGAGAAAATAATAATAATAAATAGGACGTAATTAATTAAAGAATTAACAAAAAAAAAAAAATCAGAAAAGTGCGACATTACATAAATACACAGTGAAATAAAAAAAAATAATAATAGATTAACGTAAATAAACAATAAATCCAAAAAGAATGTGTTAACGAATAAACTTATAACACAAAAAGTGTCCTTATAATTAAAAATGTGTTCATTCAAATGACCGTGAACTTAAGAGTCAATAAAAAATTCCTTTCATACGATAATGTAAACAAAAACAAAGGATATGTAGGTTAATGATGTCATTCAGTCAAAAGGAATGCGTTCTGTAAACAAAAACATTGTTTATGTTTTGGGTTCACCGAACAGATCGGAATGTTGATATGAAGCAAGTTTAATAAACAGACAAGCCCGAAAAAGATCGAACTTATTGTGAAAACAAAGAACATCGAAAAAATTGATAAGATAAACATCGGGCGTAAAAACATCTATATATCTTAAAAGTCGGAAACATCGTTAAGTAATACGTATCACTCCGAGGAACAAAAAATTAAATAACAAACGTCGAGATTAAATAAACAATGACACAAAAACGAGATAGCTGGAACAAATATAACATAAACATTGCATTCGGATATCGTGGAGTATTAACGTAAACAATTATTGTTTATCTTATATTCAAAAATACAGACCAGCGGCGGGCCGTGGTACTTAACAAATTATTCACAAAGTCAGGAAAAGATATTATTATTTTTATCACTAGACATTCGACAGATTTATTAGAAGAATAGAAAGGTTTAGAGAAATTAAATTGATTAATGTATTACAACACCCAATGTACCTTACTAGATATCATTGGTTTTACAAAAATAATGATTACTTAAAATATAAAATTGATTGATAGCAATTGATTAACAAAAAAAAAATATTTTTTTTTTGATTAACATTAATATCATTATAAAACAAAAGAAAAAACAATTATTATGACATGTTGGGGTGTTATCTATTATGACCATCTGTAACATAATAAATAACGGAAATATTACACCCATATCGTGTGATAGGTAGATCTATGAAAACAATAATATCAAAATAGAAAAGTGTAATTGTATTAAATCATAGTTAATCATTAGGACCACGTGTTAAATTCAAATGATCGCTCTACGTGCCGCCAATGCACGAGTAGATAGATTTAGTCAGGATCACAAATCTCGATAATCGACAGAGTCATTAATGAGGGTGAAACATTTGATGTTTTGTTTTGTGAGGTAAGATTAATCTTACATAATATAATTTACCATATAAACGGGTAAGTTGAAATAACGTAAGATTTACTCATGATAAGTTTGTTGACATTCAGGTTAGGTTGTTGACTATTGAGGCATATTTTAAGACACAGAGAACCCAGTCAATGGATTCGATAAGGAATTCAAGTATGGGCCAAACAAATAAACGTTGTTTTGAAAAGACAAAATGTTAGTTGAGAATTCGACCTTCAATCTCAAAGAAAAAAATACAATTCAGAGTTGGCTCGAAATTTTAATGTCGTTGACGAATGTTTATGATGGGATATATATATGTGTATATATATACCTATTTCGAGGAAACATCGTGATAGGTATATGAAAAAAAATCATGTTAGGTATTTCAAAATCATAATAGAATTTACAAATTTTGCAAATTGAATATAGATTTGAACTCAACAATAAATAAATATGGCAGAGAAAAGAAAACTCGATGACGCGAAGGTAAGCACCGAAACAGTTCCTTTAGTTGATGAACTGAGAGAAATATTCAAACGATCGCGAAAAAGTTCGTTACAAGTTGAGAATCTTAAGGCACCTGAAAATATGAGTCAATCAGAGGGGGAGACTGGAACATATTCGGATATCAAACAAGACGAGGGTATACAAGAGAGTGATGTGAAAATCATAAACGAACTTGAAATTTTACAGGAACAGCCAGGTGATAAAATACAAGAAAAAAATCTAGAAAAACAAAAAAAAAATAAGAAAAACGAGAAAAATTTGAAAAAAAAAATATAGAATAAGAAAGGCAACATATATATAAATAATTAAGAACATTAAAATAGGAATATTGAGGTTGTCGCTTAGTAAGAAAAAAAATAGATACATAAGTGGGTAACACTCGGAAAATCTAAGAAATGGTGGGAAAACGTGGAATGGGGAGGCAAACAGAAGCTTTAGTGACGGCAATCGAGGAAAATGCTACAGCTGGGACGTCAACAGTGAACATCGGAGATATTACTACAATAATTCAAGCAGCTTTAGCACCGCTTGTTGATAAAATGCAGGAACTTGAGAAACAATTAGGAAGACCAACAACAGTGGCGGTGACAGGAGAGGATAGTGCGCCGAAAAACGTTCTCCAAGTAGTGGAAATGCTACCGCAGCAGGAACGACCTTCATTTTCCGGTGGAAACCAAAACCCCATAAGTTTCTTAGAAGATTTAAAAGAATACACTAGAAAAGTTAAACGTACAGATCCATTAATTGTCGTACGGGAAAATTTGAAGGGAGAAGCAAAAACGTGGGCCAAGTTATACAACAAGCGATGGGAAACAATGTTGGATTTCGAAAGAGATTTTTTAGCTACCTATTGGGGAGATATAAAGAAGAATGAGGTTCGCCGTCGTCTTGCGGAAGGGGTATATGATTCCAAGAGAGATATATCCATGCTCACTCATTTCGCAAATTATTGGGATTTAGCGAAAGCATTAAAAATTACCGAGACACCGTTGGGCGTAGTTGACGAGATTATGAGACATTACCCTAAAGATGTTCAATCGCTATGGTTTTCAGGGCAGTCAGGAGATGAGATTGTCGCTGCTGAGTTTCTTCGAAAACTAGATACAATGGTTTGCACACCGGAAGAACGGAACACAAAGAAAAGGAGTGGGGAGGAGATCAACAAGAAGGACAAATACCGTGACCGTTATCACGCTATAAAGAAGAGAATTCACGCAATAGAGAGTGTGGAAGGAGGCGCTAGCTGCAGTAAGTGTGCAGAAGCTACGACATCTTCACAGGGAGGTTCTACAAAAACTACAAGCGGCAAGGAGTTAGTAATCGCAAACAATTCGGGAAACGGCCGAGGGTTGATTCATTAGCCCTCATGAATACGACTCACACAGGGAGAGGGACGCCGGCACCAAAACACAACACTGCATTGAAGATTATGATGAAATGGGGGTGGAATCCAATGAAAGGATTGGGAAGAAATGAACAAGGGATGACTGTTCCAATAAAAGCAGAAAGGAATGTGAGAAGACGAAAGGATGGAGCGGAAGAAACGAGAACGGAAGCGGAAATAGATGTGGAAGTATGTGTCAATTCTTTACAACAAATAACGGATGAATGGAATCAATTGAAAGTGAACGAAGAGAAAACAAGAAGGGAAATTAGTGGGTTCAACAACATTTTCGAAGACAGAGATTATGAGGAAGTAGAAAAGGGTAGCACTTTACCGTTATTACCGGAAGCCAAAGCACAGATAGATAACACGGAAGTTCATTGTCTAATAGATACCGGGAGTCAAATCACGTGCGTTTCTCAAGAATTTTATGAAAGTTATTTAAATGACCAAACACTTTATCCTATTATGCCTGTAACCACTATACAAATTAAAGTAGCGATAGGACATAAAAGTCAGAGAATATCTAGGTTGGTTTTAGTACCATTGCGATTTGGAGATGTTATAATAAATACGCCGTGTTTAATAATACCAAAGTTAATTAGGCCAATTATATTGGGTATCAACTGGTTAGACGAATATACAGCTGAATTTAAATGTGGAGAAAACAGAAAGTTAAAAATAAAAACAGGAAATGGGAAGAAGGAAATAGAGTTAGTAAATTCAACCGTAATTCATAGGAAACCTAAACACGAGATTAGAAATCAAAATTGCACAAGTGGAAAAATAATTAATATTGAAGTAAACCCTGAAATAAATAATACGGCGTGCCTCGAGAGTAGAATAACGACCTTTGTGTCCGAGTTAAATTTAGATTCAAAAGGAAAAGAAGGGTTAGAAAAGATTTTAATTAAACATAAGAATGTATTTATAGACAAACCGGGCCTAACTACTTTGTACACTCACGAAATAAGAATGACGGACGAGACGCCTTTCGTTAAGCGATCCTACCCAGTACCTTTTGCTTACAGGGATAAGATTGATGAAAAGATTAGAGAATTGGAGTCATTAGGAATCATCAGTAGAGAGGCCACGCAGTTTTCTAGTCCTCTAACATTTACCTTGAAAAAAGATGGGACGGTTAGGATACTCTTAGATGCTAGATTCTTAAACACCAGAATGCAGGCGGAAGTAGAAAAACCACCATTAACTTCAGAAATTATACAGCGTTTTCATGGTGTAAAATTCATAACCACAATAGATCTAAATTCAGCTTACTTTCAAATACCTATCAGTCCAGAAAGTCGCAAGTATACTGGGTTTGTATACAATGGAAAATCTTACGTATACAAGGTATTACCGCAGGGGTTAAAAACATCAGTAGGGAGTTTTTCAAGAGGAATGGACAAAATTCTAGGACCAGGGGTGAGGGAATTCTGCGCTAATTACTTAGATGATTTAATAATATATACGTGTGGTAGTCAAGAAGATCATTTTGAACATGTAAACGCGGTACTTGAGAGGTTAAAGGAAGCAAACATGACTTGTAAACTTGAAAAATGTCAATTTTTATTCACAGAAGTACGTATGTTAGGACATATTATAACGCCTTTGGGAGTTCAAATGGATCCGGAAAAGATTGATGCTATAAAAAATTTTCCGGTACCCAAGAAAATAAAACAAGTTAGAGCTTTTCTAGGACTTTGTAATTATTACCGTAGATTCGCGAATAAATATGGGGAAACAACACGGGTTTTGTGCGATTTACTTCAGAAAAATAGAACCTGGCGATGGGGTGACTCAGAACAGCGCGCATTCGAGAGGGTGAAAACATTATTTTTAGAGACAGTTATTTTACATCATCATGACCCAAATAGTACTTATTATTTACAGACAGATAGTTCGGGGTTCGCCATAGGAGGAGAATTATATCAGTTGGATGAGGAAGGAAATCACCACGTTATTGGATTTATTAGCAAAGCTTTAAGAGGACCGGAGTTGAAATGGACCACGTCAGAACAAGAGTTATGGGCGATAATATATGCTTTACACAAATTTGAGACATACTTAAGAGGAGTACACTTAATAATTAGGACGGATCATCAAGCATTGACATTTTTAAAGAGCTGGAAGATGTACAGTGGCCGACTAACACGGTGGATTTTATATTTAAATCAATTTAACTTCACTGTAGAGTACGTCAAAGGGAAGGAAAATATAGGGCCTGATATTTTATCTCGTTATTCTTGTGATGCAAAAAATGTACAGGAGGAGAAAAACACGTGCCCAGAGATAGCAGCTTTTGCAGTGAAAGGTAGACAACAGATTCGAAAACACTTAGAAAATATAACTGAACTACAAAAACAAGACACATTTTTGGGAGAAATTTTCGGATATTTGCGCAAAGGAAAATTCGGGCCGCCGACAAAAGATGTTAATAGGTATTTGAAAAACTACAAAAAAATAGGCAAGACTTTATATTACACAACAGGACTAAACAAAACGGTGTTAGCAGTACCACAAGAATTGACTGAAGAACTAATAAAAATGATACATTTAGAAATCGGACACGGAGGAGTTTTTAAAACAGGGACAGCTTTGGGAGATAGGTATTATTGGCCAGGCATGCACCGAGAGATAAAACGCATAGTGAGAGGGTGTCACCTTTGTCAGCTGGCGAAGCGCGAAATTCGACCAACTGTAGGGCCGAGTAAATCCATAATTACCAAAGAAGTAGGACAATTAGCTATGGCAGATTTATACGGACCTTTACCGAGAGGAATAGGAGGGGTTAGATTCATTTTCGTGATACAAGATTCATTCAGTAGATTTGTAAAATTATATAAATTGAGGATAGCAAGTACTAAGACCGTGTTAAATTGTGTAGAGGATTTTAATAAAACAATACAAATAGATGCTTTGTTAACGGACAACGGATCTCAATTTACATCGAAGAAATGGGAAAGCAGCTTAAATAGGATGGGCATACGAATCGTACATACTTCAATACGAAATCCCGGACCGAACATAACAGAGCGCGTGAATAAAGAACTAGGTAGAATTTTCCGTATTTATTGTCACGAAAAACATACCAAGTGGGCGGCTTTCCTTAAAGAAATAGAACAAACCTACAATAATTCGATACACTGTTCAACAGGATTCTCACCTAATGAAATAGCTTTTGGGAAATCACCAACTTATAGTTTAGACAGGTATACTCAAGGCTGCGGAAAATCTACGAAAACAATAGATGAAATAAGATTAGCAGCACGGAAAAATTTAGAGAAAAGCGCTGCAAATCGACAGAAATACTATAATCTCAACAAAAGATTAATAACTTATGAGATTGGGACCCTGGTCAAGTTGAAAAAATTTACACAATCAAACCTACTCAAAAAAGAAATAAAAAAATTCAATCTGCTTTACGATGGACCTTATGTAATTGGGTCAGAAGTTTATAGTAACACGTATACGCTAATTGATCCGGTAACTCGGGAAATAAAAGGAGATTATAGCGCAATTCATTTAGCGAAATATTATACATGTAATAAGGAACAAAAACCAAGTTTAGAGATAGTGGAAATCAACGAATAAAATGCGAAATTTACAAATATTTGAAACCTTAAATAAATAAACGATTGAGAAAAATTTAAAATCTGTTAGGATACGATATAATTTAAGGAGAAAGAAAATTACTAAAATATTAGACTATCAGTTTGTTTGCGAGGGGCGGGTCGTCCTTAAGTCTTTAAGGTTGAGTGAACAAATCTCTTAATAAGCGACAATCATATTCTAATTTACTAATAGAGTAAGAGAAAATTTTTTCGATAATATTGATTTTCTAGTTTAGAAAAAAAATTGTGTGTTAGTGTGTAGGAAAATTTTGTTAGATAAGTAAGAACACAGAAGGAAAGCGTATGGGAGTTATATACCCACAAAAGGAACAAAAAAAAAATACATATATTATAAATAGGATAGGGTACGTTTTATAAAACAAGATTTTAAATTGACAATGCATAGAGTTAGATTTTTTTTTTTTTTTTTTTTTTTTTTAAACTTGAAATAAGGCTATCTATAGATTTAGAGTAGACATTAGGTAAAGATAAAAAGGGAACATTAGAATTACGATATGGTTAGGTTAAATTTTCAAAAAAAAAAAAAATTTAAAAGGAAACAGGAACGATGAGAAAATTGGAGTTTAGTTAAGAACATTTATGAAATTTAAAAATTAGGGTGGGTAACACCTAGGCTAGAACAACTTGTTTGAATGATCTATGAAAAGACAATTAGAAATTACACAAAAAAAAAAAAAAAATTTGCGAATAAGAAAAAAAAAATGCTGGAAAAGTTTAAATGAAACATGTATACCACTGATTTTTGGATTGGGTGAGGTCGTGCAAAGATACATATTTCACAAAAATTATCATACTTACAAAACAAAAACAAAACGAAAAATTATTTGCACACCAAGAGACCATCCACTTTTCAGTTGGTCAATAGACCGCGAGATTGCAAACAATCTTTATCTGAATCATTGTAAGGGAGGTCTTAGTCCAACTAGGTTGAGGGCCACCTAAACACGCGAGTCGAGGGGCGTGTTCTAGCAAAAAAGAGATTAATTTTGAGTTTATCAAAATTAGAGAAATTCCATAAAATAAAATCTACGCGAAAAGAAAATAGAAAATACAATGAGATTCAGAGTCAAGGTTGTTAACAATCCAAACAAAATGGAGAAAGAGATAGGGAATAACAAAATGAGGGGGGGGAGAAAGGAAATAACAGGAAGTGATGTAGGAAAAGGAATAACAGAATGAAGAGAGAGAAAGGGAATAACAGAATGAGGGGGGGGAGAAAGGAAATAACAGGAAGTGATGTAGGAAAAGGAATAACAGAATGAAGAGAGAGGGAATAACAGAATGAAGAAAGAGATAGGGAATAACAGAGTGAGGGGGGGGGAGAAAGGAAATAACAGGAAGTGATGTAGGAAAAGGAATAACAGAATGAAGAGAGAGAAAAGGAATAACAGAATGAAGAAAGAGATAGGGAATAACAGAATGAGGGGGGGGGAGAAAGGAAATAACAGGAAGTGATGTAGGAAAAGGAATAACAGAACGGGGGGGGGAGGATAGCTAGACTACATTTGAACACAATTTCGATGTCTAAAGTAGTATACAACGTTAGCCACAGCAAATTGAGTTCAGAGGGGGGGAACTGTGATGAAAGGCTTAAATCACAGTGAAAAACAGATAAACCATAGCTGCTAAAAATATACAAATTATTAATGAAAACCGTCATTCTAGCGACATCTGTTGAGGTTAAAATTGATTCAGTTTGTTTTTCAGTAGGCCCCTGTAATAGTTGGAATTATGTTGAGATTCTATAGTATAAACACAGAGGTCATTAAAATCGTCTAGGAACGACTAGGAACCCCCTTTTGAGGCTTCAAAATAAACATTGAATTTTGTCAACCAATAGATCTGAACAAAGAGCTATAAAATTTTGAGTAACCAATCAGTGAACGAAGAGGCGTACATCAAATGCAGACAAAGGAATGAACTGTGGATCAGGCAATAAAAAAAGATAATTAACGACATTTCGATTCTCACAGAAATTGGAGGTGAACGCACTTTAGGGTCAACATCGACTTTCAAGGTGACAAACTCCTGGGAATGTTTACAATAACTGAGACATTTATGGGGTATCGAACCATTGAAATCGGGTGCTTGGAAGTTTTACAGGTTGTAAAGCGCACACACAAAAATGCAATGAAAAAAATTATAAACGTGATAGTATAAAAAAAGGACGGGAAAAGCAAAGGAAAGTTACTGGCGGAATTTCAACTGTAGTGCAATTATTTATGATAGAAGGAGGGTGTCATGTTCGATAAAAATCGTACTAAAGAGAGGAGTGAGTGTTGGAAACAATGGAAATTAATCGTTATCAATTTAAGATGAAACGGACATATTGGTAAATCAATCTTGAATGAAAATCTCGCAAAAAAAATAGACATTTTAGAAAAGTGCGGCGACCGGATGGAAGGATAATATAGAGATTTTGGACTGCTACGAAGGTCCTAGGGACGTGAAAATCGAGTATCAGAAGAAGACAGAAAAACTAAAACATATAGCGATAGATTAGATTCAGGAAAAGTAGACATTTTACATAATTATTAGGTTAGATATATATTGGAGTTACCCAATATTACGGAGGGATCGAAACAAGATAAAAGGTTGGCGGTCTCATGTATATTTTGAAGGGTAAACAATCGAAATCCGAACATGGTTTTTATTTACGTTAAGGTAATAAATGATTAGAAAAGCGATTAACTTTAACGTTGGGCTTATGAAGTATTTAGATTAGGAAAAGAGATTAAAACTAATGGCTCTAAAATTAAACTAAATTTACGGCCGTAGTACATAAAATCTGAGACGTAAACATATGTCCAGACGTATAATTTATGTGAAATCTTGTAAGTGAGGGATGGAGAATGGGCGGAGATTGGGTAAAACAATAAAAATGACAGATATCCCAGAGTCTAATTAGGTATATCTCCCGTAGAAGTGTGGAAAACTATATATTAATTAATAATAAATGAAGTATGAAATTTTCCTGGAGACCACACACATCGGGAAAAGTGAAGAAAAGATAAAAGGAAGGGTAAAGAACGGAGATAGGAAATGATCCATGTGGAGAAAAGCGATACAATTCGAATTTATCCGTGAAATTAATAAATACGACTTGGAAAATGAGTAATTATAAGAGTTATGAGAAATGACATAAGAATCAAGAAGAAATTGTGCAAGAAAACGTCGCGGATAAATATAAAATTCAAAGATAAAGGAAAAACTCAAATCTGCGACAGGGAGATAGAGAGTACGGGTGGAAATGGAAAAGCTCATATAAGTAACAATAAAATTAAGTAGAATTTAAACAAATCGAAATTCAAAAATGCGTAGTAAAGATTTCGACATGGATTTAAACAATTTTCGCACGAGATGCATAAAATTGAGATCTATATATATGTTACTGAGGACGGACCTATCGCGAATTGAGAAAAAAAGGGAACGCAAAATCATGATATTTTAACTACATTTTGTATGAACCATAGAACAAAGGAAGCTTGGGCAATGAACGCAGACTTACCCGATTCGGACCCTATCAAGTTAGCGACGTGAGATAAAAACTGGCCGCCGCCCAAAGCTGGACGACGAAAGATCGTATGAATGTATAAACAATATTAGTGAGAGAGATATTCAAGTTTACGAGTTGATAGGAAATAGAATTAAGCATCAAGAGAAATTCAGATACGTCTTTTGGGACCTGAGAGGGATATAAAAGATGGAACACATCAGTCAGGAGGCAGTCGCGCCGGGAATTCGAAAAGTTGTTACGTGGCAGTACTACGTCTTTGGTAGGATTAACAGTGAAAAATCTTTAAGTGTTAAATTTTAAATAAGCCCTGGACTTAGGAAAATTTTGTGGAAAATACAAGTGCTAGAGTCAGTGAAATTTAATTTGGTTAAACAGTGAAAATAAATATAATTTAAACTCAGTGCTTAAAAGTGTTAAGTGAAGTGCAGAAAGTGATTACGGAATTAAAAGTGAATTATTAAAAATTTAAAAATAATTATTTCATTCAAAGTGAAAACATTCGAATTAAATTTAAGAGTTTGTTATCGTTAAATTAAAGTGGATGTGCTCGTGAATTGATATTTAAAAATAGATTATAATTTTGTTTAAAATTATTAATAGTAAATACTTCATCTTAGGTTAAAAGAAACACAAAAACAAAAAAAAGGATTCGATAATAATAAACGTTTAAACCTTTGTTCTAAAATTAACAGTTAGAAAAAAAAATTAATTTATTAAGAGTCGAGTTTAATTAAAAGTTTGCACAATTCGGAATAAATTTTCTTATCAATTTATATAAAAGGAAATTTAGAATTAATAAATTGTTCAATTAAAATCCATCGTGCGTATAGCGACAGTGTTAAAAGTGTTTGTCGTTTTAACCGGAATTTTAATCATCAGTCTATCATTTCGAAAAAGAATTTGAAACAGCTATCATTCAAAAGCCTAAACTAGAAAGGTGTTATTAAATCAACGGGTTTTCTGAATTAGGATTTCGTTCGGAAGAAAAATTAAATATCAGCTAATTTATATGATTCAAGCGAGAATAAAATATTAAATAGGAATAAATAGTCGAAAAGATTTATTTTGAAATTAGTTGAAAAATACAATTAATTAGGTAGGATTTCTTCATCAAGGTTGTTGTGTACACCCGACCGGAAATACCTTGACGGGGGGTAAGTTTTCTTTTTATAAATAATTTTCAGGACCTAGGAGTGAGGAGATACAGCTGATTATGGTATATCAATTAAATTATTAAAAACAACAAAACAAAGCATTACACATTAATATATGTATATTATGTATTTATTTATATAAAATAAAGTAATATATTGTATATAAAGAATAAATATATGAGTAATGTATTTATATATATATATTTTACTTATATTAATCGAAGCATCGAAATGGTAGCGATTTTTAATACCTACCCGAGGACATATCTATATTATTGAAAAAGAATATATGTATATTATGTATTTATTTATATAAAATAAAGTAATACATTGTATATAAAGAATAAATATATGAGTAATGTATTTATATATATGTATTTTACTTATTAATCGAAGCATCGAAATGGTAGCGATTTTTAATACCTACCCGAGGACATATCTATATTATTGAAAAAGAAAATATGTATTTATTAATATTCCAGGCTATGTAGAATCATATATTTTATATTTATTTATTAATATATGTACTCTTTTTTTAACATATTTTGACAATCGAGATATGTGTACTTATATATATATATATATATATATATATATATATATATATATTTATATTTAATTTTCACCTAACTTCTAGTAAATTTACTAAATTCGGAAAATGAAAAATAGTTTAACTGCAAAAGGAATTAAAAATATTCTAATTAATTATGCACAATAAAAGGTAACATAACTGAATTATAGGGAGAGGTAGAAATATTCCTTAAATAAACAATCTCGCATCTAGGTTAGTGTGTCAAAGAAGGTGTTTATATTATTCGATTTGTTTACAAATAGAGACACCAAAGATCTGGGTCAACCGCATGGTTTGAAAACGACCTTGGCCGTAACTAGATAATTTATCAGGGTTATAAGGATAACCATCAGGATGTCATTGTGCAATGTGCAGCGATATGGGTCATTTACAAATACCTATCATTCACAATCTACAATTGAAAAATCATGGGTTAGCAAGATTTATATCGAATATTACATGAAACATTTGAATACCATTGATTAGATGGTCGCATAGATTTTATTAGTTACCTGAAACAGCTAGAAGCTGCGTGCTTACAATTACCTACCATTCACAATCTACAATTGAAAAATCACGGGTTAGTAAGATTTATATAGAAATATTATACGAAACATTTGAACATTATTGATGGAGTGTTCGCATAGATCCCATCAGTTGCCAGAGACAGTTGAGAGTCGTGTACCCTCTTATGTGGCAATCAATTACTTGAAACAATTGAGAAATCACGGGATAGGATGAACAAAAATTAATGTTGAACCCTGGAGGTAAAATTTAAAACAAATACAGTTCATCAAACAGGAGGCAGTGGTCGCTCCTACAACAAGACCATTGACCAAACCAAATAGAGATGACGATTCTCTTAAATAAAAACGTCAAAACCAAACAAAAAGCCTGGAGTTCGATAGCTCTCCAAAACAAACTATCAAATGATTTCTTATTCTACTAGTATTTATTAGTATAACCTTATTCTTACGTATATATTCGGTTACCAATCCTAGAGTTTCGCAGAACTCTTCGTGCGAGATCCGAGCTCGGAATGCGAGGTAGATAGCCTCGTATTGCGAGTTATAAACCTTTCCCAAACTGTATGTATACATATATTTATTCGTATGTACTGTTTACTGGAGAATGCGGACCTGCATACAGCTTGCATTTAGGTCGGTAGACCACTCTCGCATTCTCTTTTAAACGTGGAATGAGGATTCACGACCCGTAAGTCCACACCAACCGTGAGTATATGATTGTATATAGGACGAAACCGGTTCGCCCTAAGTAAATAGTAGACCTTGGAGGAGATGGAATTTGGAGGTATCGGGACCCGAGGGGAAACTTGAAGGCAGTACATGATGACGTGGAAGGTTCTTTGGGACGCGATAACTTAGGTATCAATCAAAGGACCGTGTCAAAGGATTGTGCAAATTTCTTGTTGACTCACGATCATCTCGTTTACTTGCAGGAGGATTTGGAGCCAAATTTTTGCTAGCAAAGGGTTATTCTGAGTTCGTCAAATATACAATTAACTAATAACATTAACCTACTAAATCAATTTTACATGTACCTTATAGCAGCAGAATCAAGAAGGAGTGGCGCCAACCAGACACAATAATTAATCATTGCCAAATTTACTAACAATTAACCATTTGAGTTATATTTAATTACCTGTCCAAATAAACATGTATAATATCTTTTATCAGCGTTTAACTACAACTTTGTTAGGGTGCAGGGAATCAGAATAGTTACAATAGGAAAGTTAGCTCATCCAGAGAATTCATTTAAGTCTAGGTTTGCAATGGAAAGACCAATTAAAATTGTAAAACTCAACACCTCGATCAGAACCGAGAGGGTTACCACAAAATGAAAGTAATTAAAATCCTATATCATAAATCAAAAAAATTACACAACGTTTGATGGAATTTAATTACAATATAAATACGGGTATATTTGCGTTCAAGATCGTAAATAACGTATTAATTAGTTAAGTACATATGTCTATAAAGATATATAGTACAAGAGAGCTTTAAGTAGCTTTCTGTAGATATCAAAGAAAAGGGTCCAATTTTCATGGAGGCTTATGTGTTGTAGGGGAGGAATTTTCCATCCCTGCGAACACATATGCAAAGCCTTAGAAAAAAAAAAGAAGTATCGATCATAGCCAAGAAAGAAGAAAATTTTATATTGTTATAAACATATAAAAATAAAAATTAATGTTGAACCATGAAAACATTACAACGTCACCTGGTAATTAAGGAATAAACACACCACTTAGCAGACATTACAAGGAAACATATCATAGGTACACAACATGAAGTATCTTATTCCTGTATATTGTTTCATCTCTGTAAATCATGTACTGTTTGTTTCTGTAATATAAAATAAATAAATAAATAAAATAAAAATGATCAAGTGAACCAAATATTTGAGTCAGGTCACGTAAAGAGTCGGAATAATAGAAGAGTATGTATGAGACAATGCCTGAATGTGAGTATGACACGACAGTGAAGGGTAGAAGAAGTCGGAGACCCCTGAGGAAGACATGACACAATTACGTGAATCAAATATTGAAGTCAGGACACGTAAAGAGTCAGAATAATAAAAGAGTATGTATCAGAGTCGAGTGGTGATCTGACCTCTCTGCCTAACCCTGCGAAAAACAGCATAACGGTTAGTTAGTTACTAATGCATACCGCACAAGAGTCCCAACCGTCTGGAGCCAGTGAAACTATGGCATCCACAATTGGGGTATGTTGGGTACCGCCGCCCCGGGAACCATTTATTGGATAACCAACATCTGTGCCGTAGGTCACCCCAAGTGGTTTATAAACGCTGTGTAAATATTACGCGTAGCGTAATTTCAAAATAGTGAAGAACTTGACTTATTACCATTTGGTGTTTTTTTGGTTAAAACGGTCTTAAACCAAGCTCACGGCCGGCTTTACAATACCAATGTTGAACGGGCGTGTAAGAATCTAATTAGTAAGAACGTCAGTAAATAAATAAATTAGATAGTTATTATAATTTGTATTTAGTCAATGATTTTAGTACCTACATAACATGTAGGTATTTTACTCAATCTGGGAATCACTCTCTTCCCAGAATATTTGTGATTTTTATAAAGTGCATTCCCCATTGTTTTAAAATAACACAAAACTGCATTATACAAAGATGTTATTATTTATTATTATTATCACTTCGAAGTTCGAACCGCTGGTCGCAGGTGTGCAGACTTTTTTTTTTTTTTTTTTACAGAATTTGGCAAGACAGATGATACTGTATGTCGGCACATCAAAATAACTAAAACTTACATATTCAAGAAAGTTATACATTATTACAGTTGCTTTTGTCACCATAATATAGTTTATTTTACCATTTTTACTGCATACGCCAGACACAGCCGTAAGTAACCATAGCGCTGACCGATGGTTGAACATTTATAAAAAAGCAAAATGAATATTTTGACATATTTACTACATATTTAACTACTTTAATATACATAATAAGAATGTGCTGAAAGCGTGCTCGACGAATGTATATCGGAACCGCTTGCACACGAGTGTGTCTCATTCTAATGTACAAATAAGGATGAATACATACCTATATTGCAGTGTGCGTATTTTAGCTACGAGTGTCACTAATACCTACGTAAATCGGAAGAAAAATAAATACTTTTGCTAACGTGTGTATGTAATTACTTGATTATTTAGGAGATCGACATATAACATTGCAGACTTTTCTGTAGGCCTGTTTTAAGATATACAATTCCGTAGTCCATTATTTTGATATATCTTATGAGGTGCCAGCGTTAGTGTCTGAAAATATTTTTTTACAACTTGATTACAAAACATCAACTTTTCTTTACTTTCTATAAATATAATTTACATGTATTATATACATAAACCTTCGGGAAAAAATTCTCTAAAGGGTAGTAAAAATCCTGTCAAAATCCATTGCATAGTTTAGAAGAACTAAGGGCACAAACAGACAGACACGGATAGTGACTTTATTTTATACTATTTAGAGATGAGTTATAGAACATATTTGCACCAATCTCATTTTTAGTATTATTTTTCGCTAATAAAATAAATAAAATAATATCCGTTGTTTTCGAGTGGGGCATGCAAACAAAATGTATGAGAATTCTTGCTTCCATTTCTCCTTAATGTGGAAACATAAAAACTGCTTTTAAAACCAATGAATCCACCAATATGTATTTCTCCATTTTTTAATTCATAAAAATCATCTACCTACAGCTTCACTTACATACTATCGCTCAAGGACGTTAGCGGTGCTAACCACATATGGGAAGCTATCGCTTAAGTGGATAATTGGCGTGCGTAATAACAACTTGCGACTGTACAAGAATGGGGGGGATGATGTTCTATTCTTTATTATGTTTCTTCCGTAACGCAAATCAAAGAAGATAAACAATTTATATTTTTATTTATTATCAATATTTTTTCATCATTAAACATAAAAATTTGCATTGCATTTAACTAATACACTCATTGAATATCAATGGACTAAGACATTTTGAAAATACACAGTTCTACGAAAGATATTTCGGAAAAGTAGGACATATTGAGTATTTCTTAATATAAGTCATTTACACCCTTACTTATGTCTGGCCTACTTTGAATAAGACTAGAAATTAAACTTAAATAATAGCACAGTAAAAAAAATTATAATTATACAACTTACATTCTGATTATGCTAACTATTTAGCATATTAAAAATAATTATAGGTGGGTGCCAAGAACGAGATGTTTGGCGTTCCTTTCTCTCTGCTGACCCCAAATGGCGTAATGCTTAGTTAATTAGTTATATATTAATATACTTAAACCAAACCTAATTATTGCAAAGATTTAAGTAAAACGATTTTATTTCACTAATAATATTCTAAATAACCTATTCTTAAACGAATATTAAAGATTATTATCTAATCAAACTTTTTTACGAATACTGAAGCACCATATACAAGAATTCTTTTTACTGTTCGCACATATCAATGCATTTTATATTTTATGCATATACTGCCTGATAGTTTTTATGCGATATCAATGTAAACAACAAAAGCGACATGTGTTCTGTCATGCTTTTGAATTATTATTATTTATGTTATATTTTTAGCGAAAGTATTCCCAGTGATTGTGCAGGGTGGAGACTAAAATCGACCAGTAACCTCTTACATTATTTATAGGTTTTGCGAAATTCTGTTGGGTTTTACTTATGGGATATAGAAATTGACCATAGAAGACGGATCAAAGTTTAGTTTTGTTCAATAATTTGAGTCATTGAAATTTTGATGCATCGGTAAAATAAACTGAGAGAAAATTAATTGGTTTTAAGTGTTGATATTTTGCGGATGTTTCATCATCTAAATATCAGTGTTGATATTTAGACGATATGGTTATACGGATGGGGGACATGTGGTCTGAACAGTGACCCTTCTGGAACTGACTTGGAGTGTTAGCCACCAGTGGTTCTTCGTGCTGTGGACAAACTGTCATTCTGAAAATAACAAAAACAATTTTATTGTGATGATCACGCAAAGCAATGGCTGAAAATTCACATATCGAAGTAGATTTGGTGGTATTTCTCCACCTCTAAATAAACTGTTGGTTACTGCTACTCGTCGAGTAATATTTTTTATTACAGGAGACGGTTGACGTAAGGTTCCCGTGAGCACTTAGGCCATAGGCCCATTGTGCTACCTCCTATTTCACCTAATTGCTTTAACAGTAGTCCGGTCCCTTTTATATAGTTCACCAGAATTGTTATTGGATATGTGGCCTATGTCTTCTGGTTCTACCATGTGTCTTCCCAGGTATCTGAGCCTTGTCGAGTAACATAATTTATTATCTGTTTCACCACTGCTGAGTAACGCTACCTGTCTAGTAAATGCCTGTTTTTGCCACCATGTTAACTTATGATTTAAATGACTTAATGAGTAGGCACTCAACCGTTTACTTAGAGGCGTTTAAAGATCGTATTAGTACATATTAGAGCTAAAGATTGGCTCTCTGGAAGCCCAGATGTAATTCGTCTAGATAACAAATTTAATATGGTCAGTGTTAGGAGGCTTAGCCTGAAGCAGACATCCAAATAAGGAGTCTAAAGCAATCACTGGAGAATTCTGTGGCCAATTTCCTAATGGATGTCATGCGTACTGCCATCGATGACTGGCCACCACATTTAAAGTAAAGGCCAGCATTTCAAATACATAACATAATATATTTATATAATTTTTTTTCGAAGGAAACAAATATTTTGGGGTGTGACATTATATACTAAATGAAAAAACACACTTTGTAATATACCACTTTCATTGAATTAATAAATGACGGCCTCCGTGGCCGAGGGGTAAGACTCTCGACTAGAAAGCCGAAGGTCGCAGGTTCAAATCCCGGTGTGCGCATGCAAATATTTATTTGTTTTATTTCACCACTTATTGATTTTAAATAATATATAGTATACTTGCGGCACGTTCCAGAGTGGAAGATACTCTCAGTATCGCCCTGGTGTAAGACCACCATTCAGAATTTGAAACGTTGTTCGAAATGGCTTTAGCCGTGTTTGGTGACCAGATCTGAATAGCCAGATACTCCCTCACCTTCTTCTTCCCCATCTCCTTTCTCTCCTCACTACCTTCAGCTTCACAACATACCCGAATTAGGGATGCCACCGGCTCCAAACGGTCGGGAGCAGTTAGGACTCTTGTGCGGTATTCAAACTCCACAGGGCTTATTATATTTAAAGTGTTCATTAATATAAAGTGTGTCTTTTTATTTAATATATATTTCTTATTATTTATACTTAATCAAAACACTTTATAACAGTATTTATAGTAGGGGTAGATATTGCATATCATGAAGCAGAAATCTATACTGCAAAAGATCTTGAATATTGAGATTTAGTATCATGAAATTTGCAACAAATAGAACATAATATAAGCGACTTACTTTGTATTATACTCCATAGACTCTATATGTATCCAGGCTACATAGATTCGCGGCGACATGAGGATTCTCCAGGTCAGGGGGTTTAAGAGATTAGTTTCGAATTCCCATTCGATGATTGCATACTCGGGCACTCCGATATCCTTCACTGACACCACCAGGGTCCTCTGGGTTCCAGGTTTGTGGTGCCTAGACAAATACGAAATTTTTAAAAATGCTGTGATTTACTTTAGTAAGTATGATTATTGTAAAAAAACATCAAGCTGTTTCGCCAGAGGGGTAAGCAGAAAGGATAGATCGCCGCAGAACTCTGTCTTGGCAAATGCTTCATTCACATTCACAAATCGTCCCTAGACATTCGTCAGTTATTATTATTGACTCTTGACATGACCCTACTCAAGTATTTGATTTGCTTATATGTATATTAAAGTTTTTCAAAGAAGATGTGTAGCATTTGGTGCTTGGGTAATACTTGCAGACGTTTTAAATTATTACTTCAACTGGTAAGTACTGGATCAAGCGCTGTGCATTATGAGAGTTATTTTGTAATTCATTAGCAATCTTTTTCTCACAATTATGATGGACTGCACCTTGCGGAAGGAAAATTATAAAAATGGGCTGCACCTTGCAAGGATCAAAGAATTTTGTCTATGCTTATGTGTATCACCACGGACTACACCTCTCAGTGGAAAAATTTCGGATACGGAATGCACCTTGCAAGGATAAAAGAATTTTCTTCTATGCCAAATTTTTTCACTAGTCATTTTATTCAATCATAGGTGGGGTGTTGATGTGAGAACTGATAGAGGGACCCATCTGGTCCTTAAAACGGTTCAGGGAAGTGCCTTCAGTTTCATCTGGTTTTATTTTATTTCACAACAGAGGGTTAGCATAAAAAAATTACAAAGAATAAATAATAATAACTGTTCAATAAGTATGTGCAACAATACATAAGAAGTAGCGCAGTCCTGTGTCCCAATTCTTCACACAATCAGTTCCAATTTTGAAAATGGCACTTTAATTCAAAACAAATTTGAGTTCATTGAACCAGAGTAACGCAGGACGCACTGACAACTGAAATTAGTATTTACGTGTGATAAAGCAATAAATACGATTTTAACCTCAAACACTTGTCATCATTTGATCAAAAAAAAATGATTGAAGTTAGCGCCTCACTAAATCGAAAAACATGTCTCGGAAAACATAAGTATATGCATATTATTTAAAAAAAACAGTAAAGCTTAGGTTAAGTGAAGAAGTGAGAACAAGAGATGTGAGAAATTTAGTAAAGTTCAGGGGGCTGTTGCTAAATATGTCCAGAATCTTGCCATTGAGTGGATGTCATAAGGGCACACATTAGCACAGAAGATTGGGACAAGGTTATGTCGGTTCTTTAGAAACGAATATGGAAGGTTTCAGGGTTTCTTAGTAGGCGGTGATTGACATAAATTTAAATTGTGGCCAAGAAAGAAAATTCTACATGGTTATTATGAAAAGAAATTTGATGTCAATTTTCTGACAATGTTTATTTAATGTTTCTAATTTGAAATATTCTAGGCATTCTTTATAGTCGCTAAGCAGCGTGGACAACTTATTATAGTAATTGTCAACTTTCATTTAGTTTATTCATTCACCTTAAGTATGTTTTACATTAGTTACGTTGCCAACCTTTTCTAAAGAAGTGTGTTCTTAAATAAGTTTTTAAAACAGAAAATGTTTTTTTATGAATGCAGAAGAAGTAAAAAGTGAGAAATGAAAAACCTACCCAGCGTGCTCTTCAAGTGGTACTCTATCAGAGTGCGCGCCGTTTTTGCTGACGAGGACCATCCAAAGTCTTCCCACATCACCTCCGTGAGATGTACTTTCCATCGAAGCAGATATGTTGACAGTTACCCGGTAATTCATTCCTAAAATTAAAAATCAACTATAAAATCACATCACCGTCATAGATTGGAAAAATAAACTAGTGATGCAATATTTCTATAAAATTTCGTAGCTTTTCTGCTTTAAATTAATGCTGATATCATTTTGTAGTACATACAAATAATGCATTGAAAAATCATATCTAAAATAAGCAGCTTGGCCCATTTGTTTTGATTTTATTTAATTAATTTAGTTCATTAATGTACACACAGGGGGTGACACTACTACTGATTAGTTAGAAGGTCTGATCAGAAAACAAGATAGTTCTGAAAATCAAAATCAGTGGATGAAACAAAGGTAGTGATATAGTCATTACGGTTAGGTTGTGCATGGAAAAGATTCAACTTGCTGTCACTTACAGTCGTACATGGCAAGTGAATAAAAACATGTACTTAGGTAACTAAGCCATTTATTACCCAATAAGTGATACATTCTTCACGAGTGACACGCTGCTTTACAGATTTATATGAGCAAAATAAACAAATGTTTTTTAGATCACACTTACTGCAAAACGGGTAGGCGTCATTCGTCATAAGATAGGCTCGAATAGATTTATTTGTAGAGGCCGCACCACTCTTCAACAATTTCTTGTATTCGTTGTAAGTGTGGAAACCAAATGGAAGGCACTGGTTGCCGGGAGCCCCACAGTTCATACACGCTCCTTTCAGGAAATCCTGTAATCAAAACATAAAATATTTAACTGAAATAGAGTGAGAGAAATGGATTTATTTAATTAAATTAAACACAATTTTATAAACCAGATAATAAAGGATATCACAAGGCCTCTAACTGAAAATAACTAGTTTAATGCAATGACTTGTAACAAAGATATTTTAGGAATTTGTTTTGAATTACTTCAATTTTGTTTATGTGGATTTTGTAAAATGGAGACCAAACAAGTGATGCAAACTCCAGATGACTTTGTACGTAGGCAAAGTATAGTTGCTTAATGATATCGATAAGTTTTAATTATAAGATAAATTATTAGTTTTTTGAGGTCAAAATGACATCTAATTTTCGTACAGAGGTGATCATTATTTTTGTTTCACACAATAAAAATGATTTGGTTCCCTGGTAACAATGAAAATCCCTTACATCTATTCTCTGGACCTACCTGATAACTTGTACACTCCGCCGCCATGAATGGACAAGGAGATAAAATGCTGTCTTGGAAAAACTCGTGGGCCCGCACGTGATTGCAGTTGAGGAATTTCCTGAAGCCTTGGAATATGGCTCCGGGCTTAGAAGCAACGAACTGCATCATACCCTGGTTACATCCAGGCTGTATGGACCCTCCATTAGGGAAGAAGTCAACGTGCCCAATTAGCTCAGATATTCCGAGTCCTGTAAACGAATATCCATAGTAAACATATCTGACAGTGTTTTCTACACAAATGAATTACATAGTACGTAGAATATAATTATAACAGAATTCTACATTATAATTAGTAAACTGCAGACACTAGACACAATAATAATTAATGATATTATGTGATTTGTAAATAGCCAACTTATCTCCTGAACAAAGTTCAACTAAAGCAAAAAGTTATCAAAAGATTGACCCAAATTCTAACAATATGTTTACGCAAATGAAAAATTCAAGGAAGGCAATAATTTAATCTTCATTGGAAGCAGACTATTTACAGATCTAAGGAAAATAAACAAGCTGTGTAGAAGATAATAATTTGTTATTAGTACCTACTAGAACAAAACTGGTATCACTTATAAAATGTATAGTGTTTTTTACCTCCACTTATGAATTGTGATGCATCTGAGTGAATGACGTCAACAAATTTAGCATCAGATCTATCTAGTTTCACAATGTTTTCACATTTTCCGAAATGTGGCTCTGCCGGATCTAATCCTGTAATTCTTCCCAGAGTCAAACCAAATTGCTGAAACAAAAAATTTTGTATTATATTATTGCTTTAGTTTTATCAACTTTTTAACAAATTAAATTGTTTGCATAAATTGGTTCTTTTGTTTTGTTTTATTATGTCTTAATATATTCTTTGTTTAATTTTACTTTTGAGAGTCTAACAATCACCAAACTTAAGTTAGAACAAAAACAAAAGACAGTTTCCTAGCGTCGTCCAGAATGACGCGAGGTGCAGGAGGCGACAAGCCATCAAAGAATGCTAGTGAAATACTAATAAATCACACCCTTTCTGCACATGGCATGAGAATTGCGTCTGCGCCTTTCTTATTCTTGCGATCAGCAATAGCACAATAATACCACACAAGATTCTTACTATCTAATCAGATGATATCAGTTTAAGCAATTTTAATTAATTAACTTCAATGAATCAAAATTCTTTTCAAATTATAAATATCCATGTATCTTCCCTCTTGGCCCAAAACTTTACTAAATTTACCGAAACTCTTGTTTTACCTTGACCGAAACATAAGCACTTCTATTTTCAAAGTACATATTGTTATACACCGTTATTGGACGGTAGATATTTATTCTTTGTTATTTCTGTTGTAATTTTTTTATGTTAACCCTCTGTCTGTTGTGTACATTACAAAAAAATATTATAAAACTAACCAGTCATATATACCTACCAATTAGATTAATTTTCCTTAATGTGAAGAACAACAGCATGTAGTTTTTTTAAAGCCGTATAAAATACTGTTGTATTTGAAAGCTAATATAATTTATTTAAAAAATGTCTGCCACCAAAAGTTCCAGTTGCTAACATGCTTTTAGAGCAAAATAATAATGTACTCACCTTCCGAAGCGTGTATCCTATGTAGCCCCCAATATGGGCACCAAGAGAATGTCCAATGAAATGAAAATTATCCAAGTTCTTGAGGTTCAAATGAAGCTGGAATCAAGAGGAAAAAATATTAACATATAATGTAATTTATCCAATGATACCGATACTCGGAAGAATTTTAATAAATGGACTCGCCAAAGTGTGTTTGAATTTGAGATATAATCTACAAAATTTACACTAAAAAATGATAATCTAGGGGACGAATAATAGTGGGAATGTGATAAAAGAAGTTGCACCAATAGTGGACAATTTCAATAGGAGACGGTAAATGGAAGAAGAAGAAAAAATTGGACAAAGCAGTGCATATCGTCGTTGCGCTTGCAAAAACAACTATGTACCAAATTTTAACAAAAAAAATCAAACCTCGGCTATGTGCGTAAGTTTAACTTTTATCGAGCAATACTCATTCAAACGTTGTTCGTTGACGGATTTGAATAAGAAACTGGGAAGTTTTTGCTTCCCCTGTAAATTTGGTAAAACTCACTTGCAAGCACAATGACCCAAGTGCAATGACCTGTGGTGAAATTAAAATAAGTAATTATTATAAGCATAATTATTCGCCTGAAATACCCATGCAGGTGCGGGTTCAAATCCTGTCGGCGACATTTATTTTTACTCAGGGGATATTTTCAATTTGTATGGGTACTTCAGGCTATAATTATTGCTTATTTGTTATCCTTTGTGCCATGCATAAAAAACTTTGTCTTATAAACATTAGTTTATTATTAAAAATAACTAAATTTGCCAACAAGATGATCTTGTGTTATGTTTTTTAAATTAAAGAAAAATGGTAGAACCTGCAGACAAGCTGCCTTGTATCAGCTTTGCATGAACACTTTTTTCTTATTATTAAAATTATTGTAATTTTTAACATATCTTATTATTATTATTTGTTTTATCTTTCTTGCTGCTCTATATTGATTGTCTTGGCGCTTTAAATTTTCGAAGCATTCATTAGAAAGAGTTGATGAAGATTATTTTTTTATGAACATGAAACAAATTAAGTTTTTGTAAAGCAATTTTAAGATGTAACAATTAATTAATCCTGTTAGAGCGTCAGTTTCATGGCAGCATGCTGTGATTATTATTCTATTACCGCTGTAGAAGCTGTTGATGTCACAAAGACAAAGGAAAACTGCAAAGATTAACCTTTACAACATTGACTTTTTCATCGCTACCTCTCTCATCATGCGGTGCTTTTTGACAGAATGTGTATGTATTAGTGAAACTTCTTGGGTCACATATGAGACTTTCATCTTTGGGGACAGCAACTGATGGATCACATGGATCAGGAGATAAGTGATTGATATAAGTGGTATAAGTATACATACATATATATCGTGAACGAGGTGTGCCGCGATGACACCAACTAGTCTGATGTTGGCAACGGCCTGAGTGTAGGGAGGACTCGACCCTCCCCTCCAATCAATACCGATGACGGTGGCGTCTGCATTCTCTTCCAAGGTCAACAATGCCTCCATCATGTGTTGAACCTAAAGGTGGCAATAAATTATGAACAAAGAAGTTGTCGCCATTAAATGATGTGAGGCAATTGTCGCTGAAAGACTAGACTTTTTACTGCCAGAAGTATGGCACATTGAATTGGCCAAGTAAAAGGTTAGGAGCAGTGGTGGTATATGGCTTTATTCGTTCTTTGAGCACCAATGGTTAAGAGTATGGTACACTAAACTCAAGAGATTGGGGATCCTAGTAGCTTGTGGAAACAATAGATCTACATAATCACACATTATTCATCTTACTTATTAGATCCTTATGCGTCAGTTTAGCAATAGTATTACCTAAGCTGTGGTTGTAAGTCAAGTTTTTCACTGTTTCAAACTTACACGCCGCGTAATGTTTTATCCCCATTAATAAGTAAGGTTAATTATGTATAATGCTGTCGTTCAAAAACTAAAACGTAACTACATGTCGTTTTAAGTGCAACTTACCCAAAGTTTGTTTCCTCCTTCTAAATACCCATGAGCTATAAGGTAAAATGGGCCACGAGGATTCAACTGGGCTTTGGAAATCTTATCCATATCATTGTTGTCCAAGAAATTTGGAATCTTCAGGTTTTTCCTTGTAAATGTGGGAAACCTATAATAAGAAGAGAAAAATAAAATTAAGAACATCCGAATCATTAATCTTGTTATCCACTTATAATTTCTTAAGCTATAGAGCCTGTATCTCGATGATTTCATTCAAGAAACATTTAATTTCATTTTAAATTTAACAAAATAAAAATGTTAAATTAAAATAAAAATAGTTCATCAAAATTAACCTTGAAGCAGATTGTACTAATTACGATAAAATGCTCATATTCAATGAGATTCATCCCTCTACTTTATTATTTTATTAATTAATAGTGAATATATTGATAAGGTGAACATATTTTTCTTATCACAATCCACTGCAATGAATGACTTGACGCTCGTCAGATTCTCATTGTATAATAATATACATATATAAACACATCAATCAATTGAAAACAGGAAACAAAGTATTGATAAGAAGTCAGACTTGTAAATTTAACTCTGAGGAAAGACATTGTTTGAAAACATGTTTTTCATATTTTACGAGTAAAATATGAAAAAATTATATATAATATATAAAATTTTATTAAAATCAATTTAAATTAAATGACGTAAAATAAGGAAGAAAAATTTGTTTAAAAAATTTATATATCTGAATAAAATTAATCTATTATTTATTAAGGTAGAAATACACTACGTCGACGTACGCTACGTAAGCAATGCATTAAATTATCTTGACTAAATTCACTATGGAAATAGATGATTTAGAAACACACTTGTCACACGCAACGCAAACCCACGTTTCCATTACTGCGACAATCTAGACGTGTAAAGATGGAGGGGGTTGCTCCAACGAGTTAATTTCAGATCTATGAGTGGTATTATCTATACATCTACTGTTATGTTTGGTATATCTATGTTTATTTGTTTTAACAGTTGGCTTAATAATCTAATGTACTAAGTAAATCGTTCTCAAATTCACTCTCTGACAAAACTACGAATTGCGTCTGTTGACAAGTGAAACACATAAACAGAACCTAAAAAATAAACATCAAATCAACTGATGCGCCTACGTGCGGCGTACTTGAGAATTAGAGACCACTTGTCACGTGGTCGTACGCGTTGCGTGCGTAGAACCAGTATGCAAGTTGACCTGGTATCATAGTAATGCGTGTATCGCGTACATCGACCAAGTGTGTTTCTACCTTTATTTGTTTATCTTGACAAGCTTGTTTTGGTCTGTTTGTTGTACGATATAATAATGCATTACCAGAAAGACTGGATACAAACTAGAGATAGAACAGTTAGAGGCCGAGTTGATAAATACGTCTGGTTCCCACCCAGGCGTCGTGTCATCCAGTCCTACATCATTGCAGAAGTAACATCTTCCACTTATAAATGATGGTAGTAGAAGTTTATCAAATACTGTTAGATTATTTGTAACCCGGGAACGTTTGTCTTTCTTTTAAAAAAAAGATCTAGTCCAACAACCAAGTCTTTTGACTTCTAATTCCTCAGGCAAATTCTGTCAGAAGGTTGGAGTACTTTGGAGTGCTTTGCAATAAAATCGAAATAAATGCAATATTTATAAATGAATCCGAAAACTGAAAACTGTTTTAGAAAGGAGATAAAATCCGGTTTTAAATTGTATTATTAGAAATAAACACTTTTTTTTTTAAATATTAAAATTTTAATGCAAACACTATATAAAATGGCAAACTTAACTTTGTTTATAATTAAAATTACTGGTAATGAAAAATTATATAAAAAAACAATTATTTTATTAGACAAATGTATGACAAACGTTGAAGTCACCTTGCCTTTTTGTCGTTTCATTTAAAAATAATGAACAAAAAATCTCATAATTTTTATCAAATTGCAGTCGGAACCTTTGGTGTCATAAAGGTGCACATTTTTATTCTTCTGGGGTTAACTTCTAGACTTGAATTTAAAGTGTGGTAGTTTTTCTTTCTAACACTGTTTAGATCATCTCGCCACAACAGTAAAGGGAGACATAATGATTTCTGTGAGACCATATGAATTGTTCCCAAAAGCTAACAAAATAGCCTGAAAGGTTAAAATTACCCATGAGTTGAGTTATGTCTTGTATCTGAGTGGTTCTTTTTAAAAATTAACAGGAATAGTTTGTTACAAAATATCTAGAAATGACGATTTGAAAAGAACTAGGTTTTCTCTTGTACTTACGTATATTTACAGACAAAACATTTTAGAGATGTATGTATTTGTGTACACTGAAAGTATCGATAGTATCAAAAAAGTTTTTCAAACTAGTTTGGAACACCCGCCTGCAATCCCCTCTTACCCTGCAAATGCCCAAAGATACTGGTGCTTAGGGAAGTTTATCCGTTCGGTTTAAATTTCAATCTTCACTTTCCTAACAAAAGAAAATTATTATAAAATTTAATTATTTTTTCAGGTTCCACGGCAACTCAGGACAGTGACAATTC
This sequence comes from Hesperophylax magnus, assembly GCA_026573805.1. Lineage (NCBI taxonomy): Eukaryota > Metazoa > Arthropoda > Insecta > Trichoptera > Limnephilidae > Hesperophylax > Hesperophylax magnus. The sequence goes on from JAIUSX010000002.1 coordinate 3,661,187, forward strand.
AATACACTTCTGAAAAGAGATTTAAAGTGAAAGTCTATAAACCTATCCTATTTAACGGGGTTTTTGTTCATCACCTTTCACAAGTGTGTTGAATGACTGAATCATCCAGTACACCACTGCTCAAACGAGGGTCTTTTTGAAATTATCTACCGATACATACCTGACATTCATGATGTCTGGAGGAAGAGGAAAGACAGCAATTGGCCGATTCTCTGCTGATATCCATGGCGCTGATACTGAAAAGCACCCATAGACCCCGTAGCATCGCTCAGTGTCGCGAACCGCTGAAAATAAAACATTTCTATTTTATTTCAATCCATTACGTGATTCAATTATGATTTGTTGGGTAAATGGATGAGGGCTTTATTCAAACCCTGACTCAAGAAAACCAGAAGTTTCAGGTTTGAATCCTTAATAATACATACAGATACATCTATAACCAGAAATCTCAGGACAGTGGCCATTAAACACACTCTTGAAAAGTGATATAAAGTCAAGAAAAGTAATTAAAAAACTAGGTTAAAGAGGTTAGGTTTATAAGCCTTCTTTTTTCATCACTTTTAATGGTTTTATGTCACTTTTCAAAAGGGTATTGAATTGCCACTGTTGTGAGTTGCAAGGAACCAGGTCTGGAATCAAGTACAAGTTCCACTAATACTACCATTTTCATTGACCTATTAGCCTTTTTATCGCATTCCTGATGTATAATACAGGATTACAGACGTATGTGGCACTTCTTGGGACATGTTTTCAAAGAAAATGAAAACATACATGACGTACATGGGGGCACGGTTTATTCATGCGTGTTACGTTAACATTAGGTAGGTACTACAATTAATGCACTGGTACGAGAACATATTAACAGAGACGTGAGATGACAACATGTTAGCATAATGAATGGGGTGGGGTTGCCTGTAGTAAAGTTCAATATCATATCAGACAGATTAATAGTTCAAACTTCAAACACTAAACGCTCATATACAGATAATAATATTTATAAAACGGGAATGTCTAGTTCACAAACATAAGATACAAAAAATTGGTGGGTGTAATTCATATAATAACTCTATGATGAAATTAATATAATAACAATGAGGTACAAAATGCATTCACTTGAAATAAAATTTTATGAAAACGAAGATATTTTTAAAGAATCTTCATGAAGCTTATTCTATTGTTCAAGCAAAAAAAAAAATTAATAATTAAATTATAAGTAAACAAAATATTACATAAATATGATGTATTAAAACTCAAGTTGAACTGGATATTGTAAAAATTTATATTCAATAAAATTAGGTACCAACCTACGGGAGCTTTCACATCGGTTTCATTCTGTATCACAAATAAAATTGTTTTAAACAAAAGTCCTGCCGTAAAGTTAACCATTTTTTTTTTATTATTAATATCACTTTTGGCAGAATAATATATTATTATTATCACAGTCGAGGAATTATACAACAATTTACTGCACGTAGGTAAATTTAAAACTAATAAGAGTGTCTTTCAATTATTATTTAGTGTAATTAAGAAAACAAAGTTTTAAACCAATATCAATTTGTACTGAATTATATTATCATGTACAAGAATTTGAAGGTAAATAAAGTACATAAATGTATGAAGATTTTATTTTCATGGATGTGTTTTGTATTAAGTAAGTTTTTTGGGAGTGATTTAAGCAACATAACTTAGTAAGTTTTTGGTATTTTTAAACACTTTTTTAGACTAAGCTAGTAACCATACTGATACTTTCATATTTAAATAACCAATAACACTTTCACTTCTTATTCACTGAGGTCTCTCTTGTAGCAAAGTTAGTTATGAACTAAGAGGTTTGTACATGATGCCAGGGAGTGAATATTCTTATAAGGCCCACAGATAAAAACACAGTGACGCAAATGGCTAGCCGTTATAAACATTAATAATTTTACGCTTGTATATTATTAAACTTCGACCCCTAATGACAAACAATTATTGTTGTTGGGTCATGTAACATAATATTAAGGATAAGGGGCACATGTAATATTGCAAACTTACGTACGTTCAAGTAAATAGAAGCTAAATCAATATTGATCACAGTAAGTTAGAATTTAGTAGTAATTTTAAATTATGTTTGTTGTTGACTTTGTATTCGGGGAGGTATGTTAAAATAATAATATTTACTGTTACTGAAATATATTTCACAATAATTTGTATAATAATACTTTTTTGGTTGGCTTTAAATAACATGTAGTGTACGTAGGCAGTCATATTTATTCTCTGGTCTTCCATATTCATTTATTTATATTCGTGACCTGTGATTGTGGCAATATGATATATACTTAACCTCAGGGGCAGGGATTCAAAACAGTTTTGCGGTTGGAGGGATAGTATTCAAATTTAGGCAGAAAGTGACAAGTGCCAATATTTTAGCCCGTGGAAGGCAATACATTTATAAAATAAAATAAGATGGATGCATAAAAGATATTACGTAATTTGATAATTAGCATTCCATCTATCATTAGCATCAACGGTGGCCTTAAGCAACCTATCAACATCATGAATCAGCCGCGTAAACTAGGAGAAAAAAACACAATTTCAAAGCAACAAATTTGATATTTTTGAAAAATATATAATATATAGGTACTTAGAAGAAAAAATAATAAATAACATACCTATATTATTCTTATGATATTGAAAATGCATTTTATTGACTAATTTTTCACAGTTTTGGATATATGGACATTTTCGCCAAAGTTTGTAGGTTCACAATTTTATTATTTTTATGTTTTTCGTTCAGTTACTATTACATTTAATTTTTAAGTTTTCTACATTATCAGATTACTAGAAGTGCGGATTTTTTTTCAGTGCAGAAGTTCTGGGACTGACTAAAATAAGATTTTTTTTTAATGTTGGTCCACATTTATGTAAAAAGTGTATATTTTCCAAAAACATATTGTGTAAATATTCTATTTAAGACACCCCAAAAATTATCTTGTACACCTAAAATTAATTTCGAAATCAGACTTTGTTTAACCATTGGAACGCCGATGGGTCTCTGAAGAACATGCAAGCATTTTAATATTTTCCATTTTAGAATATTTTGCGATGTGATTTTGACATTAATGCTTCGAAAAATGTATGAAAAACAAAATCGGCATCGCTTGGGCTAATAAAACCTTAGATTCCACTTTTGAATTTTATGAATGGCGTCTCTGAAGTCTTAAAAAATATTTTTCTATCTTATACTCCGGCCTTCAACAGGTTGAATGTAAATAGAAATGGGAGATGGTAAAAATGCACTACCTTTTGCTCTAAATAATTAATTAAAAATATGTACAAGTTCGACAGTAGAATTTAACCTACTATATAAAGTAAATTAATAAAATTTGCATGTTAACAATATATAACTTAACAATTATCTACAACACAAAACCCACCAATTATGTTTTTTTTTCATCTAATTTTTATTTCTCTCTTGATATATATATATAATGTAATATGTATATATCATGTAATATGTCAGACTGGGATTAGTAGTGGGATAGTCCTGCTGGATTAAAAAACTTAAATAAATAAAAATAAAATAACTGTGATAATCAAATCAAAATCGTGGGACATGTCAAAAACGCTGTGTACAAACTTTGGCAAAAATGCCCATATGTATTACATATGACGATATAAATTTTTTTTTTTTAATTTTTTTATTTAGGAAAACAATAGATCTTTCACATCTATAAACTTATAAAATATACAAATAAAATGTAATGACATATTTTCATATAAACTTCAAATTCTAACAAAAAACTAAGGGCCCGGTACCCCCGTGGGCTAAAATATTTACAAAAATTCAAAATTGTAAATTTTAGATAAATACTAAGCTATAAGAACACAAACAAATATACAAAAAATATTCTCCCTATTAGGTTTTCAGGGATAAGGTTAAAGATTTTAGGAGCTAGGAAGAAAAATTGTCTTTGAGCTGACGTGGTATGTAGTGATAGTACTTTGTAGTGATCATTTATCTTTAAAGATTAATATAAATTAGTGAAACCAAAACATGATTTACAGGCTCCATTTTTAAGCTGATCCGCAAGCTACATGTTGGGAACCCCTTCCAAAGAGTATTGAAGATTCAATTATTTAATGTTTAAAAAAACATGAAACAATTAATTTAAACAATTTCACGTAAAAAGAAAGAATTAAAAAATGATCTTTTTTTGGCTACATGAGATAACCAAATCCTAACAAAATTATTTGATTAATTTGCAAATTGTAAATTTATAAAGGATTTAAAAAAAAGGTCACCTCAAAGATTGGTTAATTTTTCAAATTGGAATTCCCTTGATCTGAAAACTGTTTTATCACAGCCCTTTTGTTTGATGTGTGGGTGCACCTTATGTATGTATGTTAAGCGTCTCTAATCAATGTTACTCAAACCGAATAGGAACTGCAAAGTCCAAAGCTGTTGAGGGGTCAAGAAGCCGGATGCCAAATCTTGTATAAACAAAGTGTTTTGCTGAAAATAAATTATATTCACATTAAACTTAGGAATTCCCAATACCAATTAAATTTATGTGCAAATGTTATTGTACGGGAAATTATTTGTCCATTTCAAATTTAGAACAAAATAGGTATGTTAAATCCTTCTTGAACAGAAGATTCCTTTTGACGTAAAAACGTCTAAAATCGATGCCGGGTGTCTGAAAGCAATCGCGCCCAAATGAGGGACAGATTCTTTCAATGGGTAAATTCAAACATCAATAAAAAATTCTCGTTTTCAAATTTAAAGCAAAGAAGAGTGTTGTAAATTCTTCTTGAATGTGAACAATTTTTATTTTTTATTAATTAACAGGAAATAATTCTCATTTTAAAAATAATAACAAAAATGAGTGTTTCAAATTGTTCGATAAGATGCTTTGTTTAACCCTAGATAACTAAACTGTTTTCATTGTTTCATTATAAGTACACTTTCGTTGAGTGGACTACGCAATAAAACACTAGAAATAAATCAAAAATATTTAATTAAGGTAGGAACTTGTTAAATGGCACAAAAGTAAGGTTTATAATGAACAAATTAAGTACAAATTAATATCAAAATATCAGTCTACACAGTGACCACACATGTCAACATTATGTGGACCACAAATAGCCTTTCTACATCTGGTGCAACGGTGTTTGGTCATCCTCCGGGCCTTGGATGGACACAGGTAGCAAATTTTACGCACATTTGACGTAGATGGAACAGGAGCTTCTATTGTAGAAGATTCGCCAACATTAACAATAAATATAAGAATATATGAATGTACGTACCTTAAAAATAAAAATTGTTGTTATAACTAAAGTTTCATCCAGCGGACGGTCATACGGCACGTCCTAGTATACGTGTGGCCGCAATCGCGTCACGTGCTGCACTATTTACTCAAATTAGGAAGGCAATGAAAGAGTCAAGGTCTGGGAGCGGGGGGAAGTAGGTGATTTCGAATTTCGCCGAGTAGCGCGTCGTCGCCTCGACGAGCGATTAGTTATCTAGGGTTAAATAAATTAAAAGTTATTGTGTTCTGCCTGAATAGGAAATAATTTTAGTTTTCAAATTTAGAACAAAACAGGTGTTCAAAATTCTTCTTGCACAGGTAGGTATAAAAATCTTAGTAGGATTATATGATGGAGGAAAAACAGATACCTGTAGCTCATTCCACAAACGAGCCATCTTACACAAAAACGAGTCAAAGAAGCCGCCCGTTCTTTGAAGCCAACATCAACTGTGAACGGGTGTTCCACTTGTGTACGTCGTGTTTCACGCATGTGCACCGGGGATCAGTGCTGCTAGCTCCGTAAAGCAGGCTCCATTAAAATACCTGTAGAACAGACTCAGCATGCCTACATTGCGTCTGTGCATTAGAGATGACAATCGGTCTGTTAACAATGGGTTGTCAATTAGACAGACCGCCATCCTTTGCACAGAATTAAGTAGGTTTATGAAGTATTGTGAAACTCCAGCCCAGAGGTAGCTCGCATATTCAATTGTTGGGTGTACTTGAGATTTATATAGGGTTAGCAACTGGTATGATGAAGATGCCCAGTTTCTTGGTCTTTTAAAGAGCCCAATACTTGAGCTGATCACTTATTCCAAGCCCTTCAATGGAAACTTTATTGGGAAGGGTGCTTCCATAAAATAGCACCAGACAGTTAATGATCTCCTTTAGCCGAAATCAGACGTGCCTGGGTTTTTGAGATGTTGAAACTGACCAGGTTGGCCTTACCCCAGGCACGAACCTTCTTGTCAACTTTTTGTTTCAATATTATTATTTATTTATTTCTAAGAAACATGTTTTTCATACAAAGATAAATATACACATACAAGGTTAAGCCAAAAAAAATTCTTATGCAGGTTAGAGGAAGTAAGATAGGATGAGGTTAGGAGATACTCTCGATACATTCTATTCACATGCATTAATTTGTATTCATACCTATTACTTCAGTTCGATATTTCTGAAAGTTAATGAAGGATGTCGAAAATATTAAATTATGTGTTATACTGCGTATTTTACCTAAGGTTAGTTCTGCAAAGAAAAAACTCAGTATCTCGGGTTGCTGTTGAAGGTATGTGGATTTGTATAAAATTGGTTATACAGAATTTTAAATAATAGGATTTGATTAAAAATTAAATCAGAAGCGTAGATACAGCATTCAAATGGCGGGGTTCAACACCGGGGGGGGGAAGGTGATATACAAAAATACAATTGAGGTCCTCTTGAAGTGTGATGTAGTCTTCGATTGATTTGACAACTGATTATATTTTTTTATCATTTGCTTGGTAGTTAGCATGAAAAAAAAATCTATATACACATGTATATATAAAATGTCGCACAAAAGTATGCACTCGATTTTCTAAGGCAGTGACTTTGTTGCCAAATATAAAGAATTTGGAATAGTTTGTGTTTTCTGATTCTGTTTACTTCACAAATGTGAAAGTCGTGATGATATTGTCATTTTCAAAAACGAGAGCATCTTCTGAAAGGGTTATGCCTTTTGCACCACCTTTATACATATTAAATGAGGCCCTCATTGAGGTACGCCGTAGGACATTGACACACATTGAAGTCTACTCTGAAGATATGAAGTGAGACATCTGAGTAAGTCCCCATGGACGCATAATTGATGCAATTTTCGAATGAGGACAGAATGGTTTACCTTATCGAAGGCCTTAAGAGTAGTAATCTGTGTATTACATCTACTTGATTTCTATTGTTCTTATTGCTCGTTAAACATTTCATACGTTTACTAAAATTTCTTTGTAGAAATCCAAGTTTGTACATTGTTGTAGAATTTACAACTTTTTTTTTCTTCTGTTTTATGAATAAGGATTATAACAGCTTCTTTAAATTATGGTAAATTTATGGCCATGACATTCCGTAATTGTTTCAAGAATAAAATGAAACAATGGAGGGTGGAATAAAGCAAGGGAATGTGGAATAAAACAAATATGATCAATGGAGTTTGGATGGAAGGTGAGAAAATAGTATAATATAACATATTTATTATTTTGGAGTTACATTTTGGTAAACAGACATATATGTATTACGTCTCATTTTACATACATAATGTTATATTACACCAAATTAGTTCTGAAAACAAAAGGAAGGAGTCACATTTCATTTTGTTTTTCATATATTATCTGTTAGGTTAGGTACCTGGTCAATGGCGGCTAGCTCTTAAGTAGTGTTGGAACAACGCACTTCCCAAATTTCAGTCAATCTAAAAATAATAATTATCAAACGATAATAATAATATTATAATCAAAGCAACTAAGAGTAATAAAAGTATGTAATTAACACATTTCTGGCAGGTATTTTTTGCGCTGGCGCTACGTTGTCTCCAGGCGAAAATAAAGGTCCCGCACAAATTTCTTTAATTTGTTTTAAATTGCTGTATCTAAGAAAATAATTAATATATTTTAATAAAAATTTCTACGTAGTAAGTCAGCACATCCAAGCTATGAAAGTACTAAACGAAAATCGAATATTATTTGGAATGTAATATGTTTATTACGGTCTGCCTATCGGTATTTGCCCATACTGCTTTCTTTAAATACGCCCTAGATCTCTCGCTCGCTTGCACATAGGAGTTGAGTGGGGCGGAACAGAGATAGAGATTGGAATCGGGTTTCACGGTCATAAAAACTCCCATTCCAGGAATTAAATTATTACAATAACAAATAATATACTATCCTTTTGTTGAAATTTTTGTTAAAAAGAAGACTTACATTACGATCGATAATTGTGTACATATAGTTGGGACCTTTACAAAAGAGATTGGTATATAATATTCAAATAAAAACATTGAATAATTGCGTATTTTCTGCCATTGAAATGAGGCTGGCGCAAAGGGTAGAACTACCCTTCCCGGCGTTAAGCATCAATCGACCAAACGGGTGGAACTACGTGTCATAAGCCTCGTGGTGCGAACAAATTCCATATCGCTCATCAAGAATCGTCACCCGGGAAAATCAAATTAACTATACTCGCAGAGCGCGGATGACGATCATATTAATGAAATTTCTCCGAAACATGAACAGTGCTAGTCAATGTCTCATAAACTCTTTGTTGAGATGGCGCCTCTCTAGTTTATAGTTCGAATACCGATCATTCCAGTAGGTCGGTATAAGTTTCAAAATTGCTAATTGCTAGTATCTTTCACTGCTAAAGGTTTACCTGACCTGACGTAGGGATAGATGGGCAATATTTTTAGTGCACTACCTATATTTGTGAGCACAAGCCACCACTGGTACCGGTACCGCCAAGGTCTTCGAGCACTATTACCGATAATCTGAGAAAAAATATCAAATAATGTTTTCATGATACTTTATATCTACCTGTTGTGTAAGTAATGTATTTCTTAGGCTAGCATTACACTTGTAAGTTTTTACGTAAATTTACGACTTCTAGCCAATGGGCATCTTGCATTTTGAAAATCCAATGCGCCCATTGGCTAGAAGTCGTAAATTTACGTAAAAACTTACAAGTGTAATGCTAGCCTTTAACTATAATAAATAATAATAAAAAGTTTTTGTTAGACATGTCTTTTTTAAATTGTTGGTGTTCTTTCTTTTGTAATCAGTAATTACAGCAATTAATAGGGTTTAGTAGCCAAACTCTGGTAAGCCACAGAGCACTTGTAATAGACCACCTGTCCCATCAGCATATATAGTCTGTTTAGTAATAATTATTGTTCCTATGTCTCGGTAAAACATGTCTGATGGTTATTGTTCTAGTTTCGCTTTTTGAAACATTTCTAATTGCAACTCTGTTTTATTTTTGTTCATGTAACGCCAATGACAATTATAATTTTTTTTGTCATTACAAATCAATTTGTAATTAAATGCATTTGGAATTGGTGAGAACAAAGCGGAGGCTTGGGATCACAGGGGCCTAACTAACTGTTTTTTTTCGGTAATGCCATAATCGTATCTATTAGTGACACAAAGCTCCATCTCGTACACACAACCGTTTAAGAAATACAGTTGGGTATATCAGTTATAAGTATACGAGCATTCCAATCTTTACTTGCGTTTATCTCAAAACTATGTTTTTGTGGATAGGCCCCTGTGATCATAAACCCCCGAAAGGAGGTTGAAAAATCTGATAATCACTAATTTAGCCACAAATTTACACAAAAGTGACCTGAGCAACTGCAGACAAGGCGCCCAAAGGAGGTTTGAAAATCTGATAATCATTAATTGAGCCACAAATTTACACAAAAGTGATCTGAGCAACTGCCGACAAGGCGCCCAAAGGAGGTTCGAAAATCTGATAATCATTAATTGAGCCACAAATTTACACAAAAGTCACATGAGCAACTACAGACAAGACGCCATAATCAGGCTAAAAATATTTTTTTGCAAATACATAATCAACAAAATTCACGAAAAAATATTAAAATTTATTTAAATATAAAATATTATCATAAAAATTACAATAAATCTTCAAAATTAATTGTCAATAAATCCCGCAGATCAATAATACCATTTTTACAAAATTCTGCAGAAATATACAAATAAAAAAAAAACACTAATTAATCGGTGGCACAATCATCCATAAAATATACCTAAACTAAAACTATAAAATTAAATAATGCAAACATACACTTTATGAAAATCTGTGTACGACGCATTACATAAACCTAGTCAAGTTTGCCATTAAATTATCTATTTCATCGTAGAATGGCATGTCTGAACTTTTTTGGATTCAAAACACAGTTTATCAAAATCATTTAATACAAAGTCAATAATTATGTTGAACATTAATTATACATATACATTAGAGCTTCATAGCTGGGTGGTGAAATCAGGAACTTGACGATTATTTGCTACTAAAATATTTTGAAAATCTAATGATGGATGTGGATTATTTTGTAAATTCTATATCACCACCCCTGCAAGCTATCGGTGGTCGGAGAGATATAAGAAACAAGATAAATTTCAACCAATTATAGCACTGATAAGAGTAATACATACTTTATTTCCAAAATAACGAAAAAATTTTGCTAACATTTTAATTCAATTTAAAACAATTTTTTTAATTCAGGGTGCCTAAAATAGATTGCAAAACATGACCCTAAAACATATATCACAAACAATTAAGTAACACTGAGGCACTTCTTCCACAGGGATACATGCAAGTATCTGATACTGATCTTGTGCAAACAACTTGTCGCGCTGTCTGTAAATGCCACTACTGAAATCAGGAGACCCGCAGCGCCACCAATCAATCTTCAATTCTCAAGGTCAATACTAGAATACTTTCATAAACTCACAACAGTTGCTGTAGCTGTCTTTTTTATAGACTGTCATTCTTTGTTGACTGTTTTGATCTTAGCATTGATCTAAAGAAAACACATTGTTAAAAACTGTCTTGACACAAGTGACTCTATGAACTTCCAGGCAGATGGTGATAGTCACCAAGATAGTTGAGTTGAGTTCAGTATTGGATACTTGCGTATCCCTATGAAAGAAGTGCCTAATACCACTGACAACACCATCATAGATATGTGATAAAATCAAAAAATATATAATTTATCCACTCAAAAAATCTTATAAAATCATTACTCAAACCAAAATAAAATTATAAAAAGTCTGAACAAATGTAATATTTTGAATGGATTAATATTTAAAAAAATAAATTATGTCAATAAGGAACTCCACTAAATTACTGCTTTTAAAATATATACATATTGACCTTCTAACTTAAATACCAGTATGTTTGCAGGCATCACGTATATTCTGTCAGAATGTCATACATATTTCCACTTTGCAATAAAATCCAAATAAATAGAATATAGCTGAACGTATCCAAAAACAGTTTTTGAAAGGTGACGAAATACGCCTTTAAATTTGATTATTAGAATTAAAATATTAAAATTTTAGGTGCAAACTTTAAAAAAAAATAAAATGTCTTCGTTTACGTTTTTTGTAACTAAAATTACTGATAATGAAAAAATATATAAAAACATGTATTGTATTACAAATGTTTACATAACCTCATTTTTTTGTCGTTTCATATAAAAACAATGAACAAAAAAGTCTAAAAAGTTTTTTTCAAATTGCGGTCGGAACCATTAGTTTCATAAAAGTGCACATTTTAATTCTTCCGTGGTTAACTTCTAAATTTGAATATAAGGTGTGGAATTTCTAACACGGTTTAGAACATATTTCTCAAGTAAGTAAGTAAGGGAGACACAACGAATTCTGTGAGGCCATATGAGTTGTGAAGGGTTAAAATAATATTTTTTTAAAATTCATAATTTTCAAAGTTTGAATTTTTCAAAGCCCGCCAAAACACACAAAATCTACGGCAAGGCGGGAGTGACATCATAATATAAATACAATTATTTCGTTTGACAGGTCAGTATTCAGTATAGTACTGCACTTTGCATGGGAAAATCGCTCGATTTAACCAGTAAACACACATGAAGAACACACTGTAAAACATAAGTAATAAAATTATGTACCTACCTATTTAGAAACTTTAACTCCAAGAATAATAATATTTAGAAAACATTGACGGCATTTCAATCATTTTTTAAAAACGATTATTAATTCTACGTATAATTATATACTATAATAAAACTTATACAATCATTGAAATCTAGAATTAGCGTTCGTTGATATATGATATACATATTTTTCTAAGTCACAATGTTTTAGTAGGAGTTCATTATTTAATTTTTTTTACAGGAATGGCACGAGAATTTTTTTTAAACTACGAATCTTGGTTATTTTTTCACATCATAAAAATTTATATATTAAATAAGTTTTTATCAGCATTAATAAAATTACAAAGTAATGCTAAAAATTTCTGATGATGATTAATTAAATAAAAACGGGAATATACAGTGCATCGAGATTCTGAAAAATGCCACTAAAAAACACTAAAAAAATATTGCAAATCAGTCCAAAAATAAATAAAATTCCATTTTGAAAAAAAAAAACCAATGGAAATTATTAAAACATAATATTATCAAAGATGAAAAATAACCCAGTCAGTGAATGTGATAAAAATGAAATAGTTGAGCTGAACAGTTTTCGAGAGATTAGTTTCAGTACAAGTACTCGAAAATTTTTGGTGAATTTAAGTCTATTTTGTTTGAGACATAACATAATGCAGATATTTTCTGGATTGCGGTGTTATGCGCAAATGCATACATACAGTAGTTAATATCCAGAAAATCATTATGAGATCCAAGGAAATAACATAAGTAAAATATATATATATTAATAAAATCAATTAAATATTAAAGTCTTATAGATACATAATAAATATAATTATATTCATTATAACACCAACAAATTCTTTGACTTTATTAAATAAGAATTCTTCGAATTTGTTGCAAATGCATTGCTTTCGTTAAGTGCCAACGGTGGCCACTGACGAGCCCTTCAACCATGGAATAAAGAACAACACAAAAGTGCAATGTGTGCGTGTTTCGTGAGCCAAAGATCTGACCAACCTTTTCTTAAATTTCAAATACAGAAATTTGGTCTCAGTAAAAATTGGAATGCTAAATAAGAGCATACACGCAAATTTTGACAAGTCGCCGACATGTTGATTAGAGATGGGATTGACCTTTGTAATCGATATTGCTTGAGCCGTAGTTAAACTTTTTGGTGAATTGTTGTTGAAATATTGATTTATAAAAAAAAAAATGGATCCAATAAATCCAACTAAGATAATAATGCCAAGGTGTAATTAAAAATGTATTATATACAGGGTGTATGTCAGCACGTACCCCATGGATTTAAAACAGAGATTCCCGAGTGTAATTGGAATAAAAAATGTAGATCACACTGCTACACGTCACAACGGATCACATGATAGGCACTCCGTCTCGTTCCAGCAGCACGGTAACAGACCCGCTAGGCTATATCCAGTGGCGATATGTGATGGAATTTTTTGTTTTTGTTTTTATTTAAAAAATTTTATCAGACAGCAAAATGACGTGTATGTTTTTAACTCAAAATATCACACACCCTATTGGTCCAAAACAATGTTTCGATAAAAAATTATCAAAAAGTTTTACTTCAACCCAAACAATATAATTACAAAGGTCGGCCCCATCTCTAATCTCGAAGACGCATCCAAAATTACACCATTACACCAATCCAAAAATTCATTAAACCGAATAGGGCAGCCCTGGCCAACCCGCGGCCCTTACGTGCGGCCCTGTTAAACATGTTGATTACTATAAAAATACATTTTTTGTTTGTTCAATGTGTGTTTTCTTTTCACATCTGGCTGTAGTATTGTTTTCTTCACATTTACCTGATTGTAATTTCAGATTACCTCTGCAATCAAATTATTTATAATACTCACAAAAAAAGAATTAAGTATGAAATTTGATGTTATAAAAAAATGAAATTATTTTTGTATAATGTCTGTACGTGCGGCCCTTTGTAAATTTTAGGTCGTCAATGCGGCCCGGGGTGCAATTTGGGTTGGCCAGGGCTGGAATAGGGTTTATGAATGTTTAGATATTAATATTTTAAGCTACAATATTTTTTGTCAGAAATTATTTCACTTCCTGACCTGTATTATTATGATTCATATTTTTCAATTTAAGGTATAGTATACAAGACAATAAATTTCTAATATTACACTTTTACAGGTGCAGTAACATGAAGTTACTGGATCATTGCGAACAGTAAATGAGTCATGGAGTTGCAAAACCGGCTCTCTTTCGGAAATCTAGAGATAGCTGTGAAAAACTAATTTGACCAAATGGTCACATTCAAGCATTTTAAAATCACTTCAAAAAAATCGTGTACGTTTATCTTTCTACTAAGACTTCGAAAATGTTAATTAAAAATATTCGAAAAGGACAGTTTTTTTAATAATAAAATAAACAAATCCGTATTTTTTAGCTCATGACAACACTTTATGAATATGTCCGGGGTACGATTTTCTGTATTTACTTCATTTATTATTATTACATATTATTAATTATTTCTTTTATAAAAATCCACACTGATTTTTTTGTTGTGTCCATTGTAGAGGGGGTTAGGCTATCGACAAGCAAGCCGGAGGTCGGACTTCATTTATAATGGCTGATATGACAATCGCATAGCCGTACACCATTTTTTTTCTGGCATCTTTAATTCTAGGTACAACGAGAAATCTTTCTTTTGTAGGATTGTAGCAGAAATATTTTTGCACAAAGAAACTATATAATATCTATATGTAGTTATCTGAGCGCTGACCCAAGGGTAGTTAATGAATCTATGATACAAATTTCTTTTGAAATTCAGTACTTTATTTATTTTCAATGTATTTAAAATACCTACCCTTTGTTAATGTACCGAAACCAGCAAACCTTCAAAGCGGGTTTTGCAATTCCACAATTCAAATACTTATTTATTTAAGAGCTCAGCACTATTTTCTCAATCATTATTCATTTGTTATTTTGTCGCAAGCTTTTAGATGGAGTGGAGGAAAAGTTACAATTGAAGGAAACCATGTCCTCTGCAAAAATGTCAGAAATAGACATGGAATCATGAATATGTTGGCCGCGGTCAATTATCTTATGGAAATCATCAAAGTAGATATTCTCTTTGTTTTCAGAATACTCTAAAATGGGGCTATGCTTTCTGGTGGGGGGTTTAAAAATTTCATTACAACTTATTTGATGAGAAAAATCAGAGGAGGCCTCTTCGTTAAATCCGCTATCGAATCGCTTCCAACTGACACTGGACGATTCTGTATTGCAAAAGGACTTGGTGACCTCCACGTGGCGAGTTGAATTGCAAACGGTCAGATCAAAGGAGGGTAAAATACTGTTATTGCTGAGGCACAGGTCATTGAAGCCACTGTCCATTCGGTGGAAAACGGTTCCACTGCGCCCAATTTCGGGGAAACTGAAAGGCTTTTGGTTGGTCAAATGAGAGACGTTACCAGAAAATTCGGCAGTTTGGTCTGTCAGCGTGTGCTTTTCAGAGTCAATATTAAAACTATTATCAAGGGACATTCGTGCGGGACTAGATTTTGAAATTGTTAAATAATGCTCTCTCTCAGGGCACTGTTTATCCTTAGTAGGAGTTAGATATTGATAAACATCCCTCAGTCTATCGTTCTCATCATCAATTGCACTTTTACAATCACATACATTTGGTTTAATATATAATTTAAAATTAGTATCAACAGTTGTTTCATTGGCAGCACACTTGGCGCAGTTAGACTGTTTGGCACTGTTTGTTTTAGAAACAAGTTGGGCCATCTCCATGTCCCAGTAGTTGCTGGACGTTTGCTTGGGGGAGGGCGAATCAGAATCACCTGAAATAGCATATGTTTAAGTTCAAACTATAATTGAGAGCAATATATAAGCGGAATAATTGCATTTAATGATGAAGATACTCACCCATGATGGAATGGCAGGCCAGAGAACGGTCTCCGGAGAAGTTCATGGAGATATCACTGCTAATGTCCATATTGAAATCTAGTTTCATCGCTGATCTGCTTCTTCCCAGACTAGAGACGGATGTTTCTGACTTTGTTCTGCGAACCACTCCTTCTTCTTTCCTCAACACTTGACAGATCTCCTCGGTAAAGTTGAAACTGCCCATCTTCTTGACATGACCTAGCTTGGTGTCACTGTCTGATCCATCAGTCACATCGGGACTGGATTTTGTAGAAGACTTGGAAGTGAGGCTGGACTTCTCTGGTGTGGATTGAGAGAATGGCGAAGCAACGCAGCTGTGGTGAAGATTTTCCAATTTGTCTGGTGATATTTTCGGGGAGATTCTTCGAATATTATTTTCCTGCTGTGGAAAAAATACAGATATTATTTATTTGTCAGTATGGTGACCAGGCATGTTTCGTTCACTCGTGCACCAAACCGCCAAAAATTAAACAACATTTTGCACCTCATTTTAATCTTATACGATATTTTTATTTATTAAAATAGATACAATCTTTAAAAATAAAATTAGTTACTTATCAAAATAAATTAATTTCTCCCGCGCAAGAACTATACTAGCTGAACCGATGAAGTGAAACGCGTGGCTGGATTGTATGAAGCCCAACAAACATAGCCATAGTCACCGTTATAGTGACAAAACGGTGGCAACCATGCGACGCCATGGGATAATATAACAGCATCGGAATCATTCAAACAATTCCAAAGTATTTCTCACATAGGGTTGGAACGAGATAGTAATATTTCGCTTGCAAAACGCAACCATGTGTCAACAATTTAGCTAACCATCTCATGCTTTATTATTATCATTTAGTCTATTTTGTCATTGTGTATTATTAGCTATTTTTTTTAAACAGAAGTGATCTTTTGGGTGCGTTTCTCATTTGCAAACTTCAGACACGTGTGCGCCAGTTATTTCACAGAACTTGAACAATTCGTCAAGTTTCAAAGCTAATATTAAAGTTCTGTGAAATAACTCGCCTAAAATGGAATAATAACAGAACTTGAATAGAACTTCACAACACCTGAATATTAACCATGAAAGTTTATGAATTGTTCAAGTTCTGTGAAACAACTGGCCATGACAATCAGTGGCTTGCATTGCTCTATGACCAAAGGTAGGCTGTATATTTTTTCAACTTCGGATATAAATTCAATTTGGTAACGACTGATCGTTGTGGCCAACTGAATAAATGAGCAAGTTCCTTACGAAAATCATTTCAATACAGAAATTTGTCACATTTAAAAAAAGTTTAATTTCTTTCAATGGATCTGTATACTTTTTTTTTAATTTTTCAGCCTTTATATTCAAATTCTATCATTTCACTAAAAACAACAAGTAGAATTAAAAAATCATATATTTTTTTATTGGCCTAGTGTTTTAGTACATATTTACATGTATGTAAAAATTGAATATCAAACCAAATAAACCTACCTGTGGGGACTTCCCGATAGGCGACATGGAAGGAGACCCCATGCAGGTCTCCGACCCGCTGTAGGAGTTGTGTCTCTTGGAAGCCCCCTCTAGGATGGGGCTGAAGTCCGCAAGGTTGCGGTGCAGCTCCTCGGTGGAAAGGGTGTGGGTGGGAGTACGGGGGGTTGTGATGTCCTCACCCCTCTTGGCGGAGACGGGTGTGCCAAACGTGCGCTTCATGCCGCATAATAAGGCAGTCTAGAAATAATAACATAATTCATTGACGAAGTCTGCACCAGGTTTAAAGGAACCTAATTGGTTTAGTGTCCCATGCGGACATAGAATAGAGAAGAACACAAGAAATGCGACGTGGGCGTGTTTCATGATCCCTAAGTCTGGAAGATTACCCCTTAAATTTCAAATATGGAAATTCGGTCAGTCACAATACAAATTCAAAATCAAATGGAATGGCGAATATAATCTCAGCGAGTTTAAGAAAGACAGAGTACGCAATGTTGATCGGCTGTCTCAATCTAATAGTCAAGTGTCAGTGGCGACATTGGTTTCCAATCAAATCTACATGGAAGGCAATTCTGTTTGAAGGTGTGTCTAAGTATTATCTCTTCCAGTACACGCAGCACATTTGGGACCCAGACCGTAGTTTAGACAGGGTATTGGTAGAGACCTCAGGGATTAAGGAGTCTCCTACTATATTAAGGGTGGCGACACATTACACTATACACATCAAAGCATTTTTTATAACACCATATCGTTAGCCATACAATCCCATACCGACCTGTCACACCTGACTGATGATGTGTTATAAATGTGGGCATGGCGACGATGATATGCCGTGATCCGGTAGCCACGTGATATTTGAAAATGATGCAACCCCCTCTCCTGCCTACCCGCTTATAGCGTAGTGTGACACCTCAACATATAATCTGTATCATCCACACCCAAATTAGCATTGATGCCAGTATATATGAGTGTACCAGTATAGTCCAGTCAGTGGGGGTAAAAAAAGGCCTTTGCCCTGCAAAAGGTGAAATAGTACTGATTTTGATACATGTTGTTTCGGTTGGGTCTCTAATGAAAAAATAAAAAAAAAACTTTCGACCTCATGGGGGGGGGGGGGGGGGCAAGTCGCTATCCTGGATTGTATGTCCCAAAAATTTTTTTTTTGTAAATAATTCCCCAATGGTTGATCCTATGACAAAATTATGAATGACAAACTTGAAGCAGATATTATTCCAAAAAATAATTATTTTATTTGCCATTATATAATCAATTTTTTTCTAGTTTTCGAAGGTCCAGTCGGTTGATATTGACATCTTAATGATAGTCTTCATCTTCAATGTCATGATCTAATCCATTGTCTGTACTGCTGAGAATCTTGGTTTCCATTGAAAAAATCTCTTCATCTTCGTCCTCGATACCGACTGCGATGCCTCGAATTTAATAGAGTAGAAATTTTCGTACGTGATAACCATGTTCGACATTCTCTCTATATACCTATTTCTCCAGATAAATGGCAGCTTATCTTTTCATCCCCAACAAACCCAGTACTTATAGAAAGAAGAAAAGTCAATAAACGAAAGAAAGGGAGAATGCTGAGAAAACCAATCCAGGAAAAATATTAATGCTGTAACTTGTTACGCATTAGACAGAATATACGGAAATAGGTCTTTTTTTACATTAGAGACCCAATCTAAATAACAAAATCGCTACTACTTCACCTTTTGTAGGGCAAAAGTCCCCACTGACTGTACTAGTATGTGATGAACCAAATACAGCATATATGTAAAGCCGTTGTCCCATGGGTCAGTAAGGAATCGACATAAACCGAGTTCTGTAAGATCCTGCACAGAATAGAAAAGTTCGCTAAAGTAAGCTAACAGTCTGCGGCGCAGTCCATTGTGGGACTTTTTTGCACAGGGTATTACAGCATTCAATTTATGGCAGTTCCATATTGACCCTTGGGACGAAGTCCTTATTTTCTCCCTAGCCCAAAGTCAAGTGCTTTTAGTAAAAATTGAATTACAATCTAATTTAAAATCTTGAATTACTATATGTGTAATTATTTTTACATCAACTCCACACCCTGAAGAAAATTTTTTCCCACGGGTTAATAGAAAGAGAAAATATTAAGTTTTCCGGAAAGAAGGGGAGGTCAGCTTACCACATGCGGACTATGCAGAATGGGGCAGGATATATTGTGGAAACTGGTATGATGTTCTTCCTCTCCGTCAGAAAATACTTCTTCGAAGCAAAGCTTCCGCCGCAGAGAAGCATTGGCAGAGATGTCTGCCTCACCAATACCATTTTGATCCTGCAAAATATAAAAAAAAAAAAAACCATTAAAATATTGAATAAACCTGCAGGAGAAATGAGTACTGGTAGGGAGCCATATCCCTTTACAACCGGATTCATACGAGCGTGAGTTAGTCGTTAAATTTTTTTTAACTAAAATTGAATCTGTTTTTGGGAGCGGACCCGGTGTCGATCGATCATGCGGGAACTGCTCTAGCCGTGTAAAGTTAGATGAACGTGTTTGAACTAGTCAGTAGCTCGAGAAATACGCACGAAGATGGCTGTGTTTTTTGACCCAGCAGTTGGCAAAGGTATGTAGATATTTTAGTATTTATTTGTTGATAAATTTGTATTATTGTGTATTATTTTAGAGCCTAAGATGTTAAGTAACAGTTTAAATGCACTTTTGTGTAGTTGTGTTTCGTTAACTAATAGTTATTATACTTTTAATCTCTAACAGCACGATTGTAACATTCAGGGTTATGGTCACATTTTTAGGTGATTTATCTACAAATATGTTATTTTAAGATGCTCTTTTATCAACCACCTAATCTGTATTTTTGTTTATTTTAAGGAATCACCATAAATGAGTTTAATGTTTTGGAGATTCTGGGTGATAGAGACGAGTCGGAAATTGAAGATCTGGCCAATGATGATGAAGGGTTTGAGGCAGAGTGTGTTGACCTGTTTACGGATCTACAGGAACCCATGGAAAAAGACGATAATCCCCCTCCCCCTCCCACTATATCAAGATCGAAGAAGCCAAGGCAGAAAAGTCGAGACGAAAGCGTACTTGGAAGCAAACACCATTCACAGATAAATCCCATGACTTCCCTAAGCTACCGAAGAACACTGTGCGGACTTCCATGGAATATTTTATGGACTATTTCGACAACAATTTTTTTGAAAACGCTAGTACATGTTCTAACTTGTACCACCTAAGAAAAACTGGCAGAGAACTAAACACAAACCCACCGGAGATGTCAAAAATGATTGGCATACATATCATTATGGGGTGTATACCTTATCCACAACTGCCAATGTACTGGCGTGCTAATATGAAACTCCTGATGATCTCTGAAGTGATGCGACGCGATCGTTTCCTGACTTTACGCAACGCTCAACGCTTTTCATGTGGTTGAGACTGATGCCGCTCCACTGGAAGAAGCCCAAAATCCGCTATGGAAAGTTCAACCGGTAATAACAAGGGTTCAAAACCCATGTGCCAAGCTTGAAAGAGTTCCAGGTTATTATTCAATTGACGAGCAAATGATCCCGTTTACTGGACAATGTAAACTTCGCCAGGTGGTGAAGAACAAGCCTCGCCCTGTAGGATTAAAGAATTTTGTTCTCACGACAAGTGGTGGCCTCATGCTTGATTTTGCCATATATCAGGGAGCCAAGAGTACTTTCGGAGACACACCACTTGGCCTTGGTCCATCGGTAATTCTACACTTGGCTAAAAGTGTACCCCCCGGCAGCTGTCTTTACTTCGATCGCTATTTTACGACAGTTCCACTGATCAAACAATTACACGCACAGAAACTACACGGCACTGGGACTATTATGCTAAATAGATTAGCTGAAAGAGTCAACATTAAATTTAAAAATGACAGAGTCATGCTTCGAGGAGAAAGCCAGCAGTTTGTCAGTGGAGAAACTGTACTTGTTAAATGGAAAGATAATAAATCAGTTCTGATGGTATCAAATTGCACTGGTACTGAAAATAAGCCATCAGTCAAAAGATGGGACAAAAGTTCAAGGTGTGGACGTTCTGGACCAGCTAATGGAATACTTTCGTACCTTAATTAAAAAGAAAAAATGGACACTGAAAGTTCTAATCCATTTCGTGGACTTGGCTCTGGTAAATGCTTGGAGACTCTATAAAAATGATTGCTTTACAAATGGAGTTCCCAGGAACAAGACATTGACATTATTAGAATTTCGCCTGGATGTTGCCGACGGATTGGTAAATAAACCTGAAAAAAGGAGAAGAAGTGTCGAAACGGATGAGGAAGAAGACGAATTGCCAAGTAATAGTAAATACAGGCCAGCAAATCCACCATCTGTAGCTAAGATATATGATGGATATAATCATCTCCCAGTTTTTGACGAGATAAATGCTCCCAGAGTCTGCCGCCATGAAAATTGCAGAAGCCGTTCTAAAATACGCTGCGAAAAATGCAACGTGTTTCTGTGTTTATCTCGAGGGAAGAATTGTTTTTATACTTACCACCAAAAAATATAATATTAAAAAATGTAGAAATGTGTAAATGCATGAAAAAATATAAATAAATATTGTCTTTTAAATTTGAATTGTGTTTATTTTAGAGAAATTATACCGAAATAATGGTATGCGCATGTAAAATTGCTCCTGAACCGCACGATAGTGCGTGTACTTTTTCTAATTATCTGGTTTCTGAAGATTTTTAAAATTATTTTTCTCTGACCTAAGGGTTCATAAGTAAAAGCTTTATTGGTATGGTGTATTGCTATTCCGATTTTTTTTCCACCGGTTGCAAAGGGCTAAGCTGGTTGGAGTGGAGTCAAACACCGCGACATACAGAACTGGAGGGAGACAGTAGAAGACGGTCAAGAGTGAAGGCGGCCAACAAATGAAAGTGCACATAAGAACGCCTTCCAAATGTACAACAAATATATGCCTAAAAGTATATTATTGAAACCATTAAAAAATATGGAATCCTCTACTGGTCCGTGTATCCATCACACTAGATCGAATCAAAATGACATAAAAAACATTTCAAGTTGTAAAACCACATTCGGACAAAGAAACTTAATTTATTTTGCAACAAAACTTCACAAAATCCTCCCCCAGATATAAAACAAATAGAAAAGTTTAATCAGTACAAATCAAGAATAAAAATCTTGAGATCAATAAAAAAAACTCTTTAAAAAAACACTGAAAATGACATAGAAGACAAATAAAATAGAATTAAATAACTTTAGTCCGCCTCGGCACAGGACAGGTGAGGAGGACTAAGGAAGCTACACCATCGCTATACTTTAATTCACCATTATATTTTGTGTGTACAATGTATTGTAATTTTATATAGTCGCTAAAATTAAAATAACTAAAAAATTCTCCGATGCTTTTGTAGCACAGATGATGAAAAATAAATAAAATGTCATACTAAATTTAACGAGGCGTAGAAATATTTTTGCAAACCTTTGTAAATGTGTAGAATGGTTTCAGAGCACTCTCCACCTCTGGGAGCAGTTCCATGGGAATGGTGAGCATCGTTTGGGTCCAAACTGAAAATAATTGTATTTTTGTTATTTGTTTTTGGGGTGTTATGCCGTGTTGCGCTAACTCCTTCTTTAGCCAACGTTTCGGACAACGTTACAGTGTCCATCAACAGGGCAGATGTGCCCGACACATCTGCACTGATGATGACCCAGACACATCTGATGATGGACATTGTAAAGTTGTCCGAAACGTTGGCTAAAGAAGGAGTTAGCGCAACACTCTAGAAAACCATTTGTGCACGAGTGAAAAACATTTTTCCCATTGTCCACAATTGTAATATAATATAATTGACTTATTACTGGATATGTATACATATATTTGTGACCTAGTATGGAATAAAATGAACAAAATTCAATCAAAAAATTCAGCAATAAATTTATTTTACCACCTATCTATCGTCTTTTGGTCTGACACTACCAAGTAATAGAAGAAGAGTTTGCGCTGTATCACAAATAGACAGTATAAATACTATTACAATACAAAACTTGACTTCCTTGTCTACTATGTCATATCGCATCCCTGGCTAAAATGCATATATGTAAGTTGTCAAATAAAACAAGGACATCAAAAGACATTGTGTACGGGAATGTGTTAATATATTTATATGGTTAGAATGAAGTATAATTTGATTAATAGTATTATAAGATAAAAAAATACCTTCTCTGGATGTAGTTTTAGTAGTTCCTTCCGGAGTGGCATGGTCGTCGGGAGGATCCATAGGAAGAACATTAGTTTGCTTTGTGGGCTCATTCAGAGGGCTCGGAACTATCATTCCTTGAGAGAAGAATCTAAAAAAACAAATAAAATGGATAACACATATTGCAATACATAAACAGGACTAAAAGTGGTAAAAAATATTTTTATAATTTTTGTTTGAATGGAATTTTAAAACAGTGACGCTAAAATATATTACGTTCTATCGCCAGAATGATAACTAATAATAATGATAAGAGTTTTGTATGGAAAATTATAACATTTTAATGAGGTTTAAATATTTATTGTTTTGTTGAGTATTTTTGAATACAGTAACTTTTATTCATTTTCATATTTACATATTACAAGTTGATAAGTCTTAATCCTATTGCTTATTGGTGGTGCCAGATTAATTTGTTTTAATGATAATCACATTTCATAATGTTTACTAATGGGTGCATTTCAGATTTAGATTTAATGCAGCTAAAAACAACCATTTACCCTGCATTAATAGTTGGTTATCGGTTGTGCAGGGTTTGAAATACGTTTATTAGTTTGAAGTTGACACTTTATTTAAAATTGTATTGGTCACCATGAAAATTGTGATTCAATGTATCAATGCTTTGTAAATGTCGATTAAATACCATGTATTTTACAAATTAAAAATAAATAAACAATACAAATACTAAGAACACACTCGTAGTTGGCACCACACTCGTAGTTAGCACCACACTCGTAGTTGGCACCCCACTAAAAGTAAGACCACACTCGTGGTTGGCATCCCACTAAAAGTAAGTCCACACTCGTGGTTGGCACCCCACTAGAAGTAAGTCCACACTCGTGGTTGGCACCCCACTAAAAGTAAGACCACACTGGTGGTTGGCACCCCACTAAAAATACCAAGTACGATACTTGGAATCAAGGGATAACGTAACATTCAACGAGTAACGTTTTGTTATCAAAATAAATCCATTTGTGAAACATTATATAGTACTCTCCCCCTAATCTTCCACCCCAAGAACGGTCCAAGTGTCCAATTACTAAAAGCGGCAGATTATAGTGCACATAATAATAATTGGATGACTTGTATAGCGCCGTTTTTGTGCAAAATCACCTCAAGGGCGCTGTACAAACTTATAATACATTTCTACAGTGATCTATGTTATTACTTAACTATTTATGGAGAAAATATACAGTACAATACTTACCTGGTAGGTCACTTGAGATTAACACTTAATTAACATTATCTAATTGTTTATTGGCGAAATTTAGATACAGGATTTAGGACTTAATTGAAAAATTGAATATAACTGGAGTTTCTCTTAGGAATGGTATATTTAATCTAAGGGTACGACAGCTTAAAAAGGTAAGTTTTTAGTTTAGACCTGAATTCTTTTGGACTTGTTATGGATCTTAGTTCCGGAGGGAGATTATTCCAAGCCTTTGGCCCAGATACACCGAAAGCGCGATCACCAAACTTACTATATGTTTAGATTCATGTAGACCTATGTTTAAAAATCTGAAAATTCTGACAGTCACAGATATATATATAATGGAGTTATGCATGTTAGTGCGATCATCTACAGACAAGTTCCCACTAAAAAACTCAACACATAAATACGCTACAAGGCTCACAGAAAACTTACTAATACCAAAAGCAAACAAAACAATATTCCAAAAAGGACCATACTACATGGCCATTAAAGTATATAACAACCTTCCACATAACATTAAACAAATACAAGATACACACAAATTCAAATCGTTACTAAACACTTTCCTTGTTAATAAATGTCACTACACGTTGAGTGAATACCTCACGTAAATGAAACGCCTATTTTTATTGGTATTTGTATTTTTATTTAATATTTGTATTTTTTTTTATTTTTTCATTGGTATATTGTTATTTTATCTGTATAAACATTGTAATTATTATAATAAAACAAATAATATTATATAAACATTGTAATTAAATAAATGTGGTTAGCTGGAAGAAATGGGGTCTACCCATAAGCTACACCTTTTGTAATTTTTATTTTACAATAAATAATTTTTGATTTGATTTGATTTATTTGGCTTGCTCTTAGGTTCTATCAGTCTGCCTACAGCTGATGATGTTGCTGATCTAAGAGTTGACTGCCTCAGACCAGTGTTTTCCGGGACGCATAGTTCAGAGATGTAGAGTGGGCCCATTTCATTGATGGATTTAAACACCATCCAGCACAGTTTGTACTGGATTCTTTCAGGGCACTTGAGCCAGTGAAGGTTACGAAGGTGTTCTGAAATGTGCGAATATTTTGAAACCCCGGTTATGAGCCGTGCTGCTGCATTAAACACTGATTGAAGTTTGTCAATTTGATATTTTGGAAGGCTGGCATAAATGCCGTTGCAGTAATCGAGACGTGAGACTACGTAAGAGTTGATAAGTAGTTTTGTTGCTTCTGTAGGAAGGTTTCTTCTTGAGTTCTTTTAGGTGAAAAAAACCGGTGCTTACAGTCCTATTTATTTGACTTTTAAACGAAAAGTCTGAATCTAAATTGACACCGAGAAGTTTGACTGTTGTTTTTGGAATGATATCGCTGCCGGAAATAGTAATAGGTGAATTGTCTATGAAATGTTGACGTTTGTTTGTGGCTGCCCAGAGAAACTCAGTCTTAGATGGATTGAGCTTCAGCTTGTTTGAAGACATCCAACATATAGAAAATTTGCTAAAAATTAGAACAGGTATTTTGTAAAACAAACACCGTTATCGATCTTTGGTAAGAGTAAGATAACTCAACTTGTTGGTGTAGAAAGCTTGGCGCTTGAGTCTAGGCACGTAGCGGACTACTGAATTTACATACGAATAATAGAGCTTTATTTTGGGCTGTCAACTAGTACAAATAATGGCGGATTATAGTAGTTGTGGGATAATCAAGTGGAGGATTGCCAAGAAAGTACTGTACTTACAAAATTAGGCTTTTATTTATAATGAAACATAGCTGAAACCAAAAGGGATAAGCCCTGGAACACTATTCCACGCATGATGGGGCATGCGAAAAGTAATAACAGTTTAAATAATAGCCTAGTTAAAAAAAATGGTATTTTACTGTTTATCATGACATTTCTGCTTCATTCAATGAGGCAGTGATAAGAAAATAAATGTTATATTTCAAATAAAATAATAATAAAGCAAGGACACTCACTTATCTATAGCCTCTGTGGCCTTTCTCTCCATGGCCGGGTCCGGCGTGGGATCAAACTGGCTGTTGCAGGGAACTATGTCTTCCGGCTTCATAATGGACATATGCTCGATGTCCCACTTGAATGATCCTGAAGATTCTCGGATTTTAAACATCCCGGGACTGAAAGAATATTTTCATAACAACTTTTATAACAACTAAAGATTTGTTCATGCAAATGCTAAGATTTTAAGAATAAATAATTTTAATACGAGGAGTAGGTATAAAGACTGACAAGTAAACTGTTACCATAATAACGTCAGGAATACAAATAAAAAATAACAAGTCGTGTTATTAACTTGTATACTGAAGGCATGAATATTTAATCATTATGCATGAGTAGTTTGCTTACCTGCAAATCGGAGTATGAAGATGGTCTATGAGCGTTTTTTCAAATGGATTTCGTATTTTGAAAAACGGTTGTGGAGGAGTGCAATGACTTGAAGGCACGAAGCGCATCGGACTCCCCGTTGTATATTGACTAGAGCTCGTGACGGAAGACATTTGAATATTGGCCAGAGGACTTCTAAACCTCTGATTAAACTTCACGGGAGGCGAACGATGTATGCTGCCCGCCGTTTTTTGCGGTGTCTTAAACGTATTAGGCTTATTGGAAGCCATATTTACACGGGAGATGCAGTCTTTAATTCACTATAAGTACAATAAAACTAAAATAAAATCGTAAACAGAGGTCACAATGTCATTACTCCTACGGAACTACGAGCAACTAGAAGTGAACAAATTCAAATTTTAACGTCTTTCTAGTCTTCCATTTTGACGTTTGAACGTTATAGATAATACAGATGGCGCTGAAATCGGTTTTTCCGAAGGCGAACAGCCGTTATTTGACTGGTAGGTACTATTATCCCGATTCCTGATTCGCTATTCGCTGATTCCGGCCGTTCCCTGGCGATGACCTGAAGAACTTCATGCATGTTCATGCATACCGGTCTATTGGAAACGGTAAATTTGTAATAATAAAAACAAATTAGGTACCGATTCGCCTATCTACGTGTTCTAGTGCTAGTAGGTAGGTCCCATCTCTCATAGTCTCGTAGGACCCTACTCAAGAATTAAAATGTTTTGATGATGGTGTGATCATTGCCGGTTCCAACATAATAATAACATTGTATTATAGTTTCCTTTTCACATAGATTTAGCGAAAATACTGTTTTTCTGGATTTATTACCGGTGCATTAATACTAATAGCAGTATGTAATATACTAAGTCAGGGGTCGGCAGACTTTTAAGTGAGAAGAGCTAAATTATGAAGGAAACAGGATAACAATATTGGATGGGCTAGAGAATTTATGATAAAAAATAAACCGGTTCCTCAGAATATCTTTGTACCTTGGGGGAAGGGAGACAAGAAACTTTTAATGAAATGATACAAATTGCTCAAAACTCAATATTTTTACTAACGCTGATCGGTTTCGGAACCCGTTAATAAAAAAAATACAGGTTTAAACAATGTTACATCTCTATATCTCTATTGTGTATCTATATAAATAAAAATGTAAATGTTCGCTTCTTCAAAATCGTAAATCTCCGAAAGCTCTTCACCGATTGCTTTGAAATTTGTACACAATGTTGCATGCGAATAAACGTGTGTTTTTATATAATTATACCACTAGGTCCGGGCAGACGTCCTGCCACAGACTGCTTTCTAGGTAAGGAAGTTAAAATTTGTGGTTGTATGTATTTTTGACAATTATGACGTAAACACACGGACCTAAAAAGCCCTGGACGGAGCAATTAGAGAACAATTATTGATGCCGCGGGGTGAGGGGGGAGATGTATGGAAATGCTAAAATCTACTTATTTTTTTTAATGACGTATCCCATTTCTTTGCTTACAAATCAGTTCAAAATTATCATACAAGGTATGATAATTTTTTAATAGCCAGGAAATTTCCCCTCACTCAAGATTTGGCTTGAATGCCATTCATACAATATCGCATTAACGCTCTTTAGGTCCAGGGCTTTTTAGGTCCATGGTGTGGACCATAAATCAACTATCTAGTGTGGACCCATTGTGGACCATAAATCAACTATCTAGCGTAGACACATCATAATAGACAAGTATAGAGGCATCTTAAAAAAAGGCGCGATCATAGACAATATAATTTTCGCTCTGACCTGACCCCATTCATCACCCCAAAATATTATTAAAAAATACAAGTGCTTGAAATGTCTAAACGTATTTTTTTTTAAATTTCAAACAATATAGATAAAACAGAAACAGGAAATACGAAAGTATATAAGCACAAAATACATTTTAATCTTCAGGGATACTTCTAGCAGAAGAAATCACACGGCTGGGACCTGGGAAGTAACGTCTTCCGGCAGAATTCGTAGACAAAATGTAGAATATCATTCCCTTTCAAATAATATAATACAGATGTATAAGTACCTTCGTAATGTTCCGAGATCTTTTTGACAGAATAAATCACACCGCAAACAGAGTTCGTGGACAAAACTCAGAATATCATTCCCTATCAAATAATATAAAACAGATGTAGAAGTACACAAACTTAAGAAAAGAAGCAGGTAAAATCAGAACAAGAGGCCAGTGCATTACAGATAGACATTGTCGAGAAATTAAATTTAACTGAATTTACCAACAAAAGGATTATTTTGTGTTTTGTTTATATTGGTGAAAAAATAATTAAAGGTTAAAAGACGTTTGTAATTGGCGCCAAAACTACAAATATGTTATTTTTTTATAATAAACGTGAAAGTTAAGTGCCAGGTACAATGTTAATGTGAAGCCAGATATAATGTTAAATGTGAATGGTTATTGTTTACTATATTTATTTTTTATTTATTATTCTTTATTTTGGCTTTCTCCCATTAGGGGTGATCTTGGCCATACACAATTAACATTTTTCGTATTAAAGCGATGCACTACGTCGTGTAATTTTTTAAATTGAGACGCTATCAATAACAACCCTTACGTAGATGGCGATAAGGTTTAAATTCCCGCTTAACACCATCCGCCTGTTTTGATTTATGCAAGAAAAAAACATGGCCAAAAAGTGCCTTTTATTTTATTTTGTGGATGTTCAGGCTTCAATATTTAATTTTTTTCCGATCATTTTATAAATAACTTAATTTGCCACATTATACAATATAATCATAACCGAAAATGGGTTCGTAAGTAGGAGATTTTGAACTTTAAAGCAGTTTTCATAGACATTTACATTATTTTTTCTGGGCTAATAAAAAGACTTATCTAAAAAATACTCGATTGTTTCAAAGGCCAAGATGTATTCTACTCGCAGTATTTAATTAAAGCATCTGAAACATTTCTAGGCGACCAAATTTTCAAACCAAAAACACATGATTTTGCATTACTACGAATGGCATCGCCTTAACAAATACTATTTACAGTGTATACTATTTTTAAATCATAAATAAATATTATTTATAAACGATGTAAACAGCTTGCATATTTTTTGTTTGTTTCTCATTTTTTATAATTATTGTTAAATTCACAATGTGAAACAAATCGTAAACTGGGCATAAAGGGTGGGAAATAGGTTCCTTTAGGCATAAACTGTCATATTTGGGGATGCTGTAAAAATAGTAGGTACACATTGAGGACACAAATAATATATCAAATTTTCCATAGTGCCCTAACGTTGGAAGGGGCCTCGGCTGGTTTTCAAAATGATGCACATCGAGGAAACAGAACTGGGAAATTTTATTCACATTTCTGTGTACGTGGAAAATGTTGCTAGTTTAATGATAGAACTTAGCTAGCAGTGGTTTGAAGTCTCGATCCCTGTATGGGAATCTGACGCATTTTTCCACACGGCTTCAATCAGGGTAAGCTGATATATTTTATAGGTTTCCATTTTAAACAATACCAAAAGATGACCGTTTATGTATTTTCTAAATTTTCGTCTAAATATTTTGGGATGCGGACTCTTCGAAAAATAAAAACCGAAAGCATTTATTGATTTGCGTTTCGACATTTTTTTACCCAAATGGTGATATTACAATGCGAATTGCCTGTATAATTTCAGATTCAGCCACGAAGCCATGCAGCCATACTGCCATGCAGTCATCCAGACATGCAGACATGTAGAAATGCAGTCATGCACACATGCAGCCATGCAGACATAGAGACATGGGGGCTGGGGGGACTTACTTATCAATCCAATCCAAATATCGATAAACTACTATGTAAGTACCTACGTACACGTATTGTGTTAAAAACACCAAATAGCTAGTAACACTTGAAAGTACAGTCATCTCAAGATAAGTACACCTTAATTTTTAAAAGAATTCAGCTTGATCGTCACTGATCAGTTACCAAGAAGTGCGATCTATGCCGATTAAAGAGATTATTGTCGTAGCTTCAGACAACGCTTTTAACCACTAAGATTTTGAGATCTTAAGAGAGGTAAGAAGTCGTGGAAGCCAGAGGAAGACATGGCACGATCAAGTGAATCAGATACTTGAGTCGGGCCATATCAAGAGTCAGAATATTAGAAGAGTATGTATGAGACGATGTATGAATGTGAATGAGGCAAGAAGTGTCCGTCCTCTCTGCCTACCCCTGTGGAGAAACGGCGTGATGGTTAGTTAGTTAGTTAGTTACACGAAAGGAGACGATCACGCCCCCTCCGCTTCCCTTAGTCTATCAAATTGGATGTCTACTTATCTATTATAAATAAATTGAATTGAAACAACAAAGCGAAAGTTTGTTCGACACAGTTTCAAATAGTAAGTGAATTACACATATATGGAATAACAATTGATTTAAATAGTGCTGAACTATGACTCTTTGACTTAATAGCAACAAATGTCAACCCAAAAAATATCATTTGCATAGTACATATTATTGAAATTATTGTATTCAAATTACACTTTATTTATTGAAATTAAGCACTTAGGCCCAGTTCTTGTTTCTGTAGCAGAAATTCAAATGAAACATTGTCATCAAATGGCCACTCAGCGCCATGTTGTTTTATTGATCTTCCGGAGGTCTCCGCTTTTAGCTTTCTATTACATTATAATAAACTGTAGTTATAAAATACAATGGTTATCATCTTCTACTGATCACAATTTATTCAAAAGCTGAAACAGGCCTGGAATCAGCATTTAACGGGGAACCTATCAACTGTCAATAAAACTAAACATAAAATGTACCATTTCAATTTTAACGAAACAACCCAACTTTAATTAAAAATATGGTGTCGCAATTCTTTTTGTAGTTGTTGTTTTGATTTTTTTTATTACTTCTTCAGCAATTGCAAAATCACTTTGCGGCGTCATTTTCATTCTATGAAAATATAATACTTTGTATACTCGTAAAATACTTTGTATAAATTTTAATTTTGTGCAAAAAATATACTTTATGTACTTCACTTATTTAATGAATATAATCAGTATGTTTCGATAGCAGTGGTTTCTTCGTTTCTTTATTGTTTTAGATACGTATTTTCACAAAATAAGTGGTGTTTCCATAAAAAAATATTTCATTTTATCAACGACCTATTGGGCTTTTACATGGTAACATTTTTTATGTCACTAGCTGATTTCCCCGGCGTTGCCCGAGCTTTCGATAGAATTTTATTCGAAATTTCATGTACACAGCGACTTTCTTCTTATTTTGTAGGTCAAGTGTGCAAAATTTTAGCAACCTCGGAATAAAACTGTAGATTTGTATACGAATCACAACCATGCCCCAAACAAATACTCTCCTTTACATATTAGATATAAGAAGATTACTATCATTTGTACCTATAAGGCACAAATGACGATTAGAAACTGTGATTTTCCAAAACTGTATGTGTGTACATTAAGGACGGGTTGTTTCAGAGAATTTGATCAATTCATCAAATTTCACAGTTAATTTTCAAGGAATGTGAAACTTCTATTCAAGTTCTATTATTATTTCAGTTATCTGAAGCAACTGGCCCATTGAACATTTATACATTCATTGAACATTTCAATTTCCCAGTTAGTAGAGAAATCTCGGGTCTAACTGGGAAGCTAGTCTATTTACTAATTAAATACATAATATTTATAAAATAGTTAAGGTGGTCATAAATAGTACAACAAAAATACAGTATCTAAGTCAGTGGTTCACCTGGGTTCGATCGAACCCCAGGGGTTCGGTGAGTCAGTCTCGGGGGTTCGGTGGAGGTCAAGACCCCCGACTTATATGATTCGTGGTGACACGCCCCGCTTATCCATCATTGGCTGCAGGTGATCACGCAGCGGTAGAGCTTGCGATTACCGGTCAAGATGGCCGCCCGAAAATGACCATAGACATTTTACGTGTAAAATTACGTGAATTTCTGAATTGGTTTCTGAAAGGCAACAGCAGAAGTCACACTGATTTAAAGTAAATGACAATTAATATGTTTCATGTTTTGATTTAACTATTAAAATTTAATGTTTTGATCTTTGTTTTTTATTTATTTTTTTATTGTACACCTATATATAAATATATACCATGTTTTGAATTTGTAAAAATCTAATTTTATTTTTCAAATTAGGAGGGGTTCGGTGAATGCGCATATGTAACTGGTGGGGTTCGGTACCTCCAAAAAGGTTAAGAACCACTGATCTAAGTATTAAAAGGACAAAAGTAAAAAAAATAACAATACATAAATAAATTGCAACAGTGTATATCTATAATAATATAATATATATGTATATCTATATCATATTATCTCACCCCAGAAGATAGGTGAAAACTTGAGTGGCAAACGGCCAACGTGGGAAATGCCCATCTCATACAGGACCCCACCGAGAGACAGCCTGGGTTCTCATTGCCTCGCAAAACCTGGTCCGCCATCAATAGGTTAAGGTGCTCCCATAGCCGCTGTTCGCACACGATGCACAGATGGGGCTTAAAGAGTCGGCGATGTGTGAATGTGGTGCGGTGCAGACCACCGAACATGTGGTCAACGAATGCCCGCTCCATTCATTCCCCGGCGGGATTGATGAGGTCCACATTGCGACGCCTGAGGCCCCTAGACTGGCTCGCAGACCTAGATGTCCCCCTCTGACCCCCCCACCATACGAAAGAAGAAGAAGAAGAAGATATATATTTATAATAACAGTACTTCAATAGGACTTTCACAGAACTTTAAAATTAAGTATTTGATGAATTGTTCAAATTTTCAGAAACAACCCATCCTAAGGCTCCGCTATACGCGTTCAAAAATAAGAAGATTACTGAAGATGTTTTGAAAGGGAGATATGCAAATACAAATGATAGAGGGAGCGCGCTAATATAAAAAAGATAAAAATTAATTAATGAGATCCCTGAGGCGTATGTGTGGTAAAACCATGTATGATCGTGTGAGGAATGTGGATATCCGCAAAGAGTGCAGGGCTGATGTAAGCGTAATGAGTAAGATCAAGAAAGGGACGCTTAGATGGTTTGGGCATGTAGAGCGAATGAGCGAAGAAAGGAGTGTAAGGAGAATATACGATGCAAATGTGAATGGTAGCAGAAGTCGGGGACGCCCGAGGAAGACATGGCACGACCAAGTGAATCAGATACTTGAGTCGGGCCATGTCAAGAGTCAGAACAATAGAAGAGTATGTATGAGACGATGTATGAATGTGAATGAGGCAAGGAATGTGTGCCAAGACCGAGTTGTTTGGCGGTCCGTCCTCTCTGCCTACCCCTGCGGGGAAACGGCGTGATGGTTAGTTAGTTAGTTAGTTAGTTAAAAATTAATGGGCTTAAGCGAATGTTATGAAAGTATGTTATAAAGCGAGACTTGTTAAAATAGAGCAAAAATCTCTTATCAATATGAGTTTAGTAACATTTATTTAAGGAAACGATATGAATTTTTCATGTATTTGTATGTGTTTTTCATAATTTTCGATCTATAAAAAATACCAATGTATGAATATATAAAAAATTAAAGTGTTCAAGGGAAGTGTGTGAAGTGAAATTCGGACCAGATTCTAACAGACAATTATTTCATAATATTTAAATTGCTTTTCCAGTTTTCGGAGAAACGGGAAAAGTTTTGCGTAATCAACAAACTATTAGATAATATATTGCCAAATTATATTACTTATGACAAAAACCTTTTGAACGAATACATTGATTAAAGTGTCAAAGTTGTATAATTGAACAAAAATGGAATTGTGTATTTTATAGCAAGTATTAATAATTAGCACGTGGTAAGTACTTTTATACAATTCGACACGTATTCTCATTACCTACCTCAACATTTCACCCAACTGTGAAAAAAAAAGTATTTACTATCTATGACGTAATGAAAGGAAGTTTCAAGAATTTTTCATAAATTTTATTGGTTGAGATTTGAGATCATCTTTAATAGAATTCATAACACCGGTAATCCATTTTCTTCAATTTTTTTTCCTGAAACAGTATTAACTTTCGAGAGATGAGATCTGGCGTCATAAAATTTGAAGAGAGAAGTTTCTACACGGATAAAAATGAGTAATGCTGATTTTTGGAAAATCTCTTCAAATTGTTAGTCATTCTGTTAAAAAACGGGACTGTAAGCCGCTTCCTCATAAAGTTTTTGTAAATTCGTAATAATATCGGAACACACGTTCATCCACCTGCGTTCATAATTCCAGAATTAAATGCAAAAATGTGAGGACTTTTACGAACACTTTTTCGGGCATCATGACAAAACATTGGGCTACAGTCCAATTTTTAACAGGAATACGAACGATTTGAAGACATATTTAATATATTGGAAATATTTTTTATCAGTAAGTTTTTTCCGTGTATGTGCAATTTATTTTTACTGGCAAAATAATTTTATCACAAGCGGCGGAGCTTTCAAATAACATTTATCTGTTAAAAAGTCATACAGAATGCCATATTATTTGTTTAATATTTTTGAACTGCTCACTGCTCATTTTTTCTAGACGATGAATTAGTAACTTCCCGAGGTATTCGTCTAAAAATATTTGAGGTTTTAGTAATACGTTCATCGGAAATAATTAAAGTAAACCCCTCGGAAAGATCGATTTTAGGGAAAATTCGACCTTAGCTCCGTCCATTACGTACACGACTTCTTCACTTATGTCGTTCAGATTCCCATTTTATTTTAGAGATTTGCTATGCCAAATTCAACCGTAGGTCTGTTCAATACCCCAGGGGCGCGCGTCTCATTTTTTTGTGCATGGCTTCTACCCTTACGTTGTTAAGATTCCGAGATTATTTTAGGGCATTGTCCCGTCTTGAAATATCCAATTATTATCACACCAGCGCTTACTTACCTTGATTTAAATCAGAAGTCCAGATTCTAAATTCATGAACAGATTTCGTATGTAAAATGAAACTACGTTAGGTAGCTACTATTATTTCATACCTTATTATTTATGATATTGTTTTTTTTTTCGTAAAGAAACTATTTACAGTTGTGAACCACTCAAATCCTCAAAGAAAAATAGGATATTACCCGCAGAGATAAACGGGTTTCTTGTAATTTTTTCTGGTGTAATTTTGACCCTCTTGTATCAAACGCAGCAGGTACCTAAATGTATTCATTTTTAATTTTTTTATATTAAAATTATTATGCGATTCGTAGGTCAATACCGTCCTAACCCTTAATTGTTGCAGTAAAATGGTTGGAAGTTTACAAACAATAAAACAGACTTGACACCTCTCAATTTTTATTTATTTTTTTGGGTTATTTGAATTTTTTGTTCCATCTGTGCCCACGAACAAAGAAAAAATAATATCTAATCTATAAAACACGTCATTGTATGGATATTCATTTATAAATATTCTGAAACTATCTAATGGGTCATACAAGTTGCGATTCAAATTGTATTGATTATGCAGTAAATCAAACATAAAATATATCGGAATTATAATAGTTAGAAAGTTATATTAATTGGTAATCTCATGAAAATTCAACTATAGATATAATGAAGTAATTACCTTACCACTAACAGCTTATCAACCTGTCCATAGCTAAAAGCATATTTCCCACGTCCCTTAAGGTGAAGCTATAAGTGAAATCAGTATTTAGATTAATCTTTACTTCAAATCGGTATAGGTTATCAATACCAAAAATATACTATGGATGCATTGAAGCTTGTTCTATCGCTTGGCTTGATCAGAATTAAATTAAATTTGTTAATTATGTCATGAAAAATATAAGCGTAAACTACTAAATAGATTTCTTTTTCAACTCCTGCAAGAAACAACTTTTAAAAAATAATTTTATATGGCTATGTTTATTTGCTACCACTTGACTTGATTAACTTTTTTCCGTTTTTATTAAATTATTCACAAAAAATTAAAATACACTTTGGCGCTTACATAATAATTTTTTGAGTGAAAAATTGTATTGAATTCTAGAATTTCGTCAGTAGACCGAGGAGCGCGGTAACGGACGGACTTTCGCTCGCAGCATTTATAGTTGTCAAACTGTGAGCTTGGAAGCTTGTCTTTTTCCGATATTATTATTTTTCATGACCAAAATATTATACCGTCTAGATACATCTTTTTGAAATTCACTTTCGTTTTCTTGAAAGAATGTATCAATGAAGTGGATTCTTGGAAGTGGAAATTAACCCACTACCCGAAATCCGATCGAGCTGAAACTCGGCAGATAGACTCGTTGTCGAAAATAATGCATTTTAGTGGTACATAAGTGGACATATACGCATTTATCTATCTAGATGACCTAGTTTGAAAATGTGGAATATTCCCAAACTAACCGCACATAACTTTGAATGCATCCATAAAAAAATAATATCTAACTGCCAATGTGAGAAAATTGATTTTGTCAACGAGTATACTTATCTGGGATTAAAAGTAGATAACACATTTAAATGGGATAAGCAAGTTACTAAAATATGTAACCAGTTGCTCTAGCAAACAGTTTCTATAAATTAAAATTTGTCTTGCCTCATAGCACACTCAAACTAGTATATTTCTCATTAGTAGAATCTATTCTTAGATATGGAATTAGAAGCTGGGGAAATACAAGCATGACATATATTAAGTATGTACAAAATTTGCAAACCTCTATCATTAAAAAAATTGTATCACCTAATATGTATAGACAAAGACACAATGTGCAACTTTTATATTGTGCTGAGGGCCTGCTCCCAATAAAAGATTTATTTTGGTTCCTTACCATTAAAGATAAGTGGGGCGATAGTACTTATAAAAAACACTGGTACATAGTCACAGCACACGTCTTACAGAAAAAAAGGGCTGAAAATACCTAAATTAACAAATAAGTATGGAAGCCGAATGATGGAGTACTGTATACCAGTGATTTTTAATAAGCTCAAAAATAAATTTGCTTTTGGAGAAAATAAGAGTTTAAGCATGAAAACTGTAAAGATGTGGCTTATAAATGAAAAATCTGTATATCTATAAAAAATAGAGTAAACAAAGAAGAAATGGAAAGACATTATTTGAAAGTTTTAATTCTAATATAAATGAATGAATTTTTTTTTTTCACTTTCAAGCTTTTTAGTTCCAGAAAAAAATAAATTAAAATAACATTTTCACTTAGTTAACTAGAATTTTAATTATATTGCATTGTGCTACAGTAAGATGTTATTCACTTTCAATGTGTGTTATCGTATTGTCTTACTTTTGAATATTTATATTATATATATCTGTGTGCTATATTGTCTTGTGAATGTACGTTATCGTATTGAATGTACGTTATCGTATTGTCATTCAAAGTGTTAGTATACTTTGGACGCTTTAGTGAGTTCTATGATTGTATGAAAGAGTCTGTTATTTATTTTATATAACGGGAGACATGTGGCAGCTTCGTGGGACTATCTATACATTGTCAAAAAAAAGAAAAGTGTAATTTTTCAGTCAATAAAGGTCAGCTCAATAATAATATGAAATTGGATGACATTACAACAGTTAGTATACACAATAAATGTCGGTCCTACCAAATTGGGATTTGGCTCAGTTGTTAGCGTGGTTGACTCCAGTCCCCTTGGAGGAATGTTTACTCCTCGGTAAAACAGTTATTTTGTAATTAGGAATCTTGGAAGTGGAAATTAACCCACTACCCGACACCCAATCGAGCTGAAACTCGGCAGATAGACTCGCTGTCGATGATAATACATTTTAGTGGCTATACACACACGTGGACATGTACGCATTTATTTGACATTGTATGACTTTACAAAAGTTAATATAAGCAATAAATGTCGGTCCCTTCAAAATGGGATCTGGCTCAGTTGCCAGCGCGGTTGGTTCCAGTCCCTGGGGAGGAAGGTTTAATCCTCAGTAAAACAATTTTTTTTTATTAATAAAAACAGATGTATTATAGCGAAAAAAAACTTTTTTTGTTTTCACATTTTGATTTTTTAAATCGCAAAATACTACTTGTTAATCGATGTTTTTATTCCTTATTTACCCGAATTAATGATTTATGTCTCATGGAAAAAATGCTTTCCCTTTGTATTTATAATGACTAATAATTCGTTTTTATAGCTCTATAATTCCTCGTTAATTTCTAATACTGAGATTTGTTAGATTAAATTGTTTTTTAAATTGCATTTGTAAAATGGTTTTTATAATGATTCTAGTGGGCCGAGGCAGACGTTGTTCTGCCACAGACCGCCTTTATGAAGGAAAGTTAAATTTTGGGTTTGTATGTATTTTTGGATAAGAAATCAGAAAAATTGAATTGTTGGTGAAAAAAATATTTTTAGATCTCGACAGCAGCGCCACATATCGGGTCTAAAACTATTCTATATTTCAAGCTGGAACCAACCATACACTTTCATTGAAATCGGTTGGGCGGTTTCGGAGTTTAGCGTGTACGAACACAGTAACACGTGATTTTTAAATACTAAGATTTTATGTAAGGTCTTCTTCTGCAGCACATCTTTTTATAAAAAAATATAATATAAAGAATCTACTGTTACCATATATAAACGAGGATGTAAAAATGATATCAATAACTATCGACCGATAATCCTTTTAAGAACCTTTTCTAAAATTATGAAAAAAGTACTACAAATAGCTTATGCTATATATAGAGGATAATAACTTAATTTCGAAATCTCAAAATAGTTATGGGAAAATCTTGAGTACTGTATACACCACAGACAATATCATAAATACGATCAGAAAATGCGTAAACGGGTGAAATTAATCTTTGGAAATTCTTGTAGACCTGCACAAGGTCTTTGATACGATAGACCATAAAATCCTTTTCTGGAAACTTAAAACAATTGGAATGTCAAACACAACTCTAAACCTGTTACATGTCAGAACGTTCACAGTGTGTTAATATTGAAAAGCGAAAAAGTAAGCATCTCCCAATTAAATACAGTGTATCGGAAGGAAGTGTCTTAGCACCTTCATTATTTCTAATATATCAATAATATTTACAACTTACACACCAAAGGAAAAATAAATAGTTTTTCCGACGACACTGTCATTGTATTTAATGAAAGTGATTTGATAACCACGTACAAGGATGCTGAGCTTGTCCTTCTGCTAGAAAAACTCACTGACACTTACTGTTAACAAAACCAAATCAATAAAAATCTTCGATGAAACTCCCACATAAATAGCATTACAAAGAAACTCAAAAAACTCATGTACTACTTTAGAAACATACGCAATATAATCAGTAAAAATGATCTGTATAAAGTCTACTATGCTCTTTGCCGATCACGTAGATTATATTGGATTTAAAGGATAACATGAGTACCCTACTGGCCAACACGCCTACAATACAAGCACGAAAACTTCAAACCTACTGGACATCCCAAAACTAAATACATAGAAAAAGAATAATTACTAAAAAACATATAATGCCCCTTCAAATGAATAAAAACACCATGAGGATAAAAAGTTTAAAAACCACATCGAAATATGGCTAACTATACATGAAGATGAGGAAATCGTTAAAATTATAAAATAAAATTAACATAACTGACAGTCAGCAAACATAATTTTTATTTTTATTTTGATAAATTAACATATATGAATATGAGGAAATCATGATGTAACAATTATACAACAACCTACAGTCCCCATCGGAACAGGAATACAGGAAAAGGAGGACTGTGAATAAAAACACTAAATCGTTAAATATAAAAATATATCAAAACATTAGACAATACATTTTCATATTTATAGGACTCAGAAATACCATTATCACGGAACTTATAACCAAAGATAATTTATTTTGCAGCCCATTCAGTACGGGATCGTTAGCTGGGGGGTTCTTTAAAATCATCATCGTTACCACTAACAATAATACAAACGATACTTTAAAAAAAATATACTAAGAAATACCAAATTACTTCCAAAGAAACAATAATTTCAAACTCTTTCCCGTCCCACCTCGTATCAAAAATATATACAATAACTTGCATTACTCCAAAGTCTCCAAACTCATAAATCTCAGTAACAATATAAAATATACTCGATATATACTTCGATACCGCCGTTACGTATAAAAATGAATAAAATTATTCAATACGCAGTTGGTAAAATTTCTCGTTAGCCATAACTGCTCTCAAGAAATCAATACGGGTTTAAATAAAATAAGAGTACCTCAGATGTTATGTATGTCAATCTTCTTAGACCTTTCTAAAGCCTTTGATACGATATCACACAGTAAATTAGTAAATAAACTTAAAAAAAAACTGGCATTACGGGCAGCGAACTTAACTTTTTTATAAGCCACCTAGATGGACAAAACCAACATAACCAACATAAAAGTTAAAATAACCTACTTGGAAACTAGTGCTGTAATAACCACGATTTACCCCAAGGAAGCATAATAGTACCGTCTTTGTTCCTGTTGTATATTAACGACTTACGCAACATATACTGAGAAAATTGTTAGTTATGTTTTACTGTTTGAAGCTGACACATTGCTAGCTATTTACAAAAAAGCTGAAAAGGCTATATAAGTAATGTAAAAAAGTGATTGGATGCAAATACTCATTGAACACCGAGAAAACTAAATACTTGACATCAAGAATAAATATTAAAGTCAACCTCACGATGATGTCTCAATTAGAATACACATATGTGCATTCCGGGGAATGTTGTCAGTGGCTCTAGATTGCGCTCAATGCACTACTAAGATGAAGAACCTCGGCCTCACCATTGATCCATTCCTCAAATGGAATCTTCACCCTCAAATAATTGCGAAGAAATATGAAAAACCATGCACTTTTTCAGAACGATACGAAACTTTCTCGTCTTACAACACTTATTATGCAGTCTGATAATCTATTATTAGTATTATCACTTGACCCAACCATTAGGACGCATAAAACTACCATAAAAAACCATAAATTACATACTCGAATTTAATCATTCATTTTATGAATGTGTTTGACGTTCGCCAGATATATGTTTATATCTGCATGACAATCCCCACGCAGCTATGTACAAACATACATAAATAAATAAATATATATATATTTTTTTATTGTTGATACATTATTTTACAATATTTCATATTCTAATTCAGTAATGTTGGCCTCACTGGGTTAAAATTAAATTAATTTAAATTAATATTAAATTAATAGTGAAAATATTTTAATATATGTTTACCTAGGTATTATAAATTAACTTACAAATGACTGGCAAGCTTAGTGCGTTTTTATTACCTACTGTTTTTATATTAATATTTTCTATTGTTTATTTTATGTACTTATCTAATTTAAACCCCATACTCACCATCCGATTTGCAGGACTGTTTTCAGGACAGCATGTTGAACCACCAACCGAATTATTATTATTCCGACGGGCCGACAAAGGGAATAATAATAATTCGGTTGGCGCTTTTGCCCAATAATTACTTAACATCCGATTTGCAAAACCCCAGCATGCTCTCCTGCAAGTTTTCTTGCAAATCGGATTGTGTTTTTTTGATTTTTGATCTGAATCGAATCTGATCTTTGAATTTTTAGTTATGGTTTAAAATATAAGTTTCTTAAAATAAAGATGTGTTATATATATAGTATGTATATTGAATTTGTATGTCATACTATGTTGAAATGTAAGTTATGCTATTTTTAGTTGGTCTTTATAAATATGATTATAAATAATAACTCATTTACTAATGATCTGGCATTATAAATAATATCTTCAATAAAATACTATTCACATTGAAATTTTTTTATTTATTTTTCCTTTTTATATTTGTTTTCACTGCACTGATTTTTGAAAAATATTAATGAGCAGTCTTTTTCTAAGCACCAGCACCAGCTTACATTAGGAAAGAATTATTATATTGCACACAATTGTATACTGAAAAAAAAGTGTTGATCATGTAGAACAGGGGTGTCAAACTGGATATTCTTAAGGGCCGTTTATAACATTTGGCGTGTGTAAGCGGGCCGGACTCAATATTTAAAAAATAAAACCCATACTTAATTGTTAAAATCTTTATTTAGTTAGATACCTATTTATTATAAATTCAGTAAGTTAAAAAGAAGGGTAACAAGGTAAATTATCTTGAGCCGGACACCTGACTTCTCTTGTTTTTGACAAGTTCATTGATGTCGGGTGTCATATTCGTCGTAGTTACTTTTAGAATCGATTGGAGATTTTCATCCGTAAGCCGTGAGCGATGTTTGTTTTTATTTATTTTCATAACGGAAAACATCTGCTCGCATAAATACGTACTACCAAACATACACAGGATACGTGCCGCATGATTTCTTATACTTGGATAGTTATTCAAACTCTTGAAATATTGTGT
This sequence comes from Hesperophylax magnus, assembly GCA_026573805.1. Taxonomy (NCBI): domain Eukaryota; kingdom Metazoa; phylum Arthropoda; class Insecta; order Trichoptera; family Limnephilidae; genus Hesperophylax; species Hesperophylax magnus. The sequence continues at coordinate 3,704,737 of JAIUSX010000002.1, forward strand.
ATAAAATGTAGTAAAATTAAATTCCTTAAATTTATCCTTTACAATGCTGTCGCATTGGAGATCTATCAATTCCATTTGCAAATGAATTGGTGCCAGTGCAGCATCAAAAGTAAATGGATTGTTGAAAAGTGGGAATTCCATTTTATGCATTTTGCGAAAATCTTCAAAACGACTATTAAATTCTGTGATCAGATTCAGCAAAAGTTGAGAATACTCATCCAATTTTGTCTGGTTCACTGTGCCAAATGATTTCACGTGAGGGAAATGATCGAGTGTTTGGTTTTTTATGTGAATTTCCCAGTCTTAATTTTGTTTCGAAGGCTTGTAAATGCGAATAAATTTGAGTGACGATCAAGTCTTTACCCTGTAACTTTATATTGAGGTCATTCATGTGTTTTGTCATATCTACCAAAAATGCACAATCAAGCCACCAGTCGTTGTCATAATCAATTGGCTTGCCTTTTTCTAACATGAAAGCTTGAATAGGGTCACGTAACTCAAAAAATCTTTCCAAAACTGCCCCTCGACTGAGCCAACGAACTTCCGTGAAATAAGGTACATCGGAATACTTTTCGTCCAAATCTTGTAAAAATTGCCTGAACTGCCTGTGATTTAGACCTCTGCTCCTTATAAAATTTACTATTTCAATTACCGGTTGCATGACGTGGTCCATTTTTAAATATTTGGATGCGAGTGATTCCTGGTGAATGATGCAGTGAATTCCCACAAAATTTTCTGATATTTTCTGTTTTAATTTAGTCACAACACCCGAATGTTTGCCAACCATGGCCACCAGCCGGCGTAAGAGAAAAGGTTACGCTCACGCTCGGTGCACGGCGCACCGCGTCCGATGCGCGCGTCTCTTGAAATTACACTGTAAATCAATCGGTTGCAATTTTAAACACGCGTAGGCATCGACTGTCCTCTGAATAACTAAAATCTACAATGAAAGAGTACGGTTCTGTCCTCCGCGACATAATATTGTCACGTGGTAGCGAGCCGTAATGATGGGACCTGAGTGCCGCATACGGCTCGCGGGCCGTATTGATAGGGTCCGAGGGCCGCATGCGGCCCGCGGGCCGTATCTTTGACACCCCTGATGTAGAATAATAATAAAAAATACTACCTAATTTTGAAAAACAATGACAAAACTTCACCGTTTATCTTTTTCCTTTGTCCCTTACGGGTCGAGGATCTGTCGTTTCGAATAGGCACCTCCAGGCGCCCCTTTCTAAGTCCAAGGCTATTTCAGCGGCTTCAGTCCATTGCGTGTCCAGTTTCTCGAGGGCTTCTGGAGGGTGTCAGGACGAAATTATATGTATTTTATTTTATATTATTGGGAAAACCAACAGCTTACATTATTTTATAAGAAAGACCAAATATACATAATAATTGAACCAATAATACGTTTTCACTGATGTTTCTTAATTATTAAGGAATCCAATCTGATATATATCTATGGAACTTTCTCAATCCTTTCTGTGTACAATTCCAAAGGTGTAAATTTTACGTACCAAACATTAGGAAAATACACGTGAAGAGAAATAAATGACTTAATTTACACCTACTGGAATTACGCACGAAAATAAATCGGTTTCTCATAGGTTATGGTGTTTGTGTGCGTGCTAAATAAATTTCACGTAGGAAAAAAACAAGACAGGTAAGATTATTTTAACGTGTGTAACTAACCCTAGTGGGTGACCTTATCTCCGTGTGTAATTTCGGGTGACCGGATAACTCATCAAAATGACGATTCAACACACCTATAAAAAGTGTTATAATGTTATGAAAAGTGTTAAAACAAAAACTATGTTAGATGGGTTACATATGTAACTATTTAAGCTAGTTTTTGTTTCATCACTTTTAATAACTTTATATCAATTTAAAAGGTGTGTTGAACTGTCATTTTGAGGAGTTATCATTGAACCGTAATTTCGTCCATTTGTAATTCCATTCGTTTGTAATTCTGGCAGTGTAATTTCGTTCGCAGCCCACTGAACAACTATCTTCTAGAACTGCAGACAGTGTTTTATGCATAATTCAATCAAATTAATTGTTTAAATAATTTGGAAAAATCTTGTACCGTTATTTTATTTTTCACCATAGGGGAACAGTCTTTTTCATTCAAAATTTAAATTTAGATTTGAGGCCAAAATACCCAACCAAATTGAATTTTTTTTTCTAAAAATATAGTAATAAGAATATATGCTACATTATTTATTTGTAAATCAAATTTTAAAATATGGGCCAAAAGTATCGATTTTTCACGATTTTAAAGTTTGAAAATTATTTGCGACTTAATGGTAATTACATAAAAAAATTATCGTATCTTTCGTACTATGTAAATATAATGAAATGTTAAATTAAAAAATATATATTTTGATTGGCTTAAATTTAATTTTCAAACAACCGACTTACGTTGGAACACAAATTTTTCGTATATGAATTTTAAATTCAGACACAAAAAACGTATTTTTACCATGTTTGTATTTTAATCAATATTTCACTCTATTTACAAAGTAGAGTCGGAATGAAAAAATATTTTTAAATTACCATTAAACACAAACAATGTCAAAGTTGCCTATAAAATCATGAAAATTGGAATTATTTAATAGCCTATATTTTCTAATTTACAACACAAATAAAACAAGCAACAAATATCAGTATAATATCATAAGCCATCTGGCGTCCAGTTCCATAAATGTCTCAATTTTTGCAGATTCTGTTATCGATATAATCATATTAAATTAACAATTGTTAGATTAATTAAAAACCTTAAATAATTAAAAATCCCTCATCCCTTTCCTCCCCCATCCGCTACAACGCCAAAACCTGTCTCCCACTACCACATCCGTCCTGTATACTTATAAACACATATATTCTTGTATGGTGCATTATATATATATTTATTTTTTTATTGTTTAAAATTTGTGTTTTTTACAATAAATATAGAATGTTTACAAGTCATACTGTTTTAATTTATAATACACTTTCATTAAAAGCATTTGCTAATGGATTAAAGAGGAATGTATGTTTGCGAAAAAATAATATTTTTTTTTTATTTTTTTTTTTTTTATAGTGAATACCTCACAAGAGTCCCAACTGCTCCCGTCTGGAGCCAGTGAGACTATGGCATCCCCAATTGGGGGATGTTGTGAGGCTGAAGGTAAGTGGGGAAGGGAAAGAGGAAGGTGGGGAAGTACCTGGCTATTCAGATCTAGTCACTAAACACGGCTAAAGCCATTTGGAGCAACGTTTCAATTCTGAATGGTGGTCTTACACCAGGGCGATACTGGTAGTATCTTCCACTCTGGAACGTGCCGCAAATATACTATATATTATTTTAATTAATTAATTGTGAAATAACACAAATTAATCAAATAAAATTTATTTGCGCACGCCGGGTTCGAACCCGCGACCTTCGGAATGGCAGTCCAATGCGTTACCACTGGACTATGCCGGCCGTCAATAATATAACTTGATTACAAAGTAAAAAATAATTACGAAATTAAAATAGATACAAATTGTGGTATTTGGAAAGAAGAAAAAAAATATGGAGGATAAATAGAGTAATGTAGGATAATTTGTGAGATTTTCAAGTGAAACTAGGGGAATCAGTTTTTTTGTTAATGATTTCCCTAAAATATTTTTTTATATTGTTCAATATTTTGTTTTTTATCATTAATGATTTCTTCTGGTAATTTATTAAAGAAATGATTTCCTCGGTGGGTAAAGAAGTGTGTAGTTTAGGGCATGCAAATATATATTTAAGTCTGGTTTGATTTTCAGTTATGAATGAGTATTTATCCTTTTCTTTTATAATTTGAATAATTGAATATTTCATAAATAAGTTTTTAAATGTAGGAAGTTTGAATTCTTTGTAAAAAGGATTATTACATTTGTCCTACTTCCATTCGTATATTTTTATACACTTTTTACTTAGTTCGGCTTTTAAATTTGTTTCTTAGTTCTGCTTTTTACATTTTAGTCTACATTCACTAAATACTGTATATTACCAATTCGATCATCTGTGAACATTTATAATTGGTCTGTTTCTTTTCCATCCTTTTTTGTATATTAAATTAATATTTTGACTGTTTATGTTCCTTAAAATAAATACATAAAAACTAAGTAACATTTCCCCGCAGATGAAGGTAGGTAGAAATGACGGACCACCAAACAACTCTGTACAAATACCATTCTGTTATTCTTGTTCCGACTCAAATATTAAGTACCATTTCTTTCCCGGGCGTCTCCAACTTTTTCTACCATTCACATTCGCGTATACTCGTTACACTTCGTTTTTTCGTTCGTTCGCTCTACATGCCCAAACCATCAAACCATCAAAGCATCCCTTTCTTAATCTTGCTCTTTAAGCTTACATCAGCTTTGCATTCTTTGCGAATATCTATAGTCTCAATACAAGAAAAGAATATTGTTCAATCGAAACTAGAACATAGTTTTTATGTAGTTTTGTAAAGTCTTACTCTGCACAGTAGTCCCCAAGGAAACTGTCAGTTTAAAAACTAGAACATATGTAGTTTTGTAAAGTCTTACTCTGCACAGTAGTCCCCAAGGAAACTGTCAGTTTAAAAACTAGAACATATGTAGTTTTGTAAAGTCTTACTCTGCACAGTAGTCCCTAAGGAAACTGTCACTTTAAAAACTAGAACATATGTAGTTTTGTAAAGTCTTACTCTGCACAGTAGTCCCCAAGGAAACTGTCAGTTTAAAAACTAGAACATATGTAGTATTGTAAAGTCTTACTCTGCACAGTAGTCCCCAAGGAAACTGTCACTTTAAAAACTAGAACGTATGTAGTTTTGTAAAGTCTTACTCTGCACAGTAGTCCCCAAGGAAACTGTCAGTTTAAAAACTAGAACATATGTATTTTTGTAAAGTATTTTTACTCGGAAGATATTTTCAATTTGTATTGATATTTCAGGCGACTAATTATTGCTTATAATGATTTATTTGTAGTTTTTATTATTCTGGCACAGCATACAAGTTTTTTTATTAGCAAATCGCTTAATTTAGTTTCAGAATTGCTACAAATACGCTTCGAAAATTGAGAAATTTAAGCAATGAGTAAAACGAGTATGTATATATTAGTATATTTTCCTTGACGGTCCATGTGTGACATTTTGTGTGATGATTATCAAATTATAAAAATAATCATTTCATATTCAAACAAGCGATAGAGTACCTAGATGACTGTAATAGATAATAATAATGTTTTATTATTTTTTTGTAACAAATAGATATAATGATATCCTCACTAGGATTTCCCGTTCTTTCGGTCTACAAATATACGAAATATATATATTTGGAAACATATTTTCTCAGTTTTCATAAAGTCAAATTGCATTTGATGATTTTTCACGAGTAACAACGAATAAAAAAAATATTATTCAACAAATACAGTAAAATAAAACCACGAATTGACTCCCTTTAGGAAGTTTAAAGTAAAACGTTTAAATTAAGTTGCTGACTTTTGCCGCCACTATGCAGTTCTGCGTTACTTCGCCACCTGCCCGCCAGAGCGCTGCTCATCACAGCCTACTATAAAATGTTTGCCGCTTTTTTAATGTGACATTTGATTTTGCGTTGCACTGCGGCGAGCTTCGCGAAAGCATTTGTATACGCTGGTCAGATGTATTTTTGTTCTCTTCAAGTATTGAAGTGGTTTGAGTCTCGTGTGTAGGGTGAAAAAAAAGTATAGTTAAATATACATCGGACGTGAAGCGGTGGTTTTGTTAACGTAAAACATTAATGGATGTAAATAATAAATTTTCATCAAGGGCGTCGAGTGGTTATACCGGTAAGTTATTACAATTATGTGGCTTGTTGTGCATTATTTTACCATTACTGATATAATTATGTTTATCCTTCACTTGTTGATAATGCTTTTTCGTTAGGTTAACATTATTTTTGTGTATCCGGTGTTGTGAGAAATTTAAAAAATGCTTTTCGCAAATTTATTTTGAAACACGAAAAGTTTTCTTTGCTCAAATAGTAATCTGCATGTAAAAGGCAACCTCGTGCGTATAGTGTCGTTACAATACATAATTGGGTGCATAAAGATTTTATGTATTTTTTTCGAAATTGTCCAGAAAAAAATTTTTTTTGTCCTATTACGACCTTCACGCTTTCAGGACATTATGTTTTATTATTTTGTACTAGTGGACCGTTCTTGGGCGTATACGACTTCTTCAACCATTTACTAATGTATAACACAATGTTACTATTGAAAACTACGTTATATCGACTTTAATTCGACTCCATATCTCATTCCGGTGCAGAGATATTCCTCAAAACTTACATTCAAATTTTCAGCGATATCAATCGACTAATTTTCAGCGATATCAATCGACTAATTTCCGAGTTTTCCGAGCGCAAACATACGCATGCAGAATTTTTTATATATTAAGATGAAGACAATGGTTTACTGTTCAAATCCCTTGTTGCAAGAAAAACTCTGCTTGTATATTTCAATTTGCGAAGAGCAAGGTTTTTGTTTATAGATTAAATGTTGGAATATGAAAATAATGCGTAAACATACCTAAGATTTTTAGTTTCTATTTTTCAAAACCTTGAAAACCGTCAAGTGACCCTTCTGATTTTCACCAAATTCAAAGAAATAAATAATTAAGCATGTTACTAAAATGATTTTTTTATCTTTTGTATTGGCGAAGAAATAGTTTTTACGAAAAAGGTCAACAGTCGATATAAATATTGTGGCTAAAACAAAGAGTGATGTAATATATTTCATCTAAATAATGACGCCATAACTCGCTATTTGTGCATTATAAAGACTTAGTTAGTAGCTGCGTGTGCAAATGCGTCTGGTTCTCACCCAGGCACCTTTCAATCCAATTCAATTCTTCTGTTAGCTAGTCCTCCATCATTACACAAGCAACATGTTTCTCTTCTATTGGTGGTAGGAGTTTTTCATATATTATCAGGATATTCTTAATACATACATCAAAACAATATCCGTTAAATTTGTATTTCTTTCCACAATTTTGTAAATCTTTTTTTCTTAAAAAGTATAAATACGTGCATTAAGGATTATGGGAGTCCTATTTACCTCATTTTGTATAATATTGTTCACTTCGGTGGTCTACTTCGAAATAATATTGGATCCTGTACATCTCGTATTAATAGGATGGACCGCTTTTTTCATGATTTATCTTCTTACCTACAATTATTATTTTAACATATCGTGCTGAATTCTAAGCCCGACTTATAACAGTATAAAACGTGATGTGGGGATCATCATCGAAATCTTCTCTCTCTAGAGAATATCCGAAATTCCAAACGTGATATCTTCCGCAACAAGGTGTGTTTCATTTTTTTCGGAAACCGACTTGACACAGTAAGAATATACGTTTTATATATTTAATGATAATTTTATTCATAGCTTCTTTTAACAATGGAAAAATCTAGGATAGAGGTCAATATTAAATGATCAATAGGTTTAAAAAAAATAATGATTGCTGTTCAATCGATTACCATCGCTCATTGATTTTCCAATGATTCTACATAACTAGTATTTACTTTATTAGCAATAGAGGAAGTTTTAGTTAATTTACTTGAGAACTAACATTTTTTAGTTCTCAAGTAAATTAATTAAAACTTCTTCTATTAATTTATTTGAAAAAATGTTAGTTCTCAAGTAAATTAATTAAAACTTCCTTTATTAATTTACTTGAGAAAATGTTAGTTCTCAAGTAAATTAATAGAGGAAGTTTTAATTAATTTACTTGAGAACTAACATTTTTTTAATTATTAAGTTTGTTAATAGTTCTTAGAAAATATTGTTAGATGTATAATACATATTTATTATAAACAATTGCGCATTGTCCTAGTAGGTCACAAAGATTTATTTTTCAAAATATTTTAATAAACAGTCGGTATATAAATAATATTATTGACTTTACTTCTTTACTTAACTATTAAGGATAAATATCTTCGTGAGATCTGCAATAAGGAAAAAAAGGATATTCTTCATCAAATAATTTGAATAAATTATATTCGATTCACCCTAATCGACCATGTTATGCAAAAGCTATCCAACCAACAATTTTCCAAAATTGTCAATTTTATCAATAAATTAAAATTAAATTAAAAATAATTAAAACTTCAAATTTAAAAAAATGTGGTTTGCATAACATGGTCGATTGGGGTGAATCGAATATTATTTATTTAAATTATTTGATAAAGATTATTTTTCCTTCATCAATAGTGATTTCATTTACTGAAGACAAACAGCCGAAAACCCAACATTGGAAACATCCACGTGGGTTGATAGCTTTCTGCACTTTTCACATAAAAAAAATGTTAATCCAAAAAACATTGCGGAAAAAACATTATCGTTTGATTGAAGTCGACTTTGAACTTGAAGAAAAAATAATACAAATTTGTTGAAATTTTCTAACCGGTAAAATTATTATTGACGAAATCATAAAGATTTTAAATAATATATTATTTTATAATAGTATATGATATCTGAAAAAAATCTTTTACAATTTAACACATTGATGTAATATATTTTTAATTCCGCAAATATTCAAATACGATCATCTCAACTGCTTTTGCATAACTGGTTTATGCATAACTTGGTTCACTTACAACTACTAATCTTTATTATTTCATCTCTCCATTTTACAAACACACCTGTATTTCATTTGTCTAAGGTGATATTCCATATCCGTTAGTGTTTAATCTATAAGGATATGAAACTATCGTCTGAATTATGCATTCTCATACTTCTAACGGTTCTTCAAAACACTAATAAATCTTCCATACACGTGGGTAGATCTTAAAAAAATATTTGGCTTGATGCTACATAAATCGATAAATTTCCTGTTTTTGTTGGAATGCGACTAGCCCCCGTATTATTACCATTTCATTGAATGCTAAATACGTCACATTTACTGGCGGGCATGTAAATGTTACGCATTGTTTTTTTAAACAAATGACACTTAATCTCGTGTTATTGAAAATTACGTTTTTGGTATAATTATATATCAAAGTTTTTTTGTTTTATTTATTCCAGATCTCGGGAAGAGATCATAGAATATAAAGTAAAAATATATTTTTTAAATGTAACATAATACATATAAAAGAAAATAAATAAAATACGTACAAATAATAATAATAATAGAGAAAATTAAAATAATGTTAAACTTTTGGACATCTATGACATCAGAATTGGCTTCATCGCTTGCATATGGCACACTGAATATTCATAAATATTACTGAATATGTATGAATATCGTAAAGTCAATTTTGGGCAGGTCTAAATCATAAAATCTGTTAAGATTTTGCCGAAATTTTGCTATATATGTATATTAATATGTAGAAATAAAGATACCTACGAAGTTGGAGTTATATATTTTCAAAATGAAAACTGGTTGAACAAGAAAACATATGACATTAACATTAATATGTATTATCGCGAGATTCAAACAAACATTTACAAAAAAATTTCTTATTTGCGTACACCGATGCACTGGAAAAATATCGAGAATAATGAGAGTTTTTTTCATTAAAATTTGAATAAACATGAATGAAGAAACCAACGTAAATAAGAACCCAACTAATTATATAGTACAGATTTGATACATTGACAGAAAGACAAAAATGTAAGGTCAAAATTATAATTTAAATAAAATTTAAAACCGCAAATTTATACATATCTATTAGGATGTCTGTGCAGGTGGCTAAAAAAGGAAATAAGGAAAAAATGTTATTGTTTTGAATCCACAATGTCTACAGCAAAGACGCCCCCGACTGCATCTGCGTCTATCTATACACTTAAAATTCAATTATTCTAAAATACCTATTCGATAATTTTTATACACATATTATTATGCCTTCCTGTCAAACTAGATACAAGCAATAATTATTATTGTACGACGAATTTCCAGCCAAACAACTATTTACTTAATACAATATTATTGAATGCATCAATTAGGGAAAGTACGATAATTGAATTTGAGATGAACTGAACGTTAAATTCGGCCAAAGTACACGTTATATGCTACAGGATGCACTAATTTTCTTCTTGATCTCATTACCTTCCGTTTGTCCGATGGAATATTGGACTATATAACATGCCTTTCCCACGTTACGTTTGTCTCACAGGTGACATCTACATAACATACGGGCATTCAAAATTCACATATATATAATTTAAAAGCATTCGGTGAAGAACTTTCGGAGATTTAAGATTTTTAACAAAGGAACATTTTTATTTATTTATATATATATATTATCTTTTCTAAGTGGTTGTGCCGTAAAGCGTAAATAAATACTCATGTCTCCCCCATGAAGAGAATGATGAAATCTTAACATAAATACGATTTTTTTTGTGAGAATTTCTTTGAGATTCTAATGTACCATCTACATTTGCTTAAACCTCACAAAAAATAATTAAACTTTTACCGAACGTATGAATACGTTTTTATTTTGAGGACAATTTAATTTGAATTAATAAAACATAAGAGTCCCTGACCTTTAGTGGTCCGAAGTCAATTCCGATCTATTGGAATGTTGCAAAAAATAATAGTTATAAGGAAGTATCTAATAAACCGAAACGCATTCCATTTCTCTTTGATGATTGATAGGAGTTTTAATTTTACGATACAATTGATTACTAATTAATAGGCAAGAACAATAAATTAATGCTCGATTATATTCTGACGAAGTGAATTGAAATCACAAATCGATGTAATTTGCAGTGGCGGTTTTTCACGGGAACAATATGGACCATCCCCACCAGATATACCCGAAACCTACTAAAAGAAAAAAAAAAGAAGTCGATGGCATCTGTCCTTTGCTGAGTCAGTGCGCATAACCTGGGCAAAGCGCGCACATGGGAATATTCAGAGGTGTCCCAGCATTTGGGTACATCCTCGAATTTCTTTCTCGATTCTAGACAATTCGGGCGGGAATCGAGCGCGTTCGAATTAAATTAGTTGATAATCTTACAACATATCGCGTTATTTTTATTATTTTGTATTATGAATTGATATCTATACTACATGGTAGATCTTAAGAGAATTTATTTAATTTAGACAATTGAATTAGGTGTACCTACAATTTGTCCATGTCCATGTTAAAGAAAGTTTAGGCACTCTCCGGGTAGCGAGATTTCAATACAGTACACGTAAAAATGTCGGCCCCACGATCGAAGATGTACCTGCAACTGGTCACATGCTACACGGATCTGCATTTTTAATCGTTCCTATTTTATATATGTACATATAAACCTGTATTATAATCTAATCCGGTGATAAATAAACAATAATAATAGTTGGAGATATCACAGGCTACATAATACTTAATTTTGACTGGCATAGCACGCAAGCAGTGGGCATCGTCCCAAATCGAAAACAACTATTGCTATCCATGTATTTGGAGAATGCCGGTAATCAATTTGATTAATTTTTGCCGTTTTAATAATCTAAACATAAATTGTTGTGGTGTATTAATGCCGTTTAACCAATTTCTTTTTATTATTTATCGGATTTTCTTTGAGCGGACGTATGTATTTTAATGGCACATTCTCACGGAAACAGGTCAGTAAATATACTTTTAATTGAATTTAACGAAAACTGATTTATTGGACATTAGTTTTCATTTTGGTAAATGAAACAAACAAAAAAAAGTTTTCCAAAAAAAAATATTCACTAGAAAACTGACCTTGAATCAGTATCAATTAGCTTGGATAAGCTCTACCTACCAAAATGTGCTTTCCTTTGTCAACTTCTTATCTTATGAATGAAAATAAATACTAAATGAGAATTTAAATGTGTTTCTGGTTTGTTTATCAGATTTTCTGAAAGATTTTATTTGTTTTATCTACCTTTCTCTCTATCGATCGAGGTATAAGGCTATCGACTAGCAAGCCAGAGGCCGGGGGTTCAAATCCCGGTAAAAAAGTAAATTTTATTTGATTCATTTGTGTTATTTCACAATTTAATCATTAAAAATAATAAATGGTATATTTGCAGCATTATCCGGAGTGGAAAATACTCTCAGTATCGCCCTTGTGTAAAACCGCCATTAAGAATTGAAACATTGCTTGAAATGGCTTTGGCCGTATTTGGTGGCCAGATCTGAATATCCAGGTACTTCCCGGCCTTCATCTTCTCCACCTCCTTCCCCTCCCCACTACCTTCAGCCTCACAACATACCCCGATTGGGGATGCCATAGTCTCAGTGGCTCCAGACGGTTGGGAGCAGTTGACACTGTTAAAAAAAAAAACTAATCGAAATATTTTCAATTTGATGAATAATAAAATATTTTTATTTTTAAATTGGTGAATATTCACGAAATGATAATAAAATCCTTACAAAACAATAACCGGATTCTCATCGGTAGGTACTTCAAATCGGTACTATGTAATGTGGTAATAAATCTAATTTAAACATTAGCATCTTTTAAGACATTAATCTGGTTTGTAGTAGAAAAAGGCACGTGAGAAATATACAATGTATGAACTACCTATTGCCCACTCACCTGTGAAGAAGATAGAATAATAGATTCATAAAATGTAGGCATTAAACAAGTTTCTTCAATTTGTTGCGCCGTGAGCTATGAATATTAAATTACCCCATTCATCTGTTTATAGTTTTGCCAATCTCACCAATATCATCACGTTAAAATTCTTAAACAAAGCGGTGTCAGACATTATCAGGGTTTTCCTTCTCATATATATTTATTTATTTTACGCCTATATTACGCTTTTACATTTATATAACAATATTTACAATAATATACACAATATGTAGGTACAAAATATATTTTTTCTTTCAGCCCACAAAATACTGTTAATATGTTAGTCAATTTAAATAGCTTTATCAAAATATTCCCCTACTTGATGAAAAAAAAATAATAATGTATGCTTATATATTGAAATTGATGTACTAAATATATCAAAAACATCGGAGTATTTGTTTCCTAGCTGTTGAATCCGTCGCATAGGAGTGTAATATTGGGACTTTGTTGTAAAATTGCTACAATAATATGGTAGGTACTGTCTTGTAACTGACCTGCTTGGAGTATGAAAAGCGATTACATATAATAAATCAGGGGTATCAAACATTGAATTAATGATTTTATACAAACAGGTTAAATCGGAAATGATTCTACGATAAGATCATTTTATAAAATTTAATGAACAAAGTACGTTATCGTAATTTAGGCAATCTCTACGATTGCCCATTTTAAAATTTGCAAAGCTTAAAAATTTATTTTGGATTCTTTCAATTGCATGTGAATGAACCTCATAATTTGGTAACCAAACCGTGAAATTTTATTCTATATGACTCCTTACTAGTGACATATATACTGTTTTTACAGTATTGACATTATTGAAATCACCAGATATCCTTAAAATAAATCCCAACATTTTCAAGCTTTATTGGTTATTATTTCTATATGCTTGATAAAGTTGAGTTTCGTGTCAAACCAAATACCTAAGTCATTAATTTCCGAGACAGATACTAACTACATATTATATATATTGATTTATAATGGGTATGGATTGAATGTAAAGCTAGTCAAAACATCATGTTGGTATAACCCGGTACACTTGCCAAGGCGCCTAGGATACAAGAACCTAAGGCGCTGATAATACCTAGCGTCTGTCACAGCGTCCTTGAGGTTTCTACTAGTGCCAGGCGCCGTTTAGCTAAGGGCCTGCCTTGCAAGTACAGATAACGTATTCGCTGTTGTAGGTAGGTACTAACCAATATATGTATAAACAAATCTAAACTTATGAATAAAAAATCAACCCGTTAAATCAAAGTTTTTTCACTACAATACATTTATTATAAAATATCTCTTAACACTTTGTTTGACTGAGTATTGAACCAAAACTCGCCAAATGCCGATCGGGTAGGACCGACATTTATTTCGTATGTTAACTACTGTGTTTTTCATTCGATATCTGAGAAATGCGTATATGTACGCGCGATTGCCAACAAAATTGATAAAATGCATTGTCATCGACAACGAGCCTATCTGCAAAGTTTCAGCTCGATCGGATGTTGAGAAGTGGGTTAATTTCCGCTTCCGAGCTATGAATTCATTCATTACTGAAAACAAAAGTGAAATTCAGATAAATGATTGTATTGCGCTTATTTTTCTTCCCCATTTTCCTAAAAGCTTGGGTCATTACTTTTAATGATTCCCCTTCTTGTTCCACCATCCTTGATGGCAGTGTTTTCAAGGTACCATACTTCAGGCATCACCAATAATTATTAAGGTAAGCGAATTATTTCCACCCTGAGATCGCGTTGTCATTTTCATAAATATTACACAATACCATTTTTAACGACCGTAGGTACTTTGAAATTGCGGGGTATAAATTAAAAAAATTGATGAAATTGTTATTGCATGGTTTACATACATTTGTGAGTAGGTACCTAGGACCTACCCACCTCGTAGTTTTATTTGTATCGCAATCAATTATTGATTAAATTCTGCATAATAGTATTATTTATTTATAAAAATCAAAACAACTAATCATATTATCATTGTTATAAAAAATATTTTTATTACCAATCTTACTTAGTAATTTTGTCATGTAGTTATTTTGTTTGCGGTAAAACTGCTGATCAAATTTACACGTTAAAAATCACGAACTATTTCTGATTTCTAAACATAGCTTATTACAAAAAAACATGGTTAAATGCCAAAAATGGGGTTAGGAACCCAACCTTTTCTATTAAAAATATTTGTAAGACCATGTTTATCTATGTTTTAACTCGATTTCCCTAAAGGTGTCTTCTTTACCGGTTAAGTTATGAACAAACTGGTACATTGGCAATCGAAAGTTTGGTAATCAATATTGTTCTGACCGTAGGACCGTATAATGATTACTGCTTACTCAATTTACGGTTAGCAAATTTAAAATTCCGGTATACTTTAGGTCAGATCTTCCTAAAACGCCTATGGTATTGAGAAATTTTGCTACACGACAGCGTGATGGACATATTATTACAAAACCTTGATTTCAAACATGGGATTAATTATTCGACAATTTCACACGTGTCTGTGACCTATTGTGAGGTCAGTAAAATGTGAAAAATATGGTTTGACATTTCCGAACAGCATTTTATAAGTCAATTAATTCTGTGAAATATTTACGTCATTTTGAAACGAATACAGATTTGGACGTATATGTCTATACCATTTAATTTTTAATTTTATTTTACTTTTAATTAACACAGGCTTGTAACCTCAACACAGGCTTGTAACCTCAACACAGGCTTGTAACCTCAACACAGGCTTGTAACCTCAACACAGGCTTGTCCTAGTGAGGTTAAAAATTCTAACTTAAAAAAAAATGCAATGTAAAGAAACGATAAATAAATAAATAAATTATATTTTGTTAATAATATTGGGATACATTATGAACCATAGGATACATTAGTAATTTTTAAAATTATTTCACATGTTAATTTTTTACTACCTTAATTTATTTAAAAGCCATCTAGGCCTAAAAAATAGCAAAACAATGGTTTTAGAAGAGACACTGACTTCAATAAAAATAAGAAATCTTCCACTCGTTCAACAATAGCTAAAACCGCAATTGATTCAAATGGAATGTGTGCACTTTTAGCGGGGCGATACTGAAAGTCTCTTTCACTCTGGATATATCCTTGAAAGATATAACTCCCTTATAAGATTTGAACAAATAGCGCAAAACGAGTTTCCTTGCGAATCTTATATTTGAACGGTAACCGGATAAATCATCACAATGATAATTCATCACATCTTTAAAAAGTTATGTAAAGTCATGGAAAGTGACGAAACAAAAACTTTATTAAATGGGTTATGTAGGTTAAGTTAAACTTTTTTTTTCGTCGTTTCTAATGACTTTATATCACTTTTTTAAAAGTGTGTTGAATTGTCACTGTGTTTAGTTATCATGGAACCATTTGAAAAGTGAAGTATAATTTAGTTTGAGATAAGGTAAGGTAAAGGGGGGTTCCCTTTGTCGAGAATTGTTTAGAAACGAAACTGTTTACTATAAATAAATAGTAGTATTTTACAATTATGTTGGTTTTTTACGACAATTTAGATTTTTTTATTTCGATGCCCACATATAAACATATTTACAAAATTCTGCAGATAAATTACATCTGTTTCTTTAATAACAAAAAACCAATAGCTGATACTTATTTCAAATTTATTTCATCAAAGCCTGGTCTAATGCAATATATAGGTTATGTTAGGTTTGCACAAACAAAACTAATCTATTAGAGGTCCGGTATATCAGTTGCTTTTAAGCTCGACTTGGTTGACTCTTATTTAGATAATCCGTATACAAATCGTCAGCATAGATATCAATAAAATTATACGTAATCGATGATTTTTATTAAAGGAACGTGTTTCTTCTTACTTTGCTAAAGCAAACTACTGTATATGTTTCAAAATGTCAACGATCGAAGTTTATTTTTATGCTGGTATAATTTACGAGTTGATTTTTTATAAAGTTCCCCTATTCAAATAGCATGGTGTTATATGCGAGGACTAAATAGCAGTATTCATGAGGTTATGACGAACTAACCGCTAAAAACAAGCCGTTCCAACATTATAACTTTTAAAATCTCTCGTCGGTATATCTGGCTACAAAGTTTTAGATTGAGTTTCTTTATTTATCAATTAATATTATCGGAATTCCTAATCACCAAAGTCATGTTGTTAATAGTGGGCAATTTACATAAATTTCAGTGAGATGTAAGTATGCAATTATTTACACAAACCAAATTTGAAATGTGTCTCTGCTAAAAAGAATTACTTTAAATAAACGCCAGGGTCGCCGCACTGAAACTGATACTGGATCTTCGCGACTCGTCGAGGATTGAGCCGCAGATTTAGCCCGCTTAAATTTGAGCGAGGAATATCGAACGTAGGGAGGATACGTATGTATATACGGACCAACTGATATACCGGGCCGTAGTCATCTCGTCACCATTACTGAAATGGAATAGGCTTTGTAAAAACCCGACGGGACCTGTAACATAGATGTCAACTGTATATATTACCTCCAAGATGACAACTAAGGGTTTCAACAAGTATAATTTTTTCTTTTAAATATTCAATAGTATTATTATTAAATTTACACAAAAAACAATTTGTTTCTAAACTAGTTCTGTTGTTTAATTATTATTATTCGTGACAGCTGTTTTGCCCTCTAAAGGCATTATAAAACTGTAAAAATTATCAAATGCCTTTAGAGGGCGAAACAGCTGTCACTAATAATAATAATTAAACAGCAGATATTGTTTAGTAATAAAAATTGTTTTTTGTAAATTTAATAATGATACTATTGAATATATAAACAAAAATATAAATGCAGTTCTACAAATTAAACTTGAAAACAATAAATAAAAAAGTTTCGTTGAAGTTGTTTCGTGCAAGCTTTTTATAGATATACTCTCAATATGCAAATAATAAATACATTTTTTTCCTGTTTATCAAATTATAATGATTTTAGTTCTGCATAATATTCGCACATAAATGTCAAATTCTTTTTCTTCGCTACTTTTCGCAAATATTTAACACAGCTAGTTTTATCTTAACTCACACACTTGTGTACAAATAATATTGTTGACATACGAGCATTAGATTTTAAGTTCATTAGGTAATAGAAGACATGCCTTTATTTGTTGTTAAATATTGAGTACAAATTTTTACAAAAATATCAAAGATCCATTGTATTTATTTTAGCGTTCCATGAGTTTTAATCTTAACTTCAAAGCATCAGTTTAAGGTTCATACATAAATACATTTATATATTTTTCACAATTATTACGTACTAGAACACACCCGTGCAATTTGCAAAGTTGAAAGATTGATCCCTTCTTTACAGATACTCTACTGTTTATTTACAGCAGAAACTCGTTTATGTAAAATTAAATTAATATTTTTTTTTAGTCAAAACAAAATGTTAATGTATTTTCTACGCTGACCACCAACTATTGTAAGAACGGGGGGCATAAATTTATTATATGTTCTGAAAATAACAAAAATCATGTATTTTTGAATGTTGCTACAGCACAACCGGAATTATATTGTTTATTCTATGCATTAGTCCCGCCATTAGTCACAAAATATTATGACCTTTAATTCAAATTTTAGAAAATCTGTTTCAGGGCACGTCAACTTTTTAGCCATTGTCTTGTATTTTCATAAAAGCTGCACAAAAGCTTTAAATATTAAAAACGAGTACTTACGATAAAAATATGTACCAAATTAAAATCTCTATATGAATAAAACACTAAAATATTGTAGGTAATAAATGAGTCACTGTTACTCACTTTTAAAATAAATACATTTGTAATATCTGAATTATTTTTTCAATTTTGTTTAGAAATATTTATTAAGTAGCATTCTACATCTACTCAAATATTTATTAAGTAGCATTCTACATCTACTCAAATATTTATTAAGTAGCATTCTACATCTACTCAAATATTTATTAAGTAGCATTCTACATCTACTCAAATATTTATTAAGTAACATTCTACATCTACTCAAATATTTATTAAGTAGCATTCTACATCTACTCAAATATTTATTAAGTAGCATTCTACATCTACTCAAATATTTATTAAGTAGCATTCTTCATCTACTCAAATATTTTTTCCAAATATTAATTTGTTTTTAGTACTAACAATTAAAACTACCCTGAATGTGGGACACATCACCAATTCGGGGAATGTTGTCAGACTGAAAGAAATTACAGACGGAGGAAATGAGGGAGAGGAAAGTTTGAAAATCCTTGGATATTCTGGCCCATTTGGATACTAAATGTAAAGAGCCCTATCACGCAATTTTAAACTGTGTCTCTCACTAGAACGGTAATGAATAATGAGAGAATGTTTCGCCTCAGAACAGAAATCTTTTAGTGAGGCGAGTTACTTACTTGTTTGTATATGATTATGTTGTTGCAATAAACGCCCGAGGTTGCCGGAAATTAAATGAATGAATTTGACCACCTAATGTTAAAATTATTTATCTTTACCAGGATTTTAATATTTGTATAGCGCCGTTTTTGTGCAAAATCACCTCAAGGGCGCACAGGCGACCTCCTGCTATAGAGCTCAGGATATCGCCACCCGGTCATCAAGTAGGTCGCAGTGTGTTGGTTTTAGTAAAACATGTTTGTACAGACTGTTTAATATTATTTATTTAATGGTAAAATCTTCTGACAAATAAATAGGATTACGCTGTGTAACTACTCACACTGCTCTTCAAGTGTCACTTGAACCTACTTATTTCACATCACTTAACTAGAGTTATTGGCGAAGGATGACCAACACTCAACAGATTAAATGTATTCACTTTCATCACTTGTTTAACATTATCTGTATTTCCTGAATTATTACAAAATTTAATTTTCATACTACCTAAGTATACTCTATAACAGGGTATACTCTAAGAACTAAACTTTAAAGAAATCAAAATATTTACAAAATTAATGCTTTAATAATTTTAAATAACGTTAGACACACAAAGCTTTTAAAGTGGTCACGGATCGACACAGAATCGACCCACATCTAGAACGGAATATTAAATTTATATGAAGCTCTTATGTTAAGTCGAAAACAACTTTTCCTAACAGTAGGTAAGTAATACATCAAGATTAAAATATGTCAACGGAATGTTAAAATGATTTATGATTGTATCATTGTCGTTACATTTAGTCAAAGGCTGCAAATTCGTCTAATCTTGAGTTTCTTGTTTGGACAAGCGTTGATGTTTTTTCACAATGTTTTAAAATTAGTTGGTACTTCTATACTGTAAAATAGTAATAAAAAACCAAACACGCAGTAGCGAATAAAATAAAAATGAATGATACAACTAAGATATGATTGTCGTTACGTTTTGTTTATTGGAAATTAGAATATTATTTTAATAACATTTACAAATGTCATTCATATGTTTTAAATTACTTGTTATTCTAAGCTATACAATAATGTGTGCATAAAAGAAAACCTGTCAATAATTAATTTGTGACAAGACTAAACTATTTTAAAAAAATCTTCTCATAAATTCAACCTTTTATTCCTTTCCTATTCAATTTGGGAGGCGGGTTTTGGTATCGCTGCCCCGGGAACCATTTATTGGATAACCAACACCTTTGCCGTAGGTCATCCCAAGTAGTGCGTTACGTTTGGTGATTTAGAGGGGGCGAGGTGTTCAGAATGCACCTGCCCACCAGCTACTTGGCGTGTCAGATCGAGAGAGGCTGGTTTGGTGAGACTCCTTGACTCACCAGCTGATCTCCCGACCCATCGCCTTGCTCCGTAATATGAGGGATAAGTTCAAATGTCCGTCACTCCTAGAAGCGCCGATTCCTAGATTCCTACTCAAACCTTATGGCTTTTACCTTCCCAGAACTCTTTCTCCTTCCTTCCCATAAAAAAGACCCTCCACACAATCCCAAAAGATGACATAGCCCCTGAGGCCTCCTGCGTAGGATTAATGTAAACAAAGTCCTGGCTAGCCATAAATACACTAAAACGCCAAAAATATATATTTTCTCCATATCCCTCTGTCTCTAGTGTTCTATATAGCCAGCTCGTGTGATTGTGGGTCAGGGGATACTCTGGACTCTGTACCACAATTTCTTTGAATGACTGATTTCAAAACTTCATGCTTCATTTTGAATTGAACCCCATACCAGCATTCATTGCCTTATAAGTCTCAACATGCCTAAAATCAAAATTTATCTGTAAAAATAGCATTAAAAATTGAAAATTATTTTAGAATAAAATCATGGACAAGATCGACCCTAATAAATTAAACTCATTTAAAAAAATAGGAGGAAATTTTAATTCTGAAGTAGGTAGCAACAAATTTTCCTAGATTTTCGTTAGTTAAGAGCTCAAGTTATAATTATTTTTCAAATTCAAACTCATAATACGAAGTAATTCGTAAGAAAATAATTTCTAACTTTAAAGGATTATATCAAAGAACGCCCTCACTATTGTTTAGGAAAATTGTAAGGTGTAGGTTATTGGCACTCTTACATTCAGACACAAAGGTTGGAAGTTCAAACCCGTTTTGTTGGGTTCAGGTAAATCATTTGAGAAATCGGGTCAGGGTCATGTGATGCACAAGTCGTGTCGTTTTTTTTTATTTCAATTTTTCAATATGGCACGGTTTTTCAAAACGTGTTTTTTATCGGTGTAGGTCGTTTATTATTTTGTGTGTATACTTATACGCTTCGTGAGCTTCTTAATGAAGTACCTAGTAAAGCTTTTCATTTCTATGATGTATTACTAAAAATGCTTTTGAATTAAAGGTTTACCATAAAAAACTATATAAATTTGAATTCCAGCTTGGTAAATTAACTACACGACACGTTAATTTTTAATTAATAGTGAACATTTATCACAATAAGGTAAGGAAGGCATTTAAGAAAACAAGTTAACAATTTTCATTACGCTCATACTTTATAGTAGTTAAATGTTAACACTATCACTGTCAAGGTCTGTTCGGTTATTGTCTTTTTAATTTCTACACGACACGTTAATTTTTTAATTAATAGTGAACATCTATCACAATTAGGAAGGCATTTAAGAAAACAAGTTAACAATTTTCATTACGCTCATACTATATAGTAGTTAAATGTTAACACTGTCACTGTCAAGGTCTGTTCGGTTATTGTCTTTTTATTTTCTTCTTCAATAATTGCAAAATCACTTTGTGGCTTCATATTTATTTAAATAAAATAAATAACTTTGTTAACACAAATGGTTTGATTTTGAAACATGTCGATCCTTTTTATTATATAGTGGTGTTAAAAATATATTTTTTTAATTTTTAATAATTACCCATGTACATGCATCGTGTAGAAAACCGTCGAAAATATTTATATTATATTACGAAGAAACCACTATTGGCAGATAAAGAGGTAAAATTATGGCTGAATGACGCAGATATTGAAACGCTTTTACTATAAATTTATTGATCCTTTCTACAACTCACTTGCTGAAACTTTATAAACTATTGTACATAATGTTTTTCTCTTTACTTTTATAATAACAAAAAAAACTTTTTCTACTGTATATTATACTTTAGGTACTTGAAATATAGTAATCGTTTTATATTACCCACACTCAGGCAGTGCCTTAGTAGGTTTTCATTTCTTGTGTATACTATTTGGTATTATATATTATGTTATTAAATACTATCTATTAATATGTATAAAATATGTAAAGAAATGAAAATAAATAAAGTAAAAAAAAAAAAAAAACCGTTGGTTTTAAAACAAGTCTTTAATTTTTATTATATATTTGTGTATACAAAGTGATTTATTTTATTAAGATTAAAATTGACGACACAAAGTGAATTTGTAATTATTGAAGAAATTATTAATAACACTTAAAAAGTACATCTATAAACCAGTGGCGGCTCGTGACTTTTGGGTGTACTGAATATTACGGCCAAACTGAAACATCTTGAAAATTTCGAATTCGAAAAAATCGAATTTTGGAAAAAAAAAATCTTTTTGGACTAAACATCACCAATAAGGTCGAATTTGTCAAACCGAGCACTCTATTAAACTCAAAAGTCACTGCTATAAACAGAGAAAAATAAATAAAAATCGACAAAATATTATTTGCTTACTTGCTGAAGTCCCCGGCCTTGTCCGGGATTTCGCGCGGAGTTTTTCAAAATCAGATATAAACAGTCCTCTTATTTTGAACGTCGTGTACAAAATTTATTATTTAAGAATTTAAATTCTGCTTTAAGGGGTGAGAAAGGGGGGTGGGGGTGGTTTTTCTAAATCCCACACAGATATTGACTTCCCTATTGATTTGAAGGTCAAGAGTGCATCAATCACGGAATAAATCTGTAGATGTGTATACAAATCACAGACCCTCTTCTTTAGATAAAGATATATATTTTAGATATATTGCGTTTATGGTGATGTATTCATTATCATCGCACCATGTGCGCCAGATTCAGACAGTGTTTTAAACGATGATTATCATCATTAATTGGAATGCACAAAATAATCACAAATATTCAGATGTAGGTACCTATATAAACTGACAGAAAAATAATACCAAAATGGATATATGAGTAGGTATTAGAATAATAATGAAACACACCACGTGGATTAATGTTGATGTTATTTTACGACGTAGCATCTATTTACGCTAAGTTGATTCCTTAGTTCATTCACAACATGTTTATGTGATTTGTAGATAAAAAAATTACCATAAAACTATTGTAATTGATTAAATTTATTAATTAAATTATAAATTTATTATTTCTATGTGTTATCCGGAAATTAATAAATATAAGAATATGTCTATAAATATGTCCAAGGTACGTAGGTATTACCAACCTAACTGAACAAGGCAAGTTTTGTTCGCATTAACCATGTGACACTATTGGCAGATATAATGCAAGTACTGTTCGTATTAACCATGTGACACTATTGGCAGACACAATGCAATATTGTACGTACTAACCATGTGACACTATCGGCAGACACAATACAAGTATTACACTATTGGTAGACACAAGGCAAGTATTGTACGTACTTACCGTGTGACACTATTGGCAGACACAAGGCAAGTATTGTACGTACTAACCATGTGACACTATTGGCAGACGCAATGCAAGTATTGACATATTAACCATGTGACACTATTGGCAGACAGAAGGCAAATATTGTACGTACTAACCATGTGACACTATTGGCAGACACAATGCAAGTATTGTACGTATTAACAACTTCCACAGAGTAGAAGTTGCTCCCAGTTTCGCCCTTGTGTGAGACCACCATTCAAAATTGAAACGTTGCTTTAAATTGCTTTAGCTGTGTTTGGTGACCAGATCTAAATAGTCAGGTACTTCCCCACCTTTCTCTTTCCCATCTTCATCCCCTCTTCACTACTTTCACCCTCACATAGTCTCACTGGCTCCATAGTTAGGAGCAGTTGGGATCCTTGCGCGGTATTCACATTTAAAAAAATGTGGTTATTGTCGAATTACAAAATAAGTACCTAGGTATAATGCGATTCCTCCGACTCAATTATAATTTTTTAACAGCGGTTGTTGCAACATATGCTTAATTTTCAATTTAAATACACAAATGAAAATCGTTGAATGTTTATTAAACCATTCCAATTATATATAATAAGTACGAGTAGGTATGTAATAACGCAAAAAGTAGAATGTGTTCAATCAAAATTTCTGTCCTTACCCCAAAAAAATGAAGCCACCAATATATAATTTGTGTAATACTTACTTAACCATCCAATTAATTAATTTACCACCGGTAAAATTGAGATCGCATTTCCACCGAAGCAGGTTTATAAAATATTCTTGAGGCGAAACAAAGTGTACATTAAAGTTGTGAAATAAAGAGTTAAATTACGTCCATTGATTTTTTTTAAATAATCACCGCATTTCAATATTTTTAAATAATCACCGCATTCCAATATTTTTGAGGCATCGCTTTTTGATCTGTGATTATGGGTAATTTGATTTACTACGTGCAATCATCACATACTTATTTACGATTATCCAAGACACTATGGTAAATGCACTAGCTTCATGATGTTTCATGTGTGAAAATTTGAAATAACGGCGTTTGATATACCTATAAATATTGTTCAATAATGTTCAGAGTCGCAACTGCTCCCATCCGTCAGGACCCAGTGAGACTGTGGCATCCCTAACTGGGGTGGAATGGTGGTGGGATGGAAATGGGAAGGGGGAAGGTGGGGAACTACCTGACTATTCAGATCTGGTAATCAATTCTGAATGGTGATCTTACACCAGGGCGATACTGAGACTATCTTCCACTCTGGGCCGTGCCGCAAGTATACTATATGTATATTATTTTAAATGAATAAATTGTGATGTATAACAGTTCAATAAAATTTACTCGCGCACGCAGGACACGTTGACAAATGAATTAGTGCTAATAATAATAATAATAATTCGATAATTTATATAGCGCCGTTTTGTGAAAAATCGCCTCTGTGGAGCTGTACTAGTTATAGTTGCCGTATTGTGAAGCAATGTTAAAATATGTTTGCATGATAAATACAGCAATTATCATATTATTATGATAATGATTCGATTGTTTTTACGTAAATTTGATAACTGTTATAATAATTTAGCATAATTCATAGTATTACACTTCGACCAAGTGTATAACGCTAGCAAATGAATTTCCAAATGTATTAATAGGTATTTGGTCGTCCTGTTTTAACTCAACCTTTTGGAATTTCATCTGTATGTAAATTTGATTGTTACATTCCCGTTCCGGTTTCAAGATGGTGGTCGTTTTAATGATTGAAAAAAAATAGAACATTTTTCACAAATATTTTAACATATAATTTCAGGATCGACACGCTATAGTTTGTAATGCTTATTTTATAGTTCTACAATTTTATTTATTTGTTCAACGAAAATATAACACAGTGAAATCATAGGCCGCTTATCATTCCTGTGCCGATTTATTACACATTCTAATTTCGTTTGTCAGTGCATGGGTAATTTGAAATATTCCTCAGTATTCCTGCGTAATGCGCTATTTGTTCTATGAACTATTATTTTTTTTTAACTATTATTTTGTAGGAACAAACATAATTTTATTGTTTTATGACTCTTTATTTGAATTGTTAATTTCTTTTGTTCAAATGTTTGATAGATGCTTATATGAATTAATAGATTTAAGATACGTTAATTAGTGGTTTAACTAAACTAGTTCCGGTGAAATTAATTTAGCGGCCGTTCAAAGAGCTATTTCATTCGTACACACGTATTTTTCGAATGTGTATCTTTTTCAAAGAATATAACGTGGCTAATGCCATTGGGTAATTTTTCAAGATTACTAATATTAGAAAATGATTCGAAAAATATATATTTTTTTTTGAAAGGCAATGATCCAGAGGCAAGCATATATATTTTTTTAATACTTTCAGTTCCACAAATCCCAAATTATAATATGCCCTAATTTTTCATGGGTCTGCGCTAGTAAAATAAAATTAAATTGAACCTTTTATTTCAGTGCCATCAGATCGTGCCACGTATACGAAAAACGTCAATTTACAACGTTTTTGCAAATTTATTACGCTCGTTTTGTAAAAACAAATCGACCCAGAACTCACCAAATGCATCTCTGATCTCCGGGCAAATTAATGACATCGATATCGATTAATCGATCGCATATCCATTGATTTAAAGCTAGACTTGTTTGGAATATCGAGCTTAGCGTGGCTTGGAACATAATCCATATATAGGTCGGAAGCCTAGACATTATTAATATTACACGTGTTATCTTTGATTTTAATAGACGAATCTTCTTAATTTTTCTATGAAAAAACCTAATTACTATCGACGTGAGTGGTACATCTATGCTCTCTACTCTCTACTGTCACTGACCGAGAGCCTTTGAAATTTCACATGTTTTAGGCGGGCTACGATCTCCACTTCAATTGCCATGGTAAATATGCGAGGAAACTAATTTTAAATAGTGTTTATTTTGCTGGAGTCAATGCACTATTCATGAAAGTATGACTAACAAACCGCTGAAAAAACTGTTCTGGCGTTGAAAAATTCCTCTTATAATGCCTTACCAGACTATTTATCTATTTTAGATTAATTATCAATTAAAAACGCCAACATCCCTTATCGCTTGACGAATATAACAGTTCATATTGATAAAATTATGCAAGTTACATATATTTCAGTGAGATGGAAGAACGCAATTACTCACGTAAACGTCATATTTGACATTTGTTACTGCTTGCACCTTGGTGTCTAAAAAAGAGAACTATTCTGCGGGTTACCGATGCTACAGCGGCCGATTTAGCCAGCTTAAATTTGATCGAGGAATGTCGCATATAGCGAAGATACAGACTGACTGATATACCGGGTCATAATACTATTGTGGCACTCATGTTAACAAGGCCGCAGATATTTAAAACAAAAATTCTTGAATTCATACACGATGACAGGATGACAGATCATCGTATTAATATTAAAATTGTATATTGTAAATTGGTGAATAACTTTCTTTACTGCTTGCTACGCCTTGTATAATAACTCCCGTTATTAGAGTTTTGTGATGAAGTATTGTGATTAACATAATATAAAATATACTTTCAAAAACTGTAATACGGGTATTTTATCTTGACTATACTGTCAACTAACCTATGGTCAGCAAATTTGCAGGAGAGCTAGTTGAACAAAAAATGTTACATGTACCTGACATATTATTTTGACAATCTGTTCACATTGACAGTGTGTCAAATTCTCACAATAAGTTTTACACATAAATTAGATGCCAATTTAGAAAATTCTTAAAACTCGTAGATGTGTCTCTCATGGAAAAAAAGTTTAAGTCGTAGATACCTTCCTATTAATTAATGACCTTGAACGAGATCCGGCGCTGACTGCGTTTCAATTTCCGCTAACCCAAGTCCCTCTCGCCTTTGGATTGTACTAATCATAAATAAACCACTCACGTACATACTTGAAAATTTACGGGACAGTTTGAAATCTTGACAAACCTGTTCAAATTTTGAAAGTCACAATGATTTCTTTTAACAACTTTTATATTATAGGTAGTTACTTTATGCTTGTTTCAATTCTTCACACAATCAGTACCAATTTTGAAAATGACACTTAAATTGAAAGCAAATATGAGTTCATTGCACAAGAGTTACGCAGGACTCACAGACAAAAATCAGTATTTAGTATTTGCTTTGGTAAATACTTTATATCTTTTTTTTCAATTGATATCCAAGATGGAAAGTGAATGGGAAGATTTGTTTTTTGAATATTAAGAAAGCGATTCTTCTTCTTCTATTCCGAGTTCCGAATCCCATGTACGATTAAATTGAAAAGGATAATAACTTAAAATAAAAAAATAAAAATATTTTAAGTTTTTTTTACCCAATTTGTCTAAATACAAATACATACAGTGGGAAAGTGGTGGACTGGTAAAGATATTGTACCTCTCCAGAAAATGGGAGTTCACTAACAGAAAAACTAAGCGCGCAAACGGACAGACGAGAATAGCGACTTCATTTTAGTATGACGTAGATTGTTCCTCACGACAACTGAAAATATAATTTTGTAAGCACAGTCTAACCTACATTAAACATCACCTCACTTACATAGGTTGAAAATTGACTTTTCCACCTTTTTCGTCTAATCGAACCAGTAACCTTGATATCACAGCAAAATGTGTAGAATAAACACGAATAATGCCTATTTTACTGCTATTTTTATAATTTGCAATGAAATATGATGACAATCGCGGAATAATTAAATTCAACTTAAAATCTGATAATAATCTGAGATGATAACGAGTATTTTGAATAGGTATTTGTATGCGGGTATCCAACTACTATGCTATTATCATTATTGACGGACTTTGTAATGTTTTTCCACTCAAACTAATACAATATATTCATTATAATATGTAAGATCAATATATGTCACTTAGTAAAAGAATGTGCTCCGTAAACGAAAAAAAATCATTCTTGCAAGAATGCTGTTGACATTCTGTAACTGTGTTCACACGTAGTACCTCCAACATCGTAAAACGTTGAGGCACATCCGCATCTCTCAAAAAAGAACTACTGAAGACCAAAAAATGGAATAAAACAGTAACATTTTCAATGAAAATATATTTTCACAAAACTTTTTTAAAATCTTTATGTCTGTGTGTTAAAAGTTTAATAATGACTTTTCGATGATCTTCGAGATGACCGTAAATAATATGTAATATTTTTGTATACATTTGTGTACACATCATAAATTTATTTAAAAAAACGAGGTAGTTTGCATAAATTAAATAAAGATAAGTTCTCGAGTGCATAATTAAATTTTTTATGTTCCTAAGTTTTTGTGTATGTGCTGTAAAATAAGTTTATCTGTATTGTTTTATCGTAAAGACGTGAATAGTTCTTTCGTTTTTAAAAAAATTCAGATGTATATATGAAGTGTTTTATCAAACTGGATTTCTGATTTTATGTGGATGGCTTAATACTAATTTACTTATGTTTTTAAAAACAATGAGTAATTCTTATCTGCTAATAACGATATGGTAATAACGCTAAATGCGTTTTTTTTTAACTGTGAACAACTGCTGCCAAACTTATCGTGTCTTAAAAATCGTTCAATTTCAGTGTCAAAATATCGATCAGAACAATCATTATTTTGGCTGCCTGCTGATAATGTGATACTAATAAGTTAATCGAAAGTAGAAAATTACGAAGAAAACAAAAACCTTAATAATATTTCGACCCTCCCGATATCGGTTGTTGATGAATTTTTATTTTTTTTTCCTCAAATTGCCTGGAGATTGAGATTGTTTAATAGTCCAAGTCATAAATATCACGCATAGTTTGTTGATTCTCTGTTACGATTCAGTTGTTATGTTGTTAACTAGCTAAATATCCTTTGGATGAGATCCTGCTTGTCTTAAACACGTTATCAAGGACAGTGGGAAGATGGCGTGCGTAAAAACCAACTCAGAAATCTTAGTTTCAGGTACCCACATAATATGATTGTACCACCAGGGCAATATGGGCTCGGGAGGGGGGGGACCTACGAATATGTTCAGTATAGGTTGAGACAACCTGTAATTAATATCTGCTACAAAACATTTATATCCAATCGAAGTTTTTTTAGGCAAAAATATTTTTTTTTATAGTAATAGCAAAAATTATAACTTTATGAAAATGAAAAACTTTGTGTATCTCTACACCACCATTTGATCAAAATAATCGGCATGTCTCAAAACCATCGACCAACAGGGCGTTTGGATGTTAAAAATGACACCGAAACCAAAATTATTGCTTCCACGAATTAGGTTACGAAAATATTTATCAAAAACAAAGTGCATTATTTAGAACTCAAAAGATATAAAAAAGAAAGAGATTTAATACATTGTTTTTTTATTTTTTTTTGCTTCTCAAAAATCAAATTTGTTTTACCAAATATTATTCTTTCGAAGCTAGGCGACGAAATCAAATTGAAAGTTTGGTTATAAAATTATTCATTGGTGGGCCGAATTTTTCAACCGAATTTGTAAGACACGCCATATCTAGAGTTGATATATCGATGCTCAAAACCAATAGTTTGTTCATCAGGATACAACGTCTACTGAATATAATAATACAATATTATACTGATGAAGAAATTTTTGGTTTTGATATATTATTGCCGTACATTATTTTGATAAAATAGTGGTGTAGAGATACACAAAGCGTTCTACTTTCACTAAATTAAAAAGACGCCACAAAGTGAATTTTAAATTACTGAAATAAAAGTTTTTGTCCGTCTTTATCTACTGTTTTTTTCCTCCTTGCTCGAGGCCCTCCTACGCTTAGGGGCCTCAGTATACCAGGGGTCTCGCTCAATGGAAATTTATGTTGTTATTTGTGAATTTCTTAATACATTTTTTATAAATATACCTATGTATATACAACTTCTCTTTAAACATTATTCAATTATGTCCTACGATGCTCGACAAAAACGTTTAAATAAATTTAAAATGTTAGAAATGCTGGAATAATTTCTGGGCGGTTTTCAATCTTCCAGTACGAGAATATACTACTAAAATTTACGTCTAACAATTAAATTTCCACTGAAGATTGAAGATTATAAAAAAACACGTTAAATCAGTTAACTAAAACTGAATTATGAAGTTTATTATATAAAAGGGTTATATGTTGAAGGAGAAGGCTTAGGGGGCCGTGAATATTTTCAATTTTGAATGTGAATATTTTCAATTTGAATGTGAATGTTTTCAATTATGAATGTGAATATTTTCAATTATGAATGTGAATATTTTCAATTTTGAATGTGAATATTTTCAATTTTGAATGTGATTGTTTTCAATTATGAATGTGAATATTTTCAATTTTGAATGTGAATATTTTTTTTTTGAAGTAGAAAATTTTCTATTTTCAGGTGCAGTTTAATCAAGCCGGTTATCTGCTGGTGTTTGATTGCTTTTGAAGCCTGAAGACAATTTTAGGTAAGATCATTACAAAATTTAGTAAATAATAGCATAACTAAAAAAATATGTAATAACTTATCGCCGCGCCGCGGGCTGTTTATTTATTATACCCAGCTTTTATTCTTCCAGCTTTAGCATGAAAATACGTAAATCCGTACGTCATTGGGTTCAAATCGCGTCGTGCGCCAGTAAATTGTATTGGATTAATATATATGTACTTACACACCTTCCTCTTTTCCACCCCCTTTCCATCCCCACTAACTTCAGCCTCAGAACATACCTCAATTGGGGATACCATGGTCTCACTGGCTCCAGGCGGTTGGTACTCTTTTACGGTATTCACATTTATTTATTTATTTGGTACAATATTTTTTACATTTTAAGTTTTCCAGTAATGTAGGCCTCAATAATACATTGAAAATAATCTTGTGTGTTTGTGAGTGATATGTATTTGTATTGGTTTTGTGTGTTACGTGTAGGTTTTATTTTTATTTTATGCTATGACATTTTGGTAATATTGTCTTTTTTGTTCTTTAATCCATTTTGTAATTTTGTGTGTGAATTTATTTTTATTTTCTTCAATTTTAATTTTAACATTAAAAATATTTCTTCTTCGCTCTGTGCAAATGGGTATATTTTGTGACAAAATTTGATTTTGCGCTTTTACGATCACGCGGCGGAGCGGTAAGACCCTTAGCCCTAGAGAGAATCACGGCCCCAAGCCCGATTAGTAGGATGGCGTCTCATTTAGAGATTTGTACCTGAATAGTCTACTTTTAAAATCTGAATAGTAAAGTAGTTTGCAAACTATTTTCTCTTCATCTTCCCACTTCCCAATTTCCTCCTACTAGGAATATTTATAATATCACACATTCCCCTAATTAACGAAGTTATATTCCCAATGCAGCAATATTTATAAATTTAAAATACACAAACCATGTTTTAAAATAACCATCCAATTACCACGCGGGTGTTAGATTTGACACGGCATTTCGTATGCAAACTATCTAGTAGACATGAGTCAAAACAGACTAGGACGTACCTATTATCGACTGTAATTCAACAGTCACACACCATGTATCCAGTATTCCCAAGTCGCACGTAATGCCACAGCACCCTTGTCACTTCTGTGCACCCGCGTCCAGGTCGTCTGTTATTTTCGGAGTTACGTTCTCTCTCAAGTCAGATTTGACCGATGTATACCTAAAGGCTCCGTAATAAGCGTTAAAAAAGAAGAAGATGGTTTGAAAGGGTGATATTATGTAAATACGAATGTTAGAGGGAGGGCACTAATATTTAAAAAATATTATAATAGAGCAAAAAATCTCTCGGCAAACACCTAAGTTGCGTTTAAAGATAGGTACACTGTGATTTTTTCATATCTATAAAAAGTTATATAACATTTTAAATAACAGAACAATAATAATTTTCGGAGCCTACTTTTTTGCGATTTTTTTCTATCAACGGAATTCCATACAATTACCGTTTCGGCTCTACAAATCTATATATATTTTCTTAAAAACAACAGATATATTTTTAGTAACTTAAAAACTCAAAGTTTTCAATAGAAATATGTTATAAATAGGTAGGAATTCGATATGCTGATTACCGAAGCTTTTGTGTAACTTTTTTCCTCAAAAAGGGACCACAAAACTAACATTGTCCGCACAAAATGTGAAATATTATGTAAAGTTTACTGCAGTGTACAAACAACATGTAAAGAAAAAATTCTGGTTTTTTTAAGGTTTGGGCTCATATTCAAAGAATGTTGTCTTGTATTTAGTATACAAAATATCTCCTAAAAGGATAATTGTTAAAGGTCGATTCTTTGGCTTGATCTTAAAGTACAATATGCCCCCTAAGGGGCTTGATCTTATATGGAAAAGCTCTGAGCCAGTCTTATTTTAGAATTTCATGCATAACCAGATTCTCCAGATAATGGTTTCATTCACCGTGGGAATTATTATTATTATTAGATTCTAAAAATGTAAAAAATGGTGATTAGATCTTGATGGAACGTGTGCCACAAACCATAAATGTATATTTGGCCCGAGGGCAAAAATCGTGATAACTGGGCCAATTCAACGAAAACCCGAAGAAAGCATTTCTCCAAAATAAGGCATGTATAACTGGTTAGTTTTTTAGCGTTCTGAAAACAAGGCATTTTCACTATTGAGCACGCTCGTTAATTCTCATTGTGAAGTGTTCATTTCTCATATTCCTGCATAGTGAAACTCGTTTTGCTACGTTTTAATGTGCGGTGGATTTCTTTTGTACGTGATCTATGGTATTCCTCTCCCGGACATCATGCTGATGACATCTGGTAATTTGGTATCTGATTTAGGTGGGGTCGTCTTTCAAGGTTCGCGTTCAAAGTGACAGGATTTTAACAGTTATCTATCAGATAAGACAGACAAGAACGTTTTAAGCTAATCAGACGGGTTGCGCATGAACGAATTGTTTTGGTGTTTTCAACTATTAATTAACTTATTTTATGGAACTACTAGTTGAAGTTCCCGGAGTTGCTCGGGTTTTAGAAATCCAATGTAAACTATTACCTTCCTCTCCTTTATATATTATATACTCCTTTGTATAACAGCTTTTTATAGATTTTTTGAATAAATGCG
This sequence comes from Hesperophylax magnus, assembly GCA_026573805.1. NCBI lineage: Eukaryota > Metazoa > Arthropoda > Insecta > Trichoptera > Limnephilidae > Hesperophylax > Hesperophylax magnus. The sequence continues at coordinate 3,738,407 of JAIUSX010000002.1, forward strand.
TTAATTATGTTTTGTTATCTTCACTATGTAAAAAAACACACGCACAAATGACACAAGCGTAAAACACTAACACGGGTCCTATAACCCGGGGTAAATTACCCAAAATTAAGTAAAACATTAATATCGTATTAATGGAAATATTTTTAACAATTTTTCGTAAACCCACTGTAAAAGGTCTTGTACGTATACACATACCTAAAAAGCTATAATAAATAAATTTAGAAAATATACTGCGCTACTACGACAGAGACTATGAAAAATTATAAGTTTTACACCGTTTTTTTTTTTTTTAAGTCGGAGGCGGTTTACTTACGTTCCCCGCGAGCACTTAGGCCATAGGCCCATTGTACTATCTCCCATTTTACCTTATTCCCTTGCCAGTAACCCGGTCCCTTTTATGAAGTTCACCAGGGCTGTCATTGGATATGTGGCGATGTCTTCTGGTTCCACACTGTGTCTTCCCAGGTATCTGAGCTTTATTCCCAGGAGAGCGGGACATTGGCACCATAGGTGAATTGGAGTCTCTTCCTCCTCTTCACATTTCCTACAGATGTTGGTGTTTTCCACTCCCAACAGTTGCATGTGTCTCCTGAGATGGCAGTGTCCCGTTAATAGTCCTACCAGTTCCCTCAGTGAGTTTCTGTCCATATCGAGTAGTTTCCTGGTTTGGTTAGGGTCCGGTCCGTTTATGAGTACTTTAGATTGCCTCATTCCGGGTGCCTTCTTCCATTCCTTCCAGTGTTGGGATTTGACCCACCTCTTGATATGTAGTTTGATGTGGCAAGCTGCTACTCCTACGGCCGGCTCAGATCCCGCAAGTGGTGCTTTTGCCCCTTTCCTTGCTAGTTCGTCAGCCCACTCGTTGCCCTCAATACCTTTATGTCCTGGTACCCAGAGCAGGGTTATTTTATTGATGGTCGCCAGTTCTATAAGGATAGTCCTGCATTCCATCACCAGTCTGGAGTCGCATCGGTTACTTTCCAGTGCCGTTAAGGCCGCCTGGCTATCCGAACATATGTTTATGTTCTTATTTCTGTACCCGATACTCATATTCTCCTGTGCGCAGGCTAAGATGGCTTTCATCTCAGCTTGAAACACAGTGCAGTGCATTCCTAGAGGTATACTGAGTTCCCTCTTAGATCCCTGTAGCCCCTGTTCCTTCCTCCATCTTGGACCCGTCTGTGAACCAGATTAGTTCCTGTTTGGAGTTTGGACCTGGGACCGTGTCCCATTCCTCCCTTGTGGGGTACGTCACTTTAAACAGCTGTCTGAAGAAGTATTCGGCTTGCTTGCCGTCCTGCTTCATCCCAGCCGTCGGACTAATTGCCCTCAGTCTTATTCCTATCTCCGTGTGACTGTTTCTGGGCAACTCTCCTCTCCATTGGCCATTGCAATGTAACCTGTAGGCTGCCGCCATCGCCGCCTCCTCTATTTCTATGTTTAGTGGGGGTAGGTTCAGCAGCACTCCCATGGCTAGTATTGGAGTAGTTCTCATGGCTCCTGTGATGCTTCTGCATGCAAGTCCCTGTATGTGATTGAGTGTGACCATCACTGTTTTCAGTGTTGTTCTCCTCCACCAGACCAGGGCTGCGTGCATGATCCTTGGTTTTAAAACGGCTGTGTAAAGCCATTGCATCATTTTAGGTTTGAGATCCCACGTTCTGCCGCAGATTCGCCTAGTTGCCCACATCAGAGCACAGGCCTATCTGCCTACAGTTTCCACCTGGTTTTTCCAGCTCAGTTTGGCATATATGATGACTCCGAGGTACTTAACCGTGTCAGAGGGTTCTAATTCCTTTCCATAGAAGGTTGGATTGCTCCATCCTTCTAGTTTCCTTTTACGTGTAAAGATTACTAGTTCTGTCTTGTCTGGGTTGACTGACAGTCCTGTTTCTTCACACCATTCTTCCACTGTTGCCAGTGTTGACTGTATAAGGCCTCGGGTTGTGTCTGCATCCCAACACCTTATTATGGTTGCAATGTAATCCGCATACCCTTGCGTATATAGGCCCCTGTTGTTGAGTTTCCGGATGAGGTTGTCCACCACCAGGCTCCACAGCAAAGGTGATAAGACCCCTCCCTGTGGACACCCTCGTGTCACCAGCACTTTGATGCTTACCTCACCCCTTGTCACCGTAAGTATCCGGCCTGAGAGCATGTTCCTCAGCCACCTTCTGGTGGTTTTGTCGAGTCCATGTCTTCCTGCCGCTTCATCAATGGATTTAATAGTGGTGCAGTTAAATGCTCCCTCTATATCCAGGAATAACCCTACCGCCAGTTCCCCAGTCTCTTGTGCCTGCTCCTGTTTGTACACCAACCTGTGCAGTGCCGCGTCGACTGACTTACCTGCTTGGTAAGCAAACTGTAACTCGTGGAGGGGCTTCTCTTTCAGTGCCCCGTCCCTTATGTGCCTGTCCATTAGCCTCTCCATTGTCTTAAAAAAAAATGAGGTGAGGCTAATTGGGCGGAATGCACCTGGTTGGTCGTAGTCAGCTCTCCCCGGTTTGGGTATGAACACTACCCTTGTCTTCCGCCATGGTATGGGGATGTATCCGAGGGCACAGCATGCCCTCAGGATCTTCGTCACCGGAAGTAGGATTGTATCTAGGCTCCTCTGTAGAAGTGCCGGAAAGATTCCATCCTCTCCTGCGCTTTTAAAAGGGTCAAACCCTCTGATTGCCCATTTAACTCTGGAGGGAGTAACTATTTTAGCCGCAGTGTCCCAGTCCTTACCTTCCCGTGTAACTCGGGCTGGTGGTGGACCGGTGTCATCTGCTTCTAACTTTTTGTAGCCGGGAAAATGTTTCCCCAGCAGTACCTCCAACTCCTCCTCCCAACTGTTGGTAAATCCTCCTTTACAGCGTTTAGTCACTGAGATATTTTTCAACGATATTATAAATATCTAACTATGTATCAATCCAGTTCAAGCTACCTTTTATGTAAGATGCATTTACACATAAACACCAACATTTATTTCTATAAAAACTAGAACTTTTATGTAGGTACTTAACCTTCGGGCGGCAATTAGGTACGCACAGTGAAAAGTACTGCATGAAATCGGAAACTCGTTTCGAATAATTAATATTGTGCTCGCCATCGTTACTGCACTGCCATTGGTGATTAGTCGAGAGATCATACTAATTTGTGTAGTTCCTTCGGTGACACTGTCAGTGCAGTCATGCGCAGTATCCGCGGATTCTACTCTTAGAAGGTAGCTTACTCAGTCTTACTATACTACTGTAACAAATCAAATAGATCCTGGATTTTCTTTTGAAAAATATTGTGATACTTATCTTGTTGCGTTTATTATAACGTCTTTCTCTTTGATCAAGATATATTGCAAATAAATAACACTTGATAGAAGGTAATGTTCGTGTCTGTTATAATTAAATATCGCACGTGTTTGTCCGTTTAAGTGACGTTGATCTATTGTTTGTTGTATTATTATTGCTTCCCATTTCAACAAAAGTGCTTTGAAGTAGATAATTATGTCTATTCCATTTTTAATGTTTGTTTATTACTAGTATATCAGCAAATAACATTGTGTAGAGTCATTTTGAGCAAATTTACGCGAAAACATCAAAGAACAGCGTCTTTTCCTCAAACAATGTTTATTTTCATTATTTATACTGCAAAAACCTTGGCTAAAACTGTGTGAATTATTGTGAATTTTGCTAGTTTATTTCTTGAGTGAGTTTACTCAAAATCGTAACTCTCTTGTTTCTTGGTTTTTTGTTAATTTGTTTCACCATTGAAAATATCTGCTCGCAAAACTACATCAAACCAAAAAATCAAAGACGGAAAAAAGATAATATTTGTTCATTTCCCCAAGTGGTTCGCTACGTTCAGTGATTTAGCAGGGGTGCCCGGGTTCATCAGGTGAAGTGAGTTCAGGATGCGTCTGCCCATCAGCTGCTTGGCGTGCCAGATCGGGAGAGGCTGGTTTTGGGGAGACCCTTTGACCTCTCCACCTGGTCTCTCGATCCATCGCCTTGCGCCGCAGAGGGATATATATTAACATGTCCGTCACTCCTGGACACACTGATCCCTAGATTCCTACCCAACCCTCATATCCTTTGCCTTCCTAGAACTTTCTCTCCTTTCTTTCCTTAAAAAAGACCCTCACAGCATCCCAAAAGATGAAATAGGCCCTGAGGGAAGTTATTGTCTTCAGGGCCTCCTGCGTTTTTAAATAGATACTTAACCTATATTTTTATGAGTGCCCCTGTCTGTAGAGTGTAATGGCAGGGGAGCTATGTCGCCACCCGGTTGAGCAGCATTGTGAGGCAATTAAAGGTAGGGCCTGAAGAAAGAGATTTATTAATGCGGGTCTTGATGAATTGGATCAATGCTGCTAGCTCCTTAGAGCAGGCTCCATTAAAATACCTGTAAAACAGACTCAGCCTACCCACATTGCGTAGGTGCATTAGATATGGCAATCAGTCTGTTAACAATGAATTGTCAATCAGCCTCTCCTGATTGACAATCCGTTGCACAGAACCGTCCTCCCTTGCACAGAATCAAGTAGTTTTGTCAAGTATTGTGGGGCTCCAGCCCAGAGGTGGCTCCCAAATTCAATCGTTGGGCGTACTTCAGATTTGTATAGGGTTAGCTTTGATTACTATTGAAGAATCTGCTAGACCTATACAAGACGCCCAGTTTCTTGGAATACAGCTTTACTCGGGCTTCTATAAAGACCCGATACTTGAGCCGCTCTGATATACGAGTACTCACTCCAAGCATTTCTATGCGGTTCCATGATAACTCAACACACTGACAATTCAACACACAAAGTGATATAAAGTCATTAGATACGAAGAAATTTTTTTTTTAACCTAACCTAACCTAACCTACATAACCCAGTTAATAAAGTTTTTGTTTCATCACTTTCCATGACTTTATATAACTTTTTAAAGATGTGATGAATTATCATTGTGACGATTTATCCGGTTACCATTAAAGCTAGCCTTACTGGCTTTACCCCAGGCACGGACCCTCTCAAGGCTGTTTTCAAATTTTTGTCTCAATAATTCCCGAGCTGTATTCCCTAATACAATCCTTGTAAATGCATAAATATATATTTTTAAAATAATGTAATTAAATCACATTATTTGTAATTTTAATCATAATTTTTTTAGATTTTCTTCTAGTTTAACTTCCTCTGGCAATTCGCCAAATATACTTATTTTCCTCGTCTGTGTGTGTTTGTGTTCGTGCTGCAAGATTTTTTTTTTTTAAATCCAGTTGGTATATGGCCTGACCATTAATTATTTTGTTGCCATTAAAAATACGCTTTTGAAGGGAATAATTTGTTTAAATTATTTAATGAATTAATTAATTGATATCGCTGATATTTAAATTTTAGATTGTAATACATTTAGAACCAAATTCATTCATAATTTCTTTAGTAAATGTCAATAACGATGTATCATAATCTACGCAAAGTGTGTTATTAACTTACCAATTATATTTATGTTTTATTTATTTATATTATTTATGTAATATTGTTATTTTTAACTTATTTGAAGTTTAAAAAAGAGTGTTAAGTTTACGTTTAAGTTACTGTTGTTTTTAATATAATATCTAATCTTATTGTAAAAGACCACAAGGGCGTTAGTAAATAAATAAATGACATAATTTTCATAGCTCTCATTTGTGTAATTTATTCATCTATTAATATTTCATTCAGTTTAAACTTTTTGTAATATTCTTAGGTTAAATCATAAAAAAAAAATTCGAACAAACTCAATCAATTTTTCACCTTTTGCCAGGGTTGCCACAATAATCAATAATTAAATTCCATACCACCGAATTACGTTGGAAAACAAATTTGTCGTAAATAAATTAATATTTCTACCCGAAGAACGCATTTTTTAAGATGTACTATTTTAATTTTATTTAAACGGTATGTAGGGGAAAATTATATTTTTAAAAATTACAATTAACTTACAAAAAAGTGCCAAATTTGAATGTAAAATCATGCAAAACTGAATTATTTATTGACCTATACTCTAGATTGATGTATAGTTAATGCCTATATATCGTTTTGGATATAATAAGGTTTAACTAGGTATAATTTAAGATCACGTTTCTATTGCTACATGCTAAATGAAATGTTTGCCATCATATGCCCCAGTGATCCACGAGGACAAAAACAAAGTAAATTGGCATTCATTTTAAAAAGCGTATTTACCACCTGTCAAATTTATTTTTCCTTGTAAATCTTCGACATTAATATACGTATATGTAATTTTTCCGGAATTCACATATTATTATGTCACAAAAGGAATTTCCTAATGATCGAAAACATCGTCAATAATTAATGATCACTCAGATAATAAGGAAAACGTAATTACCAAATATCGTTTCATTAATAATTAATGATCACACAGATAATAAGGAAAACGTAATTACCAAATTATGTTTTAGTAATAATTAATAATAAAAATTATGTATATGTACCTATTAATTTGTTAATGTTTTTTGCCACATCTGTAGGTACCTATATAAAAAATTTAATAAGGTTAAATTTCAAAACTGCTGGCAGCATATGGAATCAAAACCACAAGTTCCCGACAAAAAAGTCGTTTAGTGGTCAAGTGGTCCAAAGCGTCAGGAAAACAAACCCAGGGATGGCGGGTTCAGTATTCGTCGATAATTTCGGTAACTTGTTATTGTTCCTGAGCACGGCTGCAGATTGCTAACAACCATTTACTTCAGATAAATTAAGTACACTTCGTCATTGTGAACTGTTGTTTGTTTGTTAGCGATATGTAGTCATGCTCAGGAACGATCACAAGTTACCGTAATTATCGATAAAAAAAAACTTTTAGCAACCGACTGTGCTACAAACCCTGATGGCTTAGTAGGTATTCCATCATTGCCAAAACAAAAATTTCTGATTTTAATCATATTAGTAGGAAGAATTCAAATATTACTTTGCAATTAGTGACCCCAGAATGTTATATTGCCCTACGAAGAGTATCACAATTATTATTGACCTGCATCAACTGTAAAGCGCCCCTGAGGTAATATCTCACAAAAGCGGCGCTATACAAATTGTCCAATAAATAAATAAAATAAATATATATTCTTTAATTCGCACAAATGAGATGACGGACGAGACGCAGTTGCGGTTATAACAGTCAGCATTTCAGCAAACAACCACACCGGCCGGAGTGTGCCCCGTAACTCATGCCCACAGACTGGGCCGCTGAGGGTGGTTTGGGGAGGTAATCAGGCCGAGCAATCGCAGTACTTACCCAGTATTTAAAGCGCCCTTGAACTGATTTTGTCAAGAAAAAGGCGCTACATATATAATCAAATTATTATTAAGTTAAAAATCGACAATAAATTAAAAGGTTACTTGAAACATAACACATAATATTGTTGTGTATATGTGTATGTATAAAATAAATTTTAAGCGCTTAGTGCCAGATACAGACGTAATACATCGTCTCTGTCCACTTGGCTACTAGTCGGTGAAGCTGATATGTTTTATAAGCTTCCGTTTTAAAAGATTACATTTCAATAAAAATCCAAAGCGTTTAATGGTTTGCCCTCTGACAAAAGGCCTTAACCTGCTGCGCTTTTTCTGTGTTTTTGTGAATGTAATTATTCATATACCACTCCCTTCTCCTGGGGATAAGTACGTAAAAAATTTCGCCTGAGGCGCTTTTCCGTGTCTTTGTGAAATTTATAACAAATTTTCCGATCCCTTCACTCTCGTCACATACCTTTTCCAGTTGGGGATGCCATAGTTCCTTAGATTTATTTATTTATTTATTTTATTTATTAATCTTAAGTTAGCTCACATCTTCGTGTGTGCTAATAGTTTTATAAACATATAAACATGTACATTTTTTGGCAAACATAATCTTTCTTTAAATATTTCAATAAAGTCACAAAAAAAGAAACATTAATAATTGAGATGGACATATTTTCTTAATTCATTTTTGAACTTATTAATATTTTCTATCACAGCAATTTCCTTCGGGATTTTGTTATAGAGTTGAACGGCCTGGTACATCAGAGATTTTTGGGTGCTTGTTTTTTTTCTTGTTGGCAATCTAATTTGCTTAGAATTTCTCGTCCCGTGTCCGTGTATCTCGTTATTGTAATTTATTTTTCTTTTCAGTTCCCTAGACATCATCCCTAAGTTAATTTTATGTATAAAAATAAGTAGATTCAAATACACAGTTTGCTTCACCGTCAAAATATTCAGCTCCTTTAACATGTCTCTTATCCGTGTGTATATGTTGCGATGCCATAGGCTTCGATACTATTAAAGAACTGGGACTAATATACGGTATTCATATTTTATTGTAAGTCTTTTTATATCTCTGTAGGTAATTAGGTACACATTAAAATTATATAATATGCACGTAATTCTCAATTTATATTTCCAGTGGAAAATATATTTTCATTCTACAATTCACAATAATAATAGCGGTATTTTTTATTTTTTTATTTATTTTTAACTGGACTCATCGACTCGCACGATCTAGCATGAACTGCTTCAATTAAATTAAGAAACATTTTATGAGGGTTTTTACTGTTTTCAAAATGTGCCCCCAAACCCTCCAAAATTATTTTTTATGAAAATGACCACGCCACCCCCCCCCCCCTTCCACCACCAACACCAAGGGTCCTTGGGCTATGTTTGTTGACTGCCTTTTGAGTCTTAGATCCGCCCCTGATGACGCGATATGATTCGCAGTAAGCACCTGTTTGTACCTAGTTCACCGATCAAACTGGGCTTGAATCGTAACGATTCAGTAAGATTTACGTGCATACATTTGCATCTCCCGATAAGTACTTATTTATGTAGACTTTGAAGATGTTGTCATTGCATTAGCTTGAAATTAGTCTTGAAATTCACGTTTACTAACTACTACTACGAAAAGAACAGCACTTAAAAGCTTCTTCATCCATTTACTAACTGTATATACACTACTTTGATTACAATATCCGATGACTTACTTTCTTCATTTGAGTGATTGTCAGATTCATGTCGATAAGATGCTGCTGAAATAGTTTTAGGCACATTGAATATCATCACGATTTCACTTGATTTGCAACTTCCTTCCAATAAAGATATCATCAATGTTGTCAAGCAGGTTTTTTTTAGATTATCTATCTGTGTACATCGGAAATATCACTAATTTATTTTCGATTCAGTTTTGAGGCGTGCATTTATAATTTATTCAGATGCAGTAAACGGAAACAAATTTCTTTGCAACCAATCTAAAGTCAACGCGTGATATTTCTTAATGTAAATTAATTATATGTATTATTTTCCGATATTCATATTTCTTAAACCACACGCATGCCTCCATTATATTTACGATTGAGCAAGTTACATACCCAATACCTTGGTTTTTTAGTTTCGTTTTTTTCATTCGCTACTAATTCTTTTTAAAATTTCAAATAAGTTAACCAGATAAAATCTTTAATAAATACTGATTTCCGACAGATTGCGATGACTTAAATTGATACAGTTCTGTTGTCTGCAAAAGATCAACAGATAAAACTTGTAACTGTTATCATACAAATAGAACTAAGATTGGATGATTAATCAGTCGTACAATAATTTTAATAAAAATATATAATGATTCGGGACTACACGAGCAATGTAACCTAATAATTGATTTCTTGACCACAACAAAAAGTATGCCATATATTGGAAACAACTTTTAAGTAGTGCTTTTACCAAAGAAACGTGCTCTTTATGAGGTCATTCATAGCTTCGCATTGATGAAAATAATATACATGTTGTTTTTTTAGACTCGTTTGAATATAAATAGGTATATGATAACATTTGGATAGTAATCGGTATTTCACATGCCATTGTACCATTTTGGGAATGAAGTATTGGGAATGAGTTGGATTTAACTTATCACGTTGCTCTGGTTCGATTATGTCTCGATGACTGAGATGCATTACTCTCACGACCTGTAGATTTGATATCTCTATCGATCAATAATAATAGACAGATGAAGTCAAACGACATTTCTTGCACACTTGAACGTGACCCACAATCAGAATTTACGTTTTGATAGTATACTAATTTCACTGTGAAATAAAACTTCAATTATTGTGGAGTCATCAATATTAATGATATAAATGCTTGTTTAAATAAGTTCTACAATAAGGCCTTGATCTTGACATACATTCAAATAAGTAGATTATGTTTTAAGTCCTGTTAAGCAAAAATTAATAGTAATTTTTACAGTCTTAGACTAATAATTTTATTCGAAAGCTTAATTTGGTATCAATAAACCTCTATTATTTCAGCATGGGACATAAAATAGGTTTGAAATCGAAAACAACGATTAAAGATGGAATTTTTAGGAAACATTTAATTTTTAAACATTGTTTACATTTTACTTTCGCATTGCTACAGTAAGGAGTTTTTTTTATTCTTCAATATAAATAATACCCGCTAAATGGGCAATGCAGTTTGTCAGCAGGTCATGTTCACAATATTAATTATACAACAAAAGCACACATATAACGAGAAGCCACAATAAAATAGATATAGAAGATTAATATTTTAAGGGAAATACAAAGACATACAATATATAGAAAGATAGATATTAGACAGTCAATTGTATAAACATACATACCACTCGATGGTAAATATTAGGTAGAATCACCCCCGAGGTTAACGCACCCCCGGATACCATCTATGTTTAAAGTGGAATTATTTGAAGATATAATCCGCTATATTGTCCATTGAGTTTCTTTGCATTCGCTAAGGGATGAAGTAAACCTTATGAAGAATATAACCGCCTCCTGTGTGCCGTCATTTAGTTTGTGATCTATATTTACTAAACAGGTCCTTACGATTTAAAATAACGCTATTTTTTGCATGTATCTAAAACTGATATTTTTCATAATTTCTATCATGAAATCACTTGATCATATTATTACTAATCTTTTAAAATGTCCCGTCAAGTTTTTTATGTTTGCATTTGATCTATTCAGAATGATTCCTCGCCTATAATAAAACCAGAAATCAACAGGTTTACAACATTCCGAATTAATTCTTAATCTTATGGATAGTTGTTAGCTGTTAGATCATCCGATACTGTCAATACTAAGTGACAACACAAATAAGTCGATCTTTTAATTATAAGCAATAATTATTAGCCTGAAACACAAATATAAATTGAAAAAATCTTCCAGTAAAAAATAAATGCCGCCGACGGGAATTGAACCGGTCAGTTGCACGGAACCACTGTGCTACGTCGGTTTATTTTTAACGGCCAAATAATTCAATAAATACTAGTATTTCATTAAACAATTATTGCTTTTTTGATTTTTTCACCTGAAAACAACCAATTTTGTGTTTGAAAAGTCAAAATATTTCACCATTCAATGAAGATATAATATATCTCGACGCCATCTAGTGAGAAATAAAGTATTTAACAATACCTTTCCTACAAACAGTTTACCTTTAATACATATTAATAAGTTGTTCTTTGTTTTATGAAAAATCGATTGCTTATGGTTACGTCTGACATCGTGGGAAAGATTCTGTGTATTTTATTTATTTCAGTAAACACTGGAGCAATTTTTTGGCAATGTCATCCTTGCTATCTTATAATTATAGCAGCGCTTGTCGAGTTGTCCGAGAGCATCCCCGAGGGAAAATATATGTATTGTCTACTATAATTATTAATATCTCTGATGATATTGAATACCAATGATTTTTAAGCTTTCAACTCTATACGGAAAATGAGTAGTATGAGTATTGCTGATATTGGCCATTACCTAATGAACTTCTAGTACATTAATAATACATCGAGACATCGCCATAACACATTCGTTTTCTACGGGTAGTTTATTAGGTAACCTGTCTATTCATTCGTTAAAGTCTATTAATTCGGAATATAAGTTATTTTGAAGAGATTCTCAATAAATTAGCAATATTTTATAAGTTTTCTTCGTTCAGCAGGGTAGTGATTTTATTCAGAATCCGTGCAAGGGCTTTGATCATGAGTCATGAGTAATTCCGCTGAAAACTAGTGCAGATGATATCAAATTTATCTAGAACGTTCACGAGTATTCGTGAAAATACATGCTTCTCGATCCTTTCTAGTGGACCTGAATAGTCAGGTACTTCCCCACCATCCTCTCTCCGTCTCATTACCTTCAGCCTCACATTATACTCCAATAGGAAATGTCATAGTCTCACTTGCTCCAGACGGTTGGCAGTTGGTACTCTTGTTTGGTGCTCACATAAAAATATAGTAATAAGTAGAATCTTTTCTTCTTGTTTTATTTCGCCTGACGTGCGATTGTTCAGGCAATATTTTACTCCCTGTATCGTTTTTAATCTTTAATTTAATAAGTGTGAATCCTGCAACGGCTTCGGGTAATGAGAGTGGCATCATTGTATATAATGTATAATTACATCCTCCGTACCATAAACAGTCAAATTGATAAACTTGTCCTAACATGATGTTTGGGTATCATTTCCACAGATGTAGGTAAACCACTTGAACATATTATTGTCACCAGGAGAGTTCGAGTATGTTTTGAATAAACTACGACACCGGTCATAATTGACCGCTAACGAGCGCACATTTAAATAATCAGACCCTGGGCAGAAAAGTATAGTTCACTAAAGTAAGGCAAAGGTTTGCATCGCAATCCATTGTGGGATTTTTCTGTGCCGGATCTGAATGTTAGTTTTCAAAGGCTAAAAATGAACGAGGTGGGTACATTATAACACATTTGTAAAAGTGTTTATAGTGCAATGAAATATTCTTATAATAATTTTTGTTTACCCGATTTGGGATTTGCAGTACAGTTTTTACGTTTGCGATCCATTGTAAAAAGCATTAGTAATTCGTAAGCTGATTTTTTTCTTTCAGAACTTAATAGTGATATTACTATGCAAGTTGACTGTATATTATCATTCATTTATGGACAAATCACAGAAACGATGACTCGGTTTGTTACCCTTTCCTTGTTTGGTTGGTCCATCAATTTAAATGTCCATGCTCCACACTCATTTTACGAATACATAATTTCCACATTTAATGATATATTGTATGCAAATAATTGGAATACGCTTTCCATAACCATGTAGGCAACAAAAGATTAATTCATCGATCTTTTAATATCCACGGCATCCTTGAGATACAATACTATACTTTACTTAGGGATATTATCATTACATCTTCCGCCTATTCAATCCATAAATTTATATTACAAACACCCACATTGTATAATTTCCTAGTTCAAAGTTTCCTAAAAATAAGTTGATTGATTGAATCAACTACAATCGCTTTATTTAATCTAGTCTATAACCGACAAATTCCGTGCTTAATTCATATCATGACAATGACTACCTTTTAGAAAACATTTATTTAAACTTTTCACTACGAAACACAAGATCAAATCAATTAATCCACACTCATAAACTAAGTACACACAACATTCATATTTTCAGAAGGACGTGCACAAAATACAAAAGCATCTTTTCAGTTGCTGATATTTTACAATTTTTATAAATGAATACGAGAAAAAAATAAATCAAAAAGTTATTTATTACGAATTCTCCAACTTCTGCTGTATGCAAGATCTTAAAATAATTTTTCTCTTTTTCATTATGTTTTCTTTCTCTATTTTGTTTATCTTTGATCATTTTGGGAGGCGGTTTTAGTTACCGCCGCCCTGGGAACAATTTGTTGGATAACCAACACCTCTGCCATAGTTCACCACAAGTGGTTCGCTACTTTTGGTGATTTAGCAGGGGTGCCCGGGTTCATCGGGTGAGATGTGTTCAGGATGCGCCTGCCCACCAGCTGCGTGGCGTGCCAGATCGGGAGAGGCTGGTTTAGGGACAGTCTTTGACCTCTCCAACTGGTCTATCGATCCTCCGCCTTGTGCCGCAGTGGGATAGATATATTCCCTCACTCCTGGACACACTGATCCCTACATTCCTATCCAACCCTCATATTCTTTACCTTCCCAGAATTTCCTCTCCTTCCTTTCCTTGAAAAAACCCTCCACACAGCATCCCAAAGATGACATAGGCCTTGAGGGAAATTATTTTCCTCAGGGCCTCTGCGTAGGTTTAGTGTAAAAAAAAATTATAAACATTATTGTATGATGTTTGTATTATTTTATATAATTTAATTTTACATAATCTTTAAACACACTGAAATCTGTGTTTTTTAAGTATCTTTTTTTTCAATTCCACTTTATGTATGTCTATAATAATTTATGTTTTTATGTATATTATATGTATCTTATGCGGAAACTTTACTATTTCATGCAACCATTTTTTTACATCACTTACTCAGCACTGTTGAAGTTAAACAAATAAATTATCTCAATACATGTATTGCCTTATTGTAAAATAATGATATTTGAAGCACTATTCATTGTTATTATTCCAAGATATATTATTTTCACGAATACTAAAACTTTATGAAAAAGCCCAAACGTTACTTTTATTAAGTTGGAACCTCGTAACACTCATTACGCAAATGTTCCATCGTCAGAAATCCAAAGATGTTTACTAGAAACATATAATAATACTATGCTTTTAATAATTATTTATCAACTAGCTGTGTGTTGCTTTTACGTCCAACAAACATCCAACAAAGATGGTGCGGTTTTCCAAAAAAGCACATTTATCCAACAGATTTATACAAAGATATTAGAAGAACGAGATGTGCTATGCGCAGTTCGTACTGAGTGGAATTGTTTTGCCGAGTGTCGCCGGTTTTGTTCACCAATACTACTGCACACCTTCGCTTACGCTAAGGCATCGCTAAGGTATCCGCACTAATACATAGAACAGATTTCTGTGCGTACACGTCCCGATACCGTTCAAAGTACCCTAATTAGGTAGTACTCCGGCTACGGTCCGGCGGCCAACATAGCATATCTCGTTCTCCTAATATCTTTGGATTTATATAATACAGGTTTATAAAAACACAATGCAACGCTGTCTCAAAATTTCAAAGAGATCGGTGAAGAACTTTCAGATATTTAAAATTTTGAACCAAAGAACATTTACATTTTTATTTATATACACCGATAGATAGATAGAAAATGTAGGTCTTGATTTGATACGTACTTACAGACATAAGCTGTTCCGTGTTTACCCTATTAGCACGCGGGCACGAGTTCAGAGGCCTCCGACCCCTGGGCTCGTGTTGGGTATCGGCTATAGTCATCTTTGAAGTTATGTTGTATATATAGGTGATGTCGCTTTTCCGTATAATGAAACATTCATTCATAACATAATGAAACGGTATTCACTATAATCACACTTGATTGCTAATATCATTAATGTAAGTGCTTCTCGGTATTTTCGAAATCAGTGTGACCTTCACATTCCGCGAAAATTGTCGACTTGTATTTATTTTTATGTTTTGCAACTACATTGTAAGAAATTCTTAACCTAGAAAATTCTATCGCAATCTCTAAGTGGAATTGCAGATATACTAGATCCCTGCGCGGTGCGTAACGATTCAGCACGAAAAAATACTAAGTTTCATTTTCAACCCTCCTCCCTGGCTACGCCCGTAATATCTTCAATTCCACTTAGAGTAATTCGGTGAGTGGAATTTCGGAGGCGGTTTTGGGTACCGCCGCTCTGGGAACAGTTTATAGGGTATCCAACAGTTGCCATGGTTCACCCTAAGTGGTTCATCGGGAGAAGTATGTTCAGGATGCACCTTTCCAACAGCTGCGTGTTGTTCACGTGTGTCCAGATCGGGAGAGGTTGGTTTGGGGAGACCCTTTGACCCCTCTGGACCCATCGCATTGCACCGCAGTCGGGGGGATATTTTTATGTGTCCGTAACTCCTGGAAACCCTAGATTTCCAGCCAACCCTCATACATATTACCTTCCCAGAACTTCCTCTCCTTCCTTTCCTTAACAAAGACCCTCTCAGCATCCCAAAAGATTCGCATACGAGTCGTCTTAAACATAAACGATTCGAAGAAGCGGCCCGTTCTTACGGAAAGGGCCCTCCACACATCATCCTCAAAGATGACATAGCTCCTGAAGGAAAATATTTTTGTTGGGGCTTCCTGTGTGGGGTTAATGTAAAGAAAATATTTAAAAAAATCATCTTTTGGCTTAAGCTTGCGGTCAGTGTTGGAGATTTATGGAAAAACTATTCAATACATAGAATGACGATCAAGGAATTCTCTATCCGATTTGTTATTCCTTTCGCATTTTTATATTATGGTAGGACACCAAGGAATGTTAGTGTGTTTTGGTTTTACTGTTTTTTTGGCTCTGGGTATTCGACATGATTTAAGTTAATTTTATTTTCTCCGTTCTTCTGTTATCAGCACCGGAGTGGAAGAACACAAAGTATGCCCACGTGATTAGAGATGGATAGTCTACTCACTTTTATAATTTATATATATGTGACTGATGCCAGTTGTATTGTTACATAAATATTTTTTTACATTTTATGTAGGTGGGTCTTCCGCGGTATTTTGGATGTCCTAGAACCTATAGCACCGCTAGGTTTCTTTATAAAATTCTTATAGTAAATGTTTCATTAATTTCTTCAAAGATTAAAAAATTATTTTCAATATTCTTCTAAGAATTACCTGTGTGTTTAATATTACACGGAGAAAACTTACTGATATGAAATCATAGAGCTACAATTAGAGGCGCTACTGCATACTAATATTTCGTCGCAACTTGTTCCACTATTAGAACGCACTAAGCGTTGCGTGCATACCGGAATCGGTTGTTTTAGTTGGAGCGTAGGGAGAGTTGGAGGTAGAAAAGCGGAACCCAGTTTTTCGCTTCATGCCTCACCTAAATTTAATACATCGATGTATGAAATATTGTTAATTTATAAAAAGTCTGGTAAAATTATTCGTTTTCCTGTTAAATATGGGACTGGAGGCCTATAATGAATGATTAGACGAATTTCATAACAAACTATCAGTAAAGCACGAATATGTTATGAGGAAGTCGGAAAACGTGTTCTTCAAAATAATAAAAGTTTCACATCTCGTCTATTATATTTATTCGGACAGGGGCATCTGAGGAAACACGTGTTCAGATATATTCTGAATTACCAATATTTTATTGGGAAATGATCATGCAGTCACATTTTTAACAATATCTTGATAAAAAACACGACGTACTCATTTTTCTCCGTTAACCCTCTGCAATAAATGTATTACTTATAACGCCTTTGTGAGAATGAAGATTCTTCGTATTGATTCATAATTTAATATAGTACGCAGTTTTTTCACAACCCCTAAAACTGAAACCCCTATATTGTGGCGAAACACTCTAAAAAAAACGTAATAATTGTGATTGTAAATGATTGTTTTCCACATATATCGTTACGATTAGAGATAGTCGAAAAACAAAAGAAAACAAGTGTCTCAATGGCAGGGGAATCCCAAGAACAAGACATTTTATAAATTATACAATAAAATCGTGATTAAAGACCCGCACAAAACCAATTGTTCATTCAAAGCGTAGACACCTAATCACAAATTAACCGCAGTCGTTATAAGGTGGAGGTGAATATTTAATAGTACCATAGTAAGAAAATATTATCGGAACGAATCAATCTAACCTTTCAAATGCATGCATTATTATTCTCGTTTGACTATTCGATGACACTTAAATGTGTTTAAAAAGGTGTTTGTTTATGTATGTTTAAAAATGCTATCGCTGACCCGTGAAAAATCAAATGGTCGTAGAGGCGGTATTGCGTACTGATATCTCGTCGAAACGTGGTTAACTATTTACTAGTAAGTAATGCACGATGAACGGATTCGGTAGTTTCCAGTCGTTCGGTGTTAGAGAGTTTAATTGGACTAATTGGAGGTAAAAAAAGTGGATCCAATTTTTTTGCTTGGTTGCTCATCAATGAGGACAGTCTGAATTTCCGACAAATCAGTTCCAATTTGAAAATGACAATTAAAAATGTTTTCTGTTAAAAATATGACTTTATAGGTAGGCAATATAACACTTTAAATTTTGAAAATGAATCTCAAATTCAAAGCAAAAGTTCTAGAGTTCATTGAACCGCAGTATCATATAGAGGCACAACCGAAATTAGTATTTTAATTCTTTAGTAAGGTAGCAAAGTACCAATTTAAAAAAATGACAACAAAAAACACGAAAAAAAATCAAAAAAATTATAAACAATTTTATTTATTAATATAATATATACAAATAGTCATAAAATCAGTCCATTCCGATGATGTCTATTTACACAAGTCAGGGAGAGAAAACTATGTCATACGTCATACAAAACTATGTCATATGTCATACAAAACTATGTCATACGTCATACAAAACTATGTCATACGTCATACAAAACTATGTCATATGTCATACAAAACTATGTCATACGTCATACAAAACTATGTCATATGTCATACAATACTATGTCATACGTCATACACAAAGATACAGAGATAGAAAACTCCTCGAATTGAAATTTGAAGATTTATGATACGGAGATATCTAGATATTGAATGATATAATGCGGTATAGTTTGTTTATTTTAACAATTTCAATGACTGACTGGCGTCCTTTTCATGGCCAATTTCAATGAAGCTACTAGTTGAATTTGAAATGTGCAGACAATTCATACGCCTTGGAAAGGAAATAGATTAAATGTGGTAGTCTAAATGCATTTTGATTTCACAACACAGGTGGGCCGTTGTAAAAGGTATAGACTTCTAGACACATAGGTAAAGCTAATACCATGAACTTCCAGAAATACGTACATTATGATTGCTTAACTAATTATAAATTCAAGATCAAATTGTATAATTCTCTGACTTCTGTTCGCCGATGTACTAAGTACTTTTATTTTCCGAGCGCCTTGATTTAGCTTTATTGTATTTATTATTATACTAGTACCAACTGTTCATAATTCGTATTAATTATAACCCTGCTTAACTCGGGATCATCAGAGAAATGGCTAGCAAAAATGCACAATGTTTCAAATTAAAATATAAATAAATTTTTATATTAAAAATGAATCCTTACAAACACATTTCAGAGTGTTTTATTTTCATTTTGGACTCAAATATTCCTACGAAAAACCTTCGAAATAATTTCAAACAGAAACTAATACTCGTAGGTAGGTATGTAAAATTATCGGCCTAAATTCAAACCAGCCAACTACGTAGGTACAGGAAATACGTAGGTACGTAGGTACAGATGCTTTCACAGCATAATACATGGCTGCAATTCTCACAAAGTTAATTGAAATAGGTAGTGTAGGTACCTATTTAAAGTAAATATGGTTATAAGTTGCAACCCAATAACCCAATTACACAAATTACTAAAAATGGTCATTATTCAGCAAGAACTAAGTCGAAATTTCCAGCTCATTGAAAAATGTACTGTGCTTATGCATATCTAGAAAAACGTGTAAATCATTGTTCATATTTCACTGTGGGTATCAACGTTTATTTCATGATATTGGTTTTGTTTACTAATGCATAAAAAGTCAGCAGGCCTGTCTCATAAATATGTTCTTGCCTTGAAAATTATCACCATGTCATCAACAAAAACATTGTATTGCAATTATGAGTTTTAGGATCCACAGGTTTGTGTCTATTCCGAAATTTTATTTCTATAAAAATCATAACTATTTATTTTTATAGTTTTATAAAATAATGTAGTTTCGAAATGTTATATTTTCACGAATAACATATTTTATTACGTGCATATACATATATATTTATAAATGTCGATGTGGATAGGAGACTCGAGTTTAATTTTGTAATGATTTTTATTTTTTGTTATAGGAAATCAAAGATTTGCGTTGTAATACTTCACACTAGATAAACTAACAACATTTATAGTTTTCCTGGATTATCGTATACATTTTAAGTTTATTTGTTTATTGTAAAATAATGAAACGAGTTACATTGTATATATATGACCGGTCAGTGGTTGAGTGGGCATAGCGCTTGGGTCTCACCCGAGCGTCGCGTGTTCGATTCCTCGGCTGGCTAAGTCCTCCATCACAACACAAGCAACATTTTCGGCTTTCTGTGGTGGTAGTAGGAGATTTTCAAACATTGTTGGGTTATTCGTAACCCGGGAATGTTTGTCTTTCTTTTAAAAAAAAAAAAAAAATATTTTGCAAAATATAAAATGTGTTCATTTATACCTTATCAGTTATAAGAAAATAGTAACCCTTGTGCCTAATAAGAGAGCCACGATTCTTAAGTTTGTCGCATAAAATATTCATCCTTTAATTGTTAGTTTTCTTTTTGATTTTTAATTTTTTTTATTTATTGTTCTGATTGGTAGATATTACACCGCATTACAGAAAGGAGGTCATTATTAGGTGTAATAAATTGATTTGCATTTCCATTTTTTTCTTTTCACATTTTAAATATGGAAGATTGCTTAAATATCTCATCGTCAGGTACTGGAAACAGTTTAAAAGTGTTTTTTTTTAAGTATTACCTTGTGAAGATTCTTTGCTAAGCTTTTACTGAGTTTAGTTTATTTTTCTAAGATCCTCCACAACCTATAATGCCATAGATAAGTAATGAGTGAACAAGGGCATATTACACACATTTACATATAAATCAAAACATTATTTTAATGTATAAATACCTTCATTTGCAAACTAGTTCCTATGTTTGACCTTTTGTTAATAAAACAGTATCATCTGCATTATAAATTAATTAACTTTTAATTTTCTGTTGGAAAATGTTATGTGCATTCATTAGAAATAATAACGGTCCGAGGACCTTGCCTTGAGGGATGTTAATACAAGTCTTTCATGCGAAATGTTATTAAAAACTTTCTTTCTCAATGGACATTTCTTAAATAAAGCAATTAAAACAATCAAATGAAATAATATACGAGTACATTACATTTTTTCGCTAGAAAATGTCAACATCTGGCACCGTTATAAGCGTACAAAAAGAAAAAAACGTTACTAAAGATGATCTGAAAGGGAGATGTAAATACGAAAGATAGAGGGAGCGCGAAATTCATATAAATTCAATACAACACAACTCATTTAAAATAGAACGAACATCTGACATCTGAGTTAAGTAGCAATTAAAGAAACACTTCGAATTTGTTCATACCTATTGCATATATGTTTAGGGAAGTGTGTCGTATGTCGCTAGAAATTCGGAATGCGGGACCTTAAATCACACAGCGGGAATCCACGTATGCCTACGAGTACTTAATTTTCAACACGATTTATTTATAGTACCTGTATATTGGCACTGTAATTTAGAAATTATGACAACTTTTAAAACCTCACGAAGATAATATCGAATGTTGGAATCAAGTAGAGAATGTGATTTTTTGGAAATAAGTTAATTCTCGTCAGTAGATTTATTTTTGAGGCCCGGCAATAATCGACTCGGCAACTTTGCAATCAAAAGCCAAATCATCATCAAGGGCACAGGTGCCACCGTACGATGCAAAATAACACTGTTCAAAATTTGATCCGCTAACCTATTCGCCATTAATTAATTAGCGAACTCTATTTCGCAAGTGTAAGTTAATGCTAAATTAGTTATTGATCATATCACTTCAAATGTCAATGATAATAAATTAACAGTACACATTATTGATTATTGATTACACGTTGTATGGTATGTGGTACGTACCTGGTATGTGCGTAGTGCGTACTGTCTTTCTTCGTGTATTTGAAATAATACCATTTCAATGGCAGAAAAATAATTTCTACTATTTGCTTTAAAAAAGTAAACCTAGTAATTTTATGAATTCCATTGCATCGCGCGAAAAGCCATTAAAGTCATCGTGATTATTTCTGAACCGCAAAATTATTACAATTACATGGAATCGAGCTACGAAACGGATGATCATAGCCATTTCGTGCACGAGATAATCATATCACGTTAAACTAAAAACGAAGATTCATTATTTATGTATTTTACCTGCAAGTAGCGTACTGTGATTTATTTCTGAATCAAGATGTTTTTTTTTTTTTTGGTTTTTGCCGTTTTTGGAACCACGACAAAAATACAAGACTTACTGAGGCCTGTAAAAACCAAGTTTCCTCTTGAGACAGATGGAGTTACTCTCAGTTGTTCCGGATGCGAAAAGGTTTCTGTAGGACAGACCGAACGGACGATTTCCAAAAGGATATCAGAACACTTTCGAGGATGTAAACTTGTCCACCCTAACAAATCGTCAATTGCATATCATTTAATTTAAACCGACCCCTACCTCGGATTTGTTCCTTGTTAAGATTAAGTCCTGGGAAGACCCGACATGATTAACAAAAATTAACAAAGACGACGGGTGTAAACTCTATAGTTCTTGGCGTTCTTGGTATCCGGACTATTGAGTTTAGACCCGTCGAAAACTATTTTAAATCATACTGTAATACCAGCTCTTAGAGGATTGGAATTGGCAACACGATATTACATCTGCACACATAAGCACACAATTTACCAGATCGATTATACATCCGCCTTGATGGATGGACCGAAACGTTGGATAGAGAAGAAGGTAGCGTAACACGGCTTAATAACTGCAACAACTAAATTACAATTAAATCACTATAATTTAATAATATGATTCAAATAATAATGTAATGTTCACAAATTATTCTAGTTGTTTTACCCAGAATAAAGTAGGTGACATTATCCAGAACAGGGCTCGGCAAAATTTTTTGCCAAGGGATCGAAAAAAAAATGGACCCAGCAATACGCGAAATTTTTTGCTCCATTCCAAACAATTATTATAATTTTGAACATACCTCTACATCCGTTTTTGTTCCCCTTTTTAAATACGGTAGAAATGCATGCCTTAAATATAGCCGGTGACTTCATAGATTTAGCTATATAATATATTTTAAACTCAATTTCCTGCATTTCAGTGAACAATCCGTCTTTAGCTCGGATTAAGAAAGGCAGTGTGCCGCTTTTTGCCCCGGGACCGTAATTTACCAAGCTCTGACTAGAATTTTGATTTTCAGAAAGTTACTATGGATTTTTATAATTCTAAATATCTAATAATGAATAATATGGGATATTTTTAATAAATAAACCATTCATTGGATAATCAACTACTCAAGTAGTTCACTAGGTTTGGTGACTTAACAGGGGTGCCCGGGTTCATGGGATGAGGATTGTCTAGGTCTTGTCTAGGATTGATTAGCGTCTGCCCACCTGTTGAGTAGCGGACCGGATTTGGAGAGACTGGTAAAGGTAGATCTTTTCTTTTGACCCATCGCATTGCATCACAGTGGGAGATATTAACTCAAACGTCCGCCACTCCTGGACACACTGACCCCCAGATTCCTACCCAACCCTCATACCTTTTTCCTTCCCAGATTTTCCTCTCCTTGCTTTCCTTAAAAAATAAATATATATTCGAACGAGTAAGCGGGTCAAGATAATTTGTAGCTTGTTGACTGCCTGCTTAATGACATAAACTTCTCCGGTCACATTATTTGCGCAATTATGCATTTTAATACGTGTTCTGGTTTGGTAGACGTGGGACTAATAAGTACCGGTAAAGGTATCGGAACACCTTCCACATCCGTATCAGTGATATTTTCATTAGATTATTATTGAACAAACTGGTTTCTAACGACGCTACAAGTGTAGTATGTGCAGTGTGCTTCAAAAGTCATCAAACTATTGATTATTTTTATCTTTAATTAAAAACCAAACATTAAACACAAATTTACAAAAGTTTATGATTTCTATGATTCTTTTTTGACGACCTCCGTGGTCGAATAAAGCTCTCGACTAGCAAGCTGTATATTGTGAGTTCAAATGTAAAGTATATTTGCAACATGTTACAGAGTGGAAAATATCGGTACTCTCAGTATCGCCATTTTTTAATGTGAATACCCTACATGAGTCCCAACTACTCCCAACTGCCTGAGGCCAGTGAGACTATGGCATCCCCTATTGCGGGATGTTGTGAGGCTTGAGATAGTGGGGAGGAGAAGGAGATGTGGAAGAGGAAGGTAGGGAAGTACCAGGCTATTCAGATCTAGTCACCAAACACGAAAACCAATTCCTGGTTCAGCTCACGTTTCAGTTCGCAAATGTATACGTACAATTACGTGTGAATTATTAAAACATACTTGTTACATTATAATTTATTCGCAATATTGGGGCTCATAATATTAATATTTAGATCATTCTTCAGTTCTCTTCCAGAACCCTAAATAATATAAAGTCACTCCCCAATCTTAACATCACGCCTTTTTCCCTGGAACAATTTATCTAAATAGAATATATAAGAGTTTTAGCGAATAAAAATATAAATATAATTTGGTAATATAATAATACTTCATATACACAAGTGGATCAAAAGTAATGTCACAATGTGAACGTGAAAAAATCTTTAAAAATTGGGCTCTATTTTCAAGGAAATTTAAATGAATAATTATTAATTGTTCGCACATATGATGCAGGACGACGAGGAAAACGACGACGAAATTCGCGCTCTTTTAAAACAACGCGTTGAAACGGACCAGAAATTGGTCAAATAAGCAGTAACAAATATTCCGCATTCTTCAGGTGTGTATCGCTCCAATGCTTGTTGTCAACTAATTATCTATCTTTACACAACAACAATGACAAAGCACAATGAAATGTGACGCTATTTGCAAAAATTGTCACATATTCACTTTATAATATTTGCTCCACCTTGTAGTGACATTTAAAATGTCACTACACAACATTTTTTTTTTTTTTATTCAATTTATTCAATAAAAAAATTTATAATGTGTGATATACATATATATATTTCACTAGTAATAAGATAAAAGATATTATGATATGATTAAAATTTATTATTTTTCAATGTTCTCCCATAATAAGCAATTGCTTGTGTGTATGGGATGAGGTATTATTTGTTTAGTTTCTTAGATTTTTATTTTATTTTTTTAATTTTTGTTTTTGTTTTTTTTTTATTTACGTTTTTTTATTTAGTTCTGGTTTTCAGTATATTTTTTAATTGTGTTTCGAATTCTTTGAAACTATCATTTAGTAATCTTATATTTTCTGGCAATTTATTGAAGAAATTTGTTCCTAAGTATTTGTAGTTTTGCTGACCCAAAGTTTTTTTACAAATCGGAATTGGTAACATGTATTTTTGCCTGAGATTTGCTGTGTTTTTGAATGGTACGGTTTTGTTTAGGATATCATCTTTGTAAACTTGTAAGGTTGCGTGATACAGGAAAAGACTATTTAATTTTCTGACTTTAAATTCTTTGATGTAGTGACATTTTATTTTCATAATTACGTATCTATATTTGTATATAAAGATGTACCCCCATAAAAAGCTATGTTAGTGTGTATGAGGGGTGTTATTTTTTGGTCCATTGAAAAGATTTTTATTACTGTTGTTGTTGTTTTTTAGTTTTAATTTTTAATAACAAAAAATATTTTATTAAAAAATATTTTTTAGTTTATTTTTTATTGTATTTATTCGTATAAGGCTGCGTATAAACAGCAAATTTCCGCGAGCCTAGCCACGAATTTCGGGAAAGGAACAATGCAACCACGAGCGGCGTTTCACGCCGTTTGCGGTTGCTACGAAGGTTTTTTTTGTTTTTTTTAATAACTTAATGAGTAAAACCTCAAATTATAATGTTAATTTATTGAAGATAATATTAGCAATATATGACTGAAAGAAATAGGGTCCTATTGAAGTCCTAGTCGAAGGTCCTGTGTTCAAGTCCCAGATGCGACCGTATGTTTTTCTGATATTTCTGTTTCAAATTTTCGCTAATATTATCTTAATATAGTTGTTATTTATTATTTTCTTTCCAATGTGATTCCCCATTATGTCTACATAAATAAATACTTGTCTTATGTCAAGTGTTTTTTCATCTCGTGTTACGTAGATACCTATTCCTACAGCATCGCTATTAATACGTACCTATTTCGACATGGCGAATAAACAAAATCCACGGGCTTTTATTGTGCGTAGACGGGCAAACTTTATAAACGAACAATGCCGGTCAAGGTCTCTCACAATTTTTTATAATTCCATCAAGTACCAACCACCTACCCATTGCTCACGTGTGTGAGCTTCCCTTCCTGTATCATCTACACCTTATACTGTATGTGTAATAGGTAGGTACTTGTCTACCAGTGACGTGCAGCCAATAAAGGTTGAACAGCTGTGCAAACCTTTCTCCGTGCCTAGATTTCTGAAAAAAAAGTTTTTTTTTATATATTTACTTCTGCACGGAGAAAAATGAGTTTTATCGAATTCCTGTTAAAGACGTGAGGCAATCCATTTCCTGACAAAATATTGATCCATTCAGAATATATCGGAACACGTGTTCACTGTTCATATAGGTGTTCTTTTCCTAAAAAATATTGTGACGAAATGCGACAATATTACTATTTTTATGAACACGTGTTCCGCCTTCCTCATACTGCATTCGCGTTTAACTGATTCTTTGTTAGAAAATCCATAAATTAATTTGTTAAAAGCAGTCACGTTTTTAACAGGAATACAAATAATTTGATATGATTTTTTAATAAATTAGCAATATTTTATAACACCATATATTCTCCGTATGATAGGCCAATATCTAATGTTTAGTTTCAATCTGCCCTGAGCGCGTTATTCCCCTATTTTATGGCATGATGAAAAATAACAATCAACACCTAAAGAGCTACCCTTGGTCAAGGGGTCAACTGCCAGTGGCCGCCTACCAATGCACGCTATTGGATATACACTGCCTACATATTATCTTTGTCTATTATCTATGCCCAGATTGTCTTTGCTTCTGAACTTGTTCCTTTGAAGCACTTGGTAAACGACTGTCAATAAGAATGGTTTATTTATTAAACTCAATACAATTATAATCGTATTCTTATTTCACCACAATATAACACACGCCACTGCTGCATCTCTGACCAACTGCCAGTGGCTGCCTACCAATGCACGCCACTGCTGCATCTTAAAACCAAACAAACATTTTTAATGCAATTCAGACAATGAATACGTAACTTTGATGAGCATTGGCTATTGACATATTATCGCTTCCTGTTACGCATTGATTGCGTTAAAAATCGTAATGAATTCATTTTACCTCTTCGCGATAATATATGCTCATTGTGTGTCGAACTTGGAGGTGCCAAGCCCTGTGATCATAAATAAACCACTCACCCTGTGACCCACAGCCGAGGCTGTTCTTATATTATTGGCCAATAACTAATAAAAACGTTTATTAGGTGACAGCTGACATTTTCCAGATTTCATAACAATTATAAGTTATGAACAATAAAATTAAGTGTTTCTCGCGTACTTATTATTTTCATTAGATCAATATTTTTTTAATTGCAAATCTATTGTATAACTTTATTTGTAAAGCATTTTTAAGGACTTTTGCAAATTAATGTGATGACAAATAACGTGTACATTAGTATCATAAACCTGGTTTTATATACCACCTCATTGTTACCTTACCTCGTTATGAACTAACTTTTTAAACGTTAAATAGGAAGGACCACCAAAAAACTCGTTCTTGACACATTCTCCTTGCTTCATTCACATGCATACATCGTCTCATACATACTCTTACATTATTCTGACTCTTGACATGGCTCAAGTATTTGATTGACTTGAACGTGCCGTGTCTTGGATAGGATAGGATGTCTTTCTAGAGCGTTCCTACAACTTCTACCATTCTCATTCGCGTCATGTATTCTCCTTGTACTCCCTTTCTTAATCTTACTCATTACACTTACGTTATAATACCTTGAAATCAAACAACCGGCAAAACGACGTATCATTTTAGTAAAATATAGATTGCACCACCCTCCAGGAGATCTGGAATAAAAATAAAAAAAAATAATATATGACCGTGATAGAACGGTCGGTCAACGCAAACATTTATAATGAATAAATTTGTATATATTGTAATTTAAATATCGAATTTATGATAATATTTAATAGGTCTTTAAAATAAATAATTAATCAATTATCAGTTAATTAAGCCATCAAAAGTGTATGATTTTATAAAAAAAATCCCACGGAACATCATCGCCAGGTACTTTTTTAGATTCTAAAGAAAAGCAAAATGGTTGAATGCTAATATTTTTTGGGATATCATGCCGTGTGGCGATTCCTCCTTCTTTACCCAACGTTTCGGAAGCATTACAGTGCACGTCATCAGAACAGTTCATTTGCGGCACTTTCCAGAGTGGTAGAAACACTCACAATCACCCTGGCAAATGAAAAATGTTAACCGTAAAAAAAAAAATTAAAAAAAAAATCTCATTTCTTACACAACTCACTGGTTTTGATCAGTTGGGAAACTTGTGTGGAATTCTAAACAAAAACAGTAAAAATCTTTATTCTTCAACAGTGAAGGGGTAAAAAAATATTGAGGTGTTTTGAAAATTTTTCGATCATTTTACAATCGCAAAAATTTTCAGGAAAAGTGCTATTAGACGAATTTTTTGGGAATATTTCAGAACTTTGGAGCCAGTTCCTTGCTTACCTTGCGAGATATGGCCATGACCAGTGCGGCATGGTAAGTTAAGGTTACATACCTGTTTAATGATGCATCTTGGATCAACCCACGTCCCGTAGAGGACTGTGCAATTTTCCATTGTGAGAGTAAAGCATTATTACCTTGTGTTTTATGAAACTGATACGCAGTAACTAGTAAGGTTCTCGCAGTCTCCTGCACCTCTGAGCGGTTGTTGGGCTTCATCATAATATATCTATACAGGGTAAAACAACACGTACTCGAATGATTTAACCAGCGAATCCTGAGAATATTTGGAGTAAAACGTGTAAATGTCATTTTGCTGTCTGATGATAAATATTTTTTCAATAAAACTAAGTAAATATTTATCACACGTCGTCACTGAACACACTGCTACACGTCGCGACAGATCACGTGATATGTTTTCTATCTCGTCTGTTGCCGTGCTGCTGGAACGAGACGGAGTGCGTATCACGTGACCCGCTATGCTGTACCCAATTACCCAGTGGCAACGTGTGGCAGAAAAAAAACATATTTTCTTTTTAATCGAAAAAAATATATCATCTAACAGCAAAATGATATCTACGTTTTTAACACCAAATATGCTCAAGAATCGCTAGTTAAAATCCTTCGGGTACGTGCTGATACATCCTGTATAACTGATATGTAATGACACTATTTATATAATTAAGTCTAATCTATATACTGGCACTGTGTTGAATCCTACAAATTATAGTAGCGCTCTTAATGTAGTTTTAGTAATTTATTTTATATGTAGTATCGTTTTAATTTCTATTTTATTTTATGTTACTGGTACGTTTTACTAATATTATTTCATGTTCTTTTTATTTTCATTATATTTTAATTATACTTGTTATTACAGTTTTATATTTTTGTATTCATAGATCCATTTTGTGCCTACATCTACACACTATTATTATTTCCTATGTAATTCAGATAATCTCCTATGTTCACTGCATCATATATCACTTTTATGTAAAAGTCTTTTTAGGCGTATAAATAAATAAAATATATAAATAATATGTAAGGTGTATCAGGACATCGGTTATTTGGAGTAATAAAAAATGTGTATGGCATTTTGGTCGATGGTGATACACGCAGAAAAATGTGTATGGCATTTTGGTCGATGGTGATACACGCAGAAAAATGTGTATGGCATTTTGGTCGGTGGTGATATACGCATAATGATCCTGTTAAAAAAGTTACTGCTTCTTTTCCTGAAAAAGTTCCTGAAAAAATTTTAGTCATTCAGAATATATCAAAAACACGTGTTCTTTTCCAAAGAGATATCATGACGGCAAGCTACAATATATTTATATCAGTATCAGTATTTGAATGAACACGTGTTCCGTCGTCCTCATGAAACATTTGCTTTTGACTGATACTTTGTTAGAACCTCTTTAAATTCGTTTTCCATTTTAACAGGAAAACGAATAATTTGACCAGTTTTTTAATAAATTAACAGTATTTCATATCAATAAGTTTCTCGGGGCATGAGAAAGAAAATGAAGTGGCCGACAAATAAATGTTTGGACGCAAATTATCAGAATTTCCTGATAAACTTTTCGTAAATTACGAATATATTATCATGATGTCGAAACACGTGCGTATGAAAATCACAATATTTTTGCATTAGATCGCGAATCTTCCTGTTAAATTACTTACATTTTATTCACTTTAATGATATTTTATCACTAGCTACTAGCTATTGTTGGATGATTTATATAGCCCCGTATTGTAAAAAATCCTTTACAGCAATTTTCAGTACTCCAAATGGACATCCTCATAATTTTTTAATACTAACCAATATAATATAATAATAATTATTATTATTAATGTCTATAATTAAGCTGATAAGAATAAATACATCTCAGCCAACAGGCCGAGAAACCCAGATCTGTAATAAATACATCTCAGCCAACAGGCCGAGAAACCCAGATCTGTAATAAATACATCTCAGCCAACAGGCCGAGAAACCCAGATCTGTAATAAATACATCTCAGCCAACAGGCCGAGAAACCCAGATCTGTAATAAATACATCTCAGCCAACAGGCCGAGAAACCCAGATCTGTAATAAATACATCTCAGCCAACAGGCCGAGAAACCCAGATCTGTAATAAATACATCTCAGCCAACAGGCCGAGAAACCCAGATCTGTAATCCGGAGTAATCCGGATAGACACACCGGGGCCTAACTACAAAAACATAGTTTTGAGATAAAAGCAAATAAAGATTAGAATGCTCATATGCCCAAATGTATGCCCAACTGATACGCTTAATTGTTTCTCACGACTGTATGTACGAGCTTCGTGACACTGATAAATATGATTATGGCATTACCGAAACCAAGCTTAACTCAAAACACCCTGTACTAAATTTTAAAACTGTAATTCTACAATACAATATGTTATGTCAAATAACCCATATAAATTACATAAACTATGACCACCAGAGGTCCGAACCCTTAATCAAAGCCAAGAAACCAGGAACATTTAGCCACGAAGGTTCTTCCGTTTAATTTGTTTTTCTTTGTTCCAGGTCTCAACAGAAGAACAAATGGAAAGCTGGATAAAGTGATCAAAATCGTTAAAAATATAGTAGTTTCTCACATAAAATAAGTTTTTACACGCAGCGTGTACAAAAACACATTTTCGAAAGAGGCAATATATCAAAGATATCAGAATGGCTAACCTCGTGACGTCATTTTTGGCGGAATACCACAATCTGATGGACAACCTAAGTGACCCTAGAGTCAACAACTGGCCCATGATGAGTTCCCCCCTGCCTACCCTGGCTATATGCTTATTCTATGTATATTTCGCAAAGGTAAGTACGATTAACCCACCCCAAATTTACCACTTTCAAAAGTCAGGAAGGAATATTTGTAAAAGATGAGACACTTGACACTTCCAACCTTACTGTGCTGCGAAAGAACTTGCAACTGTGCTTCTTGGCATGGGATTCCCAAATTGAAAAACTGATATTATTTCTGACATAATTGTCTGTTACCGCGTAAATTTAATAACATTTCCATGAAAGTGACATTTTTTACTAAAATAAATGCCTTAAACATGTGTAGTTAAATATAAACCCAAGAAATCAACGTTTATATTTATGAATACAAAATGTAATTTTTTTTATTCTCTGAAAAATTTAAGAAAATATATTTTAAAAATGTATTGTGTAAACGAGATAAAAAGTGAAGTGACAGTTTACTTACAGATTTCCTAAATAAACGGAATGTGTTGGGAAATTTCGTATTCTGTAATTTTTCCGATGGGTATTTTCTTTAAATTCCTTTTTTCATGTTCGAAATAAAACTGCTCCAAATTTATAAACATTATTATATATTTCAAATACAAAAGTCAAAAGAGTAATTTATCTAGTTTCTAAAATGGTATTTGTTTTTACGACATCTTAAAAAATAACAAAATATTATTTTCCTTGGAAATATTCCAAAATTCGAAATTTATACAACAAATAAACTACCCTCTTCCGTTGTATAAACAATGTGTATAAATTGTTATGGTTGTTAAATATCGATTCAATCAATTTATTTTATAAGTAGGGTTTTTACATACACGGTTGGTAATCAAGTATATTAATTTACTCCACATTTATTAGTAAGGCTGTTTATTCCACCGCGATCACCTCCACTCTATTACGTAGTTAGTTTTCCACCGCCATTTGTCTAGTGGCCGTATGTTCCATATTGTATGCAGTCATACACTGTTCGCAGACAAGTTGTTAAGTAGATATTATTTCGAATTGAGAATTTAAATGGATTCATTGGCGTTATTTTAGACATTACAATTAATTACATTCAATCATTTATTAATGTTTTCTGGTTGCATAATGAAGACGCGTATAGACTTGTTCGAACTGCGTTTTAATTTAAACTTGCAAAAATTATGCAAAGTCATCCAACAAGGAAAAATTAGATGAGAAAATAAAAATCAATGATAATTGACGTGTTTACGGTAGTATTTGAAAAAATGTAAAATTGAAAATTGTTTAGTATTCATTTGAGCAATTTTTGGCTCCTTTCGTGTTTTGTTAATCGGAACGAGATAATTTAATTTACATTACCTATTTATAAAAGGAAAAATAAAATGATGGAGTAAAATATTTTGTTTTATATTATGTACTAATGTAATGTATTAATACAATAAATAGATATCTGATATTTATTTTTCAGATTTTAGGACCTAAAATGATGAAAAATAGTAAACCTTTTCAATTGAAGGGTGTTCTCATAGCGTATAATCTATTCCAAGTTTGCTTCAGCACATGGCTTTTCTATGAAGTAAGTTTATTTGTAATAAAATCTGTGGCTTAGAAGTAAACTATCGCACGTTTGATATAATATTCCAAAAGTTCAAATCTATATAGCGGCATACTATGGCAAGTCCATTATCAATGGAAAATGAGATTACCGTATGTATACTACCGCATGTCCACTTTCGGTTAGGGGGCACAGATTTACTGTTTCTGCTCTCTTGTAAATTTTGTCAAAATGCGATGTTTACCTTTGAACCCTAGAAATATTAATTACGTTTTAAAAAGTTATTCAATTGAAATGTACCTACTGATATACTGTTTATATTGAATCATTTTTGTATAATAAATATTAATTAATTAATTTAATTGTTTTTAGGCATGCGTATCAGGATGGGCGGGAAAGTACAGTTTCAGATGTCAACCAGTTGACTACTCTGATGATCCAATGGCTACAAGGGTAAGCGATATTCTGTTTTACACATTATTACATATTTTCAAACTGATCTATGCAGGTGGCTAACAGATCAACACATGAGCGAATGTAATATGAGGGCTGTTCGGAAAGTGACCGCCATTTCACCAATTTAAATTCCTGCCGCCGATGAATGCCGCCAATCTCTAACAGCTGGTTTTTCATGTTTCTAATTCATATATTTTTGATCATTT
The DNA here is from genome assembly GCA_026573805.1 of Hesperophylax magnus. Taxonomy (NCBI): domain Eukaryota; kingdom Metazoa; phylum Arthropoda; class Insecta; order Trichoptera; family Limnephilidae; genus Hesperophylax; species Hesperophylax magnus. The sequence continues at coordinate 3,771,839 of JAIUSX010000002.1, forward strand.
TACAGTGGCAACGCCCCAACTGCATAGAATGGTTTCTTGTTTTCCAAAGCACACATTTGTTTTTTCTTTCAAAAATATTTCACATAATTATTTGGTTTGGGTGCGAAATGTTTGCACTGCGCTTAATTGTTAGGCAACGAGCATGGTACTCATTTAAAAAAAACGTTGTTAATCCTTCAAGAATTTTTAAATTTACAGATGGCGAGGGGATGTTGGTGGTACTATATTTCTAAATTCACCGAATTCTTTGATACTGTAAGTACTTTGACAATAATTTTATTTTTTTTATTTTTATTATTTACTAACATGAACATTGATTACATTTGAAAAGCAAATGAAGTTTTTTTAAGACGGAAACGACATTGACTAACTAAACAAATAAAATATGCCAAAGAATTTTAGTATGTATATATAATTAATGATAATTTGGTATGATACATAAGACCATAGCGCAATAACGACTACCATTACGATGGGAAATTGTTCTGCCTTGTAATCTGATCCTCTTTCTTTAAAGATTTAAAAGATCGAGAGTTCTTTTGAATGACCTTGCACCTGATGCCAATAATTCCGACCAGAAATTTAAGCTGGGCAAATTTTATTTATGGTGCTTCTACTTGTATAATGTTACGTATACTTCCGTGCTTATTTATGGCGCTTCTACTTGTATAATGTTACATATTTTACTTATGTGCTTATTTATAGAGCTTCTACTTGTATAATGTTACGTATACTTGTGGGCAATAGCGCTGTAGGTTATCTTGTGTGTGTTATTGATATTCATATAATTCCCTTTACAAGGGAAATCAATATCAACTTAAGTGGTCAAATTCAGTTAGTTTTTAAATATTTTTTGTGAACCGCACAAGAGTCCAAACTGACCAAAGTTATTGGGACTATGGTATCCTTAATAGGGTTATTTTGTGAGGCTAAAAGAAGTAGGAAGGGGAGGAAGATGGGAAGAGAAATATTGGAAATACACTGGCTATTCCTATCTGAATTGTAAACACGTCGAAAGCCATTTAGAGCAATGTTCCGTTTTTGTAAGGCGGTCTTCCGCTAAGGCGACGCTGTTAGTAGATATCTTTTACTATTTTCACTTAATATTCCCCCACATATATCCATAATATCCCCGAACATGTATCCATAATATCCCCGCACATGTATCTATAATATCCTAACACATTTACCCATAATATCCCCGCACATCTACCTATAATATCCCCGCACATGTACCTATAATATACCCTCACATGAACCCATTATATTCCCATACATGTACCTATAATAATTATTATAAATTTAACGAATATTAACCGAATTAAATAATTTTCTAGCTCTTCTTCATCCTGCGCAAGAAAGATGACCAAGTGACCACACTTCACGTCATCCATCACGGCATTATGCCCTTCTCAGTTTGGAGTGGAGTCAAGTTTACCCCAGGTTACTATTGTGCATCATTCATATTACACCATTATTTTGAAAAACCGATTCGATAGTATTTATTTCATATTTATCATGAGACTTCTCTTTTTCAAAAGGAATAAGGATAGTTTAGTTCATAATATATTATTAATATAGTTATTAATGTACCTACTAGGGCAGACCCGTGAAAATCACGGGATATTATTATCAATTTGTAAAGCTGAAATTATTTATAAAATATTTGCATTTGAAAACAAATTTGGTAAATTTTCTTGAAGATTTGATTGTATTTTTTTATTGACAAATTATAGAGACGTCAGAAATTTATCTTTAAAATCATCTATCAAAAATTTAAACAAAAGAAATACACATTTCAAATACAGAATTACCAATTATACAAAAATATAAACATTTAGTAGGTGCGAGCCTAATTTATCGTTTGTCTAAATTCACATCACTTTTAATTTAAAAAATTTAAAACTTTACGCGGGAATATTTCACATTTATAACGCATTTTTTTACATTAGCTGCACACAAGAGGCATCGAGAAAAAAAAAACCTCAAGGCCTATGTCATCTTTGGGGATGCTGTGTGGAAGATCTTTTTATGGAAAGAAAGGAAAATAAGTTCTGGGAAGGAAAAAGATATGAGGGGTGGGTAGGAATCTAGGGGTCAAAGTGTCCAGGAGTAACGGATGTTTCAATTCATCCCTCCCATTGCGGTGTAAAGTGTCATCAACTCATCCTCCAACAAGACTACAACCTCACCACATGAAACCGGGCACCCCTGCTAAATCACCAAACGTAATGAACTACTTGGGGTGACATATGGCGAGAGTGATTTATAGAAGTCATGTGAAGTCTATTTTTTAAGAGGGAATAAGAATATTTTAATTTGGATAATATGAAGTTATTAAAGTATTACACCTGATTTATTTGAATAATTTGCTATACACTTGGATTATACATAAAGTCAGTTTGCATAGGTACCTACTGATCTGGTAATAATTTGTTAGTAATATTATAATTTCATTACTATAAGTAATGCGTGTTAGTATTTACTCTTCCGTAAAATCCAATGTTCATTAGATTTAATTATAAACGGAATGCAGTACCTAGTTGTCCTAGACAATTTGCTCTGTGAATGTCTAAAACTAGTCTATTAATGTACTTTTAAAAATAAATAGACAGTAAAACCAGTATTTAGGTACTTGGATAATAAAACTTTAAATTTGATATTGCATCATTAAACACGCTGACAACATGCACAGTAGTTAGCAAGCAAGAAAGCTAGTTTTGCTACCCAGCGTCGGCCTTTTATAAAGTACGTAGGTAATATATTTACTTACGGAAAATACTTAAACATGCTAGATCAGTGATGAACAACCCGCGGCCCTTTTCGTGCGGCCCACTAAGCCAAAGAAATTATCAAAAAAATTTCGACGTTCTCTGTTCTGTTTTACACAAGAGTTTGGCGGAAAACTTATGCCTTTTTTTCCACGGGCCGGATAAAGCCGCCCGGTAAAGGGCGCTGGGTTATATTGGGCTAGTATGTATCTGTTCTCACGTGTCGGTCAATACCATCCGGCACCGGGTAACCGGGTTACCGGGTTAGTGTACGAACAAAAAAGACGCGGGTTTCGGCTTTCAGATTATCGGTGCTCAGTGCCTGAGTTCGTCGGCGGCAGTTGGTGCCGAGTTGAGGACACGTAGAACGCGGATAAAATTCTGCGCCACCGGCCCGGTAGCCTGACAGCAGCTGTCAGTTTTATCAAAATTTCATGCTCGTCAGACGATGATTTTTTACTTTTGGTGGATCCTTTCTTGAAATTAAGAAATAAAATATGTGTACAGTGTGTAGAGTGTTTCTTTTACCCCAGACTGGCGATTTGTTTGACACTACCTTTATGCTCAACAAAATAAGCGTCACTAACCGGCATCACCGGCGAGTAGGAATTAAGAATTCATTCCGGTAAAGCTTATCGGCGCAGCTACGCGCGTACCCAAATCTGAACCCGCCTTCACTATGTGCGGTCTCACACGTTTACATACAAACATTCTCGTCGGCGCGCCTATGCCGGTCGGCCGCTTACGTGCCGACTAATCAGAAAGCCGAAACCCGCGTCCTTTCTGTTCGTACACTTAGGGCGGGTTGTTCCGGAGAATTTGAACAATTTATCAAATTTCAATGTTCATTTTCGGGATCTGCGAAAGTCCTATTCAAGTTCTGTTACTATATCATTATAGGCTAGTTGCTTGACAGAACTTAAATAAAAACAGAACTAGAAAAAATCATTCACAGAACTTGAAAATTAACGTTGAAATTTGATGAATTGTTCAGATTCTTCGAAACAACCCGTCCTTAGTGTACAAACAAAAAGGACGCGGTTTTCGACTTTCTGATTAGTCGGCGAGTAGGCGGCCGACTGGCGCATGCGCGCTGACGACAATGTTTCTATGTAAGCGTATGAGGCCGCACATAGTGAAGGCAGGTTCAGATTTTTGTACGCGCGTAGCGTCGCCGATAAGCTTTACCGGAATGAATTCTTAATTTCTACTTGCCGGTGACGCCGGTTAGTGACGCTTTTTGCTTAGCAGGAAGGTAGTACACATGTTTTATTTCTTAATTTCAAGAAAGAATTCTCTAAAAGTAAAAATCTTCCTCTGACGAGCTCGAAATTTTGTTAAATCTGACAGCTGCTGTCGGGCTACGCGCAGGCGTAGCACATTTTGCCAACGTTCTACGTATCCACAACTCGGCGCCAACTGCCGCCGACGAACTCAGGCACTGAGGACCGATTATCTGAATCTTATCTTATCCTTCGTGTTCGTAGACTTACCGGGTTACCCGGCCGCAGTTGCCAGGGGCTAGCGATTAAGATTTGGATTTCAGAATGGACCCAAACTCAAACAAAGGAGGTACTCTACTAACTTGATGGGGTGGCCCTTGTATTATAATATTTTTGGGGTGGCCAGAGAATTTTCAGAGAAAAAATTCTCGGGAACAATTTCGTATACAAGGGAAAGGAGGAGGTTAGGGAATTTCAGACAAACGTTGCTCCAGAATATTTAGAAATTTCCCCAGAATATTATTAAAAATACAGAATCCGCGGTTCGACCTTAACTGTAAAAAAATCACCTTCGTAGCGACATTTAAAATCTGTCAATGACATGAAAATGACACCTAGAAAATTTATGGAAAATATATGTCCGTACAAATTTCACGACGCCAGAACACAGCGTTCTTTGTTCTCGATATTTTTTTCTTCGGATATCACACTGAATACCTACGTTGCTTAATATTACTTCGGGAAATTATTGTTAGATTAGATTAAGTTACTTTATATACAATAATAATAATCATCATTTGTTTTCTTCGTTCAAATTTACAACCATCTTTGAAATATTTGTTCAATTGATTTTTTTTATAATAATAGTTTATTCCAGAATTAAGTGTGCTATTTTTTAATAATAATAGTTTATTCCAGAATTAAGTGTGCTATTTTTTAATAATAATAGTTTATACCAGAATTAAGTGTGCTTTTTTTAATAATAACAGTTTATTCCAGAATTAAGTGAGCAATTTTTTATTTTGTATCCAGGCGGCCACAGCACCTTCTTCGGCCTTCTGAACACCTTCGTCCATATCGTCATGTATTCCTACTATCTGTTCAGCGCCTTCGGACCCCGCTTCCAGAAGTACCTCTGGTGGAAGAAGTACCTTACCGCACTGCAAATGGTAACCAAACTTATACCTATCTAAACTTCTTCTTTTTCTAAACCTCTGATGTTCCTACAGCTGTTTCTGTCATTTCAAGATTGCTAATTACAAGATATAATGCTAAGTTTGCTGTTTGGTTTGAACATTTTATCGCCTAGAAATATTATCTTTATAATTTATTTAGTAATTTATTTTCACAAAATATAAATCTAATTGAAGTATTAATTTATATTTAATATTAATATTAATTGATATATGGTAACATTTCATTTTCATAATTATGCATCTATATTTATATTTAAATATGTGTCCCATTAAAAGCTATACTTGTGTTCATAAGAGGGGGGTGTTATTAATTTAGTTATTAAGAAGATTTGCATTACTGTTGTTTTTTAGGTTTCATTTTAATTCAGATTTATTTTATATATTTTGATTTTTTTTTGTTCAAGTTTTCAGTATTTTTTGTTGTTGTTGTATTTTAAATTCTTTAAAGCCATTTTTAAGCGTTCTTCTACTTTCTGTTAATTTAAGAATTTGTTCGTTAGTACCTATTTGTAGTTCTGTTGACTCAAAATATTTTTATATTAGTTCTTAATGATGTAAAAATTAATTATCAAATTAATGAGAAAAGTTTTTGCGTTATAGTATAAAGAGATTGTGTATGGGTTTTATATACCATGTTGAATTATACCTCCTGTTATACCATGTTGAATTATGGATTGACACAAAGCGAAGGTCATTCTCAGTAGTTCTTTATTTAACATAATATATGCCACCGATTAAAACCGTTCATTATTTTAAGATTTTTTTAAAATTTATAAAATTGCAAACAATGTTTATTTAGACTCTGAAATAATTTTTACAAAATTTTATCAAATAGATCCCCTTGATTTATAGTAGACCTGTTCATTGAGAATTACAAGGTTTAATTTAGAGTACGCGTATATGCAGTATGGGCCCCATTCCAGTAAAAATACATTTAAATATTGGAAAAAATTTCATACGAATACGAGTTAATAATTTATTGTTATTAAGTTTAATTTGTAGAACTCCATTTTAATTTTTAATTTTTTATATATTCAATAATATTGTTATTTATAAAAAATATTGGGTTTATAAAAACAGTTTTTAATAATTTCTAACATTTTACTCAGAAATCAATTAAGAAATCAGTAATTGAAATTAAAATACCTATCTACAAATAATATAAATGTATCGTCTGTAAGTGGGCTACCCACAGTTTGATAATGCCTTCAGAGGGCGAAACAGCTGTCACGCGTAATAATAATTACACAGAAGAACGAGTTAATAAGTTTAAAGCGGGTTTAAATATAAATAATTCAAAAAAACATCGAAATAAGTATAAAATAGTCTGACACATGTTTTCGACAGCAATTAAAATCTTCTCTCAGTTTGAATTTTTATGGCGTGATCGTTATATTGTATACCGAAAAGGATTTAGTAACCTTACCTAAGTATCTTTATGTAATACGTAATCAATATGGTAGAACTTCGTCAATATATCGCGATGATAGATTCATTATATTTTTTATTTTATTTTTATTTGTTTATTTAACGTCCAGATCGCTTTTACATGTAGGTGGTATAATTTTGATGACAGACAATTTTGAAACATAAGAAAGAAATAGTAAAAATAAAATTACATCCAAGAAACAAAAATAAAAAGAACAAGAACATAAATTAAAAAATACAGCGATTTGACTGGTTTACAAAAATACAACTTCTTTTTAGGAATAGTGTTAGTAATTTTTTTACGTGATCCACAAAATTCGCAAAGTTAATATTAATTATATCGACATCACCTAAGTATTGTTTTTGCATAGTGTGAAATCGTTGTATTGGGGAGTTCTAGGAGTATGTTTGCTGCAGTGGAATAGTGTATTTTGTCGTATTGTTATTGTAAGTATTCGTAAGTTTAAGAGTTGTAAGTAAAAGTATAAATTATCGAATATGAATCGTTCAAATTGTCAGAGATACCTACATCTGTGCGACAACCGTGGCTCATTAGACCTTTATACTCATATAAGGTATTAAAATAATATAAATAATTTACGGTTTGAATTTCTTTAACTCACTAAGCCGTCACCCACGATTTCCAGCTTGGCTAAAATGGTCTTTAAACTTATATATAAAGCGGCTAATTCTCTTTATCCACCAAATCCATCGATAAACAACGTCAAATATATAATTGTTAACTAATAAAAAAAATTTTTTTCAATCTAAATGTACGAATGCATAAAGAAAACTTTTTTTTAATAATACAGTATTATAGCTTAGATTATCTGTGACAGTTTCACTTGATTAACTTTTTTGCTTTCTTATAAAATTATTTACAAAATAAATAAAAACCAGTTTTGTGCTTGAAATCGAACGTTTCTAGACTCGTTTGTCAAGCGATTTGAATGCCTATTACCTACAATATAAGGTATACCAAGAATATACAAATTTTCGGCTTGTGGCTTCCTCTTAACAAGTTAAAACCCTGAATTCGCCAGCGTAGTAAGTAAACTGCATCCAAAATAACATATGTGAAAACGACCTCTTAGATTTGTGTACGACAATCCCATTATAAAACAATATATAATATCTTTGTATAGCTTATTTATTTACGTTTATTATGTTCTTAACTTCTATGTTATATTAGTTGAGTTGTTTATTATTTACACAATTCTCAATTAGAACTTTTCTACGTGAAATATACTATTATGCACCTACCTATAAGCTTTTACTGTTATCTCATCTATATTTTTATCCATATTTTTTGATTCATTGGTAGATATTACTACCGGAATTTCAACGGAAGATGCTCCGAGAAACTAGAGTCATTGATTCCTTTGGCATCGGCGCACAGTCGGAAAACCGTTTTCCGGCCTCTGTGTTTTCTCCTTCCTACAACACGGGTCTCTTCAAGACCCAGGTTCACTCCTTCCTTTCCACAAAAAGCCCGCAAAAAAAAAAATATTTTTCTATAACAAACCATCAGGTAGGTAGGTACAATTCGTGAAATCGTGTAAAATGTAACTGCATAATTGTGTATATTTCAATTTTGTCACATTATAAGTCTCCAATAAATTATTCAAAATGCACACAGTGAAAAGTGCGTTAAAAACGACGTTGATGAATTCATCTGTATCACGATCTCAAGGTGTTTAATATCTTTATCGGCCGACTTCAAGGAATGGCTCCGGTTTACGCGGTTACAAAACTACCTTCTTCTACGTTTATTTTATTCAAGGCGAGACAGTTCAAATACCTACGCCTCCACCTAGGTGCATTGTACGCTTTACATCGAACATTTTGTGATACGATATAAATCATTTTCATTATAGTTTCATGTACTCCAAGAAGCAACTGTTCTTATACCAATGGCAATGTTTATACTTATTACGGTGTACAATATATAACTAAATACAACAAAACTATACACAAGTTTTAGTGTGATATCGCAAAACTTAAACGAAACGCACATTATGAAAACCTAAAGAAAAATATTAAAAGGCAAAATTAAAAAAGATACGATATTTTTTCATCGATCTTATATTGACCTCTACACAGAGAAAAATAAATATTGCTGATTTATTAAAATCCTGTTAAAAACGGGATACTAAAATATTAGTAGGTACTTTACGAATAATATACAGGATGTTAAGGGACTTACTTGACTTATTTTAGTGATTCATAACAGTTTTTGGAGTAAAAAACGTTAACAAAATTTTGAACTCCGGGAACTTTTTTGACATTTTTTGTCAAAATTTTTCTTTTTTTTTATTCTTTCACATGTCGAGTAACCGTTCAACACTTCAAATATATACCCTTCTATTGATTTTCTATGTTTGTGATGAAAAAAAAACATCTAAAATAAATATCACCGGAGACCAAAATTTCATTTACTTTTTTTACAGTGATGAAATGCGAAAACATAAAGATTTTTATGAACACGTGTTCTGACTTCGTGATAATAAATTCCTTTTACACCAAAAGATTAACATGAAAACTATAAATTCATACTTTAAGGCAGGCCCTTAGTCCCGTTTTTAACATAATTGCGAATAATTTGAAGAGATTCTTAATAAATTTACAATACTTTATATCAGTAAGTTTTCTCCTTGTACAGACCGCTGTTGGATCGCTAAATTAGAAATCTAACCGTCCGTAACCTAACGACTGATTGGCTACATACATACCTACCCATTCGAATAGGCAGGAACGTAAAATGGGTACATACGCGGGTGTTATGAAGCTACGAGCACGATACAAGTTGTCGACAAGTTTCAAACACACCCAAATTTTTTGAAAGTAGAAGTGTATTTTTAAGGATTTTTTTTTTAATATCGTGAGTTATCACCTCCTGAAGTTTTGCCAGTACAACCCAGAAACACGGATTACTACCTACATACGTTCTTCAGATTTGCATAGATACTCGGTTTACCAGACAAAGGTCACTCGGAAATGTTGAGGGCGCCAAGCAGTTAATAGCAATGATGTTATACTTTTTAAATAAGAAAATAAAATATTTACACCAACTAAAACTCACTCACAGACGCAGCACATTTCGCCTTGCTGCAAAACGATAAAAATTGCATGAAATACTTTACATCGTTACAGACATCAATTAAATAATTTATTAATTTAGGTCATTTATGAATTTTTTATGAAAGACAAACTTACCTACTCATTAAAATAAGAAACCGAAAAAAATCGGTCAAATCAAACATTTGCTTTAAAAAATCTAAAAACTCATTACCAGTGAATTACCAGTGACATAATATCATGCATTGAAGCGGAAAACGCAGCTCTATTTTTTAGTTCTACTACGAATCTGGATGGGTTTTGAGAATTTTTCACCTTACAATAAGCTCACCTTTGTACCTGCTGATATCTTTTAAATACAGTGTAGGTACATTGGTGAGACTGCTGCTGTGGATTGGTATGCCGACTTTTACAGTGTAGGTATATTAGTGAAACAGCTGCTGTGGATTGGTGTGCCGACTTTTACAGTGTAGGTATATTGGTGAGACTGCTGCTGCGGATTATTGTGCCGACTTTTACAGTGTAGGTATATTGGTGAGACTGCTGCTGTGTATTGGTGTACCGACTTTTACAGTTTAGGTATATTGGTGAGACTGCTGCTGCGGATTGTTGTGCCGACTTTTACAGTGTGGGTATATTGGTGAAACTGCTGCTGTGGATTGGTGTGCCGACTTTTACAGTGTAGGTATATTGATGAGACTGCTGCTGTCGATTGGTGTGCCGGATTTTACGTTTCCCACCCTCATGTAGCTTATTTCTCTTTAAGACCCGGGCTCACTAAAATGAACCTTCACACAGCATCCCCAATTTATCGCGATCTCCTTTCGTTGAGTTCATACATTTGAAATATATACTTACATATAAATGGTTAGTCGATGGCACCCGCCACTTTTCCGAACTGTTAGACCGGTGACCGGATAAAACATCAAAATGATAATTCATCACATCTTTAAAAAGTTATATAAAGTCATGGAAAGTGATGAAACAAAAAAAATATTAACTGGGTTATGTAGGTTAGGTTAGGTTTAAATTCTTTCTTTCATCGTTTCTAGTGACTTTATATCACTTTTTAAAGGTGTGTTGAATTGTCACTGTGTTGAGTTATCATGGAACCGTTAGACCATGTGGGTCCCTCTGTCGATAACATAAAGATTTTTAAGATTTTAGATCAATTCTCAAGTCAAGATTTTCTCTTTTACAAAAATTTATTTAGATGTTATTAACGCCTCCAAATGTCGCGTAGCACAACCAAAACATTTTATTATGTGCTAGCGCTGATCCGTTAAATATATCACTACTGACACATAAATGCATTTTTAAAAGTGTTAATGGTTTTCTCCAAAGATATTATAATATGATAATATTTTATAATATCTTTAGTTTCCTCATTATGTGATTTTATAAAACAACTTTCGCTAAACAATAAATTTGTGTTAGAATATACAAATGGAAATATCCAATCATATTATGTCTGTGCTCCTAGTATTTTGTTATTCGGCAGGTTCACATTTTGACGTTAATTTTATTTTAATAGGCAGATAATTTTGAAAATGATTTAATAAAATATTTTTTTATTGAAATATTATATTATTATGTAACATTTTTTTATTATTTATCGCTTGTCTGAATTTATCACACAATCAGTAAAAATTTTGAAAATGATACTTAAATTCAAAGCTTATCCGATTTATAGAATTCATTGACACTGAGTTACACACAACCGAATTTAGTATTATTTATTCGTCGAAGACAATATTAGCGACTCTCAAACGAAAATTTGGAATAGAAAAATCAAAAAAGTTTCGGTCGCATCTAGGAAGGAGCTTTTCTGAGCCCGTAAGATATATTAAATATATACTGTATATTATATTACCATTTTTATATATTGCTTATATTTCACTATTACTATTTTTTATATAAATCTTCCCCTCGGGAAAAACTAAACCCTTCCACACACTTTTCCACAAATGATCATCTATTCAATGCACATTATGCAAGTGCATTATGTAAGCAAAATAAATACATGAACAACATGTCAACTCACCAGAGATTAATTGGGAAAATAATTCACCGACTCCAGATATTTTCATATCAGAGGGTTCGACTCGGTAGAACGCCTAACTGGACCTATAAATCCTACTGATCCCTCAATATAAATATTTAAAATATCTTTCGTAATCCTACATGTATTTAAAATGACTGATTTTCGCATTTTTATATACAAATTCCTTGACAGATCTAATACGCCTAAATTTTGAATGAGAGAGCTAGGTATAATGCAAGTAGCTGAAATAACAAATGGTAATATTTTTATAGTCTGAGAATGCCAAATTCTTTTAATCTCATTTCCTAAATCTGTGTATTTTCTTATTTTTTCAGAAACAATTTTTTTTATATTACAGGAATTTAGAATAGCGACTTCAATAATATAAGTTATTTTTTAAATTTTCTATTATATATATTGTATCTGTAATACGGGCTCAGTTATACTATTATCTTCAATGCTTACATATTACAATTTGAGGTTTTACTCATCAAGTTATTCTTAAAATAAATTAGTATTTTTGACGATATATTTAATAAATTAGGAGTAATTTGTACCAAGAGTTTTGTGTGCTATTGTTGGGGCTAGAAAAGTTAAGAACATATTTGATAGATATCTACAGAAATAGAAGAACTAATGGTACAATAAAATTAAAAAAATACTTTTATAACGTAATGAGGCATTTTTAAGGGTTACTAAATAAATATAATCATCTCTCAAGGCTCCCAGTTTATCCAAATACATACAAAATATCATTTAGTGAATTAACGCTTTAATTATCACGCTCGTATTCGACGATAAACCGATGATTTGAAACAGTGATGCACAACCTATTTAGCAGGCGGGCCGCATTAACTATTTTTCGAATTGCGGGCCGCAACGAGTATAAGTTTAGTGTGGTACAAAATGGGCCGCACGAGATGTTAAAATATCGAAAAGCATCAAATCACCTTTAATTTAACAACTCTGGTGTATTTTTTTCAGGTGCAATTCGTCCTCGTGATGATACACGCCTTCCAGCTACTGTTTGTGGAGTGCAACTACCCACGGGCCTTCGTGTGGTGCATTGGCCTCCACGCCATCATGTTCTATTTCCTGTTCACCGACTTCTACAAACAAGCCTACATCAAGAAGAAGGCTGCACAGGATAAGAGGGTAAGAAGTTATACATTTAGTTGGAAGCTTTTATTTTTATCTTCGACCTTCTACAAACAGGCCCACATCAAGAAAGAAAGCTGCACAGGCGAAGAGGGTGAGAAGTTGAATTAGTCGGAGGCTTTGACCGACCTTCGGTGCAGGAGCTGTTTTATCGTTACAAGCGCCATCGGTGTTTTATTCCAGTGACCAATCCTTTTCCAAACCAATTGGAGGGGGTGAGGAGGATAGTGAGCGAAATTCAAGCCTCCTAATTTCACGTGGCATTTGCCAAAATTTCTTCGGGCTGGGTTTATAATGCTGCGTATGCATTTGCGAATCGACACGCAAACCGAGCCTCGAATTATGGGAAAGGAACGAAGCAACCGTAAGAGGCGTATCTAAGAAATACCGCAAACATTTACAGTCTTAGCCCGTCCTCCCACGGGTCGGTAAGCAATCGACATAAACCAAATGCTGTAAGACTCACACGCAGAAAAGTCCCACACCGAACTGCGCTGCAGTAACCTTACTGTAACCAACTTAATTTTTTACGCATAGTCTTACAGCACTCAGTTTATGTGGATTGCTCGCCGACCCGTGGGACGACGGACTTAATTATAAAGAATCCCAAATATGCCGGTACAGCGTTGATATAACTATACGAGGAAGATAAGATTTCTAGATGCCACACTTTTTCACTCCCGGGCCTATTTCTAGATACCACACTTTTTCACTCCCGGGCCTATTTCTAGATGCCACACTTTTTCACTCCCGGGCCTATTTCTAGATGCCACACTGTTTCACTCCCGGGCCTATTTCTAGACGCCACACTTTTTCACTCCCGGGCCTATTTCTAGATGCCACACTTTTTCACTCCCGGGCCTATTTCTAGATACCACACTTTTTCACTCCCGGGCCTATTTCTAGATACCACACTTTTTCACTCCCGGGCCTATTTCTAGATGCCACACTTTTTCACTCCCGGGCCTATTTCTAGATACCACACTTTTTCACTCCCGGGCTTATTTCTAGATACCACACTTTTTCACTCCCGGGCCTATTTCTAGATGCCACACTTTTTCACTCCCGGGCCTATTTCTAGATGCCACACTTTTTCACTCCCGGGCCTATTTCTAGATGCCACACTTTTTCACTCCCGGGCCTATTTCTAGATGCCACACTTTTTCACTCCCGGGCCTATTTCTAGATGCCACACTTTTTCACTCCCGGGCCTATTTCTAGATGCCACACTTTTTCACTCCCGGGCCTATTTCTAGATGCCACACTTTTTCACTCCCGGGCCTATTTCTAGATACCACACTTTTTCACTCCCGGGCCTATTTCTAGATACCACACTTTTTCACTCCCGGGCCTATTTCTAGATACCACACTTTTTCACTCCCGGGCCTATTTCTAGATACCACACTTTTTCACTCCCGGGCCTATTTCTAGATGCCACACTTATTCACTCCCGCGCATTGAATTCTAGATGCCACACTTATTCACTCCCGCGCATTGAATTCTAGATGCCACACTTATTCACTCCCGCGCATCGATTTCTTGATGCCACACTTATTCACTCCCACGCTTTTATTTCGAGATGCCACAGTTATTCACTCCCGCGCATCGATTTCTTGATGCCACACTTATTTATTCCCGCGTATCGAATTATTCATGCCACACTTATTCACTCCCGGGCCTCGATTTCTAGATGTCACACTTATTCACTCGCGCATCGATTTATTGATTCCACACTTATCACTAAAATATCCCCAATATAAGAAAAGATTATTTGGTTTTCAAAACAGTCTAAATACAATCTTTCACCGACTAATATTATAAAGTACCGTTTGGGGTGGAAAACGATTTATTATTCTTGAATAATATATAGGAAAAGTATTCCGACTACAGAAGTTAGTGAAATAAATGCAAGATTTATAGAAAAAGTGTGGTAAAAAGCTTAAATTCCTGTTGTAAGCGATCAGCAAATAATACCACAATCTTACAACGAACATAGAGCAATATTGTATTGGTGATTCAATGCAATATTGAATTGAGTTTTTACAAGGACAAAACAATTTATTATTCATATTCATATTGCAAATGTACCTACGGGCTCAAAAAAATAATTCATTCTTATATTTTAAAGCATATCTTGCAAAAAGTGTATATTATTGTGGCGTCAATTTAATTATTTTATGTAAATACACTTTTCGCATGATAAGCTTTTAAATATTGAGGCGACTCATTTGTTTGCGCCCTATTAATATGAATAAATAGTTTTGTCCGTATAAATAATATTCTTTCAAGAAAGGCATATTCACAAAATAATCGGTGATTCAATCTAAGATTGTAATTGAGCCTTTCTCGAAAGAATTGAATTTGCAAAAAGAGTATTTTCATAAAATTTGATTACATTCCGTCATTTTTATCAATCTCTTGCTTCTATTTTTTTTATTTACTAACATTAATCTTCACTTTTCTCCCTTTTTGGCTGCAATCTTTTTGGTGTGATCACAAAGAACTTACCGTATTGTCTTTATTTGTTCCCTAGCTATATGTCATGAAGTCTGTGTATTGCGTATTTGTTATCATAAAGGGGAAATTTTAAAATATGAAAAAGATTTTAACATTTACGTAGGCGACACATTACGCTATACGCATCATGGCTTGGCCTATTTCAGCTCGCTATACCTATACACTACCAATGGGAATATATGAAATAGGTAGGCCAGGAAACGCAAATATAGCGCGCTTATAGCGTGGTCTGTCACAGGCTTAATACTATAATATAATGTTATGCTATATTTATACCGACTTCATAATGCCATCTAAGCATTATTTCCTTCTTCGGATTTTCCGTTTCCACTTAATTAGTAATCTGAGAACGAACCTTACTAACATTACTAAACACCTGTCTAACGGAATGTCGTTATGAATAAATTATAATGTATTTATGGGTTTGGTTATTGCATTTACTGCAATGCTGCATCTCAAATTGTGTTAAAATAGGCTTAATACGTATTTTTGCAAACAAATTTAAAAACGCAATCATCAACATACTAATCAGAATGTGAATTTTCAGGATCGAGACGCCTCAGATAAAGACGAAATGGATAAACTAAAAAACTATTCCGAAAAAGCGACACTAACGGCACAGCGCGGAAACTACATGAACAAAATTGCTGATAGTTACAACAGTGCTCACCAGAGGGTGCTGCTTGAGCATGCGCAGTAACCAATAAATTAATATACATATTATAATATTTGTCATAATCTATAAATTATGTTGCTTCCTTTTGTTCGATTTTGAATTACTCACTTTACATTCTTTTCCATTTGTATTGAAGCTTCCTTGTTGATGTTTTTGTAGGTGACAAGGAAACTATAGTAAATAGTTCGAATGTTTTTTAATAGATGTCGCTAGTGTTAGCTTTTCACGCGACACAATTTTCCATGCATTATTTTGATGGAAATTTATTCTGTTCGTTTATAAAGATAAAATGTATTATGTGAATTTTAATGTGCTCATAATTACCCACTTATTTAAGAGATGTATAGACTAAGGCAATAACGATATTATTATTGATTTTTTAAAGAATGAAGATAAACAACGCATTCTTGCCAAATAAACAAAACCCACACACGACTGTTTGTGTGTTATATACCTTCTTACAATATATACACACAATAATCAAGCACTATCATTTCTAATTTGCCAGATAAAAATTAAATTAAATTAACACCTTCCAGAATCAGAAAGCACCAATTATAAAAATAAATTAAATTATTCAGGTAGGTAACTATTGTCACGAAAACCAGCTAAATACAAAAATTATTTTTATAATAATCGCTCATAATATTATATTTCAAAATGTAAGCTAACAAAGAAGTGCTTTAGAGCAATGACATTGAAAAGTCAGATTATGGTGAGGGAATTTCATCATTTTCTTGATAGAATCCATAAAAAAGCTTATATTAATAAAAACACAAATACGTAGAAAACGGTGACCGGGTATATCATCAAAATGACGATTCAACACACCTACAAAAACTGATATAAAGTCATGAAAAGTGATGAAACAAAAACTTGGTTAAATAGGTTACATAGGTAACTATTAAACCTAGTTTTTTTTTTCATCACTTTTAATGACTCCATATCACTTTTTAAAGGTGTGTTGATTTTTCATTTTGATGAAATATCATGGAACCGTAGGAAACTCGGTTAACTTATCCAATATATTATGTTTTGTTCATAAGTTCGAGTATTCAATAGTAAACACAGACTTTATAAATAATTAAATCATAAATCGGAAAAATAAGTTAGCCTATGCGATAAGCTATCAAGAGGAGAATGAAAAACCCGCAGATTCTTTTTGCATTTTGCATAAATATCTATTTAATATTTCAAGCTTCTGAAAAAAATGTTGATGCACATAAAATAACATAAATTTAATAGTACTTATAAAATACAAATCTACCTACCAACATAATATAATATTTCATAAATGTTCCTTCTTTTACAGACAGAATTAATTAAAAGTAAGATGAAAAAAACAGCTAAAAGCAATAAATATAACATAATTTAATCTGGTCTTGTAAAAGAAGCAGTCGCTTTAACGGGGTAAAAATTCATATCATTCTTACCCAGAGGTCGAAAATATTGACGCAATAATTTGTTTTCTCTGGAACGTACTAACAATGAAAATCACAATGAAATTATTTTTAAACAATTTAAAAAAATTGTAGTTAAAAAAAATAGTTTCTATAATCTAAGCATTTATTGGTAAACTTACTTTTCCTTTTTTAGATAAAGGTGCTTGATTCTGGACATTTGGGCATATTTTGAAACTTATCTGAAAAAACCCGTAATCTCATTCGTAAGAAAATATTTTATAGATAGGTATGTAATATTTACATAAGGGTAATACATAAATATTAATGAAGTTCGCCGTAATTTAAATGTATTTGGCTAAAATAGATTAAAAACTTTTTCGAAAGTGCCTAAATTTATTTTTATATTTTTTACGATTCTAGTTTTTTACTTATTGATAGATGTTAGGTATAATGATGTAATTTTATTATTTTGTAATTATTATATTCATCCCTATTAGCTGTTAGGTACATACATACCAGTGGCGTGCAGGTCCATAAAGGCTGGAAAGCTGTACCTGTCCTAATAAAACAACGAATCATAAAAATAACGCCACAAATTTCTGAAAACTTGAAGTTTTTATTCAGTTGACAACGACAATCAGCGGAAGATGATAATTAAATTGCCGTTAATTTCAAATATTCATACCCGAACTTAAACTACACACATATAATTTGAGAGGCGGGTATGGATACCGCCGCCCCGGGACCATTTGTTAGATAACCAAGACCCCTGCCATAGGTAACCCCATGTAGTCCGCTACGTTTGGTGGCTTAGCAGGGGTGCCAGGCTTCATGGGGGGAGGTTTGTCTACGTCTTGGCGACGGATGCGTTTGCCCACCAACTACATGGCGGGTCGGATCGGGAGAGACTGGTTGAGGGAGACCTTTCGATCTCTCCAGCTGGACTCGCTCTCGACCCATTGTCTTGCACCGCAGTGGGCGGGATGGATTCATACTTCCGTCACTCCTGGACACATTTACCTCAGATTCTTACCCTCATACATTTTTCCTTCCCAGAAGTTTACATCCCTCCTTTCCCTAAAAATACCCTCCACGCAGCTTCCTCAAAGATGACATAGGCCCTGAGAAAAAAAAATGGTGTAGATCTAATGTTAAAAAAAACACAGCCTACCTTTGATAACAGAGCAATGCACGCCACTGCTACATATCTAATGCCTAAACATAGGTATGTCGTTTTACCTACAATTAAATAAAATTATGTTTGAACATAGACAAATATGACATTGAAAAATCCATTACTTCACAGTGAATTTGAAGTGGAAAGTTCTCAATATTTTAAGTGTCCGCTAATTTGTCTATGGTCGTGATAAATATTTCGTAGTGAGAGGTAATGGGACTTATAATGAACGCGTTGATGTCTTTTTTATATTTATACTAGAATAAAATACAATATTGAGTTGCTCGTGTACTACAACGTGATACTACTTTATACACACTAATGTTATTAATAAATAAATTGACAAAATCACACCTATCGTTTTTACTATTTACCTTTTAATATTTACGTTTGTTAAAACCATCACTCACCAAGCAATCAATCTTGACGATAAATCACAAAATCAATGTAACTACTGAAAATATTCACGGGGGTCTGTGAAGTTCTTGATTCCAACAACACATTGTTATTACATATATTATTCCTGTTTACTTTGTCCCAAGATATGAATATTTATCACAAATCACTATGTAGTTTCTTTTGTTATTGGTATATCAGTGTTACAATGATTTTGCTATCAACTCAGAGATATGTTTAACAAGTTACGATGCGCAAGTTAAATCAAATGTGTTCAAGTGCATATCTGTAATTGGCCAATGTACGTCTTCCATAAAATAGGGTTACTTTGGCCGGCAAGTTTTCTACAAAAAAACATATCATGGACTAATATAACCCCATGAAAGGGTTTTGTTCAAAAGTCGAAATTAATTTAAGTGATATTACAAAACGAATCAACTTTTAATACTTAACAACCTCATAAACCATTTCAAATAGAAGGAAAAAAAACTACAAATTTCAGTCTGTGAAATATACCTCGGATTACATATCACATACAAAAAATAAAAGAAAGAAATAAAAAAACAATCCCACTAATTGGTGTATTATTAATTTGTCTACGAACACAAGTAAAGGGGGGCTTATACTTTAGTTTAGTAGTTCCCTTCTAAATTATCTAATCGAAATATGATGAAACATGTCCATAACGTATTTAAACTACCTACAAATAATACAGTATGAAGTCATAAAGACTTTTTAACTATATCCCAGATACCCCCACTAAAAAATATACCATGAAACAAACTTACTGAAAATCAGAAAACTATACTAATATAACAAATGCCTATTAATCCAGAATGGATTTATACACACGAATACAACATATAATAATAATTGGATGACCTGTATAGCGCCGTTTTTGTGCAAAATCACCTCAAGGGCGCATGAAAACTATACAAGTAGTTGAACACTGCAAAGGACAAAATAATAAACTGTGCACAAAAACAGTAAAGACTGAAAGTGCTAAAAGAAACAAGAGCCATGATGGTGTGTGCACACATACAATCTCCTTCCCGATAGCTTGACAATAGTAAATAGAATCAATATATTGTTGAAAAACGCTCTTAGGATTAGTGAGCAAAATTAAAATGTACTTATCAAATATAAATAAAATTTCTAAACATGGGCCAAAGTATACCGATATTTCGTTTCCTAAATTTAGGCAACTAAACTTATGTAAAACCTTTCGAATTAACAACTGTCACACTCCTAAGTACATTTACAAAAAATACTGTTCATCATTGTAAACTTTTCAAAAATCACAGTTTAACAGCCAAGTTTGCAAGCATGAAAACGAATGGTGTCACTGTAAAAACTTTGAGCAACACTGACAGACGCATACATATGCAAATTGACCTAAATAGCGCTGAGGCAAGCGCCTATATATATTGTCATCTATCATTTTCGGCAGGAATCACAACAATCGCTAAAGCGGTTGCGATGTGGCGAGAAGCTGATACCCTCTGTTACCCTCCAGGGCCAAAGTAACCCTATTATTTATGTGTATCTCCTTTATATTCTACAACCATAGTACGGGCATTCATTTAGTTTAGTGGATCTACTTAAAAATAAAAATAAATAATCCAAAAATTTTAACAATTTTTTTTTTAAGTTTTAACAGATTTGATGGATGTCATTTTTTGTAATTTATATTTGTAAATTACATAGAATAAAGACGAAAACTTGAATTAGATATTTTCTGATCTCATCAAATTATGTTATTCAAAATTGGTTTAGTTGTTGAAAGAATTTGTCCTTCCAACAACATAATCGCGTTCTGAATTTGATTTTTTATCATTCGATCTTTTTAAATGTTGAAACCGTCAACACTGATCAAAAACATTGATCGGATTTACAGGTTCTTATTTTTCTTCCCCCATAAAACACGGAGCTGTATTTTATTCCGTGACCAATCTTGGTAGGTACCTACTCTTTAAATGCTTGTGCCATGACTAAACTTGGAACTCTTCAGTGGCCGCATTCATTCAATGACTAAAAATGTTCATTCCGTGACGAAACTTGGAACTTATCACTAAAAATTAATTCTGATATTCTTCGATAGTCGCATTTATTCCATGACTGTAGCTGTAGATCTGGGGCTCGAAATAAGGCCTTAGATAGTAAGTTCCGCATGGTGCGGAAATCTGTTTATAAAAAACACTGATATTTGCGGCTTAAAAAGAACTCTTCAATAATTGTAAAATTTTATGAAAAGAGTTTTATAGTTGATTGGAATGCTCTATTCATCTATAGAAAATCACCTCGAGTATTCGCGGAAATCATTAGGATAATAATATTTTTTTGCAATTCTTGAAATTTTTACACCAGCATGCGTATTGAGTATGTAAGAGTACCTACTTAAATATTATTAGTTGATCATCGAGTACGATGAGTAGGTACCTACATGATCGAGAAGGTACTCTAGAAATAACAAAAAGTCCGTCCATCTCTATAGGTACATTTTTTAATATTAAATTCGTGTGTTTCATAAAAACAACAATGTTCACGTTCAACTGAAATAAGTCGAATTCAATTTGCTTTGGATTATTTTTAAACATTGTTATATTTATTACGTGGTTTTAGTACTCTAAATAACTCATTTTATGTGCTTTTAGTACTCTGAATAACTCATTTTATGTGATTTTAGTACTCTGAATAACTCATTTTATGTGGTTTCAGTACTCCGAATAACTCATTTTATGTGATTTTAGTAGTCTGAATAAATAATTTTATGTGGTTTTTGTACTCTGAATAACTTTGGTTTAATTTATTTATTTAATTAACTTCGAATAACTAATTTTTTCACAAATTTAAATATTGTATAAATCCACTCGAAAAAAGTTCACAGATCAAAAAATCTAAAGCCATCAAACACATTGTAGAAATCATTATTGGTAAGTAAGCACTATTGAGGTGACATTTCACAAAACGGCGCTATCGAATTATTGACAGAGCGTAGCGAAGTCCTATTTCAAATAGGCTTTTTTGCTTTTCTTCAGTCTGTAAATTTGTTTGTACGTTAGGCTTCGAGATTATTCTTTCATATGCGAAATCGTCGTATGTATTTGACATTCTTATTGGCATTTTTTTCTCAAGTTCATGGAAGGTATATAGAGATAGGGACGTTTTTTTGGAAGAATTGTATAATTCCAAATTTAAAATTTAAAAAATAATACAGAAAATATATGATTTATAATTAAATACTTTATTACTGTGATTTCAGAGGAAATTTGGTTGTGATTTTTTAAATAAGCGAAAATTAGAAACATCCTTCCTGCTATCCAAAAAATGCCTAACTAGTAAAGGGTTTTCCAATAAGAGGTGTTATTTTGATATTCAAAGAGCTATCGAGAGATGATTAATGATTTTTTATGGCCGGAATTGGATGGTATTGATCTGGACACCGTTTACTTTCAACAAGACGGCGCTACGTGCCACACAAGCAACGAAACCATTGATCTTTTACGGGAAAAGTTTCCGGGCCGTGTTATCTGTCGAAGAGGTGATCACCACTAGCCACCGAGATCTTGTGATTTAACACCTTGCGACTTCTTCCTTTGGGGCCACGTGAAAGAGAAGGTCTACACCAACAGCCCAGCGTCGATTCAAGACCTCAAATATGGAATTCGTGAGGCTACCGAGGACATAAGGCAGCCACTTTGCGATTTGGTTATGGAAAATTTCATGAAAAGGATATGGTCCTGTAGGCGTGGTCGTGGTGGTCATTTGACTGATGTTATTTTTCACTATTAACGACATACTTTTCTCTTTCTAATGAAATAAACATTCGATCATTTATATTAAAAAATGGCATTTTTCTTTGAATATCAAAATAACACCTCTTATTGGAAAACCCTGTACAATACTGAGAATACTTAAAGCTAGAATTAATTTTTTTTTTTTTTTTATATTAACTCCACACAGGAGGCCCTGAAGAAAATAATTTCCCTCAGGGCCTATGTCATATCGAGCCATAATCGGCAGAACAGCGTAAGCGACAATTTGTAAATTATACAGGAGAAGGTTTTTTTTAATTAACTTTCTTAATTGATTCCAAAAAGGATTTAGGTTAATCAAGATTAATAATCTTTGGTTACTGCCTGTATGAAATGAAAATACTTTTTATTTGAATGCCTCCAGTTGTCGAGATAGTGGCGGTAACGCTGTTTTGCCTGTAACCCTAACAGATTTTTTTCCCTCTGAAATGTCGCTTACGCTATTTGGAGTAGATTTTTTTAAATTTTTTTATTATGCAATAGGCCATAAGTAACCACTAATAAAAAATATATATATTTTTTAAGTAATATATTTTTAATTATCTTGCTTGTACTTTACAGGGAAAATTAAGAAAAAATGTTATTTTCTAAAAACAATAAAAATAAAAATGTTATTTCCAAAACAATAAAAATAAAACAAAAATATTTTAACAAATAATAAACATAATAGATACAACGTATATATTTTTTTAATAATTGCACTTATATCGGCAATTTTTCAAAACTTTGTTGGTTTGAGCCACATTTTTCAAAACTATTCACATGTCTTCCTGGTCGGATTCAGGTAAGGTATTTTCCACTGTGGATCCATGTGGCAGTTCCAAAAATTGATGCCTCATCCTCTCAGGAATAATACCTTTCTCGCAGAGACCTCTAAGATCCCTATACTTGATCTCCGTATTTACGCTTTCTCCATGGGGAGTGGTTAGCACCTTCTCGAGGTCAAAACTTGCGCACAAAATATCATTATCATTTTTGCTTTTAGCCTGATCATTAATGAAGATCTCTTTGCATTTTTCCTTTTCGCTGAGGTGACTTTTGTAAGTATCCATTTCAGTTTGCTGAAGCTTCTCGTCACCGGACAAATTTTTCACTTTCTCACATAAAGAACACTTGTCCTTTTTAGGTAAATGAAAACCCAAGTTGAAATTCGTATTAAATATTTTTCTAAAAATATTCAGACTCACAATGTTACTATGCCCAGATTCATCTAATGAATTAACATTTTCAATGTATATTTTATACACAGTTTTCACATTACGCAAATCGGCAGGAAGATATCTTTCGAAGATTTATTTCGACAGTAGTTTTTTTTTTTTTTTTTTTTTTTTTATATTTACTCCACACAGGAGGCCCTGAAGAAAATAATTTCCCTCAGGGCCTATGTCATCTTTGGGGATGCTGTGTGGAGGGTCTTTTTGTGGAGAGGAAGGAGTGAACATGGGTCTTGAAGAGTCCCATGTTGTAGGAGGGAGGAAACACAGAGGCCGGCAGTTCGTTCCACAGCCGAGCTGTTGAACTTAAGAACGAATCGTAGAAGCGACCCGTTCTCATGTGACAAGTGTCAACTGTGTACAAATGTTGGGCGCGCGTTTGGCGTGTATCCCGACTACGCACCGGCGCCGAAGGGATCAATGACGCTAGTTCCTCAGAGCATCTTCCATTGTAATACCGATAGAACAAGGACAGCATACCTACCCGACGTCTGTGCTCTAAAGATTGCAGTCCGTTTGTTAAGATTGGGGAATCTATCAAACGGACCGCCCGTTTCTGCACAGAGTCAAGGGTTTTTTTCAGGTATTTTGGGGCTCCAGACCAGAGATGGCTGCCAAATTCGACAGTAGGGCGCACTTGCGATTTGTACAGGGTGAGCAGTTGTGTACTATTAAAGTATCTGCGGGCCCTGTACAGTACGCCCAGCTTCTGAGAGGCCAACTTTACTCTGGCTTCGATGGAGCCCCCGTACCTGAGCTGGTCACTTATAGTTACACCAAGCATATCAATGGAAGGCCTGTTCGGAAGATTGCTTCCGTTGAAGGAGACTAGATTATCATTTGGATCCCTTTTAGACGTAATCAGACAGGATTGGGTCTTTGAAACATTAAATTCGACGAGATTATTTTTACCCCAGGAGGAAATACTCTCGAGATAACCGTCCATTCTCTGCTTCAAAGCCCTCCGAGCCGTTGGAGTTTGTGTGCCCTTTGGGGGCTTGTCAAACAAAAAGCTATCATGAACTGTACTGTCATCCGCGTAACAATGAATCGGTGCACATGTCAAAAGGTCATTGATGTGCAACAAAAACAAAGTCGGAGACAGAACCGATCCCTGTGGGACGCCAGCATTTATGGAGTGCGAGGAAGAGGTGAAACCGTCAGCAACCGCCTGAATCGACCTATCCCTTAAAAAGTCAGCAATCCACGTACACAGGGATGCGGGAAGTCCGTAAGAATGCAATTTGTTGACAAGTCCTCGGTGCCAGACCCGGTCAAAGGCCTTGGATATGTCTAGTGCGACCGTTTGGGTCTCACCGTGACGTTCCAGGCACCGCCCCCAAACATGCGTCACATACGCGAGAAGATCACCGCACGAGCGGTTCCGCCGGAATCCGTATTGACGGTCGTTGATAATTTTGTTCTTCTCGAGGTATGTGAGCAGTTTGTCGTTGATCACACGTTCCATCACTTTGGACAGAACTGATGTGATCGCTATGGGGCGGTAGTTGGCCGGGTTGGAGCGGTCACCTTTCTTGGGAATAGGGTGAATTACCGCTTTTTTCCAACCAGAGGGCACAGTGCCACACTTCAGGGACATTTTGAAGAGCTTTGTCAAAACTGGAACTATTTCCGCAGCACACCTCTGCAATACCAAGGCAGGTATTCCATCAGGTCCACTAGCTTTGTTAACATCGAGCCCCCGTATGACGTGGAGTACATCCCGATGCCGGATCCTCAGCTTTTTCATATAGAAGCCGCAGTGAGGAACCGACGGCGGAACAGCAACCCCGTCGTCGAGGGTCGAGTTTTCCGCAAACATTTACACAAAGTAGTGAGATGGAACAGCGGGCAATTGTGTAATAAACTTTATTACCATGTCCTTTTTTTCTTGGTCCGTTTTATTGGATGGTTCGTGCTTTCCTCTCATATCGGCTTTAGAAAAATTATTTTCTAAAATATTATTGCATGCATGCGTGATAGTCATTTGCCCGATGTCAAGAGTTTTCAAAATAAATTGCTGACAGACTTGAACTCTTTTCCTGTTCCAATTTATGAAATATTTATATGATGTGTTTCTTCTGCTATCATATTTAGCCCTTTTTCTTTTGATTGGCTGTTTGTTTATACACAAAAGAAGCCAGTCCCTCTGCCGCTGGTTGCTGGCCATGCCCCAATAAAATGCATGTATGTTAAGGCGATCTTCTTCACTGAATTGAATGGCACAATTGCTGCCACATTTTTTATTTAGACACGGATTTGGTTTAACAATTTGTGCTGTCGAGTACATTTTTCTCCTCTCCTTTGCACTCTCTTTGGGACTAATTTTGATTTCCTTAACCCAGCATATCCAACAGATAAATGTGGATCACTAACACTGCCAATAAGTAAGCTTTCATCGCTCATTTCTGCATCTGCATCATCTGAATCAGGCTTCCAAGACTCTTCAGATGGTTTGAAATCTAAACATAATTCAGTATCGGAGAATTGAACAATTGGAGTTAAATGTGCTGTTGCTGAAGTGTTCCCATCACAAACATCTATTTTCTGATTATGGGGCTCCTCGTCAATACATTCGCACACGTTCGCACTGGTCATCCGATGGACGCTAACTGACAAAACTGGAACATTCTCTACCGTTCGGCGTAAGAACGTAACCGACCATATTGTCGCTTACGCTATCAAATGACGTCGGTTGCGCTGTTTTGCTCGCCTACAAGATTTGTAAGGAAGTTCATACGCTAAAAGGCACAGGTACCAAAAAAGCGTCAGGCGTATAAGATAGAACTGTTATATTTTTGTCGCACACGTATAAGGTATTATTGAACGGCTTTCGTTAAAAATCGTAATTTGACAAAAAACGTCGCTTACGCTGTTCTGCCGATTATGGCTCGATATTTGGGGATGCTGTGTGGAGGGTCTTTTTGTGGAGAGAAAGGAGTGAACATGGGTCTTGAAGAGTCCCATGTTGTAGGAGGGAGGAAACACAGAGGCCGGCAGTTCGTTCCACAGCCGAGCTGTTGAACTTAAGAACGAATCGTAGAAGCGACCCGTTCTCATGTGACAAATGTCAACCGTGTACAAATGTTGGGCGCGCGTTTGGCGTGTATCCCGACTACGCACCGGTGCCGAAGGGATCAATGACGCTAGTTCCTCAGAGCATCTTCCATTGTAATACCGATAGAACAAGGACAGCATACCTACCTGACGCCTGTGCTCTAAAGATTGCAGTCCGTTTGTTAAGATTGGGGAATCTATCAAACGGACCGCCCGTTTTTGCACAGAGTCAAGGGTTTTTTCAGGTATTTAGGGGCTCCGGACCAGAGATGGCTGCCAAATTCGACAGTAGGGCGCACTTGCGATTTGTACAGGGTCAGCAGTTGTGTACTATTAAAGTATCTGCGGGCCCTGTACAGTACGCCCAGCTTCTGAGAGGCCAGCTTTACTCTGGCTTCGATGGAGCCCCCATACCTGAGCTGGTCACTTATAGTTACACCAAGCATATCAATGGGAGGCCTGTTCGGAAGATTGCTTCCGTTGAAGGAGACTAGGTTATCATTTAGATCCCTTTTAGACGTAATCAGACAGTATTGGGTCTTTGAAACATTAAATTCGACGAGATTATTTTTACCCCAGGAGGAAATACTCTCGAGATAACCGTCCATTCTCTGCTTCAAAGCCCTCCGAGCCGTTGGAGTTTGTGTGCCCTTTGGGGGCTTGTCAAACAAAAAACTATCATGAACTGTACTGTCATCCGCGTAACAATGAATCGGTGCACATGTCAAAAGGTCATTGATGTGCAACAAAAACAAAGTCGGAGACAGAACCGATCCCTGTGGGACGCCAGCATTTATAGAGTGTGAGGATGAGGTGAAATTGGTCTGTTTTAAAAATATCAGGGGGAATTTTTTAAAATACCTGCCTTTCGAGGATTATCACTTGCAGAAGTTTTGCAGGATATGGAGAAAACATACTGGTATAAAATATTGCTAATTTATTAAAAATCCCTTCAAATTATTCGTATTCCATTATGCCAATTGAATAAAACGGCGTCGCTTTATCGCGTGCTTACACGCCGAGCTGTTGGCAGCAGTAATTTATTTCACGGAGGGACGAATCGTGCGACAAATGGCGCGAAATTTGAACACTGAAATAGGAGAAGAGAAGCCGAAATCGGGTAGAAACAGAGATGCTATCTCTCACCAAGGAATATTATGGATAAGGAACGGCATTGCATTAGAACAGGATATAGCCATCTACATGGAACAAGTGTTCTGGTATATTATGAAAGTACTATTAGTTTTTTAGAAAATGGACTGCTGTCACCTTTTTAACGGACTTGAATAAATCAGCAATACTCACTTTTCTCCGCGTACCATCCCGAAATCACTAGTATTATATGAATCGATGTTTGTTCATTCGAAATCTATATGAAATATAAATATCTTTTTGAAGTAATTTTTTTTTTCATTTTTTAACTTCACTAATTAATGAAGATATTATATGTTTCGACGGCATCTAGTGAGAAATTTAGCACTAACAAAGACTGTTCCGTCACGCCGACAGGCCGTGTGCCGACCAATAGTATGGTCAGATTTTGAACTGTACACACTTCAACTATAATCACGGAGTGCCGTGAGCCGTACAATCGCATCGAAACGTTCGTCTTGAAAAAACCAATGTGAGTACGATCGCCGGTTATTTATCTGAATAATCCCTTAAACGTATTTTATCGCAATTATCGCAATCCAATTCAACATAACGAGTGCTACCGTACAACGATCACCGTTCCAGTGCTGACAGATGATTCTCGAGATGCAGATTTCGTTCGCCACCCGGTAAGCTGACTGTGAATTAACCTTACAAATTGTGTTATCGCATTCGCCTGTCATAAGCCATAGGCGTTATCCATGCTTTATCTGTGTGGAATAGCCCTTTAAAATACGGCGATGCCAACCCTTCTTCGTTCCTCGAACAAAGCCTTTCCGACAAAAATAAAGTTGGTTCTTTACAGGTGGAAAAAATATAATAAGCGATAATTGTTGATTGAGGTACTAGTACATATTGAATCATTTGGCGGGTTGGAAATAAGCCGACATAGCTTAGTGGTTTCAGAGCACCTGACCGAACATCAGAAGACACGGGTTCCATTCCCGTTGGCGGCATTTATTTTTACTCGGGAGATATTTTCAATTTGTATTGATATTTCAAGCGACTAATTATTGCTTATATTTATTTGTTATCCTTTATACTATGCTTCACTTTTATCTGGGTGATATATTTCATTTGAAAACTAATCAGTATAAATAATGTATATTCTATCACTTTTATTCTTCTAGACACAAATAGACCTATGTACCCATATAACTTCTCCGCTTCTACTATTTTGTTTTGTTGAATCTTTTAAATTCAATTATATGCGTGAGTATTCATTTTCGCCATTATGTTTACATTCTTCTTTATTGTATTAAGTGTTTACTCTGATACAAAAAGCTTGTATTTAAAAAAAAGAAAAGCCCACTAGGGCGTGTAATTAATAAAAAATAAAATAAAACCTTGTCTTATAAACATTAGTTTATCATTTTTAAAAAAATAATAAAATGTCAAGTTTTAAGTCATGTGAAAGTTTTATCCAAGTTCTGTTATTATTTTATGATGGGCCGGTTGTTTCACAGTACTTGGATAATAACAGAACCAGAATAGAACATTCACATAACTTGAATATTTCCTTTGAAATTTTATCAATTGTTAAAATTTATCAATATCTATTTATAATGAACTATCCGTAATTAGTTTTTTTTACGCAACTCTGCGTCAGCGCTAATTCTATAAAATAATGTAAGTATTCTAATCTTGTAACATCGCCAACAAAATATTGAATCAATTGAAGAAAGCACTTCTCTCTATTGTTACATTATGTAAAACCGATTATTGTTTTCAGGTCAATGTTATAAAATTTACATGTTTCGTCATATCGAAAGATGGATTTGAATCTTGGATAAAAAAATAATTTTGAAAAACAAAAAAATATATAAAACAGAAACAAAAAAATGATACAAAAATGACACAAACAAATGACTTAGTACCTTTTGTTCTAGACCATTTAGTGGTCCTTTTGTTCTGTCTCCCTTGAAATTTTACATCATCATCCTAATTAAATATCGTAATCATTGTGAAACACAGTTTTGTATGGAAATACTGGCCTAAATTTGGCTTGCATTTGGATCACAAAACAAGCCCATGATCACAAAACAAGCCATCGACCAAACGGTTTGGTTTTCTTTTAAATTAAAAAAAATGAATCTTCAAAAGTTATATCAGGTTCAGTATTATCATTCTTTTTTTTTATTATTTATTTATTACTTGTAAATTATTTAACATTATAAATGATAACAATATGCAGACTTATATATATAATTTTTTCGTTTTTTTTATTCTACTACTCCATAAGTTGGGCTCCAGGAGCTCGTGTTTATGGGAGGAGTATTTAAATTTAGTTCTAATGATTTTTAAAACAATAATCAAAAACTTTTGATATAAATACAAACATAATATTAACATAGGTACACAAATTAGAAAAGTGTGTTTTTAAAGATAATTTAAATAATATATCTTCTTACAGATTGTAAGCGTGAGGAAATTAAGGGTACAATATATCAGGTAAACAAATTAGAAAAATAGTTTTTAAAGACAATTAAATTAATATATAAATAATTTACAAATTTAGTAAGTGTAAGAAAATTAGGGGTACAATATATCAGTATCCAATTTTAGGGACTTAATTAACTTTTTGAATTGTTCATAATTCACAGTTTCGGTTACACTAATTTTATTTTTGGACAATAATATATTGTACCATCTTACACCTAAATACGAATAGTGGTGCTGAGCCGTGGTCGTTCTAAGCATAGGAATGGCTATTAAGCCATTAGTTTAGAATCTATTGCTTATGCTATCTGAGGGGTGAATTTTATAAATAAAATATTCTTTATAAATTTGATATAAGGCGATTCTCTTATACAATTCTGTGATAGATGTACATTAAATTCCCGAAATATCTCTAAAGTAGGGGAGTCATATGGTTTCCTAAGGATGATTTTTATAATTATTCTTTGAATTGTAATTATGGGCTGTAAAGAAGCCTTAAAAGCCCCTCCCCACCCAATAATCCCGTACTGCAATATGGACTGAATTAATGCATAATAGACAATTTTGATAGTTTTCTTATTTAAAATATTTCGTATATTATAGAAAATATAGATAAGTTTTCTTATTCTTTCAACAGTGAGATTAATATGGTCTTTCCATTTAACATTTTTATCTATTAAGATACTCGTACCAAGATATTTTATATTAGATTTATGATTTAGTTTCGCGCAGTCCGTATTACATGTAACGTCATTTACATAATTTTTAGAATGAATTGTTATGTTAATTAGGTTATTTGGCACATCTTCTTGTAGAGTAAAAGGAATAAAATATGTTTTTTCTGTGTTGAGTGATAATAAATTGCCATCGAACCAATTTTTTGTAACCTTCATATCTTGATTGGCTGCATTGGTAATTTCGTTCCATGTCTTTTTTTCGATAATTATTGCAGTGTCGTCAGCAAAGGATATAAGTTTACCATTATGTGATAATTTAAACATATGGTTAAAGTAAATTATAAATAAAATTGGTCCAATAACAGTCCCTTGGGGAATTCCAAATTCTAAAGTTTCATCCACGCTTAATGAGTTATTTAATTTTACTTTTTGGTTTCTTTGAGTTAGATAGCTTTGCAGCCAATACCTTACCTTACCAATAATACCGATATCATTTAATTTATTTATTAGTTTTGTATGGGAGATACTATCAAAAGAATTACGCAAATCAATGAAAATGCCAAGGCATTTATTTTTTTTATTTAATGCACGGTATATAGTTGAAGTTAGTTCTGCAATGGCATCATGAGTGCCTAGTTTCTCTCTAAATCCAAATTGGCTAGGACTGATTATTTTATTATTTTCAATATAGTACAAAGTTGCTTTTTTACGATCTTTTCGAAAATTTTTGCAATGTTTGAGACAAGAGATATTGGTAGATAATTTGATATTTCTTCAGGGTTGCCAGATTTAAAAACAAGTGTTACAATAGATTTTATATAAACGGAGGGGAATATTCCACTATTTAAACTAATATTTACAATGTGTGTAATTGGAATGCTTAATAATTCATTATAATTTTTCAATATTTCTACTGTGACTCCATCAAACCCTGGTGCAGATGCACCTTTTAATTCAATAATAATATTTTTTATGTCATCTGTTGTTACCGGTTTGAAAACTGACAGATTATTTTGTTTAAGACAGTCCTTTTCGAAATTATCTATTTTATAATTTTCATCGATCCGTGTAGCTAAATTTTGACCGACGTTAGCGAAATATTTATTAAAGGCATTAGCACATTTTGTCGGTTCCATTAAGGCATTAATAGAATTTTTTCCGATATTAATTTTTTTAATTTGAGTTTTTTTGTTTTTTCTACTATTTATTTCATTTATTGTTTTCCATATATGTTTTACATTTTGTTTAGCCACATCAATTTCATTTTTATAAAAGTTTTCTTTAGTTGTTTTTAGTAAACAGGTTAATTTGTTCCTAAATTTTTTATAATATGTGTATATTTTTTTATCTAAGGGAAATTTCTTTGTCAAGCGATATAGCTCTTCTTTTTTTCTAATAGACACGATTAAGCCATGTGAAATCCATGGTTTTATTTTTTTGAATTTTGATTTAATTTTTATAGTTTTAACATCTGTTGATGCTGTAATATAATTGCATGGAATATTATCAAAAATATTTGCGCATGTTTCAGCACAGGTTGATTCTAATGCGGAACGCCATGTTTCTGTTTTTATTTTTAGGCTTAATTTCTGATGGTTTAGTGACTTTTTTGTAAAAGTATTGCATTTTGAATCAATATGATTATTAATATTAAGTTTTTGTATATATATGCAAGTGTATTTTTTAATATTATCGTGTGTAATTTGTCGGTATCTTAAGTGTTACTCCATATGTGATTGATACAAGATGGACGTTGACCCGTAATTTCTCTAGTATATTTTTTTATACACAATATAAAATTCATTTCCGACATAAAATTGATAAATTCAGTTTTTATTTTGTTACTATTTTCGTTTGAAACATCTATGTTGAAATCGCCGATTATTGTTATGTTCTGTTTATTTTTTTTACAATATAATGCTTCTTAATTCATCCATAAGTGTATACTCGTTTGATCCGTGTGTTCGGTAAATTGCAATGATATTAAAACATATTTTATTTACATTTAGATTAATATCTAAGCAATTAACTCGCTGCATAGGTACTTCTTCCACTGCGATGTTTGAATAGCAAGATTTAATAAATACAACAATACCACTATTTCTATTAATATCACAAGATGTTACGAAGTAGCTATATTCTGGTATGCAAAATTTATTGTATACGTTGGTGAATGCTTCAGTTAACACTATGAAGACCGGTTTATGATTTAGTAAATTAATTTAGAGTAAAAATTCATTGAAATTTCGTTTCATCGATCTGATATTTAAATGGAGTACTGAGAATGAATTTGATATTTTATCCACGATTTTATTACAATCATTTAAAGTGTGACAAATATATTCCGAAATATTAAGGGTTTTATCTAATTCCTCAGTGAAGAAATTATTCATTTTTAAAGAAATAAGTATACGAAATACAACTCACTCATATTCAATCCGCATTTGGGCATTTTGTATAATTTTTTTGCGGAATTCACATAAGTGACTGTTGGCTGCGTGATCATTTTGATAGCCCTTTCTGTTAGTGCAGTTGTGGCATTTGGCGGGTTCGTGTTTTTTGGTGCAGTTTTGTATTTTGTGCTCTTCTGCACAGTGGAGGCATCTGGGATTCTTCATGTTTTCGAGGCATCTCAGTGAGGTATGTCCGTATCCAAGGCAATGATAGCATTGCATCAGTGGATCACAGTCTTCTACGTGCGCTCTTGTATATCCAATATTAATTCTTTCTTTAGATATTATTATTTTTCTCAGTTTTGCAGTTGTTTGAATGATGAAATTTGCTAATTTTTCCGATTTTTTATTCTTCAGCTTTTTTTTAACAACGATTGGTTCATTGTCTGTTTCCGAGGTCATGGCATTTTTTAGGTCTTCATTTTGATTTATCAAATCTGTTAGGAGTTCTTCTTCCTTGTAGCCAGCGTCAACACCCTTAATGATAATGCATGGTTTTTTTTTCTTTATTTCATTAGCGTGTATTCCAATATCCGGGTTTTTGTTGATTTCGTTTATTATTTTTTCGGTGTCATTTTGTTTCTCACATGTTAGTATTATTTTGTTTTGATATTTTTTTTTGTCCAGAAATTCCTATTCCTAGTTTGGATACTTTTATTTTGTCTTTTAATATTTTTTCGATTTCATCTGCAGGTTTGTCTTCTTTTGAAGTAATTAATAAAGCAAAATTTGCTTTCGGTATTGGGTGAAATTTTCCTTTACCACCATTGCATAGCTTTTAACTTCATTTTTATTTTCTTCATTTGTTCCTTTTTTTATCAATTTTTCTAATTTTCTGATATAATCATCTTGATCTTGAATCACTTTATTTTGTAGACAAATTATTGTGTTTTGTAGTGACTTTATCTCAAGCTTCCATGAATCTTCGATGTTGATTAATATAGCTTCAATTTCAGTTTTAGCTTCTTTGGCAGCTTTTGTAATGCCAATTTTGTTGAGTTCTGAAAGTATTTTTTCAATATGTATTTTGAGTTCCATGTTGGAACATGGTCCCGAAGGTGTTAATTAAGAGTCCGTCTCGTTAGGCGACCGCTCGCCGCAAGACATGCGACAATACTGATTCAAATCAATTATGTGCACCAGCCATTTTTTTTCAATGAAAAGTGTCAATATTTGAGTGTCGATTAAGACAATTGATTCAAGTTATCCGCGTGTTTGATAATTATAACCCTTGTAAATGTTTCTGGGTTCTTTTTCACACAATTTCTTTGTTATTGCAACTTGCAACTATGTATTTAACATAGCTTTTACTTTGGTTTTCCAAATAAGGGTTTTAGATTAAGAAGATAAAACTTTATCAATGAATACGTTACAAACCTTCAATTGCTTTATTTTTTACGCCCTCTAAGAAATTCATATTGGGACTTGTCATCTTTGAAATGGATGATTATCCTTTGAGCAGGGGCTGATCAAAAATAAAAATTCCACGCAGGCGGCCCCGATAGCAAATAAGTTCCTTAAGGCATAATATATTTGGGGATGAAAATGGGGAAAAAAATATGTCAATTTTCCAAAGGGCGCCAACCTCGGAGGGGGAAAAATGATAAAATGTGGACACAGGACTTTCACTTTTTTATATAAGCGGAAAATATTGCTTGTGCAGTGATGGAGGAATTAGCTAGCATTGGATTGAAAACGCGATGCCTGGGTGGGAATCCAACGCATTTGTCCACTCGTCTCTCGCGCTCTCGGCGCTCTAGACACTTGGATCATGTATTTCGGCTTTAAAATGTCGTGTAAATGGAACACTACAATACAAATTGCTATAAAAGACCTAATATTATTCGCGAGCTCGCTCGTAACGGCCGTCGTCGTGAATGCATTTTTACAGGGTTCCGAGTTTGAACTACGGTAGAATTGGTGTATTGTCCCATTTTCCCGGCCTGCGCGGTCGAGGCTGTTCACGGAGCAGGTACATAGCCATATAGAATTGTCTTCTGCATTGTCCTAGTGTGATCCCGGTATTAATCTAGTTCGGGTTACCATAGTTCCACAGATTTCGAGATTATTGAGGATTTGGGACTAATGTGCGGTATTAGCTATTTCAAGTCTTTTTTATATCTCTATAGGTAATTAGCAACACATTAAATTAAATATATATTTAATTTAATTCAGTTTTGTTGTGAATTTTGGCCTCAAACTAAAATTACGTTTTGTATGATTTGTGTACAAAAATCACAATCACAATATCTCGCATCTCCCCCAATTTTTAAGCCTTTCTTAAAATTTGAGTTTTAGTTATCCACGCTTTTTTTTAAAGTGCATCATATTTTCAATATTATTAGTGATTTCATTATATTGTTGATCGATAAATTCGATTCTTTTTCTCACATCGGATACCTCAGATCCGAGATTTTTTTCAAGGTTTGTAGATTCAAGTTCAAATGTAACATAAACTTGTTGCTTAAATTCAGCTATTTTGAAAACCAAAAGTAGTTAACACATTTCAGGCGGGTACCTTTTGCGCCGGCGGCGGACTGCTGGCGACGGGCGAAAATAAAGGTCAAGCGCGAATTATTTCAATTTTATTTAAATTGCTATATCTTCGAAAATAATAAAAATATTTTTATAAAAATTTCTACATTTTCTAATTTCTCGTGGCTGATCAAAGTATTAAATATATATAAAATTAACCCCATTATTATTAGCTTTTTGGAAAATATTATGTCCTTATGGAATACCAATTTACTTATCAATTTAAAAGGTAAGAAAATAGTAATACCGGGCATTTCAATTAAAAGAGGGATTTTTCGAGGAGACTCATTGAGTGCTCTTTGGTTTTGCTTAGCATTGAATCTTCGATCTAAAATGTTAATTAAAAGCAAGTTTGGAATAAAAATTAAGGGTAATACAAGGGAGAGTAGTACCTACAATTTCGCATTTATTATTTATGGATGATATAAAATTATTTTCGAATTCGGAACAAAATTTAGAGGAAATGATCGAGGTAGTTAAAAACTTTTCAGATGGTATCAAAATGACTTTTGGTTTAGATAAATGTAGAACGATCCTTATGGAGAAAGGCAAAATTGTAGATGGGGACGAGAGGATATTTGGAAATTTCCAAATTACTAGTATGAAAAGGGATTATAATTATTAAGGATACCCACAATCAAATAGATTAGACCATACGAGTATTAAAAATGATATTAGGATTAAATTTCAAACTAGGATCAGGAAAATTTTAAAATGCAATCTATCTGCTAAAAAATTAGTAAAAACAATAAATACTTGGGCAATACCTCTATTAACGTACTCATTTGGCAAAATTAATGGTCCAATACAGATTTAGATAACTTAGAACGATTAATTAGAACTAGGCTAACAAAGTTTAATTGCCATCATCCAAATTCAGCTATAGAACGAATTGATTTACCTATAAATTTAGGAGGTAGAGGTAAAGTCAAAATAACTTCTTTGAAACATAATCAGGTAGAAATGCTAAGTACTTTTTTTCCATAGGAAAGCTCATAGCTCAGAAATGCACAACATAATTTGCAAGGCAGATAGAAACATTACACCTTTAAATTTATACGACGAGAATGCCAACATTTTCATAAATCCCAACCAGGAATTATTAGATTCCTGGTCAAATAAAATTTTACACGCAAAACACTTCAATTATCTCAACCAAACGTATGTTGACAAATCTTCGTCAAACAAATGGTTGAGTATTGGAGAGTTGAGCGCAGAAATAGAAGGATTTATGCTTGCCATTCAGGATAGAGTCATTAATACTAAAAATTATAGGAAGCATATAATCAAAGATACAAATCAAATTGATGATTTATTTATTTATTAATCTTAAGTTAGCTCACATCTTCGTGTGTGCTAATAGTTTTATAAACATATAAACATGTACATTGTTTGGCAAACATAATCTTTCTTTAAATATTTTAATAAAGTCACAAAAAAGAAACATTAATAATTGAGATAGACATATTTTCTTAATTCATTTTTGAACTCATTAATATTTTCTATCACAGCAATTTCCTTCGGGATTTTGTTATAGAGTTGAACGGCCTGGTACATCAGAGATTTTTGGGTGCTTGTTTTTTTTCTTGTTGGCAATCTAATTTGCTTAGAATTTCTCGTCCCGTGTCCGTGTATCTCGTTATTGTAATTTATTTTTCTTTTCAGTTCCTTAGACATCATCCCTAAGTTAATTTTATGTACAAGTACATTCAAATACACAGTTTGCTTCACCGTCAAAATATTCAGCTCCTTTAACATGTCTCTTATCCGTGTGTATATGTTGCGCTTAAGTATTATTCGCATTGCTTTATTTTGCAGTATTTGCATTTTTTTCATTTTCTCTTTATTACAGAGAAAAAGAATGCTTGAACAGTAATTATGTAGAATAATTTATGTAGAAAATTTTTGGCTTTTCCGGAAACTATAGAACATATTATATCGTGATGTTCTCTATTAGCACCGTCCGAGTATAAATTTAGGCACAATCAAGTTTTAAAAATAATTCATCAAAGTTTGGTAATTAAACATAACTTGATTGACTGCCGTAATATAATACCATATTATGAATACGAACCAAATTCATTTTTAGAAAACGAATTTTATAAAATATATTATGATAAAACTATACTAACAGACAGAACGATTAGTCATAATAGATCCGTTATAGTTTTACATGACAAAATTTAAAAAAATAACTTATATCATTGATGTCGCTATTCCAAATTCCTTTAATATTCAAAAATCTGTTAATGAAAAAATAAGAAAATACACAGATTTAGTTGGCATTCTCAGACTATAAAAATATTACCATTTGTTATTTCGGCTACTGGCATTATATCTAGCTCTCTCATTAAAAATTTAGTCGTATTAGATCTATCAAAAAATTTAAATATATATAAATGCAAAAATCAGTCATTTTAAATACATGTAGGATAACGAAAGATTTTTTAAATATTTATATTGGGGGATCAGTAGGATTTATAGGCCCTGTTAGGAGTTCTACCGAGCTGAACCCTCTGATATGAAAATATCTGGAGTCGGTGAATTATTTTCCCATTTGATCTCTGGTGTGTTGACGTGTTGTTCTTGAATTGTTTTGTATTTATTTTGCTTATATAATGCACTTGCATAATGTTGATTGACTAGATGATCATTTGTGGAAAAGTGTGTGGAAGGGTTTAGTTTTTCCTATGGGGAAGATTTAACCCGGACATAAAATCGGAAAATAATATAAAACTCAGTATACCCAAGCTATAAAATGACTAACCGAAAAATTACTTATTTCGTTAATCTTCAAACGCATTGCTTATCAAGTGTCAGGTATTCAATAATAAAAGGTCCCCCTGTTGAAATACCGATGTACACGAAAGAGTCGAATATAAATATAAAAAAAAGAATTGTATTGTGATTTGATAATTATGTATATATATAGTTTGGACCTTTATAAAGATATTGGCATATAATATTCATACAAAAACATTGGATTATTTATTCTTTTCTGCCATTGAAATGAAGCCGGCGCAAAAGGTAAAAATACCCTTCCCGTCCTTAAGCAACAATCGAACGAACGGGTAAAAATACCTTTCCCGCCCGAAGTGTGTTAATAAAAATAGTGGATTTTCACAAAGCAGACGAGCAGACGCCCTCACTCAACAACAGTATTGTTAGCGTAAACAAACCACATTGTCACGACTGAATATTCACTTTTACTAAAATATATTTATTTTTAATTAACGATAAACCATAAAAAAACATGTGTAGTAGTAGATGCATTGCGTATGTACTAGGTAAATAATTTAAAATCATTAGACATGCTTTCGGATCAATCAAGGTCTGCCTAGTATTTTACACAAATTCTAGAATCACACTGACTCTTACAATAGTTAATCACGTTTTTTTTAAATTCACGAAAATAACCTTTTTCTAAATATGGAAAAAAAAACTTTTCCTACATATGTTAAATATTTGAAGCGACTGGATAAGTGGGTAACCTATCCCCCAACCATCGAATAACTTATTATGGTAATATTAGGTGCCTATATTTTTACTTACGTGTGCCATTCTTCACGGCAGACCAAACATAAGTAGGTATGTGCTGATTATGGCTATCCAAATTGGCTTTCGGCAGGTAAATAACTCCCCAGTTGAAAAGATAGTTAGGTACTTATCCAACCACAACACAAACTAAACTTGCGCTGTTGGCGGGAGTGAAGAAATAAGAAATAAATAAACCCGGAACTCACCCCTGCCGAAAGCTGAAAACTTATTGCTGTCTCTTTTACTCTCGGGCAGAAGGGCTGAATATCGCCCGTTTACGGGACTCCGAAGTATTAGGCTTATGACGTCATACGGTTAATCCAACATGCAACATGCGTTGGGTACGATATTTACGATGAAACTTTCGAAGACGAAAAAATATGTTTAACATTATTTGGGGTAATTTTATAAATTACTTTATCGTGGATCCCAATATATAATATATATATCTATATGAGGCTAATAAAATATGTATTGAATATTCAATATTTCTGAACATTTCTCTTTCAGCCGGAAGCCAAACAGAGTTTTTTTGCGATGTCGGTAGGGTTGGAGGTTGGAGGTTTGAGCAAAACATATTTTTTTTAATATTACTTATTTCAAATAAAATTCCAAGATTTTTCAGTTTAGAAATAATACGAATATTTTCGTCGACCGCAAAACTTTGCAATATTACCTATTTCCCTTTAATAGTTTCTTTTATTTCAATTACAAACTAGCGACCCTAAAACCTATGCCTATGACGGGCGTAAAATGTTGGTTGAAATACATCTGCGGTACCAACATAGCGGTACTAATCATCCAGTCGGCGGCGACCTAACCTATAAGTGGAGTGGCGTCCCCTTCGGTTCGCTGTCAGTTGTTCGTTTTTCTGACGTTTTTTTATTAGTTTTATGTGTTTTTAGATACAGCATACAAAATAAGCTTCGTGCAATGATTTTATAATATCATTGTCTATTTAAGTAAATGGGCGGCCTTCAGTAGCTATCTAACCTTAAAAATATCTGTCATATGACACCCAAATCCTTAAGTGTTTCGATGATTTGTATTTCAAAAGCCTCGAAGTGTGTGTTAACAAGTTGTGTAGTAATTATACCTTGAGGAATTATGTTTGAACGCATAATTTTAGCAGTGTTAAATCTTCTGAATCTTATCCCGTGATATAAAAGGTGTAACCTTTTTTCCTGCATCAGCCGTGTTGGAAGTGAATCACTTGTGCGAAATTGACTTGTGGAATCAAATAATGGTATCGTACGCATCATTATTCCCCATAAGATTCTTCAGGTAGTGACAATTTATATCAATAATAAATAAGGTTCTCAAGAAACACCGCTAATCGCCGATTCCCCGGGAAGTTGTACGAGGTAATGTCCATTATCCATCTCTAATAGATAATAATTATACTACTAAGCATATTATAATGTCAGCAATTACTAAATTTTTCCACTAAGCTTCACCACAGGCTGCTAATTTGTCTTTTATAATTCAGTTACAAGGTAAAAAATCTTAAAACATTTGCCAAAGTCCGCCACCAGTCAATTTATTATTTTAATTGGCGTTTATTTATTTTTGTCCAACGAAAAACCCATTACTTCATTTAGTGAGATATTCATTTTCAAATAAAATCCCACCAAAAACCATAACTTAACGTCAAAATGGCAAGTACAATACATTGTTGATGGGATTTACTGGACAATTTTGCTGTCAAAATACCAAAATAACAAAATATTTTCATATCAATTGGACACAAATTGATTTGTGAATCGAACCATCCTACCTACATGAAGTTATTAATTTGTCACTTAGCATAGCATTGTGTTTGATTGTGTATTATTATTGCTTAGCCGAAGATCGCTAGACAGTTTATCGTTTGCCTTTACCTAGTTGACCCAGATCGCAAAATTTCGTGCGCACCATTGTATATTCCTTCTAATCTTTTTTCAGTGCCTATTTCAGTATTCTTTGCATTGAGCCTCTCAATCCCATTCTCCATTTTATTATTTATAGCATCGGTATAATACATATTATAATAGTTGGTTGTGCAAACATGAATGGAAGTAATATCTGGATGTGGTAGGAGCTAGGAGCATCCGGTCGATGGGCCTGGGTTCAGAAAAGGAACATCTGCCGTTAGGTTTCTATTTTTGTGATCAAATTCAAGGTGCACGACTATCAACTGACTTATTGTGGCGGATGTGTTTATCCGCCTCGACTACATACATAATAGAATAATAATTATTATAGTATATTCATGGTATGTTCATTCCGCACACCGCCCACTTCTGTTATGATGCAAATCGGGATACTATAATCTGCTCCGTGGGAAGTGGTGTCTGTCAGATACAAGTACATTATTATGTAGTAGGAAGCTGGTAGTTAATATCAGTAAACACGTGCGATTTGTGGACTTTAGTTTAGGAATACACATAGACATGCTGTGTAAACAAGGAGGTACAACTTAGGCATCCCGCTTACCGCACTGATAAGGAGTCTGTGTCATAACTGTCAATGGTTTGTGTGTATAATAAACTGCACGCTAACATGATAAACAACAAACATTATGAATACATTTCGGAAATCTGATTGTATGAATCGTTAAACCTCTCTTATGTGAGCTCTGACGTCACGGAATTTGCACAGCTATTTTTGATTATTCTATCTTACTACAGAAATCGTAATGTATGAAAGAGCAAAAGATCTCGAAATGGTGAAGTAATCAGCTGGTAATCTGATCCATTCAATGGTAAAAAATATTTTTTTTTTTTTTGGTAAACTAATGTTTAAGACAAGATTTTTTATGCATAGCACAAAGGGTAACAATTATTTTACAAGCAATAATTATTCGCCTGAAACACTCATCCACATTGAAAAATCTCCTGATAAAAGATACATGACGCCAACGGGACTGACGGGATTAGTGTTTCAGGCTAATAATTATTGCTTATAAAATAATTGTTACCCTTTGTGGTAAAAAATAAGATAATTAATATACTGATTGTTTGTTTTATATTTAGATTAAGTAGAAATTATTGAGTCTCTTCATTCGGGATGCCATGGTGCTATTGTAGCTCTTGTATAGTATTCAAATAAAAAAAATAAAAAAGTAGTGAGCAATTTGAAGACGCACTTGGGTTTGCTTCTTGATTGCGGCCTCAATTAGTACTTGCTTACATTACTTGGCATTGGCTCCGCAAGTACAGGACCTGCCCACCTCCACACACTGTCACACCGAGCACTGACTCCACTGACGCCAATCAACATAAATTATCATAAGTGTGACATAAGCCGTGTACCTATACACTAAACATACTATTTACCACTTGCTTAATAGTAGTCGTACTTGGCCAACCGAGTTTATCAATAATGAGCAACTGCATCTCTTTACGGGTGTTAGTCAACTATAGTCCGGCCTGATCCTACTGATCCATCGCGACCTATATTTAAGGTTACAGTGGAACTTTTAATGGGTGAAGGTCTTTTAAGGTTCTTCTGTTGCTGACAGCTGATAGATCTGTTGTAACTTCTCTCTCTGTTACATGCGTTGTTTATTTGAAAAAGGGAGATGTTATAAAGGTGCTATCAGCGATACGCCTCTTTATGGACGTTGGTTAGCTATGGTCCTGCTGAAGGCAATTGCGAATGTTCCTTGCAATCATTCTTTCCGTTACATGCTTTTGAAAGTTACCTCGAAAACAGAAGGCAATTTGTCACATACGAAATCTTCCAATCAATGT
This sequence comes from Hesperophylax magnus, assembly GCA_026573805.1. Classification (NCBI taxonomy): domain Eukaryota; kingdom Metazoa; phylum Arthropoda; class Insecta; order Trichoptera; family Limnephilidae; genus Hesperophylax; species Hesperophylax magnus. The sequence goes on from JAIUSX010000002.1 coordinate 3,815,519, forward strand.
ATTAGATATGCAATTATCCTCAACCTTTCAGTACATTCATCACATTTGTTCAGTTTTCAATGTTTTGTGTTTATTTCAAATGCGATATATTTATCTTATTTTTTTAATTTTCCGTAAAAACAAATACTGTTTTAGAAACAAGATAAAATCATTTTTTCCGGTGTATGCTTCTAAAATAGACATAACTATTTCCAAATAATAAAATTTTAATATCGAACCTATAAAATGTTGTCAAAAAACGCTAAGGCTATTTTTTACCCCAATCGTAGAAAAATTGAGAGAACTCAATAATTCGAAAACACGTTTGTTTTGTTTGGAGAATTCGTGAGAAAACTGTACCTTCATTTTTATCTCGTTCCTATAATAAAAAAAAATAAATTTTAAAGTTAAACCGATTGTTACGATAGCGGTGCCAAATATGAATTATTAATTTTGGCTAATTTTAGGATTTTATTAATGGATTCCAGTATAAATATTTTAGGCTAACTGTAAAGATTTATTATTTCTCTGTCTAACTTTAAAAAATATATGTATTTTCGCGTGACAGAAAAAAAAGATAAAAACACTTCTATAAAATATGGACGCCCGGTCATATACTCGTATAACCCTCAAACGCTTTAGGGTAACTGATGAGATAATGATTGTAGCATAGTAAATTACATACTATGTACTTATGTTCTCTATTTTCTTGTATATCTATGTATGTAAAAGCCCACAGGGTCTCTACATACATATATTTCTACTAATTATAAATATTGAGGATTGGCTGCGTCTTCAAGCTGACGTTGATAACTTTTATAATATAGTTACCAGCTTATTGAGGTATAAGATCCAATATTGCGAGTATTTTTTAGCTGGCGTAGGGAATAGACTGACAATATTGTTAGTGCACCGCCTCTGATAAATTCTACTTCGCTGGTATAATATAGTAAGAAGAATACCTAACCAATGTGATTCTGTGAACAACCTGTTTTGACAATTTCTTCTCGAGGTCTTTCCAAACTTATTTCTCCTTGTTCCTCTGTCCATTTTTAACCCTAGAATGCTAAACATCGCCTGTGAGGCGAAGCAATTTTTTTTTGGAGTGATATCTCCTGATCGCTCACTCGTATCAAAGCATGCGCTCGCGCCAACTCAGTTGAGTGTTGTACGAGCTAGCGCACAGACGTTTTTTGGATTTGCTCGGCTGCGTTGTTGAGATACAGACACGTGTGGCGCCTGTGAGGCGAAGTTTAGCATTAAAGGTAATTTTTTTGTACATATATGTTTGTGGTTTTTTTTTTGATTTTTTGCTAAAAATTAAAGTTTGAGTATAATTTTTATAGTTTTATGAAATGGCAACGTCTGAAGCGCAGCTACTTAAATGGCTGGAGGAAATATCGGTAGATGGAAGTGAAGAGGACGACGATTTAGGAGCGGATTTTGATTCAGATGACAGTGTGGATGACCCCAATTACGTCACTGAGTTAGACGATGACTTGCAGAATATTCATGTATCAAATCAAATTCATGTCGATGTACAATCCACACCGACTCATGTTCAGGAAGCTTTAGCCACGGCGCAAAATAGGGAGCAGCCGGCTTGTGAGAATCGGATAATTACGCCATCGGCATCGATTATGAGGGGAAAGAACAAATATATTTGGTCCTCAGAACCTTCTTCGTCACAACAAAAATCGAACAGAACTCCTTCGAGAAACATAGTCCATATTGTGCCAGGCCCAAAAGAAGGCGCCAAGGGCATTGTTGATCCCATGAAATGTTTTGAACTGTTTTTTACTTCGGAGTTGATGGACGAAGTACTTTTGCGGACTAATGAATATATTATACAAACAGCTACCAAGTATAAAATTCAGAATACTACTACATCACAGGTCAGAATAGAAGAGCTTCGTGCGCTTCTTGGCATATTTATCTTGAGCGGAGCGTTGAAAAATAATCACTTGACAACAAATGAGCTGTTTGATCCTACGATTTGTGGATCCCAAAATTTAGCTGCAATGAGCTGTGAACGGTTTGAGTTCCTTGTAAAGTGTCTGCGTTTCGATGATCGTAACACTCGAGACGACAGAAAAAAAACTGATAAGTTTGCGCCTATCCGAAATATTTGGGAAATTTTTATCAAGCAATGTAGAGATCTGTATAAACCAAGCTCATACGTGACAATAGATGAACAACTTTTGGCATTCAGGGGACGATGTCCATTCCGTATGTATATTCCTAATAAGCCGGCCAAATACGGAATAAAGATTGTTTTAGTGTGCGATGTTAGATCAAAATATATGTTTGATGCCTCACCGTATTTGGGAAAAAACCTCGGTACAGCTATAAACGAACCATTAGGCTCTTACTATTGTAAGCTGCTTACAAAGACTATACATGGCACAAATCGTAATTTAACTGCCGATAACTGGTTTACTTCTATACCGCTAGCTGAGCAATTGCTTCGACCACCATACAACCTTACTCTTATTGGAACAATTCGAAATAATAAGCAAGAAATTCCACCAGAGTTCAAACATAATTCATCACGCCCTGTTGGGACATCTCTTTTTGGATTCCACGAAAAGCTCACTCTTGTTAGCTACAAGCCAAAACCTCAAAAGACCGTTCTTTTGCTCTCTACGATGCACGACAAGCCTTCTGTTGACTCCGTTTCCGGTAAGCCGACAATAATTCATTCTTATAACGAAACAAAAGGTGCTGTGGATACTTTTGACCAGATGTGTGGTCACTCAAGCTGTAGCCGTAAAACTAGGCGTTGGCCACTTTGCATGTTCTATGGAATGTTGAATATGGCTCTACTCAATAGCTTTGTAATTTATGTATCCAATTGCGAAGCTTTGAAAATAAAGCCAATGTCAAGAAGAGAATTTCTCAAGATATTAAGCAAGAACCTATGCAGCGACTGGTGCGCCATCCGTTTGGAAGAAAGGCCACGTATGCAGAAAAGAGTCCGTTCTGCAATTCATGACGTGGTTGGTCATAATACTGACACTGATTCAGATGAACCATGCATAAAAAAGGGAAAAAGATCAATGTGTGACTTCTGCCCCCCGAAATTGAGGCGTATGAGTATTTATTTCTGCGCAAAATGCAAGTTAACATACTGCTTAGAACACCGGTCTCCAAACTGTTGCAAATGCGACAAAAAAAAGTAGGTGGAAAAAACCGAAACTTTATTTTGGTCTCAATGAATATTTTTAAGTTGTAAGCTGTGAAATATATTTTTATAGACTTAGTACATCTCAGGTCTATAAGACCCAGAAGTTTTTTTTTTTATTTCCAATTGTGAATTTTTTTGATTTTTTTTTTTTTGTAAAAGATCTCTGTATACCACGAAACAAAATATATGATCTTAAAATAAGCTTTTAATATATTTAATGTATTTAAAAAATGAATTGTGTTATTTTTTTTTGTTACCCAATATGTAATAAAAGTGTTTTTGTTTTTGTTTTAATATGTTGTATTTTTTTTAAGTAAAATATGGTTTTTTTTTATAAAAGTCGCCTCACAGGCGAAGTTTAGCATTAATGGGCTAAAAAATATGTTAAGTATTCTAGGGTTAAAACTAATATCATTTACAGAGGCCCCGTTTGAGACGAAAAACGATTTGTGTAAGAACTATAATATTATTTGCAAATCAGTTAACCGTTTTCTGAGCGATAGGTTTTACTAATGATTGCCGTAATATATTGATTTTACTAAGCGTATTGACCATTTTTATTAGCCGGGACTGACGCTAATGTTTAAAAAAATCAAAAATGTATTTTGGTCTACTATACCTACCGCAGAGTATTTGACGTCAGTGATCTGTACATACCTATCCATTTTTTGCATAACATTCGATCACATTTCATTTTAGCGAATTCATTAGCAGATGCCTAGTAATATTTTGGTTGCGAGTCCCAAAAAAGAATTTGTTTCATCGATTCTTTCTTAAGTTCGATAGAATTTATTGATATTTCATAATTTATCATTCAAACAAGGGTCCTGTATTTATTTAGGCGAACGATGGAATTCCTATTCGCTTCTGTGGAACGGACGAGTTTTGATCACCGAATTCTCCAAATACGTAAACCGCAGAGGCAGGGCCCGGCCCTGAGCCAAACGATGCCTGGCGCCAGTAAAATATTATATGTATCATATAATATGTAAACATTAATTTATGTATTAAATACGTCTGTCTCGACACAGGTTTATCCTAGTGAGACAGACATCGAAAAAAAAACTGTAAAAAAACTTTAATAATAAAAAAAAAATAAAAATAAATTTGGCGCCACTTGTCAAAACTAGAAAACGCCTAGGTAGGTAGTCACTGTAATCAATAATATTCGGATGATTTGTACTTTATGTAGCGCCGTTTTTATGAAAATTTATCTCAAGGGCTAATAACGTTAGGACTGTTATGCTGCGTATACATTTGCGAGCCGAAACACGAGCCCTGACTCGAATTATGAGAAAGGAACGAAGCAACCGCAAGCGGCGTTTCGCGCCATTTGCTGTTGTTTCGCTCCGTTCCCACAATTCGAGGCTCGGCTCGCGGTTAGGAATTATCAGCGCGTTGGCGATTTGGAGCGCCAATTGCTCCTATTGCGCCCACATTGGGCATATTATTGCACACCCTGTTTTTATTTCGAGTAAAAAACTGCTACTTTTTTCTAGCCAATGACAGTCACTAAAACTTGGTAATATGTATTTATTTATGTTTTTAAATAGATGATTATATATAGATATTTTAAAAAAATCTTAATAAATATACAATTTCTTAATTTTATTTAAAAATAAATAATTAATTTAAAATGTTTGTTCAATTGAAATAATTATAAAATACAGGGTAATTAAAAAATACAAGGAAATATAAAAAAAAAAATCTCACAAAGGAAAGGTTTGTGCGTGGGTATTGTAACATTTTTAACATTTCTGAAATTTAATATTTTAAATTTGACTTAAAATATCTAGTATTACACAAAGTTTTAGTTTTCTAGGAAAAAAATAATAAAATAGAGCTATAAGAGAGATGTTATTTAAATAAAAAGAAAACGGTATAATTCTGTCTAGGACTAAACACTATAGATGACGACTGTTACTTACACGAAACAAATATCTATTTTAGTGAGTTTTAGCCATGATTTGATATAATGTATTTTTATAAGAGATAATGTTCTAACGCAACATTGTCTCTTCTAAGGTGATATGGTAGTGAATTTTGATTTTTTTTTATTTTCTTCTAATTTAATTTCCTCTGGTAATTCGTCAAATATCTTCGATGCTTTTGGACTTTCGTCTATGATTTTTTTTACTGGAGAATTATTTTATTTCTTTCCTCGTCTCACGTGTACACTTGTGCTGCAGATTGTCAATTTTAATTCAAATACAGTTGATGTAAAGCCAGTAATTATTTTTTCAGATTAAAACCAAAGTAGTGAAGTAAATAATTTGTTTAAATTTTTAGATGCACTCATTGGCTTGAGTACACTCGGAGCGTTTTTTTACCCTGTCTGAATTCTTCTTTTGTAAAAGATATCGGAGATACAAAATAATATTTTTCACACGATGTTTGCATACGCTTTCGACGGTCTAACCAAAATACCAAATAGTATTATGTAGAGCATAATACACTTTTTCTAATGTATTATTTGAGATGGAATCATTAATAATTCTGTTAGATATGTGAAAGAAGTGACAAATGACAGCAAAAAGTTTTTAAGACATCTTTAATATTATACACGTCCTACTAATGAATGTTGTTCAATCAATCAAAAAACAATTATTAAAGTAACCAATAAAAAAATAACTTCATGAATGCATCTGAAGATGCTTGAGATGTAATTAAATGACATAATACGACCAATTTAATATATCTACTCGTTATTGAAGATTGAAACAATATTTCATCGATTCATAGGGATAGAAATATACACGAGAAAGAATGTTATTCCTGTGACAGAGATTTCATCTCTGGACTCTGGACCGTCCACTGTCCGGGCATATGTTTTAATAAAATAATAAACAGACTACAAAACTTGCTCTCCGCAATTCTATTTTACAGAAAAATAAATATTGTATTAAGAGGTTCGCAGAAGTGATTTTTGGACCACAAAATATTGATTATTTCGGAAAGTTTTAAAGATATTCAAATGAAACTTTAAACATTGTTAGTTCTTTAGTAATGACACAACTTAAAGCCACTTACGCCAGAATGTAGTAAATATTTGACATGAAAATCACGCGAACACTTTTTAACCTGCTCGGGGGAATGACCCCTTTATCAAATGGAATGGCCATGTGCTATTTATTTATTGCACGTCTATATAAGTAGGGTTTACATATATTTTTACTACGTCTATCTCACTAGGGATAGGGATTTATGTAATTCGGGTTGGTAGATTTGTGTTAGTTAGTTAATTATTGCACGACCTTTGTTGATGGATGATCCAATGTATGGCCGAGATTTTAAATTTGTTTAGATTTTTTAGCTGTCTTGTTTTTTCAGATAGATTATTATATAAGTTAGTCCCGATGTACTTAAAATTTCTTTGTAGAAATGTTGTATATGTTTTAGATTCTTGTAAGAGTTGATGGTTTTAAATTGGTTTTTGTTTTGTGTATTTAAGTAAAAAAATTAAAGAGATATGATATCAGGCAGTATAAAAAAAATAGAGCTCGTGCCAAATGGGACAGAACCAAAAGGTACTAAGTCAGCGGCAACTCAGTTAAATGTGCGGCTTTTCTAGTGAGTATTATCTATTCAGCGGATGCTAGAATTTTATTAAAGCTACTTCAAGCTTTAATAAAATTGGCCTACTTTCAACCCATCTGATCCCAACCTTCCTCTACCACTTCTACGGTGAATGGTAGAAGAACTCGGAAATGCCAGAGGAAGAAATGGCACGATCAAGTGAATCAAATAAAATAAAAAAAATTGTTCGCCTTAAAACTACACCCAGCTTACTAGAATTCATATATATATATTTTTTTAAATTATTTATTAACCAATAAATTGATTTTAATTATTAATTTTTGGTATAATCCACCTCACTAGGCTGAGCCTGTTCCGAGGTGGCGGGAGTTTAATCTAATTTTAGATAATACGAATTTACATAAAATCAGAGATATAAAAGGATATATAGAAAAAATTAATCATTAGATAGATAAATAAAAAAAAAACATAAGAAATGATGTAAATACAAATAAAGGAATGAGAACAAAAGAGAAAAATACAGGCGTGGAGTGTACTATAATTTATTGTATTGTAGATGTTATTTAGCTTTTCTTTATCGCTATTGATCCATCGGATTGAAGATTATTGGGGCCCAATATATTTCCCCAATTTGCTTCAATACTCGAATTTGAACTCTGACGGGATTCGATGATGAGGATATTTGTAGAAATTCGATATACCTTCAATCAACAATATGACTGTCGGTGCGGAAAACTTTAGACATTGGATAATCGCACGTCTAATCTGTAATAATGTACAGGTACTTTGTGCTTATACATAAATGCTCCTCAATGTACGTAATCCCCAAAAATATTATTGTTTCTGTCGTTCTTGACGGACTTTCACCCAGTCGTTATCTAGTTCACTCAATAACTTCGCCGTGTAAAAACGTTAATACTATTCATTTTGTAATACCCAACGGTCAATAATTATCACTAAACAAACAATCGGAAAAGCTCTCTATCATGATGTTTTATTGCCTTTCAAAAAAATATCCATATCTGTAAAAATTAAATACATCCTTTCAATTTAATCTGTTCTATTTATTTTTTGTTAATTAATTTTATTTTAGCCATTTGTATAAAGCCAAAAGTATAATAAATATAAGCCAAACTTATTGTTACTTACATGCTTTTATTATTACATTTTTTATTATTGATGAAATGACCTCCGCACTAAAAATAGTCAAATGGTTGACCTTGAAATTCCAGAGTAATCTGTGGAAATTTCATGACGCCTCATTTTGCAGCTTCAGAAAACAGATGTCTGCTATATAGTAGTTAAGATATTATAAATAACTAATGGACTGATAAATTTTAACTCTCAATTTCGAACGTCCAGATTTCTCGATGAATTTTTTTTAATAGTTTCTATTCTAGAATTTTCTGTATTTTACCAGATAATTTATTCTTAATTCCCAAACAATTTAAATGTCACAATCCTACTTTCACTCCGAGTTGTAGAAAAATGTTTTAAGACATTTACTTACAGTAAGATGGTAAAATAAATAAATTGTTAATAACTTATTCTACATGCGACACGGTTAACTTTGTAGGCGGCCAAAGGAGATTTCTTTGTTTTCACAAAATGTTAGCATAACAATCCTAGCATTTTTGCATTTCGTCATGATATATTATTAAGACAAACGCAGGTGGATGAACACGTTCACTAACACCACTTTATTAACGAATTTACTAACACCTTATCAGGAAGCGGCTTGCAGTCCAGTTTTTAACACGACTACCAATAATTTGGAGAAATTTTAATAAATCAGCATTATTCATTTTTCTTCTTGTAGTATATTATTATCCTCACACTTCTCTAATGCTCAAACTATCTAGAAAATAGATACGAATGATGCATCATGACCGCAGCAAAATAATCGGTTTTGAAAACAATCTTTCTGACTTTGACATTGTTTTAAATGTAAAACGTACTCGTTTTTATTTTCTTTTCATTTAATTTTATTGTTTTCTTTCTAACGTAAATAATTTGGAAATAACGATCTTAACTTCTTTTATTTTACCATTACATTACTAATTGATATTTTACCGATGATTTTAAAATATATTCTTCTGCTACTTTTTTGCTATTTTCTATCGGTCTTACAAAAACATGGTGAAAATTGAATTCAATTGATCAACGACCGTGTATGTGAACACCTTACTAATTAAAACGTAAAATAGAAACTGAAATAAAATATTTCATGGAAAAATACATAAGATATCGGTGTCCGGAAACTCGTAGTACAAGCGGGAAACTGGAGAATCTACACCACATGGGGAACCCAAAAAAACATAAAGTTTTTTGATTTGAGCTTTTTCACAAAAAAAAAAAAAAACCAAAAAAAATATTTTTCGGCTATTTTTGGGTTAAAGTTTTTTCTGGTGTTTAGGGTTGAACAACAGATGTTTTAACCCTGCAGAGCAGAAATATTTTATGATTACACCGGATTAAATGAAGGGTGATTTCAAAATAATGCTTCAAATCCGAGTTTCTTCATTTGTTTTACTTTCAAATAGTTTTAATTAGTTGGGTACTTTGATCTTCAGTAATAATTTATAAGAATATGATTAAAAAAAAAAAAAAAATAAAAATAAAAAAAAATGAACTTCTAACTCGATTTACTCGATAACGAAAGCTCAAATAAAAAAAAAAAAATATACTACAAAATCGACTCTAAATGTGATGTAGATTCACCAGTTTCCCGCTTGTACTACGAGTTTCCGGACACCCTGTATACAATGCTTATCCATTCAAAGGGGGTCGTTTATCTGCTGTATAACCTTAAAATTATAATAATTTCCAATCGAATTTCGGAAATTTTCCAAGGTAGATTAAATATTTTATATATATATATATATATATATATATTTTTTTTTTTTTTTTTTTATTAGTAAAAAAAAGATACACGAATTACATAATATAACAATTACATAATATAATTACACAATATAGTACGGTTATTAATTACATAATATAAGTATTTGATGTACCCCCATAAATAAGCAGGGCTTGTGTGTATGGGGGTGTTGTTATATTGGTTTATATTTGGTACGATTCAGTTCAACTGTTCGGAATACTTTTTAAGGTGGCTTTTGAATTTGTTTATATTTGCATTCATGTTTCTAATTTTTTCTGGTAATGAGCTAAAAAAATTAACTCCGAGATATTCATGGTTGAACTGTCCTATTGTTTTTTTACATTTAGGAGTAGGAAGTATTGACGTTTGTCTAAGAATTCTGTTATTTTTAAAGGGTGTAATTTTATTTTGAATATAGTTTTTATAAATTTGTAATGTTGCATGGTAGAAGTATAATGCACTTAATTTTCTGACCTTAAATTGTTTGAATAAAAGTTCGGACGAATATGAATAGGGTTTTTTTAATATGGTTTTTATTATTAGTTTTTGTGATATGTAAATTGTTTGAGTTTGATTTTTATATGTATTTTTATATTTTTCTTAATGTTAAAGATGTAGTAAAAACAAATACTATTTTAGAAACTAGATAAAATTACCTTTTAGATTTTTGTATTCGAAATATAATTTAATGTTTACAAATTCCAATATTTTAATTTCACACGAAAAAAGTTGAAACAAAAAACCAAAAGGCAGACATTTTTCATTAGAAGAGAATTAAAAAGTCAAAGAACACTTTACTTCGTGTTCATTTTTAATTGTATGAACTCGTTCATACAATTAACACTTACTAAATATTCTAATAACAATACCAAGAGAATATCAAAAAAATCAGACATTTTGGAGCCATTTTGTCATCAATATAAACGTTGATAAGTAGGAAATAACCTCGCTCCTTCCGACAAAATGAAACTATATTATTCACAATATGACATTATTAATGGATTAATACTGTCAAAAATAACAAGAATAATAGTAAATATATTGAATTATTCTAATATAATAGTGAATTGGTCATTATAATGGAAATAATTTTTAAAAATATGATTTTAATCACCTTTTCCCTTGAGGAACCCCACTTGTGGCTAAGGCCACATATTTAAGAAATATTTATAACTGTGCAGAATTAATCTTTACGCTTAGCACCCTATTGCTGAGATAACTAATCCATCTCAATAATTTAGCCTTGATGCCCAACAATCGGAGTTTATATAAAAGTATGTGATGTTGAACCTTATCAAAAGCTTTACTAAATTCAGTGTACATGCTGTCCCTGTTGTTTGAGACCAAGGGATTCAGACATGTATTCATTGATCATTAAATTACTTAACAGATATACTCCTGTATACATTGTATAGGTACTTATGATGGTATGTATCACTGTTACGTAAAAGCCTTTTTTGACGTATAAATAAATATACAAATACGTAAATAAAGATGAACTTTAGATAAGTCATTAATTTCATTTGCCAGGAAGATGTTTCTTAATAATGTCCATGCTTTGTTTGTGTCCCTCATGTCCATGTCATCCGCGTTTATCTTTCATAATTTATGTCTCAATTTTTCGTTTGCTATTTCTATTTTTATTGTTTATTTGCATATAATTATTTTCTTGATCAATTTCTGCGACGCATGTTATTCCTATAAAATTACGGCCGCTGTTTGGGTGATCAATTATCACACAATTTGCCAGTTTTAAAATTGCACAATATTTGTATTTCCTGAATTTCCCTATTTCCTGAACCAACAGTGGTATTTTAAAAATAAATAATTGTTTTGAATTATGATTGCATGCCACACGAATGAACGCACATATTGAATGTTAGCAATGAGGCGTATGCGTTAATCTTTGTTGCACGAATCATCTGCAGAAATCAGATGCACCACCTGAATTACATTTTAGGAACCTATTAATCTAACCTCAAAACAGATCCTCGGGATTATTTTTTAATATTCATTATTATTGTTTAGCAGGTTTAGAGATGGTGTATTGTTGTTAATTGTAACAGAGGAGGTTACTCCCACATAACCCAATCTAAACAAAGAAAAAAAAATCGGTCTGCTTTGCTAAACTTGCCCTAATGGATAAATATTTTAGTTTGGTGAGTACCGATTATAACCTCAAATGGAGGCCTCAGCACGGGTAAGCCACCCAGTGAGGTAAACATTACTAAATTATACTAAGAAATGTAAAATATTGTACCATAAATAAATAAATAAAACCTCCTAGAGCTAGAAGCTGGTTTCAAAACCTTAAAAAATGGTACAATTCACCAAAGTTTGTCCGCCGGTGTATAACCGGCCTGAAGAAAGTTTTAAAAAAGAATTGTCATTAAGATCTTGACTTTTTTTTGGACAAATTGTACAATTCCTTAATTGAAATAAAAAAGTATCGTAAATTTTTATGGTTCATAATTAAGTATGTGGGTATTTAAGTACCTACTTACAAATTTATTTATACTGGGTTTTTACAGACGATCTCACTTACGTGAGAACAATCCAGTTATAAACACTCAGTAAATATACAAATAGGTACAACAATTACCAAAATCTACTCAGCCATAGGACACATTAACTTTCATATACCTAAATAAAGATTAAAATATAAAACAAATAAAAATTAAAATTGAAAATCAAAAATATATATGAAACACAAATATTACAGAAAAGAAAGAGACGCAAATAATACATAATATAATCAGTACAACATATTTTTTAACAATAGCAGATTTTTTTTTCTGAATCCATATAAATTATCGACGAAAATATCTACTTCAACACACTCACAGTCTACACATTTGGGTCAGAGGGCTAAAATAGGCGATATTATTTTTGAAAATATTCAGGTGAAAATGCTATGGTGTCTTAAACAATGGGAATTGGGGACATTTATTTCAATATTGCTAAGACATAATGAGGTATCAAGATGGCCGTGTATAATTTTATGCAAACATATTAGGTCAGATATGATATCTTCCGATTTAAGAGCATGGAAGGAAGAAACCATGGAACGGCAATAGAACCCATATTCCATACTATAAAATGAAGCATATTTTTAAGGTACCTGATAATTAAGCTCCGCCCTCAACTACCTGTTGTCATGGTAACGCGGTAAACAGGTAAAGAGCCTATTGAGTGTTGAGGATTTATGATAATGAATTTGGGCTACGTTGTAATTTTTTATTAACAAATATATTTATTTAATATTTTAACTGGTTCCGTAGTAGGTACATTCGTATCATTTTTAAAAATATTTATATACCGTATTTGAATTATACGTAGTATTTGAATGAAAAAAAATACACATTATTAGTACTTTTACAATAGCGAGAGAGGTCGCTCATTAGTAATTATAAAAAATCTAGTAAATCTGTATTGTGTTCATTTATTTAACCCCTACAGCGTTTGAGGGTCATATATGACTGGGCGTCCATATTTTATAGAAGTGTTTTTATCTTTTTTTCTGTCACGCAAAAATACATAATTTTTTTTAAGTTAGACAGAAATAATAAATCTTTACAGTTAGTCTCAAATATTTATACTGGAATCCATGTATAAAATCCTAAAAATAGCTAAAATGAATAATTCACATTTCGCGCCGCTATCGTAACAATCGGTTTAACTCTTTTTTTATTATACGAACAAGATAATTGAGGGTCATATATGACTGGGCGTCCATATTTTATAGAAGTGTTTTTATCTTTTTTTCTGTCACGCAAAAATACATAATTTTTTTTAAGTTAGACAGAAATAATAAATCTTTACAGTTAGTCTCAAATATTTATACTGGAATCCATGTATAAAATCCTAAAAATAGCTAAAATGAATAATTCACATTTCGCGCCGCTATCGTAACAATCGGTTTAACTCTTTTTTTATTATACGAACAAGATAAAAGTGAAGGTACAGTTTTATAGAAATACCAAACAATACAAATGTGTTTTGGAAATATCCAGTCCTCTCAACTTTACAATGATTGGAGTAAAAAATTAAATAAAAATGTGGTTAGCGTTTTTGACAACATTTTTCACTTTGATATTAAAATTTTATTATTTAGAAGTAGTAATGTTTATTTTAAATGCATACATCGGAAAGATATTTTTATCTTGTTTCTAAAACAGTATTTGTTTTTAGGTAAAATTTAAAAAAAATGTGTATATAGCGCATTTAAAATACACAGAAAACATTGAAAACTGAACAAATGTTATGAATGTACTGAAGGGTTAAAACGTAGATACCTACATATAATGCACTAATTATCCTGGTAAGTGTATGTTACTTTGTCTTTTAAATAATATATGTTTTTACTCAACACAGTTAATAATATAGCTCGTGGTAATGGGAATAGTATTAACGTTATATTTACGAAATTACTAGTGGTAGGTTGTGGAGGAAATTTTGCTTTTGATTTATTTATTTTTTGGCAAGGTGAATTTAAATCTTTATATTTTATCTATAAATGAAAATGTAATGTTCGTTTGTTCAAAATCTTAAATCTCCAAAAGTTTTTCACCGATTGCTTTGAAATTTTAACACATCGTTGCATTCGAATACGTGTGTTTTTATAAATACCTATATAGATGTCACCTATGATAGGTAAAACCATGTTTAGTTTTTTTTATTAGCGCCATCTGTTGGACGTAAAAACAACACGTGCTATTGTTACTCTATCTACACAGGCAGACTGGGCTACAGCAACGCGTAGGTACAGCTAGTTATTAATAATAGAACATTAGAAACATACTTTTTTGGATGCGAGGTCTACATTAACTGTTGACCGAACTTGTAGTGTACCTACTATATATTCATCATTAATACCGGTGTCAATAGGTCGAGAACGTACTAATTAACGCTCTCTGGGTATTATGATAGATTCTGGCATATTGTTATTATCGGATTACGACAAAGGTCACGCGCAGTAACACCAATGACATTCCAAGGGGATTGAAATCATAACCAAGCGGAAACCACATCGTTTAAAGACCTATGTTTAGTGTTGACGGTTTACTAATTCAGGGTAAGGCTCTCGGCTAGCAATCCAGACGTCGCGGGTATAAATCCCGGCGTTCGCAAATAAATTATATTTAATTTATTTGTATTATTTCACAACTTAATCGTTTAAAATAATGTAAGGTATATTTGAGGCACGTTCTAGATTGGAAGATACTTTTAGTATCGCCCTGCTGTAAGACATCCATTCAAAATTGAAACACTGCTGAGATGGCTCTAGCCGTGTGCGGTGACCAGATCTGAATATCTAGTTACTTCCCCACCTTCCTCTCACTCATCTTCTTCTCTCCCCACTACTTTCAGCCTCATAAGACACCCCGATTGGGGATGACATATACCCACTGGCTTCAAACTGTTGGGATCTTGTGCGGTTTTAAAATAAAAACAATCAAAAACTAAATACCCAAAACATTATTTTTTTCCGAAAGACATGTACAAAATACGGTAATATCTTATCTTTGGTTATTTACATAAAAAATGAAATAATGACTTGAGGAATTTCAGGGAAAACATTCACCAGTTTCTCGCTTGTACTACGAACTTCCGGACGCCGTGTATATTTATAATATAATATGTACATCATATTAAGTCTACCAATTCCTTAGTTAAATTTAAAAAGTTAATGAAGGTTTTTGTATTGACAGACGATTGTCTTAATATTTTCTTTCTTAAATAATAAGATTTTATATAAGTCCCATTTGCTAAAAACTGAATGTCACCCTATCTGTCTTTATTATCTACTTTGCTTCTTCTTTTGAATAATGATTAATGATTAGTTATGATTCAAATATTGTTACAATATACTGTCAAATTACCCATCTGGTAACACATCTAATACTTATTTTTTCTTTAATTTTGAAATATATTTGTGTTTGTTGTAGAATTACTTTATGTTTGTGATTACTCTTATGTTTGCTTCACTCAAATGTAAATTGTTAACCTCGATACAGGCTTAGTCCTAGTGAGGTTGATTTTTATGTGAAAAAAAAGTGTTTTATGTATAGTGAGATGCAATAAATAAATATAAACATCGATTTTGAAAAATGACAAAACCAACTGATATAATTTCTTTAAACGGATTTGTTTCTGACGTCATCTTATCCCGTTCTAGACGCTATTACAGAGAGACTGACAACACTGTGACATCATCCGACGCAAATCCCATGGCGCCATTTCAAATTTTCAATTTGACCTAAATTGATTAAAATATTCGGATAATTATTTTGCTGCGAAAATGTGCTAACAAAAACTGTCATTAAAATTAATAGATACAGTGCAAAAAAAAAATAATAAAAAAGAAACTGGCATTCCTCATTGTATTATAATTTATAACTTTTGACCTAAATAAAGGTTTTCGCATGTTCCAGCTTAATTTAAAATTTGTATCGAAAATTTGAAGGTGATATGAAAAGTGTCTTTGGGCATTTTTCGTGTCAAGGTCGGGAAATTATTACGGTTTTAGCTCAAATTTCTAGGTGACGGTTTCTTTTTGGGGTCGAAACGTCGATTAGATCAACATGCGTGTTATTATTTAATTGACATCCGTGAGACGTTATTATCATCTTTCCTAGGTTTTTCTTGTAAATATCATAGCCAACAAGTTATGACATTTGTGTAAAATTAATGACTCGTTTTCCATCTTCATTCATACAAATACCTACCTGATGTACCGTATATTTTTTTAAATATATTTATAAACATATTTAGAAAAATAAAAAAAAAAAAATATTTAAACATATTTACACACGGAGAAAACTTACTGATATAAAATATTGCATTATTATTCGTATTCTTGTTACAAACGGGACCTTTATTTAATGAATTGACAGGTTTCCTAACAAACTGTCGGTAAAACACGAAAATTTTATGGGATTTTCGGAACGCGTGTTCATAGAAATTCTGATATTTTCACAATTCGTCTTTATATTTATTCGGATAAGCGCAGCTGCGTGAACACGTGTTCAGATATATACTGACAATTTTTTATGAAATAGCGTGCCATCACGTTTTTAATCCTTTTACACCCCGCATTATTGTTTCCACATATTATATAAAATATGTAATGCTTGATAAAACCTCGGAAAATTATTGGTATTTAATTTTTTTTTTTTTTTAGAAATTATTTTATGTTAATTTGGATTAACATTGGGCGTCAGAGGGTATTTTTTAAATAGTAAGGTAAAATAAACAAGACAAAAAAGTAATACAAATAACTGTTTCATGTCAAAAAGAAACATTTACAATGTATTGATAATCTCTAAGGTACAAACAAATAACATTTTAACTAAAATTCATTCAGAAATAAAGAAATAATCTAGGATAATACATCTTTAAAAATTCGCCATACTAGTCATGTCCGTCACTACCAGTGTTAATTTGAATGAACATTGAAATTCATTTACAATATTCTGGCAAAAAAGTGTGAACAGTGAATTGAACTGATGTTATTATTATAGAACACATCTCGATGAGTTCAAATATTTATAATTCGAGTAGAAAATATTGATATCTCACCTTAAATTAAGTAATCAATGACGGCAGAAATTCGATGAAACTCATAATCAGCAGATGTCAAAATATTTATCGTTGTTGTGGCGGGAATAAGGATTTCAACAGAGCGGAAAAAATAGACGCCACAGAAAAGACATGGCTTTTCTAAATCGCTACCGTTACGGTAAAAACATTCACAAAGTTCATGTTAATTTGAATTAACACTGGGGATGAAAGGGTTAACAAGATTTTAATAAATCAGCCATACTCATTTTTCTCCTTCTACAATGTCTACAATAGAGTGCTGATACCAAACTGACAAGCAGGGCCGGGTTTCTGCAGACGCAATTGTAGCAGTCCGCTTCGGGTGCCGAATCGCCAAGGCGCCAAGGAGCCAAGGAGCCAAGACGCTGATAATACCTAATACAGCGCCCTTGAGGTTTTCACTAACGCCGAGCGTTTGTCTCATGTCGGACACTGCCCATAAGTAAGCAAGGAGTTGTCCATAAGCTCTGCAGCAGAGAAACGGCGTCATGGTTAGTTAGTTAGTTTATAGAAATCTACCAGGTTAGCATTTTTTTTTTTTTTTTTTTACAGTAATACCGCACAAGAGTCCCAACTGCTCCCGTCTGGAGCCAGTGAGACTATGGCATCCCCAATTGGGGTATGTTGTGAGGCTGAGGGTATATTGGGGAGGGGAGGGATATGGGGAAGAGGAAGGTGGGGAAGTACCTGGCTATTCAGATCTGGTCACCAAACACGGCTAAAGCCATTTCAAGCAACGTTTCAATTCTGAATGGTGGTCTTACACCAGGGCGATACTGAGAGTATCTTCCACTCTGGAACGTGCCGCAAATATACTATATATTATTTTAAATTAATTAATTGTGAAATAACACAAATTAATCAAATAAAATTTATTTGCGCACGCCGGGTTCGAACCCGCGACCTTCGGATCTGTAGTCAAAAGCGTATACCACTAGACCACGCCGGCCGTCAATATCTGCGAGTAGGCAAGAGCTCAACTCTCAGTGGACACTTAACAAATAAACATACTATTAACTCACATCACTCTTAAAAGAGTATTTTTTGATCCATTAACTTCGGGCTGCTGGAATTTATAAGTGAGAAAAAATACATGCAGCCTAAGCTTAGGAACTATAATAACTATATACTATAGGAATATATAAGAACTATATATAGATAGCGATAAAAAGAACTATATATATAGTTCTTTTTATCGCTATCTCGCGATAAAAAGAATTATATATATAGTTCTTTTTATCGCTATCTCAGAGAGAGTAAACATGTATGTATATATTATTTGTGCGTGTGGGTGCGGTAGGAGGGTGCTTAATGTGTGTTATTAGTAAGCTTTGGCTGCATGTATTTTTTCTCACTTATAAATTCCAGCAGCCCGAAGTTAATGGATCAAAAAATACTCTTTTAGGAGTGATGTGGGAGAGTAGAAACAGAAGCGGGAGATTAAGATTAAAAAGTTCCTGGCTATTCAGATATATATTATATTGACTATTGCAACGGCATTTATGCAAATCTTCCTAAATGCGAAACTGATAAACTACAATCAGTGTTCAACGCCGCAGCAAGGCTTATCACCGGGGTACCCAAGTTTTCGCACATTTCGGAGCACCTCCGAAATCTTCACTGGCTGAAGTGTCCTGAAAGGATCCAGTACAAGCTATGCTGGATGGTGTTTAAAGCTATCAACGAAATGGCGCCACCGTATATTACTGAGCTATGCATTCCGGAAAATACTGGTCTAAGGCAGTCAAGTCTTAGATCAGCGACATCATCTGCAATTGGAAGGTTGAAAGAGCCTAAGCGAAATCCGAACACTAAGTTTGGTGATCGTGCATTTGGAGTATCCGGCCCTAAGGCTTGGAATAAACTTCCTATGGAATTGAGATGTATAACCAGCCCAACAGAATTTAGATCCAAACTAAAAACTCACTTTTTCAGACACTCATTTCCATAAATCCGTCATTCTATCCAAATATTTCTTTTTTTTTATATTGTAATTGTTACATTATCTAGCGATTTCGTTCATTCAATTTTTCTATTGACTTGCCTACCAATGGACAATGGACAATATCAGCGGGAACATAACAAGTGAATCGGTTTAATTGTTGGCAGATGAATCATCTAAATGCGTTTAAGATTGACGATTGATTTTATTCATTAATTTCATTCACTTAACATATATATCCAGCTAACAATAAAAACACCCTAATATAATGGAACTTCCTTCTTCTTCTGGCGTTAGTAAGATTAGATTGTTAATATTAATTTCAGTTATAAGTTGCTAAATATGTAAATACTCGTATATATGTCATTAAGATAGTAGTTATAGGCCTTAGTCGTAAGTCACTAGATATAAGTCTTAGAGATAAGTCAGTAGTTCTAGTATTAACTATTTAAGAAATATATTTGTACAGCGCCCTTGAGGTGATTTCTCACGAAAACGGCGCTATATAAATTAGCCAAATATTATTATTATTATTATTTATATATGCGAATACCGCACAAGACTCACAACTGCTCCAAACCAACTGGAGCCCGTGAGACTATTGCATCCCCATTTGGTGTTTGTTTGCCAGGCTGAAGTGGCGAGGGTTAAGGAGATGGGGAAGTACTTGCCTATTCAGATCTGGTCTCCACACACGGCTAAAGCCATTTCAAGAAACGTTTTACACTTATAAGTTATAATTTTTTTTAAATAAAATACGTGCTTCTTATCTTGTTCAGTGATTAGTGATTAGCCACGATTGGGTTGGGTTAAAAAAGGTTGGTTTATAATTATGTTAAAAATAACAATAAAAACCACAGATAAACCAAACGATTAGTCACCTCCGAATTTTCAGGATTTTCCTTGAACCGGAAAACAAATTTTTCTGGTCACTGACTGATTGACTCAGGAGCGCCAGAATTTTGTAATACAATGGAATCAATCCATATCCACGGCATGATCACCTGTCCATCACGGTGCGAGTGTTGATATTAATAATATAATAATAATTGTCATTGTGGGGGCCAGTTCTCTTCACAATAGTAGGCAAATAAACCTCTCATTGACCTTGGCTACAAGCCAGTTTTCAGTTCTCTGAATGCCATCGATGGAGATGTTAAGAATTTTTTAAAAAAGGTACGTCATCTTGCATGGTTGCATATTTTATACTAGACGTACACAAGGTAGTCCAGTGGTTTGTTCAGTTTATTGTATTTTACAACTTAGTAAATTATTATATCGGTACTTAGATTGCTTTCCCGATGAATTTAATAGTACCATCCGGTTTCGCCCAGGATTTTTGTCATTCAGTAGATTTTATAACATTAAGAAAAACTTGTATTTAGTTACTGAAAAGTTAAAACCAAATTTGTAATAATGAGTACGTTTTATCGTTGACGGTTCGCCTGCTTTCACATATTTTAATATACATATAGTATTTCTCGGGCGTATCCAACTTCTTCCACCACATCAACTCGATATCTCATTCCGGAGCAGAGATATTGCGTTAAGTATTCCGTACGTCCCCGAATTTTTCTACCATTCAACCATTAATAACACTCCTGGCAATAATATGAACAAACGTTGAAATTACGTTCAGCTACTTTTAGAGTTTTGCGAGCGCAAACATACGCGGTCTGAATTTTTATATACTAAGATTTATTTAGGTACACAGGTGTTTATGTTATTAACTAGTAGATAATAAATGCATTTTGGACGGATGTTGGTACCTAGCATCTTTATGCCTTATACAGGGTTTTCCAATAAGAGGTGTTATTTTGAATAGCCCGCTATTTCGGTAGATGTTACTTTTGAAGCTGTCATTTTTGACATTTGGCAAGTAGAAACTACGCCATTAATAAAAATGGAACGATACACGCTTCAACAACGCATTGAAATGATTGAATCAAATGCAAATCATCTTGAGTGATGAGGCCCATTTCCACCTCGGTGGCTTCGTCAACAAGCAATATTCTCACATCTGGGGCTCGGAAAACTCAAGAGTTATTGTTGAAAAGCCTCTCTATCCTCAACGTGTGACTATTTGGTGCGGTTTATAGTCCGGCGGAGTCATTGGACCTTCCTTTTTTGAAAATGAGGCTGGAGCAACAGTTACGGTGAATGGATTGCGCTATTGAGAGATGATTAATGATTTTTTATGGCCGGAATTGGATGGTATTGATCTGGACAACGTTTACTTTTAACAAGACGGTGCTATGTGCCACACAAGCAATGAAACCATTGATCTTTTACGATTGAATATCAAAATAACACCTCTTATTGGGAAACCCTTTACCTTTCCTTTTGATTTCCTCGATGAATATTGTTGTCCACCTACCTAATTCCCACCTCCCTATGCCGACTACAAAGTGCGTGTAGTTCAGTTGAAAATCACAAGTCATCCTGTCAAAACCTAAACTGTGTCTGATTACGTAGCCCCCCTTGTTCGACCGTGTCGAAACTTTTAAAGTCATCGTGAGCTCGCGAGTTTGTGGTGTTAAAAAAAGTGCATTGTATTTGAACCAGCGCAATTGAGAAAAGCGGAAGAAGAACAGAAACGGTAAGTCAGCATCCCGGAATTTCAATGCCGCAAAATTCCACATATTTTGAACTATTTTTTTCACCTAAGACAACTCAAGTCTGTCCGAAGAAACCTTCCTTCAGAAGCAACAAAACTACTTATCAACTCTTACGTAGTTTCACGTCTCGATTACTGCAACGGCATTTATGCCAGCCTTCCAAAATATCAAATTGACAAACTTCAATCAGTGTTTAATGCAGCAGCACGGCTCATAACCGGGGTTTCAAAATATTCGCACATTTCAGAACACCTTCGTAACCTTCACTGGCTCAAGTGCCCTGAAAGAATCCAGTACAAACTGTGCTGGATGGTGTTTAAATCCATCAATGAAATGGCCCCACCCTACATCTCTGAACTATGCTTCCCGGAAAACACTGGTCTGAGGCAGTCAACGCTTAGATCAGCAACATCAGCAGCTGTAGGCAGACTGATAGAACCTATGCGCAAGCCAAATACTAAGTTTGGTGATCGCGCTTTCGGAGTATCTGGGCCGAAGGCTTGGAATAAACTCCCTCCGGAACTAAGATGCATAACAAGTCCAACAGAATTCAGGTCTAAACTAAAAACTTACCTTTTTAAGTTGTCGTATCCTTAAATTAAATATACCAATCCTAAGAGAAAGTCCAGTTATATTCAATTTTTCAATTAATTCCTAAACCCTGTATCTAAATTTCGCCAATAAACAATTAGATAATATTAATTAAGTGTTAATCTCAAGTGACCTACCTGGTAAGTATTGTACTGTATATTTTCTCCATAAATAGTTAAGTAATAACACTGTAGAAATGTATTATAAGTTTGTACAGCGCCCTTGAGGTGTTTTTGCACAAAAACGGCGCTATAAAAGTCATCCAGGTATTATTATTATTATTTATTATTCATCAAATTTCAAAGTTTAAACTCAAGTTCTGTTATTATTTCAGAGTGGGCCGGTTATTCTACAGTACTTGGATAATAACAGAACTTCAGTAGGACTTCCACAAAACTTGAATATTAACTTTGAAATTTGATGAATTGTTTAATTTCTGTGAAACAACCCGTCCTTAGACATCTGGGATCCAGGCAGTCAGCGAGTTGATCAAGAAAGTATTTAGATATTTGAAAAGGTTTGATCACATTACTCAGACACGCCCATACTTCACTTCTATCGGTTTATAATTTCTTCAATGTTGACAACAGTATATAATAGCTTGATGGGCATGATTTATTATAGGTAAATTCTTCGACAGTCAATTTACCGAAAACAATTTTTCGAATTCTCAATTCTTAGAATAGCAATTCTTCGAATTATTATCGAATTCCGCATCATGCAAAGGCTTTTTATAAAAACAACACTTGTTTTCAAATTAAATATTTAATGGACCCAACATAAGGGTGTACAGAGGCTTCACGTGGCAAGTCTCGGCATGTATTATTTTTATTAGTCTAATTATGTATATTATTTAATTATCTCATTATTTTTCTTAGTCTAATTATGTATATTATTTCGAATATGGAATGTATTGCATTGCACTACCCCTGCATACATTCTGGAATAAATTCTTCTTATTATTATTATTATATCATCGAAATTCGAAAATTTGAGATATTCGAAGAATTGCATGGTCTAAGAAACAATAGTTTCAAAGAATTTATTTTCAAAAAATCATTTCGAAGAAAATGTTAGATACCGTCGGGCATCGTGTGAAACCCAGTCGTGCACTTTTCAATTTGTCATGATGTCATTGTCTGATCCCTTTTTACCATTAGAGAACCATCGACAACACGCAAATAGATTGTTCAGCCAATAACCCCACATGCAATCAATCATTCTCTAACGGGAAATGACATGCTACGAATAAGACTAAATTTTGTGTAAACAGCATCTACTAATTGCACTTTGAATAATTTACCCAGAGGAATAACGAGTAAAGTAGGATTAGAGGAACGGTTTAACGCGAGAGGAAAGGAAGATTTGACATCAGCCGATGAGTTCTAGATAAACTTTTGTCGCATAAAACAAGAAGTATTTAATCTTCTGAATGAAATGAAACCTCCTACTAAGCTTTTAATTTTATTTTATCCTTTATTTGGTTTTGGTTACATACCTGCGTACATTACCTGCCTATACTAATTTGCTCTACCCATAAATAATGATACCCAATAGTTTTGATAAGAAAGAATCGGCAGACGTTTGTCTGAACTATAGCCAAACCGGGTTGTAAATTAAAGTACTTTTGAGTTGGGCTACTTGTGTTTGTTATCAACAAAACAGTGGCGGCTTGTGACTTGTAATTGAACTAAGATTGAAATATACTTCTTAATATTGTTGTAGCCGAAAGATTTTTTTTTCAAAAGTTCAAATTTATTTGTGAAAGAATTCTTTCAGAAACTCACAAGTCACGAGCTGCCACTGCAACTATCTTTCGTGATTCGTGATCTACTACACTCTACATAGGCTTCAACCATAGATAATATAAACAATGGAGAATGGTCGTGAACCATTGTTAGTCTGAAATCACAAAAGCGTCGATAACATCGTTCACCTATATAACTGCAAATCGCATCTACGCACTGCGGCTCCCGCCTTTGTTTCTACCTACATACCAAATGCATAAATTTCAGCTCTAGTAGTGTAGTGTAGTGCAGTTCGTGCAGATAGTCTGCATGCTTCTATGGCTAGTAAGAAAGCAAAGAATTTATATTCATATTTATCACCTACCTAGGCCTCTACATTTGTACAAAAACAAAATTAAAATGACGATCTAGTAACAAATAAGCCATGTATGTATTACGTATGAATTAAGTATTGACAATTGACACTAACTTGCCGAAATTGAATACGTCGTATTCTGCCTTATTTTACATGCGTGGTGTGAAGTTACATCAGCAATGTTTATTTACCGATGTGAAGTGAAAACATCGAACATTATATCAATATATTAGTTATAACAACTAACTAACCAATATGATGTCCCTGTAGGCAGAAATGATAAACCGCATTCATACATTGTCTCAAACATACTCTTGACATGTTCCGACTGTCATCCGAGTGGATTTCGCGTGCGTTTTTGCAGTTCCCATAAAAAAGATAATAAAATAATGCAAACTTGTAATATTGTTTCTTTATATTGTATCTTTTCTACGGTAGAATTTTTAGTCTCACTTGTGTTGAGGTTAATAATTTTACAAAATAATAAAAATAACACAAAGATTATATTTTGAATAATATTGTTACATTAATGTTTCTACAAATTGTGTACCTACATATTACCTATCAAGCTAATCCCAGCCAATTCATTACAGTATAATTTAGTAAACATGTAGGGTGACCATCATATACATTGATAGTCGAATGTAAATAAACACAATAAATTATTATTTTAAAAAGTAACAGAGATAAGAATAAAAAATAATTACATTATTAAAGACAAAGATGAAAAAAAAATGTTGGCAATCCTCGGCTAGCATAAATAATTTAACATTATTTTTAAAAGTACACAAGGAATTTGACGACTTAACGTGTTCTGGAAGGCTATTAAACAGAAGTGGAGCCTGATACAAATAATTTCTTTGACCAAATGAAGATTTAGTGTGAATTGCCATAAAGTTCAGACCAGAGCCAATTCTTGTAGTACGAATTTGCTGCGTTCTTTTCGCAATACTAATCTTGCTAAAAAATGTGCAAAACATTTGTGTGATAAATAGTTGTTTTAAATTCATGACATTACACTCCTTACAAAGTAACTGTAGTACAAACTATCATCAATAGACCAGTTAGACAAGCGTACAAAAATCGTAAAAACTACGACATAAAAAAATGCTTTGAACAAAGACACAACAAATACCAGGTAATAAAAGCAATCAACAATCGTTCACTCGATACAAAAAACGAGGAAAATAAAATACATTTTTAGATACAAAATTATAAGATGGATTATCTAACTAACTAATCATCACGCCGTTTCTCCGCAGGGGTAGGCAGAGAGGACGGACCGCCAAACAACTCGGTATTGGCACACTCCTTGCAAGAACAAAAAAGACAATATTACCAAAATTTTATAAGCCAAAATAATGAAACATATACGTAATACACAATACACTCTTCATTATACAGGGTGTATCGGCACGTACCCGACAAACTTTAACCAGCTATTCCTTAGCACATTTGGAGTAAAAAATGTTATGGGCACTTCGCTGTCCGGTAACATTTTTTTTAATAAAAAATTTACCATTCATATTTTCACCACATGTCACCACTGTTTTATCCTTTGTCACAGTTTGAAAACCCATCTGGCAATATTTTATTCGAGTTTCGTTGAATAACATACGTACGTACCTACATTGGCGCGCTTTTACAATCACAACGAAATGGCACGGCACCATTCGTCTCATTTTTAACTATTATTATTTAGTGTGTATGAAAGAACGAAGACGCTTTTTGACACACTTGCTAATAACAGCTGCTGAACACGAGATACAATGCAAATGACAGTGACGGAGTGTGGATTTTTTAATTTATTTTTTGTTTTTAATGAAAAAAAAATGTTACCGGACAGCAAAGCGCCCATAACATTTTTTACTCCAAATGTGCTGAGGAATAGCTGGTTAATGTTTGTCGGGTACTTGCCGATACACCCTGTATATCATTTCATATTATATTTTACTGAATTTTATTAAATTGTAATCTGGGGGCATGAGCACGGGTAAAGCACCCAGTGATACCCACTCTATAAAGTAATGTTTTAAACTATGAAAGTTATTATATCAAATAAAAAAAATTAATAAGTTAATTTTTTTCTCCCTTTTTTAATATCTGGTTGAACCCTCAATAAGATACACCACGCACCGCCACTGTGTCTGATCGTACCATGTCTCGGGTGTCCCCAACTTCTTCCATTCTGAGAATTTAGATTTTGAGTTGATGAGTATTAATGGTAGAGTATGGGTTGCAACCATATAAAATAATATTTACAGTATACATACTTGCCGGACATAGATTTTTTAGGTACTCCCAGTATCGCCTTGGTGATAGACCACCATTCGGAAAGGAAAAGTTGTTTGAAATGACTTCAGCCGTATTTGGTGACCATATCTGAATATCCTGGTATCTCCCTACCTTCTTCTTACCCTTTCCTTCCCTTCCCCATTCTTTTCAGCCTCACAACATGCCCCAATGGAGGATGCCATAAACCTACTAGCTACAGACTATTGGGAGCAAGTTTAGTTAGTAACTGTGCACACGAAGAAAACTTGCCGATATAAAATATTGCTTTATTAAGAATCTTCTCAAATTATTCGTAATCCGGTTAAAAACTGGATTTCAGGTCTGTAACGAATGAATCGATAGGTTTCCTCTTAAACTTTCAGTAAAACACGAATGTGTTATCGCGATGTCGGGACACTTGTTCATAAAAATTGTAATATTTATCAGGATACATGTTGGTGTGTTCCGATATATTAGGAATGTACTATAAGTTTAATATGAAACGGCCTGCAATCCCGTTTTCAACCGGATTTTAATAAATCAGCGATGTTCGTGTTTCTCCGTGCACTCTACAATATATTATGTTATTATGCCAAAGAGCAGGTAACCAGAAAAAGTAATAGGTTTAATGTTCTACTTTCAGTAACTTTGTATTTACATAGTTTTAAAACCTTTGAACAATTGCTTTAAGAGGTGCATTATCCGGGGTTCGAAGTGGTCCACGGGTCGACTTTTTGTTCTCAACTTCGTTGTAAATATTCAGGTATGCGCGTCCACCCGCCCAAGGAAACCATTCTCGAGTATACTCAAAATATTCGTTATTATCTATTGTAATTCATTTTTAGTAGATACTTGATGTTTTTGCGGTACTTGTTGATCTATGCGCGGAAGATTCAGAAGACATCCATGCGAAGGTTGAAAATTTTGTGCGCCAGGCATTGATGTAAGTCTATAGCGCCAGGCAAATCAAGTACAGGGTAACAGCACGAATCCGAAGGATTTTAACCAGCGATTCCTGAGCACATTATGAGTACAAAATGTGGATATCGTTCTGATGTCCGATGATTTTTCAATTATAAACCACGCCATGTTAACCCACGCTTTTAGCTGTTTTTTCATCGACTTCTCGTGCTCTTCTTGTCTGCATTCTTGCACTCTTCATTCGAACATTCAGCCACCCAATTTTCTGTGGCGAGGAGCTTGAGTGCTTCCTCTGAGTCCTGATCATTTTGACCCGATAACGAACCACCAATGACCTATCGGGTCACTTGTTTACAAAAGATTCGATCATTTGATCGATAAGCTGTCAGCTCAGTCAGTAACCGTGATGTATTCATTTTTTGTGTTTCTGTGTCGCGAGAACGAGGTCCAAGACGCCCGCCCGGTGTACACAAATTATCTACATTAATTATCTATGATCTATCGATGGAGTTTTTTTTCTATGTTTAAAAGTACCCGATCACTTCGCCGTTGGTGATCGATCGACCCAGGAGAATTACCTGTTCACTCTCATATAGCGCAGTTGTTTTAAAGCTTTCCCGATTACCAGTACTCTCTACATATCTCTCTCTTTATCATTATAAACGAACATAACAGAAAAATAGATTAGATTGGATCTCTCAGCGACAGCACCATGTACCCTCAAGTTTTCAACCCCTAATTAAAATATTAATCAAATATGAATAGCTTGGAAGCGTGTCGATCTACGATCAAACTGCAGCTGATCCAATGAAAGTTATGGGTTTGGTCTTTAAGTACCTACCTAAACAAAGTAGAATTGTTGGCGACAGGCGTTGCGCGCTCCGTTTCATACTAATAAACAATGGTTCATGGTCACGGCCCATCTCAGCGCCATGTACTTACTCTCTGTTAGTCTCGCCGTAAGTCTAAACCTAGACTGTTGAGGGCAAGCTGCTTAGGCAACCGATTACAAATTAATTTACACGTGGCTCTTTTCCTCGATGTCTCAAACTCTTTAGAAGAGGTTTTGTAAGTGTAGCAGCTATGCAAGTACAGTACAATGTTTTACAACAGGTTATTATCGTTTTAATGTATTGCAGTCGTTTTTCTTGAGCAATACCTACCGATATCGAGTTAAAAGCAAGCAGCCTTTGCACCTCTACCGGACTCTACCGGAGTATTTACTTGCTCCAGGTCGTATCAATGGCATCACTCTGGTAATCGCAGCTAATGTCTCTTATACCTGCAATCATAATTACACGAGTAATTAGTTCGAGATTTACTGCCCGGTTTCGCACGGGACATCGATTCGTCGCCATCGTTATTGCTGCACGGAGAAAACTTAATGATAAAAAATATTGCTAATTTATTCAGAATCTCTTCAATCATTCGAAATATGGTTAGAAACGGGATTGCAGGCCATTAACTAATACATTTTTAGGTAATTTTTAGTAAAATACCAATGTTTTGCCACGATTTCGGTTCATAAAAATCCGCACATTTTCGCAGGTTCATGAACAAGGTGATTACCAATAATTTGAAGAGATTTTTGATACTTTGAAAATGAAATACTTTTTTCACCACTTTTAAACAATAATAATCAATATTTTTAATAAATCAGCAACTCTTATTTTTCTCCGTGTGCACGGAGATTTTGCTCACGCAATAAATTAACAGGAACATCGAAATTCGAAACATCAATTTATTATAGATTTACCTTGATAATACAAGTAATTTTCGCTGTAATGCAAAAATGTTCGGATTTTCTAAAAGTTTATCAAGAAATTTTTATTTCGTTAGTAAGGCCCACAATCCCGTTTTTAACCGGAATCACCAATAATTTGGAGATATTCTTCATATATTAGCAATAGTCGTCTTTCACTGTAATCACGTCTTTCAAATAGTCAATACGGTTGTCAACACGATTGTCAACACGATAGTCAATTCACGATAGATTGAATAAAAATGATCTATTTTAACTCTCATTGACTTCATCACTCCTTTTTATGATTGAATAATTCAAAAAAATATATATGGAACAAACAATAATTTTTCTTGAGAGCTGAAAGAATATTTCAAAACTACATTGCTAGCGATTGAAATATCGTTTCGAATAAAAAATGTTTACTTTAACATATATTTGGTTGGCAAAGGCAGTGCATCTTTTCACTCCTCCAGAACTCGCCCTTCAAGAGGTTTTGTTGCGTCAGACAAACGAACGGATTTCTGTTACATACAGGTATATAATTTATTTATTTATTGATTTTATTTTAGTAATTTGTACATTTAAGATTACAAATGACTAATTAATTATTACATTTAAATATACTATGTTTTTTTTTTTTTTCTTTCTTGATATGGCTCTTACACAACATCTTAAACTTTTCAATTGGGGCAGACTTAAGGTTTTCCGGCAGCGCGTTATAGTATTTCATCCCTTTATAAAATATACTATTCTGGGTATTCGCTTTGTCCTTCTTTGGTAGCCTGATATCATTGCACTTAATAACTTAATTGCATTTAATATATCATGCAGTATTATGAACTCGTTTGTCTATTATTAATACATAAATTACACGTCTCATTACCTCTTAGTTAAAACCGATTATTCAGGCTAGATGATCTTTCTTTGATCCTCTATTTGTTCAACGTTCAAACAGTGTGTATTTTATTTTTATTAAAAGCGGAGACGTTTTAAACGTAGTTCCCGTGAGCACTTAGGCCATAGGCCCATTGCGCTATCCCCCATTTTACCTCAATCCTTTAACAACAACCCAGTCCCTTTAATAAAGTTCACCAGGGTTGTCTTTGGGTATGTGGCTATGTCTTCTGGTTCTACTGTATGTCTCCCCAGGTATCTGAGCCTAGTTCCCACCAGGTCAGGACATTGGCATTGGAGTCTCTTCATCCTCTTCACATTCAGTGTCTAAATATCATTTTAACCCCTAAAACCTCTGACATAATATGTGAACTGTCGGAATGTATATTGCGCAGAAGATATTTTTAATTCTATTCTAGATAAATTCGCTGATTTTAAACATATTTAAAAAATATATAAAATTTTTGAAAACAGACGAATGACTTTTTCATATTTTAGTATTACGAATTGACCTGTGAAATTTAAAATTATAAACTCAAACGTAGATAAAGTTTTACAGTCACTTACCAATGATTTGTAAACCGTAATTACCGCTTTACAATATATTAAAAACAAAGGCATTATAAAATTATTGTCACTTCACTTTTTGCGTTTAATATAAAAAAAATTATTAAAAATTTTTCAAACATTGATAGATATTTTTCAAATGCCATCTGGTGATTCATATAATGATTTAATTTTTTCGGGAACGTCTATGGTAATTTTTAGTATACAAATGAAAGTGTGGTATTCTATTTTTCTAACATGGTTTGAATCATAGAATCCGTAATACAGCATGATTTGTACGAGAACGGCTGGGAGATATATCTCCCGAAAGGACTACGGGTGTTTGTTGTCTGTGAAGAACTAACTAACTAACCATCAGGCCGTTTCCCCGTAGGGGTAGGCAGAGAGGACGGACCGCCAAACAACTCGGTTTTGGCACACACTCCTTGCCTCATTCATCGTCTCATACATACTCTTCTATTATTTTGACTCTTGACATGGCCCGACTTGAGTATCTGATTCACTTGATCGAGCCATGTCTTCCTCGGGCGTCCCCGACTTCTGCTACCATTTACATTTGCATCATGAAAATATCTGTGAAGAATATCTTCAAAAATCGCCCTAGGGGTTGAAAAACGATTAATCACATAGTGTTATGCTGCGTATACATTTGCGAACCAAAACGCGAGCTGAGCCTCGCATTATGGGAAAGGAACGAAGCAACAGCAAAACGCGCGAAACGTTGCTTGCGGTTGCTTCGTTCCTTTCCACATAATTCGAGGCTCGGCTCGCATTTCGGTTTGCAAATGTATACGCAGCATAATAAGTGCTGCAATGTACGCTCACGACATAAACATAATATGAACTAACTCCCCACGGTTTTTTCTATGCAAATAGCTGATTTGCGTAGACTTGTTTGATCTAGTAAACGATCTAGAATTTTATTGGTGGTATGTTTATAAATAATATATGTCATAAATATAATGCATGGTAGACATGGATTTACAAAATGTGATAAATCCCATCCGACAGATAAAATCCGTGAAAAGAAGAACCGCAGCCCGCGCTATGCCGATGCCTAATTAAGGCGAAGCATAATGCTAAATCACTATTTTGAGTAATCTTCATAACGAATTAGTGTACAATATGAATACCAAAAAATATGCTTTAGATAAATTGAAGGTTTTCCTATCGTTTCGCTTGAGTAGAATACAAATAAAATTATAAATTACTCAATAAAAAATATAAATGCAAACTACTAAAAAAAAATTTTTTTCAATTGAAATGTAAAGGATTTAAAAAAATACAGTATAATAGCTAAGATTATCTGTGACAGTTTCACTTGATAAAATTTTTGCTTTCTTACAACATTATTTACAACATAAATAAATAAATAGTTTTGAGCTTGAAATCGAACGTTTTTTAGACTCCGTTTTTCAAGCCACTTTAATGCCTATTACATTTTTATTTTTATTTTTATTTATTTATTTATTTATTTATTGGCTCGCCAACAGAATACATCACATAATTTTAACAGTAATTTACATTTATACATGGTTATAATGATGTTTCTAATTATAGGTGAGCACAACATTCATCTCAATATTATTTGTGTAATAGTAATTGGTTAGTTACAGTAATAATAAATTTAATTACAAGAGTGTATATAAAAACAAGGAGGATCGAAATCAATTATTAGGAAGAAACTTACATACTTATTAATATATTATACATATATATGTATACGCATACATGCATATATACACACATACATAGATGCGTACATACACATTTAAATACAAACACACTCATAAGTGTGTACACTGTACGCATATTGTATGCAAACATATATACACATATGCACGCACAAATCATATATAGTGGATCTAATGCATAAGTAGGTGATTGGTAAAGAAAATGAAATAATAATATGGCTCTAAGTGAGGAGATCATCAGATATAAGTGTGTGTAAGTTCTTTCTGAAAGTATTAATTGAGTTTGAAAATATATCTAAATCTAGAAGATTGCAGTATCTATTATACAATCGAGTCATTCTCGATGTTGGTTTGAAAAAACTTGTATTACTACGATATAAGGTAGGTGTATACCAAGAATAGCCACATTTTTGTCTTGTAGCTTCCTCTTAAGAAGAACGGCTGCGCGGCTGGCGGTTTCATACAAAAGATTTTCATACAGATAGATTTGGATTTACGGCTAAAATACCAAATTAAACTGATTTATCTTTTTTTTTAATCAAAAGATATGCCAGTATCCTAATCTTGGTGAATAACGATGAATTTTTGTCGTGATTTTCTTATTCTGAAGTGACATTTCCTAAAAATGATGGGTACCATAATATTACATGATTATATAGCTAGGAATAATATTTTTTCGTCATAATTTTTGTTCTAAACTCCCATATTTTGTCATTTTTATGTCACCCATAACACGTAATAGGTTATCCATAAATTATCAGGAAAATTGTAAAATAAAATGAACTAAAAGAGCTGGAATTGCCTTGGGTTTTTGTTGTCGGTTTCAAGGGGCACCCGTAACACGGCAGGTAGACGTAGACAAGACATGAGATTCTCTGATGACTCTGAAAATGATCGACAAAAAACATCATCTTCAAAAACACAGTGAACATCTCGAATAAGTAATGAGTTAAGTACACAATAAGCTCATCTAAATACGTCATCTGATGGCCGCTGTCAATAGGCTGTATTTACTTTGCACACAATCACGTCACCCAAATGTCAATAACTATCCCCAGAAAAGCCAACTCAAATGCGAAGTAATAGATTCTTGGACTTTGTCTAGCAGTAATCATAGACGTATAAACCAATTGAACGTCTGTGTACTTACATCCTTTGCAGTTCAAACATTTTGTTCACGAAAATCTTGGGAAAAAACCTCCACTGAGCTGTATTTATTTTCCTTGTGCTCAAAGGCTAATTTTTTCGCTATTGGGAACAGCTCATACGGTCTCATGGAAATCGTTGTGTCTCCCTTAATATCATGTTGAGAAACACGATCTATACCGTGTTAGAGAGAAAACACCACGCTTTAAATTCACATCTAGAAGTTTACCACAGAAGAATCGTGAATTGTTTAAAATATATTTTTTAAATGAAATCATATAAAAGTGAGGTTTGTTATACATATCTAATACATATAATATTTGTGTTTTTATTTTTTGTTGTTGTCGGTAATTTTAGTTACAAGTGAGCCATATTTAAAACTGTTTTATGTTTGCATTTAAAGAAGACGTATTTCATCACCTTTCAAAAACAGTTTTAAGTTTTCGATTAAATTCAGAAATATTTTATTTATTTGGATTTTATTGCGAAGCGGAACTACTCTAACCTTCTGACAGAATAGAGATAGGGTTAAGTAACGTACATATTTTCAAAATCGCACACGTAATGGGAATCATTGATACAAAGTTAATTTATACCGTTTATACACTATTGCAAGTCACCATGGGACCAGATACTCGTCTATTGCATAGACATTTACAGGCTATTTGTGATGCTACCGAAAACTAACGGATGATATGATCATTATCGCATTTTACTGACATTGAAATAATACAGTGATATGTAATTATTATCGTTCTCGCCATGTGCCGAAACTCATAAAATGTCGAAACAGCGTGAAATGGCGTGTGATTGGCCAGGATCGAGGTTTGCCTCATCTCTCGTCTTGTTAATATGTTAGTTCCGATTGGCCTTCCTCCTCGTGGTCCATTGGGAAATGAGACATTCAACCGTTTGACCATTAAGTACATCTCTTAATCGCCAAGTCCAATGCCGCCTTTGTCATTTTACTTAGAATTTCGACATTAGATGCTATTTAAATAATTCTATAATATATTCATTTTTCTTTAATGAGGAAAATTTGGTATAAAAGGAAGGTTTGTCATTGTTTAACAAATACACTCACTATTCATTTTTCTTCAGTGCTAAAGAACTTCTCGAAGTATAGCAATTTAGAAACTCAATATTTTTTCCGCAATGCTACAATATTTTTTACCGTAGGTAATGCTACAATATTTTTTTCCGTAATGCTACAATATTTTTACCGTAATGTTACAATATTTTTTCCGTAATGCTACACTATTTTTACCGTAATGCTACAATATTTTTGCCATAATGCTACACTACTTTACCGTAATGCAACAATATTTTTTTCCGTAATGCTATACTATTTTTACCGTAATGCTACAATGTTTAATATGGTTATATTTGTCAGAATTATTAATATCACTTCTTTTGAAGCTCATTTTTCTCGCACTGTAGATTATGTTGTCCTTTTTATATTTCCATTCACGATCACCATTAATATAAATTTATGTCCAATTGTGTATGTATAAAAATACATATTTTACGCCGATGTTGACAGCTCGACGAATCTGTGAAAAACAAAAAAAAAATTTATATTAATTACGTTCATCTGATTTTTTTGTTGTTTTAAACCAAGGCTGCCCAACCCCAGGCCCGCGGGCCACAATGTGGCCCGCGAACGAATTATAAGTGGCCCGCGTGAAACATTTTCAAAAAATCCGCCAATTTGAAAAAGTGTCGCGGGTCCGCGGTAAAACAAACAATTCAGCTTGCGCGCGGTCACCAGTGTTGCCAACGACGGCGATTTATCGCTATTTAGGCTACTCAGAACGAGAATCAGCGACGAAAAAATCTAACCTGTTGAACTTACTTTTGAAACAAAAATACACCGGTTTTCGACATAATATTTT
This sequence comes from Hesperophylax magnus, assembly GCA_026573805.1. Classification (NCBI taxonomy): domain Eukaryota; kingdom Metazoa; phylum Arthropoda; class Insecta; order Trichoptera; family Limnephilidae; genus Hesperophylax; species Hesperophylax magnus. The sequence continues at coordinate 3,851,097 of JAIUSX010000002.1, forward strand.
TTGCGTCGAAATGGAATCTTGTAGCCACCCCCCCCCATGGAATTCTAAAAATTGCTGTGGGGAACCACATATGATGTTCGGGTGTGCGTAATTTTTTCTCAGCGAAGTTCCGTAACAACCCCCCCCCCCCATGGAAATAGGAACCGTCAGGTATTCAGTGGCCCGCCAGTGATTCAAAATCGTCAATTTCGCCCAACTGCTAAAAAGGTTGGGCAGCCTTGTTTTAAACAAACAATATTTAAAACCTGTCATTTGAACGATCCGCATAATGTGATGGTTTTCTGGCGGCAAATATAGTCAGTTGAGCTAGCAGCCACTTGTGGTTAGCAAGAAGAATAAGATTGTTCAGCGCATGATCAACCTAACCATTTACTGAGCTTGATATTTTTTCACTGCCGACAAAAACATAGTATGATGTTCAATTGATTTAATAGATGTTTTGTTCTGGCTAATCCAATATTTAAATGATGAACTACTTCTCATAAATATATAATATTTATTTGCATTTTTTATTTTATTTTTTTTTTTTTTAATTTTTTTTTTTTATTAACAAAATTTTTGATACATATACAATTTAGGTACATACATAGTAATATAGAAAAAGAGTAACAAAAAAATCCCACAAAGGCGAAGCCTGAGCGTGGGTATTATAGTGTAAGGATAAAACAGTGGTGTTTAAATTTTTTTTTTTTTTTTAAACTTATAAAAAGTATCTATAGAGATCAATGTGATTGGTTTTTTTTACAGAAAAACACACACACACATCCTCACACAAAAACATAGACACACAGACACACACACACACACACACACACATAAAATATAGATGCATGTATATTTCTTTGATTTACAGAAATTAATCTTTAATTTACAGAAAGACATGTGGTATTTTAGTTATTTAGAAACAGATAGCTTAAATTATAGAAAAAAGTTACTCGCTTCGAAATTATTATTATTTCGTTCTAGAGTTTGTATCTCTCTTAGAATGGGTTGTTTCAAAGCATTTTAACAATTCAATCAATTTCAAAGTTAATTTTCAAGTTCTGTTATTATATCAGTATTGGCCAGTTGCTTCTCAGAAGTGAAATAATAACAGAACTCGAAAATTAACTTTGAAATTTGATGAATTTTGTGAAACAACCCATCCTTAGTATCGCCCTGTTAAGAAACCACTACTAATCTAAACGTTTATTAATAATAACTTTTTTTAAACTATTATATTTTTATTTTTATATTAACGCCGACCGGTTTCAGAACAACCGTTCCTTCTTCGGGCCAAAATAAATACTAACTTTATAATAAAATTATGTGTGAACTTATAAGAAATAATATATATAATTTTTAAATTTTAAAAACATAAATAAATAATAAAAGTTTATGTTGATTACTTACCGACCCGTCGGACAACGGGCTACGTTTTTTTTACTTGATGTTTGCTGGGTGCGATTTCCCGTAAAATACCCAGACATTTTTCCTCATTGTTCTTCATTCGTTTTTAGGAAGTCAGTTACCGAAGCTAAGGCATGTCAGGTGACCATATATTCTCTGGAACCAAATTTTAACCAAACCCCATCTGTATGACTACAAAAGTTGCCATTTTCTTAGCATCTGAACAGCAAGTAGCTTTCACCCAAATGTGAATAAGGCAAAAACCTGTCTTAATAGTAGGGTACTCTGTTGCTGATCTTATTCTGTACACGAAGTAGATACCCGATTTTTAACAAATAAAGTTGGTCGCGTTTTAACTATACCGCAGCCAAGTGGGGGAGTAGGTAGTACCCAAAATTACTATCATCCTTATATTAGCTTACATACTTGACATATAATTTTAGGATTTTACGTATTTCAGCGCAAATACATAAGTTACCATTAATAATTGGGATTTCTATAGTTTAAAAGCCCATAAGACAGAAAAATCATGGGGTCGTCGGAATACACACTTGGTTACATACGTTTTGTTTGGCATCTTGGCCTGTGAAGAGTTAATAAAATATATAATTATAAATGTTTCTCATCCCCATGCAGCGATGATTAAAGGGTATGTAGGTATTTTGTAATTCATTAATCTTTGCTATTGTAGAAGTTTATTATTAAGTTAAGTAAATATAATACCTACATTAAATGCATTTTTCGTTAGCATTTCGGTAAGATACCTTTTGTTTTTTAAAATAACTTATTACTGGTTTTCAATATAAAACCTTTCGTTAGCATGTCGGTAAGAAATTTTTTGTTTTTTATATTAACTTTCAAACATTTCATTAGCATGTCGGTAAGAAACCTTTTGTTCTATATATCAACTTATTGCTGGTTTTAAATATTTCATTAGCACGTCGGTAAGAAACCTTTTGTTCTTCATATGAACTTATTGCTGGTTTTAGATATAAAACCTTTCATTAGCATGTCGGTAAGAAACCCTTTGTTCTTTATATTAACTTATTACTGGATAGAAGCGAAGTTAGCAGTCCACAATGGAGTGCTGGTACCTACCCTGATGTATGGAAGTGAGGCATGGAACTGGCAAAGAAAGGATGAAAGTAGATTGAATGCTGTTGAAATGAGATCCCTGAGGCGTATGTGTGGTAAAACCATGTATGATCGTGTGAGGAATGTGGATATCCGCAAAGAGTGCAAGGCTGATGTAAGCGTAATGAGTAAGATCAAGAAAGGGACGCTTAGATGGTTTGGGCATGTAGAGCGAATGAGCGAAGAAAGGAGTGTAAGGAGAATATACGATGCAAATGTGAATGGTAGTAGAAGTCGGGGACGCCCGAGGAAGACATGGCACGACCAAGTGAATCAGATACTTGAGTCGGGCCATGTCAAGAGTCAGAATAATAGAAGAGTATGTATGAGACGATGTATGAATGTGAATGAGGCAAGGAGTGTGTGCCAAGACCGAGTTGTTTGGCGGTCCGTCCTCTCTGCCTACCCCTGCGGGGAAACGGCGTGATGGTTAGTTAGTTAGTTAGTTAGTTATTACTGGTTTTAAATACAAAACCTTTCATTAGCATGTCGGTAAGAAACCTTTTGTTTTTTATGATAACTTATTACTGGTTTTCCATATAAAACTTTTCATAAATTTAAATATTATTATTATGTGCCTTGACTCGCGTTGTATTTATTTATCCTTCATTATGAAAAAAATAGTTTTCATCAGAAAATCGCCAAAACAACCAATTAGTATTTTCATTTAATTTATTTAAAATGTCAAGTCACAATGTGTTTGCTTCTTTTGAAAAATGAATTAGTATTTTTGAAGGCGTCTTATATTATAGTATAACTCCAAAGGAAAACTCGGAGTATATTACTTACTCCAAGGTTACACAAGATAACGGTTCTCTATATGACGATATAAGCATCGGGGAAGGGTGAAAGTCTATGGAGCGCCCTCCCGTTGAATTTAAACTCTGAAAGTTGAGAAAGATGTGAGAAGTGCGCGTCACTCGTCACCAGCTGACAAGGAGAGCGATGCAGGTACTCCAGGAATGCGGTCAGCAGGTCGCCGGACCGTGCATCGCCACGCCGAAAGGGCCGCAACCACCGTATCACACCGGCGGTGGCTACCTGCAATCAGTATTGTTCTTTCCGCTCGCTGGCGCCATTTGGCAGCCCCCCTCGCCGTACCGGTAGAGGCCTCACCAACCAACGCAACCAACTCTGTCTGCGACCGTCTCTTGGTGCGCGCGTCGACCGTCTACTGCGCTCCAACGAATCGACATATTTCAAATATAGAACACGCGAAAATTAAAATTCAGTTTTTAACCCATATTTTTCGTTTTCCGGATATCCGCACTGTGCGGGACGCGCGGCGGCCGATCAACGCGAACACAATACGCGAGGGTCTGTGGTCTGCGGCGAGAGTCAAAGTTCAGTTGCCCCTGGCCGATTCTTGTTTTGAATGAACAGGTGGTTTTATAAAGCATTTCGAGCCGCGAGCTTGTCAGTATACCGGGTGACTCGCCTAGAACGCCCGCGTTCTGAGTCACACTAAGCTTTACATTTCCCCATATATATCTTTCCATTTGTATCCTGATTATTTACGAGCGCGACGATTTCATTTAAATAAATAAACGACACTTCTTTTTTTAAACGTGAAAGTTTTGTGAAATATTTTACTTACACTCGGTGAGTTTTGGCGCCTCTTTTTTACCTGTGTTTGATTTTCACGTGCTTTTCGAATTTAGGTGAGTTTAATTATTTATGTTTAACACATTCAATGCCTTAGCACGGGTAAAGTACCCAGTGAACCTCACAGTACCCAGTAATATTTTATAAATAAAATCTAATGTATAAATAAAATAAAAATAAAAAAGACATACCAATATAATCTTTATTTATTTAAAAACATTTTCAAATTATTAAACTGCATTTAAAAAATGTAAATACACAATATACGTAGGTATCTTAATATTTATTTTTCACATAAAATTGTTTTAAATTTTTTAATCAACTCTCAATTCGCCATATTTGCGATGGCTAAACCAATATATTCTGTTCAAATTATCACTCGTTTTTTCATAACCAATAAAATATTATTTACACATATGAATGTCATTGCGTTAATCCGTTGTTAAATTGATATTTACATAACAATTTTCAATCGATACCGATAAAAGTTTATTTTTAATGCATTTAAAAAGCAACAGCAATTTTGTATTGTTATCTTCGGATATCTAATTTGATTAGTATTTAAAAAAACAACACCAATTTTGTATCATTATCTTGACAATTTATGTGATTAGTATTTAAAAAACAAAAATAATTTTGTATCGTTAACTTAAATAATTTATTTGATTAGTATTTTAAAAAACAACAAAAAATTTGTATCGTTATCTTGAACAACTTATTTAATTAGTATTTTAAAAAATAACAATATATTTGTATCGTTAACTTGGATAATTTATTTGATTAGTATTTTAAAAAACCAAAAACAATTTTGTATTGTTATCGTTGACAACTTTTTACATTGGTATTTAAAAAAAAACAACAACAATTTATATCGTTGTCTCGGATTATTTATTTTATAATTTTCAAGAACACGATAGATCGTTATATTTTCACCAAACCCGTTAAAAAATTAAGTGGGCAGTTAAGGTTTTATTAAAGTTTTATTTATTGATGATGCTGTTTCTTTGGCTTTAACAATCCAAAATCCATCGCTTATTAGCGTAAATTCAAATTTATGGCTTTATACGCTTTTTGCGATAATCTTTTGGACACGCCGGTTTTTCTAGAATTTTCCGCTTCGATACTAATCAAATTTAACAACCATATTGTTAATAAGCACTTTAAAAATAATACTCGTTAATTATTTACTTAATGCATAACACACATATATTACCTATGTATAAAGTTTGTTTTCTTTAAAATTTAGTAATAAAAAATATGTTTATTACTTCTAAAAAATAATGAATATAGTATTATAGACGATAAGGCATGGTGCGCCTTAAACAAGAAATATTATAAATAGTACATTCCAAAGAGAGTTGGTTTTCATATTTAATACAGATATGAGATTTAAAATAACAAAATAATCCCAAATATAAATACGACGTGTTTTAAAAGTAGACGCCAAAAAAATCATTTTATTATGTGCTTTTTTGTCTTCATTATAATACTTTATTAGAAGTACCTCTACCTCCAGGATGTTTATACTACGTTTTAATGTCAAAAATATGCAAGTGATCACCATCTGATTGCAATATACTCTGAAATTTTAATAATATCTGCTTGTTATTATGCATTCGGAATATTGGGAATCCCCTGTGCGATCTTTATTGTTTTCCTTGGTATTTTAATTATTAGTATTAAATTTTTCCAATGTCATTTCTCAGTCAATTAAACACGTTCTGCGGGTGCAAAGGTTCAAGCTCCGAGTTATTTGTCTTACTCCTGCATATTTCAAGTTCATGACAAAATATTACGGTTCAAATTATTACCATAATATTTTATTGCGATTGCTTTTTGGGTTGTTCTTAATCCTTCTGTAGCCAACATTTCGTACAGCGTTACAGTGTCCATTATCAGGACAGATTTGCAAATTTGGTATCCGGTATTAGTCGGCTACACAGAAAAACGTTGCTGATAATTGCTAATTTATTGAAAGTCTGCTTAAGTTATTCGTATTCCTTTTGAAAACGGGTCTGTAACAAATGAATTGACAAATTTACTAAAAAAATTATTAGTGAAACGCGAATGTGTTACGAGGATGTCGGAACCGACGTTATATTTACACGTGTTCCGATGTATTCTGAATTTACTGATATTTTGTTGCGAAAAAGCGTGCCATCACGTTTTTAATAAATCAGCAGTACTCATTTTTCTCCGTATACACCAAAACTAAACGCAGAAAGCCACATTATGAGAATTAACGCTTGCAACGCAGTATCTCTTCTACATACATAAACGCACACTTGACCACAAGATGGAGACTACTGTAACTGTATCCGAAACGTTGGCTAAAGAAGAAGGAAACGCAACGCGGCACAATAACCCAAAAATTAATTACGATACTACTTTTTTTACTCGAAAATCTCAAATCACTCCATAATATCTATTTCTTTCTAATACTTATGTATTCTCGAATACAATAACCCAAAAATTAATTACGATACTACTTTATTTAGTCGAAAATCTCAAATCGCTCCATAATATCTATTTCTTTCTAATACTTATGTATTCTCGAATGATCACCAGACTCATCGTTATATTTTACATCTCCTCTTTTAGATGGGTTATTTGAGATCGTTCATACTTGCCTGGCAGTCTTTAATAAAATACGCACGATTTCATAAATACTATATTTTTTAAATAGTTTTATATATATATATATATATATATATATATATATATATATATATATATATATATATATATATATATATATGTACATATCCCGATTCGCACGCTGTAAATTTAAAGTTTATACTTTGATCCGATTGGCATTGATATCTACTATAAATGCATAAACGTGTTGAGCCGTTTCTATACATCTTTGGTTAAAAAAATCGTTAGTGAAAATGATCTCATTAATTATCTTGTTACTAAGCTGTTTTCTCAGATTCAATGAACGACGAGGAATTCGCTTGGTCTTGCAATTGTCTGTCACTAATTTCTGCATTAGTCGTGTTCCAAACAGCATTGACGCATTATTGCTGAATTATACTAATTTATTTATTTATTGATTTAACGCCCAGAGGGCTTTTACATGTGGGTGGTACAAATTTAATGACAGTTTTGAAACATAAGAAAATAAAGAAATAATAAAAATAAAATTACATAAGTATATGCGAGAAACAAAGTTAAAAATAACAAGAACATAAATTAAAAAATACAGCGATTTGACTGGTTTACAAAAATATAACTTTCATTTAGGAATAGTATTGAAATAGATTTGTAATATAATGTTTAATATAAGTTATGTGTCGTTAACTATCTAATTAAGAAAGGTGATTATTTGTTCAATTATATTTTATATCGTTTTGCCAAATTGCCAATAAAATAAAATAGTTGCTTGTTGACTTATTTTATATTTTTAAGGTAATGACTTATGGCTGTTTTCAAGTTGTTTCGGAAATACTAATAATATGTGATTTCCGCACAAGAATCCAAACAGCCCGTAAGAGGAAGCCACTATCCAAAAAAGTGTCAATTCTGTGCCTTATATCGCCACGAATATAGGCAACAGGCATAAAAACCGCTTGGCAAACGCAATCAAGAAATACTCGATTTCAAGCGGAAAATTTAAAAAATTTAAATTATTTAAAAAAAGTTTTTAAAAAGTTAATCAATGGTTAATGTCACAGATAATCTTAGCCATAATATATTTTTTTTAAGTTGTCTTTTTTTATATGCGTTCATACATTTCTAATGATTTTTTTTTATTGTATTGTACGCTTATATTTTCTATAAAGTATTTAACAATTTTATTTTAATTCTAGTCAATGGAAACAATAGGATATGCTCCAATTTACCCAAAACATATTTTTTTAATATTCGTAATGTAAACCAATTGCTAGTAAAGATTAATCGAAATAGTGATTTAGGTCTCAGCTTCGCCTTAACGCATGTAAAAAATTATGGCAACCCCATTTGGGAAATGTGAGCTTGAAGTAAAAGAGCTCTGAGAGATTGGAGGTAATCTAGATATACAAATAATATCGCAAAACACGGTAAAAACCCCTGTGAACCTTTGGGTTCACATGTAAGCATATTGTATGTTCACATGTATGCATATTGTATGTTCACATGTATGCATATTGTATGTTCACATGTAAGTATATTCTATACCGAAAGAAAACGGATGTTGCCAATTTACAAAAGATCTTTCGACCCCTGAGGCCTAGGCTGCAGGCAGGCATATTTGTTTGTTTTTATTACAGTTAAAAAAAATGTGTGCTTACCCATAGCTAAATGTACCCGTTCTAAGGCCACATTGTACATGCTTTTTTTATAATGTAACTTGATTATATTATAATATTTATCTTTGTTCAAAAACAAATCTATTTATTTATTTAAAAAAAATGTGTTACAGTAAAATACAAGGCGCTCATCGCAATGGGAAATTCGCGTCGAGTCGCACAGCTTTACAATAATTATAGTAAATAATCAAAATACATGTGAACTTAATATAACATTGAAATTATAAACCTACAAGATTATTAATCAACACTACAGTTTACGTATACATCAAAACTTCTGTTTAAAGAATTTAAAGTAAAAACTAAATGCATTATACTTGTACCATGCAAAATTACAAATTTATAAAGATAATATTATAAATAAAACTACATAATTTAAAATTAATAAAAATCTTAGACAAACACAAATCTATCTACTCCAAAATGTAAAAAACAACAATGGCGCAATTCAATTATAAATATCTCGGTGTTAATTTTTTTAATTCATTACCGGAAAAATCCAGAAATATGAATAGAAGATTTTAAATTGTACCTTAAAAAACACACTGAATACTTTAACGTATAAACAAACAAATAACGATAATATTTTAATAACTCACCCCCCCCCTCCCATACACACAAGCTCTGCTTAATTATGGGGTACATCTTATACATTTTTTGATGTAAAAAAGTCATAATTTTTTTCGAAATTTCTTTGTTTTTTTCCCGTACAAGAATATTTTTCCATTGAACAATATTTATTTTTCCATAAAAAAATACTACTTTTTTATTTCGAAAAAAGTTATTTATCTTTTTTATTTGTATTATTTACACCTTGTACAGGGTTTTCCAATAAGAGGTGTTATTTTGATCTTCTTCTCTTCTTCGATGGCGCTACAGCCCATATCGAGCTTTGGCCTCCTGCAACAGTCGCCTCCAACTCCTCCTGTCCTCAGCGGCTGACTTCCAGTTTGTCACCTGGAGAAGCTGTGCTGCATCCCCTCTTATCTCATCTCCCCACCTCAGTCTGGGTCTTCCCACTTTTCTCTTTCCACCTGGCTGACCAGTCAGAATTCTTTTTGGGACGCGTGTATCCGGCATTCTCTGTACATGCCCAGCCCATCTCAGCCTGAGGAGTCTCATGTGTGCAGAGATGCTAGGGGCCTTATATATATCGTACAATTCTATATTGTGCCGGATACGCCACTGTTCGCCCTCTTTCACGGGTCCACATATTCTTCTCAGCACCTTTCTTTCAAAAGTATCCAGCATTTCAGCCATCTTTACCGTCAGTGTCAGCGCCTCACATCCATATGCCAATACAGTTCTTACAATGGTCTTATATATGGTTATTTTGGTTTTTTCTGTGGACACTACGTGACTTAAACACTGGCAGCAAAGAGAAGTAAGTTTTGTTGGCTGCTGTGATTCTCCTTCTGATTTCTGCTGGATCCTCATTGTTCTCTGTCAGGCTGGAGCCCAGGTAGGTGAATTGATCGACCACTTCGTATGAGTAGTTGTCTTTAAATAGTGCACTACTTCTTCTTCTGTGTGAAGGGTTCCTGCTCTGTACCATCATTTTTGTTTTGTCAACATTAACTCGCAGTCCTACTTCCCGCGCCGCTGTTTCTAAAGGGTCGAAGACCTCCTTAATGGCTGAAATTGATCTTCCGACAATGTTGATGTCATCCGCATATCCGACAACTTGACTGCTCTTGAAACAAATATTGGAGCCAGTGTCTATTAGTGTTTTTCGTATTACATGTTCGAGCACAATGTTGAAGAGAGTGGGAGCCAGACTGTCCCCCTGTTTAAGTCCCTGTGATACTGTAAATTCTTCCGACAATTCTCCGTCTATTTTGATCTGACATGGTGTTATTGGTGTTATTTTGATATTCAATCGTAAAAGATCAATGGTTTCGTTGCTTGTGTGGCACGTAGCGCCGTCTTGTTAAAAGTAAACGTTGTCCAGATCAATACCATCCAATTCCGGCCATAAAAAAAATCATTAATCATCTCTCGATAGCGCAATCAATTCACCGTAACTGCTCCAGCCTGATTTTCGAAAAATTAAGGTCCAAAGACTCCGCCGGACCATAAACCGCACCAAACAGTCACACGTTGAGGATAGAGAGGCTTTTCAACAATAACTCTTGGGTTTTCCGAGCCCCAAATGCGACAATTTTGCTTGTTGACGAAGCCACCGAGGTGGAAATGGGCCTCATCACTCAAGATGATTTGCATTTGATTCACTGAAGTGAATTTTAATAATTTCAATGCGTTGTTGAAGCGTGTATCGTTCCATTTTTACTAATGGTGTAGTTTCTACTTGTCAAATGTCAAAAAATGACAACTTCAAAAGTAACATCTACCGAAATAGCGGGCTATTCAAAATAACACCTCTTATTGGAAAACCCTGTATATCCCCCGGACGCCTTGTATGTATTTGATATTCAAAATAGTTCGATCAATTTCAACCGAAGTAAAAGAAATTGAGCTGACATCGGGCACACCACATGGAGAAAAATGATCCTGTTAAAGAAGTGACGGCATGCCAACTTCCTGATAAAATATTAGTAATTCAGAAAATATCGAGAACACATGCTCTTTTCCTAATACATATCTTATATACATATCGTATATATAATACGTATTGTTTGTAATTTATATATATGTATAAAATAAAATAAATAAATAAATATCATGACGGATATCAATATCAGTATTTGAATGAACACGTATTCCGCCGTCCTCATACAACATTCGCTTTTGACTGATACTTTCTTAGGAACTCTTTCAATTCATTCGTTTTAGGCCTGCAATCCCATTTTTAACAGGCAAACATATAATATTCCAGATTTTTAATAAATCAACAGTACTTCATATCAGTAAGTTATAACGCACATCTATTTATTTATCTCTTTAAGGTCTAAAGTCTTTTCCAGCAACAATTCGGTTCTGAATCGCAATTCTGCATGATTTGCGATAATTCCTTGCGAGTCCTGCGAAATAAAAAATAATTCTCTCATAATTTGGCAGATCTACCGAATCGTAAAAAAAGCAAAGTAGGTAAATCCAATGATAATTTCCTCGTCAGTCTGTTTGCCTCTGCGGTTATCTTCGTCCTCGGCAGCGGCTCTCTCGCGGGCCTTATTTAGTCTCATTTCGCAACCGTCCGCGTTCTTGTCTCGATAAACGCGACCAACCTTTGCCCACATTGCGTAACAGCCTCCGCGCGCCGCCAGCGGTCAACGGGCAGCGAACGGAGAACAGCGAGCAGGTAGCCGCGGTTAGGTAATCGATTGTTGTCCATACGTATCATCCGTAGCAGGGCGCTTCCCTTGGCAGGCGGCGCGCGTAACACCGCGCCCAGGGTCGGCCTCTGCCCAACTACCTGAAATCTATACAAATAAAATGCAATAGACTCAAAACTACTGAACCAAATTTGCTGAAAATTTCAAATTCCGTTCGTATTAGTACCAGGAGTGTTTTGGTTTGAATGGTGTAAGAAGTCGGGACGCCTGAGGAAGAGATAAGGAGTCGAATTAAATTCAATGTAATGTAGTTTTTTTAATAGTACCAATTACCAATGGCATATACTGTAGTAAATGGTATAAAAAGTTTGGTAAAATGTGGCGTATGTGATGAACGAAGAAATGAGTGTAAGGAGAATGTATGACGTGGAAGTGAATGATAGAAGAATTCGATAATGCCCGTGGAAGACATGGCACGATCAAGTGAAACAAACGCTTTAAAAAAGGAAACATTTCAATTCTTTACAGAAATATTATTTCCTCCTTAAAAATGCACCTTTCAAAGACCTTTAGAATTCAAATACACTAGAATTCACAACCCTAAAATTTTACTCCAACCATTTATTTAACCCCGAGCAATGCAGGGTTAACGTCAGCTTTATATTATAGGTACTAACTTACTTGGCGTTTATAAGTAAGCCAAGTAAGGCACTAAGCATCCACTCGTGGAAGACTTTGTCTACTCCTGAGCGTACGCCAGGTCAACAGACCTTATTTTAATACATACGACCCAACATGTGCCATTAACATATGTTCTAACTTTATGGTGTTATAAACTTTAAAATACCAAAAAAAGATAAGTATAAGTACAACATAGTTACAACGCTCTGATATATTATGGTATTTATTAATATCCGCATTTCATAGTCAACATTTTTGGTGAAATCGTTATTTTAGATGGTTATAATATAGATTTTTTTTGTGAATATTATTGTCTCAACATCGCAATAGTAAGTATGTTTGATAAAGCTGTTTGTAAACGTTTTACGAAAAAGCATTATGTGTCAGACACTTGTTAATTCAATGTGTATTTGCGTGCAATCAGGCTCCGAAAACAATGATGTTTCCAACCGACACTAGTCGATTGAAATTAAAATAAAACCTTTTAAGACCTTCAAACCTTGTCAGAATGTTCGTAGGTCAGTTTTTACTGGTCCCATTAAAGATTCAATCACCTACATCTTAAAGTTAGTATGGAGGCTGTCTAGTGTCAGTAGGTATGTACAATATACGTCTACGGTCAATGCCAAGTTCAAAAGCAGCAGCCTGCATTTTTTTTATTATATCACATATCAATGAACTGTAGTTAGTGATGGGTACGTTGAATTTATTTTTGGGGAATATTCCCGAAACAGGGAAGATTGCGGGAATATTCATCTAAATAGTGAGGCGGTCTCCTACAATGAAATTTTATGTTATTTACAAATGCATCATATTAATTATGTATGCTTTAAACTTTTAAAATTTTTGGAAAATTCCGAATATTACCGAAGACAAAATCTTGATATTTACGGTCGGTTGCTATCATGTGATCTCACGGTATACTGCGGCACTGCATTCGAATTGATATTGATTTTACTGAATTGTTTAGTGTGACGTCACTAGACATGATTGTACCTAAGTTCTCTTTGAAAGCTCGTAACTTCGTCATTTTAGGAGATATCGAAAAAATATATTTTACTGTTGTTATTAATTCTTTAAATATAATACATTTTCATAAAATTTATCATTATTAGGAGACAACTCCATTTACAATAACTTTCTGAATAACAAAAATCAATTCCCGACTTAGGGGAATTTATATTACGTCGGAGTATATTGCCGGTCTCGGGAATTTTCTTTCGAGAATGTCGTGTAACTTTTTTTAATCGTTTTAAGAGCTTATTAATTTATCAAAAGGAAAGTGTTCTAAGGAGGTTAAACAGATGTGTAAGGTAGAAGCTAGAAGCTCGGTGTAAAATTAAATTGTATCCAAATTTGGTTCGGTTTCATAAAATAATAAAATAATTAACAAATAGTTTTCACAATAGTCTAAAATGAAACAATACCTTCCATTAGGAGGTTGTAGGTTGATTGCGAACGCCTTGATGGCACGCCGCACGCCCCGGTATCTGGGCCAACCGGTCACCTATGCCGAACGGGAGGACGGAGGTTGGAGAAGGTATTGACATTGCACGCTAATCGGCTAATACCTGCCGATACGTCACTTGGCATGTAATCTGGTCACGCCCGCGGGCCGTTCCGCAACTCTCCTACGCTGGAGATGCCCAACCAAGGTGGACGTTACACGATACATGATACACAAACACAATACACTACACACGCACGCCATCGGTACAGACAAGGTGGTCACTTTGCCAAAACTATACATACTCCGAACTGAAAACATTGCCTCAACGAGCGTACCTCGTACCATGTATTTGTTGTTGCATAACTGAAAACAATTATTTTATTTACGCAGTCGTAGATATTTTAGTGAAAATAAAACACTGGAGCCCCTAAATACCTTTAAAAAGCTCCAACTCTATGCATAAACGGGCGGTCCGTTTGACTGATTTTCCTATCTTAACAAACAAATTGCAATCTTTAGAGCACAGGCGACTGGTAGGAATGCTATCCTTGTTATTTATTATCGGAATTTCAATGGAAGATGCTGTTAGGAAGTAGCGTCATTGATTCCTTCGGCACCGGTGCACAGTCGGGAAACACGCCAAATGCGTGCCCAACATTCGCACGGCCTCTGTGTTTCCTCTCTCTCTCTCTCTCTCAAGACTCGGGTTCACTCCTTTCATCCCCAAGATGACTAGACCCTGGGAGAAATTATTTTCCTCAGGGCTTCCTGAGTGTAGTTAATATTAAAAAAAATCTAAATCATCCTCACGTTTCAAAACCAATGGTTTCTTCATCGGGATACATCGTATACTAATGAGTCTAATGGTAATGACAAATCAAATTACATACCTTGTGACGACTGATGAAGAAACCATTGGTTTTGAAACATGTCGATTATTTTGATTAAATAGTGGTGTAGATACACAAAGCGTTTTATTTTAATTAAATTAAAATTATGCCACAAGTGAATTTGCAATTATTGAAAATTAGATATCTGTCTTTGAATGGGATTACCTTTTTTCTCGTACACAATTAAGAGGAACGGTAGCGCGGCCTTTTTCATAGAAAACTTAATTTTGGATTTGAGACCAAAATACTAATCTAAACTGAAATATATTTTTTTAATCAAAAAATACGAAAGGTGTCTGGTAAAAACTCGTGTTACGGATATGTGCTATTTTATTTTTTATGTGCTAGTTTGTTTTAAATTATAAAATATGGGGCACTAAAATTAAATTAGAGGCCAGAAAATCGAATTCTTTAATGGCCAACATTTATTATTTAAAACGTACCAGATAACATATATTATGTACTAGATATTTGCGGTTCCACGTTAACTCAACACCATGATAATTCAACACACCTTTAAAACGTGATATAAAGTCGTTAAAATGGATGAAAAAAAAACAGCATATAAACCTAACCTATTTAATCTAGTTTTTGTTTCATAAATTTTCATGACTTTATACTACTTTTTAAAGGTATGTTGAATTGTAATTTTGATGACTTATTCGGTCACCGATATTTGCTGTATCTTTTGATCAAAAATATAAAACCTTGTAAATAGTAAAATCAAGCGTGTTTGCCTGTCACAGACAGGTTTATTATTCTAACCCTATATCTGTTAAAGACTATTCGTTTATGAGAAAGATGTATTTTGTTGGTACGCTAAGTGAGCAGATTTTTTAAAATAAATTTTGACGTTTCAACAGAAGGTTTTAGATGCAGTGTTATGGGAAAAACAATTGCTCATTTAAAAAAAGTCTAATGGTGTTATTCCCTCTAACATCTAACATAATATATTACGCACGCAATTACAGAAATGCTGATTAGAGTAAATCCTACGTCATTAGTTTAATATTGACTTTTTATATTTTTGCACTAGGTATTGCCGCCTCGGCTTATTGAATCCGTCACTCTTGCTTTAAACATCGAACCATGCGAAAAAATTGAAAGTCAATCAATTAGATAGACACTATTTACATGTCATAATGGTTGGGTTCTATTATATTGGTAATTCAAGCCATCATGTATTCATTCATTGATTACGCCTCCCGATTAAAGAATCTTCGACGAGAAATAATAATTTATTTTTAATACCTATAAACTATTTCCTGGAAACTAATTATGATGTCAATAAATAGTTATTAATTTGTTTTATCTCGTGTATATTTCGTGAGGTTAATAGTTATAACTTATAACATAACAAACAAAACCTCGTTAGGTACGGTTAGGTTAGGCAACGTCATTCAATTTATTGTTATTTAATAAATTAACCGAAATTCATGTTTTTTTTCGACTAAAATCTGGTTTCTAATATATGGTAACACTACATGGTTATCTCATCATTTGTCACATGGATTTTAAAATATTTAAATACACTGTCGTCAACAAAGATCTGTTGCTTTATATTCATATTACTTTTAATAATCTTCCTTTAGTCGATTTTATCGGGATGAATACTACATAAAACCTGTCGGTATTGTTTCAATAATGTGTAGAATAATAGATGCATAAATACATTTTTGTTTTTCATTTTTAGTGGTGCTTTTAGTGTGTTTTATGCTGCGTATACATTTGCGAGCTGAATTTGAATTACGGAAAAAGAACGAAGCAGCTAACACATAATGGCGCTCATACATTTGTATATATTGTCAATTAATAATGCGTTAGTTGCTTCGTTTCTTTCTCAATATTCGAGGCTCGGCTCGCGTCTGTCCTAACCCGGAACACAATATTCGTTTTATCTTTCAAAGCCATACATTCTTATGGGGCATTCTCAGTTTTTGCAGGTTTCCAACATTTAAATAATAAACCTGTTTTATACTTTTTTTTTAAGTGATAATAAAGTTAAGAGTTGTTTTATCGAACGTCCGCGTCTCAAGGATTGATTACTGGCCACATAATTAACCTCTAATTATTGTTGCAATATTATAAAATCTTTTTTGATATTGTTTTTCTCCGTTTTGAATTAAACAATTTCCCGTCTGAATTTAAGTATTAAAATTGCATTTCATTATGTGCATGAAAGTTTTACGTGCCTACACGTACGCGTTTTGAAAGGTTAAATTGTATTTTTAAAAATTCTTAGAAATGATCGGTAATCGAGCGTGTGATTCCTCTATGTATGCAAATTAGGTTTATGGACGTGTTAATTATCCAAAACTTAACATTTAGTAAATTTAGTTCAAAGTTTGCTTAGTCATGTTCGAATCATGACCGAGTTCATCAACCTTGGCGATGCTAAATATTGATCAATCAATTTGTTTCGCTATTCTGCCATATTTCACATGACATATTATAATCCAATAGGTGCAAAACATATTACGACTGAATATGAATACTATGCATGAGGGCATAAAATTAAAAAAAAACGTGTTGTTTTTCCTTGATTCGAAAATTAGTTGTAATATCGATTATCATGTTTATACATTAGTTAGTTTGCATATGCATGATTAAAATAGTCATGTAACTTTCAACCGTTTCGTTTGATTGCAATATGATAAATAATGCATAAATTTTTCGGTAATTCACCATCAATTCGTCACATAAAAGGTAGGCGTGTGGTTTGACTCCCGTCTGAATGCGGCTTGACCTTTCTAATGATCGTTGTTTTGATAGTGGGTGTCCTTAAAGCACACCGGGAACTGAACATTGACCTTCAGGTGACTAATCTTGTTGTCCTTAGATCAGAAATTGTTGAAACTACTCGTTTTTTTCTTGAAATCCTGGCGAAAGGCGGTAACTAATTGCTATTATCAAAATTACATACTCGTTACTACTCGTACATTGACCTAAACTGAAAATAAAACGTGTTTTTGCGATTTCTCCATCTTTCTATTTATTTTCATTCAATTTAAGTCTTGGATTTACTCACTATCACTAAACGTCCTTCTTGCTGAAAATAAAATTCATATTATCTTTCCGACATTACATTTACATAAATGAGCCACATACCATGTGAATTTGAATATATAAGCATTATTCTGGAATTTAGCGAATCGACAATCCTGTTATGTCAATGCCAAAAATTTGATTTTAAATGTCCACACCTTAGCTTGGCACCACTTCTTCGTACCTTACTTTTGGTCTCGGTTTCAGAGTGTTTGTCCATATTATATATGCATCTCTTCTCAGTAACATCTTCCGATAAGGTTTTTTTTAACATTATCCATTTAACAATTTGCATATTATTTACAATAGTCTTAGAAAGCGTTTAAAAGTAAACAATTTCGTATGAGGTGCCAAGTGCGATAGCTTGTTACATGTGACATAAGTATTAGGCATTTATTTCATTTGACATAAATTATCATGAATGCAATATAATGGCATCCAAGTAGTTGCAGAATGCGGTCCAAATAGTTGCCTTTAAAGGCAGTTTTGCAACATTGTACTAAATCAACCAGTTAGCCGTAATATATGGGTAAGCGATGAGTGTTTGAAGATTTTCTTGTCTTTGTGGCACCATATATATTTATTTATTTCACTTAAAATAGATCTCCTTCGTGTGGACTTCTATGTAGATAGGCACATTTTAATTTAAACTGCTAATGCTTATTACATACATATTTTTCTTTGAATTTGCTTAAGCTAGGTACATTTTTAATTTTATTGGGAACTATGCTATGCATTTGGATTCCTTTACAAAATTAATAATTGTGTTTTCGTTTTGTTAATTTTTTTAGTTTGTTCGTCTAGTTTGCTTTCTTTATGTCTTGTAAGTTTTTTAGGTGTGTGTGAAAGTCTTTATTGTAATATAGATTAACCCTAAAGTAGGTTTTTTTAGTCTGATGTTTTCTTTATGTCTTGTAAGGTGTGTGTGGAAGTCTTTATTGTAATATAGTTTGTCCCTAAAGTAGTTTTTTTCGCTTCTCAGGAAGGGAAATAAGGAATATGTACAATTATCTTTTTGAATGATCACAAAGTTGTAAAGAATTGGTTTTGAACCTTGATAGTTTCTCGGATAAATATTTTTATTTTTATTGGATACCTTTTCTGGACGTCTAATTCTAAATGAATATTCAATTTTTATTGGAACAACTTTTGAACATTATACCCATCGATGTAGTATACAGGGTGTCCGGGGGTAAAGTGCAGTAACTTCGTGGGGGGATTCTACATGATCGTAGGAGTAAAAAAGATAAATAACTTTTTCCGAAATTCCAATTTTTTATTTTTCATACAAAAAGACATACCTGCTAAAAAGCCATAGTGTAGGTGCAAACTTACCCGATAAATTCGCAAGTGTGAACGTGGCAACGTTGCATATTTGTGAGTGGCGCGTATCCATGGAAACCGCATGTGAATTGTAAACAATAACAACACAGAGTTCGCCGTATGTTTTGATATTTTACCAAATTCAAAAAGAGAACTGCACTAAAATCACGTTACACTTTTTATTATAAAAAATATTAATAACTCATTGAACACTTAACTAATTTCATCGCTTTTTACTAATAGGCCACTTGCATCATATTTTTTAATTTTTTTTTCCGGTTAAGGAAAATATTCTAAGACATTCTGTATTATTATTATTTTTTTAATCGTATTTTTGAAACCCTGGGGATTTTTTGAAAATTTCAATCCAAAAAATCAGACCTTTTTTTATAAACCGGAAAGACGCGACATAATTTTATAGGTGAGAAAAAACAATGATTACATAGCCGAAAATCATTTTTAAAAAAAGAACGTTTTCCACACGAATGACACAGCAGAATAACGAGGCATACCAAAAATATTATATCTCATAAATATTTTTTTCCTTGATCCATCTTATTGATCATAAATCATTATAATGTACACCGTCTATATTAATAAATCCAATGTAATATACTTGTACTTGTAAATTATAATAATAATAAGAATATTATAAAATTTGATTTTGATAAAATCAGCACCATAACCATTATACCTCTAAAACACGTACCGACATCTAAATTGTACGGGGTTCTCTTCACATCTGTCAAAAATTCAAACCAAATGAAAAGTTCGCAGAGAACAAACAATAAATCTAGTGAACGAATTCAAAAATTCTTAGATAAATTAAATTTTCAAAGTTTTTTACTCCGCCCGTCAAATTTTGTAACACATTACATTCAAAGCACGATTTACTAATAGCGGGGGGTGCAGGAGGGGGTGCAGGGGACAGTTTACCAGCTGACCGACTGAATTCGGGTGCCGGGGGTAGCGGGGATTAGTTGCCGAGGGGGCGCGGGATGTAGATTTGGCAACGACGAAATTAATAATGCCGTCTAGGCACGTCGGAGAAATTTTTCGTTATTAGCTTAAAAGTACATCTAAAAGTTGGAATTTCAGAAAAAGTTATTTATCTTTTTTACTCCTACGATCACGTAGAATCACCTCCCGAAGTTACTGCACTTTACCACCGGACACCCTGTATAAATGCAGAAGATAATGCTAACAACTCTAAACGAAACATGAAACAGAACAAATAAAAAAATAACAGTCTCATTTTTTTATTTAATCTAGCTATTATTTTTTCTTTTTTTTTTCTTCCGCTGAAAATAATACTTCCGAATCTACACTTAATCAATAATGTATTCTTTCATTTAATTTGTTTTTGTATCGCTGTACTCGAATGCCTAAAATAGACTAATAATTTATTAATGACCCATTGTACCTGGATGAAAAAATCCATTATTTCGACCAACTAATGTAGTATTATGGGCCATAACTCCAGTCTGAAACTCCCATTCAAGTGCGCCGCCCGGAGCATTTCTAAAGCAGCCTCTGTCGAGATTACATCAGACCGATGATTAGTTGAAGTAATATCGTCGACCTACCATCCAAGTCATGGTATCAGATCTGTCTCTCTGCACCGCAGCACTGGAGAGTTTCTCCATATCTAGTACAGGTACACGCTGTATCACCCTATTACAAGAACTTAACTACGTGATATCCAGCTTTTGGAGTTTCGTGCTGCATTTTATGTTACCAGTTACTAATGGCCCTTTGAGTGCATAAGCAATGTAGGGATGTGTACATTTCAAATAACCGGATTTGAGTATGCCCACGTGGAAGTTGTCAATCTTTAATTTTTCAAGTGGCGATTTACCAACCTAGTTTTACAGGTCGTAATGGTAGTCTCTTTGACAACATCTGACAAGCCTTACAGAAATTGCATAGTGCGTTCTTCATTTGAAGATTATTTTTTTTTACATTAGCTCCACACACGGCTCTGAGGAAAATGTGTGACAGCTCGGGAAATCTGTTTGGAGGGTCTTTTTAGGAGAGGAAGTTATGTGTTAATGTATTCTGAGGGTCGTGTGTCAACGAATGACGGACGTATAAATCCATCCCTCCCACTGCGGTGCAAGGTGATATTTCGAAAGAATCTTGTTGGAGAGGTCATATGGTTTCCCTCGACCAATCTCTCCTGATACTGCCCGCCAAGCAGTAAGTGGGAAGATGAATCCGAAAAACCTCCCCCCCCTGAACTCGGGCACCACTGCTACTACACCAAGCGTAGAGAACCACTTGGTGTGACCTATGGCAGAGGCGTTAGTTATCCAATAAATGTTTCGCTGGGTGGCGGTACCCATACCTGCCTCCCAAATTGAAAATCTTTATTGCCCATTTAAAGATCTTTTACATACTCATTTTGATAGGACAAAATATGCATATTATATATTATCGTTTTCCATTATTCAATAGGTACAATTATAAATCTCTCTGAATTGTTGTGAACATTAATTTAATGTTACCATTTTTTGCAAATACAATAAATTTTTGATAAAAGATTTTATGCTTTTAAGTAGAAATTCAATTTCGTTTTAATTTTGTGAATGTATTTTATTTAAAACTTTATTTTTATTAAACTGGAACAAATTTGTTCATTTTACGATTATTGTATTGTTATTTGTAGGTACCTAAGATTATATGTCAACTTAGTACACATTTACACCAATGGGGACGTAAACCTTTGTTTCCTAAACAAAATTACATTTTTACACTTTTCGTGAAAAATTTCTCAAAGAAAAATTATACATGTCTTTAATTTTGATGCAAATTTTCCAAAGAAAAATTACACATGAAATAATATTACATATGGAGTATTAAGTACTAATAATTAAGAATGTAACGATGCAATTCGTGGCTATTAATTTCTCATTACCGATGACTATTATTTATCAATACTATAGTAGTGACCCAGTTTAGCTGCCGAACGTTTCGCGCGCTTTGTCGGCTGTTTACTAAAATTCCTTCCGCGTGCTGAGAATTGAGTTCGGGTCCTTGGACGTACGTTTACGTCTGCTGTGAAATAAGCGACCACGCGAATGTGCAAGCTGTGGCCTGACCACGGAGTGACCACTTTCGGTGTGAATCATAACAATGGGCTAATTACATATTATGGTGCTGTTACTGCACGGAGAAAACTTACTGATATGAAATACTGTTCCTTTATTAAAAATCTGGTCAGTTTATTCGTTTTCCTGTTAAAAATGGGACTGCATGCCCATAACGAATGAAATGAAAGAGTTTTTAAAAAAAGTATCAGTCGAAAGCGAATTTTTATGAGGACGGCGGAACACGTGTTCTTAAAAATACTGATTTGGTCGCATTTCGTCATGATCTCTATTAGAAAAAGAACAAATGTTCTCGATGTATTCTGAATGACTAATATTTTATCAGGATGTTGGCATTGTGTCACGTTTGAATTGTAGGTACAACAGGAGACCAGTTCGTTTTTTTATGTATTACTTAGGTTACGAATAACCACACCACGCCTTTGGGTCCCAACGCTATGCCAACTCAGCCACTGGCCGGTCAGTTCGTGTTCCGTAATTCGTGGCTCGGCTCGCATTACAGTTCTATACATACCATAATAGTAATCTCATCCTCTAAACATCCATGCAAAATGTCTGAATTATTGTACTATCATATGAATAAGTATATTTGACCGGTCAATATTATTTAATTATTTATCTAGCTTGTCATTATTTGCTTAACCTAACATGAGTTAGCAATTAATAATAGTGATGATGCCTTGTAGTAAATCTATCCGTGGCCATACTATACACCGTTTCACCTCTATCCATGTCCTGCTGCATAATTTACGTGTATTTGAATAGACTGAACAATAAATAATAATCTGATATTAATACTTCACTTAGTTTGTGTGGAATGGATATGTGGGAATGATGAAGAATATTGAATTATTCAATTTTAAAAAACACTCTGACGGCCTCCGTGGTCCAGGGGTAAGGCTCTCGACTAACAAGCCAGAAGTTGCGGGTTCAAAACCCGGCGTCATTTACTCATTTTAAATAATGTATAGTATATATGCGGCACGTTCCAGAGTGAAGAAGATATGAATAGTGTATAGTATATATGCGGCACGTTCCAGAGTGAAGAAGATCTGAATAGCCAGGTCCTTCCCCACTTTCCTCTTTCCATCTCTTTCCCCTCCCCATTACCTTCAGCCTAACAACACACCTGCATGTTGGGGATTCCATAGTCCCGCTGGCTTCAGACGATTGGGAGCAGTTGGGACTCTTGGGGGTTTGACATAAAAATAAAAAAAAATCAAAAACTTACTACACACAACATTCATTTTTCCGAAGGACTTGTGCAATATACAATAATATCTTTTCAACGCTGATATTTTCCATTTGTCCCTTGTCCACTTTACTAAATGCACCTATATTATAAAAAAAAACCAAATCAAATTGTTATTTACGAACCCTCTACTCCTCCTGTGTATATTTTTTTTGAAAGAAAGACAATATTCCCGGGTTACGAATAACCTGACAATATTTGAAAATCTCCTAGTACCACCGCAGTAAGCTGAAAATGTTGCTTGTGTTGTGATGGAGGACTTACCAGCCGATGAATTGAACACACTGCTCCTGGGTGGGACCCAAACGCGATGTCAACTCGGCCACCGACCGGTCGATATTTTAGTTATTTTCTCATTTTCATTATCTTGTTTTTCTTTCTTTATTTTATGATGTTAGTTTCTATTATTTTTATATTCTCTTAATCTGTTATTTTCTTAAGATTTTATTTTTCTATTAACTCCACTTCATGTTTTTCTTTAATCAATTATAATTTTTTGCATATAACATGGATTTTATATGGAAACTTCACTGGTTCATGCAACCATGTGACATGTAATTATTTTAATAAAAGTAAGTATCTGTTTGTTTCCCTAATAAACTAAAATAAAACAAAAAAACATAATGGTAATGTTCTTGTCTAGAAATTTTAAATTTTGAAATTTTATCTAAAACCTGATGTTTTGAAGATCTTTATATTAAATTGGATTTATCATCTTTTTTTTATTTACGGTTACTAATAGTAATTCCGTGCTCCGTTCGATTTTATCTGACCCATTTCGTATTAAAAAATAATTTAAATGAATAAATCTGAAAAAAACATTTTAAATTGTGCGTTTTAGTTGCGGAATTTATCGTTTCGTGATGAATTTAAATTAATGTTCAAATTAAAATTGAATGATGTTATTTAGTGTTGATTACAGCGTGCCCCATTGCTTGGATAATTTCATTTGCAAAAGGGTACCTCCGCAATAGTTACATATTATTAATTATAACCAAAAATTACGTCGACGTCTTGTTTTAGAATTCTATTCAACGTAAATAACAATATCAAATATATATTTTTTTAAAACGCTACTGATATTGATAAAACAACAACATCCGTAAGATTCTTTCAAACAACACTATCTCTAACTAGGTTTTACAGATTTTGCTTCGGAAAATCACTCTTTCCTAATATTATAAAATAATAGGGTCTTAACCACTTCCGTACGCTTGATATATTATTTAGTACAGGTTGTTTCACAGAATTTGAACAATTCATCAAATTTAATAGTTGATTTTCAAGCTCTGTTAAGGTTATATTCTGTCATTATTTCAGTTTTGTGAAACAACTGGCCAATAATGATATAATAACAAAACTAAAATAGAAACTTCACAGAACTTGAAAATCAACTTTGAAATTTGATGAATTGTTCAAATTCTGTGAAATAGCCCGTCCCTAATATTTTTACTGCCAAAATATTACGTGTCGGACAGTCTTTGAGCACTGAATACTGCAAGGTTGTACGAAGCGTTGACATAACAAGAAGGCGGTAGTGCAAAATGACTCAAAGTCATACAATATAATTCCACATAGTAGTTTTAGATTGTTTAAAACTTGGGTTTTATTATTTAATTTCTTGGACCTGAACCGGACATTTATGAAACAGCTTGTATTATAAAAAACCTTTTTTTATTTATTTTAATAATACTAAACGGTAGCCAATGCAGGTTATGTTAAAAAAAGGGTAGTTCATCAAAGGTTCCACATGGCTGCTTTTCTGTCGGTTCTACATTAACATTTTGTCTTAATTAATAAGAATAAAGAGCAGAATTGTATATATATTCATAGGAAAGTTAAAAATATTATTTCTACTGAAAAGTGAAAAATATTATGTATTTGTACTGTGTCAACACCAGAAGAATCAATAGTATTATTAGTTATAGTTAAAACTGTGTAATTAATACAAAAATAAATTAAGGATTGCATGATTCATTTTTCTTTTATTATCCACTTGTACGTTTTCAGTGTTACGTTTCGCATTTTCCTCAAGTGCAAAGTTCTTTTTTACTTAATTAAAAAATCACTGGTACACAATATTCCAGCGTTCGGCCTCCATACTTATTAGATATTAGTGGGATTTACTGACCTTGGTTTTCTGTAAAACGTGTGCTGTGGCTCTGCACTAGAGTTTTTTATACTTGCTTTCTCCCCAGTTATCCATAATAGTAAGGAACCAGAGAAGTCCTCTATACTTGCTTTCTCCCCAGTTACCCATAATAGTAAGGAACCAGAGAAGTCCTTTATACTTGCTTTCTCCCCAGTTACCCATAATAGTAAGGAACCAGAGAAGTCCTTTATACTTGCTTTCTCCCCAGTTACCCATAATAGTAAGGAACCATAGAAGTCCTTTATACTTGCTTTCTCCCAGTTACCCATCATTATAAGGAACCAGAGAAATCCTTTAATTGTAAGTAGGCCCTCCGAACAAAACAATAGTTGAATGAAAAAACATACACTTAGTAAGACACCACTTTATTTTTGAATCAATAACGATAGCCAACCGGGTTTCGCTTGTCCCAAGCTTCATCTGATGAAGCTTGGGACAAGCGAAACCCGGTTGGCTATCGTTATTGATTCAAAAATAAAGTGGTGTCTTACTAAGTGTATGTTTTTTCATTCAATATGTCACACCCCAAAGTATTTGCTTCCTTCGAAAAAAAAAAAAAAAACAATAGTTGTACATTGCGTCTTTCTCTGTATATATGTATATATTAGGTGTGACAATTTTGTGTATTTTGTACATATTTTATATTATAAGTAATGTTTCTCCACGTTTATTCTATCTAAATATAGATTCCAACAAAGAAAAATATATTAGTCAAGTAAATATATGAATAAATGACATGCGTCTGTAGCGTTCATACTACATATAAAATGAATTAAACTAAATTTACATACCTAATAGCTACACCATCTTCTAAAACAGCAAAGTTTGAGGATTTACTGCGGAAAAGCGCTTTTCCAGAAAAAATCGATACGCTTTCAAATGATATTTATAAAGGTTTTACTTGATTATTCCTTTTATTCAATGCACCAGTTGCAGATACATACAATAATATCTTGCACCTAACCTACAGCTGCTGATATTCTGAGAATTGTCCAGCGAACGTTTTAATTGTCTTCTAGCACTTGCCACGCGCCATGTCTCAGGGGAACTCAAGGATGAAGATGTTACACACTGGCCGAGAAAATGTTTTCAAATTAATCAATTTTATCCACGTTGACTTGTTGCGAACCGTAATGAGTGTCTTCCACATAAATGTTCTCTGTTACACTTGGGGAAACTGGGTCAACTTTATTAAAAAAAAATCTATATATATATATATATATATAGCACGTGATTCAGGTATGTAAGACAGTTTTACTGAATTGACGTAAACGTAAAGGTTTACGTCATCACGTTTGAAGGTGTTCATCGCGTATTTCCGTCAACTCTGAATAATAAATACTTTCCCTCCAGTCAGTAGTTCTGGGCCTATCCTAATAAATTATTGTGTTATGATCGAATTTTCTTTTCTGAGAAAAAGTAAAAATCTTACAATACTGTTATTTATCAAAAATCTACAATATTATTATTTATCAAACCGTTTTCAAATGAATATTCATGTATTATTTTGTTAAACACTTAGGCCCCCATGTTTGACAAGACAGTAACCCTGTTTGTTTCCCACTGAAAAACTGTGTTATTATAAGCTGTTTTTTTTGTATCGCGCCACTCTCTTATTAATCGCTTTGGAAGTGAATAAATACCCAACTGATAAACCGCCCGCTTGGCTTTTACTTCATTTCCATTATTTAACGAACCCGCCCAGAACGCTACTTATCAATGTTTTCGGATTGCTTTACCGCGTACATGTATTATTAATTTATAAACTGCTGATTTAAGCTGGTGAAAGATAATGCCATCAATTACTGAACGTCAAGGTCGAGTGATGAATTAATTATAAATAATTATTTTTCGCTCGAACCGTGGAAAGGCTGGGTGCTCGCAAAGCACAGGGATGGAGTCCAGAGCTGCAATGACTGACCTGACTGATCCGTTGTCGGGAGATCTCTCGATCTAATATATAATTATTTTTTGCAAATAAACGTGATTGTCTGCAAACAAGTTCTTGCTACGTTTAGTGGCTAGCTAGTCTGAGGATGCGTATTTTTACATATTATGCAGAGCGAGGGTATGTGTTGGACGTAATTGTTCCATCTAGTCATATATGTTATAATTGTCATTGTCTATTTTACTATGTCGATTAATAGATTGATACAAAAAATAGTACGATTCAAATAATCATACGATAATTATGACTAATAAAATACATCTCGGTATTATCTTCAAATATTTCAACCATTTATTGCAAATCAATGATTCATTCCCCGGAATCGTAAAATGAAACCTGAGCGGCTCACGCACTAAATTGTGATAAATTGATCGTTGATCTAAAGGCGCTAACCAAAATGTTTCTCACTCGATTAAGATAACAAATAATTTTGTTCTTTCATTATAAATTATATTTTTATGACTAATCCTTTATGTTATTCAAAGATCCCTGACTTCTAGGCTGTTGTAATGATTGCGATTTGTTTTATCACCTTATTTTCCTTAATTACCTGTAATTTATAGGTAATTATTGCTAGGTTAAATCAACTACCAATAATCACTACCAATAGTCAAGACGGTTTCCCATATTTTCAACATAACTTTATGGAATCATTAATTATATACTCCACTTCTGTGTACTGCAATTAAAATTAATTCAGTTCTTTAAATTACAGCATTAAAACGACACTCATTATTCATACTTATGGCGTAGGTATTTACAATGCGCATGGTGTCTATCAGCCGAGAATTATTCATCTTGTTTGTACGTCACAACGGTCGTACACCTGTAGTATTTAGTTACGTAACTGAATGTTTATCAGTTCAAGTATACTTTTTGCATCTTGCCAATCTTAAGATTTCTGTACATTCTCAGGTGTTCCCCATGTATCCAACCTAGGTAAATTGCTTTCTTCTATATTTATAAACAATGTTTAAAGATTTACTGTCGATTCCAGATTTTTGCTATTTATTTCCAATATTTAAATTGATTTGTTTACTCCGTCGCTGCTGTCGTCTCCAATCGAACAAACACCAATTCAATGATTTTTAAGGACTAAGCGAGTGCATTACTGATGTTAAGATCGCTGTCAAAACACCAAACGAACATCAACGTCTAAATAGTAAGGTGTCTGACAGTCGATTGTCCTTTCATGGTCACAATTATACAGATAAACTGTCGTAACGCTAAAAATGTAAGAATTTATTATGCATACCGCCAAAGCTTTCACGAACCTTGAAGTTCAAACATTATATAATCCACTTGTCACAAACAGACTTGAATGTAAATCAATGGTCTGGCTGGATGTTTGGCATGAATTGAAATTCTAAAAGAAATTCTTGAGACGTATCTCTTTGATACGCACTTTTGAACTGCAGCATATTCAAAAATTGGGATATAAAAATTGATGTGTGTCTAATAACAAATATTTTCCGGATTCAATCTGCAGTACCAACCAGCCTAGTTATGTCGGTTGGAGAGTTGTCTCGCCTCCAGTAAAATAATCGTTCGATGTTGACATATTATAATATTACTGTTTTCAGAAAGATAATCTCGCTCTTGTTGACTGAACCAACTAGTGATTAGGTAAACCCGTGTTTTGTAAAATAAATACATATTTGTGTTTGTCTCAAACACAGCTTTGCTTGAAATGTACGCATTAACAAAATAAACAAAATAAAGTGCATTCCAGTATAAATGTACGCTCTGAAAATGTTGCGCGTCTAAGCACATACTGTCGTAACAAAAATGTCGGATGCATAAACCGTTTGGAGCTAATAAGACTATCGCATCCCCAATTGGGGTATGTTGTGAGGCTGAAGGTAATGGGGAGAGGTAGGAGATGGGGCAGAAGAAGGTGGGGGAGTACCTGGCTATTTAGATCTGGTCACCAAAAACGACATTTCAAGCAACGTTTCAATTCTTAATGGTGGTCTTACACCAGGGCGAGAGAGTATTTTCCACTCTGGAACGTGCCGCAAGTATACTATCAAGACGAGACAATAAGTGGGAATCTTAACGACATAAGCGATGAAGTCGTGTAAAAACAATATTCGTCTCGCGGCCCGGCGTAATCGATGGAACTACGACCAACTTGCCCTAGCAGGCCTAGAAAATCGATATTTCCGTGGGGTTTATTTTAATTATTTCTATTGATCGTATTACTAAAATCTCAAATGTTTCTAGAGCGATCCCTCGGGAAGTTACTAATTCATCGTCTAGAAAAATAAAATCTAGTGCTTACCGCCAATTTTTACAGTTTTATAAAACTTTTTAAAATATTTTATAAAACTTTCAAACCGTTTTACATACACATATTTGATAAGGTCCTGTTTTTATTAATCTTTAATATAAATAACTAACATCCGTAGGGATCCCTCTAGAAACATTTGAGATTTTAGCAATGTCAGAAATAATTAAAATGTGAGCGTCGAGCAAACCCCCGTTTTTAGAGTCTTATGTCGTGTAATAGATTGTGAAATAACACAAATTATAGTATTTGGCTCACTTGATCGTCGCATGCCTTCCTCGGGCGTCCCCAATTTCTACCATTCACTTTCGCGTCACATTATTCTCACACTTCTTCGTGTATTCGTATATTTTCTCCATAAATAGTTAAGTCATAACATAGATCACTGTAGAAATGTATTATAAGTTTGTACAGCGCCCTTGAGGTGATTTTGCACAAAAACGGCGCTATACAAGTCATCCAATTATTATTATTATTGTTATTATTCGCTCTACATGCCCAAACCACCTCCGTGCACCCTGTCTATATCTTACTCATTGCATTACGCGTACATGCCTTGCATTCTTTGCGAATCTTTACATTTCTCTCACGATCATACATGTCGTGGTTTTACACAGACACGCCTCAGAAGTTTCATTTCTATACCATTCAGCCTATTCATATATTCGGAATACCTTTCTGTGATTTC
This sequence comes from Hesperophylax magnus, assembly GCA_026573805.1. NCBI lineage: Eukaryota > Metazoa > Arthropoda > Insecta > Trichoptera > Limnephilidae > Hesperophylax > Hesperophylax magnus. The sequence continues at coordinate 3,881,579 of JAIUSX010000002.1, forward strand.
TGTGTTGTTTTTCTTCTATGATACCTAGGCAGTCACTGCTGGAATCTATCGATATCGACTGCTTGTAGCAGTCCATGTATTCTCAGCCTTAAAGTACAAGAAAATCCTAAAACTAAAAGCTAAAGCTGTTAACCGTTCAGGCCTCGTAAGGACATTACTAGCCACAAATATCAAATTCCATTAGAGCCTCTGAAGGACAGATCTGACCGTACATACATTATAAAAGTATTTTAATCTTTTTTTATATAATGCGTAGATAGGCATTTTTATATAATGCGTCATTGGGAAGATGAATAATTATTCATTTCAGTTTGTATCAAATATTTATACCGAATTACATAGATAAAATAAGTAAAAAATGTCAAAGTGCATGTTTACGAATCGGCAGGATTTTTTCATTGACAGTTAAAATATTATTTTTATTTTTTTGTTATATAAACGGCATACAAATGATAGTTTTCTTAATAATTACCCACACAAAAGGAATGTGTTCTATAAATATTGAATTCTTACAAAATTATTGGTGTTCCGAGTCAAAATGTCTCGGTTAAGTTTTTTTGTTAACATTTTCATGTTTGATATTAAAAAAATATTTTTTATAACTATCGATGTTTATTTCAAATACAAACATTACAAAGGTAATTTTATCCAGTTTCTAAAATGGTATTTCTTTTAACGATAACTTCAAAATAAGCAATATATAGCCTATTTTAGATAACTCGGGAGCATTCCGTGAAATTTCACCTTGTTGTTGGGACTTGTTGGTAAAATTATTTTAAAACCAGAAGGGTTAAACCACAGGAATAACATCGGAGTAGTAGAAAACCGTAACCAGCCACAATTTTGACGCGTTGTACTGTTACATTTTTGTACGTATTGGTATTCAACTATTGCCAGCATTAGTTATCCGGTCCACTTGCAGGACTGCTTTGCTGACGGAAATACAGTCTTCCACTGTCACGCTTCTCGGCAAGCCAGCTGATACAATAGACCTCTTTCAATGAAGGTTATTATTCATTATCGTAGTTTTTTGTCGTGTTACTTTTAACTTGTCATTTTAAGCTGCGCTAATGGATTACTTAGCGAGTAATTTATTTGGTTAACGTAATATATAATTTAGCAGCTCGGGCATAATCAGTTAAGGTTATTACATTATCTCCATTGATTATAACCTTACCTATGTAGGTATGAAATTTATATAATACTTCTAGGTTATTCCTTATAATTCCCACCAGACCTACTACACGATTGGCTTTGAATCACGGAAGAATAACAGTTAAAATTGTGCGTACTTTTGCTTTGCTAATCTCAAAGTAACTTACGATTTTGCAAAATTTGGGACTAAGCTAACTCCAAAAATTTGAGACACAAAACGTTGTGTCTCAAATTTTTGGAGTTAGCTGGCATTAGATTCTCTAAAAGTCTTGTTACATCTTGACTTAAATTGGACTGGTTATTGGTTATGTTCAGGATCGCTATTTGCATGCATCATCGGCGCTAAAACTAGGCCAATCCGTCATATTTATCTTGATTTGTGATGTTGGTGAATATACATTTTTTAATGATGAATTTAATAAAACATTATCAAAGGGTCAGAATAGATCGCACTATTTAAACTAGGCATTAGATTCGATAACACCATTACACCCATGAATGAGTCCAGTGCAATTATTTCCCCGTTTGTTGTTAATTCAGCCTTGCAGGTGCCTACATAAGGTTAGTCACATTCGTTCCGTAGAAATATGTAAAAATAGTTACGTTCAAATACAATCAATCATCGAAATATGGGTCTAAGTACTTCTTATCATTCATTATCGCAATTTGCTAATCGCCTGATTATTATTTACTTTCGATGAACCGTTATTCTTTTTATCTTCAGAATTTTTATTGCAAAGCGCTTTAAGATTAAACTAGAAATGTGAAGATTACATCATGGTGGGTTATAATGCAAGTACTCCACAACCGGTGTGCCGCGATACGAAGGTAGGTGTACCACGGTGCAGCGCTTTTGAGGGAGAGAAAATACAAAATGTTTTTTTTTTTTATAATATTCAACACGCAGAGTTTACCAGAAGGGTCATCTGATATGATATTCGAAATTTTGGTGAAAGTAATACCAAAAATGAGAATTAGCATTTTATACTGTAGCTTAAAAATGTTCAATTTCTAGTGGTTATTACATAATATATGTAGGGGTGGTGCAATGCAATAATTTTCTTAAAATGGCAATGAAATAAACAAATCAAAAATATTGTTAAATAATAATTAACGTTAATTTATAAGTTTAAATAATAATAATAAAAATCGTTTTAAAAAGGTTGCGTAGCACGTGCTTATACAACCAGTCAAATCCAATATTTTTACGACTTAGTTTCGTCAGTATAGCGCTTGAACGTGAACTGAAAACGTCTCACGTCAGTCAATTTTGTTAGAATTAAAAAAAAATTAATGCATTGTGTGAGTTTTTTGAGTTTCCCCTAAGTGCTCATAAGTTTAGTGCCGCGCCTCGTTTCGAGTATTGTGAGTCGTATTTACATTATCGTGTGTGTTTATATTACTTCGATTATTATGAACTTAAACCGCATACCCATAAAGTCAAGTGCAAACCGACTCTAATTATTTGATCATGCTTCCTATTGTGCTATGTGATTGACTACTTACTTAACATTAGAGTATATGTGTGCTAATCAAAAACTATCGCGGAAGTTAATATGCGTCGATAAAATATGTATTATCGAACATAGCGATAATGATATATTGGCGAATTATTTTTCCGTATACATATTTCAATACTTGCAGCCTTGACCTTAAGCATTCAATATAAAATTCCTTTTAGCAAAACAATTTTCAAATGTGTTACATTATATTTCCATATTAACGATTCTGATTTCCATTTTTGATTCGATTTGAACGATTATATCAAATAATGGACTTCTACCATATAAACGTTTTATTAATAATAAATCTTATTAGAATATCTTTCTAAGGTTGCAGATAGGTTAGTGTAACTCAATAATGTAATAATTAATGATTGAAGAATAAGATAATGCTAATTGATCTAAACCAAACGTGAAACGGAACAAGACACAGAAAATTTTAAAAAATAACGGTCGCAACTGAGAATCGAACTCAGTATCTCTGTCTTACGGGAATAATTAGTTAAGGTTAATAGTGATATTGAAATATGAGGTCGAGTAGTTAGAGGCGTTGTCTCAGTAAGACAGAAATCCTTGGTTTGATTCCCGTTACGACTGATACCATTTTATTTTCTGTGTCTTGTTATGTTTCGTGTTAGTATTATTTTTTATCATTACTATCTTCTTCTTCAATGATTATATATTATGTTAATAATTTTTCCTTATGCCATATTTAATTTAGAGTTTTATAGAAGTGTTTAATAAATGTTGCAAGGTTTCTACCCAATATTTTCATTGGTGTAGGTTAGCATTTCATAAGTTATTCAGAGATTTATTTTGACGTAACTAACGACTGAAATATTAATTTGCTGTTAAAAGTTTTTTAAGTACAATTATGAATATCATTTTAGATATAACACGTATTTCGTATGGAATTTCAATATATATTCGAAAATTAAATCATAACAGGTAATTATGACTTTGGTAAAATTCAGTTTAATCTGAATAAATAGAATTTGGAGGAATTTGACAACGTTACATATTATTATATCATTACCATGATCTGTAAACAAAATAACAATATTATTTTTATTATTCTAAGAGTTCAATGATACCATGATCATAACTGAAGGTCTAAATAGATAGAACTGTGTTGTGGGCGTTTCCGTGTGCATGAAGTTCAATTTAAGAAGATAATACTAGTAAACTTAAACAAAACATGAAATCGGACAGACACAACAAGTCGCAACAGGGGATCGAACCCAGGATCTCTGTTTTTTTAAATTTAAAACCGCACAAGAGTCCCAACTGCTCCCTACCGTCTGGAGCCAACGAGTCTATGGCATCCCCAATTGGGGTATGTTGTGAGGCTGAAGATAAAGATAAGGGGAAGGAGGTGGGGAATATCTTGGCTATTCAGGTCTGGTCACCAAATACGGCCAAAGCCATTTAAAGCAACGTTTCAATTCTGACTGGAAGTCTTGCACCAGGGAGATACTGAGAGTATCTTTCACTCTGAAACGTGCCACAAAAATACTATATATTATTTTAAATGAGTAATTTGTGTAATAACACAAATAAATACAATAAAATTTTCTTGTGCACGTCGGGTTTTGAACCCGCAACCTCCGGCTTGCTAGTCGAGAGCCTCGACACGGACGCACTCTTACCGGGACAACGCTTTTAACCACTAATCTATTGAGACCTGATTATTTTCCATCAAGCTGCGACAATTTTTTTCTAATCGGTACAGATCGAACTTCTTGGGAACTTATCAGTGACCTCAAGCTGAATTCTCTAAAAGCGTTGTCTGAAGCTGCGACAATAATCTCTCTAATCCGTGCAGATCGAACTTCTTGGGAACTTATCAGTGACCTCAAGCTGAATTCTCTAAAAGCGTTGTCTGAAGCTGCGACAATAATCTCTCTAATCCGTGCAGATCGAACTTCTTGGGAACTTATCAGTGACCTCAAGCTGAATTCTCTAAAAGCGTTGTCTGAAGCTGCGACAATAATCTCTCTAATCCGTGCAGATCGAACTTCTTGAGAACTTATCAGTGACCTCAAGCTGAATTCTCTAAAAGCGTTGTCTGAAGCTGCGACAATAATCTCTCTAATCCGTGCAGATCGAACTTCTTGGGAACTTATCAGTGACCTCAAGCTGAATTCTCTAAAAGCGTTGTCTGAAGCTGCGACAATAATCTCTCTAATCCGTGCAGATCGAACTTCTTGAGAACTAATCAGTGACGATCAAGCTGAATTCTTTTAAAAATTAAGGTTTACTTATCTTGAGATGACTCTACTATCAAGTGTACTAGCTATTTGGTGTTATCAAGTTTTGTACATAGTAGTTTATCGATATTTGGATTGATAAGTAAGTCCCCCCAGCCCCCATTTTGAAACACGTGTTCATAAAAAATCTGAAATTGTCGCATTTCGTCATTATATTTATTTATGAAAAGCGCATCTGCATGAACACGTGTTACGATATTTTCAGAATTTAATAATATTTTTTCAGGAATTGGTGTCCATCACGTTTGGCCACCAATTCCTATTTGCCAAAACAGGATTTTAATAAATCAGGCATACTCATTTTTCTCCGTGTGATAAGAATTTTTTTTTTGAAATGGCTTAAATGGCCGTGTTTAGTGGCCAGGTCTGAAGCCAAGTACTTCCCAACCTTCCTCTGCCCCATCACTGCCACCAGCCTCACAAAATTCCTTAATTGGGAATGCCATATTCCCGCTGACTCTCTTCGGTTTCCTAATAAATTTTCAGTAAAACACGCTTGTGTTTTTGCATTTCGTCTTTGTATATTATCAGTACAAACGCAGGTGCACGAACATGTCTTCCGATATATTATGAATGTACTAAAAGTTGGAAAAGGCCTGCAATCCCGTTTTTAACAAGCTTTTAATAAATTAGCAATACTCATTTTTCTCCGTGTACTCAACATTCCCCAAAATCGGAATTATATAGCCACACTGACTCCGGTCTGTTCGCACTCTTGTCCTTTATGTAAACAAATTAATTAAATTATAAACCCCCATTGACTCCGGTCAGTTGGCACTCTTGTCCTGTATGTAAAGAATTTAATTCAATTATAAACCCCCCACTGACTCCGGTCAGTTGGCACTCTTGTGGTGTATGTAAATAAATTAATTAAATCATAAACCTCCACTGACTCCGGTCAGTTAGCACTCTTGTCCCGTATTTAAACAAATTAATTAAATTATAAATCCCCACTGACTCCGGTCAGTTAGCACTCTTGTTCCGTATTTAAACAAATTAATTAAATTATAAATCCCCTCTGACTCCGGTCTGTTGGCACTCTTGTGGTGTATGTAAATAAATGAATTAAATCCTAAACCTCCACTGACTCCGGTCAGTTAGCACTCTTGTTCCGTATTTAAACAAATTAATTAAATTATAAACCCCCATTGACTCCGGTCAGTTGGCACTCTTGTCCTGTATGTAAAGAATTTAATTCAATTATAAACCCCCACTGACTCCGGTCAGTTGGCACTCTTGTGGTGTATGTAAATAAATGAATTAAATCATAAACCTCCACTGACTCCGGTCAGTTAGCACTCTTGTTCCGTATTTAAACAAATTAATTAAATTATAAACCCCCACTGACACCGGTCAGTTTACACTCTTGTGGTGTATGTAAACAAATTAATTAAATCATAAACATCCACTGACTCCGGACAGTTGGCACTCTTGTCCAGTATGCAAGCAAATTAATTAAATCATAAAGCCTTGACCTCTTTATACACGTGAAGGTAACGAGATTCCACTTTTAATACACATCAACAGATATTTAAAAAAATTGATCAGGTTTTGAGCACAGTTTTGTTGTGACGCAACCAACATACGAGTATTTACAGGTCCTTCAGAAGCCAACAGAATTATATTCAAAAGTTTAATCTATTGTCAATATTGACCCTAAATCAAATAATCAACTTGACGTCTTTTATTTGAGCAGCTGCTTAATTTTTTCAGCTCCAAATGAATAATTCAAGATTCTTAGTTAAAAAATATCAAAAACTGAGTAATTCAATGCTAATTTTTGCGCTTTTTATGTTTGAAGTATTTTTTTAACGATTTTGTCAAAACATAATAATATTATTAGTTGGAAATTAGTTTTTCCATTTTAATTTAAACCCGGAAATATTTAATAACTTGAAACATTATCGAATGAATTATAAATGCCATGACTCGTAATTTTAAAATAATATTTCCATGACTGCGATTGATTCCTATCATGCCGACTTTTAATTTGACGTAGATAATAATGGTTGAGATTATTTTTCTATTGTATATCGTTAGCTGCTTAAAAGCCTACGACGCAGGTTTTTTTATTGCAATAAAAACCTTTTAATAGTTACAAAACAAAACATATTTGCATTTATGTAATTAAGAATAACTTAAGGATTTAGTTTTCTATAGAGTGTTTTAGCATGTACTAGAAATTAATCTAGTAGCGCACCGCTACAGGTACATTATAAGAAAACTTCGGCTTTTCCCAAAAAATTATTTCTGTAATTTTTCACAAAACGTACCATGTGCACGGAAAAAACTTACTGATGTCAAATATTGCTAATTTATTAAAAATCTGGTCTAATTATTCCTGTTAAAAACGGGAATGCAGGCCTTTAATGAATGAGCTGACAGGTTTCCTAATAAACTGTCGGGTATTTGTCTATTATTCACAATTTTGAATTTTTGTAAATATTTTAGCCCACGGGTACGGAACACTTGTTTTCGTGAAAATCTGTCATTAGATTTTTCTTGTATTGTTTATAAGTTTATTATTTATAGATGTAAAAAAAATATATGGTTTTCCTTAATAAATAAATAAAATTCGAATATGTTATGGGGATATCGGAACACGTGTTCATAAAAATTCTGATATTTTCGCATTTCATCTTTATATTTATTAGGATAAACGCAGCTGCATGAACACGTATTCAAATATATTCTGAATGTACTCATAGTTTGTTAAGAAATGGCGTGCCATCACGTTTTTAACAGGATTTTAATAAATCAGCCATACTAATTATTCTCCGTGTGCTTGTGCGAGAGGACCCTGCGGAAGCTCTGCAATATTCATGAACCAGAGTTCAATTTTAGACTGCTTTTACTCATTTAGCAATCAGATTTCTTTTTTCATTTAAGTACCGCACAAGAGTCCCAACTGCTCCCAACCGTCTGGAGCTAATGAGATTATGGCATCCCCAATAAATTGAGGTATATTACGAAGCTGGAGGTAGTGTGGAGGGGAAAGAGGTGAGGAAATACCTGATTATTCAGATCTGGTCATCAAACACTGCTAAAGCCATTTCAATCAACCTTTTGATTCTGAATGGTAGTCGGTCATCATGGCGATACTGAAATTATCCCACCACCCTGGTTTTCATTTCCGCTTTATTTTAGTCAAGACTCCGTTATATTTTGCCGAATTGTGTATCTATAGATTTACAGAATCAACTTTTCGTGCTGGAATAATTATACGACTTTCATAAATCAAATCCACCCTCTGCGATCAATATAATGTTCCACACCTTCTCCTGGCAGGATGTTTAATCCCTAGGGTCAGATTCCACGCCCTTATTATATTCTATTCTTCCTGACTAACTAATTACCAAGTCTACACGCCACTATAAGGTGCGCCATAGGACCGTAGCGTATTAAACAATGTATTTCCTTCCTATGAGCTTCGTAGTCCCATGCACGAGTAGAATAGGCAAGTACCTAGATCTTTACTTGAACAGTTGAGTTCAGAAAAATTCTGCTTGTTAACAGCTTGACACGGTTAACTTCGCAGATGGGCAGAAGAGATACCAAATAGAGTGCTGCTTTTTTACTGATAGTTTGTTATGAAATTTGTCAAATACTTCGTTATAGGCATCTAGCCCCGCTTATAACAGGAAAACAAATAATTTGTCCAGATTTGTAATAAATGAACAATATTTCAAATCAGTAAGTTTTTTCTGTGCAGGCTGTTTAAATATTTTCAATTGAGTTTCTTCAAACTTTTTGCTTTTATGATAAAAATGGGATTATTTCAGTGCTAAGATAAGCTACTGCTAGTGTTGTGTTGTCAACTTTTCGGAAGATATTTACGATTGTAAATAGTTTGTTATTTTTGATTGGCTACAGTATTTTAGTTTTCTTTTATATTTATAGTGTTGGTACGCAATAAATGAATTTATGAATTTTGATGTTTTTAAATAAACTACATATAAAGCCTACGTTAAGGATTCATTTTGCTCTGTGATCCTTTTCTACCTACATTGGTGGCGCTACCGACTGCAAACTTAAACGTGTCCAGCTATACCTGAGATTGCACATCGATTTAAGTGGCAGAAGGTTCTTGAAAATCGATGTTAGTTTTGAATTATTTCACAAGCTCAGTAAATAATACTTGACGATAAAAATACTTGGTACTTTTTGAAGTAAATGCGCGGTGGCCATGAAAAAGCTATTTCGTTATCAACGGGGGGACAAGTACAAAACCTTAATGACAAATCGATAAAAGAAATATATACACTACACCTACATATAGATGCAAAATGTTGGTTAGCACTGAAGTATTCAGATTTTTAACTGTTATTTCGGCGATTCTGATCATATTTTAATACCGATTAGAAATAAAATCATAAACATCATGGGGATATAAAAAAATATAACAGCTGTTATTTAAAAAAAAATAATGCCTATAATATTTAATAACGATCATAACGTAGTATGTGCTGTGCATATTGAATTAATAATATGATAATTTGTTATTGTTTTTCGCGTTTTAATATTACTTACAAAATACTAGTACAAATAATAGTAACCTTAAATTATATGCGCAAACAATAGAAACCTTAAATTATATGCGCAAATAATAGTAACCTTAAATTATATGCGCAAATAATAGTTACCTTAAATTATATGCGCAAATAATAGTAACCTTAAATTATATGCGCAAATAATAGTAACCTTAAATTATATGCGCAAATAATAGTAACCTTAAATTATATGCGCAAATACTAGTAACCTTAAATTATATGCGCAAATAATTTAAGGTTACTGTAGTATTTTGTCATTAATTAGGGTGCCATGATTTTTTTTAAATGTATATACTACTAATATCCTTGTAAAAAAATTAGTACTATATTAACGCGTCTAATCAATCAGCAATAAATCATGCCGCCCGTATTCAACGATAAAATAATAACATTCGTCTTCGTAGAAAAAACCAGTTATTAGATTAGATACCTAAATTCGTTACTAAAAGTTTATGAATTCTGCAAGTTAATGGCCATGGAATATTTTTTGTCTAATTTAAACAGTGAGAATTGCATATAGGAGTAATCTACGCATTTCCGTCTAATTTATTGAACCTCATGAAATTTATCCAGTTTTTTGCTTTTATAATCCACACAGACCAAGCGGTCATTGCAGGTACTGATTATCAAAAATCGTTGACGTTCATTCATACGCAATTTTTTTCCGCCTTAATAATAATTATAATGTGTATGACCTTCTTCTTTTAAAAAAAACTAGTTTTTAATTGAAAACTTATTGCTAACATGTCATTAGCTACGGATTAGGAGGAAACCACACGAGAGAATTTAATTTGCTTCTTTTTGTATTTACATAATAATTATAGTCTTATTCATGGGGCATTTAATAATATTTGGCTGATTTATCTAGCGCTGTTTTTGTGAAAAATCACCTCAAGGGCGCTGTAGAAATATATCTATTAAATAATAAATATAGCCGACTTACGAATAGGATTATATATTATATAGTAGCTAGTGACTTACATATAATACTTATATCTAGTAACTTACGACTAAAGCTTATAACTAGAGACTTACATCTAAGACTTATATCTAGTAACTTACGACTAAAGCTTATAACTAGTGACTTACATCTAAGACTTATATCTAGTAACTTACGACTAAAGCTTATAACTACTGACTTAAATATAATACTTATATCTATACGCCTCAGCCCAGGTCACCCTAGTGAGGAGGACTAAGAAATACAATTTACTATACATTTATTTACTATCATATTTTGTATGTACAGGTTTTCCAATAAGAGGTGTTATTTTGATATTCAATCGTAAAAGATCAATGGTTTCGTTGCTTGTGTGGCACGTAGCGCCGTCTTGTTGAAAGTAAACGTTGTCCAGATCAATATCATCCAATTCCGGCCATAAAAAATCATTAATCATCTCTCGATAGTGCAATCCTTTCACCATAACTGTTGCTCCAGCCTCATTTTCGAAAAAGTAAGGTCCAATGACTCCGCCGGACCATAAACCGCCCCAAACAGTCACACGTTGAGGATAGAGAGGCTTTTCAACAATAACTCTTGGGTTTTCCGAGCCCCAGATGCGACAATTTTGCTTGTTGACGAAGCCACCGAGGCGGAAATGGGCCTCATCACTCAAGATGATTTGCATTTGATTCACTCAAGTGAATTTTAATAATTTCAATGCGTTGTTGAAGCATGTATCGTTCCATTTTTATTAATGGCGTAGTTTCTACTTGTCAAATGTCAAAAAATGACAGCTTCAAAAGTAACATCTACCGAAATAGCGGGCTATTAAAAATAACACCTCTTATTGGAAAAACCTGTACAATGTTCAAATAGTCGCTATAATAAAAAAATAAATCTAGTGACTTACGACTAAGGCCTATAACAACTGTCATAGTGACATATATATTTACATCTCTGGCTTAAAGTTAGAGACAACATACTTAAATTTAAAAATACGTGTTTTGGGTTCTGTCCGTGTTGTTAGTGATAAATCAATTATTAAATGGGGGCCTCAGCACGGGTAAAAAGCACCCAGTGAAGCTCACACTACCAAATAATATTTTATTTTAAAAGTAAAACAATTCTATTGTATTAATAAAAATAAATTAAAAAATAATACAAAATAAATAGAAAAACAACACTCTGTAGGTATGGGGGCAAACAGATAACATAGAAGTTAGGTATTTTAGTGAGTCTAATTAGTTAGAGGATTTTATACGTACTTATCATATTCTACATATGACTAAGTACTCTTTCTAATTTTACTAGATCCAGAAGAAGAACTTACTAATGATATTTGTTTATTCTTTGCAGATTTGACGTTTTGTTTCAAAATGGTGGAACTCATCACAGGACTATACGATGGCTACCGAGATCTGATAGATAACAAAGGCGGTGAGTTGTGTTTTATTATTCTTATTTTTGATATTTTAATCTTAATTATTTTGTCTTTCCTGAAGACTCAAGATTTCTATACTTTTCGGCAGAATTGCGCAATATATTCTTGAGTTCGATATGCTACAGATATTTCTACAATATTGCCGGGCCAAATATATTTATTTTGCTCTGTTAAATATTTATATAATGTGCGTCTCTGTTCACCACCTACCTTCTACCGAAACTGTCATAATTCCGAACGCGATGTAAATATAAATAATTTCGCGATTTTGCATCCAAGTTTATACGAGTTTGGTGGAGTTATTAAAGGAGATCGTTTTTTGTGCTATGAATTAAATATGTCTTATACAATACGGCAATCTTGCCACACCTTGCCCGGGGAGACCATTTGACGGGCAAGACAATTGTTCTGAAATAGGCAATAATAGCCATTCTTTCTTACTCATTTACCATTGTTTTAACTTCTGCCCCCTCAAGAAGACAGAATTGAAATCGTATATATTAATAATAAAAAAATCACTCAAAGAACGAATACCTATTTATTTATTTTTTTAATAACAAAAACGTGTAGCGTTATTGATGATTATAATTTTGGTCATAGATATCCACATGTGGAAATTTGCGATTGAAAAAGTGGATACAATTTATTGGAATCTTCCTTCTGCACGTTGCGTTGTGGTCGTACTTAGGTTTCTCTTTTACTAATTTTGTTTTTGTCTAAGCTTGAACCAATGGGTATTGTACCCTGCTACGTGCTGCTGTCTTGTTATTTCAAATAGTTCAATGTCACATTCGTGCTTAATTAGACGCAACCTTTTCTAAAATTTCTGAAAAGGTTTCTTCCTTTTGTAAAATATTTTAAATACATATTTAATGTATAATACTTCTTGCAACAGTCTGCGTCACAAGTAGGCAATTCAAGCCCCTCAAGATGACACTGTTAATCTACGAATCTAATATAGATCGGGTCAATTATGATGTATGTACAGTGTAAAAATCTGAGTATAGCTACATAAAATTTTCAACATCTATTTCCCAAGCGCGCTTGCTTTTGTGCGTTTTGTAAATTTTAATTTGATGGCATTTTATAATATATCATTAACTCGTCGACTGCTTCAAACATCTTCCGGCTATTTGACTAGCCTAAAATTCAAGTTACATGAAGGTCTACGGAACGCAAAGAGATTAAATAATACGGTTTTATTCCGGAAGAAATCCACATAAATAAACGATTTATTAATGCGGCAAGTGTTTGAGTTCCGCTGTCAAATGTCAAACGAATTGGAAAAGTAGACCGGTGATTAAGCACTTCACACGTTTAGGATTTTTTTATTTATTTATTTTTTTTTAAAAGAAAGACAAACATTCCCGGGTTACGAATAACCTGACAATATTTGAAAATCTCCTACTACCACCACAGTAAGCTGAAAATGTTGCTTGTGTTGTGATGGAGGACTTAGCCAGCCGAGGAATTGAACACACTACGCCAGTGAGGGACCCAAGCGCGATGTCAACTCGGCCACCGATTCATTCAATGTCGTGTTGGTAAAATATTCAGGCATAATTCTGTGAATTTCAATTATTGGAATGATATTTTCTGAAATCCGATTTTACACACAATCGTATTGCTGATAGGCGTTAAAGAAAGAAAATAAATTAATGGCCACGCGTCATTGGTGTTCATCTTTCATCCGTTGCCGTCTGGCTTCATCGGCGACACTATTTTGCATACCAGTTTTCATTTTAGAGGACTTTCATTCCAAATAAATAACTCCTTACTCTTAATTAACCGTAGAGATTTCGCTTACAACAAACTCAATCATTAAATTGAAGAATAAATAGAAATAATAAATATTATATAAAAGATGATTCTCCACGCTTTGCACTCTTTACTCTTCAGCGAGTTTACGTTTTCCTGGGTCCGGCGTCCCGCTCCACCAGATCTCTCGTCAATCGTCAGCCGGCTTTACAATATTATTTCTGACACCAACAAAAACAATGATAATATTTTCTCTTCTCCGTACTTAACGACCTGATGTAACGGAGTCACTAATGACCCCCGCAAATCTGTGAACGAAGGAGAGAAAACGAATCTGTTTCCGATTGAACGGTCCATTGCTTGCGATTCGCCACTTTCTATGTTTTCCGTATTATCGAAGTTTGATTCCACGACTGATTACAATTATGCACAATTTCAATGCGCTGTGTTTTCTCCTCTCACATACTGAATCCCACAGTTACCTAGTGCATAATGCCTAATGTATGTGCTATTTATAGTAATACATGCCACTTAAATCTTCACTCCATTATGATGATCTCAATCGGATCATTTTTCAGAACCTGTTTTTTTTACTTTCTCTAGCCCACAATTTCGTGCAGTTTCCAGTTTCCGGTACCGAGTACTTTCGCCAAATATTAATTCGGAGTTCTTTCTAAAATCACTTCGCAGTGCAAAAGGAACAAAGTTTACTCTATTGTTTTCCAAATTTAAATGGTTTTCAAGAAAATCAGAGTCACTGATGGATAATGTTATTGAAAATTACTTATGTTACTCTTTCTAGCTCACGTAATATATGTGTCACTGTAGCATCTTTTGTGTTCAATCAAACTATATTATTATTTTTAGATGTTATCGTGGCAATTTTCTAATTTACATTATTTTATGGTTTTTTTATAATTCTAGAGATGAAATTGGATGTAGTCAAGGCTATCAAATAAACTTATTTGCGTGCGTTCATTAAAATACCAAGGTATAATCTACCGATAGCGAAATATTCGTTTTTTTTTCTCGTTAAATTATTACCTCGTATCCTCGTAGCACTTCATTGAATTACTTCGTTCATTTGAATATATTTTATTTATTTATTTATTGAACTCCCGTAGGGCTTTTACACACATGACACAATTAGAATAATACATAATACAGACATAATTTATTCATCTATCAGATAGGTATTTCATATATCGAAATGTATCGATTGTTAAAGTAATTAATCCTTTAGAATTCTATCACTAATTGGTACCAATTAATCCTTCTGTTTTGATGATAATGAGTCGACCACTGATCCCGACGTTCAGTTGCCTGACGGAACAATGGCAGAATCCCGCTAGTGTCAGTGGGTCAGAGATTCACACCACTTCAATGTACAATTTCAAGTAATCACGGCCTACATATGGTCATATTCAGTGTGTCCACTCTCGAGTGGTTTGCTAATGAACCTGGGTTATTAACTCACGGAGTATGTTGAGTTTTTGTTGTCATTTAAGAGGTGTCAAGCGGTTTTTGCAATCAATACTCATACTGACGTAGCTGGAACATTAGGTTGACTGGAGTTTTTTTAATCTTTGAAAACGTGTCACGAAATTCAATTTTATGATCATGATCGCAGACCGAATTCAAGTACACAATTCTAGCTTTTGTTAGCTTGAAAAGTGAAATTACAAAGGATTCCATTTTTGAGCCATGACTCAAAAAATTAGCTTTGTCTTCACCCACACTAACTGTGCGTATCAAGTTGTAGAATGTTTGATTCTCTATTATGCGAGCGAGTCTCTCGAATTTTCGTTGTCTTGTTTTAAACTGACGAAGCCTACATAATTCGTGTTATATTATAGTCGTAAATAGAAACTTATCATTATGTGCGATACCTACCTAATTATGTCAAGCGTGTTATTGACACGCAAACATACTAGCAACTTCTTTGCAAAGCTTTTGATCCCCGGGAAATCTTAAGTCTATTTATTAGCATTGAGATTATTTCATTATTATAATATGTCAGTGGCTGAGTTGACATCGCGTTTGGGTCCCATCCAGACGTAGTGTGTTCAATTCCTCGGCTGGCTAAGTCCTCCATCACAACACAATCAACATTTTCCGCTTACTGCGGTGGTATTAGGAGATTTTCAAATATTGTCAGGTTATTCTTAACCCGGAAATATTCGTCTTTCTTTAAAAAAAAAATAGGTAGCACCTATAAAGTTACCTGGACTGCGTAGTTTTTTTTTTGTTTGATTTCCGTAGTAATAATTCAACTTCGGTTCTCTTGAAGGATTCTAACCTTGGGAAGCTTTTGCTATCAATAAGTATCATAGGTTGGTGGCTTCCTCCATTGATGGCGTCTTATGATGAATAATCGGCATTTTCGAGATCTCGGTTTTCGGATTTTCATACTTATAACACCTTTTACGAAAAGAGAGATATAGGTTAGTTCAGTGTGAGGCATACCTTGCAACGCCACCACAGTAAATATTTTTGCGTCGTATTAAATAATAGGTAATTTAATATATCCATTTTACGCACTTAAGTTCCTAAATCTTAGTCTGTTCTGAACTAATGAATTTACAAACCCATATAAATTACACAGGAATTTTGTCGCATATGGAAACTATTTCTGAAGTATTTTTGAAATAGTATTTGTCATTTAAATATTAATAAAAATATAATAAGTTATGGCGCAAGGCTAAAAGACAAAAGATGTTCGTTTAGTGTTTGTTAATGGTTTATTAAGTTATTTCTATAGCTTATTAAGTAAATGTCCAATGATTCACTCCTTCTTTTAGGATTTCACGTTATTTATTATTTAATTTAAAGTTTACCGTGTTTGTTTTTTTGGTTTTATTTATTTCGCAGAACAAACATAATAGACTTCAACAAATCTGAATAGATACGAGTATAGAGTAAATTAATTTATTGTTTTTATTTTCCCGAGCTCACCAGGATAATTCTGTCGGAAAAAGATGCCCTTCGAATACCTGCTATCCACTCCGATGTATGAAAAACCAGTTACCAAGGTTTCAGAGTTGTTTTCATATCTGGTTCGCAACTGTTTTTTCTCATCTAGAAAATCCAGTTGAGCCACTAAATTATCTGAATATCTCGCCCTGGATGTGCCATCGATAAATTGGATTCTTCTACCTACTCGACAACTTCGCAATGATTGGAATGTTGTGGAAAACTCCAAGGGCTTACGTTATTTTGACATTTCAATTAATTTGATTTGTTGCACTTTATTTAAATGCTCTCGGTTGACTAATAATAATAAATATTTTATTACTTTATTCTGAGATGTGGGGAGGTTAGTACAATCCCTCACATTACATTTTGTAGATTTATTACTTTTATGTAACAATTAATTACTTCGATGAACATGGTGGATGCTGCGAATATCTTCTTCTATGTCTAGACTGCGAATCAATGCCTTCATTCCTGCTAAACTTCTTCTTATATGGTAGGTATGTAATGCTTCAAGGTCGGCTACTCGCCCTTACTTGAACCTGAACAAATTACAAGTACTCGAGTTCTGCCTCTGTGAGCTCCGCTGTAACCTCACATCTGAAAATCGTGCTGTGGGCGTTTTTATATTGAATTCGAAGCCATTTCATGCTGATCTTCATAAAGTCGACCCAAAATACGTATTCACATAGTAGGATAGTAAAAATATTGTACGTAGCAATACATCATTGGAAATTAGAGATTCTCACGGCCAATTGTTATTGTAGTTTGACTTTCGGGATATTGAGATTGAGCCGTGTGGACCTCTCTCCTTCTTGAACCAACGTTTCAGACAGCTTTACAGTGTCCATCCTTATTACATTCCTCCTGACGAAGATCACTTCAAGGCTATTGAAAACATTAATACAAGAATTAAATAATTTTTTTTAAATACACAATTTATCATACGTCTTATTGAAGAACGCCAACCAATACCACCACAGGGGTAATTTTAGATGACAACGGTCATGGCGTTTTATGCTTACTAACTAAAGAGATTACTTTCATCATTATCATCACGGCGCTACGTTCCAGGATGGATTCGGCTTCCTCCACAAATTTCTCCAATCCTCCATCCTTCCCGTCCTGCTCCAATCTTCTTACACGCAGTGCATCCACCTCTCCTTCGGTCTGCCTCTGGGTCGCTTCCACTGGGGCACCCACTTATATAATTTCCTGTGACCTATGATCGGTCATTCTTTCTACATGTCCAGCAGTCCAGCCCATCGCAGTCTTTGCGACCTACAGAATCTTAGAACGGTCTCAAGTTCTATAAGATTTGTCAGTTCATGATTCATCCTTGTCTAGTCTTTATCTGTATCTAAGGTCAACATTTTACGCACAAAATTCTTTTGATTTTCACCATTTTTGACCACTGTAAGTATCAACTGGTCTTATTTTCGTTTTGTAAATTAGCAGTTGGGTTCTTTTGCTAGTGTTTTCGACCCCATTTAAGGCTTCATTGCGCTAAACTTTGTATGGTTTTGTATTCAGATCCTCGCGTGAGCGACTGGCCCATGATGTCCTCGCCCATCCCCACGCTGGTGTTGTGCGGCACGTACGCCTACTGCGCGCGCCACGTGGGCCCCCGCCTAATGGCCAACCGCAAGCCCTTCAACCTGCGCGAGGTGCTCATAGCCTACAACCTCTTCCAGACCATCTTCAGCGCATGGATATTCTACGAGGTGAGTTCTACAAAACTAAAAAACTAACAAACCATCACGCCGTTTCCTAGGAGGGATAGGCAGAGATGATGGACCGCCACATAACTTTGTTCCGTACTTCATTCTCATTTACATTCACGCATCGTCACATACATCGGCTCACACTCCGACGGCCACGTGGTCTAGGAGTAAGATCCTCGACTGAGAATCCTGGGATGAGCTAATAAATTAATTTAATTAATTTGTGTTATAACACACTTACATCATTTGAAATAATACATTACAGAAGATCCTCTCAGTATCGCCCTGGTGAAAGTCATACCTACCCCATTAGATGTCAAGCAGATAGTTCGACAACAATCTGGTTTTAGTAATAGTTTTTTCTTGTGAAACCGCTGTTAACACTGTAATACATGTATTGAAGAATTTTTTAAATTATTTCAATATTTTTAGACTCAAAGTTGAATTTTGAAACAATAGAAATTTCGGAACGTCGATTTGAAACGATCGTAAAATTAAAAAAAATATTGGATTTAAGAAAATTAGTGGTTTGTTAATTATCTAACATAAAGAAATCGACGATAAAAAAGGTAATATGACATCTGAATTGCGTTCTTTGCTAGGAGTTCCACAGGGTACGGACTTGGGTCTAATGTTGTTCATTATATAAATGAATGATATTATTTAAGTTTGAATGCTTTGCCCCATAAATTATTCGTTGATGATACTTTATTATACCTAGCCAGTTAAAATTATCAGATACCATTGAGAAAATACAAGTTGACTTAAGTTATGTGTAATAATTACCTTTAATAATAAAATTAATATTTTTTAAACCAACATATTATCCAATAAAACTAATTTTTGAATATTTAATTTATTGGCATTTAATGTTTTAGTCCGGAATAATATTTCAAATAGTAAATGATTAACGAAATCACGGTTTTTGAACTGAAAGTGTCACAAGACAAATAAAAGCATTCCCATCACATAAATGTAACACCTCATTTACACAACATCAATATGCATATCTAGGAAAAAAATACTTCAACGGCCTACAGGAAACATCAAAACAATAATCATATATTTTATAACATTTTCAAACCGTTTTCCATAAAATATTTTGATAGTAAGGTCCTGTTTTTTTTCATTAGACTGCATCATGATGCTCACCTCTTCTAAACACAAGCGTTCGCTTCTATCGAAGACAAAAAGTCAGTATTATTAAGTACATTGAGGTGATTTCTCACGAAAACGGCGCTATATAAATTATCCAAATATTATTATATTATTTTGTGTTTAATGTATTGTAAATCATATTATGTTTTTTAAAATAGCATTTTTATTAATAAACTGTTTTAAAAAAATCTTAAAGTGTGGATAAACCGAAACGAACTAAAATTGAAGTTTCTAATTGTCGACAGTCAAGGTCAAAAAAAAAAAAAAAAATGGTTTAATTAATAGATGATAAATTAAAATTGGACAAATATTTAGAGTAAAAATAAAATTTTAAAAAAATTAAATAAAATAATCCCAATAAAATTGCTAAAAAAAGTTGAATTCTTAAAGGATCAGAAATAACATTGTTTTTAATACGACGCGCCTTGTATTTAAATATATTGTAACTCCGCATACAAATTATTGTTCTAGTGTGTTATTCTAATGGTACGTATACATTTGCGAACCGAAACGCAAACCAAGCCACGAATTACGGGAAAGGAAGGAAGCAACTTCAACAGCGCGTTTCGCGCAATTTGCGGTTGCTTCGTTCCTTTCCCATAAGTTGAGGTTCAGTTCGGCAACTCGCGTATGTATACGTAGCATTAGGCAACAAAGCCCATACTAATAAACTACAGGTTATACAAAATAGCGGGATAGGTGTGATTTTGAAATGCAATATTTTTATGAGAGTTGAAATTAAAATGATGTTACAAAATTTAAATATTATGGCAAATGTAATAAATAATATAATAGATGATATACTAGCTTAAAATAACATGATCCCTATATGTCTGAAAACTAATACTGAAAATTTTCACAATAATCCTAGGAGTGGTTGAGATTTTTGGCTTTCCAAAACTAAACTTACGTGCACATTAAACAGTGTTTTAAAAAAGTATCGAACTTTTTTATACACTTTTAAAAGTCGTAAAGGAAGTCACAAGTCTTGTCACTTTTCGTATGAAAAAGTTTATGTTTTTGCTTAGGGTAGGGCGGGGCTAGTTGAACATGATTTTGCTAATTTGACCCCAGACTCGAAACTCTTATAGATATTGTTGTTTTTTCAATTTATTAAGATAGCTTCATTATCTGGCTTTATAATATTATTCATGAAATTATATAATACGTTGATCTTATGGAAGATATTTTAATTTTCACGCAGGAGAAATGGTTCAACTTGCCTCATAGGTGGGGTTAGTTGAACCACCCCACGGGGCTTGTTGAACAATATAGTGTCAAATATGTATTATCATTCACACGCATGGTTTTATAAAACAAATTGAGTTATTTAAGCAAATTTATTGAAATAATTAAAAAATACAGAATTAGGTAACAATTATTTTATTTAAAAAACGAGTATAATAAATCAGGTATGTTTTCTTAGAATTATTTAATCGATTAAATCGGAAATAAACATTGGAATAGTTCCAGATGTGCACTTTTGGCGTGCCCAGAGCAAGAACAGAACAGAACCCGAATAGAACCCAGTCTTCTCCTGGAAAGCTCTCTGAATAAATCTCATCACAAATTAGGCAAGCATATTCTTCATAATTGTCGGATGATGAGTCTGACAATGTGAAGACTTTTTTCGTAATTGCCTTGTTTTTTGCCTTATGTGTTCCTGTCTTTTGCTTCTTAGATTGCTCTTGTGCAAGAGAATCCTTTCAGGAGTGTCTGTTAAAATAGCTGCTCTTCCTTTCTTCCTCGCTGTTTTCTAGGCCCTGACTTTGGAAATGGTCTAACGGTCTCGGGTGAAAAGTAAACGCCACTTCTAGATGTAGATGCTACATTGTTTTTGTTGATATTGGGAGAAACATTATCTTTTCCTGTTGTCGGTATACCGTGTACGCATCTAGAAAGATGAAAAAAATGGTATTATTGATGTGTTGACGAGTGAAATAAATACACTACATATAAAATTACAGTAAGGAATCTGAATGGGGCAAGTTGAACCAAATGGTTCAATTAGCCCCACTCATGTTTTATTACAAATTTCATCGGATAACTCATATACCACTAAATGTATTCCATTTTTACAATTGACAAGATAAAGTTAAGTAAACACCAATTTCAAATTGACTTACCTTGACTTGGTACCTTTTTCCTTGGTATCTATTTTCAAAAAAGCAGTCGATCGTCTTTTTTTACTTTTGGGGCAAAAATCGCACGAAATCCCCGTACACACGCTACGGATGCCATGTGCCTACTGAATGCTTGGTGGCGCGGTCCCCACACTCCTAGCTTGCTAGAACATGTTCAGCATTCTTCGTAAGTCTTTCGGCTCCGAAGATATTGGCGTGGCCCAACAAGCCCCTTGGTTCAACTAGCCCCGCCCAACCCTACTTGCCAAAATTATTTTTAACTACTTTAATATCTATTATCTATATTTCTTAGACTGTATTTTTGCTCGTGGTTCGTATTTATGGTAAAAATTCTCACCATTTTCATATTTCACATAATTTTACTTAAGGTGAAGCTTAATGCAAAATCACTGTTTTGATTAATCTTTATATCGAAGTGGGTGGTATACATTATGAATACCAAAAATATGCTTTAGATTAATTGAAGGTTTTCCTATCGTTTCGCTTGAGTAGAATACAAATAAAATAATAAATTACTCAATAAAAAATATATATGTAAACTACTAAAAAAATTTTTTTTAAATAGAAATGTATGAACGCGTAAAGGAAAAAACTTTAAAAAAATACAGTATTATAGCTAAGATTATCTGTGACAGTTTCACTTGATTAACTTTTTTGCTTTCTTATAAAATTATTTACAAAATAAATAAAAACAAGTTTTTTCCTTGAAATCGAACGTTTCTTGACTCCGTTTGCCAAGCGATTTTAATGCCTATTACCTACAATATAAGGTATACCAAGAATATACACATTTTTGGCTTGTAGCTTCCCTTTAAAAGATCTTTTCCCTTGTGCTCTTGTACGCCCTTTTCCAAAGGGGTTGAAGAAATTGCATTTTTCATTTAATCGTGAATTTTTTACATTTTATCAGTCCCCTTTAAACGTCGTTTCTCGTTTCCGCTTTTGATCAACTGTTAAGCATAACGGCTTTGTGCTTAGGCTCAGCTGTTATCAAAAGCTAGAACGAACGGTGACCATTTAAATGCCAAATTCAAAATTGCGCTGATCGTCGCTTTGGTGGTAATTTAATTTTATGTAGTTTGAAACGCCTACGCATTTGTCGTATTTTTACAACTGGAGATTTTTCGTATTGAACACAGTTCTTGCAAGATATGAATATTTATATAACGCAGGTGTTCAATAAAGTTGTATCTACATTATATGAGATTATCATTATTAAGAAGAGTAGGGTTTTTAGGTTTGGTTGTGACAACCACAGCAAAAAGATTTAAAAAAATATTAAATCTGCATCTAGAGATCGCATAAAAATGTAGTAAATTGTCTTTGATCTTTCCAACACACAATTTAAAATATTGTGCGCTTTGTTCTAGTGTGGAAAAGACTTTTAGTGACGCTCTTGTTATATATATATATATATATATATATAACAATATATATATATACAACAGAAACTACAACAGTCAATTACAACAGTCATAATATTTTTGCTCTGCATTTAAAATAATTACTAAGTGACAAAACACAAAAACCGGAAAGTTAACGATAGTGATTGCAGTTTGTGACACCAAGGACTAAAATCTATAAACTTCATATTAGTGATTTACCGTACCTACGGAGTGTAATCAGCAAAAACAAAAAATATAATTTAATATCACTAAGGTGTAACGCAGGTAGTAATTAAATTTACTTATAAAATGCATTGCAATATTTGCCCGGATCCAGTTATAACAGAAGAGTCAATTTTTGTGTGCTCTGCGTGCAAAGGATCATTTCATTTCGCCTGTGGAGGAATAACAGAGTACAGTTACCGTAGGCTCACTCAGGAACGACGTGCGCTACTGAAATGCAAACAGTGCAAACATTCGAAGACAGCAGTTGCGGCCACTTCTAGCACAGCGGAGACAATTAGCGGTAACGAACCTTTGGAGCCAGGTAGAAAAATGAACAATAAAGGACCGACGATCACCGCTCAGGCCCAAACAAACTTAGAAGATCTGCAAGGGTTAGTCATGGATATGACATCCAATCTCGAAAGGAAACAAAATGACATCATGGAACAAAACATTAAAATTTTAGAAAGCATTCAATTCATGAGCTCGCAATACGAGGACTTCCTAGCCAGGATCCGTGAAATTGAATCAAGGAACGAGGTACTTACAAAAAAGAACATCGATTTGGAAGCCAGGGTTAATGTACTGGAGGACCGTCTTGAATTCCAAGAGAGAGCTCTAATGGCCAACAACTTAGAAATCAGAGGAATCCCGGAAAATAAAGGAGAAATATTACAAGACGTCATCTTTAACATATGCCAAAAAACTAAGTCCAACATCCAAATCAAAGACATAGACGCTATTCATCGAGGAGCAAAAAAAATAAATAACAAATATCCGAGAGAAATAATAATCAAACTCAAATCGAATATGGCCAAGGAACAACTGTTAGCGGATGTGAAAACATTTAACAAAAACAACCCGAACTTGGAAGACAAATTAAATACCTCTAACATTGGTATTGCTGGACCGACTTCTAGAATCTACGTTTCCGAGCAGCTGACATTTCGGGGCAAGCAACTATTTTGGAAGGCTAGACAAGAAGCGAAAGGGAAGGGGTACCGGTTCACGTGGACACGTGCGGGCCAGATTTATGTTAGACGCGATACAGGTTCTAATGCAATATGCATATCTGATGAAAGCAAGCTTACAGCGATGTAATACAACGGAAAGAATCAAAATTTCGAGGTATGTACCGTCTCGCTCGTTGGCAGGTATATGCAACAAAGCGTTAACTCGGCGATACAGCGAAGCTATCAGTCCCCAATGTACTATCTACCAAGATGTAAAACGATTAGCGTTAATTAATTACTTCACTAAAAAATTGTACGAACACACCCCATCCCGCCCATTTAAACTTATTTTGTTACCATCAACATATAATAAATTGCTATCACGACGTTTCAGCGACTATAAACATTCTGCATTATTTTATCAAATGACTGTCAACTTATTTCCATACTCATCTATCTATGCAACTACATTGGGAATAGTCTTTAATTTTAATAACATATTATTTGAACGCTGTTTGATATTCTTCAGTCAACTAACTTTTAATTATGTTTGATTTACCTTGTGATACTAGTAACCATTCAGGTATATTCTGTACCTCGAATATTATTGATAGCTTGAATAAGTTAAAAAACTATGATTGGGGCTCCTACAGTCTAAAGATTATACATCAGAATATTAGGAGCATATCTAAACTTGACGATTTCCTAATTTTCTTAGATCAATTCAATAACGCATTCGATGTAATAATCTTATCGGAATGCTGGATAAATAAAGAATACACCTCAAAATTAATTAATAATTACTCAGAATATCACACTAGCATAAATTTAAATAAATCAAGTGGAATTGTAATTTACATCAAAGATGGTCTACAAACTCAAGTCGATGAAATATCACTACCACAAGCAAACTGTATGAAAATCGTATTGAACAATAACTTATGTATTTTCGCAATCTACAGATCACCCTCCTTCCAAAATATTGACACTTTTTTGAATTCCCTACAATCAATCATCAACAACTCAAAACAATTAGAACGGCAAATAATTTTAGGCGATTTAAATATTAACACGATTCCTGAGTACCATCGTCAATCCGATGATTATCTGTGTCTGTTAACGGAAAATGGGTTCATGCAAACAATTAACAGCCCTACTCGAGAACAGGGTTCAAGTAAATCTTGTCTTGACCACATTAACGTTAAAAAAATTAAACATTGCGACTCATTTGTTATTCACACCACAATTTCTGACCACTACACTACAGCTCTCTGTCTTAAAAATAAGCCTCCCACCGCAGCCAAAATTAAATACATACCTCGAATAAACTACCTTAACCTACTTGAGGACTTAAATTCAGAAAAATGGGAAAACGTTCTAAACCAAAGAGATACTGACTCAGCAATGACGGAATTCATCACCAAGTTACATGATTATATATCCAAACACACTAGTAAGAAACTCATATCCAATAAACAATTAAAACTTACACCATGGATCACCCCAGGCCTTGTCAAATCAATTCATAGAAGGAACCAACTACACAAAAAGGCGAAAAGTAGCCCAGAGAATAATATATTACAAACTCGCTATAAAAAGTATAGGAACTTGTGTAAAAAATTAATCATTTCAACTAAAGAAAACTATTTTAAAAACATTATTTACGAAAATAACTTTACACCAAAAAGGCTATGGGAAGCATTTCGCAATATTACTAAAACCAAAATCAATAAATCATCTGAAATTAAATCACTGCACATTGATAACACTATCACGTCAGACCTAAAAAAGATAGTAAATTTTGCAAATAACTATTTTACGTCAGTGGGAACCACTCTGGCACAAAAAATTCTCGATAAAATCAACACAACTGAAACTGATCTCGCTAAGGAAACAGGCCGTAATCCCGAGCATAAAATAGATAACATTCGAACTACGACACACGAAGTGATGAAAACTATTGACGAACTTAAGTCATCCAATGCGTGTGGCCCAGATAAGATCTCTACAAACCTGTTAAAAATTATAAAACCAGCCTTAGTATCACCCATAACGTTCATTTGTAATCTAAGTTTTAACTCTGGAAAATTCCCCAACCATTTAAAACAATCAATTATTATTCTACACCACAAAAATGGGGATAAATTACAGATCAACAACTACCGACCTATTTCTTTGATCAACTCTGTGTCTAAAATTATAGAGAAAATTGTTAAGAATCGGCTCACCCTATACCTAGAAAACAAAAACATTCTTTCCAATAATCAATATGGTTTCCGTCCTGGTTTAGGCACTGAAAATGCTATTGCTAAATTGACAAACATTATCTCTAATAACATAGATAGAGGTACAAAATGCATTGCGCTCTTCCTGGATTTAGCTAAAGCATTCGACACTATCTCTCATAAAATTCTGTTAAAAAAACTACAGCGCATTGGTATACAAGGACAGCTCTTCAATCTGTTGTGTAGCTATTTAGATAACAGGAGCCAAAGAGTGCTTATCAACGACACTATAAGCGATTCAGCTAATATTAAATTCGGCGTACCCCAAGGAAGTACTTTAGGACCACTTTTATTTAATATATATATTAATGATCTATGTAACAGTTCCTTTGCTGACCACATCATCACCTTTGCTGACGACACAGTTTTATTATATGAAGGCAAAAGCTGGAATGCTGTTCACAGTAAAGCAGAAGTAGGTTTAAATAAGGTTAAACAATGGTTAGACAACAATCTCCTCACTCTTAACTTAGATAAAACCAAATTCCTCCGTTTCAGTGCAACACAAGCAGGAAAACCAAAAGAAATATACAACATCCTTGTACACCATTGTAATGACCAAACCACTTGTAATTGCTTAAACTTAGAATGTGTCGATAGCATAAAATATCTTGGAATCATGATAGATAAATCTCTGAGATGGGACGAACATATAGTCTCAACTTCCATAAAGATCAGAAAACTTACTCATCTATTCATGGCTGTTAGAAATATTCTTCGCGTAAAAGATCTGAAACAAATGTACCATGCATTGTGTAACTCTTTGCTAGAATATGCATCCTTGGGATGGGGCGGCTGTTCCAAAACAATAATGGACCCTCTCGCAAAAGCACAAAAATCACTTCTAAGGGTCATCCTTAAGAAACCCTTCAGGTATCCCAGTGATTTATTATTTGGAGAGATGCGAGTTCTTGATGTACGGGCAACTATACATAAGAAAAATTATTTTACACACACAAAAACACCGACACCAATATTCATCCATTGATCATCTCCACAACACCCGCCATGCAGGGAGGAATCCAGTGGTTCCACCTACTATAAACACATCACATGCCCAAAGACAATACTCCTACTTAGGGCCTAAATTGTTCAACATCATACCCGATACATGGAAACTGAAAAGTGCAAGCACTTTACGGAAATGGGTTAGCAATTGGCTTCTAGACATGGGGAGAGTCAAGAGCGAACATATGCTAACGCAATCTCACATACCTAATATGTACTAAAAAGTCTAAGTTATGCAAAAAAAAAAAAAAATATATATATATGTATGTAGGTATATATATGTATGTATATGTGTGTGTGTGTGTATATGTATGTGTGTGTGTGTTACATGTGCACACACATATATGTGTGTGTGTATGTACACACACACATGTGTGTGTGTGTATGTACACACACACATGTGTGTGTGTATATGGATATGTATATATATGTATATGTATATATATGTATATGTATATATATATATATTTTGCTCTGTTTTTTATTATCCTTGTGATATAACGAGTGTTCTTTGATTCTTGTAAAATAACGACTAGCCATTTCAAATATAAATTTTGAAATTCCCTTGAAATGCTCTATACAAATACATTGGATATTCATATGTCATAATTTTATTCTGGTTTATAAATGGGTTTTTTTTCTATAACTTACTTATGGTACTTACTAAAAATTAAATAGTCATAAATACAATGTGAACTAATATGTCATATATTGATTTAAAAATGTGGAAACTCTATTATGCAATTGTTAATAATAATTGTGTAATTTCTAAAATGCAATTGTTATGTTCTACAAAAAGACCTGAAAAGAATTTCAAAATTGTGATCGTCTTCTGAATGCAATTATCGATGTAATTAAATGTAGTAATTCTTTGAAAAAAAAAGGACTTAACTCCTTATCTAAAATATTAAAATCCACAGTTCCGAACCCCTGCAACTACAGGAAGGTAGCGAGAGGTACCTAATGTACATAGGTACTCGACTCGTACCACAGCGCTTCGGCAGTTTGGCACTGTATGAGTGGTTTGGTATATTTATGGGCACTGTGATTAAACGTACTCGTGTTATTGAGGTTATTATTGCAATTTTGGAAACATATGATCACCTTACTTATTTTTTCTTTGTTGTATATATTTTTAAATTATGTATGTATTCTTTCTCATCTTAAATATTTGATAGAACATATCTCACTGTACCTTTTTACTATTTCCTTGTTAAAAATATTATGAACTGAATATACAATTTGGCTGTCCTGAAACGGGTATCATTCCCAGTTGGACAGACAAAGGATCATTTTGAAATGTATTGTAATATATATGTACATCTATGAATAAATGAAATAAATGAAATATATATATATATATATACCGTCATTTTGAATCTAAACAAATCATGTGAAATGGCTTTACATGTTTAATGTTTACTAACTAGACGGGAATGACTATACCATAATAATTGAACAATTTATGTATCACCGTTTTGTGAAAAATCATCTCAGGGGCGCTAGAACTAGAATACCTATTATATCCCCTTGACTCTCAGGGTGTCAAGACAACCACTGTTGATTTCCTAGTAACCCACCATACTTGCCCTCGATTTTATGGTATCTTGAACCTTAAAAATCACCTCAAGGGCGCTAGAACTAGAATATCTATTGTATCCCTTTGACCCTTAGGGTATCAAGACAACTACCGTGGATATCCTAGTAACCCACTGCATTGCCTCGATATTATGGTATCTTGAACCTAAAAAATCACCTCAAGGGCGCAAGAACTAGAATATCTATTATATCCATTTGACCCAAAAGCGCGCTCTACACTCGCGGCGCGAACGGCCGCGAAGGCCGCGAAACGCGAGTGTGGATCTTGTTCACGCCTTCGCAATCTTCGCGTTCGCGCTTCGCGCCATTCCCCGATTTTTGTCGGTTTTTTGGCCCGCGACAAAGGGTTTGCGGTTTAAAGCCGCGAACGAGACTGAAGCTTTGCGAGTGTGGATGGACACAGTTCACGCGCGAATCGCGGCGTATATTCACGGCGTGAATTCACGGCGCGACTTCGCGCGCGAGTGTAGAGCGCGCTTTAGGGTATCAAGACAACTACCGTGGATATCCTAGTAACCCACCGCATTGCCTCGATGTTATGGTATCTTGAACCTAAAAAATCACCTCAAGGGCGCAAGACCAAAATATCTATTATATCCATTTGACCCTTAGGGTATCAAGACAACTACCGTGGATTTCCTAGTAACCCACCGCATTGCCTCGATTTTATGGTATCTTGACCCTAAAAAATGCTCCTATAGTACATTTTTTCTCTTGGAAAGGAAATAATGTTAACATTATTCTAGCATGTCTTTTCGACGTTTGCAAATGTGTTTATTTTATCTGTGGAACAGTGCGCCTTCATTTATCTGTGGAACAGTGCGTCTTCATTTTATTTCCCATTTCCAAAGTCATAGTACTGTTTTTAATTAACCACCACGCCGTCTCCCCGCAGGGATAGGCAAAGAGGACGGACCGCCTAACAACTCTTTCTTGGCACACACTCATTCACATTCATACATCGTCCCATACATACACTTCTATTATTCTGACTCTTGACATGGCCCGATTCAAGTATCTGATTCACTTGATCGTGCCGTGTCCTCCTCTGGCGTCCCCTAGTTCTTCTACCATTCACATTTGCGTGATATATTCTCCTGTTACTACATTGTCTGGTTAAACGTTACAATTTACAAAAACATAATTTTACCAAAAAACAGGATATTATTACGAAAATAGTGACAGTTATAATAGCTATAAGTTATTATATTAAGCGAAAATAGGTGTACGGTGGGTGATTGGAATTTTACCACCGGCATCCTAGGGGTTAATAAGGGCCTTTATAATACCGGTTTATGTTTTCACAAAAAGATACGTCGCAAACAGTTTTTTATACATCGATATATAATATTGATTGTTATTATTAATTTTAGCAGGTAGCTTTTTGCTTACAATTAATCGCCCTGTTGTGCGCCCATCAGGACTTTGTGTTAGTGTTCGACCTTCATCTGCAGAGATCACCAAATAATGTAATTAAATAATCAACGTATTGTGAATTTAACAATGGCAGAAGTGTTCGAAGTATTTAATATTATGATTCTGTTCCACCGTTAGGTTGACAGCATCCTGTTTTCTTATGTTTTGAATAAATTAAACTAAGTATTTTCCAGAAAAGATTAGGTACCAAATTACCTGCGTCATAATCTTAAGCATAAATATCATAACATTATTATTATTGGTATTTTTTCGCTAGCCCTTCTTAATCTATGTATTTACTTTTTTTCATCAAAACAACAACAAAAACAAAAACAAAATATAATTTCATTACCATTTTGAAAAGTATTTTTGGAAATTAAATTATATCGTAAATTAATTAATGTACATATTTTGTCAGAACAGCTTCATTTTTTTTAAATGTGAATCTGCTCAAGAGTCCCAACTGCCCCCAACCATGTGGAGCCATTGAGACTGGCATCCTCAATCGAGGTATGTTGTGAGGCTGACAGTTGTGGGGGTGGGAAGGAGATGGGGAAAATGAAGGTGGGGATGTACCTGGCTATTCAGATCTGGTCACCAAACACGGCCAAAGCCATTTAAGGCAACGTTTCAATTCTGAATGGTGGTCTTACGCCAGGGATATACTGAGAGCATCTCACACTCTGGAACGTGTCGCTAATATACTATACATTATTATACATGAGTAAATCATGAAACATAACAAATTAATCAAATAAAATTTACCAGGATCTGAACCACCAGCTTGCTAGTCGAGATCCTTACCCCTCGACCCCCTAAGGACATCAAATTGTTAATTACATCAAATTTAATATTCAAGTTCTGTTATTATTCCTTTTTTTAATTTTTTTTCTTTATTCGGTTACATGGTTATTACAATTATTAGGTATATTTAGACCACCAAGCTAGGCCCATCCCCGTGTTGTGGTGGTTGATTATATATACAGTACATTGAAATATAGAAGAAATATAAAAAGTATACGATTTAAAAGAAAATAAGGGCTATGGAGTTTAAGATAATATCAGTGGTTTATAATTTAAAATATATATTTATGCGATATTTACGAAATCAATTAAAAAAAAATTAAGTGTTGTTTTTTTTGTGTTGATAGGAATTTAAAAAATAAATTTTATGGGCCAGTTGTTTCACAGAACTTGAATATTTAATGAATTGTTCAAGTTCTGTGAAAAAACTGGCCCTGAGTCTATTTATTGGGCATAGGTAGGTTCCTTTTACCGGTTTTTTTTTTCAATTTTGGCGGAGTCATCACTTCCGCGTTTCGATTAATATTTATTACCGAAACACTTGTTTATTTCCCGGAGGTCTTGCTTAATTTAACCCACACATGTTCTTTGTATATGTGATTAAGAACGGGGTACTTCCACATATATATAATTTTCATTATGTAGTATTATAATATGGGTATATAGATATATCTATGCTATTAAGACCTTTTAAAACACGCCAGGTCATTATTTAATACAAGAATCCCGTGCAAGCGCAAACGAGTCGTGCGTATTTCGTTGTGTACAAACATATGTTTTATCAAACTACAGGAACAGCATCGGGCGGTATCGAGACAGCCCGGTCCACCGAAACGGTGACATGAGCGAGACAGATTGCATGTTAGAGCAGTGCAGATATATAAGTCATCTTTAATCCGTCTGATTGACAATCCATTGTTAACAGTCTGATTGCCCCCTTGAGGTGTTTTTGCACAAAAACGGCGCTATACAAGTCATCCGAGTATTATTATTATTATTATTATTATTGCCATCTCTAATGCACAGGCCCAATGTGGGTATGCTGAATCTGTTCTACAGGTATTAATGGATCCTGCTCTAAGGAAATAGGAGCATTGATCCTAGGTGCACCGGTGCACGTGCGGAAACTAGACATACACGAGCGGAACACCTGTTCACAGTTGATGTTGACTTCATGAGAACGGGCCGTTTCTTCGGAGCTCACGTTTTGTGTAAGTGAAACGAGTTACCGGCATCTGTTTTATCTCCTTTATACATATAATACGGGACTCTTCAACACCCGCATTAATAAATTCCTTCTTAAAGCCCCTGTCACAACCCGCCTCACAACGCTGACCAATGGGTGGCTGTACAGACAGGCTTGTGAAAGACTGCACTGTCTAATTACTAAGGAATGAAACCGTATAATATTTAATACCTTATATCTGCGTCGTTTCTGACTGTTTAGGTAATTATTTTATAAAATTAACTTTAAATTCACGTGCCGGCAATGAGCATTAAATGCACGGAAACATATTGTGTGGAGGTTTGTAAGTTTGTACGCGGGTGTGGGTCTAAGTTTATTTATATATTTATTAACTCCCCTTTTAAGGGCTTCTGCATATGAATAATAATTTATTTATACATTGTACGTAGTCAATACTTATACATAGTTAATAATTTTACATAATTTTATACATAACTGAACTGCCTCATTAGCAACATTTTGTATTTGTAATGTGATAAACTGGAAATTTCCACTGACATGATTATTTTCCTCCACTAGTATTCTAGTTTTTTTTATAATTAACGAAAGTTGTTGACAGTCATAGTACAATATGGAAATAATGGAAAAAATTTAAAATTATATAAGTTAACAAGAAAACATAATACACATTAGTACAAAGTTATCAAAAGAAATACAGAACAAACAAAAACAAAAAACCTGTTATGCAGCCATCCCACTAATATATGAACTGCTTGCTTACTCGGTACAGATTTTATTTCGGTAGAGGCATATTAAAAACATCAGCTATCATTGCATACGAGTTACCAGTGGTGTATAATCTATTTATAACAGAATTGTAGCCTGAAACCGTCGTATGATTGCTACAATAATACATACTAGGGAACCTTGATCTGATGGTAGCAACTTGAAAGTGAATCAATATTAATATATCATCGGGGCTATCCAACTGATAATTTACAATTTTATATAAAAATATAAAATAAAAATAAAAATTCTCTCACTTAACTTCAACATTTTCAATTAATTAAATAAAAACTCATAATATATTGATAACAAAGGTCTAAAGACTAAAATTAATACACCTCAAAAAATTGCGTTGGACTCTTTCAATGATATTAATATGATTATTAAAGACGGGTAACCAAATTGTAGGGTTGTATTCTAGAATGCTTCTAACGAGAGATGTGTACAGAATTTTTAATGTGTGAATATTTTGAAAATCGTTGAAAATCCTTGCTATACAACAAAACATTTTCATAGCCCCGTCAGAGAGTTGAAATAAATCATAGTTGAAATTGTGAGACAACAATAATTAAGTGGTTTTATAAATGTCTTTACCTTGCACCAGCGAGTGTTTAATACCAATATAATGTAGGTAGTACCTTCATAATATATTAATGGTGTATCAATTGCATCGGCTAGCGGCCAAGTGGTCCCAGAAGTCAGGCTACTTCCCATCCCAAACTTCAAGGGGTAGATATTTTGTTTAGGTAATCCAGAATGGTGATTGGTGATATTGATTTATTATTTGACCAACGCACAGCACAACACAATAAAAGGTTTTGACTAATTTGATTATATTTATAGTTGACAGTGGCCATTAATGCCGCGCGTGTAAGAAGTGTTGCTGTTGGCTTTTGGCTACGGGAGAAGCCCACTCTCGCCTAACTCGTTTTCTCGTGCGGATCCTGCACGAACGAACTTGACCTGTGGTATTGACCATTGCAATTTAATATTATATTATTTATTTACCATGGCAAATAAACACAGCACTCGATTAAACCAGTGTCTACAAGGTCGCGAATAGTACTCTCGCCTTGTGTGCACAACCGCTTGCAGCTTTACCTCTAAATGTTGACACCGAGCTTTAATAATAGGTAAACTGCATGTATAATTAGTTACGGAAACTCCCTTGGTGTTTGGTTTTGTGCTTTGTAGCTTTATGCGTCGCAGTTATAGAAAATGGGGAGATGGGCCGTTACATACTCCTACCACCAAACGAATAACTTTCGTTGGCTCCGCCGCTTTGCTAGTCTGTACAATTTGGTCGTAGCTCGGCGGCAGTCTTCACGCTTCCATGTCACAATATCTCGGATGTTCCTCTGAATCTTAGTCCTGATTATTAATCGATCCTGACATTTATATCTGTTTTGGATGCACACGCCTTTTTGGTTTACCTCACTCTCGCATATTCCCATAACCTTGTCAGATTATTATTATAAGTAGAAAGTATTTGTTGGTTATTGAGTTTTTTTGTTTCACAAGTCACTTTCAAGGGCATCTATGATAATCTTCGAAATTCTACATCGACTAAAATACAAACATATTATTTTCTATTCGTGAATTATTCATCTGATCGTGACCTAGATTTCGGAACATGAAAAATCAATAAAAAATCTGGCTTTCTGTGTTGATTATTGCTTAAAGCTGCCCCCTTCCATGCATTGTGATAAATACGGCTGAATTCCATAATTAAGTCCAGTAAAATTAAATGGTTTAGGTGTTGTTGTGTCATTGAAGTTCCCGAAACTAAACTATACTTTTCTATTCATAATAAATTTGATTTTTGATAATATTATAGGCAAATAGAACCCCTGCTCTTTCACAGTGATGATTTATTTAGCCCCCGCATACCCAATTTCTACCGATTTATAACAAGTTTCTCATTAATTTAAGCTTTTAAGTTCCAAAAAAAAAGTTATTTTTCAAGATAATATCTATTAATTTTTTATGCCAAAACGTTGATTATGTGAAATTTCCACGTTAAAAAAAAATCGCAAAGTAAGCTCCGATAATATTTTAAAACACGTTTTTTTCTGTTTTTTACTATGTTATAGGCATGACGAAAACCACAGTGTATCTTTAAATGCAACTAAAACAATTCTCAAGAGATTTTTGCTTTATTTCAAAGTCGTGTTTTATGAAATATTTTCACCATTTTTTAATATTAGCGCTCTCCCTCTAACATTCGTATTTACGTATCTCCCTTTAAAACCATATGTGAACGCTTACTACGGGGCCTTAACACTGGAAATAGATCCATCCGTACCGTCGGTCGCTCGACGACGTAGCACTGATGAGCTGGACCGATGGTCCTCGTAAGCAGTGTTTCTAACTCAGCTCCAAATTTAGGTCGTCAGCTCAAATAAAAGTGGTTTAGATTATTAGCTCTTTTTTTAGTTAATCTAGCTCATTTTTTTTATTCAAAACTCGTTAGCGCAAAATTATTATTTAAGTGTTATTTCTTTGGGATTCGGTTATTTTTGTGTCGAAATTTTGTTTTTATATCTTGGAATTTCCCCACCCACTCCCTCTCCCCCAGGACACACGAAAATTCGGGCTTATTTCTCGTCCGAATTTTTCTAGACACCCCCTCCCAACTAAGGCTATACCAGGTTTTAGCTCCTCGGGTGATGTCTGGCTTTATTTTTAAAATTAAATTGCCAACATTGCTCGTAAGCAGCGCGTGGCACTACAGCTCTTCATTCATTCGCCTATATATTACCGCAAGCTACCACGTAGGTACGCTTCTTTTCAGCCTGTTGATTTTAAACTAATGATTAATAATTTGTGTCACATATTCCATAGTGCATAATGATGTGTAGAAAAAATTCAGAAACCTATCTAAAATCTATTATTCCATATTTCAGATTCGGGAACTACCATTTTTCACCGATATACCGCCATTGTTCAGTAATTGATAAATAAAAAACGACGATATCATTAATTTTATGATCCTCTTCTTCAGTACGTTTAATTTGATGATAATAATAAAAATTATGTCGGCCTAAAGTACCTAACTAATATGCTTAATGATATCATACATCCTTAGTAAACACCTTTAACAATAACTCGAAATATGCCAGTACTAATTGAGTTTTAAAAGTTTTTTATGTTTTTATTTTAAAGGTGTGAGTTATCGCACCTTTTTTTCAAATCGCCAGCGAATTTGCATAGACCACCAATGTAATGTACGAGTATTAAGGCGAAACAGTACGTAAATCATGTGTTTTAGGTTTGAAAATTTGATACATAAATAATTACTGCTAGTAGAAAACATCTTTGCCTTTGAAATAACCGAGTGTTTTTTTTTTGATAATTCTTTTTATACTCGTAAGCCCAGAAAAAATATCAGGCCTAAAAAATTGCTTTAAAGTTCAAAATCTCCTACTTTGAACCCCCTTTCGGTGGTGGTTTTACTATATAATGTGGCAAATTAAGATATTTAGAAAATGATCGTAAAACATTTAAATATTTTTGCGTGAACGACCGCCACTTTTTGGCCTTGTTTTTTCCTTGCATAAATCAAAACAGTTCGCTTGTTTTAAGCGGGAATTTAAACCTTATCGCCATTTACATAACGAGTGTTATTGTTAGCGGACCGATATATTATATATATACATACAATATCGGGCATATATATATACATATTTTACGACTTAGTGCATCGCCTTAAGAGGAAGCTACAAGCCAAGCCAAGCCATCGTAGGTAATAGGCATTAAAATCGCTTGACAAATGGAGTCTAGAAACGTTCGATGTAAAGCAAAAAACTGGTTTTTATTTATTTTGTAAATAATTTTATAAGAAAGCAAAAAAGTTAATCAAGTGAAACTGTCACAGATAATCTTAGCTATAATACTGTATTTTTTAAAAGTTATTTCCTGCGTTTCTATTGAAAAAATATTTTTTTTAGTAGTTTGCATTTATTTTTTTTATTGAGTAATTTATTTTATTATTTGTATTCTACTCAGGCGAAGCGATAGTATAACCTTCAATTTATCTAAAGCATATTTTTTGGTATTCATAATGTACACCAATTCGTTATAAAGATTAATCAAAATAGTGATTTAGCATTAAGCTTCGCCTAAGATAAATATTCCTAAAAAAAAAAACTATAAAAAAGTTTAAAATATTTACTCGTGGCAACTATTTGAAGATGTCAATATACAGTAATTTAACTAGCAAATATACATTCATACCATTTATTTACCAACTTGAAGAAAATCTTTTTCGAATGTGACACTTAGTAATATATAATTTTAGTGTATTTAGTATAACAGTTCAATACAGCAGCAAAGTCAGTAAAACGAAGCCAATGTTTGCTATTTCCCATAGCACACACTCAAACAGTATTAGCGGATACATGCGACACCCGAGATGTTTAATTTTATGGTAGGTATACATTGCGAACCGAAACGCGAGCCGAGTCACGAATGACGGGAAAGGAACGAAGTAACTGCATGCGGCGTTTCGCGCCATTTACGGTTGCTTCGTTCCCTTCCCATAAGTTGAGGTTCATATGGGGGGTTCGGCTCACGTATGCATACGTAGCATTATATACACACTCTGTTCGTTTTTACTTTTATATGTAGTAACGTTGCATTTCACAGCTAGGAAAAATATTCCGTTATACTTCTGCTACATCCCAAACTTACTCTTTATTTATTTAAGGGTAAACGTGATGCTCATTATATGTTCGTGGCGTTAGTTAATTTATTCTATTAAAATACGCTTTTTGAAAGGTATTGCTTTACAATATTAAGAGAAATTATTTGATTGCGCCCGTACATGCGCAATACGAATATTAATAAATAGTTTTGTTTGTTTAAAAACTCAATTCTTTCGAGAAATGCATACAAATACAATATTGTACCGATGATTCTATACATTCTAACACGTAGAATACCACGGGCGTCACGCTTAACCCCCTTAAATGCATTTAAGCAGCTTTTTTGCTGACTGTTTCATTTTTAATAGTCAGCAAAAAAGCTGCGCATATCTCATCGCTCACTTTTTGCTGTTTGAGATAAACAGATTTCTACTTTGTAGATTTTCCTTATTTGAGTTATTAATTGATTTAGGTTTCGGTTTTATCATTGGAGAATTCATATGCGCAAAGTGACATTTGCGTTTCTGTTTGACTCCGCTGTGTATATTAAAAAAAAAATAACATTAACATACGCCGACATTTCGGCACTGGAAACATAAAACCATTTGAGCAATTATCACATTTTTACCGTCTTCTAATTAATGATTTAGGTTCAAAACACGGGAAGCCATTTATTGACTATATAACTCTCTATAGCAACCCTCTGTACATACACATAGAGCATTTCAAGTTAATTATTAGCGAGAAATTCCTGTTACTTATAATCAATTATCACTTTTGTTTGCGGTAATCTATAACCTATAACGGTGACCGGATAATTCATCAAAATGATAATTCAATACACCAATACATCTACGAAAAGTGTTATAAAGTTATGAAAATTGATGAAACAAAAACTAGGTTAAATGGGTTACATATGTAACTATTTAACAAAACTAGGTTAAATAGTCACATATGTAACCTATTTAGTTTTGTTTAATCACTTTTAATGACTTTAAATCACCTTTTAAAGGTGTGTTGAATTGTCATTTTGAGGAGTTTTATACACATCACAATATACAATACAAGTCTGTTCAACCCCAACACGATCGAGGCTTGAGACATCTACAACGATTCATTCGCTCCAGTTTCCAGAATTTAGAGCTCGGTGGTAAATAACGAAAATGGCGCCTTATAATATATAATGTAGGTACAATGTCTAAGGAAATGGTATTTTAGTAATTTTGCGTTGCGTCGGCGAAATTGCAACGCAACTAAATTTTGCGAGATAATGCGTTTATGGCGCCATGTCCTTCCCTATAATCAATAAACATTTCGCTATGCCAGCTACTGAACATGACGCAAAACATATTATACATCTCGCTATGCCAGCTACTGAACATGTCGCAAAACATATTATACATTTCGCTATGCCAGCTACTGAACATGACGCAAAACATATTATACATTTCGCTATACCAGCTACTGAACATGTCGCAAAACATATTATACATTTCGCTATGCCAGCTACTGAACATGACGCAAAACATATTATACATTTCGCTATACCAGCTACTGAACATGTCGCAAAACATATTATACATTTCGCTGTGCCAGCTACTGAACATGACGCAAAACATATTATACATTTCGCTATGCCAGCTACTGAACATGACGCAAAACATATTATACATTTCGCTATGCCAGCTACTGAACATGTCGCAAAACATATTATACATTTCGCTATGCCAGCTACTGAACATGACGCAAAACATATTATACATTTCGCTATGCCAGCTACTGAACATGACGCAAAACATATTATACATTTCGCTATGCCAGCTACTGAACATGACGCAAAACATATTATACATCGATATAGCGATTTGTTTGACCTTTCTCAACTTCAATTATTACCTTATCCGTAATGGATATATTATCTCAACAGTAATTATGCAATTAGCTTCGAAGTTGGCTGATCTGATATCAATAATATTTATATGCTAATAAGCTTGCAATTCAATGTTCCAGCAAATTGTCTAAAATAATTACAATTATTTTAATACATTATTGATGATTTATTTATTTATTTATTTATACTGGGTTTTACAGATGAAAATCACACTTACGTGAGAACAATCCACTTATAAAAACTCAGTTATTGTACAATTACAAAAATCTACAATTAAATAAAGATACAAAAAATTAAATACAGATACATACAATTAAATACAGATACATACAATTAGAAAACAAAAACATCAAAAAAATAAAAATAAAATACACAATCATATACAAGCTCGCTCAAGTAACACATTACATTATACATTATTACAAGTGGTAAGAGGCATAAGAAATACGAGAGGTATGCATAGAGAGAAAATTGACACAATGAATTAGCTAATATTTTTTAATAGCGCCAGAACTTTTTTTCTGAATCCGTACAAATTATCGACGAAAATATCTATTTCAGCACACTCCATCTTGTTATACAGTCGACACATCTGGGTCAGAGGGCTAAAGTAGGCGATATTATTTATAAATGTATTCAGGTGAAAAATATTATGGCGTCTTAAACAATGCGAATTGGGGACATTTATTTTAATATTGCTAAGACATAATGTAGTATCAAGTTGACCGTGAATAATTTTATGTAAACATATGAGATCAGTCAATTGCCTTCTAGTTTTAAGTGTATCAATTTTGAAGTGATTACGACGTACGTCATATGATCTAAGATGGTCATGTAATCCACATTTGAAGGATAACATTCTTAGCATTTTTTTTTTAATGGATTCTACAATGTTTTCATATTTGCAGTAATGTGGATTCCAAATAGAGCTTCCATATTCAAGTTTACTTCTAATTAAGGCATTGTAAAGAGTTAGAATTGATTGAGGATCTTGGAAAGGTTTACATATTCTGTGAATAAATCCCATCATTTTTAATGATTTGCACTTAATGTCGTTAATGTGTACATCAAATATGAATTTAGAATCAAGAGTGATTCCTAGATCTCTTATTGAAGATACTTTTTTGAGAATAATATTATTAATAACATAAGAAAAATCCTTTATAATTCTATTTCTAGTGAAGTTTAAAATGTAACATTTTTCAACATTTAAGTGCATATCATTGACAGTACACCAGTTATTAAGTGTGTCGAGGTCGTTTTGAAGCAGTTGATGATCGGAAACAGACTTGATTTTACGAACAATTTTAAGATCATCGGCGAAAAAAGCATAATCACAATTTAATTTCGAGCCAAGGTCATTTATGAATATAAGAAAAAGCAGGGGGCCAAGATTTGAACCCTGTGGTACACCGGAAGTTACAATTATAGGGGATGATTTGTTTCCATTAATAAGAACTAATTGAGTTCTGTTATACAAATATGATATCACCCAGCGAAGTAGATCTCCATGTATTCCTATTTGTTCAAGTTTTTTAATAAGATGGAGTGATTAACTTTATCAAAAGCTTTTTGGAAATCAGTATAAATTGCATCTACTTGTAATCTTTCATTAAAAGAATTACATACATAATTACAAAATTCCAAAAGATTTGAGTTAATAGATTTTTGAGGAACAAATCCATGTTGCCTAGTGCAGAGAAGGGACTTAAAATGCGAAAAAATATTTTTATATATCAGAGATTCAAAAACCTTAGCAAAACAGGATAAAATACTGATTGGTCTATAATTTTTTACTAAAGATTGGTCTCCCGATTTTAATACTGGTACCACATGTGCTTTTTTCCACAGATCAGGAAAAGTTCCCGTGGTTAGGGATGCATTAAAAATTATAAAAAGCGGTAAACATAAAGAGTCTGCAAAGCAACTGACAAAAAAAGGAGGAATATTATCGGGGCCTGGACCCTTGTTGGAATCTATTTTACTCAAAAAACATTTTATTTCATCTGCACCAATATGTATTTTACCCAAATTGCTTTGATTGTGTTCAGTTATGTTTGGCATTGAACCATTAGTGGATGATTCCGAATTGGTATAAACAGATGAAAAATATTTAGAAAATATGTTTGCTATGTGTTCACCGTCATTTGCGGAAATATCGTCAAGATGCATTACTTTAGGAATACAATTGGTTTTTCGCAATGATTTTGAGTATGACCAGAACACCTTTATGTTACCTTGCAGACCACTTTCGACAGAGTTGATCTATGATTTATAACATTCGCTTTGTATTTTTTTGTAACTTTCCTTAAATAAGAAAATTCTCTCTAATCTGACTCGTTACCATGTTTGTTTTACCTTAAGTATAATGTTGTTTTTTTTCTTAAGAAGAGCAATCCAATCAATTGCTGATTAAACCAGACAGGATATTGATTTTTTGTTTTAGTAATATATTTTTTAAAGTGTTTGTCAATTATTTCCCATAATTTTTCATAGAACAAGATCACCATACTATTCACATTTTCATTTTTAAAAAGAGTTATCCAATTAACAGATAATAGATCCTGTCGACATTCATGGAAGTTTCCCTTCCTGAAGTTATATTTTGAGTCACTTCATTGATTTCGAAAAATTGATCTTTATTTTGTTTCACCATTATTTCAAATGAAGGGTGATATTGATGCAATTTGGTTAAGCCTGGTGCTATATGTATATCTATGTTAACTTTATCGGAGAAAACAAGATCCAATAAATTTTCATTTGTATTCAGTACATTATTGAATTGATTCAAGTTGCAAATTGATGAAAGGTTGACAAGACTGTGTGCTTTCATGCTTTTATAATTAGAAGGTGAAAGTACATTATTTTTAAATGAATTGTCAGGTAACCATTTTATTTCGGGCAAATTGAAATCACCAATAATAATAAACTGTGAATTGGAAATTGAATACTTTAAATACAGATCTTGTAATTTTTCAATCTGATTACAATAATTGTCTACAGTTACACTAGGAGGAATATAGAGGATGCAAATAAAGATGAGCGAGTTGGAACGAGACTTAATTACAAGCCACAAATCTTCATTGTCACTCTCCCATTCCGTTTTTCTGAACACAAGAAGTTTTTTTAGAAACGGCGGCTAGAACTCCGCCACCTTCTTTAGACGCAGATTTGGTTGACTCACGATCTCTCCTAAATACTATATATCTGTCATCAAACAGTTCTTCACTAAACACTGTTGAGTTCAAATGTCATAATTATTGATTAAAATTTCATTGCGCACACTTACGGTCTTTGTTCGAATACCCCTCACATTTTGATATAGTATATTTAATGCATCAACAGCAACTGCCTCGCCATCTTTTTCCGTATGATTAAACGCCATAGTCGATGGTGGAGAGATCCTTCAATAAAGCCGCTTTGTACGCCGGGCAGTCTTTATCTCCAGTGGGGTGGGCCCGGGAAGCTGCAGGCTTTCCGAAACGTGCGCATGTAGCGCAACTGGGTGCTGCAGCAGCAGCGGGGCAGGCCTCGCGCGCGTGTCCTTCTACACCGCAGTGAGAGCATCTCTTTGTATCTTTGCAGTACTTGTGAGAATGTCCAACCATTTGACAGTTCAGACACACTGTAAGTCCTACAAAGTCACGCACACCGCAAACGGTCCAGTCCACGAATACACGACCTTGTTGCACCAATGCATGACGAATGTTAGCGGGCACCGAGTGGACACTCTGTGGCAAGACGGTCCGGTTCGAGCTCCAGCCATATGACTAAGTTTGCACTTGGATGCACACTCTTTAAAGTTGTCACCTTCAGAGATTCCAGAGAGGGCATTCTCTAAAAATTTCTCATCCGATAGTTCACGGGGCACGTTAAAAAATATTAACCTTGGCTGCCTCCTAACCGGAAGACGGGCACTCAGCAAGTCAGAGCTGGATATAACAGGATCATTTAAAAGCCTTTCTTGTTCCTAGCTGCTGGCAGTGTGGATAATGACTCCTTTGTTTTTTATGTTTTTTACTCCCGTTATCCTCACTCCTAATTGCGATGGCTTAATGATGTCCTTAATATTTTTTTTAGTCCCATCGCTATCATCGACCCCCGTTAGTTTGGGAAAAAAACATACAGATGGTCTTGGTTTCCCTATTTTGATACTGGTACGAGTGAGTGGTGGAGGCACTGGGAGTTTTTTCTTTGTAACTTCAGCAAATGAAAGGCTAGCCTCTGTTGCATCAGCCACACGGCGCATTACTGGACCCAGATCTGACTCAAGCTGTTGAATTTTGTCCAGCAGCTGTTTTGTATAATTTTCGGCCATTGTTTTCTCGGCCTGCAAGACCTTGATATTAGCTAGGGCCGAATTAAGGTCTCCTCTAAGCTCTTCCTTCTCCAGCAAAAGTTGGGCAACGGAACCGAGAACATTTGTCACGTTTCTCGATACTTTGAGCTGCTGCTCTTTAGACACTTTGGATGGCTTTTCAGCCAATGCGTCCTGTAAGGCTTTTAGGGCAATTTGAGTCCCGGATAATATTTTATGTCCTGATACATGACTCAGGTCAGGGTTATTTTCGGCTTCAATCTCATCAGCGTCGGAGTCCGATTCTTCAGACTGGGAGGTGTAAGGGGAAGCAATTATAGGGCTTTTAACAGAGTTCTTTTTTTTCCCCATAATTTTTAAACATATGCATCAACGGCAAAGGTTAAACGAAGTATTTTTTTAAATAAAATAATTATTTTCGATTTGTTAGAATGCAGAAGTTATTTAAAGTTTCAAAACACTATGACAACCAAT
Organism: Hesperophylax magnus; assembly: GCA_026573805.1. Lineage (NCBI taxonomy): Eukaryota > Metazoa > Arthropoda > Insecta > Trichoptera > Limnephilidae > Hesperophylax > Hesperophylax magnus. The sequence continues at coordinate 3,926,173 of JAIUSX010000002.1, forward strand.
TGGAGCCCAGAAAAGTGAGCTCATAATCAAAGGCAGCCAATGAACGCACTTGTTGTTGTAAATATCACTTGGTAGGTACTTCTGTTAGTGAAACAATTATTATGGATGATTAGTTTATAACTTTAAAAATGTGCTTAAAAGCAAATGATTTAAGAGATAACACTTCCACAAGTTGAACTTTCGTTGTTTTTCACGATAGATAGTTTTTTTTAATAACAGCTTGACAGAACACGACAGGTACTTTACGTACGTATTGATGATGTTAGTAAAATAATTACAATTATTTTAATACATTATTGATGATGTTAGTAAAATAATTACAATTATTTTAATACATTGTTGATGATGTTAGTAAAATAATTACAATTATTTTAATACATTATTGATGATGTTAGTAAAATTTGGATATTTCTATTAAGTTAGCTGACGTGTACCCGGCGTTGCTGGGGATTATTCTTAGGAGACAGACATATGCCATTACGGACTTTTCCGTAGGCCTTTTCAAGATATACAATTCCATAGTACATTATTTTGATGTATCCCATAAGGTTTAGCCAGCATTAGCAATGTAAGCGCCCGATGATATTTTTTTAAAACATCGACTTTTCTCTACTTTCTATAAACATAATAAACAACTCAAATGCAAAACCATTATATTTACCAAGCCATAAAAAACTACAATAATCTCCCATCCGAATTGCGCTGTATTACGAACCAACAAGAACAAATAAATAAAATCAAACTTTTTTTCCAAAAAAATTAATAGTAAAAAAAAATATATATATATTATTATGTATAGTTTACACATAACATAATATTATAACATAGAATCTAAGTAAGAATCGTGGCTCCCTTATCAGGCACAAGAGCTCCTCTTTTCTGATAAGGTATACATGACCAATTATGAACCTAAATATTATATTTTGCAAAATATGTATGTATTAATGTAACCCATATGATCTATATTAAAATAATAATTTTTTTTTTTTTTTTTTAATCTATAATTTGTCATTTTCATAATATTGTGTAAACAAAAACCTAGCTAACAACCACACAGTAAATTGCCATCTCAACACAGGCGTTTCACACCTACTGAGGTGGGCAATACGTCATTACTGTAATTATATGTAATATTAAAATAATGAAGAAAAAACCGTATGAAATTTTCTATAAAAAAAACCCCTCTTGCGTAGTTTAGAAGAACTAAGCGCACAAACAGACAGATGCAGATAGCTACTTCATTTTATACTATTTAGAGATAAGTACCTACCTGTCTTGCTACATTATTATTTTTATTGTGTTGTGATTGTGCCATTCATTGGGTGGCGATTTATTAATAATTTTTCTTTCAATTTATTTGCAGTACATGATGAGTGGGTGGTGGGGGGACTATGACTTGAGATGTCAACCTGTGGACTATTCCAACAGACCAAAAGCAATCAGGGTAAGTTATCATTGTCAATATAATATGCGTGATATCTTTGTAATAGGAACACAATATAATAACTTCTGATGGCCCAGTTGGTAGGACGATCAGCTAGCGGTCCAACTGATCAACTTCAGAATGGCTTATTTAAATAGCTACTATTTTTTTTCTTGTAGATGGCTACTACTTGCTGGTGGTATTATTTCTCAAAGTTCACGGAGTTCTTTGATACCCTCTTCTTCATCCTGAGAAAGAAAGACAACCACGTTTCCACCCTGCACGTCATCCATCACGGAGTCATGCCCTTCTCAGTCTGGATGGGACTCAAGTTCGCCCCAGGTAAGAACTAATATCAATTCTTTTTCAAATGAGTCCCTCAAAAGACAACATAAATTTTATAAGAACTTGTCTCATTTCTTTTTCAAATGAGTTCCTGGCAATGCAGATTTTATAAGAAATCATGTCAATTCTATTTTCAAATGAGTTCCTGGCAATGCAGATTTTATAAGAACTCAAGTCAATTCTCTTTTTAAACAAGTTCCTGGCAATGCAGATTTTATAAGAACTCATGTCAATTCTATTTTCAAATGAGTTCAGGGCAATGCAGATTTTATAAGAACTCAAGTCAATTCTCTTTTTAAACAAGTTCCTGGCAATGCAGATTTTATAAGAACTCATGTCAATTCTATTTTCAAATGAGTTCCTGGCAATGCAGATTTTATAAGAACTCAAGTCAATTCTCTTTTTAAACAAGTTCCTGGCAATGCAGATTTTATAAGAACTCATGACAATTCTTTTTTCAAATTAATTCCTGAAGATTCAGAATATTTTGAGCTACTTGAACGACAGTTTGCTCCGTCCTTTCGGAGTAAAGTTTCTTTAATCTATGTAAGTAAAGAGGGTAGACCTATTGCCCCCGCTGTGTGGTGTGAGATATTTGAATTCAGAATGCCAGAATGGCAAGTTGCCAACACCAATAAAATGAACATTATGATATTGTTTTTGTGTAATAAAATCGTAATTTTTTTTTTATTACACATTTTACTATAATAGTACTTTTTTATCAGAAATTATTTTCCATAATATTTATATTACCACCTAATCATAGTGAAAATAAATGTATTATCTTGTAAAGTTGTTTTTGTACAACCAATGTGTAGGTAAACAATTGTAGATTGTAGCTGTTATAAAGCTTTTAAAATTCTGTCCAAACCTAAAATTGATTGAAAACCGTTTTCAAAAATTTGTACAAATGTAACTAATGATTTAAAAAATTCTGTACAAACACAACAATGTTTTCAAACATTTTGTGCAAATATAATGATTTCAAAAATCCTGTACAAACATCACCAATGTTTTCAAAATTTTCGACACATCAAATGAACAGCAAATATTAGCCAAAAATATTTTATTGAAACTATTCAAAAATATGGAGTCTCCTGCTAGACCTTGTATCCATCACACTAGACCAGAGGTTCCCAAAGTGGTATATATGGACCCCCATGGGTCCATATCGGCTTGCCGGGGGTCTATGTCAGCGAGAAAAAAATTTGGGGGTCCACGAGATTCAAATGGGGGTACATACGAGCGGACCCCCATTTACCTCAACTCAATATTTAGGAGTTCCGTAAATGACACAATACACCTAACACAAATAACACAGTTTACGTAATACTAATAATAGACTGAGAAATTACTTATTTGATATTTGTATGTTTATATATCGTAAAGTTGTTTATTGAGGTATATAAATAGAGTCTACGTTCCTTTTCTCGTCAGAATTAATATATTGAACAAAAACATTGCCCGTTGGAAGCCGCGAATTTTCCTAGTTCCCCAACTTGTTTTTGAAAAACGTCCAGGGTAATAATGACGTTCAACATTTATATGTACTTCACACAGACTTCAAAACTAAGTTTGAGGACATTTTGACCGTGGAAATGGAATGTTGAAGAATCAGATATCATATGACAAGAAGAACCGATCGGAATAAGCGCTAACAAAGAACTTAAAGGGCAGTTCTGTAGGGCCACCTACAGAAAGAAATTCGCGTTGCTTATCTTGCTCCATTTTCATTTGGTGTAATACCTCACAAGGGCGCCCCTGTCTGCACGATGCAAAAACAGAGGAACTATATCGCCACCCGGTTGTAGGGCAGGCAAGGGAAGGGAATCTTTTTACGAAAAAAATAAATAATTATCACATGGGACGTTAATAGTTTTAGGAAAATTCAATATTCGGCAGGCAGGGGGTCTACGGAAAAAAAGAACGGGGCAGAAAAGTTTGGGAACCTCTGCACTAGACCGAATCAAAATGACATAAAAAATAAAAGTTATAAAACCGCATTCGGACAAAAATGCTACATTTATTTTGCAACAAAACTCTACAACATTCTTCCCCCAGATATTAAACGAAAAGAAAAGTTTAATAAGTCCAATTCAAGAATCAAAATCTTACTGAAAAAGGTCAATGAAAAAATAAAGAAGAGCACTAAAAGGGACACAGAAGACACATATAATTAAATAAGTTTACTGCGCCTCAGTACAGGACCCCTTAGTGGAGGACTAAGAAATACCATTGTTGTACTTAAATACACTATAATATTTTGTATATTCGCATGTTTTACATTCGCAAAAAAAAAAAAATGTGCCGTGACTTTAAAAGAATTTTTTTAAATTTTATTGTTTCTTCTACGAAATATAATTTTGTTCATATTTCTGTATATACACACACTCGATTTTATATTGTATTTGTTGTTTGCAGGTGGTCATAGCACCTTCTTCGCCCTCCTCAACACCTTTGTCCACATCGTCATGTACTTCTACTATATGGTGGCCGCCATGGGACCTCGCTTCCAGAAATACATCTGGTGGAAGAAATACCTCACGTCATTCCAGATGGTAAACTCAATATAAACATTAACTTTGCGAGATACATATTTTCCTCTTGGAATGGATTTGTGATTCCTTTCATTTCAGATTATTAATTGAGGTTTTTTTTTCAGATCCAATTCGTGGCCATATTCTCCCACCAGCTGCAGCTGCTGTTCCGAGACTGCAACTACCCCAAGTCCTGCATGATCTGGATCGCCATGCATGGCTTCCTCTTCCTGTTCCTCTTCTCCGACTTCTACAAAACCAAGTACACATCGAAGGAGGCTCAGCAAGAAAACAAGGGTGCTTGTATGGTAAGTAGATTATCTTTTTCCAACTTTCCTCGTTTTTACCGAACCTCCAACTAATGAATTCATTGACCTGAACATGACATTTGTTGACACACTTATCATACATTTTTTATTAGTTTCTGAAAGATGTGCATTATGATTTACTAGCTGACATGTACCTGGTGTTGCTCGGGGTTATGAATGATTTGTAGTAAAGTTCTGATTTCTATTGTATCTGAAAACTGAGCGCATTTTTAAGATGATAATATTATTATTATAAAGAATTGAAAAAAAACTTTTTAAAGTATCTCTTGATCGCCCCATGTCTTCCACGGGCGTCCCCGACTTCTTCAACCATTCACCTCCAAGTCATACATTCTCCTAACACCCCTTTCTTCGTTCATCACGTACGCCTAATTTTATCATATATAAGTATTTGATCCATTTGGTCATCTCGGTTCATGTCGTCCTCCGGCTCCCCCGACTTCTTCTACCATTCACTTTGTGTAGTATCGTGAAATCCACATTGTTACTGTTAAAAAACTAAATTATATCTACTTTAATTCGACTCTGTACCTCATTCCTTTCAGAGATAATGCGTTAAATCTTCCTTGAGCTTCCCCGACTTTTTCTACCATTCACTACTGTATACCACACTACTGCTATTAAAAAACTTCTTAAATTATATTGACTTTCATTCCATTCTGCATTTCATTCCATTGTAGCGATAATACCTTACGTGTTTCTCGGACATCCCCGATCTTTTTACCATCCAAACCACTCTCTAACACTAATAAGAACACACTAAGCAAAATCGGTTCAGTAGTTTCTGAGTATTTATAGGGCACACACTTACGGACATTGCCTTTTATTCTGATATCTTGGTCTTGTCACTTATTAATTTGTATTTGTACATTTCCAGCCTGTCATGGATGATGACAAGATGGTCAACGGAAAGAATGGCTACAAGCATCTCAATGGCAACGGCTATGCCCACACCAACGGCAATGGCAGTGTCAGCAATGGCGGTGTGGCCAATTATGTGACGGCCAAGAACGAGCCGGGGGAGGCATACTACTCCAACGGGGTCAACAACGGCTTCGTCAAGGACATCCGGTTAAACGGTCTCACACACAGAGAACGGGACAGGGGTCAGAAGGATCAGTGATTTAGTGGAACTAGTTTAGTAATATAAGGACATTAAACTTGAACATTAGGCTAGGTAAAGTTACTTGCAGAGAGAGAAAATAAACTCGGTGTTTTTTAAAGCAGTTGATGGACAAAGTATGTTCAAGTGAATTATGTTATTCTTATATATATATATACTTTGTTCTGCTTTGTATTTTTAATTTGTTTTAAAGTCCTTGTATTTAGACAGAAAGATTTATTGTGTTCACATAGTACATTTTAGAGATAAGTGTAAAATTTAACCTGAAGAAATATTGTATATCATTCACGATTGTGGATATCTTTACTTTTTCATTGAATTCACCTATATTCATAATATACATTTTATACAAAACTTTTCAAGTAAGGAATTTAAGATATCTGGTGTCTGAATTGTATTTAATTCCAGAACTACATCTGTCTCCATCAACCCCCGTCTCGCTTTAAAATTTTTCTACTGATGACCAAACGTTACCCATTGCAATAATTCATTCAAATAATGTATATACATATTGTAATTTAACGCCTTGAACTTTCAGTTTAGTCTTGATATTAGAATTGTTGATACAGATTACTTGTAAGTGTCTGCATGATGCCAAGGAAATGGGGCTATGATTGTCTATGGTGGGTGATTTATTGGGTGGAGGTAACTGTATTTAGGCAGGTGGAAATGTCACTTCTTCAGCAGCAAACGGGAAACACTGAGTAGCTCCGTCCGTCAGCAGGATGGACCACTATCTATATGTATTGTAGAAAGTACTGATTCACCATAATTGAACCTACGGTACATTCATATTATGTAATTGTAAGTGTAATCTTAACCTTCTTATATTGTCTATGGTTTATTTAGTCATGTAATTCTCGTGGTGAAATAATATATGTATGCCTTAATCGCATAATCTATGAAATTTAAAAAAAAATTATATTTGTGTTTATTGAAGTAAATGTTATCTTCAATTGTACTGTTTACCACATTCTTAAAATGCCTCCTGAAATCTTCTGTTTTCATTGTCTGCACCAAATTACTGTATCTTCCCATTTGCAGGGTGACAGGAGAATTTATGGTAGTGCGTCGTAGATCTAAGCTTTCGAACCTCTATAATATTTTGAAACAAATACTTATTTCTTTTGTGACTCTGTCTCTCTGTTCAACTTCTTAAATTTAAGTGTCATTTTATCGGTGTTTTTTTGGAGAATTCAGATAAGCGATAAAGTACCTACGTATGATATAATATTTTTAACTGCCATTTTCAAAATTAGAATTGATTTATCAAGAATTCTGACTATCCGTGATTTTTCACAAGTCTGTACTAGTTGTTTTATAATTGAGATATCATTTGGTTACTATTTTGAATAGGGAGCAAGTGTCTTTTGTCTTAGTAGAGGTCTAAGTTTGTAAAACACTTAGGACGGGTTGTATCAGAGAATTTGAAGAATTCTTCAAATTTCAAAGTTAATTTTCAAGTTCTGTGAACGATTTTTAAAGTTCTGTTATTATTTCAGTTCTGTCAAGCAATTAGCATATAATGATATAATAACAGACTTTCACAGAATCCGGAAATTAATGTTGAAATTTGATGAATTGTTCAAATTCTATGAAACAACCCATCTTTAACTTTTTTATCGCCGATGCCCAATTTTCAACTATTTGATTCTATTTTCATAATAACTTACTTGTTTTTTACAAAATTATGTTTTTGTAAATTGTACTGTCTTACCAGATGATGTGTTTATATATTTATAAACATAGTATATACTCTACCGTAAGTAGTTTCCCCAGATAAGCTAGTTATATTCTGAGAAATAATTTCTTAATAGTATCCTCAAGGATACGCTAACGAATATGAGGTTAATGAATTGTATGGTAATTTTTATCCAGCCCTCTAGTTTGAATGAAGGTCTCCAGCCACCACTACGAAGAAGTAAATATGTGATAATGATATTTTATAGATTTACTTCAAATTGTACATTCAATGAGTCCTGTCATTAAAATAAGGAAGTCGGGTCTGGGGAGTTTTTTGCACCCAGTGAACATTTATGTATTTACGTACGTATACATTTTAAATCAATTTACAGCTACATATTTAGAATTCTACGGAAAACCATAAGGTACTTATTATTGATGTTATTCATAATATTTTAAAACATCATTGGAATAATTGAGTCTGTGCCCAAAATAATGTTATATCTAATATGTATTATACTTATTTGGAGTAAAACTAGTTTTAAGGACTACAGAATGTAGATATTTCCTGCTAATAAATTCACAGTTGACATCAGTTCTGTAAATATTCTTTCGTGATTATAGGACCTGTGTACGATGCATTAAATTGTACTTGTTATTTCCTATAAGCGCTACGTAGTTGTAGCGGTTCATCTGACATTCATTCTAGTGTTTATATTATGTATTTGTCATTTTTAAATCCATGCAAACATAATATTATTTAGTTGTGTTGTGGACCTGAAAAGTGATTTCCAGGATGAATCAATAAATATCTAACCAGTGAGTACGTAGAGTAAATTAACCTTGTGTATTTATATGCGTCTCTGTTCAAATAAAGCCATTGCCAATACACACATATACGTGTTAAAGATTTCTATTTACTTGGATGTAAATGACTATAAATAATTATTTTTCTGAATATTTTTGCCATTGTATGCCTTAGATGTCACAATTTATCTTTGTACACATTATTTATAAATATTGACCTGATTGATTGTAATATTATACTTCTTTAAATTTACTTATTGTTTGCATTGTATGGCCGTGAAATGTGTGATGGTATCATCTGAATGAATTCTTTTTACTTCCTCGGTATGTTCTCCAATCAGTCTTGTAATTGTGTAACAATATTAATTATTTCATCATATATCTTGGGTACCTTGAATTGTGTGATTCACTTTTGACTAGACGAGTACCTCCCCAACACGGCGGTTGAGGCATTTCTGTAATATTTTTAATAAGGCCCACTATATATTTTTATGTGCACAAATTTTGATGAACTTGAAGAACAATCAGTTCCAAAGTTGAAAATTGTCATCTCCTTTTGAATTTTTTCTAAAAATAATCCTTCATTTCATTTAAAAAAAGTTTGTTCGCTTGTGTGATCGGTGCGCTAACCCGCCTCTCTCTGAGAAAAAGTAATTTCGTAAATCTTATATTGATTGGCTTAGCGTTTATAACCTGATCGTGGATAGGATAGGTGTATGGGCCCTTTTATATTAGTGTCATGTGAAGCTTTTGTTGTCACTTGAAGAGTCGTCTTTATAATACGCTGGCATTGTCTGTGTCCACTGGGTGCTTACATAAATGTATAATATTAAGACAGATTGTATATTTTTTCCAAGCTCGATTAGATAATCAATTGGAATGTTCAATAATTAAGCAGAAGGAACAATTCAATGAATACAAGTTAATTTTTTAAATTTCAAAAATATTCTAAATATTTATTTAAGTTGATATGTATGGAAATGAAGCGATACTAGAATTATAGGTGAAATGAATTAGTTTAACCTTTTTACGTACATAATGTGTCGTTTATTGAAACTTATTTTTTCTTAATACAAAGATACTGTTTTTCATATTTTAAAGACCTATTTTACATACATATTGCTAAACCTGTGTAATTTGCTTTCCTCTGGTGGGAGTTTGACTTCACTTGCCCACCCCTCCCCCTTCCCCAAATTCCATTTTGTCCCACATTTACCCGCTAAAAGCAAATACTTTAAATGTGAATATTATTCATTTTTTAAAACCTTCAATTTTTATGTGAGAAGGGAATATAAAAAAAATATTTTCATAAATGAAATAGACACAAATTGATCTGAATAAATATATATATCATTAATATTTTTGTATTTCATTATCTCTCTGTGCAATATAATATTATCGTTATTGATTTTAACCCCTAAAACCGCTATCATTTTGCAATAATAATAATAATAATAAGAATTTATTCCAGAATGTTTGCACTGGTAGTGCAATGCAATACATTCCATATTTTGAAATGATATATTCAGTTAGAATAAGAAAAATACTAATACATAGATAGGCACAAATAATGCGGAATTGAAGTGAAAAAAGATTAAAAAAAGATAAACACAAAAATGTGTGTGAGCAGCCGTTTATGGAGGATATTTGGACATCTCCCGTCTCCTGTCGGGCCATCAGGGGGGACTCCATCCAGGGAACCATGGCAGTGATGATTGTGTTACTTGATTGGCGTAGTCTTCGCCACAAGCTTCCCATGTGGAGGCGGAGAAGCGCTCTAAAAGAGTGTACTCGTCCCTCCATTAACATTTCCGTAGCGCTGCAGTATCTCGGTAGGCGGAATAGTTGGCGATAAGCATTATTGTAAGCGACTTTTAGCTTATGCCATTGGGATGCAGTATAATCCACCCACAGTTCTGACGTGTACAGCGAAGTGCAGAATGCGTTGAATAGTATCTTTTTCACGTTTGTACTGCAAAATTGAAAACGCCTTGACAGCATACCTGCTCTAACGGATATCGCTTTTCTTTTCCTTTCCATATCCTCGATGTCTTTCAATGTACTTCTCATGAGATCTGTTAGAATGCAGATTGCGCGGAAAATATTTTCACATTACATTCTATTTCAAATAAATTTGCTGTTTTTGAACGATTTTAAAATGAAATACTGTTCTTGAGAGCGGATGAAAGACTTACAGATTTTAGTCTTAGAAATCAACACAATTAAAAATATTCAAATTTAAACCCAAACACAGACAAAGTTTTTAAAGTAGAGATGTTTTTTTATTGTGTAACATGTAATTTCTACTTTACATGAAACTAAATAATAATTTCAATAAGATAAAGGTATCATAAAAGTTATTGTCACTTTCCTTTTTCTCATTTAAAATAAAAATATTTATTAAAAAATTTGCAAACCTTGACAAATATTTTTGAAATGCTTAATTATTTTTCATAAAATTATTTTAATTTTTTCGGGAGCCTTTACGATAGTTTTTTGAAAGCAAACAGAAAGAACAGTATTCTCTGTTTAAAATATTATTCTTACTGTAATACAAAATGAATGGCACAAATTTTTTGGGACCGTGTCGGGCTGGCATATATATGCATCTCTCAAACAGACTACGGTTGTTTGTTGTCTATGAAGAATATCTCCCAGAATCGCCAAAAGAGGTTAAGAGGAAGCTACAAGCCAAAAATGTGTACATTCTTGGTATACCTTATATCGTAGGTAATAGGCATTAAAATCGCTTGACAAACGGAGTCTAGAAAGGTTCGATGTCAAACAAAAAACTGGTTTTTATTTATTTTGTAAATAATTTTACAAGAAAGCAAAAAAGTTAATCAAGTGAAACTGTCACAGATAATCTTAGCTATAATACTGTATTTTTTAAAAGTTGTATCCTTTATGCGTTTCTATTGTAAAAAAAAATTTTTTTTTGTAGTTTTCATTTATATTTTTTATTGAGTAATTTTTAATTTTATTTGTATTCTACTCAAGCGAAGCTATAGGAAATCTTCAATTTATCTAAAGCATATTTTTTGGTATTCATAATGTACACCAATTCGTCATAAAGATTAATCAAAATAGTGATTTGGCATTAAGCTTCGCCTTAAGTTCCTTAGTTTATCTTGCTGAAAAACAATAAAGGGACCTTTGATAGATCATCAAACATCGCACAAAATAACACCATTTACTTTACATCGTTATCTGTACAATTTCATGCAGACATTTTTATACCAAAAGTTGTACTTAGCAGAGAAGGAAGTCCATCTCATAAACAGACAACATTTTCCTTATTGTGAGATTAAAAAATTATTGTACTGTACCCGAAGTAAAAAACAACATAACACTGAAGGTCATCAGCAAGACCCCTATATACTCCTCTTCTCCTAAACATAACAATGAAAGTCATCAGCTAGACCCCTGTTTACTCCTCTTCGTCTAAACATGACAATGAAGGTCATCAGTTGGATCCCCGTTTATGCCTAATCACCTGAACATAACACTGAAGGTCATCGGTTGGACCCCTGTTTATTTCTCGTCACCTAAATATAACATAGAAGGTTATAAATAAATAAAAGCAATAATTAGTCGCTTGAAATATCAATACACATTGAAAATATCTCCCAAGTAAAAATAAATAGAAGGTTATGTTTTAGGTAAAACTGGAAATTTTTTTAACTGTACCCCAGTTTATTCCTCATCACTTTCAATAAGTTTGTATAAGAATTCGATAAGGATAAGTCAATCAATTTTATAATTTACTGATTATTTAGACAGATTTATTAATCGAAAAACATAGGAAATCAATTGAGATAAATATGTTTAGGAAAAATACAACATGAATATAATCATCATATACCTACTTGAGTAAAGCATTTATAAAATTATAATTGGTTGAAGTGAGTTCTTTTTTTTATGTAAATACCGCACAAAGAAGGAAGAGGAAGGTGGGGAAGTACCTGTCATCAAACACGGCTAAAACCATTTCAAGAAACGTTTCAATTCTGAACGATGGTCTTTTACAAGGGCGTTATTGAGAGTATCTCCCACTCTAGAATGTGCCGCAAACTATGTATTTAAAATATACTTAATGTGCATATATATATATATATATATTGCTTTAAATGAATTAACCCGTTAATTATTAGGAAACTAATTTTGGTCCCAAACATCATATGAATTATTAGGAAACCAAATTTGGTCCCAAACATCATATGAATATGGTTTCCTAATAATGAACAGGTTTGGTGAAACAACACAAATTACTTTTATAAAATTTACCTACATGTGATAGACTATAGGAGCCGTTTGAATTGTTTTATAATAACTTTGACCATTAATCTACTGATTTATTTTCGTCAAAAATAATCAACTCAAGTATGTATTCTAATGAGCTTTATTTTCACTACACAAAATAAAGGGCTTTCGAAGTTTTAATATGTCCATTTTATATAGCACCGTTTAGTGCTAGTGGTATTTTTCCGGAATGTGGGGATATTAATGTGATCCCACACATCCCATAAAGTATATACATACAGATGAAAACGTATAAGGAAAACAAAAAATAAAAAATATGTGTAGGTATATATTACATGGATGAATAAAAAAGATTTTGGTCTGTAGCATTATTCGAGATCGATGGGGCCAAAAACTTTCTCCAGCGTTCTTCAATGCTGAAATCTGGACTCTGGAGGGATTCCATAATGAGGACATTTCCGGAGTTGTGTAGCCTATCCCTTAATCCTGCCACCCGGGTTCTTATGAGGGTTGCAAACGAGGAACTCGCACCTCCTTTGGGATGTCAGAAGCACTGCAGAATCTGGGAAGGCCGAACATCTTGCAATAGGCGTTGTTATTCTACACGCGAAGCCTTTCATTCTGCTCTTCTTAAAATTTTGCCCATAGCTTAATCCAAAAAACTAATAGACAATATTATGAAGCATAATATACTCGTACAAATATATCATGGAGCTAGCTACTAAGACAAATACAATATTTTATGTAAGTATATGAGAAATGAGTCCTTATTTTTTTATCTGCAACGCTAGCCGCACTAAACAGTGAATTTTTGTGTAATAGAGTGGATACCCAATGAATTAATCGATTTCTTTGTTGAACTGAATTAGGCCGGCAGTTGAAAAATTCTTTGTTGAGACCGATTAGAAATACATAATAATAATAATAAGTTCGTGTTATGTATATTTGAATCACTCTAATAATCACACAGATACAGAGATTCTCGTAGCCTGAGGTTACGGTGTAATATGAATGCACTTGTTTACCTGCTTAATGACAAGATGTTTGTATATTGAACCAAAGTTGACCTTTAAAAGAAAGGATGACCTTCGAATGAACACACGTACCACCTGTACAGCAGACTTCAATTGCAAAGATAATATTCTAATGCATCTTGCTTCTTTGCTCTGAACTCTGAACTTCACATTGGCCCCCTCGGATTTTCTGAAGTGGAGATTCACGGAATTTCACAATGGTTGGAATATTATTAAGAACAGGGTAGACTCTCAACTCATTCAGTAATGAATACTTGTTACCAGGAAAAAAAATGGTATTATTTTGAAAGCCTGAAACTAGCTCAATTCCCGGGCTTCTTGTTTTGAAGGTCAAGTGTGCAAAATTTCATCAATACCGTAATAAAACTGTAGATTTGTATACAAATCAAATCCACGCCGCCCGCCACATACACTTATTTTCCTTTATATGTTAGAAGATAGATGGACAGATCATTAAAATTCTAAATATTTTACAAATATTTATGTTAAATCTCTTCGATTTTAATATTACAACTTTACAAAGAAACAACTCCATTTTTCATATAATTAATAATATAGGATTTACGAAAAACAAGAAAGGTGCTCCGCAAAGCTGTGCTACTCGTACATGGCTGCTTGCCCGCAGGTTCTACCAAAATACACATACGTCTTAATTAATAAGGAATAAGGAGCATATCAATATCTTCCTGATTTAGTATTGTTGACCATGCAATCTTATCACGTTTTACAATTTTGATGTTTTATGCAAACGATTCTTCCATGTTATTTTGATTATGTAATCTCACCACGTGAGGAATAAGAGGGTGAGTGGTTTATTTATGAAGGAACCAAAAATTGAAATATGGAAAGATATTCCAATCTCAAACCGCAAGGCACTTGTACTTCAGTTGTGGACATGGGTTTCAGGATGTCCTGCCTGTGCCCTGTGCAATGTGCCATGTGCCACCTACTCGAACATACTTACGCTATTAAGAGCAAGCTGCAAGCCAAAAATGTGTATGTCCTTTGTATACCTTATATTGTACTTAATAGGCATTAAAATCTATTTATTTATTTATTAACGCCGATTATAGCGGCTTTTACAAAAGAATAACAATTGTTTTACATGTGAATACAGAATATACATAGATAAAAAAAATAAATAAATATAAAATACATAAAAGAGAACAATAGAAATAGTAGTATCAACATAAAAAATTCAATGAGTAGGTTATTATAAATACAATACAATATATTATTAATCCCGGATATTATGTAATGAGTGTTAAGAAATTAATACTTTAAAACTGTATTTGATTATAGTCAATCTGAGAAGCGCTGACAGACAGTTTTAATTAAGTAGTGTTTGTATGAGGTTAAACTAGCAATGTTTATAGGTTCATCCAAAACATATTTATTTCCAAGTACATGTAGGCGATTCATTATGGAATTGAGTTCAGCGTTAGATCCTGTATTGTTGCAATGATAGGGTAATTTGAAACGAACTGATCGACTAGGTACATGGAAACATATTAACGAAAGAAGTTCAGGGGAGTTCAACAGGTTGGTAACGATTTTAAATAAATAAAATAGGTCAAAACAAATTCTTCTTTCTTTTAATGTATCGAGTCCCAATAATTGTAACAGAGAGGGGTAATTAATGTGTTCGATGAATATTCCCAATTTAAAATTAATGTAACGTAAAAATTTATGTTGGACTCGCTCAAGGGAATTCTCATGTACACTGTAGTAAGGACTCCAAATGGTGGTATAAATTCTAGTTGGGTTCTAACAAGTGAAGTGTAAAGTAATTTGACAGTTTTTAAATTTTTAAAATCCTTTGAAATCCGTAAGACAAATCCTAACCTTTGCATTGCTTTACTGGTTATATTATTAATATGTTTAATGAATGTTAATTTAGTGTCAAAGGTTATACCAAGGTCTCAAATTTCATTAACAGATAATAAGGTGTGATTATTGAGAAAGTAGGTGAACAACTATGGGTTTTTTTTTTCTGTGGAATCTCATAAGTTGACATTTTTTTACATTAAGAGTTAATTTGTTTTTAAGGCACCAATCGTATAAGCTATTAATATTAGATTGAAGTGTTAGACAGTCCTCGATATTGTCAATAATTCTATATATTTTCATATCATCAGCGAACATTAGAATGAGAACACGGGTGAATATGTTTGTTACGTCGTTAATGAATAAATTAAAAAGTAAAGGACCAAGATACGAACCCTGGAGTACGCCACTGGTAGCTTCGAACATGTAGGATAAGTGATCATTAATACAGACAGTTAACTGACGCCTAAGTAAGTAACTATTAAACCAAGATAAAAGGTTTCCATTAATGCCGAGTTTCAAAAGTTTATTAATGAGGATTTTATGACAGACCTTATCAAACGCCTTACCGAGTCGGTATATATAGAATCAACTTGTTGTTTGTTGGCAAGTGCATTGGAAATGAAATTTTCATATAATGTTAGGTTAGTCAAAGTTGATATGCCGGAGATAAAGCCGTGTTGACAAGTTGCGATACAAGAGTTTACAAAGAAGCTGATTTTCTTAAGAATCAATTTCTCAAAAAGTTTAGGTATAGACGATTGAATACAGATAGGCCGATAATTTTCAACAAAGGATTTATCACCACTTTTAAATACAGAAGTTAGGTAGCTAAGTTTCCATATTTGTGGAAAGTGTCCTGTGGAGAGTGACTTGTTAAACAGTATATTAAGCGGAACAGATAAACTTTGGAGACAATTCTTAAGTAAGATGGAAGGAATCTTATCAGGTCCCGAGCTTATTTTGGGTTCAAGTGATTTAATACAGACTATAATGTCTTCAATATCAATGTATATTTTATATTTTATTATATTTTACACTTATCAAGCGATAAGTGTAAAATCTCATGACAAACGGAGTCTAGACTCCGAATCGAACGTTTCTAATAACGTTCGATTTCAAGCACAAAACTGGTTATTTATTTATTTTGTAAATAATTTTATAAGAAAGCAAAAAAGTTAGTCAAGTGAAACTGTCACAGATAATCTTAGCTATAATACTGTATTTTTTTAAAAGTTGTTTCCTTTGTGGTTTTAAAAAATTGTATTGAAAAAATATTATTTTTAGTAGTCAACATTTATATTTTTTATTGAGTAATTCATTTTTTTATTTGCATTCTGCTCAAGCGAAACGATAGTATAACCTTCAATTTATCTAAAGAATATTTTTTGATATTCATAATGTACACCAATTCGTTAAAAACATTAATCAAGATGGTGATTTAGCAACGCGTTTTTTATAACACCATCTCTCTCTCCATACAATCCCAGACCTGTCACACCTGACTGATGATGTATTATAAGTGTAGGCGGGGCGACGATGACGTGCCGTGATCTGCTAGCCAGGCGATATTTGAAAATGATGCGACCCCCTCTCCTGCCTACCGTGTGTGTCTAATGTGTGGTAGGCTTTACGGACCACTCATTTTTAAACGATTTCCGGAAACCCGTTGGATGACAGTGATTGAATAACGGCGCTGACTCTTCACCTGTTGCTATTTTGGTACTGCCAGGAAATTTTTACCAAACTGCCATAAATGTTTACCAAAATATTTCTGGATTCAAACCCAAGGGCCACATCTTTAAATTGATATATTGGTTAATGCCAAATACGAAGCCTATTTTTATTTTCAAATAAGTACTCAACCCCTATTTCTAAAAAGGCGGTCGACACGTCTTGCTCCAGGCCCTTCAAAATAATATGTAGGTACCTATCATATATTATTTGAACATAACTGAATATCTATAATATTACTACCTAGTGATCTGCAAAAGATCACTTGAGAGTCTAGTGTCGTTTTTGCGTAAATGTAGCTTCGTACAATTATAAAAATTGAGTCCTTGTAGTGGCTGGCACGCGGCTGGAGGGCAGACGCATCCTGAACACACCTCACCCGACGAACCCAGGCACCCCTGCTAAATCTTTATTATGGCCTATTGGGTTTGCTTAACAAACAAGCATTATCCCGAGAGAACGTATTGTAAATCCACACATTGGTAGGTAATAAAAGGAAGAAAATCAACATGTTTTAGGATAGATATAATCATTTGACCCGGAAATCACTAGGCTTATCTAGAATGAAAACTTACTGATAAAATATATTGCTAATTAACAAATGAATTGACAGAATTCATAACAAAGTATCATTAAAAGGCGAATGTATTATGAGGACGGCGGAAGATGGGTTCATAAAAATACTAATATTGTCGGATTTCGTCATAATACAGGGTTTTCCAATAAGAAGTGTTATATTGATATTCAATCGTAAAAGATCAATGGTTTCGTTGCTTGTGTGGCACGTATCGCTGTCTTGTTGAAAGTAAACGTTGTCCAGATCAATACCATCTAATTCCGGCCATAAAAAATCATTAATCATCTCTCGATATCACCGTAACTGTTGCTCCAGCCTCATTTTCAAAAAAGTAAGGTCCAATGACTCCGCCGGACCATAAACCGCACCAAACAGTCACACGTTGAGAATAAAAAGGCTTTTAAACAATAACTCTTGGGTTTTCCGAGCCTCAGATGCGACAATTTTGCTTGTTGACGAAGCCACCGAGGTGGAAATGGGCCTCATCACTCAAGATGATTTGCATTTGATTCACTCAAGTGAATTTTGATAATTTCAATGCGTTGTTGAAGCGTGTATCGTACCATTTTTATTAATGGCGTAATTTTTACTTGTCAAATGTCAAAAATGACAGCTTCAAAAGTAACATCTACCGAAATAGCGGGCTATTCAAAATAACACCTCTTATTGGAAAACCCTGTATTTATCAGAAAAAGGACACTTGCACGTCTTCCGATATATTCTGAATGAACAACTTTTATCAGGAAATGAATTGCCATCACGTTTTTAACAGGAATTCAATAAATCAGCCTTACTCATTTTTCTCCGCGTACCACTCATATATATTATAATATGTCGTTCTCAGCGAGCATGAACTGGTACAACGTTCCCATTTTTTCTCATGAGACGCTACCCTCTTCTAGATTAAAAAAAAATATTTTAAATAATAATGTTTATCGCCAATTATCCCGCCTACCGACATACTGCAGCGCTTTTGAAATGTTCCTGGAGGGACGAGTGCACTCTTTCATAACACTTCGCCACCACATGGGATGCTTATGGCGCAGACTACGCCTATCAAATAATACAATCAACACTACCATGACATGCCATGAGACAGGAGATGGTCAAATATCCCCCATAAACGGCTGCTTTCATACTTTTTTGTATTTAACGTTCTTCACTTTTTTTTAATTTTTCTATCTGTTTCTTATTTTATGTACCTATCCAAGTATTTTTATTATGTCTAATTTGTCTGATTTCTTATTTAAATATGGAATTATTGCATTACATTACCTCTGCATACATTCTGGAATATTTTAACTATTATTATTATTATTAAATAAATGACTTGCCGTAAAATTATTTCTGTCTATTGATTTATTGCCGATTAATCGAACAAAAAATTAGAAAATCGTCTAAAAAATGAACATAAATTCACTGGACACCTCTTTATTAGTGCGTCATTAATGTACGTGCATTATAATTAATTAAACGTGACCCCGACTAAATATTTGAATACTAAAACATTCAATAGCGCTTTCAGAGTATTTCCAAACTTGATCACGTTCTATAATAATAATATATTAATTCAATATTTACCTGTAATCGTTGAGGCAAATTTTTGTACGAAAATGTTGGACTCGATGGACTTTTGAATGAACTTGAGTTTTAATCAAGAATGAAGTACATAAAATACAAACAAAACCAACTAAAATACAATTAAATAAATAATGGTATTCGTAGGAAGCTCTTCGGTAGGTAAACGAATCAAATAATTATGTTTTAATAACATACTATTGTGTTATTTTTATTGATTGGTCTCGTCTTAGTACAATTATTCATTAATGACATTTGATTGACATGGATATAATAATATATATGCTTGTGTTTGCCAAATTTGCGCAGTAACTAATAAGTATCGTCAAGCTCTTTGTGCGGGATTTTTAAGGTACCACCTCGTGGAAACTGGCATCATCTTCAACTAAATATATTCACACGTGTTTTTATTATCCTCTCGCTCACACGGAAGTGCAAAAGAGTAGCTTAACCTTAGTTAAATTGTTAAATCGAAAAATACCTTTCTGATAACTCAATAAATTAACATCTATTGCACTCACGTTAGCCAAAAGTGCAAAAGGTAACATTGATTTCAATGGCCTCTGCAATTGATCATATCTACCATAATCGACTACTAAACATTAAACATACATCAAAATGTCCCCATCGAATAACCCATGGAGAAGAGAGACATTATTCACGAGAAGGATTTCTTAAATCTTTAAAAACGATAAACTAACGCTTCGACCAATTTGCGGAAAAAGCTTCGTATCTGCTGAAAATTAAATGTGACACGAGGTTCGACTATTTTAAAGAGTTGCTTGTGAGATATTGTATCGGCATTAAAAAACATACTTGACGTTTGTGACTTGTAGCCAAGAGTCAAGACGGAAACTTGTGAACTAATTTTTTTGTACTATTCTAAAAAAATACGATAACTCGAATAACCAGTTTGGCGAGCTTGTGTTTGCTTCCGAGTTGATAGATCATTAGTAAAAAACAAATTATTCACGCAAAACTCAACTTAAAGTTTTTCCGGATTCGCAAAGCATAAATTACAAATTAATATTTAAATCTTTAGCAACTTTAGAAGTAAAGATAAAGATATTTCTTTTAGCTTGATTTTTTTTTTTTTAAATCAAAGTCCTTGGCACAGCAGAAATAAACAAACTTTTTTTCTTATGTGATACGGCATAACAGTTTCTACTTTTAACCGTAGTCAATGGAACTATGACACCCCAATTGGACAATGTTGTGAAGTTGAATTAAGTGGCGCAGAAGAAGGAAATTAAGAGGTTAAGAAGTACCTACCTAGCGATTCAGATCTCCTCACAAAAGAATGTTTACTAAACATAACCAATGTTCCGTCACGCAGTTTGCTTTCGACAGGCTGTGTGCTAACCAATAGTATGGTCAGAATTTGAACTGTGTAGTTTAAATTCACACACGTCAGCTATAACCACGGAGTGTCGTGAGCCACACAATCGCACAAAAAACGTTCGTCCTGTCAAAACCAATGTGTATACTATCGCCGGTTATTTATCGGAATAATCCCTTAATACGTATTTTATCGCAATCCAATTAAAAATAACGAGTGCTACCGTACGACGATCACCGTTCCAGTGCTGACAGATGATTCTCGAGATGCAGATTTCATTCGCCACCCGGTAAGTTGATTGTGAATTAACCTTACGAATTGTGTTTTCGCATTCGCCTGTCATAAGCCATAGGCTTCATCCATGCTTTATCTGTGTGGAATGGCCCTTTAAAGTACGGCTATCCCAACCCCTGTTCGTTCCTCGAACAACCAAAGTTATTTTAACCAACTTTTCGACGTCAAATTAAGATCTCTCACTCTTACAATACTTTTGTATTATTGATTGTTGACTGCCACCTGTTAGAGGTATCGTTAAGAACAACACGTTTAGTCCAATTATTAAAAATCATCGTATAGTTTATGTAATAAAAATCAGATGTAAACAATACTAATGCGAGACTAAACAGTTACACTAAATAACCTTAGAGATACAAATACATCAATGTAAATAACTCTAAAAAGTACAGAGGTATCCACGGCACCACGACAAGAAAATCTGCAGATGTCATTTTTCATATGTTGTAAACATGAAATCAATTTTTTCAAATTATATTTAGAAATTTAATCTGGTGGATTCTCAGCAAAAATAAATGCAATGTTGTTTATAAACAGGAACCAAAAATGACATAAAAAAGTATAAGATTTAACACAACTTTTTTTACAAATAAAATGACGCAGTTTCACTTCACGGATGCACCACGTTGAAAGGAACGGTGAATAATAATAAATTACGTTTTCATTCGAGACAAAGAACTTGTTACTAATAATAAATTAATAAAAATATTGATGATGTCTGGTGTACACCTACTGGTACCTTCTAGTGAAAAAGTTTTTTTTTAATTAATCGTAGCTTGTACATCACAGGATATCATAAAATCGCATAAAACAAAACAACATTCCCTAAATAACCATGAGCAGTAATAATAATACATGTTAAGTGTGCATAGTATACATTTGTTTACAAATAAGGTAAGTAAATACACGTTAAGTGTGCATAGTATACATTTGTTTACAAATTAGGTTGGTA
This sequence comes from Hesperophylax magnus, assembly GCA_026573805.1. Taxonomy (NCBI): domain Eukaryota; kingdom Metazoa; phylum Arthropoda; class Insecta; order Trichoptera; family Limnephilidae; genus Hesperophylax; species Hesperophylax magnus. Next base: position 3,948,018 of record JAIUSX010000002.1, read on the forward strand.
AATACACTTATTATCGATTCCTAAAGCTAATGGGACCCTATCTCCTTCGGTCATATTTAAGGGCCCACTATTCGAATTTCATCCAATTTCCGAGATATTTTCCTTAAAAGTTTGAAGTTTTTAAGCTCTTAAAAAAATATATGTTATTCTTTAAGATAGTATCTATTTGTTCCAAAAGCCGAAACGGTAATTATTTGAAATTCCCTCGATAGAAATAAATCGCAAAGTATGCTCCGAAAAATATTATTAACACTTTTATTTCTGTTATTTTACAAGTTATATGTATGAAAAAAATCACAATGCTTCTTTTAATGCTACTCAATAGACCCCATAAGTAATTTTTGCTATTTTTGAAATACGCCGTGATTTATTAAACATTTTCACAACTGTCGCTTACGCCTATTGCTTTTAAATCATATTTATTATAGCGCGCTCGCTCCGACTTGCAGATTAAACTATCTTTCTTTGAGAAGTTCATTCGCCAACTCGAGGGCTTTGGGGGCAGACGTGTCGTTCATCGTTCTATGATCTACAGACGTGCGATTACGTGCAAATATTTGAATTTATAAAGATAATTTTTACGCGTGTAAAGTTTATGAGTTAATAAATATTGTTTTTTCAAAGATGGGAAATACACGAAAGATATCCCGTATTTCAAAGAAAAAATGTTATCTTATAAAATTATATCCTATCTAATAGGTGAGAAGAAAAAAATACAATTTTTGATTTATAAGCTTATATTTATTATAAACGATAATTTACTATAAAAATTAATAATTCATATTTTTATTTATGTATTGTGTAGTAAAAAGTTATTATTTTTTTTTCAGAATAGGTACTTTGGGAAATAAAACTAATTCCAATGCATTAGAAATTACAGGGTAAATTTTTATTAATTTAATTTTCTTGTTGTCTTGTCTCTTTTCTTGTTCCTATACGATCGTGATTTATTTGCGAATTAACTTTCTACGTACACAAATACACACGTCACTTTACATCTGCTCCTTAGAGTAATATTACTCTAAGATCTGCTCTAATGATTCACAATGCAACGATGTCCGAAATATAATATAATATGTAATAATAATATGGGCCACCTGTTTCAAATAACAATACTCGAACGTGGAATAATGAACGGGCCAGCGAAAAAAGCTATCGAAAGTTCTGAAACTGTGGGGAATATAATTAAATAAAATAAAATACTTTTTTGTTTTAAAACCACGATATTTATTAATTTAAGAACCGACCGGTTTCGCTTTACTTAAGCATCATCAGGGTACAAATTAATACTAAACAAAAAGTACATAATGTGTGCATATATATAACAAAATATAGAGGGAGACAACATGATACAAATATAAGCAACACAAAGACGGTCATAAAATACATTAACATAAGTGCACAAGTAATGGAAAAACCGCTAGATAATTATGTAGACTAATGGGTTATACGAATAAATCGGGAGAAACAAAACATCAACTGGCAAGGTGGTAAGGAGGTAAGGAGAACTGGGAATTTTTTATGGGTTTATTGGAAACAGACTTAATATTGGACTACTTGATATGTCTAATTGATTATTAAGTATCTGACTTTTGGTTTTTACAGCTTTTTTAATTTCTAGTGCCTCTAAATTGTTTAGTCTGTTACCATGCCCGTTTTTATGTAAGATGTTAGCACCGGTGCTATGACAGAATGTATGATCTTTATCGATCAAATGATTTGCAAATTCGGAAAAACCGTTATTATTGAGGTTTTATTGATGTTTTGTTTTTCCCGATTTATTCGTATAACCCATTAGTCTACATAATTATCTAGCGGTTTTCCATTACTTGTACACTTATGTTAATGTATTTTATGACCGTCTTTGTGTTGCTTATATTTGTATCATGTTGTCTCCCTCTATAATATATTTGTATCATGTTGTCTCCCTCTATATTTTGTTATATATATGCACACATTATGTACTTCTTGTTTAGTATTAATTTGTACCCTGATGATGCTTAAGTAAAGCGAAACCGGTCGGTTCTTAAATTAATAAATATCGTGGTTTTAAAACAAAAAAGTATTTTATTTTATTAAATATGTCAAACCACAAAGTGATTGCTTTCTACAATAATATAATTTAGTTCAGTGATGTTATTTTTTATGTCGGAAGGAGGCCCTGAAGAAAATAATTTCTCTCAGAGCCTGTGTCATCTTTGAGAATGCTGTATAGAGGGTCTTTTTTGAGGAGGAGGGAGTGAACCTGTCCTGAATGTCAACTGTACAATTTCTTCCCAGAATTAACTTTATTGTACGTTTTTTGACTAACCGTACCTTGGTGTTCTATTTTCAATAAACTCTTTAATTATGTTTCAGATGTGAAATCTATACTCTGCTACAGAATGTTTTGCCCAAGTCTTGTAAAGATGCAAAGGCACGGACGTAACAATAAAATCATTTGAGCCCTTTACTGTTATTTAAAAGGTCACTTGAAGTGCAGTTATAATCAATGATTTTATTTTTTTTCTAGCATCCACGAATAATTTGAAAAGGCATTATCTAAGGATTATACTCTTAAGGAGAATATAGAAAATGTAGAAAGGTGAAACGGATTTAAGATTTTCGATGAAATTATTGTGTTGTGAAATATTTATTTTGTTATTTATTACTTTATTTTTTTTTACAGTTTTACCGTACGCGGCCTTGTTGTAGAGTGGTATATCTAACTGTCATGGAAAGTTTTTTTCTGAGCTTTAAGAGAAAGGTTTCTTAAAGATACTGGAGTTATTCTAGGGCTATGTTAGATTTTTAACATCGATCACCGTAATGCTTGCCTTCCTGAATAAATCTAATTTTATTTAATCATTTACGGCCAAGATGTTTTTGACAATGGTGTGTTTTTATCTTTCTGTATTCCAATCATTTAGCTTGGCTTCTAGGGTTGTGCCCCAGTATTGCTTTTTGGAGACTGTAAACGGATCTCTCGGCATTTAATGAAACTGCAGCAGAACAAAGGCTGTTGCTATATTGACGTTCATGGTATGTTTTGCTCAGATTGACGATAAGGTTTCCAGATCCGCATTTCGCTCGAAGCATGTTTAGGGCAATAAGTTCATAGTTTAGGGTTCTTTCACCGTATTTATGGGAACATTTCAGAACCACCAATCTTTCATTTTGAGTGAATCTTGTGCTTGTGATTAAATTATATTTGACAATTTAAACAAATAATATTTAGAGAAGTTAAAAATAAAATTGAAAGTTCACTGAAAGCTTAAACTATTAAAAGTAGTAATTTCATAAAAATGTAAATAAATAGAGCCCCTTTCACATTTTAGAATGTAATTTTATGTTGCTTACATGTTTTATTACTCTTTATAATTATTGAATTGTTTAAATGAATAAATAAATAATTACAAAAAAGTCTTCTGATTTGTAAGTCCTCAGGAAGCACTAAGGATCTTTCTATCTATCTTTATAATATAATAAATTTGATGAGCATAAAAATGTAAACGTGTATATAATTTATATAAATGTACAAAAGTAGATATTACACGTGTATAAATATTATATTGCGCATATTATACAAGATGTCGGGGGTAAAGTGCACAAACTTCGGGAGGTGATTCTAATTGATAGTACAAGTAAAAAAGAAAAAAAACTTTTTTTGGAATTCCAATGTTTTAAGATAGTTTTCGAGTAAAAAAGTTTAATTTTTTGTATAGAAAAAAAAACAATTTCTTCTACGGAAAATAAATTTTTTTTTTTTTTTTTTTTTTTTTTTTTTTATTAAAGAGATAATACATTACAAAATGATAACAAAGTAATAATGTATTATTCCCAATGAGTTTATAAAACTCATTTCGGGAAAGACAACATTAGAAAGGACAAGGCAAATAAATAAAATACATTAAAATAAATACATTAAAATAAATACATTAAAATAAATAAACGCAGATGTTATTATGGAGTTCTAGAGAAAGATTGTGTTAGTCATTAATGAAACTGTTAAGGAAATAGCTTTTAAGAGCTTTTGCCAGTGTTTTTTTGTTTGTTGCCGGAAGTTTTAAATTACTAGGTAATGCGTTATATTGTTTATGTGCAATGTATTGTAAGGAGTTAATTCCAAATTTGGTCGTGTAAGTAGATGACGATAAATGTATTTGATTTTGTGATCGTGTTTTGTGCTGGTGTATGTCAGAATTAAAAACTGGTTTAGTGTTGGTGTGTGAGGAGTGTTGAATTATTTGTAGAATGGCAGTTGTGATGTTATACTTTGGAAGGACTGTAAAGGGAAGTATTTGTGTCTGTGAGTATATATCTTTGACATGTGTATCCCATGGCAGATTATATATATTACGTACGGCTCTATTTTGAATTACTTGTATTTCCGAACTTTTTTTTTTGGTAATGGTGCCCCAGATACTAACTAGATAACTCAGGTGGGAGTGAATCATAGCATAATAAGTTGCACGCAGTAAAAATGTGGGGAGCACACCTTGGAGTCGATAAAGTACACCGGTTATAGGGGAAATTTTGGATTTTACATTCTCAACATGGGAGTTCCACGAGAGGTTAGAGTCTATGAGTAACCCCAAATATTTCGTTACTTGAACATGTTGTAGCTTTTCATTTCCAAGAATAATATTCATACCCATGTTATCTTTTTTACCGAAAGTAAGGTAATGGGTTTTTTTAACATTGAGGCTTAATTTGTTTAATCGAAGCCATTTTGCCAGCTTTGCGAGATCTTTATTCATTAGAGCTTCAAGTTCCTTCAGATTTTTACAATGGTAGTAAATCACAGTATCATCAGCGTAAAGTTGAAGTTTTCCCGAGATGCCACATTTAGTTATATCATTGATGTATAGTAAGAAAAGTAGAGGTCCAAGAATAGAGCCCTGTGGCACTCCACATGTGATTTTTCCAAAGCCGCTTAGGTTCCCTCCGATATCGACAAGGCAAAATCTATCAGCTAAGTAACTTCGGAGCAAATTTAAAGATTTACCTACTATTCCCAAATGTTCCATTTTCTGTAGAAGTATTTCATGATCTACCGTATCAAAGGCTTTTTTCAGATCTATAAATATAGCTGCCACATATTCGCCCTGGTCTATGTACTGCTGAATGTTAGAAATGAAATCGAAAGTGGCACATTGGGTATTGGAGTTTTTCCGAAAGCCATATTGCTGTGGTGTAAGGATATCATTGCTAGAGATGTATTTTATCAGTCTATCTTTGATAATTGACTCAAACACCTTCGAAAATACCGATAAAATCGATATTGGACGGTAGTTAGAAATACACTTCTTGCAGTCTTCTTTAAAAATTGGTATAATTTTTGCTAGCTTTAACTGGTTTGGAAATATTCCCGAGCCTATGGAGAAGTTGATAAGTTGGGTTAGGTGCCCCGCTAGTTCTTCTTTACAGGTTTTAAGAATGCACGGTGTTACTCCATCGATTCCTGCCGCTGCATTCGACCTAAGTTTCGAGACGACCTTTATTACCTCATCCTTATTCGTCCTAGTCATATATAAGGATTGTCGTGCCTTTGGTTCTACATATATTGTATTACAGTCATCCGGGAATGATGGAATGGCAGCTGCCAATTTTTCTCCAACTGACAGGAAAAACTCATTAAATGCCAACGCTATTTCACGGGGTTCCCTAATTTCACAATTATTTACGATGAGAGATTCAATTGTGTTGGTGGGTTTATGTACACGGTTAGACAGAATTGAGTTAATGGTTTTCCAAGTTTTTCTTGGGTTAGTTAGGCTTTGTTGAAAGCTATTGATGTAATATTTGTTTTTCAGACTTCTCCTATAATTAGTTATTATGTTTCTGAGTTTATTTTTACGTATTGCAAGAGTAATATTACCTGGGTCTTGTTTCCACTGCTTGTGAAGCTGGTTTCGTTCCTTGATTAGAAAATTCAGTTTAGAATCAAACCAAGGTGTATTAAGATGTTGCCGCCTTCCTGTTTTTACGTTCGGTGTAGTTTTACCTGCTTCTAATGCATTTTTGACATAATCATTAAAATCTTTGTAACCGTCTTCGGGTTTGGTTGAGTTGATAGCAAATTTGTTAGTCGCAATATAAGATTTTACCGCCATACTGTTGATGATAGGTTTAGTAAAGCGTGGTTTAGTTCTATTATTAAACCATTTTTTTAAATTATTCTTAAAGTCAACAATTAGTATATTATGGTCACTAAGCGGGTCATCTATATTCGATATGGTTGTTGAAATGTTTTGTCTGTTTGATATAACGTGATCTATAATAGTGCTGCTTGTATCAGTGACTCTCGTGGGATATGATTTATTTTGTATTGAGAAATTGTATGTTAATAAGGTGTTGATAAAATTTAAAGAAGAAGGTGTGTTTATGGAAGTGTCAATGTTGAAATCTCCGAGTATTAATGTATCTTGTCTGCTTTTGTTCAGTATTTTTTCAAAATGTGTTAGGAAATCGTGCATGTTGTTTGGGTTAGGTTTTCGATAAATGGCATAAATGTTGACTGGTTTCCTATTACTGCTGCAAACACTAATACCTAAAAATGAATTTTCGTTGGAAAAATTTTCAATGATAGAGCACTTCATAGAATCCAGAACATATATGGCCACACCTCCTCCTCCTTCATTTGGGCGAGAAGAAAAAGCACTGTAAAAACCATTTAAGCAAAAGAACTTTTCTTCTCCGACATCAAGCCACGTTTCAGTGATGACAAGAACATGAACAATATCGCATAATCTTCTGACCTTTTCCTCAATTTCGTCAAACTTGTTTCGTATACTTCTGGCGTTCATATACATTATTCGCAGACAGTTCTTCATGGGAGTATAGTCATCGATAGTTAGGCACTTGTGTTCTTGTATATTACACTCCATAGTCTATTGTAGCTAGGTCCTTCTTGAGGGCAGCTATGTAAGCTGGGCAGTTGTCCCTATCTCCGGTTGAATGGTCAGCAGGCTTACCAAATCTGGTGCATGTCGCGCAAACTGGTTTGATGGCTGCATTTGGGCACGACTCACGGGTGTGTTTTTCTTGTGCACAGTGTCCACATGTAGGTTTAGTATCTCTGCAATATTTGTATGAGTGTCCAATCATATGACATTTAGTGCAGACAGTAAGGCCAATAAAATCTCTGACGCGGCAAACAGTCCAGTTCACAAATACTTTCTCCTGTTCAATAAGTAATTTACGGACGATAGCTGGCATTTCATAAATACGATGACAAGTGTTTCCTGTGCGAGCACCAGCTAAGTGACTTAATTTACAGCACGCTATAGTTCCCTCAATGTCTTGAATGTTGGGAACCCCAGTTAAGGCGATCCTTAAAAATTCTTCGTCAGTCAGGTCCCTCGGTACCCCAAAAAATATTAGTCTCGGAGATCGCTTGGTCGGCAGTCGGGCCTTAATTGTGCTTGATTTGTCGAAACAGGGTGCATTTAATAGTTTTTGTTGCTCACCTGCGGTTGCCGTGTTTATCAAGATACCTTTATTTCTTATCTTTTTTATTCCCGTGACCCGAACGCCTAGTTCAGATGGCCGAATCATGTCCTGGATAATTTTCTTGGTACCATCGCTATCCTTGGTGGCGTCTGCATCTGTTGGAAATACGCATACGCCTGGTCTTGGTGCTCCGACACGATGTCCATATTGGGTAAGTGGAGGGGGTTGGTGAGCATCATTAGGCTGTTTGCGGGCGATGTCAGCAAATGAGAGGCTAGCCTCCGTTGCCTCCGCTACTCTCCGCATCACGGGTCCAAGATCAGACTCTAGTTGAATAATTTTTTGTTCAAGTTGTCTTTTTTCGCTCTTCACGTGTCGTACTTTGATTTCTGTCATTCTCAGTTGGGCAGTCACTGTAGCCAGATCAGCACGCATGGTCTCGCGCTCCAACAACAGCTGAGATACGGATCTAAAAACTTCCGACACGTTTCTGGCAATTCTCAGCTGCTGGTCTTTTGAGACCTTCGACTGCTTCTCTGCCAAGACATCTTGTAGAGCTGTCAGATGTGTTTGAGCTTCATTAAGCACATCTACCCCTGAGGTGCAAGGATATTCTACTTCGGTATCATCCGAGCGTTTGGATGAGGATTTGATTTTGTGGAAAAAATTTGGAAATTCGAATAATTTCCATTTCATTTTTACTTCTTCTAGCATTTAGAATAACCTCCTGAAGTTTGAGCACTTTACCCCCGGACACCCTATAAAGATAACCATATAAGAAAAACCTTATTGATGTAAAAATATATTTATTGATTTTATAAAAGTTATAAATTACTTTTATAAAAGTGATAATAGTATTTTAGTAAAGTAAAGTAATTTGTATACCTATTCAAATAACTTTCGTAAATGTTTTTTGTAAAATTTAAAAAAAAAATTAATTAATTAAATCCGTAATAAAACCCATATTTTGAGAACCATCTTCATTTCGACTTCGTTCGTAGAGTAATAATAACTAGAGACCGCACTAATATTTGTACAAATCGTTGACATACTCGCAAAATAAAGCTCTCCCTTTCAGCTCGGTTCCATTAACGTACAAAAAACAGAGACAAACAATTTCTGTTAAAAACATACTGTGTAAACGGGAAGCGACTTTTTGGAGCGGGCGAAGTTCACGCCAGTGTGATTTGCTCGGTGCTAACTAAAAATGGGTCTGTTTTTCTAAAATTGCAATAGATGTCGGTAATTTAATTTCGTTATTTAAAATATTAAATAACCCCCAAAATTATTCCTAATACGAATTCAGACACCTCTGTCGGATTCTTTTAACACTAAATATTGAGTGTTGCCCAAATCTAAATTCTTTACGCGGAAAGCGGGCCCTTAACTGTATCATATTTAAATAAGAACTACCAACATTGTCTTCTTTTTCTCACCGCACATTTCTCAGTTAGTAGAGCGGTGCCCCGGCAAGGCAAGGGTCCTGGGTTCGAGTCTTAGATGTGACCGTATTTTTTTCTGAATTTTCTGATTCAAATTTTCGTTTCGGAACCGATAATATTGTCTTCAATAATTAAATATTCCAATTTGATGTTTTACTCATTAAGTTAGTTAGTCGAAAAAATAAAAAAAGTAAATACACGTTAAATGTGCATAGTATACATTTTTTTACAAATAAGGTAAGTAAATAAAATTAACACTATAAAGTATTAATATATATATATACAGAGAGAATCTAGTGTTATTTTTGATCAAAATCCTTGTGTTATTTTTTATTATTTTAACGAATCAGAAATGTTTACACATACTTATTTGACATAAATCATAGAAAAATATCCGTTTCGCTATATGTATTACTATTCAGTTACATAAAATTATATTATTTGTAATAGCGTGTTGGTGTAATTTTATAGTATGCCAACAGGCGCGACGAAAATACTATAAGAATTATCTTTTTAATTTTGTTTGACAAAGACGCCTCAAGGATGCATCTAATTTTATACAATATTTTAACACCAATCCAGTAATATTGGTTTGTTGCTAGCATTTATGACTCAACAAAAAATAGTTTATTCTAACTCATTGGGAGTATAAATACCTACATAGTTCTGTTATGTAATATAATAATTAAACAAATAAATAATTATATGAAATAAATAATAATTAAATTTTAAGATAAATTAATAACTGTGCAACTATTGAAGAAGAAAAAAAATAATCTTCACAAATAAAAATGTAATTGTTCGTTTGTTCAAAATCTTAAGTTTCCGAAAGTTCTTCACCGATTGCTTTGAAATTTGAATTGAAATCATATAGATGTCACCTGTGATAGGAAAAAACACTTTAAAAAGAAAACAGTGTCATCTGTTGGAGGTAAAAGTAAAACGCGCTATTGTTTCTTTATCTACACAGACAGATAGAGAAACAATAGCGCGTTTTACTTTTACCTCCAACAAATGAAATCATACAGATGTCACCTGTGACAGGAAAAAACACTTTAAAAAGAAAACAGTGTCATCTGTTGGAGGTAAAAGTAAAACGCGCTATTGTTTCTTTATCTACACAGACAGATAGAGAAACAATAGCGCGTTTTACTTTTACCTCCAACAAATGAAATCATACAGATGTCACCTGTGACAGGAAAAAACACTTTAAAAAGAAAACAGTGTCATCTGTTGGAGGTAAAAGTAAAACGCGCTATTGTTTCTCTATCTGCACAGACAGACTGAGCCACAGCAACGCGTGGCGGTGTACAGCTAGTTATTAATACAATCAAACTTTCCTACCAATAATTATCATTAGTGATTGGAGTGTAGATGACTTGTTGTTTGTATCTACGTTGGCAAAATATTAAGATGTTTTGTTTTTAAATTGTATAGATGAGATGGGGACTAAAAGACCCACGTTTATGGTTTCGTACCTTGGACTTATTGGTGACTTCTTATGGTAATACTAATCTGTTATAAACGCTTTGTTTTTGTTTTTCTGTAAAATATGGCTGTTAAAACATTTCCGCTTTCTTCAATTAAAAAAAACCAATTAGTTGTCCCATGCGTTTAATCAACTTTTTGATGTCATCCATCGACGTTGCTTGCGTCAGAACTCGGGAACATAATATAATTCTTATGTAAATATACTTTTTTATGCATTTACGTATTTTCTAATAAATTATTTAAATATGTATAAAATTGTTGATCAGTACTTGAGAATTCTTTCTGAGTAATTTTCTGTCAGCCAATGGGTAGATCCGGGTCAACTTAAATGAATGAAAATCAATTCGCAAGGTAAGTTGAATATTATATACGTATTTGAATGATATTTTATTGTATCTTTTTTTAATGTGATTGTAATAAAAGTATATTATTAAAGTGTCTTATTTCACGCAGGTAGATGATATCTTATCCCAGGGTCAAAAAATGTAAAATTATCAATGGTGAATAGAAGAATCCTCATCCGATTCGAAGAACATGTATTTTTTTTTGGTTTTTTTCAGTAGAATCCGACTTCAACTCGCTCATTCAGTCAAGTTCGGTTTCCAAAGCCAGCTCCTTGAAAGATTAACACAATGAACTTGAACTCAACAATATACAGTCAAGAGCTTTTGATGGCGTCGTTAGCAAATGCGATACTACCGATGTATTCATAGAAAATATGATGTTGCAATTTTTAAGATCTCGAGGGCAAAGCTTAAAATTCAGCCGGATAAGTGTGTAATAGCCCTCGTGACCTTTTTGACACGAAAACATCGTCAGGTTTCGATTTCAACAAAAAACCGTTTTATTTTTCTTTTCGCTTGGAAACATAGATTTTTTGCGACTTCATTTTATTGGACATATTTCGTTTCTGATATGTGAACATCATACCAGAATGAATAATAGTGTTTAATCAGTTAGTAAGCGAAAAGTGAAAAAAAACACCGCCCAAATTATTATAAAAAGCACAGAGGAATCAATAATCAATAATTCACTTATGTAATTCCTGAGTTTATGCCATTTCATTCATTTGTCTCAAGAATTATTTGTACAAATTAATTATATTCTTTATTATGTTTAGTGTACGTTTAGTTAGAGTTCGTCTCAGAAACTCTTTAAATTAAAACTCCAGGTCAACAAAATAATTTATAGAATTCCTTCACCCACTACTTTTACATCACTATGATCGCTCTTTTCGTGTGACAGGCCCGCTCATCTGGAATAGACTTCCCTTAGCTCTTACCAATCTCCAGAATTTGGCTGAATTTAAACGGGCTTATTTTTTAACAAATTATTTAAAAAATCTTACCATTCATAAATCTTAACTTCTTTTCGATATTTTATAATAAGCCATATTCTAAAACTTCCGGTAATTGTTTGGTTTCGGTTGCCTCCTTATTGTACCTTTTTAAAATGTCTGCCCATAAGATTCTTGTTTCGGAGCACAAACTGCCTCCTGTTTTATATTATGTTTTAGTTTTAATATGTTTGTTTTGTCCTATCCTGCTGTTATGTTTATTCAAAGTTTAGTCATCACTTTGTGTAAACAGTATATTTAGTGTTACAATATTAGATCTGTGTTGGGTAAGGCACACTGTAGGAATAATTATAAGAACATGACCACTAATACTAAAACCGTTTTTAAGTTTGTTATAGTTAAGCGCACTTGAAGTGAAATGACATTTAACTGCGTTATATAAATGCCATGTTATTATTATTACTATCACACACCTACCACAAGGGTACCATGTACGTAAGGTACCATGTAAAAATATCACTCCAGTTGGGGATGGCATAGTTCCGCAGGTCTCCGAGATTATTGAGGAATTGGTATTCACATTAAAAATGTAATAATAATATCAACGGTTTATGAATGTACCGTAAACAATAAATTGCTTTTCACAATTAAAACAATCACAAGGAAATGCAAAAAAATAAAGTAGCAATTATAATAACTAATTAGTATATTGCGCAATAACATCAGAAAAAAAAAATATATATATATCAATTCAAGGGCACTTGTCTGTTTTTTTTTTTTTCAAATGTTTTTGGCTTCCACCCTTCAAGGGTGTTCTAGGCCATCATTTCAAATTATGTAGATAGGTAAGGTGAATTTAAATATTAATTTTATTTAAATTCGCAAATTTCAAAATTATGTGGAATATTGGAGTCGAATTCAGACTTAGAGAGATGAGATGTTGAATTGAGGGGAAGCTATTTTAGATAAGGCTTGATGGAATAGAGATATTTGTTTAGAGATGCAACCACTGAGACGATACAGCCACTGAGACCCCCAATATGGGTATGTTGTGAGGCTGAAGGTTATGTGAAGGGGAAGGAGATGAAGAGGAGGTGAAGAGTATAATTTTTCTTGCGCACGCTGGGATTAGAACCCGCGACCTTCGATTGCTAGTCGAGAGCCTTACTCCTTGACCTCGGAAGACGTCTCTACATTACAAAAATTACTATATATAAATTAACAAGTATTATCTGTTAATTTATTAATCCTAATTAAATCAACAGTTTAAAATTAATTAATTATCAAAATACAACCAATTATAGATTTCCTACTTGTGTTTAGAAATTAACAGAATTATATGAAACAAAAACATAAATATGTAAATAAAACTGTTAAATATGTTAAAATCTTAATTCTCCGAAAGTTCTTCACCGATTGCGTTCAAATATGCGTGTGTTTTTATATACATATATTTTATAGATGTTACCTGTGAAAGATAAAAACATGCTTTTTTGAAAAACAACGTATTCTGTTGGACAAACATGCTTTTTTTAAATACGGAGCAATCTGTTGGACGTAAAAGCAATACGCGCTATTGTTTTTTCTATCTGCACGGTCAGACTGTACCACTGGCGGGGTACAGCTAGTAATATAATAAGAAGACAGAATGCATGCATCCGCTTATATGTACCTATGTATAATTATAGCTTAACAGCTTTACTAATAGAAAATCACTTCACAACCGTTAAACAGTGTTTTTGTTTCTCTTTTGTGCAAAGACTGTACAATTTCCAATTCGGATTATTACCAATAAAAAATGTCTTTAAGGCGATGCCATACGTAGTAATGCAAAATCATGTGTTTTTGATTTGAAAATTTGGTCGCCTAGAAATGTTTCAGATGCTTTAATTAAATACTGCGAGTAGAATACATCTTGGCCTTTGAAATAATCGATTATTTTTTAGATAAGTCTTTTTATAAGCCCAGAAAAAAATAATGTATAAGGCATATGAAAACTGCTTTATAGTTCAAAATCTCCTACTTACAAACCCATTTTCGGTTATGATTTTATTGTATAATGTGGAAAATTAAGTTATTTATAAAATGATCGAAAAAAAATTAAATATTTATGCCTGAACATCCACAAAATAAAATAAAAGGCACTTTTTGGCCATGTTTTTTTCTTGCATAAATCAAAACAGGCGGATGGTGTTAAGCGGAAATTTAAACCTTATCGCCATCTACGTAAGGGTTATTATTGATAGCGGCTCAATTTAAAATATTACACGACGTAGTGCATCGCCTTAACTAGCATAGATTCGACAACATAGCCCTTTGAAAGACTTGCGCATGCGCCTGACATCTGGTGCCACGGGAAAATGACAGCTTTGGCGTGTGATTTGTAATGTGTGTTTTAAAATATTTTTTCGTTAATAATTTCTAATCTAATGACCAATTCACTATTATATTAGTATAATTCAATGTATTTGTGTTATTTGCTCAGTTTTAATCCATTAATAATGTCACATTGTGAACATAATTTCATGTTACTGGAAAAGAGAAGTTATTTTTTACATATTATTTTTTATTGAATTTTACCCCGTGAATTTAATAAAACTTCCATGAAAGTAATGTTTTTTTTAATAACATAAATACCATCTGCTTGTGGGTGTAAATACAAATTTTAATAAAATCAAAGTTTATATTGTGCCAAAATGTCTGATTTTTTTAGTTATCCTCTGGGAATTATTATTATGATGTTTAATTGTATGAACAAGATAAAAAGAAATTACAGTTTTCTTAAATAATTTCAAAATAAATAATAAATTACATAAATATATTGATTCCGCAGACCTTCAAACACACCTAGATACCACACAATAATACATGCGTGCTCCGTACAATCTCTGTTCTGCAACCCATTACAGAAATTACATTCCGGGTGTAATTTAAGTGACATTTTTAGTGTCATTGAAGTTACCCACCGCTTTCCCACCCCGGTATAGGTGACTTATGGTCACCCTTTCGGAGTTCTCGCAAGAATCTAATTTTTTTGAATAAACGGCTCTACAATTTAAAGTGAAGCTAGACCTTCAATGTCCCGCATACGGTGTTAGGAAGCGGTAATGCGAGCGCTTACAGGTACTAGTCTAAGAACAACACAGAACAATAAGCATCAAACAATCAGGTAACAAGTGTCAGGCAAATAGTTGGTGGAGGGAACCCACACTCCAGTACCTGTAAACACAAAGAAGAAATAAGTGACATAATAGAGTGACGGGGGAGTTTCGCCGAACCACGACTGGCAGTCCTGTTGAGAGATTGGTGGTGGTTGGGGCGACTGGCGCAGGTCAGGACTTCCACACCCCTTAGCCGACCACCCGGTGGAGCCCTGAAGATAAGTATGGGAAAAAGAGGGATAAACCCTATAGAACCTAGGGGAAAGAAGCGTCAGGAGGTCGGAGGCAGGGTGGAGGTTACCCCAACCCGCACAGTCACCCCTCTGACCACCAACGCTCCTCAGGGGTGGCGCAGGTGATTGGCGGAGTCCCCCGGTAAAAAAAAAAAAAAAGGAAATAAAAGAAGCTCCAGCAAGGTATGCGGGGACGAGGCCCGTTGTCCAACCCCTATTGGGGAGAAGTAAACAATACAAGACAAACAACGGAGTTCAGTTCTAGCCTGTAAACTCGTTGCCGCTACTGAAAAAAGAAAAAAAAAACCGAAAAAAAATACATATAAAAAAAGAGAAAAGAAAAGAGAAAAGGAAAACAATAAACAATCCAAAAGTGCCACTTAAGGACATCGGTAGATTAAGTAAAACAAAGTAGAAAGTGTAAAAATAAAATCTGCATAGTCTGTAAAGAGGACAGCATGTGAAGTATAAGATAACAAAAAAGTAAAACATAAGAAAAGAAAACTGAAAATAAGAAGAAAAATAAGAGACAAGTTATTTAAAAGAAATGTAAACGAAAGAAAATCATCTGCAGCAGCTGGTACAGTAAGGAAAGAAAAATAATAAAAATAAGAAGAACAGAATAGCATAAACAATAATCGGAGAATTGTAAAAGAATTAGTCATGGAGCAGGAGCAATACACCAGGGGTTCTCAGTTATTACGCTAGTCAGCGACTCTAAGCTCAGACCATCTCTCAACCCAGATCCTAGTAAACTTCCTCAGACATTCGAAATTGACTCTGTTAGAAACAAGATCGGTGTTCCACACCGGTCTAATGGGGACATTCAGACCGTCTATCATTTCGTCTCTGGCATCCTTCAAGATCTCACAGTGCCACAGAATGTGCTCGGCCGACTGGTAAGTATTGCCACAAGCGCAATTGGGATGGGTAGACAGGGCAAGGCTGTGAAGCCTCCCCCTGAATTCCCCATGTCCTGAGAGGAGCTGCGTCATGTGATGGTCCAGTTTGAGGAAGGCCCCTTCCATTCTGAGTTTAACTGATGGGAAGAAGGAAAAGGTCCATCTTCCCATGCTCGACCTATCCCAACGGACCTGCCACTCTTTAAGCGAAAGGTCCCTCATCGTCCGAAGCAGTCCAGGGAGAGTTCCCGGTCCACCTGGTGTCAGAACGACACCAAGATGGGTTGCCGGGGATCCTCTGGAAAGTCTCTGCTTGGTTAAGACTTCCCTAATCTCCAGATCGATTGGCGAAATGCCGGCCAAAACTGGCAAAGCGTCCGAAGCAACAGTACGGTATGCGCCAGATAGTGCCAGCAAAGAAGTTCGCTGGCCCCTAGTAAGAGCGAGGAGTATAAGGCAGTTATCCAGGCGGTGTTCCCAAACAGAGGCAGCATACGAAACTTGTGCAACGTATACGCCCCTGTACAGAGCACGTAGTGCCGGACTGCGTAGTCCCCATTCAGCGGTGGAGAGTCTCCTCAGCTTTAGGAACAGCGCCTGAGCCTTGCTTGAAACATCTTTAACATGAGCCAGAAATGAGGACGATCGATCGAGTGTTACACCTAGGTACTTGACCGTGTCTGCAAATTTGATGTTGGTGTCTCCCATCCGGATGGTAGGGTTTCTTTTTCTACTGAGAGAGCCCTTCATCAGGAGACCCATTGTCTTGTGGGGAGCGAAGGTCATCTTGTTCCTCTCCCCCCATTTAAGGAGGGTGTTCAAACCATCACCAGCCTTTTCTTCAATTTCCTTTCTGCTGTTCCCCGAGACAAGATACATCTTATCATCCGCGTAGTCGATCATGATACATCCTTCAGGCAAGGGTAACCTAGAGGAATCGTCAAAGTCAATATTCCAAAATTCAGGTCCCAGAACGGAGCCCTGGGGACAGCCCATATTTACTTCGCGTTCTATAGTAAAATCACCATGGGATATTGAGACAGTTCGTCCCGATAGGTAGTTGTCAACCGATTTAAACAGGCGTTTTGGACAATTCCTACTTTTAACCTTTGTGCGTATCATGTCCCACCACGCGAAGTCGAAGGCACCAGTTATATCTAAGAAGATTGCTACAACATACCTCTTTGTGCAGACCTTCACCCAGTTAAGCGCAAACGAAATGGCGTGCACAGTGGATTTACCCGGGACGAAACCAAATTGAAGTTCACTGGGCAGTGATAGTGTACTGCGAAGACGCTGCCGAATAAGTAATTCCAGGATCCTACCGAGGACTGGGAGCAAGGTTATCGGGCGATAAGCCTTTACATCGGTGAGTGGTTTGCCGTTCCCTTTAGGTATAATCCTGAGCACGCCCCTCTTCCATTCAGAAGGGAAAATTCCTCTTCTCAGGCACGATTCCATCACTTGAAAGAGCTCCTCTTTAGCGTGGACCCAGACATGCTTCACTATTTCGCCGTTGAGTCTGTAATGCCCTGGTGCCTTCTTTGGACCCAAACCCTTAATTATAGCACCTATTTCAGCTCTAGTGACGGGAGTGATTCTATCCTCTTGGGCGAGGTCTCTAGGTGGAAGCCGTGCTAGATTTCTAATCTGTTTTTGGTGGTCACTTTTCCCAATTACTGACTCTACAGGGACTAACTTGCCCAAAAGTGTGTTGAGAGTAGAGGCCACGTCCACAGTCTCAGCGTCCCTCCCATCAATATTCCCAATTAAACTTGATAAAAACCGATCCGATCCCTTGCCGGATTTTTCAATTGCGCTGTGGATTTCCCACGGGTTGGCGTTGCCCACATATTTAACCCAATTATGCCAGGCAGCTCGTTTCGCAAGGAGAACCGCATGTTTGAAAGTTGCCTTGGATCTCCTGAGAGCGGCCTGAAGGGCAGCTGTCTCCTCCTCCGTACAGCTTCCCCTCCTGGACAGTCCCAAGGCCCTATAGGCTCCTTTGTAGGCCCCCTTTAGCGAAGTCAGCTCAGGTGACCACCACGGCGTTCTAATTTTCGTCTCTGGGTTTGATCTGCCCAGAGAGGAATCAGCCGCAGATACAACGGCAGAATTGAAAAAGTTCCCCAAATTGTCCGGATCATTAGCTGCTACGTGATGAAAATCCCTTAATGTATCTCGTAGCGCCTCCCCAAAGTTATCCCAATTCGCCCTGGAGGTGTTGAAATTCCAGGAGGATCTCGGAGTTTCAGTTTTCTTAACACCTATTGTAAATGTGATTAATCAATGATCCGAAACTATTGCGCATTCATGGACCCTCCATTTAGATATCCTGGCCGCAACTGATCCAGAGCAAAGAGTTAGATCAATGTTGCTCTCTCCTAGTGTGTTTGAAAAGGTAAAGAACGAACTCTGTTCGTTAACGATACAAAGGCCTTGCGCAGCAATAAGGTCTTCGACGGCGTCAGTCCGTGATCGTACTGAATGGTTTTTATTATTGTCAAACCAAAGAGGAGAGCGAGCGTTAAAGTCCCCTCCGATAACTACGTTACGACCTTTAAGCGCGTTTAGGGCGCGCGTCAGACTCAGGATATGTGGTCCTACCGGGTTCCCCCATTTAAAGTAGACTGAGATCAGATAGATCTCAGTATCAGCAAATTTAATACATACACAGGTTTGGTACTCATTAGACAGCCCTGCCAGAAGGAGGGGGCTGATCAATGATGTATTGACCAGAACACCCGCCCCCGGCGATGAGCCGACTTCGAGTACCGCTCCCGGAAATTCAATTGGTGTCTTACCTTCCCTGGTGTACTGCTCCTGAATAAGCAAAATGTCGATGTTGAGGTCAGACATGACCCGCAGCGCGTCCAGGGTGGCCATCCGGGATCGCTGCAAGTTAATCTGACCTAGGGAGAGTGTATTATGAGGAGCCATAATCAGTCTATCCCCTGTTGGATGGTCCGAAGGCTTCCTAAAGCGAGTACAGGTGGCACAGACAGCGGGTTTTTTAGTGTCAGTGGTTAATTGAGAAATCGCCAGAAAAAAAACCATTTCGGGAACATGCCGATCAAGGGGAAACGTCTCGCCAGCGCTCAAACTTCAGCCACTCATAATCACTCGTCTTACTTATTAGATTCTTATACGCCCGTTCAACGTTTGTGTGGTAAAGCCGGCCTCGAGCCTGGTTCAAGACCGTTTACCCAAATGAACGCCGTGGTAACGTGTCAAGTTTTTCATTGCGATATTTACACCACGTGTTTTGGTAAGCTTATTGTATTTATCACCTAAATAGGGGTGAGGACGCTGAATTTCCACAATATAAACAAAAACTGAAAAGTTACTCATAAAATGTCAGAAAAATACTTTTTTATAGACTTGTTTAGCTTGCAATTATAGTATAAAACAACAACAAAACTCACTCGTGATAATAATAAATCAGAAAAATCTTTAGTCATATAAAATTCAATTCATAACGGATTTAAAAGTACAAGTCACTCAAGAAAAATCAGAAAAATATTTTTTTATCGATTTTTTAAATATTTTTAAGTTTACAATTGTGATGTCCACTTTTGACATAATGTTATTGTAATTAGAAGTCTGTTCAAGCAAGAGTATCGCTTATGGTTTGTTTTATTATATTAAATTGAGGGCGCAGGTATATTAAATTGAATCTTATTTAGCAACTCTGGGCATTGAATATTATTGACAATTTGTTGTTGTTATTGTTACAGGGATAATGCACCAATGTGACGCCTTCGTACAGGGCCGGAGTCCAACGGCGCCCGCTGTTAGTGAAAACCTGGGTGAAAAAAATGTTGCTGTATTAGGTGTTAGGTGTTGTCAGCGCCTTGGCTCCTTAGCGCCTTGACAAATCGGCCTGTCTGCTCCAATTGCGCTTGATTGGAACACTCAATGAATCAATTTTAAAGTAAGAAGCTGCATCTGCACAGTAAATCTGCACAACAAAGATATTTAGAGAACTTTATTATCATCAATTATTGTTATTATTAAAACGAGTTAGGCCCTGTTCTAACTAAACTAAAAAGTTTTTAAGGCATCCTGATAGATTTGCTACAATACTCATCGATCAAGACTCAAGACGTCCAACTGCTATTTTTGAGAAATGCAATTGTCAATGTTTCGAATATCTGCCCCAGGCGTCAAACTTCTCTGCTTCAACATTCATACAATGAAATAGGTACTAGCTCTATAATTTATTATTTATATTATTCATATTAAAACAGGTATCTTGTGACCTAGTTAGGTGAAAACAGAAATAAGAACACAACAAAACCTAAAGGCTCTGCTAAACGAGCAACTTTGCCATCTCCTTCTTAGAAAATGAATATTTTATTAATATTTTCGAATTTTAAAAAGAGTGTGTTTCATACGTCAAACTTGAATATTCCATAAACTTAATAAGGTGGGTCATAAATCAATGATTGGCATTATAATCACAAAATTACTTGTGTAAATCAAAACAAAATGAATTCATGACAATTAAAAAAAAAAATTTCAACAAAACTTTTCACTAAAAATTTCATGGGTAAAACACTTTGCATATGTTTTGAATATAAACAATATTATTTAAATTCAGGACAAACAGTTCAATAATATTTTTTGGAATTCCAATCAACAAACCTGATAAAAAAAATAAAATAATTACCGCTAATTAATGAGTAAAAAAAAATTTATTAGGCGATATAACTTGGGATTTAATTATTAGATGAATTCTTTTTGTATTAAATGAATACGGATATTATGAGAAAAATCAATAGAACTATTTCGTGCCCTACTTACAAACTCATTCACTTTCACGTGTAATGTAGCAATGTCGATTTTGACACATAAATAAAAATATTGATTTGTATATAACATCGTACAAGATTCCCAACACACCGAGGCTAGCGGGATTACAGCATAAAATAACATAAAATAAAAATTGGGAATGTTTCTGAGTGCGGAAATGAGGAAGGAAGGGGAAAAGCAGGAAGGCTGGAAAGTTGCTATTTTGATCTAGTTACCAAAGTTACCGAAAGTTCCTTTTAATGAAGCTTCCATTTTAAACGGCAATGTTATAAAAATTATTATAAACAATAATTAGTCGCTTGAAATATTCACAAAATTGAAAAAAATAAAATAAATGTCGCTGACGGTTATTGAACCCGCGTCTTCAATTTGATGTCCGGTCAGGAGCTCTGAGACCACTGAGCTACGTCGGCTTATTAATAATTGTTGATAATAAAACAAATTAATAATTTGTTATTCTTTGTGCTATGCATAAAAAACTAGTCTTATAAACATTAGTTTATCATTAAAAAAATAATGGTAATGTTATATATTCAACTTTTTTTATTTTCCTCCTGGTTTTAAACCCACAACTTCTAAGTCAAAAGCTATGGAGCTTACCGTATTGTGTAGAGTTATTCCTAAAACCAGATTAAATGCGTCGCTCTGTGGAATTCTTGACTTTCCATAGGTTTTTCTCGATCTTTCGTTGTCCCTGAAACCAAAACCAAATCTCTTAATGAGCCCATTACTTTGGACGAGTTTGTGAATTTTGTTGGTGCTGGGCTATTAAATTAACGATTTTGCGAACATGTTTTTAATTATGGATTAAGGATATTTTTTACTCTTTTTCAAAATTATTAACATACAAATCATTATAATTAGGAAGCTGAGTTGTATCAGCAAGGAAATTAAAGTACGTTTCCAAAGCCTGCTGTTATTATAATTAATTTCACAGCATGTTAATTTGACGGCCTCCGTGGTCGAGGGGTAAGGCTCTCGACTAGCAATCTGGAGGTCACGGGTTCAAATCCCGACAGCCGTAGGTACATTTTATTTAATTAATTTGTGTTATTTCATGATTCCAGAGTGGAAGATGCTCTCACTTTCCTCCTCCCCATTTCCTTACCCTCCCCACTACATTCAGCCTCACAACATACCATATTGGGGATGCCAAAGTCTCACGGAATTCAGATGGTTGGGAGCAGTTGGGTGTCTTGTGCGGTTACACATTGAAAAAATATCTTATAATTCACAAACCATCAAGTAATGAGAGTTTTTTTCCAATACCAGACACCAGATTTTTGTATTGAGGTTAAGCTTTTTAAAAAAGGTTAAGCTTTTTTAAAAACTTTTCTTTGTGAAATAATTTTTCCTTGTTGGGTTTGGACCAGTGTGCGATCGGTAGTGGCGGTCGGTCACTGACAGCCATGGTAAGGATCGGGTCGTATGAGGCAACGTGACGTAGAAACGAGAAAACCGGCATTTCCAACCTTGGAAATATTAAATTTATGTCCAAATTCTACAGATATCTTTACCACGCAGACTCTTCAGGCTGCAACAGGAATCTTACATCTTCCCAAAGCCGCAACAGTATAAAAAAATATTTTTAAATTCGCTGATTTGCTATATAAATGAAGTAGTATAGGTAGTAGTATTTTTATGAAAATTGATTTTAACCGAGTTTATTTTTATATGAATACCGAACGGAACCTTGTGCGGTACCTATCACATAAAAAAATAATATTAATGACAACGCTACGACAATAACTTAATAATCATTCAAAGAACCGTGTTCAATTAACATACTAATCACTGAATGGAAAACTAATAATGATATTGATTCAGAGTCATAATAAGATAATTTCTGAATCCACGTCAAGCATGTTTTCAAATGACGTCAAACTATGAGATTGCTATGGAACGAAAAGTTGATTTCTTCAAATTAGCGATAAGAATAGATTCGTTTGATGGTGTACTGGAAAAGGGCAATAATTCAACCGGGGGTAGCGGCTACATCTAAAATCGTCTTTATCAATTTAATTAAATGCTATCCACATAAAGTATTGTATAGCGCCGCTTTTATGAGACATCGCCTCAGGGGCGCTTTACAGTTGATGCAGGCATTACAAAAAGTATAAATATTACAAAAAAAAATTAATTTAAGTTCAGTAAAATGAAGTACAGGAACAGGTGACACGAAGATAGAAGATGGAGACTCTGCAGCAAGAGTCCTAGGTGGTGAAGAAACTGGACAGTCCCCCGCGTCCACCAACAGTGCCAGCACGAGGTTCGTCATCTGTCCAGGTATTTGTCTGCTGCTAATAAAGCGCTGACACAATATCCTCACATAGATAACAGACCTTGGCAGCACCGCTGTGACGTTCGACGAAGATAGAAGATGGAGACTCTACAACAAGAATCCTAGGAGGTGAAGAGACTGGACCAGCAGCGAAAGAGTGCACCGCGTCCACCAACAGTGCCAGCACGAGGTTCGTCATCCATCCAGGTATGAGTGTTTATGTATGTATAATATCATGTAATATACATAACTGAAATAAAACCTAGTATTAATTATAAGCCTGAAACACAAATATAAATAGAAAATATCTCATGCCGCCGACTCATTTATTGTTTCTTGGAAGATTTCTCTATTTATATATTTATTTCAGGCTAATAATTATTGCTTATAATAATTTGCTATCCGTTGTGCTTTGCACAAAAACCTTGTCTTGTAAACATAAGTTTACCTTTAATACGGATAAAACACATCGAATAAACAAATAAATACGTAAAAAAACGAGGTTTATTTATGATATCTATTTTCAATTTTCGACCTAGTTGCACCATCTAATTTTATTATTGGCGATTAATTGATTAATTACGCCATCTAATTTTAATATTATAGGCTAATGGCCAATAAAAATATAATGTCATTCTATTTCATAAAAATGCGTATGTGCGCGCGTATGCATGAGTGCCATCAATGCACATATTATAGAATGCATTGTCATCGACAACGAGTCTATCTGCCGAGTTTCAGCCTAATCGGACATCGGGAAGTGGGTTCATTTCCGCGTCTAAGATTCAACTTTATTAATTTAATGAAGAAAAATATATGACATTCAAATAGACGTATTTGACCGGTCGGTGGCCGAGTTGACATCGCGTTTGGGTCCCACCCAGGCGTAGTGTGTTCAATTCCTCGGCTGGCTAAGTCCTCCATCAAAACACAAGCAACATTTTCAGCTTACTGTGGTGGTAGTAGGAGATTTTCAAATATTGTCAGGTTATTCGTAACCCGGGAATGTTTGTCTTTCTTTAAAAAAAAAAAAAAAATTAATTAATAAATAAAAATAAAATGAGAGATTTTCTTAAAATCAGCCTGAATATTACCCAGCTTCATGTAAATTAAAATTGTAAAAAACAACTGAATAAAAATATATTAAACAAAAGGAAAGAGCAACATCAGCCCACCAGCTGCGTGGCGTGCCAGATCGGGAGAGGTTGGTTTTGTGGAGACCATATCTGTGGGAGGGATATCTTCATTACTCCTGGACACATTGATCCCTAGATTCCTACCCAACCCTCATGCTTTTTACCTTCCCAGAATTCCTTTCCCTAAAAAAGACCCTCATAGATGACATAGGTTGTAAGAGAAATTATTTTCCTCAGGGCCTCTGTGTAGGGTTCATATATATATTTTTTATGCCAGATATTGTAAAAAATTAACCACTCTTTAAAACACAGCAACATAATGTTTTCTTTATAAGCCAATGCCTAGTAATTATTGTAATTATGAAATTATAATTCAAAATGTGTGACCTTAAGGCACGTGTTCAATTTCCGGAAAATGAAGTTATAATAATTATCCACGCAAAAAAACAAGATGTGATTTTTGATTAATTAATTACCACTCAAGAATTCTCACAGCTTTTCAACGGTTTTATACTCGTACGTGTTATTTTATCAGTTAGATGAGCTTGATAATTTGTATTTATTTATTTCTTATTTATAGGCAATAATGATGCAATTTGTCGTATTGATATATTTATTTTTAATTTACTTACTTCACATTACGCAGATGGTTTGCTAAAACCAAAGGTTATAACTATTAATAAATTTAACTACATTCAAATGAATGTGATAAGTACATGATTCCATTTTACGAGTTCTTTCAACGAGCGTATACTCACTTCAATAAAATCTTCATGTAATAAATATCATTATCCCTACAACTATAATACTATCAACAAAATATTCAAATGGTTTTTTTTTTAAGGAGCAAGCATTTATAGAGTATTTGTGAAGAGCTTTTCTTAAGCCATCATTCGCAGAACTACTATAAAGTTCACAGTAGACGTGGGCAAAATTGAATTAATGAATTAAATGAATAAATTCAATCTTGTGATACACTAGATCTGACTTTCCATTTCACAAGGAATTGATTCTTTATTCCTTACCTTTGGCCTTGCATCCTACGATTTTTAACGGCACTTTATTTCTATTTTACAGTTAAATAATTTCAATTAATTATCTTATTAAGTTAAGATGATGCGTATGATTTTAATGTAATAATGCTTCGTGTATATTTAAATATTATTATATGCGCCACGTCACGCCGCGAAGTTGACGAAGGTATTTTGCATTGTATAAATTATCCCGCGCCGCAACTGGGTATGTCGTGAGGCTGAAGATAGTGGGCAGGTTTGAAAATATATAATATAATAGTGGTTAGGGTTGATGTAGTGCCATTGAAAACCCCAGACTATTTTTATTTTTTGTGAAGTTTCATATCTTATCGACTTACATTCAAACGATCTGGTACTGGAACAAAGGTACCATTATAAAGCCACTTAAAATTTAAAGCATTGTTTTGTTTGTTGGATGTTTTAGTATAAACTCATGATATAAAGTATTAATAGGAAGTTCATTACAGTTAGGTTAGGTTAAGTTAGCTTATGTTAGGTTAGGTTATGTTATTTTAGGTTTAGTTTGGTTAGGTTAGGTTTGGTTTGGTTTGGTTTGGTTAGGTTAGGTTAGGTTAGGTTAGGTTAGGTTATGTTAGGTTAGGTTAGGTTAGGTTAGGTTAGGATATGTTAGATTAGATTAATTCGTTACAATTAATGTAATACGTGGGTTTTCCTAGAATCGTAAACATCTATATTACAAATGAAAGTAATTATTTATCGCTTGCGATACAACATTAAATATTCTTACAAAATAAATAATAGCGCTTAATATATTGCAGTTCATTCCACCGATGCAATACGACAGTCGTGTTTCACGGGATAATCTATTTATTTTTCTTCTTTCACAAGTTACCGATGAAGCTATCAATGTCGTAAGTTCAATCCATTGTTTTAACCTGAATAAAACCACTGTTTAATATAAACTATTAGCTTTTGAAACTGCCTTTGCCTCACCATTGCAATGGTTAATTATTTTCATTAGAGAACCCATAATGTACCTGTGTGGTACATTTTTACAACGGCGTACTTGAACCTATTGTATACGAGCCATAATAATACCGTGTCAATCCAATAATCGTGAGTCATGGCCATTTAACCCAAAGAGCAGAATATCTAAAGCAGCGAAAACTCTTGACCAATGAACATGGAGGCCTCAGCATTGGTAAGCCACCCAGTGAGGCCAAAATTGCTGGATTATACTATGAAATGTAAAATATTATACAAAATTTAAAAAAAAAAAAAACATGGATAGATTTTTATATTTGGAACTATGAAAATTGATCTGTAACAACCACTAAAGATGACTAAATGCCATATTGTCTTTAAATGTTGAAAAAAGATCATTTCCTGCGTAGTAAATTTAAATACACAATATGTCACTATGTCAAAGTTCTGTATTATAACTGAAAGAATTAATACATTACAAATCGATGGGCGATTACTATTACCTACCACATCTAATTATACCCGAGATCGTTGACTGTTGGTTGATCCAGGAACCAGCAAAAATGCGCACTTAAATCTGTTTCAGACAAACGCATGTATTTATTGATTGACTTGCCGGCAGAGCCTCTTTACTTTGACCATATAATTATTAATTAATTAGACGGTGAGTTCAAAGATGACGAAACGAACAAATCACGCATATTATTTAAAGATCTTAAGATTCACAAATCGTAGGCACAAAAAATAATTCTATTGACCTCAAACTTGAAAATAACAACTAAAAAACCATAGGCGGATAAATCAATAAGAATGATTGTAAGTTTCTATTCATTGATAATTTAATCGCGCTTTTAGATAGATACTCGAAGTGCGAATACATTAGCACAGAGATATTAATGAAAAACTCTAATGCGCACAATTTGTCAAACGGAAAGATATTTATTAATAACATAATTGATATTAATGATAATTTTAAAAGCTTTCCTTTATTAGATGCCTAATTAATCCATTTCCTTCAACATAAATAGATTTATTATCATACTAAAATCAAATTATGTCAGTTTGATGAATCAATTGAACCTAATAACACTGTCTGACAGCAGAATTATGTCAGACCTGGTTTTGTTACACAGAGACTTTAACAACTTAATTGACAGTCCTGCCATCGTTGCCACTATTACATTTCTTATGCCGACTACGAATACAAGACAAAATGTAACATTCTTCGTTCACAACCAACTATCAGCACACTCACTAACTAATAGATTGCGTGATCTGGGCAACAAGTATGGGGGTACTATTGATATACGAGTATTTATTGCCTCCATTTAGAGAACTAAGCGTAATCTATACCAGCACTTTGTTGAATACTACAAATTATAGTAGCGTTGGTAATGTAGTTTTAGTGATTTGTCTTATATGTAGTATTGTTCTAGTGCAGAGGTCGGCAAAGTGCGGCTCCGGAGCCGCATGCGGCTCTTTAGCCTCTTAAGTGCGGCTCCCGCGCAAAAGTTCACGGAAAGGCGCGCAAGACGCGCCGATGGTATCGGCGGGTGACGCCTGTGGCGTGCGCGGTGCGAGGGAGACTCTTCTCGCGTTTCAATAAGTCTGGTTGGCGTTGGATAGCAGTCACCTCGCCAGTCGCGTTTGTCGCGCACGTGTTACAAGGGTTTTTTTTCCATCCAGCTGCACATTTTACAGGTATTTACATCATTAATTTAATATTTATTTGATATATGTATATGATAATCATATATATTATAATGTTATTTATTTAGTGTTGGTGACGAAAAAAAATTTTTTTGGATATTTTTATAGGTCCCCTATATCACATGAAAGGAAGATGAAAACCGTGAATTTAGAGTTGAGTGGACCGAGACTTTTGCGTTTATTCAAAACTTAGATGGCCTTCCGACATGTCTTATTTGTAAGGACAAATTGGCGCATAACAACAAATCAAATTTGGGGAGACACTTTAAAAATAAACACACTTCATTTAGCAATAAATATCCTGTTGGTAATGCAAGGAAGAAAGCAGTTGAGGAACTCCAGAAGACTCAAGAGACATTAACTTCTGTATTCAACAACTGGATGCAATATTTCAGTAATGTTAATATGGCATGTTTTGTTGTTAGTCGAGAGGTTGCTAAGAGAGGGAAACCGTACACAGACGGCGAATACATTAAAAGTTGTTTTGTAAAGGTATCCGAAGAACTATTTCGGGATTTTAAGAACAAGGCAGAAATTAAAAAAAAATTAAAGAGTTCCGTTGTCTGCCAAAACAGTGAAAGATAGAACACTTAAAATGTCTTCGAATATAACCATCCAGCAAATCGAAGATCTAAAATTGGTTTAGGCTTTATAAATAGTAGTTGACGAGTCTTGTGACATAAATGATACAGCGCAAGTTTCGCTTTTTGTAAGATTTATTTCTCATACAGGTCCTAAAGAAGAACTTTTTGGATTATTGCTACTCAAAGGTCAGACGCGTGGAGAGGATATCGCAAACGCTGTAATTGGATGTATGGATAAACATCAAATTTCTCTCGAAAAAATTGTGTCGATTTCAACAGACGGGGCCAAAAGTACGACCGGCCACAGAAAGGGGTTTGTTGCTCTTTTGAAAGAAAAAAATAATCACGAGATACTTGCTTAACATTGCATCATTCATCAAGAAGCGCTTTGTGTGCAAACATTTCCAAAAGAAATTTGTAAAGTTATGGAATTGGTGATTACGATTGTTAACTCCATTTTAGCTAAAGCTCTTAATCATAACCAATTCAAAGAATTTTTAGTTGAAATGGAGAGTGAGTACGGTGATCTTCTGATTCATAACAAGGTACGTTGGTTATCAAGAGGGAACGTTTTAAAGCGTTTCGAATTGCTGTTTACAGAAATCAAAGCATTTCTCCTTGAGAAGGGTGTTAACTATCCAGAACTAACAGACGATAAGTGGATTCAAAACTTTTATTTCATGGTAGACGTTACGTCTCATCTAAATAAACTTAATCATAAACTACAAGGGAAAGGAAATACAATTTTTTCGATGTTAGAAGAAGTCGTTTCATTTGAAAACAAATTATCCCTCTTTGCTGAAGATTTTGCAAGGGAAACATTGTTTCACTTTCCGAGTCTGCTGAAGCATCGCCAAGAAAATAATTCTTTCATTGACAAGCACTACTAAATATGGAGCTCTAAATTTGAACGTCTTTGTGTTGATTTATAAATACTGGAGAAAAAAAAATGTGAGCTTAGTTCACAACACAAGTGGTCTACCTTGAAAGACCTAGAGAAGGAAGACATGATCATATTCAACGCTTGGAATAGTATTCCCAACTCTTATGACCAGCTGAAAATACTCGCTTTTTCTGTACTATCCTTTTTCGGTTCTACATATTCATGCGAACAATCTTTTCAAGCATGAACTTTATCAAGAGTAAACTGAGAAGTCGTCTTATTGATGACAACCTGGAATCGTGCCTAAAATTAGAACAACAACATACAAACCTGACTTACTCAAACTTTCGAAGGAGATGCATGGTTCGCATTAAGTACTTATTATGATTGTCATTGTCATGGTTTAATATATATTATTTTCAATCTGTTTTTTTAATTTTTCTTTGTACAATATTTTACGTTACTTAAATCTTACAAATCTGATCAATCAGTTTGATTGTAAGAAATTTCTCATTTTGCCTGTTTATTTGTTTGAAATAAAATAATTATATCTCAACTTAATATTTGAATATGTAATACATCATAATTACGTAATAGTGTAATACTTAATATTAAAATACTTAACTGATTATTATAATGCTTTTATAATTGGCTCTTATTTTTTTTTTAAATCGTTGTAATGTACATATTTGGCTCTTTGGCAAATAAGTTTGCCGACCTCTGTTCTAGTGTATGTATTATTTTATGTTACTGTTACATGTTTTACTAATATTGTTTCATATTCAATTTATCATGCTTTAAAAATATTTTGTATAATTTTCGATAGCTCACTAGGTATACGTTCCGTTCTTAAAGTCCATGTAAAATCCCCGCTGGGCGTAAATTTGAATCAAATAATATAAATCACTAATTAGATCTTTTTTATTTATTTATTAATTTTCGGGAAATCGACAGTTTGCATTTATTTCAGTTTATACATAAGTATTATATAGCCAAAATAAAACCAATTATGAATTTCCTCCTTGTGACTTTACCTCTACTGAGACAGCACAATAAGGAATAAGTAATTTAAATTTGTAAGAAAGGAATATGAAATCAAAAATTTATACAAAACAAAAGATTAAATAAAACGAAAAATTTAGAAAACAAAACATTTATCAATACATTTATGGCCATTTATGTAATATCTCAGAGTGCTGGGTAGGTATTCACCAAGAATGACAGATTCTTCTAGCTGGAACGGCTCCGCTATGTAGGACAAGCAGCGAGAATGGAAGATTATGAAACAGCAAGGAAGACTTGAGTGAGGCAGGGACTCCAAACGGGTAGTATGTTTTAGCTTCGATGATATACGTGCATACTACATCTACGTTAACATTTATTATTTATTTTACATTAACCCCATACAGGAGGCCCTGAGGAAAATAACTATCCAAAGGGCTAATGTCATTTTTGGGAATGCTGTGTGGATGGTATTTTTAAGGAGTGCATTTTTCGGGAAAGAAAGGTATGAGGGGTAGGTAGAAATCTAAGGATCAGTGTTTCCAGGAGTGACGGATGTATGAATATATCCCACCCGGGATTTTTAAAATCGTTTGATTCGTTAACAATTATTTTGTGATCTCTTCATGAAATGTTGGGGTGGACACAGAAATAATTATCATTTCCCTGGATAGATTTCAAC
This sequence comes from Hesperophylax magnus, assembly GCA_026573805.1. NCBI lineage: Eukaryota > Metazoa > Arthropoda > Insecta > Trichoptera > Limnephilidae > Hesperophylax > Hesperophylax magnus. Next base: position 3,979,050 of record JAIUSX010000002.1, read on the forward strand.
ACAAAAATAACCGGATCCTAAAGAAACAATTTTTTTAATTTTAATTATTCATTGATGAGTTTTTAATAAAAAGGGACCTAGATTATCTGGAAAAAACGAGCTGAGTAGCTAAACCACTTTTTTGAAGCTGATGGCCTCAATTTAAAGCTAAATCTAGCATTAAAGAAGCTGAGTTAGCAACGCTGATGCCTACTGCCAAACATCTAACTTAATGTTAGAACCGCTATTTTCACATCCTTTGAAATTTCTCATTTATTCGTTATTCTGCATTTATTCCTAAATGAATGGAGTAACCAATAGGTTGAGTTCATTCTTTAAGCTTTCACATCTATTATATAAGTGAAAAGTCATAAAACTTTTATCGGTATCGCACGATGTCAAAGAATGTAGGCATTCGATATACTGTTTCAAACACATGTACACTGCACAGCAAAATATAATTAAATGGTACAAATACTTCTGGTGATCTGTGAATGAACCACACCTGATAACTAGGTGTGAATACGTGCATATTACTCACTCTAAACCTAACCTAACCTAACGCAACCTAACCTAACACCCCTTTAAGATTTCTTTTATTTGTTCTAACGTTCCAATGCTATTCTTTTTGGTTTGGACTACTTTGGAACGCATCCTCAACCTAATTTAAATATCTGTCTTTATTTGCTCCCCATTTATTAAATATAGTGAATACTTGTATTTTTTTTATAAAATATCATTTGGTAATGTGAGCCTCACTGGGTGGTGGGCCGAGGCCACTATTTTACAATTTTATGTGATAAATTGTATCTAAATAAAATTAATTTTATTGAAATTATGTTAAATTAAACGAATTTAAATGAAATATTAAGAAATTTAATTAAATAAAAGAAACAAAATAAAATACAGTAATGAAATTAAAATAATTAAGGTAGTTATAAAAACTAAACAATTTGTATGTTATTATTAGTCCGGTTATGTATGATAATTTTTTTTATACATCCTTTTAATCCATTTCTTAATTTTGTTTGTGAAATGTTTTTTCTCGTTTTTTTATGTCGAGTGTAAGATTATTAGATTATTTTATAGCCTGGTATTTGTGATATCTTTGTCCAAAGCTTGTGCTCATCGACGGAGTTTTTATGTTTAACTCTAAACTAATTTTTAACGTCTAACTGGTCCATTAGTGTTAGTTTGTATTGAAATATAGTTTTTGAGTCAAAAATGTACTTTAGTAGTGTTTTTTAATATATATTTGGCGTATATCTAGTACGTCAAACATGTTAAATATGTGGTCATTGTCAGTCATTCTTTGTTTTTCTAAGTATTTCTGTGTAATTTTCAAATGATAGTATTCTACAATGGATTGACAAAATGCGTAATATACTGTTTACATTTGTTTAAGTTTAAATATGTTTCGTATGTTCAGGAAAATTTGTAATGTTTTGTTATTCATAGATATTTTATTTCGTCACTATTTTCTAGAGTAGGCATGGTGCCCAAAAATTTACAAACATGGATGTTTAAATACATAATAATAACAAAAATAGTAACAAAATGAAAAAGCTAAATATACAGAAGTAAATAACAAATAAGAATGGGTAAAAGGTAAATACAAATATGTTCATAAACGATTTGTTATTGTCACACCTGTACTGGTGAGATACTGATTAGGTAGGTACAATGTTGCTTCTCTTTAAATAAAGGGCTTTATCACAATATCAGCTTAATATGATCAAAGGTAATACGTTTTTTTTTAAGTGTTTAAATTGGTCATTAAGAATGTCTATTTCATTATTAGAGCCATGTATAATGTTATAATTTCTTAATGTTCGCGGTACAGGGGAAAAATATCCTGTATTTGTGTGGTAGGCTTTAATATAGAAAATGTCTTTCATCCTTGATGGTATATTGATGTTAATTTGGGATAAAATGTTTGGTGTATCAACTGATGCATGTATAATTTTGTGTAGAAGCAGTACGTCAGAGAATTTACGTCTGACTGTCAGTGAGTGTAGTTTATAGTGCAAAATTCGGTCATTATATGTTCCAAATTGACCAGATAGACCTTCACGATAAGCAATTACACGGGTTAGTTTCCTTTGTATGGATTCAATCCTATAATTATGAATCTCATAATTGGGAGACCAAATTGTTGATGCGTATTCGAGAATACTTCGCACAATTGATTTATATAATGTTAAAGTTAATTCTGTACTTTTAAAACAATTTATGATTCTTAGCGTTAATCCTAATACTTGTGATTTACTTTTTGAAATTGTATCTACATGTTTATTGAAGCTAAGTGACGAGTCAAATGTCACGCCTAAGTCTTTGATTGAAGTTGTGTTTAGTAAAGGGATATTGTTAATGTGATATGTGTTTGAGAATTTATTAATGTTCTTTGTGAATAAAATTACGGCACATTTGTTTTCATTAAAATATAAATCATTTAGTGTGCACCATTCATGAAGAGATGATAAGTCTTTTTGCAAATCAGTGCAATCTTCTAATGATGTAATTTTTTTGTACAACTTAAAGTCATCGGCAAACAAGAGATATTTTGATGTTTTTATTCTTAAAATTATGTCGTTGATAAAGATTAAAAACAGCAAAGGTCCAAGATGCGATCCCTGCGGAATTCCCGACGTTACAGTAAAAACATCGGCGGAGTACCCTCCTACAACCACTTGCAGTTTTCTTTCTGTAATGTAATTTTCGAACCATTTCAAAGTATTTCTATTTATGCCAAACTTTTCCAGCTTCTTGATGAGTAATGATTGATTTAATTGGTCAAATGCTTTGCAAAAATCCGTGTAGATGGCATCTACTTGTAAACGTTTTTTGATGCTATTGCGGATGTACTGGGAGTATTCGAGAAGGTTAGTTGTTGTGGAACGCCAAGGGAAAAACCCGTGTTGCTCAATGATAATATATTTACTTACATGAGCTAATAGACAGTCATATATTATTGACTCAAACAACTTTCCTATGCAGTCAAGTTTAGAGATAGGTCTATAATTTTTTATATCGCTCTTACAACCTTTCTTAAATATGGTGGTTAAAAAGGCCGTTTTCCATTTGACTGGAAAAACACCTTCTCGTAATGATTTCTTATAAAGAAGGCTAAGTTGTCTGGCAAGAACATCTCTGCACATGTTCAAAAATATTGGCGGAATACCATCCCTTATTGGTTCTCAAATTCTTACACTTGACTAATATCGTTAAGGGCGAAACAGTGATCATACCGAGGCTTTTGTTACAGAAATCTTCAGATATTTGTTGTGAATAGTTTGCATTGTGAGGTTTATAAACAGATTGATAGTGCTTAGAAAAAAGCCCGCAGATAACTTGACCTTGGGTAGTTTTTATATCATTTAGGTGCATCTCTTTTGGAATATCGGTTGTGTTTTTGTATTTGCTTTTTGCAAATTTCCAGAAATCATTCGGGTTAGCTTTTAGATTTTGTTTGATTAAGTCTAAATGCTTATGATAACAAAATCTAATCAGATTTTTGGTTCTGGTTCTAATCAAGCTGAATGATAAATGGTCTAGTTCATTACCATATTTTTTATGAAATTTCTTTTTTTCGTTTATCAAACGAATGAGATCTTTTGAGTACCACTTAGGAAAGTGATTTTTGTTCGTTTTGAGGGGAACATGAGAAGAGATAATCTGGTAGAGTATACTGTAAAACTGATCGTCAGATTGATCAATATTTCCCTGATTAATGAATTCCAAATCAATCTCACGAAGAAAGGTATTAATTGAATCATAGTCGGCTTTATAAAAGTTTGGTCTTGGGGCGTTACGGGTTTTTAGATGTAGTAGAAAATTAAAAAGAACATTTATTTTTAGAGCAGGGTGGTATGGATCTTCTTTGCTTAGTGGAGATGAAGAAAGTATTACTGATATGTCTTCTTTATCTGATAAAATTAGATCTAATATTTTGGATTGGTGATTCACTAGTCCGTTAAATTGTTTAAAATTACAGAATGATAGTGTATCGATGATGTCAGAGATGATTGTATTTGTGTTTGTGGTGAAAGGTAATAAATTTTTTGTTTCATCGGTAATCCAATGAATGTTAGACTTATTGAAATCGCCAAATATTAAGATGTGTTGGTTTGGTGTTGTTAGGTACACATTCCCAAGATTGTTTAAAAATGAGCTTACAATAGATCCTTCTTCAGTTGGTGGTAGATATACTGTGCAAACATTCAGTTTGATACTCCTGTTATTATGGTTTATATTGAGTTGGATCCACAAGTCCTCCGCTTGACATTTCCAATGCGCCATCCTCTTCGCCTCTAGTTTTCTTGATACAGCAACCATGACTCCTCCTCTATCTTTTTTGTCTTGTGAAGTCTATCCCTCCGAAATACTTCATACCGGTTATCTAATAATTCCTGGTCACTGATAGATTCCTTTAACCATGTTTCTGTTAGGCTTACTAGGTCGTAGTCGTTGATAAGGATGTTTTCGTATATTTCATAAATTTTTGTCCTTATTCCCCTGATATTCATATACATGCAGTTAATCATTGTAGAATGTATAGTGGTTATGAATTTTGTCGTATTGGTAAATTACCAATCAATTTATTCTTCCAGCAATATGTTGGTCTGTGTGTATATCGGACTGTTTAATCAATGATTCAGGCGATAGTTGATCCTCGTGGGAGATCACTATAATCGTAGATGTAGATGTCTTCCTGAGGAAGCATCGTCCGTTTTTTGACCATGCAAAAGCGTAGTTTTGATCTCTTGCGTATCTTTTTGTTAGTCTTACTATATTTTTTTCGTGTGTAGTGAGGTGCTCGCTTATGAAGATCGGCTCCTTTTTCTGTGCCGTGAATCTCTTCAAGTGGGTTGTATTTATTTTGTCTTCTTTCAGCTTTTGTTTAATTGTAAATGTTTTTACGGCCGCAAGGAAGTTGTCTCGTTTCAACTGATTGTTAAATTTGACTATTACTGATTGAGATGATCAGAGATTTTCAGGTTCCGACGGATTCGGTAGAAATTGTTTATTTCAAGATTAGCGAGGTCGAGTTTGACGGTCGAATTATATCGTTTATGATATCGTTTCATTTTCGTTGAACTTATTTTAGTGCACTCTTGATAAAAGAAATGTCATTTTCATTTTTTTAAATTTTTTTGTCCATTTCTTGGATTTGCTTAGAGAAGTCGTCAATTTTGTTGGCACAGTAATCGATTGTGACCTTAAAGTCAGTGATGTCTTTACGAAGCTCTTGGAACTCTTGTTTCGATTCTGTTAAAATATCCATCACTTGAGCAGATCTGGTCATTTTTGTGAGTTGGGCCTCTTTGTGTAAAGCTAGCCCTTTTTTAATTTAATTTGATAGCCACAGAAAATACAAGTCGATGACGAATAAGTAAATATTGTCTATGGATTTTATTTGACGTTACAATGACAATAATATTTTCATACTTCAAATTTAGTATTTAAAATCACGATCGATGGCTGAAGATTACACTGCCACTGTCACAAACACTGCCAGTTTGACTAGCGTATCGCTGTTTATTTGTTTTTAACTCTTAATATGTTACTAGGTTACTTTTTTGTCACTTAATTGATATTAAATACGGAGCTATCAATTAGTGACGCACTTAAACTTGGGTATGGGTATATAGTCGTGTGTTTTTATGATGTTTGTCTTTTTTGGCTGTCCTCTGTTTTTTTTACTGTACTTTGTGAATTTAGTTTTCGATATGTTTAGTGTAAGTTTGTGTCTAACCACGTTTTAGCTTGCGTAATTCCTAATTCCGCTGTATTGTGTACCTTCGTCCAATCTTTAGATTTGAATAGTAAAATTGCATCGTCCGCATAACTAACAATTCACTGTGTGCTAGATTTATACACCTCAGAAGCTCGCCGAAACTAATTTTTAGAAAAACGTTTTTTTTTTTAATTAATCTCTTTAATAATAACATTTACGGGGGCAATTAAAAAAAACCTACATCCAAATAAGTTCACAAAAAATAATGACGACGGGACTAAGCTTAATTTTGGTATTTGATGGCCAGACCAAAACTAAACGCCGAAAACCACGTTAATTTAACTAATTATTTAATGTATCATTGAAGAAGAAGAAAAAAGAAAAATATAAAGGTAATAGAACCACAAAAATGAATCACGATAATACTTTTGACCGTGAAAATCTCAAAACATATCTGATCTCTGGAACTATGTTATATTATGTATTGCATCTATATTATTGAAAAGGTTTAACTTATAAGCTCCTAACAATATACTTGTTGGAGAAAAATCTCGTGCACTTTTTTGTGCTCCGAAAGCGAAAACTTCTGCTTATCAGAACGGGCCAATAAACAGAGCGACTCAACTGCCGATGCCGAGTTGATAGCTTACATGTTTACCTTCATTTACAGACAGTTAATATTTTAGTGCAGTGACCTCAATGACCCACGCGGAGGGGAGGGTGGAATTTTATAACCTGCAAATTTTTAACCCGGTTTTGTATATTAATAAGAACTGATTTTATGTCGCAAGTGGCCCGCTTTCTGAAAATGTGCTGTGCATTTTTTTAGAATAGGTTTAAGGCGAATAGAAATATTATTTGGTTAGTTTTTGTATTGATTTAGAACAATGACTAACCAGCACAGAGAACCAAAACCAGTATCTTACTGGTAAAACCAGTACGAATGGTCATCTTAATTTTACAGAAATCAAGCACAACCTTGATTTTAATAGGGTACCAAAAGAAATTAGATTTTCCAATATAATTTAATATTAAAACTATATGAAAATAAAATACTCTGGGCACTATTTAATCAAAATAATCGACACATGTTTCGAAACCGATGGTTTCTTCGCCAGTGTAATCATTATTAAAAAGAATAAACCATTGGTTTCGAAAGTTGTCGATCCTTTTGATTACATAGTTGATTAAACAAAAGTATTTTAATTTCATGTACCTAATTAAAATGACGCCACAAAATAAGATTTATAAATATTAAAGTAATATTGAAACATTTATTTTATTAAACTAACACACCGTTTTTGGGCGGCGAACCCAACCCATGGCGAACCATTCGACCCCATTCGAGGTCGCGACCCGTAGGTTGAGAACCCATGGTTTAGCGACTATCTTTTTACGCATGTCACAAAATAGTTGTAAAGCTTTCCCCATGACCTTTGTATACTTCCACTTAGTTGTATTTTCCTGTTAACCTTCAACACAATAATCTCATTTCTTGCATTTTTGACACAAATTATCTTTAGTAACATTAATGTTCATAAACATGCTATGTATTTACGAGGGTGGTCTGAAAAGTTTCCGACCTCAACGCAAAGATGGCGGTACTCGTCAATAAAAGCTCACGAAAGTTTAGGCCATTTTGGACGCGCAGTTTTTAGTTGACAGTCGTTTAAGTGTGTCCATGTGTGTGTTTTTGTTAAATGTAAAAAATTGAGTATCGAGCTGTTATTAAATTTTTGTTTTTGAAAGGCAATACGCCTACGCAAATCAAAGATGAGTTGAACTCTGTGTATGGGGACTCTGCACCATCATTTACCCTGGGAGACGATGAACGTTCGGGACGTCCAAAAACTGCAACTACTGACGATAATATTGCTAAACTTCACCAAATAGTGTTAGACGACCGCCGAATTAAAGTGAGAGAGATAGCAGAGGTTATGAAAATGTCCAAAGACCGTGTCTGTCACATATTAAATCAAGATTTAGACATGAGAAAGCTGTCCGCGAGTTGGGTGCCGCGTTTGCTCAAGTTAGACCAAAAATGTGTTCGAATTAACATTTCCAGCGCTCTGTTGGCGCAGTTTAGGCGTAATAAATCCGATTTTTGGCGCCGATTAATTACTGTAGATGAAACTCGGATACACCATTATACGCCCGAAATAAAAACAGAGTCAAAATGGACTGCAAAGGGGGAACCGGCTCCAAAAAAAGCAAAAACCTTTTTCTCTGCTGGGAAAGTGATGGCGACTGTTTTTTGGGATGGTATGGATGGTGATGGTCATGGATTCAAAAGGGAAAAACTATTACAGGAGCATACTACGCAACTTGACAAGTTGAAGGCAGAAATTGCGGAAAAATGGCCACATTTGCAGAAAAAGAAAATAATGTTTCACCAAAACAACGCGCCGTCTCACACCTCACCAGATCTAGCCCCAAGCGACTTCTTTTTGTTCCCTAATCTAAAAAACTGCGCTCGGAGGACAGAGATTTTCGTCAAATGAGGAGGCAATCACCTTTGTGAACAATTATTTTGCAGAGAAAAACGCCGAGTACTAATGGGATGGTGATTTTGCACAAAAGCAGCGCTATATAAGTCATCCAATTATTATTATGTATTAGATGTTAGATTGGGAGAGATGGGAGCCTCGCTGGGAGAAGTGTGTAGAGTTACAAGGAGATTATGTAGAAAAATAAATAAAAAACTTATTAGGTCGGAAACTTTTCAGACCACCCTCGTACTTAGTTCTAGTTTTTGTTATAGCTACTATACTTGTTTATGAAAATTTTATATCGTTTCTCATCTACTGTATCTTTATGTGTTTTAAATCAGTAATCTGTGTAGTATAATTGGTGCGCAACTGTTTTATGGTAAATTTAAAAGTCCTTATAGAATATTGTGGATTCATATCCATTTTATTTATTTAGACATACACATTACATTTTACTTTAGGTTTTATTATTTTAAACATGGTTAAAGCTGCTCTTACGTATGTCCATCTAATGTCTTGAGAATTATTTTTAAACCATATTTGTTTTCTCGTAGATATCATTAAAAATATTAATTTTGGTTGTGTTGTGGTGATTGTTGATTTGATTGATTTGTTTTGATTTTCTCGTTTTCATAGAACTGATCGTGTCAAGAATTCAGACAAGCGATAAAGTACCTAACTATATCATAATGTTATAACAGAAAATTATTTTTATTGTCATTTTCAATATTGGAAGTAATGTGTCAAAAATTCATACTATCCCGTGATTTTTCTCGGGTCTGCGCTAGTATTATTACATTCCTGCTGTAGGTCACCCCAAGTGACTCGCTATGTTTGGTGACTTAGCAGGTGTGCCCGGGTTCATGGGGTGAGGTTTGTCTAGGTCTTGGCGGTGGATGCGTTTGCCCACCTACTGCGTGGCGGGCCGGATCAGGAGAGATTGGTAAACCTTTTGACCTCTCCAGCCGAATTTTCTCAACTATCACATTGCATCACAGTGGGAGGGATGGATTCATATGTCCTTCACTCCTGGACACATTGACCTCTAGATTCCTACCCACCCCTCATACCCATTTTCTTCCCAGATCTTGCTCTTCTACCTTTCCTTAAATACCCTACACACAGCATCCCCAAAGATGACATAGGCCCTGAGGGTTTTTTTTTCCTCAAGGTCTCCTGTGTGAAGCTAATGTAAAAATAAAAATAATAATTAAAACCTTGGAAGAAAACTCCCCGTTTTATTGACAATAAAATACATCGCCTAAACAATTTTTGACAGTTATTTAAATGATGCACACGGATGTCGTTTTTTTTTTTATTTTTCCTCAATTTAAAAGATTATAAGTGACACAAACGACGATAAAAACACATTTCGCTGAGGTCACGCCTAATAAAAACACGTCGAAGTGCACATACACATACCAGAAGATTATTTGCGAGAATTAAAAACATTTAATATTCATAGAACTTAAAATGGGAATAATCTAGACTGAATCGATTTAATCTCCTTACACGTAAAGGAAACGAATGACGATACACAAATAATTCACCTTATAAATGTATAACGATTTTATATCTGTTTTTTCGCACCTTGTGGGCGTTCAACATAATATTGATAAATTTTCATTATTCAAATGAAATAAATCTTGTTTTAGACGTAAGGAAAAGTCAAATTAAATTAGTTACACGGAAACCTGTTGGAATTATGATTAGATGGTATTTTACGTTCAGTATTTTAATTAATTGAATGTTGCATATTTTTTATTGTAAAATAAATGGGCTAAATTACATTTATTTTTAATAATTGTAATTTATCGGTTTATGTCTAAGAAATTAGGCTAACAAACAAATACGAATATTATTTAGGTTTGGAAATATTTTTAAGAAAATTATAGAATTTTTTTATTTCGAAAAGTTATTTTATTGGCAGCTTTGGAGGGAATATCTTGATAAGCATATTATGTATCGCATTGATTTTGTTGTAAACATCTTTATCAAAGATAAAGCATCAAAAATACTCAAAATCTGAGCCTTGACTTTATGAAATGTACAACTTTTTCGGTCTGTAATTTTTAAGTCAAACCTCTAATGGTAACTGTTTATATACGTATATTTCTAGGTCAACCATACATTGTTTTTAAATGGTAACTGTTTATGTACGTATATTTCTAGGTCAACCCTCTAATGGTAACTGTTTATATACGTATATTTCTAGGTCAACCCTCTAATGGTAACTGTTTATATATGTATATTTCTAGGTCAACCCTCTAATGGTAACTGTTTATGTACGTATATTTCTAGGTCAACCCTCTAATGGTAACTGTTTATATACGTATATTTCTAGGTCAACCCTCTAATGGTAATTGGTTAAATACTTATATTTCAGCTGGCAACGTTTTTCAATCATGAGATAAGCAGTAATAAAATATCTGGTTTACATTTTTAACTTACCCAATGATACATATTAACCTAATTAACTTTTATAAAGCCTCTTATTCTTCATAAATTATTATAAGCAATAATTAGTCGCCTGTAATATCAACACAAACTGAAAATATCTCCCGAGTAAAAATAAATGCCGCCGACGGGAATTGGACCCGCGCCTTCTGATGTCCGGTCAGACGCTCTGAACCACTGATCCATCGGCTTATTTCCAACCTGCCAAATAATTCAATATGTACTAGTACTTCAATCAACAATTACTGCTTATTATATTTTTTTCACCTGTAAACAACCTACTTTATTTTCAATTTGTATTGATATTACAGACTACTAATTATTGATTATAATAATTTATTATCCTTTGTGCTATGCATAAAAACCTTAAAGGTCTTCAATTATTGAATACAGATTGAATTAACAGTTTTGACGACATGAAAATTTGACGCAAATAAATCCTTAATGCTGTTACTCGTCAACACATTGAATATAAATATTTTTATGAGTTTCAATTCATCATTTTTTTTAAATGAAGATCGTTAAAACGTTCTTTCGGCCTTTGGTCATGACTTAACACCTGGCAAACAAATAAATTATTCGTAAACCTGCTATGATCACATTCCTTTATTAAGAAAATCACTAGATTTGAAGTTCCTGGTAAGTAGTAAAATATTGTTTATGTTTTTTGTTTGTTCACGTGAAACAAATCTAAACTTCTTTTCACAGTAAATGTAGGTAGCTACTAGCTAGTCGCATTATGTATATTTTAAGCATGTGACAGACCACGCCATGTTCTAGTGTTTGCCATATTTCAGCATATCGCTCACCATACATTACGATTTGGATTGTATGGCGAGCAATATGCTGAAATAGGCCAAGCCATGATGCGTATAGCGTAATCTGTCAGCCCCATTACTTCGACCGTGGTATCGATCCTTTAATAATTAGCGTAATATTTTCTATATTTCGGCGCCCTGTATCGTGGACAAAAAATATTATTATGGCTTTTTCAAAGGTTACCTAACTTATTATTTATTATTAATGTTCTGATGAAACGTTTTATACATGTAAAATAAACAGGTTGACCAAAAGTCTCTGTCTCTAAGTGAAATGAATGGGGTAAGTGCGCAGAATGATTGAAGTAGATATATACAGGGTGTCCGGTGGTAAAGTGCAGTAACTTCGGGAGGTGATTCTACGTGATCGTAGGAGTAAAAAAGATAAATAACTTTTTCTGAAATTCCAACTTTTAGATGTACTTTTAAGCTAATAACGAAAAATTTCTCCGACGTGCCTAGACGGCATTATTTTTTTCGTCGTTGCCAAATCTACATCCCGCGCCTCCTCGGTAACTAATCCCCGCTACCCCCGGCACCCGAATTCAGTCGGTCAGCTGGTAAACTGTCCCCCGCACCCCCTCCTGCACCCCCCGCTATTAGTAAATCGTGCTTTGAATGTAATGTGTCACAAAATTTGACGGGCGGAGTAAACAACTTTGAAAATTTAATTTATCTAAGAATTTTTGAATTCGTTCACTAGATTTATTGTTTGTTCTCTGCGAACTTTTCATTTGGTTTGAATTTTTGACAGATGTGAAGAGAACCCCGTACAATTTAGATGTCGGTACGTGTTTTAGAGATATAATGGTTATGGTGCTGATTTTATCAAAATCAAATTTTATAATATTCTTATTATTATTATAATTTACAAGTACAAGTATATTACATTGGATTTATTAATATAGACGTTGTACATTATAATGATTTATGATCAATAAGATGGATCAAGGAAAAAAATATTTATGAGATGTAATATTTTTGGTATGCCTCGTTATTCTGCTGTGTCATTCGTGTGGAAAACGTTCTTTTTTTTAAATGATTTTCGGCTATGTAATCATTGTTTTTTCTCACCTATAAAATTATGTCCCGTCTTTCCGGTTTATAAAAAAAGGTCTGATTTTTCGGATTGAAATTTTCAAAAATCCCCAGGGTTTCAAAAATACGATTAAAAAAATAATAATAATACAGAATGTCTTAGAATATTTTCCTTAACCGGAAAAAAAAATTAAAAAATATGATGCAAGTGGCCTATTAGTAAAAAGCGATGAAATTAGTTAAGTGTTCAATGAGTTATTAATATTTTTTATAATAAAAAGTGTAACGTGATTTTAGTGCAGTTCTCTTTTTGAATTTGGTAAAATATCAAAACATACGGCGAACTCTGTGTTGTTATTGTTTACAATTCACATGCGGTTTCCATGGATACGCGCCACTCACAAATATGCAACGTTGCCACGTTCACACTTGCGAATTTATCGGGTAAGTTTGCACCTACACTATGGCTTTTTAGCAGGTATGTCTTTTTGTATGAAAAATAAAAAATTGGAATTTCGGAAAAAGTTATTTATCTTTTTTACTCCTACGATCATGTAGAATCCCCCCACGAAGTTACTGCACTTTACCCCCGGACACCCTGTATACAGTATTATATATAATAGATCGCATTCATCATTTCTGTCTATCGTTTTCCCGAATTCATCGTTTCTCTATGTATCGTTTTACCGCATTCATCGTTTCTCTATGTATCGTTTTACCGCATCCGTCGTTTAAAGCGCCCAGTTTGTGTACTAAATCGAATATTTTTCAAAATATGAACATACAAAAACAATATTTCGTATTTAAATGCTCTTTTTAATTAACCGTACTCATAAACAACTTAGATTAGTTGTCATGGAAGTACGAACCGATGGAAAGGAAATTGAACCCATATTCCATACTAGAGAATGAAGCATATTTTTTATATCCCTGGAGTAAAGCCCCGCCCTCAACTGTCTGTTGTCATGGTAATACGGTAAATAGGTACAGGGCCGCATTGGGGTTTATTGTTAAATAATTAATTTGGTTTGTTTTAATATTTATTTAGATGTACGCACATTTTATCATAAATCTTCTATTTCGGCTTTTGGTAGGATATTATAAATTATTTTTTTTCCTTTATAAAATAAGCTGTTTTTTGTGCACGTAAGTTTAGTTTTGTGAATTGTAATAAAATAATATTTTGTCTACGATGTAATTATTTTTATTAAAAAACAACAATAATATAGTATTTATACAGGCTCAGAAGTACGTCTATAATAAAATAAAACTTCAAAAGCATTATTCTTAAAAATATTTAGACACTTACCATGAATTAAAATAAATATGCAAAAAAAAAACTGGATTTGATAAATACATCATAGGTACATATTATTGCAACAGCCGAGGAGTCGCTCGTAACTATATAAAAAAATAGCATTTCTGCATTTTATTTAAAACCTAGATACATATAATGCAATAATAATCCTGGTTATATGTACATATGTTTTTAATTTGCTTTTACTCGTCTAATAGCTTGTGATTATGAGAGGAGCACTTTCACATTAAGTGGTAGGTTATACTGATGGAAATAATATTTTATGACTTATAAAGTATAATTGTTTGACTTACGAACTAAAAATTTATGAATTATAAATATTCATAAAAATAATATAAATAAAGTATAATAAAATCCTTTTCACACTTTATTCATAAAATTGAACACAAATTATACTAATCAACAGATTAAACTTTATTAATAAGATGGAATTCCACCAAGCACGACATCGTACTACAGTATTCAGTATAAAGTCATATATACATTTACCGTAATTATTTTGTAATACAAACATAGGAGTACAAAGATACAAAATGAATTCTTTATTAAAAATTAATTTTTATATTTATTTATTTATGTCTATTCTTGAATACACATTTTACAAACGATTACAGTGGTTTATATTGTAGTACAGAGAAAAAAGTACGGAAAAATGGTATAAAAAATAAAGAACGTAGGTTGATATGGGTAAAACTGTGTGTGGGTGATATTGTATGTTACGTGAACACCTCACTAGGAGAACCTGTGCTGAGGTTATGTATAATAGGTTAGGTTATCTTCCCCGAGTATGTCCTAAAAGCTGCTTACCATACAGATTGCCATTCATTCGGTTTTTACTTCCGTGGTTGTCGTTATATCGTTACTGTGCGCAAAATCCTCAAAAACTAGAAATACACGTTAGTGATTTAGTGACGATGGTAAATCGCAGAAATAGAGGATCTCCGTGTGGCGTTTTGCCCCTCACACATTGAGCAAACGCTTTAGTATATGTAGGTGTTTTAGTGACGATGGTAAATCGCAGAAATATATGATCTCCGTGTGGCGTTTTGCCTCTCACACATTGAGCAATTTAAGAATATTAAAACATTTACCGTCAAATATTATGCGAACAAAAAGGCATGGATGACTATAAACATTTTAAATTTGCAATAAAAACACGTACATTTGTTTTTGACCATATTATTTTAATTACACTCAACAGGTTTCAGAAGTACCCTAACTTCATCAGGAGTATATTAAAACTTACTTATAAGTATTTATTTTTGGAATAACTTTATTGAGTAAAACCTCAAATTGTAATATTTAAATAATGAAGACAATATTAGTGATTTCTAAACGAAAATCTGAAACAGAAAAATCAGAAAAGGAAACGGTCACATCTGGGGCTCGAACCCAGGACCCCTGTCTTTCCGGGACAGTGCTCTACCAACTGCGCTAATGGGACCCTATCCCCCTCGGTCACTTTTAACTGTATCATACTTCGAATAAGAACTACTAACATTGTCTTCATTTTTTCACCGCACATTTTTATTGGCAACTATCTTTATGTATGATCGCAAGATTCAACCCGAACTAAATGCAATCCAGACAGCGTCTTTTTAGATAAACCTATCTTATTTTTTTATTTAATGTGCGACATCTGTTGACTTTTCTGCAAGTCTAGAATGAATATTTATTTTTCGGAATAACTTTATTGAGTAAAACCTCAAATTGTAATATTTAAATAATGAAGACAATATTGGTGATTTCTAAACGAAAATCTGAAACAGAAAAATCAGAAAAGGAAACGGTCACATCTGGGACTCGAACCCAGGACCCCTGTCTTTCCGGGACAGTGCTCTACCAACTGCGCTAATGGGACCCTATCCCCCTCGGTCACTTTTAACTGTATCATACTTCGAATAAGAACTACTAATATTGTCTTCATTTTTTCCCCGCACATTTTTATTGGCAACTATCTTTATGTATGATCGCAAGATTCAACCCGAACTAAATGCAATCCAGACAGCGTCTTTTTAGATAATTTAGTATTATCTCAATATGTTAATATTTGAGATGTGTCTTCAGTGAGAAAGGGAGTATAGCAGGGCAGTAATGTACAGTTCAAATGGCATATTACTAAATCAAGAATGCGTTTGTTTAAGTTAACTGTATTTATTCGTTTGTTAGGGTCAGTTGATTATTATTATTATTTGTAGATCAGTGCAGCTCACCCTGGTGCCACGACTTATGTACGAATGTAACATTTTTTGTTTATTTCCTCATCCATTGCTTTCCATCATTCGTCGTTTTTTTTCCTTCCAGGTCCCTTCAAAAACGATAAGTATGAGAATATATTTATAACTTCGAATACAGTGAAATCTCAATCTAGAAAAACCGTTTATTTCTTCAGTCCCGAATTACTTTCATACAAAATTCTCAAACATATATTTCTCTATGTATCGTTTTACCGCATTAATCGTAAACACGCAACTTCTGTACCAACTATTTTGCTCGATTCATTTTTCAAAATGTGATCGTACAAAACCATATTTCGTAGCCAAATGCGGACATCGTTTTGACATTAGTCATTAGTTGTAGATAGGTACATTAAGAAAAGCTGATGAGGGCATTCGCAGAATTGTTATTCCAAGAAACTATCAACTAATAAAAGAATGTTGTAATTTGTTCGCTTAAACATGTTGTACCTTGTTCGCGCCACCGTGACTGGAGTTACCGAAACTACTGGAAATACAGTTGACCCGCGGTAATCAGGCCCCTGTATAATCCGACATGCTTATAGCAGTACATACAAAGCTCATTAATTACAGCAAATCTTTTTCAATGCATGCTTAAACATGTTGTAACTTGTTCGAGGCACCGTGACTTTTGCTCGACGCGTATTGTCTCAGTTTGTGAATGTGATGGCGTGCGTTCTTATTATATTGCTGTCGCTTCGTACAAGTATATCTACACGTGTCTCAATGGCTTCGCAAACCAAAAGTGGAAGCACAAAATACTAACAGTTAAAGAAAAATATTAGATTCTGGATCGCCCAAATCGTGATGAATCTTTTAGTAGCTTGTAGAACGTTCCAAAATTTTTGAATTTGTTTATTATAAAACAAAAGAAAATGTATGTTATTTTTTTGAAAGTGCTATAGCGTTAATGATGATAATTTTATAATAAACCCTATGCTTTTATTGTGTTGTTTAATTGACTCAGTCCCATATCGTTCATTATGTAGGACATATAGATTTGACATTACCATTTTAAAAGTATGTAATTTGTCGTATTACAAGGGACTCCTTTCCTTTTCAAAAAAGTTCCGGACTACAAGAGGTCGGTGGCAGTACTCCGACAAATTCGACCATCCGACACCGCCTTGCAATACGTTTGTCAGTTCACCGCGGGTCAACTGTACATATTTCAATGTGGACTGAACAGACAGTAAACAACCTTAATTATTCAGAGACATACATTTTGTACTACTCATAAAAAAGGAACTAACCACCAAACTGCTAAACTAATGGGTAGGTACATGCTCCCTTATTACAGAGGTCGAACATTTGAAAATTTAAGATTTCGATACAAGCCAACATTTTTTTTCTGGTATGACGTAATGGTCTGAAAATTTTCAAATAACTGTCTGAGTAGGATTCATAAAGTTGGTATTCATTGTAGGTATATAACTCTTTCGGAACGTGCTTCTACTCGTATATCTACACTTTTATTTCAATTTAGAAATGTAATTTCATATTATATAAGATAAACATAACTCAATTACTTATTAGAATAACTTATGAAAAGTGTAATAATGTTTAATGTAATAGAATCCCAACCGTCTGGATCCAGTGAGACCATAGCATACCCAATTAGCGTATGTTGTGAGTCTAAAGGTAGTGCGAAAGGAAAGGAGATGGTAAACAGTTCTGGAGGGCGATTCTCGTTCTTTTAGCCTTAAGCTAAATGATAGCATTCGTCAACGACTGCTATCGTTTGCGAAAGATAGCTGTCCGTCGCTTGTAACATCTTTTCTTAACTATTAAGCGATTCTCGTTCTTCTGATAGCCTTACAAGATCGATTTTTGAGAGACCTAGTAAAAAATCCTAAAGAAGCGTGGTTAAGAGCATCTACGATATTGTTAAGAGATTATTGAAAACACAAATTGGTGAAATATAATTAAGTGACGCAAGGTTTCTAACTAAAACTTAAAAAAACAAATACTTTGTATTATAATGCATTTTAATAACTGCTTATTTTATTTATGAATGACATAAATAAGCCATTTATCGAAGATTTACGTTTTGTGAAAAGGTACTTACCTCGCTGGATAGTAATGACTTTTTTACAGATTCACCACTTCTAAAGTGACGTTTGCTGTCAAACTAACGCTGCCGAATGGCGCTAACTGTCACCTAAGTTGATTTAAGAATGAAAGGGATTCTTATTTCGTTGTGGTTAACTTCAAAACCCACAATTTCGAGCGCCAGCCAGAAACTTATTATTATTTATGTAGAAATCCTCAATGGTATGTGTAGTTTATTGTAAATTAAATCACTTATCTGGCTTTCGACATGTTACGTACTTTACAAACATCGCAATTACCTGATTCAATTCATTTAATAGCATTATTGTGCCACAAACAAGTCACTAATCATGTTTAAAGTCAATACTTACGATAATATTAAGTTTTCTCTTATTAAAACTACGCAAATATTGCTAATTGTCAAAACGTCACAATTAAATGAAGCAAATTCTCCGCGAACGCTAGCGTTCGGCCGCCGAATGACAGGTCTAGGGGTACCCTTCGCGTAAGGCTAAAAATTTTGGCGCGCAATCGAAAATCTAAGGATTCCATCTGTCAACGAGAGAACCGGAATCGCTTCATACGAATAAACCGAGAAAAATCTTTAATTTGAATGTAAGGACGATTTTAGTGTCGTTAAGTAGAACGAGAATCGCCCTCCTGGTCTCCAATCACGGCTAAAAGCAGTGTTTCAAGCAATGTCTCAATTCTGAATAGTGGTCTTACAGAGAGTAGAGTTACAGGGCGATACTGAGAATATCCTCCACTTTGGAACATGCCGAAAGTATCCATATAAATTGTGAAATAACACAAATTCATCAAATAAAATATAGATTTGAACCCGCGACCATCAAATTGCTAGTCAAGAGCCAAACCCCTCGACATCGGAGGCCAGGTATGTACACAACAGTATACAGGTGTAAGACAAGATACGTGCCCGACTTATAGATATTATTGAATCAGTGATTCTTTGGGTTAATGGAGATCAAAATTTAGTAACATTTTTTGCTACAAATAATGTAGGTATATAATGAATGATAATTGTTTGTTTATATATTAATGTGTCGACGCTTGATGACCGGTTTTGGTCGGGATTGAATTTTTTTGTTATGTTTTTAAACAAATGCCTATATTTTTCTCATCACTTCAAACAATTCAGTTAATTTTAAGGCTGTCATCTCATTCCAACCTCTTGTGGGAATGTGATGACTATATATTATTATTTAAAATTCACTGTAGTGGAAGTATTTAGTGATTGCCCCCAGGACTTATTCTTGAAATTTTTCTTGAATATCTTGTTTTTTCTTGACTTTATCACTCAAAAAACAGTTTTTTACATGCTTTTCGACTACCACACTAGAGACATGTCTGTATTATGGTAGTCGAATTATTGTATCTTGTTTTATATACACATTGTTTTATGCATACATATTGTTGTACACCATTTTTGTGCGTTTGTTATTTTTTTTCTTTTTATGTATTTGTAATACTCTTTAATCTCTAAGGTAATAAATAATATCATTATATAATTTATAACAATATATTACCATATAAGAAATAGGGGCACGTCTCAGCAATGGTTCTACTAGTTAGGTGTTCATGAAACACTAATAAACTTTACACATTGGTTAGACCGTGGATACGTTACATGCAATATCATGTGAATGGTGAATAGGTTTAAAATTTAATTATTTTTTTTTTACTTTATCTTTATTTTATTTTCATAAATTACTGTATATAAATCGCAATAAAGATTATAAAACAAAGATATAATAAACGAAACCGCTTACATATTCATTACTGGAGCCTGTGGAATATTTATTTTCAAATTTGCGATTCGCTGGATTTAAACAAAAAAATTGTTGGCCTCTTGATAACAATCCATACAAGCGGACAAATCATGTTGAAATTGTGGAACTTGTTCTACTTTGTGATCATTTGTTATTTATTTATTTATTTGTTTGTTCACGCCTTGACGGCTTTTACATGCAAGGTAAATTATACAGGAGCATTATAACAGGTATATAGCATCATAAGAAGTATAACATAGTATTTATGATAATAAGCTGAGCATGAAGGACAAGTTGGCACAACACAGGTAAGTATTAGTATACGATAAGTAAATTGTATATTGTATAGAGGAGTTCAACCAGCAAATACTTATTTGGGCTCAGGCTACAGTACATTCAGCAATTATAATTGTCACAATATTACACAAAACATAATTACAAACAAACTCGAAACATACCTGTTGGCAGTGGTGCAAAACATTTTCTAGCGATTTATAAATGTAAGTAATATTCTTGTAATTTAAAATATATATATATATATATATATATATATTTTTTTTTTGCTATTATAAATGTACGTAAGTTTTTTTATTATTATGACAAAAATAAAAGGTACACAACAATTACAAACAAAAAGAAGTAGGTATTATGAAAGTAGTTACAGAGTATTAAGTTTATTATTATTAACAATCAAGAGGATTTTTGCTTAATATCTGCATACATATACGCTTTTTAAAGGAGGCGATGTTTTTATTAAAAAATATATCAACAGAGCATGTTTCATTCCCCACACGATGCAATCTCTGAAGACAAGAGTTGATCATAAAATTAGTGCGAGAAGCAACTATATTGAATGGAGCATGAAGTCTAGTGTTGTACTTATTGGGAACTTGATAATTTATCATATTCACTAGTTCGGGGCTGTCCAAATAACCGTTGATAATTTTAAATAATAATAAAGCATCACAGATTTTTCTTCGCTGTGATAATTCAGGTAGTTTAAGCAAGTGCATTAAAAGTTTATTAGCCAACTGCGGGCCTTCAAGGATTTACAAGTTTATTAGCCAGCTGCAGGCCTTCAAGGATTAACAAGTTTATTGGCCAATTGCAGGCCTTCAAGTATAGAAACGCTATTATTAGACCTTCGTCTTCATCGTCACTATTTTTCTTGGGGCTGGTGAGCTCCTCTAAAACAGTTTCGAGTATTTCTTCTTCGTTGAGAACTTCATCAGCAGACAAATCAACGATTAATCATAAGCTCTCTAAAGTCTTATACCTGAACGCAGTTCAGATGTGTTCATGCTACGATGGTTAGTTTTAACACATTCTCGCCAAATTGTTCTCCAAAGTGCATTTAGAGTTGATAGATTTAATTTCGATAACGCCATACTAACACATTTTACGTATTGACTAGTAAGTACATTCAACACGAAGATAAATAAGTATTTCTAATTTATAAATAATTGTCTTCAATTTTTTTTTAATTATTTGAAGCCCAGAGGGCTTTTACATGTAGGTAGTACAACATTAAGATGTCAGATAATTTTGAAATATATAAATAAATAATAATTATACAATTACAATAGGTAAAAACAACAAACAAAAATAAAAATGCAGTGATCATATAGATTTACAAAAATACAACAGAAACCGCTGTATAGGGGAATGGGCAATATAGTTTGCGTTTGGCTGCAATACGAGTATTATGGTATATGTCGTCGTGTTGTTATTACTTTGATGTGTATATTAGTGAGTTGCAGGAGTTCGAAACCATCGGAATTAAGGTTTACTATTTTTTAATATAAAGCATAAATCGTTTATTTTACGTCTATCTACTAATGTATGTAATTTTTGAGCATTTAATAAGAAATTATTGGTAATACGGTAAATAACGGCATTGCCGGCCGTTTCTTTTTAAACTTTTAGCAACTTCCTAATAAATCGGATCAGGTGTTCACACTGTTCACATACACTGACGAAATGTGGAAATTTTAGGATATTTATGAACACGTCTTCTGATACCGTGATAATACATTCTTATTTTACTAAAAGTTTATTAGGAAACCTATCAATTCATTCGTTAAGGGCCTGCAATCCTTTTTTTTAAATCAGGTAAATGACCTGATTACAAAATAGCAGCATATAGACCTTATAAAGCACGTGTCCACGTGCAGCGGCTGTAGTCAGCTACCAAGCTGTTATTATGAATTGACTTTATTTTTAGTTACACATCAATCGATGATTGCAGAAATGGAGAATTGAATAGTATAATCAACAAAATACGATAAAAATATTTTGATGTCGAAAACAATAATCTACTCATCTCAAAACCAAACCACCTCAAAATGATTTATCCGCTGGAAAAAAAAACAATAGAATATCAATATATTTTTTTTTCGGAATAACTTTATTGAGTAAAACCTCAAATTGTAATATTTAATTATTGAAGACAATATTTGCGATTTCTAAACGAAAATCTGAAACAGAAAAATCAGAGAAGGATACGGTCACATCTAAGACTCGAACCCAGGACCCTTGCCTTGCCGGGGCACCGCTCTACCACTGAGCTAATGGGACCCTATCCCCCTCGGTTACTTTTAACTGTATAGGGTCCCATTAGCTCAGTGGTAGAGCGGTGTCCCGGCAAGACAAGGGTCCTGGGTTCGAGTCCTAGATGTGACCGTATCCTTTTCTGATTTTTCTGTTTCAGATTTTCGTTTAGAAATCGCTAATATTGTCTTCAATAATTCAATATTTTTTTTAAAATTCAATATTTTTTATTCTCCTCTATCATAATCATATGTGGCCGGTCCTCAAGGGGTTATGGATAAAGTCCGATACTTTTTGATAAATCGGCAGATGATTCTCGACCAAAACGAGTATTTCTCTCGATTACTATGCAAAGTAATCATAAAATTTTATTGTCAAAACTGGTTGGAAAATAACCAATTATTACCTATTATTCAGCCTATTGCTCGTATAATAAAGACGTTGCGAAGAAAACGCAATACATTGCGAATTCAATTCACGGTATAATCTTAGTGAGTGAGTAAAGAATAGTATTCTCATTATCTCATTATTAAACGTTGCTTGAAATGGCATTAGGCATGTTTGGTAGCCAGATCTGAATAGCCAGGTTCTTCTCAATCTAGATATTGCAAGAATTGCACGAAGAGACATGTCTTCTCCAGACTTATTTCTAGAGAAACCTGCCCTGGTTTAATGGTAGAAGACAGGTCAAACAATTATAGCCTCTGTGACCCTGAAATACCAATTCTTCTTACACCAGTTAGTTAAGTAAGAGCCTATTTTAAATCCGATAATTCAATTTAAAACTGTATTTGCGGTCAGAAATCAAAAGACATTTTGGATTCTCAGGAAAGTTGCAAATTAAATGCGAAATAACACACGTTTTTGTAGTGGGATTATTAGGTTCCTCTGTCTTTTCTCCTCCCCACTCCCTTTGGCCTCTCAAAATATCACATATAGGGATACTATTATCCAACCGGCTAAGGACAGTGGGATTCTTGTGTGGTATCCACGTTCACAGGGGTTCGTTTTAAATAAATCCAATCATATTAATTAAACAATTTACAAAGTATAATAATATTTGCTAACAATAATGATATATAAAAATTAGTTTTCACATTTTTTTTTGATTTTTTTGATGTTTCTCTTTTATGGAAGCAGACGCTTGTGTTTAAAAGAGATGCTGAGTATCGAGATGAACATTATTTATGTAAGTATTCTTATTAATATTTTAAGGAGTTAAGAATATTAAAAATATAAGTGTATATCAACAATGCACAATTTAACGATTTATAACGTTACATTAACAACATTCAACAATGTACAATTTAACGATTTATAACGTTACATTAACAACATTCAACAATGTACAATTTAACGATTTATAACATATATTTTGGAAACTCGTCATTCGCATTCGTCTGGCACAATTAGAGTAGAAGCTCGAAGCTGAGCATTTGCAAAGGTATATTCTTACTCACGTGGGACTGCATCCGCCCAGTTAAAATCCATGTTAGTATGAATAGTATTTGTTCAAGAATCGAACCCGCAACCTTCCACTCCAAATCAAATTAGTATACCACTACCCCACGAGCAAAATGTCGACGGCTGTAACGAGCACCTCAGCACCTGTTATAGGTATACCTGTTACTTGATTAAAAGAATAATTTGGGAGGCGGGCTTGGGTACTACCGCCCCAGGAACCATTTATTGGATTACCAACACCTCTGCCATATGTCACCCCCGGTGGTTCGCTACTTTTGGTTACCATGTTTTTTTTTTTTTTTTTTTAAATAAATTCAAACATTCCCAGGTTACGAATAACCTGACAATATTTGAAAATATCCTACTACCACCACAGTAAGCTGAAAATGTTGCTTGTGTTATGATGGAGGACTTAGCCGGCCGAGGAACTGAACACACTACGCCTGGGTGGGACCCAAACGCGATGTCAACTCGGCCACCGACCGGTCTTCTCTTCTTTTCCGCATTTCTTGTTATTTTTTTTTTCTTTTGTTTTCTGTTTTTTTTTAATCTTTATATTGTTATTTTTTCTAATTTATTTTTCTTATCATTTGTGTGATTTCTTTTTTTGTGAATTCAAAATATGGAATATATTGTATTGCACTACCCCTGCATACATTATGTAATAAAGTATTATTATTATCATAAATATGTAAACGCCATCTCAAAACTAAAATCAATTTTTAAATATCCTGCCAATCTAAAATTAGGTACCTACTCTTAAAAATTAGGTACCTACTCTTAACATATATATCGGAGAAAAAGAGCCGATTACTGGATAATGAAGATTGAGAGTGAAGATTCGGACCCCCAGCGACTTTGGAATTCGCTTAAAACTGTCAGAGGTGAGTCTGAAAACTCAACCACGGCAGCGCTCAGTCCGAAAGATTTTTCCGACTTTTTCCAAGAAAAAATCGACAATATTCGGGCCACAACAGCATCTGCACCTCCACCTACGTTCACCACTTACAACGGCGAATCCTTTATTAAGTTCACGCACACTTCATCGGAAGAAGTCACTAAAATTGTGTCCAGTTCACTAAACAAACAATGTGCTTTAGATCCAATCCCAACGTGGCTTCTGAAAAAGTGTCTTAAACATATAGTACCGTTCCTAGTTTACTTATATAACAAAACTTTTGACCTAGGCGAGGTACCCCAACTGCTTAAGAAGGCCCTTGTCTCACCAATTATAAAGAAACCCCAACTAGATTCTGAGGATTTAAGTAATTATCGTCCTGTGACAAATCTACCGTTCATCTCAAAAATCCTAGAAAAAATTGTGATCAGGCAGATAACCGCCCATCTGGCGAAAAATAAACTACTGTCAAAGTACCAATCAGCTTATAGAAGGTACCATTCTACAGAGACTGGATTACTGCGCGTGTTGTCAGATTTGATGCTTGCAAATGAGTCAGGTAAGCTAGCTTTGCTATCATTATTAGATCTGAGTGCAGCATTTGACACCATCGACCACAATTTCCTGATCGATAGACTAGAAAAAACTTTTGGACTGGGTGGTGAAATTATTACGTGGATAAAATCATACCTCTGTGGCCGAACCCAATCTGTACAAGCGGGCGGTAAAAACTCTCCCTAAGTGACCCTGACTTCTGGAGTCCCCCAGGGTTCAGTCTTGGGGCCCCTACTTTTTATTCTGTTCATCAACGATGTTGCCAAAATTATAGATTCATTCGGACTTCTTTCCCATTGCTATGCTGACGATCAGCAAATCTATTTTTACTGTGCACCGAATGAGAAAGAAAAATTAAAAGATATCACTGTTAAATGCATTGGTGCCATAACAGAGTGGATGTCTTCGAACAAACTTAGACTAAATCCATCCAAAACAGAATTTCTCTGGACAGCAACAAAAAAGCGCCAGTCAATGTTAGACAAAACTCCTCTTATTACTTCTGGCTGCAACAACATCCCTAAAAATAGCATTAAACTCCTAGGTGTTCATCTAGATGAAGATCTCTCACTCAAATCCCAAATTAACAAAACAGTAAGCGCAGGTTTCTTTCACCTGCGTCAAATCAAATCTATAAAAAGAAATATTCCGGCTAACGCCACAAAGATGTTGGTAAACTCCTACGTTGTATCACGACTCGACTATTGCAATGGCATATACGCAAGTCTCCCTAAAATATACACTGACAGACTTCAGTCAGTTTTCAATGCTGCAGCAAGGCTGATAACTGGCGTTTCCAAATATTCCCACATCTCACAACATTTGCGGAACCTTCATTGGCTTAAGTGCCCTGAGAGAATCCAATTCAAACTCTGCTGGATGGTTTTTAAAGCCGTACATGATATGGCGCCACCCTACTTGTCGGAACTGTGCATTCCAAACGATGTTAATGTTAGGCAAGCAACGCTTCGATCAGCATCTTCAACAGCCATAGGTAAACTTTCAGTACCTATGCGCAATCACAATACCAATTTTGGAGACCGAGCTTTTGCAGTAGCAGGCCCAACAGCTTGGAACAAACTCCCTTCATATTTGCGAAAGATCGACAGCTCATCTGAGTTCAGAGCAAAACTAAAGACCCACCTTTTCAACTTGTCGTATCCAGAATGATGACCTTTTTTATTTATTTTTTTCATCAGTAGTATTTCATTGCTCAGTCCAGGGGATTTTTCTACTTGACTTTTTTTTCACCGTTATTAACCGTTTATTACGCGTAAACAATTTTTTTTTTTTTAAATATTTTATAACTGACACCACGGGCAGAAATCATAACAATCGGTATTTGTAAATATAAATTAAATATGTATGTTGTCGTAAATCTCTAGTTTAAGCCGTAGTTGTAAGTCGTATTATAGTGGTATTGTGTAAATGCCCACTTGGTCATAAAAATATGTATAGCTTAAGTCATTAGTTAAAAGTCTTCGTTGTAAATAACTCGACATTCGTCTTAGTTATAAGTCTCTCTCTTTCTATGAAACTTTGTTATAAACCAAATGTAATTAAGTCTAAGTGATCAATGCATAAATTAAGTTGTTCAGCGCCCTTGAGGTGATTTTCTCACGAAAACGGCGCTATATAAATAATCCAATCATTATTATTATTATTATATTACATGCAAAGGGGCCTCTACTGGGATTTAACCATTGACCTTAGGTGCATGACCAAGCCATTCGACCTTACACGACATGTATGCAAGAGGCACCCACAATGTAGTGAGCTTATTCAGTATTATTATACATTAATTCGGTTTTAACCTTCAGTGTGACGGAATAGACAAAACGTACCACGTATGGATTTCTGATGAGACAAATTACAAAATTTTTAGCACTGAGCAGAATGGAAAAAAAAATAAGTAGGTTTTATATTCTAACGCAGAGTTACCTCTCGACCTTTTGGGGTTTTTTGTCCACTAAAGATCTTTTCTCCAAGAAAATACTCAAATTACAGTAAACATATAAAAACATGGCGCAAAGCGGTGAAATCGTTAATAGAAACAATGGAGATGGTGAATGTGTGGTAAAACAATGCACGATCGTGTGAGAAATGTGGAAATCCGCAAAGAATTCAAGGCTGATGTATCCGTAATGCTCAAGATTCAGAAAGGGACATTCAGATAGTTTAGGCATGTAGTACGAATGAACGCAAAAAAGGAGTGTAAGGACATTAAATGACCCAAATATGAATGGTAGAAGAAGTCAGGGATGCCCAAGGAAGACATGGCACAAATCAAGTGAATCAGATACTTGAGTCAGGCTATGTCAAGAGTCTGAATAATAGAAGATGGTGTATGAATGTGAATGAGGCAAGGAGTGCGTGCTAAAACCGAGTTGTTTGGCGGTCCGGTTTCTTTGAATATCCATGCACAAAGAAATAACAATAAACAGTTACGGCTACGCAACAAAATAAAATGTATACCTATTCTTTATCTCATTTGTATATTATTATCATCACGCTTTATTAAACAAGATTTTAGCTACGATTCAAGGTTATTTTTTTTATCTCAATAGATAAATAAGAAACGGGAATTTGTTAATGGAACACCTGATAAATAAAAATATACTATACGGGTAATATTATGGGCCATAAAAAAACAAAAAAAGATTATTCACTAGATTGGCCTATGAAAATTGTCAAATTTTCAAATATGGAGTTATTTCACACTTTTAAAAACCGTTTTTCCTCACACGAGAAAATCATTTTAGCATTTTTTAATTAGAAAATATTACATGTTTTTATGGAACTTCCTGATTATTGCATAAATAATGAAATAAACATTTAATCATTTTAATGAAATACTATGAACGTATGAGTGGGACATTTTCAAAATTAAAACTGTATGTGTTATGATAATTATCTTTATCTTATAATCTAATAATTATACATAATCTTTCTCGTGTTATATGGCAGACTGGGATTGCAGCGCCTAGTTAGCTGCTAAGGATATTGAATTATGAAGTGGTAGAAAAAGTGTGTGGTAGAAAAAGTTGGCACAATCAAGTGAATCAAATAATTACGTGTGGTAAAATTAGGTGTACGTTATGAACGAAGAAAATGGTGTAAGAAGAATATGCCTATGACGCGGAAGTGAATGGTAAAAGAAGTCGAAGTCGCCCGAGAAAGACAAGAAAGAAATTCCTACTTATCTGTGGTAAAGTGAGACGTATGTATAAGCAAAATGGATAAGATTGAGAAAGGGATAGTAATAATAATAATAATATTTGGATGATTTGTATAGCGTCGTTTTTGTGCATAATCACCTCAAGGGCGCTGTAGAAATATATAATACATAACTATAGGTATATGGAGATAATATACAGTACCATACTTACCAGGTAGGTCACTTGAGATTAACACTTAATTAACGTTAACTAATTGTTTATTAGCGAAATTTAGATTCAGGATTTAGGACATAATTGGAAAATTGGACATTATCGGACTTTCCGGTATTTAATTTAATAATGTATGTCTTTGTTATCTGTTCTTATTGAGCGTGTTAGGAAATGTTAGGATGTGTTCATTGAATTATAGTTGTAATGACAGACAGACCTACGACCGAAATAAGTATGTTTAGTGATGTTTTAAAATGTATACTTATTTTGATTCTGTAGAAACAAAATCTCTTGTCAATATAAAAACATTAAAAAAGTTGTCATTTTGTCAACAAGACAAGTTTTAGACACTTTAGATTCCTTACTTTGAATAATATCTCCATACATCATCGTCCTTTAGGACTAATTTATTAATAGAAAATCAACCAATTTTTCAAACAAAGTAATGCTGACATCCTCTCAATTATTAATATAAATATCGAAGCAGGTTTTATACATAAATATTCATAATCATGTTATAATATTTTTATTAGAAAATTATGATCAAATCATGTCTTAAACTTTTGTTAATGTTCCTGCCTCTGTAATAGGTTATTATTTAATATTTTATCGTTTTCCCACAACCGAAATATTTATTTCAAGTGAATACTAGTTAGTATGAATACGCATTTCGGCATATCGTTTTAACTAAAAATACTTTTTACTAACGCGTTTTTAATTATCTTTTTTTGCGAAGATTATTGTGAATAGTAAAAATTGTGGAAAAAACCTTTGAAATTACTTTCGCGCGATTTTTTTTGACTAAGCGTAGTCCTGTTTAAACTTGACCAGTTGGCATTTCATCTGTCTTGTTTGTCACGTTTCGGTTCCGGTTCAAGATGGTGGCCGTTTTAACGTGTCAAAAAATCATTTCTCGGAATATTAGCAGCTATTTTGGGGAAAACACTTTTGGTAGATAACTTACGTACTTTTCTTATAAAAAAATATGTAAACACATTATCTGGCTAGCCGGTTTTTTCATTTAGTTTTCTAAATGTTTGTAATTTAGTTTGTGATTTACAAACACATCATTTTGAAAAAGATAAGTTATTACCAAAATAAATTCGGTACACAGCGGGTTAGTGGTTTAGATGTATATATTTCCTCGAAGGGTTCAGAAAAGATTTTTTTTCTCAAATCTCAAATCGTCGTGTTTATTAAGTAAAATCTTATAATTTTAGAGTAAATTTTTGTTAAGATTTAAAATAAAAGAAAAATAGAAACATTCTTTTTGGACGTAAGGTCTACTGTTCACAGAAGTACTAGTATATTTTTATGCTTCCGATTTTGTTGTCCGGGTTAAATCTTCCCCATAGGAAAAACTAAACCCTTCCACTCACTTTTCCACAAATGATCAGCTAGTCAATCAACACTATGCAAGTGCATTACATAAGTAAAATAAATACAAAACAATACAAGAACAACAACATGTCAACTCACCAGAGATCAAATGGGAAAAAAAAATTCACCGACTCCAGATATTTTCATATCAGAGGGTTCGGCTCGGTAGAACTTCTAACAGGGCCTATAAATCCTACTGATCCCTCAACATAAATATTTAAAAAATCTTTCGTT
Organism: Hesperophylax magnus; assembly: GCA_026573805.1. NCBI lineage: Eukaryota > Metazoa > Arthropoda > Insecta > Trichoptera > Limnephilidae > Hesperophylax > Hesperophylax magnus. The sequence continues at coordinate 4,009,435 of JAIUSX010000002.1, forward strand.
ATCCTACATGTATTCAAAATGACCGACTTTTGCATCTTTATATATAAATTTTTTGATAGATCTAATACGCCTAAATTTTTAATGAGAGAGCTAGGTATAATGCCAGTAGCCGAAATAACGAATGGTAATATTTTTATAGTCTGAGAATGCCAAATTCTTTTTATTTCGTTTCCTAAATCTGTGTATTTTCTTATTTTTTCATCAATAGATTTTTGAATGTTACAGGAATTTGGAATAGCGACATCAATGATATAAGTTATTTTTTTAATTTTGTCATGTAAAACTATATCGGGTCTATTATGACTAATCGTTCGATCTGTCAGTATAGTTTTATCATAATATATTTTATAAAATTCGTTTTCTAAAAATGAATTTGGTTCGTATTCATAATATGGTACTATATTACGGCAGTCAATCAAGTTATGTTTAATTACCAAATTTTGGTGAATTATTTTTAAAACTTGATTGTGCCTAAATGTATACTCGGACGGTGCTAATATAGAACATCCCGATATAATATGTTCTATAGTTTCCGGAAAAGCCAAACATTTTCTACACAAATCATCAATTTGATTTGTATCTTTGATTATATGCTTTCTATAATTTTTAGTATTAATGACTCTATCCTGAATGGCAAGCATAAATCCTTCTATTTCTGCGCTCAACTCTCCAATACTCAACCATTTGTTTGACGAAAATTTGTCAACATACGTTTGGTTGAGATAATTGAAGTGTTTTGCGTGTAAAATTTTATTTGACCAGGAATCTAATAGTTCCTGGTTGGGATAATAATAATTGTAATATTGATTGTAATACTATTATATACATTTTAGTATTTTTTGCTGCTGATAGAAGTGCTGATTAAAATATATGTTTGTTTAAAATAATAAAACCCAACATCATCCATTGATGTGGGTTAATACCCCTCCATTGGATAATAATGGTAGCGACCAACATCTTGTAATTCGCGTTGCGAAATCTATTCAATCGAAGATTTAAGCTAAAATCTTGTAATTAGTGTTGTGTAGTCTATTCAATCAAAGATCCAAGCTAAAATCTGATTATCGGATTGTTACTGATACCTGCTGTGATTTAAGAAAATATATATGTAAGGCAATTGAGAGTTATTGTGTATACAGCTGCTTATGTCAATATTATAACAGGTTAATCGGGTCCGTCATTCCTACTAACAAATAATTACACGCACTCATAATAATAATAATAATCAAATTCCTCTGGCCACTAATAAAGAACAGAAAATCTGTGGAAGTGTGATACATACTGACTTGAAAGAAAACTGGCCATCAAGTTTACCTGTCGACTCCTTTGGCTACAGAAAAGTCAATGAAATTGATAATCTGTTTTTAACCTTTCAAGCCTCGGAAGGACATTACTAGCCACAAACATCATATTCCATTAGAGCCAGATGAGCCAGGAGGACAGATATGACCGGGGCGTTCATACAATATAAAATAGTAATTTTTTTAAATCTTTTTTTTTTATATAATGCCGAGATGTGTGATTTGTTCGTCGTTGGAAAGAGAAATAATTATTCTTCTCAGTTTTTCTCAAATGTTAATACATACTTGTTTTCATGGATAAAATTTAAAAATTGTCATTACAAATTGCCCGGATTTTTTCGTTGACATTTAAACAATAATATTGATATATTTTTACTAATTCCATAGACAAAATAATGTTTTTTCTGAATATCTAATTCTTTCAAAATTGTGAAATCTTTTTTTTTTTTTTTTTAACAAACAACAAAAATGCTTTTGGCCGTGAAAATCTAAAAACTTACCTTGTGTAATCTTTGTTCTTTCGAAGTTTTCGGTAAAAATGTTTCGATAAGTTTTTTTGTTTACATTTTCATGTTTGCTATTCAATTTTTTTTCTACAAATGCAAACATATAAAATATAATTTTATTTAGTTTCTAAAATGGTATTTGAATTCACGATAGCTTCAAAAATAGTAGCACTTTTAAAATACATCGAAATCATTTCTAAGTTTCACAGTTGTTGGTAAAAATATGTAATAGCCGGGTTAACATTTGAATATTTGATAATGTTTGCTCGCAGAGAAAATTGACCTTAATTCAGACCCACCAAACACGATTCTATCGGTTTATCTGTGCAGTGGCCACTGATTTATAATCAGTTAATCAGCAAGAACACAAAATTTAGATCGACTCTCAAACAGTTTGAGCACGCAGTAGCGAAGGAACGAGGGGCCAAAAACACACTTCAGTTCAAAGTAGGAACCTATTACCTATGTTATTACATGGCAAAGTCTGCACTCTTTTGGCTTGTAGTAAGGAATCAGGTAATTGCTATGATTGCCAACTATCGAGTTAAATCACTTTCAATTTAAGAGTGAAATCTCGTTCGCTGGTTCACTTGTCCTAAAGTAGTATACCATGAAAAGACATAGAACATAATCTGGTTTCATATTCCATGCCACTGCAAGATGTATAGAAGTTTATAAGGCGAAGCCCTACGTAGTAATCCAAAACAAAGAGTTTTTGCTTTCAAAATTTGATGGCTTAGAAATATATTTCAGTTGCTTTGATTAAATACTGTGAGTAGAAAGCATCTTGGCCTTAGAAACAAGTATTTTAATAAAACCCAAAAAAAATGTCAGGCTCATAAAAACTGCTTTAAAGTTCAAAATTTCCTACTTATATACCCATTTTCGGTTACGGTTTTATTGTTTAATGTGGTAAGTTAATTTCCTTACAAAACATTTAAATATTTGTGCCTGAACTCGTATGTTTTTTCTTGTATAAATCAAAACAGGCGGCTGGTGTAAAGCGAAAATTTAGACCTAATCATAATCTACACAAGGAGTGTTATTGTTAGAAGCCCGATTCCAAATTTTACACGACGTGTTGCATCGCCTTTATAGTTGATCCGAACACAGTAAACTTGTTCGTAAAAGAAAATTCCGTGAAATTTAAAAAAATATAAAGAGAACGCACTGGAAAACTTTCCGGGTACATATTATACGAACGATTTTTTTCATGTGTAATCTTGTATTATTCGAAGCAGGCGTAATACAGCCAAACGACTGTTTCTCAGTGACGTTTAACCATGACATCACCGTCAGAAGTGTAAATATATGCACCAATACACGCAATCTTATGTTTGGGTTGTTTGACTCTAATTGTGTGACTAACATTTATTATAGGTTTATGAATCTCTACAAGAGTATAATCGAACACAGTGATCACACAGATGCATAGCTTGTATACAGCATGTTTCAAACTTGTTAATCGACTTGAAAATAAATAAATCTTCTCGAATATTCAAATTCGATAATTGTTTACATTTTTGTGGTCCATTTCTAGCTAAAAACAATAAGAAGGTGTAAACAAAATGATCGTTTACAATTTTTTTGTACATTTCTAGCTAAAAACAATTAGCCGGTGTAAACAAAATGATCGTTTACATTTTTGTACATTTCTAGCTAAAAACAATAAGCCGGTGTAAACAAAATGATCGTTTACAATTTTTTTGTACATTTCTGGCTAAAAACAATAAGCCGGTGTAAACAAAATGATCGTTTACATTTTTTGGTCCCTTTTTAGCTAAAAACCATAAGCAGGTGCAAACAAAAAAATGCTGTTTCTCAGTGACAGGTCGGAAGTGAATAGGTATATGAGTGTGTTGATAGTGTAATCTCTAGGTAATTGCACGATATATGCAGGTACATAATATCTGTGGGTTAATGCTAGAAGTGCCCATGTCATTTTTTGGTAATTTGATTAAGTTACCAGAAAGTACTTTAAAACGCCATTCATTTGAATGCTTTTAAAACCAAAACCAATCATATGCAATGGGTTGATGAAATTTTGACATATCTAATGGAGAAAAGAAAAAATTAATTATAATTAACAGGTTTTCCTGATAAAATTTTAGTAAATTATGAATATATTATTACGATTTCGGAACACGTTTTGATGAAAATCCGAATATTTTATCGTGCATTTGCAAATGGACTCTCCTTGATAATATATAATGGCGAACTGCGAAAATATTCGGATTTTCATGAACACGTGTTCCGACAACGTGATAATATATTTGTAACTTACTAAAATTTATCAGGAAACCTGTTAATTCATTCGTTAAGGCCTGTATTCCCGTTTTCAACCGGATTATCAATAATTTGAATAGATTCTTAATAAAATAGAAATACTCATTTTTCTCCGTGTGAGCGATTCACAAATTGAACATAGGCACTTCTAGCGGTATTCCACTGATATATACCACGGATTATTTCATGACACAACGATGTCATTACCAACTTACCTATTGGTAAACAATCATATCAGGTATCTACAGTTTAATTAATAATTACATTGCAAAGTAATCTGCCAACACTGAGTGAGGATTGTGGAATTTAGGTAGTGTGTTTGTGAAGAAGTAGATACGGGATGCTAACATTCCCATCGGTAGGAAAAAAACATCGGTCACATGACCTCAAACAACTTGCTTAATTGCCGGTAAATTAATAAATTTTATTATTATTATTGTTAATCTCTGCAATTTGTAAAACTTTCTAATAATTTGTATAAATTTTAAAGACCTACTTACAATAATAATTAATCTCCATAAATCCTGTGCTTTTGTGCTAATAGGTTCACACTGAAAATCCAAAATGATCATAGATTCCATTAAAATATTCAAATGCATGATAACTTCTAATTATTATATTAAATGTACAAATGTTTGGATTCAAATTTATTTATTTATTTTCTTATTTATTATTCTTTTATTTTAGAGTACCTGCACAATCTTTTAAATTAAAACAATGTAAATAATTAATATTTTTAACATATCATAATATTATTTTTTTTTTATACATTTTTCTCCCTTTTTTTAAAAGAATGACAAACATTCCTGGTCACAAATAACTTACATTATATGAAAATGTCCTACTGCCACCACAGTAAGCGAAAAATATTGCTTGTGTCTCGATTCCAATTCAGTCACTGATCGATATTCTTAATACGTATGTTCGTCATTTGTACTCGTATACGTATGTTTGTTTACACATGTACACTATGGGGTGGGTGGGATCGCACTAACCTCCCCACATTCCGGAATAAATTAAATCCAACCATATACTTTGTATACGTATGTTTGTTTACGCTTGTACATTATGAGGTGTGTGGGATCGCACTAACCTCCCCACATTCCGGAATATATTAAATCCAATCATATACTTTTTATATGTAGGGGAAGGGAGGGCAGGATGGAAGGCTTAACTTTAAGATGTAAAAAAATTAGAACAACATAATATTAATCCTTTATTTTAATAAGTCTTCAGAGAGATCTTACATGCTTATAAAATTGCGTTATTAAGAATAATTAAAATTGAGTATAAAATCTGTTAAGACTCATAAAAGAAAAACAGGAATAATTCCATCTTGCCCTAACCCTGAGGGCAAAATGGAAAGCTTATAAGGGCAAGATGGAATGAATAGGATATCCTTGCATTTTACAATTGACACATAAAAGACAACCGTTTTCTATGTCTGAACATAGTTCATGTGCCCAACCACAACAATCTGGACGCTGTACCCAGTCCTCTGTGGGCGGTTCCACATATGCTTCTCCACATAATACACACAACACATCGTCTTGTGTTGACTGCTCCGGATGTTGTAGTATGTTCTCATCTTTTCCTGTCCTTTTCTCCTTTCCTTTACCCTTTCCTTTGCTTTTTCCTTTGTTTTTCTTGCCATTGATGACCGGATTAAGGACTAATTTTGGTTTCGCTTTCAGCTCCGTATTTTTTTCAATAGTTTCTTTGAATGGAGAACTAGTTAGGATTTCTGATTTTTGACATCTCAATTTTCGTTTCTTTATTGTAGGAGTAACTTTTGGTGATGGAAGTATTTTAATTGGAGAAACTAAGTACGAGGTGGATGGTTGTTCCAAACTCTTATCAATAACACCTGAACTTGTTTCTTCTGACATCGTATTCTGTGTATTATCAAAATTAAGTTGCACTTCTTATTTTTTCATTTATTTCACTTTATTCTTCCTGTATTTTTTCATAACCATCATGGAAAGTAGATGTTTCATTGGTAATATTGTCTGCAATATTGACGTTGACGTGAGATTGGCTTTCAATTGCTGAATCATTTGTGTCGGTATTTTTGTTTCCCTCATCAGTCACAATGGAATTTTGTTCGCCTTCAATTACTGGAGCGTTTTCATAAACAGTTGCCGGTGCAAAGTCTAAATCTGTAAAAAAATGTCTATTATATGGGAAGATGCCAGCCTTTCTGAACCCACTAGTGGCATTTTGCACAGTAGCACTTTTTTCATAGGCGATGCATACTAGCCTAGCTATATCAAACTGATTTACTCTTCTTCCAGAATGATTATTTTGAAAAGTGTCAGGGCTTGCTTAAAAGCCACTTTGAATGAACGTTAAACCAAGACGTCCAATGGTTGCAGCTTGTGGCTTGTGTGGGGGGGGAATACTGACCATGATTATATGTTTTTCTCGAGCAAAATTTATAGTTTCTAGGTTTCGATGAGTAACATGATTATCTGAAATTAATTAAACAGGTCTATCTGCTGTTGGTCTTGTTTTCTCAATAAATATTTGAAGCCAATTGTTAAAGGTGTCATTAGTTATCCAGCCCGAATCAGAACACCAAGCTTGAGAGCCATTGAGAGCTCCATCCAAAAAACGTTCATTCATTCTCTTCTTGTGTCCAAATATAAAGAAAAGTGGAATGAAGCGACCAGTTGCACTGCAAGCACAAATCATTGTGGTAAGTAGCCCTTTTTCTGCTGTTGCTACAACGCCTACATGTGTTTTGCCTTTTGTAGAAATTACTCGAGGAGGTTTAGAGGCACTAGTCTTAACACCAGTCTCATCCATATTATAGATGTCGTCGGGTCGTGACATAAAGGTATTTTGAGTAATAACCATTCATAGGTTATCATAGAACTGATCCACCTGCGTGCGATTAAAAGCAGAACAACGAGCTAAAGCTGTGGGTCCCGGTGTCCTGTAAGTTAGTTCGTGATGCCTTTTCATAAATCCGTTAAGCCATGATCCCCCAGCCTTCTCACATGTAAATGGATGCGGTATTTGTTTTGTACCGCCACCTCATAAGCTAATTACTGTAGACTTTCTTTTGTTAAGCCATAAAAAAGGGTGTCCCGTTCAATGGCAAGGTCACAAATTTTTCTCCCAAGTTCTTTCGAAAAAACAGTTTGAAATCTACCTAGGTTTTTGGACGTGATACCATTTTTGATATAGCGGTGTAAGTTCCGATCGCAATTCCATATTTCTATGAAGCTGCGCGTATTGTAGTAGTTACAGCTTCGTCCATCGCTATCTGCCAAGTCAAGATCCAAGTTCCTATGTTGCGCTTTCTAATATACTTGAACACCATCTATAAAGAGAATCATTCTCAATTAGTTGAAAAAAATTAAAACAGAAATCAAAATAATTGCGCGCGGGCAAAATGGAAACAATTCCATCTTGCCCATAAGCTAACTGCCAATAATAATATCAATATCTTGAAAATCCTTTAATTTTTTTCCTCTTTTAATATCAATTCATACAATCTATCCCTTATAGTTAGTGTTTATAAAAACAAAATGGTAGTATTACTTACTTTGTATGAGTAATCACACTTTTAAGTCCACTGATTTTGTAATAATTCGTCGCGAAAATATAAAACACGCGTCTAAGTCGCTTGGTGGCGCGAGCCGAACCGAGTCACCGGACATAAATACAACATGGGCGCTTATATCTGTGTGCGTAGAGACACGGGCAGTTTGTCGCGCGGTTTGCGAAAGGTAGATAGTTTCCATCTTGCCCGCTCCTTCCATCTTACCCTCCCTTCCCCTATGTTTGTTTACGCTTGTACACTATGAGGTGTGTGGGATCGCACTAACCTCCCCACATTCCGGAATATATTAAGAGTGCACTTTCCCTATCAGAATTTGAGAATTGCCTCTACGGCAACTTTTAAACCTTTGTAAGATTGCCTATAGGGTCTCTGTCGTCACTTCAAGAAAAATAATATTATGTCCTGAATTCGAGACATCTATTAACACGACTCCAAACTAAATCTACTTTTACAAATGTGAAATAATATCAACACGTGTCAGCTGCCAACAGCAGAGCTCTGCTGGCACAATACAAAGGAAGTCAAACTGTGGGGTATTTCAGAATCCATAAATTATTTATTTTTTTAATTTTATAATAATATGTAATTTGTAAAAAAATATGATTTTATAAAATCAATATATATAAGTTTATCTATACAGGGTGTCCGGGGGTAAAGTTCAAAAACTTCAGGAGGTTTCAAGGAGGAGAAATTTCATTTTTTTTTCCTTAAAAAAACATTTTTTCATAGACCAATATACTTTTTTCTGTACAATCAATTAATTTTTTTTATCCGAAAACTAGCTTAAAACGTTAAAATTTCAAAAAATCGTCTTTTTTAATTGTACTATCATGTAGAATCACCTTCCTTGCACATTTAACCCCCGGACATATTGTATAAAAAATATATATGTATTATCTACTTTTGTACATTTATATAAATTATATAGATGTATACGTTTTTTATACTTATCATATTTTGTATTATGAAGATAATTTATACATTTTTAAGCTTTTTTATCAGGGTGTGGGCCATTAGTGTCTCAAGGATTTAAATATAAATCAGAAGACAGTTTTGTAATGATTTATTTATTCATTTAAACAATTCAATAATTATGAGAGTAATATAACATGTATGAATCATAAAATTACATTCCAACATATATTTTTAATGATGTACCTACTCTCACAAAAAAGCTTCTGTATTTTTGTTTGGAGGGTGCTTTATTTATTCACAAAGGTAAGAAATTTTTGTAACTACTATTTTTAATAGTTTAAGTTCATGTGAACTTACAATTTAATTTTGAACTTTATTGGTTATAACATACGATATACTTTTAAATACTCTAAATCTTGTTTGTTTAAATTGTCAAATGTAATTTAATCACAAACATAATACAATGAAGAATTGGTGGTTCTGAGATATACCAATAAATACGGTGAAAGAACCTTAAACTATGTTGTACCCAAAAAATACAATAAACTAAAAACAATCAAAAATAATACCATTTGTATTGCAAGTCAAATATAATAAAAGGAAATTACTATAAGATACAGATATTTATATTGATGCCCTATTGAAGCACTTGTATTTGTAATTAGAATTGACATTGTTAGGAAAAGGGATATCATTATATGTTTGTAATACTTCATATACCTACCTATATAATATATGAAACTATTGATGTGACCATTCATTTGTACTTGTTTAGTGTATAAGTTTTTTACTGCTGTTTACATATTTATATTTATACTATTCTGTTAATTTAACCAATTGATCTAGTTGGTAATTTATCATCATCTTTATTTATACATATACCTTCTTTGAAAATTTACCAATTGCATAAAATGTTGTCACTACGTACCTGCTGACAATCTTCATAAGTAGTGTAGCATGTTTAAATATTAATAAATAAAAATAAAACTCGTCAGGTATAATAAATAATAGACGTCAGCGACAACAGGTACATAATCGGGTTCATTCAACGTGAAATTGGGTGTGATGAATGAAAGTGGGTTATATGAAAAGAGACAACCTGGTAACAACGTTTGACGCTGGTGCCATATGATGAAGACCGTAATACAATACAAACATTAAAAAACTATAACAGTTATACTGGCACTCAAATCAATGTTATTGTTTTCATAGATCGATATCCATTTTAAGGCAGCTTTTGATTTTCTAGGTTGGATACAAATGACACGGTCGGAATAAGGAGAATAAAGATGCACCATCGACACCTTCTTTTTTTATCAACCAACTGCAATCCATATCGGACCATTCTCCATTTAGACGCGGATTTGGAAAAGTTATTGTCAAATCTGAGCCCAGATCTGACCTTAAGTCCAAAATAAAATTTGAATGTAAAATGTGGCGACAAATTTATAGTCAACACATGCGACCAAAAGCCTAAAAATACCATGGACATCAATGTAGCAGCAGCATCGGGGATGACTGAAGGAATTGGGCTTGCTCAACTGTCTGAGTTTTTGACGGCTGTCGACTTATCCCTGGTGTACCAAAAACATTATAATAAAGCAAATATATGTCAAGAGAGTGAAAGAAATGTGCATTACTCGCAGTGGAAGTCACAGTGGAGCGAGAGCGTCAATCTGCTATTGAAGAAGGTTTTCTGCAGGATGGAGTGGCGGTGATCGCGAAGTGATCATACATATAGATTAAATTATACAGCCCTATTATGTGCAGCAGCAATTATTGACAGAAAATTTGGAGAATTTTTAAACCTACAAGTAAATATTGTTGCATTTGTGCAACTGAGAACCAATGTGCTTTGCCTAAAGACCACGGATGGTACAAAAATTAATGAACTTGATCAAAACTTCCGTTGAATCGTATGATTTGATACATGCAACTTATATTGGTTGGCGACAGTAGTACTTATAAGTTAATCCAAAAGAAACCACATCCGAAGTAAATCATCGAAAAAGTGTCGCAATTATTTACTTCCAAAGAATGTGCACCAAATTATCCGCTCCAAAAGATTATTCGCTGATGTGAACGACCAAGTATCCTTTACATCAGCTAAAGATGATAACCACACAAAGGATACTGTTCATCAGAAAAGTGATTTGTCACCTATTCGATCGCATAAACAAGATACTGAGAACATGTCAAACAGAGTCAATACACTGTATGTAGATTTACACTTCAGCAACAGTTACAATGAAGTGTTCAATCAACAATTCAAAAGCTATTATTGTCAGAGTTATAAAGTACTGCACTTCAAGTGACCTTTTAAATAACAGTAATGGGCTCAAATGATTTTATTATTACCTCCGTGCTTTAACATCTTTACAAGACTCGGGCAAAACATTCTGTAGCGGAGTATAGATTTCACATCTGAAAAATAATTAAAGAGTTTATTGAAAATAGAACACCTAGGTACGGTTAGTCAAAAAACGTACAATAAAGTCAATTCTGGGTAGAAATTGTACAGTTGACATTCAGGACAGGTTCACTCCCTCCTCCTCAGAAAATACCCTCTATACAGCATTCTCAAAGATGACACAGGCTCTGAGAGAAATTATTTTCTTCAGGGCCTCCTTCCGACATAAAAAAATAACATCACTGAACTAAATTAAATTCCCCACAGTTTCAGAACTTTCAATAGCTTCTTTCGCTCGCATGTTTATTATTTTTCTGGATTCCACGTTCGAGTATTGTTATTTGAAACAGATGGCCCATATATTATTATTATTATTACATATTATATTATATTTCGGACATCGTTGCAGTGTGAATCATTAGAGCAGATGTAAAGTGACGTGTGTATTTGTGTACGTAGAAAGTTAATTCACAAATAGGTAAATCACGATCGTGTAGGTATTCCTCAACAAGAAAACTAAATTAATAAAAATTTACCCCGTAATTTCTAATGCATTGGAATTAGTTTTATTTCCCAAGGTACCTATTCTGAAAAAAAATAATAACTTTTTACTACACAATACATAAATAAAAATATGAATTATTAATTTTTATAGTAAATTATCGTTTATAATAAATATAAGCGTATAAATCAAAAATTGTATTTTTTTCTTCTCACCTATTAGATAGGATATAATTTTATGAGATATCATTTTTTCTTTGAAATACGGGATATCTTTCGTGTAGTTCCCATCTTTGAAAAAACAATATTTATTAACTCATAAACTTTACACGCGTAAAAATTATCTTTATAGATTCAAATATTTGCACGTAATCGCACGTCTGTAGATCAGAGAACGTTGAACAACACGTCTGCCCCCAAAGCCCTCGAGTTGGCGAATGAACTTTTCAAAGAAAGATAGATTAATCTTCAAGTCGGAGCGAGCGCGCTATAATAAATATGATTTAAAAGCAATAGGCGTAAGTGACAGTTGTGAAAATGTTTAATAAATCACGGCGTATTTCAAAAATAGCAAAAATCACTTTTGGGGTCTATTGAGTAGCATTAAAAGAAGCATTGTGATTTTTTTCATTTTTTTCATTTCTTGTAAAATAACAGAAATAAACGTGTTAATAATATTTTTCGGAGCATACTTTGCGATTTATTTCTATCGAGGGAATTTCAAATAATTACCGTTTCGGATTTTGGAACAAATAGATACTATCTTAAAGAATAACATATATTTTTTTAAGAGCTTAAAAACTTCAAACTTTTAAGGAAAATATGTCGGAAATTGGATGAAATTCGAATAGTGGGCCCTTAAATCAAATCATATACTTTGTATACGTATGTTTGTTTACGCTTGTACACAATGGGGTGTGTGGGATTGCACTAACGTCCCCACATTCCGGAATATATTAAATCAAATCATATACTTTTGATTAGTTTATTTTTAACTCATTGGGAAAAATATAATATAAATAATATTTTTAAGCATGTAATCAACTTAATTTAAAATTAAAATATCTGTTTTTATTTACTACGAAACTCAGTTGAGACAGTCAATTCAATTAACATTAAATATCCTTGAAATAAAGATGTTGTCAATGCGTAGGTAACTATTTATTGGTAACTCGTGATTTTTAGGAATCATTAAAGTACTTCATTAGATTTTTTTAATATTCTTCGACAATATGACACAACATATTTTTCTGTTTGTTTTTTTGAGCATACTGGTTTCACCTGTAACATTAATGTTTTGACGTGGTTTCCAGAAAAAGTAAACAATAAACAAACAAAAAATTATTCAATTATGATTCATGTAAATTTTTTTCTGCCATAGTTATAAATAAACTTATTTTCATTTAGTATTTGAAGGGCAGGTACCATTCTTTATATTGAGAAACAATTGTAGCCAAACAGTTTAAATTGAAAATATTAAATTTTGCAGCTCATCTCCTACTCTCTACATTATAAGATATTTTTCAATTTAAATGTGTTTTGGGCCATTACAATTACAGATAAGTTATAGTAATAGACGTGATATGAATTAATAAAATCATTAAAATCCATTTGTGGTTAGAGAGGGGTACACTTTAGTTGCTGCGGAGGCGTTGATTGTAAAATGTACAAATATTGCGGAAGAAAAACCGGCTGGAGTAATAACTCAGTTTTGCAAAAGGTTATCTAAATAGGTTTTTCTTATCTCTAAAAATAAATAATACGGTTTAAAATAATCACTGACGTCGTCTTTATAAATTGACTATAGCTCAGATATCAATGTGTTACAAAATAATTAAATTGTTTTTTAAATATTGAAGACAATATTAGTGATTTCTAAACGAAAATCTGAAACAGAAAAATCAGAAAAGGAAACGGTCACATCTGGGACTCGAACTCATATCACTAATATTGTCTTCAATATTTAAATATTATAATTTGAGGTTTTACTCAATAAAGTTATTCCGAAAAATAAAAATTGTTTTTTTTTTAAAGAAAGAGAAACATTCTCGGGTTAAGTGTTGCTTGTGTTGTGTGGGAGGACTCACAACATAAACACAAGCCAGCCGAGGAATTGAACACACTACGCCTGGGTGGGACTTAAATGCGATGCCAAGTCAACCACCGACCGGTCAAACCGGGATGCTGTGTGGGGGGTCTTTTTAGGGAAAGGAAGGACAAAATGTTATGAGAAGGCAAAAGGTATAAGGGGTGGGTAGAAATCTCTGGAATAGGTCAATATGTCTAGGAGTGACGGACGCGTGAATCCATCCCTCCCATTGCGGTGCTAGTGTTAGGGAGTGAGTCCGGCTGGAGAGGTCAAAGGTCTCCCTCAACCAGTCTCTCCCGATCCGACCCGACACGCAATAGGTGGGCAAACGCATCTGCCGCCAAGACCTATGTAAACAAACCTCATTCCATGGACTCGGGCACCCTCGCTAAGTCACCAAACGTAGCGAACCACCTGGGGTGACCTATGGGAGGGGTCTTGGTTATACCCGCCTTCCTAAATTTTAAAGATTCTTCATGGCTAATATTTTATAATTTAAACATTTGCTACACCTTTGATTTGTAAAAAAATATTCAGTCTGTTTCGGCCTCAAATCCAAATTTAAGTTTGGGTTTTTATGATAAAAAGTGGCGCAGCCGTTCCTCTTCCCTAAAATCATCATCATCGCGGTACTGTCTTCAGGGTTATTTTCTCCACTTTTTTTGTCTTCCCTCACAAATGCCCTCCAGTTGAAATATTTTGGATAAATTTATCTTTAAAAATACAGGTTTGTAAATGTTAATATATTATTTTTTGTTGGAAATCTGCTGTTCCGGAAATTGGAATTCAGTACTAACTTACAAATTAAATACAGTCATTTTCAAAAACGTTTCTTTAAACTAAACTAGCAATAAACGTAATGACCTGACCTCTGAAAAAAACTCATCTGTTTAAATGTTGGTACATGTACTGTGCATGTCTCACTAGGAAGTCCTGGAAGTCTCACTAGGAGAGCAGGCGCAGTTTGTAACATAAGAAGTATTTAATTTAAAAAATAACAACACATTGGAAATTCAATATTATAACCTGGTGTTTAATAAAATCGTCGATATAAGACCTATTTATAATTAGAGTAACAGAGTTGTATTTTAGATTTTTTGTAGACTTGTTACTTGAATCAATCATAATATTGCGCTGTAGATCACCGCTAAAGCGTAAAACATCGTCAAACTTCACAAATATTCGAAAATTGAAAGGCTATATATCAAAAAGTCATCTTATGGTATTTACACTTTTTTACTTGAAGGCAGTTTATTGTTTTCCTGCTTAAATCAACAAAACTAAATTAATCAACTCTGTCGCAAGAAAAAAATAAATAAAATCTACGCTTTCAATGACATTTATAATAAAGACATTTTCTTTGCAGTGATTGCAATTTAATGAGCAAATATGTAAACATATTTGATTAACAGAAAATTTAATGTCCTTTTTGGAACGCAAATTGTTTTACAAATCACAATCATAACTATATTCAGAACAACACTTTTCATTCATTTGCGTTAATTTTTTATTTGTAGATTTATACTTTTGTCGTACTTTAATTGAAAAATTATTTAATACTCACCTGTTCGCACTAAATATGACAATACTGAATATTGAAAAAAAAAACAACTTTTAAAAAAGGTGATTTCAAGTGTAAAGTTTAATCTTTTTTCACTGACTCTAAACATAATGCTAATCAAAAGGAGGCCTAAAATCATCACCATATTGAGATGACCTTATTTCAGTTATTTTAATTTTAGTGCCCCCAGTTCTTGGGACTAAAATCTTTCATTCAAAAATGTTATAGTATGAAACCTTGAGAATTTAAATTTGTGCTTTTTATATTATTTTATAAGTGTTATTCATTTCTTGAAACGTCAATCGATCAAAACTGGCGAAGACCTAGTTTTTAAGAGAGTTATGCGAAGAGAAAAAACTGAGATGATACAAACGAACATATTGTAAAAGTTCTTTATCGGTTTTTAGATTTACGTTGCCTTAAAATAAATACATTCAAAATGGTAGCTTACCCAAAAGAATTAAAATAATTTAGAAATTAGAACAGGTCGTTAATGGAATTTAACAGAATTTAACTTGTTATTTTTTTAAAAGCACTATAAAATTATTGAGTGGGTATCTACTTAGTTGTTTTGACATATTAATTAAAGGAATGAAAATGGAAGTTTGGGATAAAAAATAACACGGAAAACGATGGTATAAATTCAATTTTGAAGACAGTGGGAAAGACACACTAAAACGGAATCACAGTGCGTTGAATATAATTTTATCAATAGATTAATAAAACTAATATAAATTTTAAAAACCCAAAAATTATACATTATGAAACATAAGCAGTTAACACTCACTTGTCGCAGGTTAAGGCCCTTGCTCTGTCAGCAACATAAAAAGTTAATGATATGAAATATGAAATTTAGAAGCTTTACTCATGGACTGGTTGCCGTTGATTGTACCATCGGAAAACTGGTCCATGTGATGCAAATCTTGCTGTGGCACCATTCTGGAGGTATCCATATTGACATCCACAGCGAAGTAGGCGGAGAGAGGGGTGAGGCTGGGAGTTGCACCTACACACAGTACAAACTAATGTATACAAGCTCGCACAGTGAACACACTGGTGACTACAACAGCCAACAACCTGCAGCCTTCTCGCCTGTAGAAACTCTGCACACCTGGACACCTGGACAACGTTTACTCAAACCCAACATTTCTTTCGTAATCTATTAATCTATCAGAATCGCATTGTGACACAAGTATTCCGTATATTTAGGTGCGCCGTATTTAATTTTGTAAAGATCGTTGGGCTTGTACTTAATCACCTTCAAACCGTGAGTGGTGAACATTTTATCATCTTTTCGTGAAAAAGGCTGTGGGTTGTGTTTACCTTTATGTTTCCTTTTGAAGAATGTTTGGAGCCACACTTAATATGGCTAGGTCCCCATGACGCACGCGCAACGCACCGAACCGCTCCCAACTTGCAAATAAATAATTCTACTAAGCAGTCAAAAGGGGAACATAAAGTGTATGAAATCAATTGTGACTATTATATTCGAGCCTTCCCACCCAGCTAGTTAATACTATCATTTGCGTATTGAAACTCGAGATGCGTTAATAATAGCAATTATTCCCTTGTAAGCAATTGCTTACGCATTTGTAGAAAGGCAAAACGAATATACTTTCGGCCACAAGTCACCTCATGCATTCATTTGACCCTTTGCCGCAAACGTGTACACCTGCTTTTGAATACACTAATGCCAGGGTCGTATTTAGGCTTTGTAGACCCTGAAGCTGAATCTGTGGTGAGGGCTCTAGCAGGGTCTGGGGCGTAATCCACAACCCCCAGTAAAACGGGGGGTCCTCCACCGATTTTTTTTTTCTTTATTCATAAATTTTTTGGAAGATTTTTACGTGCTTTTCGACTAATACATTAAGTACATGCTCGTATTATGGAATTCTTACCTAAAAAAACAGCATTTCAAAGCAATTTCCTAACTTAATGTTTCCAAAGTAATACGCAAAAATCTGTTTTTCTTTTAACAAAAATTGTTTAAAAATAAAATATAATTACTAATATTCCATAATACATTATTATTATATTTTCAGTCCTTTTTTTTTTTTTTTTTTTTTTTTTTTTTTTTTTTTTTTTTTTTTTTTTTTTTTTTTTTTTTTTTTTTTTAGGTTTGTCAACAGTGATTCATATCAAAGCTCTCGAAATTCAATTACACAATTTAAACTTGGTTGATACTATCACTAATTACAGACAAACACAACATTGATAAGGAATTTATGCCGCCGTTCTTAAAATAGTTGGTGGTGTAATGGTCAGCATTGTTGCCTTCCAAGAAGATCAAGGCAATTTTTAATATTTTTTAAGATATGTGTTTTTTTACGGGATCCTTGATCCAAAAAGCGTTGAGATGCATTGGTGAGAAATTGTATTCATCGCATCTAACTTTAAAATAGCTTGAAATAGCTGAGTGGTTAATTGGTTTGCGCATACTATACTGATGAAACTACTTATAATATCTTCATAACTTAAAACAATTTTTGGTGTGGGCCTCAAGAGGTCAACTCTGCACTCTTGATAGCCTGCGCGTAAATATGGCCCTGATGTTAGGCCATTTCTTCGGCGAGCGGCGAAAAGGCGAATACTTGGGTTTTCCAAAAGTGGTTGCACGCGTTTGCGGCAAAGGGTCGAGGGATTATACGAGAAGATATGCTGCTGATAGCGTAATCGTTTTACATTTTCATAAACACGCAAGTAATTATTTGTTTGCGCGGGGAATATTAATAATTATGCTCGAGTTTAAAAATACAAATGTTAATAATAAAATCATTATAGGTGATGCCATCAACAGGGCTGATACTTTGTTTGGAAAGCTTAAAATCACTGTTTAAGTCTCAATGTTGATTTCACACACTTTAAGTTGCCCTTTTGACTGCTAAATTATTTATTTGATAGTTGAGAGCGGCTGAAGTGCGTAATGCGTCCCGTGAGTACAAAGTCAATGGTGCCAAACGGACAAGGTATAATAATTATAAACAAGATTTTCGATTTCGAAGGGCCGTCAATAACAAGATTTGTAAAAATTGGAACGGCTCCGTTGGGCAGGACATGTTGCAATGAGAAAAAATAGCCAATCCTAAGCGACTTCTTAGTGATAAGTCTGCAGAACTTGTAATGGTCATATATTATTTCTTAATTCTTTACTTACATAGGTATGTAATAATAAAATATTTAATATTGTAATAGCAGCAGAAATTTACTTAGGAAATATTTAGAATTAGAGGCGCCTGGGACTTCAAGGTTGATGCAGTAAGTGATGATGATGATGATGTACCTACGTTTCTATAGAAAGTTAACGTTGTCGAAATCAAAAAGATATATATCTATTTTCTGCGAAATAATGTTTGACAAACCACTCTTGAAAAACAAATTACAAAAAGATATTTGGGTTTATTTATGTAGGTTTTCAGCAATACATAAGAATGAAATGGAATAAATTATTAAAATCATTTTTAAATACTTTGGTTTTTCTGATCTTGCGACATCCAAGTCAAATACAGATACAACTAAAAAGGTACTCCACAAGATTGACATGCTTTTTAATAGTATAAATTAATGTACGACTAATGTTAAGACAACTACGAATACACGTCTGACAATTTATGTACACAACGATATTCAACACGGAACAAATGCTTTATAAGGTGTTAAAAACAAAGTTGAACATTACCCAAACGACGCAATGTTGCAAGTTTTGTATTTTGTATTTGGTGAATATTTGCTGTGAATTTTCGGAACTCGCGTAAATAAATATTTTAATTAAGGAAAAAAGTAAGAGTGGTTAAGTATGATTTTTTTTTTAAATTACATAGGTGGCATTCGGGGTGGATACCACAAACAGCCATTCTCTTCCGTTCTGCTTTCAACAATCAGAAAAATGTTCTGTGTGCAATAACACGAATATTGTACACTGTACGCACTATATTCAGTCTTTATTTAATGTTCTGTGTGCAATAATATGAATATTGTACATTGTACGCACTGTGTGCAGTCTTTATTTAATGTTCTGTGTGCAATAATATGAATATTGTACATTGTACGTACTGTATGCAGTCTTTATTTAATGTTCTGTGGGCAATAATATGAATATTGTACATTGTACGCACTGTATTCAGCCTTTATTTAATGTTCTGTGTGCAATAATATGAACACTCTACATTGTACGTTCTGTATGCAGTCTATATTTAAAAAAGTCTATTGACACATAATATAAGGAAATCTCGTTTACTTGTCAAGACCCGTGCAGTTTTTGCGAATCTACGTAATAATTGGTTGAAACAATATTTGAATTAATTTTTTTTTGACCAATCTTTCAATCATCTTAAATAATAACCATATATGCATTGAGACGGTACAAAAAACAGTACACACAATCAATGTTTTGTCTTATACCAACATTAATTAATTAAATTATGAATACCTGTAAACAGGTTAATATTAAAATAATTAAGTCAAATATTATTTATTGACAATTCTCTTGCATTTTAGTACACAGAAAAAGATGTTTGGCGACGCGTAAACAGTCACGTGAGCCCAAAAGAAAAAATGATTTAAAAAAAATTGGACTTCGGATTTGAATATTTGGAGTAGGTAGATGTCTATTAGAGTCTGCAGAAGTGTTTGTCTGTGGACTGGAGTGGACAGGCAGGTATCTGTCGAGTGGCACGACACGTACCTACCTGCGGACACCTGAGTGGGTCCAAAGTCTCTGGTCGTGAACTAGGAAGCTACTATATGCTCTTTCTTAAATCGTTAAGTGGAATTATCGTTCAACGATGGCCTTCTCAACAGCAGCGAATAAGTTAATGCGAATTATTCGACTAAACAACAATCTATTAAAAGATATACGCTCTTTTCATTCAACTTAAGAGGAAGCCACAAGCCAAAAATGTGTATATTCTTGGTATACCTTATGCTTATATTGTAGGTAATAGGCATTAAAATCGCTTGACAAACGGAGTCTAGAAACGTTCGATTTCAAGCACAAAACTGGTTTTTATTTATTTTGTAAATAATTTTATAAGAAAGAAAAAAGTTAATCAAATGAAACTGTCACAGATAATCTTAGCTATAATACTGTATTTTTTAAAAGTTGTTTCCTCTACGCGTTCATACATTTCTATTGAAAAAAAATTTTTTTTTTAGTTTTTTCCATTTATATTGAGTACTTTTTATTTGTATTCTACTCAAGCGAAACGACAGGAACATCTTCAATTTATCTAAAGCATAATTTTTGGTGTTCATGATGAACACCAATTCGTTATAAAGATTAATCAAAATACTGATTTAGCTTCGCCTTAATGACAGAAGTAATAAAAAACCTTTTTTGTTAAATCCTGACGGAGGTACTCGAAATAATCTAAAGATATATTTTTTTAAATTTAACTTACGTAGGACCTACGCACAATGTGTAATTATCGAATTGTTGTGAATTTTTTGTAACCGGTTTTCAGATAGGTACTACGAGTATATTTAAAAAAATAATAATGTATTCAAATATAAATAATTTTAATTGGTAGTCCGATGATTTGTAGGTATGTATTATTATTGTGAAAAAGTGATTTGTTGGTTTCAACCGGTGTAAAAAAATATGCAAATGCGTAAATTACAGATAAATAAATGGAATGCCTATGGTGCGCAAAAAGACACGTGTACTGAGTAGTGTGTACTCGTGTGATGTATAATTGAGAGATATACAGTTCACTCACACAACTTGCCGAGGGTGATAGATCACTACATATAGGTACAAGAAACATTACGTGTCATTTGCGATAAACGTGGTTTTTGATTAATTGTATTATTAATGCGATTTCTTAATCCCTTACATTATTATTTATTATGTCACTTCACTAACACGCAGATTTCAACATTTTCATTCGGAACCTACAGTTGAAAAACAAACAATCACGAACAAGCTTAGCGCCCTACTTTTATTTTTTTAGGTGTATTGATATTTCAAAACTCAATGCCTCATGGTGGGAATAACGTTTTGAGCTGAAAATAGTCACTTTAACCTAAAAATTCTTTGTAGAAAAACCTTTGCCAATTGTTTGGAATTGAAATGCGTTTTGACGCCTCAGTTTCCATATGAAATTAAATTTTTCTCTAAAGAATGGTGGAATAAATATTTAACCCCGAATTTTTTTGTTAATTAGATATACTTAGCTACTATAATACATATAGGTAGGAAATAACACAATGTATACTAGAGCGTACAAATTCCTAGATCGCTATTCAGTAAAAAAAATTATTTTAGCTATAACAGAACATTTTGTACACATCAATTTGTGTACAAAATGTCCTGTAGTTTAATATTACAGTAGAAAATGTAAAATTCGCTTTTTGAATTCGTTCTTTGATTTCAAAATTAAAAAATGATTTTCTCAATATCAAGTTTTTTTTAAGGCAGAGGCTGACTCCAAAAATTTTAAGCAAGTCTTTACTTTGTTTATTAATGATTTCAAACATATTTTTACTTTGTTATTTAATGATTCCAAACATTTTTCACTTTGTTACTTAATGATTCTAAATATTTTTTACATTGTTATTTAATGAATCCAAACATATTTTTACTTTGTTGTTTAATGATTTCAAACATTTTCACTTTGTTATTTAATGATTCCAAATATTTTTTACTTTGTTATTTAATGATTCCAAACATATTTTTACTTTGTTATTTAATGATTCCAAACAAATTTTTACTTTGTTATTTAATGATTCCAAACATTTTTCACTTTATTACATAATGATACAACAAAATTTTACTTTGTTATTTAATGAATCCAAACATATTTTTACTTTGTTGTTTAAAACATTTTTCACTTTGTTATTTAATGATTCCAGATATTTTTTACTTTGTTATTTAATGATTCCAAACATATTTTTCATAAATTCGGTTTATGAATCTTTTTAATGGACACTTAAAAGAAAAGGACTATGAAATACATTGTTAATGGGAGACAGTTACCTCTTTTTCCTTCACCAATTTGTTATTTATGAAATGTGGTCGTTACGATTAACCATAAGCTTCCGTTTAGTTATAACCATAAAAGTACACACCAGAAAGCAGCCACAATGATTTGTTGTACTTGTTTCCATAGTTATCTTTAATTTTCCACTAGTCCACAAGGTCATTTAACATTTCTCAACTTCACTTAGCAACGTGATCATTTTCATAATTATTTCCTTTCGATCGATGTATTAACATGCAAGAATGAAGAATACACGCATGAGTGTTAGACGGCCTCCTTGTTCTAAGGCTCTCTACGAATCTAAAGGTTACGGGTTCAAATCCTGGCGTGCGCAAGTAAATGTTTGATGTATACGATTAATTCGTGTTGTTTCACAAATATTTTAGAGTATTCGCCTGCATCCTAACTATTTTTCACAGATTAGCAGCGGATAAACAAACACTCAAAAATATTTTACAGAATTCACCTGCATGCTAACTATTTCTCATAGATTAGCGGCAGATAAACAAACTTTCACAAATATTTTTTTTATATAAATAAAAAGAAAAAAACAAATATAAGAAAATTACTTATAGAAATATGAGCAAAAAAGGCCAAAACAAAAAAAATATATATATATAAATTCACTTAACAGAAAACAATTCAAATACAGCTATGTCACGGTCAACGTTATTTTATCTAAAATAATTATCACTTTTTCAAGCAACATTACAATAATACTTTTTTTTGTCATTAATATTAATTTTTAAAATACATACCTACATGATAATGACAATAATAATTGTATATGCAAATATACAAGGATTACATATCTCATTACACTCTTGTGTGTTTACAAGGACTTGACAAAAAATAATTGAAAAAGTAGATAATGTGAAATTATGTTAAAAGTGGTTGGCACAACACCAATCTTTAACTAAGAATTCTTATTTTTCTATTGGGCGCTTTTTAAATTACCACAACGGCAACGGCACGGTGACGGTAACGGCACGGAGATGGTAACGGCAACGGCACGGCGCGCGACGGTAACGGCGCAGAGACGGTAACTGAACAGCACAGTATTGGCACGGCACGGTAATGGCACGGCGACGGTTACGGAATGGCGACGGCAATGGCACGTGACATATCACAAGGAGACGTGTGATAATTATTGAATTTCTCCTTTGGTGGGAAGCAGACATGCAGTGTTTGTTTCACTATTATTTAGTGTGCAAGAAAGAGCTGCAGCATTATTGGGATAAAGAAAGTAAGTTTTATGTTTTTTTTGCGTCGTTGCCGTGCCGTTGCAGCGGGAATTTTGAAAGCGCCCATTGACTATTTATCAAAAAAATCCTTACATTATATTGTACACTTCTTGAAACCTTTTGAAATTTAACAATTTTCTCGGTCATTACTTGTAGTGAAAACTATTGCATTTAAGAACAAGGCATTATCGAAGGGATGTATCATTTGGACTGACTTGAACACTTGTTTCCAATGCCCTATCATTATTTTGTAAAAGCTTACATACAGCCTAGCTAGCAATCACAATATAATAACCTACCAAGATGAAGAACCTATTCAATTCAAATTGGCTTTAAAACAACAACATCGAATGAATAATGTATGTATTCTAACGTATCGTAAGTTCGCGTCTTTTATTCGACAAAATCAATAAAAACCCCTGGATTGTAATTGATTAAGGCCACATTTTTTGAGTCCTCCGGTATCCCACCACAGAAATAGTTTTTTTTATATTAAACGAAAAGGTATGAGGGGGAGTAGAAATCTGAATAGCTCCATGAGTCCAGGAGTGACGTATTTACGAATCCATCCCCCCGACTGCGTGCAAGGCGATGGGTCGAGAGAGTCCTGCTGGAGTGGTCAAGGGGTCTCCCTCAACCAGTCTCTCTGGACCCGGCCCACCCAGCATCAGGTGAGCAAATGCATTCGCCGCCAAGATCGAGACAAACCTCTAAGTCACCAAACGTAGCAAACCATTTGGGGTGTCATATGGCATGGGTGTTGGTTATCCAATAAATGATTCCTGGGGCTGCGGTGCCCAAACCTGCCTCCCAAATTGAGCTTGATATAAAACACCAGTTGTCCAGTAATATTTAAAGGCCGAATATTTATTTATTCATTTTCGGGAAATCGACAGTTTACATTTAATCAGTTTGTACATAAGTATTATATAGTAAAATAAAACCAATTATGGATATCCTCCTCGTGACTTTAACTGAGACAGCATAATATGGAATAAGTCATTTTTGTGAGAAAGGAATATGAATTAAAAAATTTATACAAATCAAAAGATTATATAAAATGAAAAATTTACAAAACAATAAATTTATAGCCATGGAGAGAGGTTGTAGGTACTCATGTCTTTAATGTGCATTGTTTTAGCTCTTAAAGTAAACATATTTTAAAATACCCATAAAATGGCTCTTCAGTATTATAAATATGTTGTTTTTCATTCAACATTCAACAAGTAGAAATGGTGTACCAGACAGTTTAGAGCAAAAAACACTGAAATCCCTTATACGCACGGAGAAACACTAAAGACACATGTACACTCGGAGGAACACTGAAGTCACATGTAGACACGCAGAAATACTGTCCAGTGAAGAAAATAAAATAAAAAAGATAAGTTACTTTTTTTGAAATTCCTACGTTTAAATGATATTTAAAAAAAAATGATTTCGAAAAAAGTTGTTTTTCTTTTGTATTCGTACCATCTTATAGAATCACCTCTCGAAGTTTTTTTATCCCTCTGTATATGATTATAAAAGACACCTTTTAGTCAGATTTTATTTTTGATTCCATTTTTAAAATCTTAGAGAGAAACTTAACGACAATATGCGAAGATTGTGATAAACGATGCCACGCACCCTGTATAATAGTAGGGATTTTTCGGGGTAAAAGGGAACTGCGGGTGGATGTTCCGAACAAGTTCTAACAAGTTTGATGCGTGCCCGCGGTAGGTACTCTCGGTGTGGAATACATTCAAACGTGTGCTCTTTAAAATGATTTGCTTTGTACGTTTGCAAGATAAACAAGAGTTGTTTTAGAAATGGTACGGAATAACAAAGTATAAAACAAACAATTATTTTATTACACAGGTAAACTTAGATTGTATGAAAATGTAGTTTATGCATTACCGCAATAAACCATTATCTTCTGTTGCAATACCAAAATAAACATTTTAATAGATGTAAGCTAGTCAGTGGTAAAAGAATCTCTACAATTAAATCAACCGAACTTAATAGATTTACGTAGAATAAAATTTGTACGAACTAAACAATTAAACATACTAACTTCAGTTGTCGGTGCATGCGCAATGTGAAAAGAACTTTTAGTTTTCAAAATAAGAACTAACTAGTATGTCATATCAGACTAGCGATTAAATAGGTACCGACATTATTTAATCATTCTTTGTTTGAAATGTGTATGTATTTGTTTTGTTTGAATGTTTGACAGGTTCTCAGATGAATTAACAGAGTGGTTATGCAGGTTAGGTGGCGTACAAGTTTACAAATATTAGAAAGGTAAATTTCCCTTTTTAAGAGGCGATGATACTGAGGCAAATACTCACAACGGGTCTGCGCTAGTCCATTTAAAAAGTAGGTAGCTTCGCAACTTTACTGCCTCTTCAATTCTTTTGAAAAAAAGTGACGGGAATACGATTTGAACGCCGTAAAGAAAATAATTTCTTCAGGGACTATGTCATCTTTGAGGATGCTATGTGGAGGGTCTTTTTAAGGAAATAAAGGAGACGAAGTTATGAGAACAAATTCACTATAAGGGGTGGGTGGGTAGTGGGGGTCAGAGTTTTCAGGAGTGATGGAAGTATGAATCCATCCCCCCACTGCGGTGCAAGGCGATGAGTCCTGCTGGAGAGGTAAAAAGGTCTCTGGGCAGACGCATCCGCCGCCATTACCTAGACAATCCTTATCCTCTGAACCCGGGCACCTCTTTTAAGTCTGTGGCGATATTCTCGATATCACACCACAAAAGTTTATGTTTTAATACTCCAACGTTTTGCAGATAAGTAGACACACCTACAACGTGTAGATGGAGTGGAAATGCACGAGCGAAGAGTAAAGGGTGAATGTCAGGGGAAATAGAGTACGCGAGATAATGTGGGATGTAGGTTGTGGGATGTGGGATGTGAGGGTTGCACATGGGGATGGGCAATGAGCACTCAGGGCAGTTGGCGCAGCAAGGGTGGAACTGTTCTGATGAAAGGTTTGAATTTATTACATCAACCTAAAAAGTGAACAACGATGTGCGCATTGCAGAGGTACTAGAGATACCCAAGGCGTCGTTATGTGGTCAAATGTGTGGTAAAACAACATACGACCATATTACGAATGAGCCTAGTCTAGTGGAAAGAGACTCTTTGGACTCGAAAAACGAATGGCTGAGAAATTACAAAGTTCTTGGCGCGCAAATAATGGATGGGAGATATTGATGTATTTATACATTAGTCAATGATGGAAGGTCATGAACTCGAATCACGACTGCCCCAGACTATAACAGGATCAAAAGTCGAATACCTACTTGGGTCGGGTCATGCCGTGTATTTCTTGGAAGATTTCTAAGAAGATGCAAGAAAATAAAGCAATGAATGTGTGACAATACAGAGGGATGGGGCGTGCTCCAATCTTCGCCAACCCTTAGTTATTTAGCCAGGTTTTTGTTGTTGTTACCTTTTGGCTAGATATTCGTTACTATTTTATATGGTATGACTTTATCCATCAGCCTTTTTGTTTGGTAAGATGGATATTAATAAGCCTCACTGAAGCAACACATAAACTTTTGAGTACGACTTTAACGGCTCGAACGATTGGTTGTATATGTATATATTATTTAATTAATGTATCATTCCTCAAAATATTAATTTGGAGAAATATTAACTACTTGGTTACCTGAGGCTCACTTCATTCCCTAGGGTCTTTGGGAGTATCTCCCCCCTAATATTTTGAAGTGAGTTTCGGTCATGACCTAAGATGAGAACGTGAGAATCTGCGACCTAAGATTATTAAGGTATTGGAGGAAGATTACAAAAAAATCTCAATCGAAACTTTTTTGTGTGATAAACAATAGCCAACGTCAAAGCGGTGCTGCCGAGGTCTCTTATCTATGTGAGGATATTGTGTTAGCGCTTTATTAGCAGCAGACACATTCCTGGAAGGATGACGAACCTCGTGCTGGCACTGTTGGAGGACGCGGTGGACTCTCTCGCTGCAGCAGCTGGTCCAGTTTCTTCACCACCTAGGATTCTTGCTGCAGAGTCTCCATCTTCTATATTCGAGTCACCTGTTCCTGTACTTCATTTTACTTAACTTAACTTTATTTTTGTAATATTTAATTTTTTTGTAATACCTGCATCAACTGTAAAGCGCCCCTGAGGTGATATCAAAAGTGGCGCTATACAAATTGTCCAATAAATAATAATAAATAATAATAATAATAAAAATGGTCTTTACCGAATATATTTGAATAAAAAGATAAATTCTTTACAATACCCCTATTAATAACATATATTACGTAGTAAAAAAACAAAAATAAACTTTTTACTTGTACATCTGGAGATGCATTTGAAACTCTTTAAAACTTCAAACCCCTTTCCTCAACAGACTAGCAAATGTGACTTCTGACCTTTCAGCTTTCGCACACATCACCCCGGCACCAGATCAGCATCAGCTCGAGCAGTTCAGAATTCTTTTTATGAAACTACAAACTGCAAAGCACACTTATCAGCATCGTCTCACCCCGGGACAGTAAGTGAAATGAGGCGAGGCGATGCCGATCCGACGCCGAGCTGATGTGTGCGATAACCTTTTAAGATACAAAGTATATTGCACTAATAATGAAAATTTCCCACATCCTGGAATCCGAAAAATACACTAAAACGCTGTTTTTTTACGCTTCTAATTTTGGAACCGGTAAAAATATAAAACTACAATAATAAATAGCAGAAAGGGAACAAAATTATAAATCGGATATAAATTCAGATAAAATTAAAGATGGTTTTATTTCATATTTGCATATAAACTTTTAAAATATCAGTAGTTTTCCTTATTTTTTGGAAAACCTGCGATTTAATTATGTTTAAAATTACGTGATTTAACACACGCCTTCATTTGCACCCAAGTAGTGGAAAATGGGGATAATTCGGACAGCCATGTAAGGGCGTTTTAGAGGTACCGAGCGGGTAATGTTTTGGCTCCAAGAAGAACATAAGTACAAACGATGATTATTTTTATATCCGCTTAAATTCTTTTAACAGTAGCAGTAGTATTCAACAATAAGTAAGTCTTGAAAAAATAATAAACAGGTAGGAACATTTTCAGGAAATGAGACTAACCGAAAGTATGATATTTTCACTTACTGAAGGGGAGAAAACCCTTTTATGATACCCACCGATTCAGCCACATAAAACAGCATTTCATTTCAGCTGAATTGAGAGACATTTTAGGGTAAGTAGCAGTAGATAGAGAGTAAGGTAAGATAGCAACTAGCTGCTAAGGAAGAAGGGAACTTTAGTAGGTAGGCACTGGAGTTCGGTCTTACTTAACCGGAAGCCTGGTTGTAAAGCATTTCAATGCAATTCCTATTTTATTACCATTGTTCCATTCAAACGAGAGAAGCGCCGACGAGGAGTAAAATCGTACTGACTCTATCACCCCTGTCGTATAAGTGCATTTAGTATGTCAGACGAGATACTTTTATTTTCATAAATTGTGTCAAACTCAAAACGTGCCTGAACAAATGGTTTTGCCAGGTTTTTACGACTAGAAAGGACGGATATATTATAAGATATTATTTGCCCCAAATATTCGCATTGACTACCTACTCATTGCCTTTATATAGTACCTGTTTAGATGCACTGACATTTAGATTACCATTTTGAATTTAATTCGTAAAAATCTATATGATTTCTTGAGTAACATTATTCGATGATAATTATACAATTATTTTACATGTGGTGTTCGGAAGCTAGTGGTACAAGCGGGAAACGGGTGAATCTGCATCACATTTGTAATATAAATATACTTGCCTGAGAGTAGTATTCTTTTAGTGCCTATAATACATCAAAATCACACTTTTCTTATTATATTTACATCATTCGAAATCTGTCTCGTGCCAAGGGACAAATCACATATACGATGATAAATTCTGATAAAATCCTTGTATTGTTGTACCGCCAAAAATAAAAATTGCTTTTCCTCTCCTAAATACACTAATTAAAGAACATAACAGGCATTTCCAATAACATGTGTTTCAATAATGTCCTCTGCGTGCGAAGTGTATTTAAGTTTCTCTAATAAAAGTGACCTACCAGGTAAGTACTGTATATTATCTGCCTGTACAAAATAATTACATATGTACATTCTAACATCACGTTCATCAATAAAATGCATTATACATATAGCTTTGTATTAGTTATCGACGAACCGGTGGATGCAATCTGTTGAACCATTAATTGATATTCGTTTGACTAGTCTATAAGTTAGTAATAACATAGATCATTGTAGAAATATATTATATATATTTGTACAGCCCCCTTGAGGTGATTTTGCACAAAATCATCCTAATAACATTATTATTAACTTGTTTTTTCGCATTGGCAAGTTATATTTTCGCCTAAACATCGTTTATTATAATATTATGTAAATTACATAAAATCGTTAAAATTGGGCTTGACGAAATTAAAAATATGAAAATTGTGGTATTTGATAAATATTTATCGATGAACGCATGCAGTGCCTGTTTCATGCCAAATTTTGAATTAGATTTATGGTTTAAATACCTAACTAAACTATAACAATATAACAATAAATCTAGCACGGTAGTAGGTCTAACGCTGGAATAAAGTTTGTTTTTGTTTGTGATTGTAAAGTTTGGCGATTATTTGAGGTTCGCCAGCGCGACTGTGAGAACACAATTTGTTATTGTAATCGTTCAGCTTTTCACCGGGTACGAGTTCTCTCCACCTTCCATAAACGCATAGAACTATTACGGCGACTAATGAATAGGCACATTTATCTTAAAATATTGTAAATACGCTCTGAAATTCCAAAACATATTTTAAATTAAAAAAGCAAGATAAAATTACATCATTCTGTAGTTCCCGTGTTTCTGGGTGCAAATAATATTTTATAAAATTAAATTTTGTACTGATACTTCTTTTTATCTATTATTTTAGTTTATTATGTGATTAATTGAATTATTTTTTGATATTTCACATATTATTCCGAACCGAAGTTCACGCACTCCTTTATTTTGATTGTATTCGACCACTCTTACTCATCACTTATGTTTAAAAAAAATTAAGAAAAATGAGAATTGCTAATTTATTTAAAATCACTTCTAATTTTTGGTAATCCGGTCAAAAACAGAACTGCAGGCCGTTTCCTCACAAAATTTTAGTAAATTCCTAATATATCGGAATAGGTGTTCATGGCCGGCATAGTCCAGTGGTAACGCATTGGACTGCCATTCCGAAGGTCGCGGGTTCGAACCCGGCGTGCGCAAATAAATTTTATTTGATTAATTTGTGTTATTTCACAATTAATCAATTAAAATAATATATAGTATATTTGCGTCACGTTCCAGAGTGGAAGATACTACCAGTATCGCCCTGGTGTAAGACCACCATTCAGAATTGAAACGTTGCTCCAAATGGCTTTAGCCGTGTTTAGTGACTAGATCTGAATAGCCAGGTACTTCCCCACCTTCCTCTTTCCCTTCCCCACTTACCTTCAGCCTCACAACATCCCCCAATTGGGTATGCCATAGTCTCACTGGCTCCAGACGGGAGCAGTTGGGACTCTTGTGAGGTATTCACTATAAAAAAAAAAAAAAATAAATAAAAAATGAACCTGTAGTGTTGACTCGATAACATACAATGATGAAATGCGAAAATATTAAAAATTTTATTTTTTTTTACATTCGTATTTTACTAAAAGTTTATCAGGAAACCTCATCAATTCATTCGTTATTGTTATTCATTTAGGACTTGCAATCCCGTTTTAAAAAAAAAATCAGGTGAATGACCTGATTACAAAAAAGCAGCATACAGACCTTGTAAAGCTCGTGTCCGCGTGTGCAGCGGCTGTAGTCAGCTTCCAAGCTGTTATTATGAATTGACTTTATTTTTAGTCGATGATTGCGGAAATAGAGAATTGAATAATTGACTAGAATACAATCAACAAATTACGATATAAATATTTTGATGTCGAAAGCAATAATCTACTCATCACCCATCTCAAAACCAAACCACCTCAAAATGATTTATCCGCTGGAAAAAAAAACAATAGAAAATCAATAATTTAATACGAATAATTTGAAATGAATAAATTAGCAATATTCAATATTAGTCATTTTTCTCCGTGCAGATAATTTATGTTGTCAGCACTTTATGTTGTCAGCACTTTATGTTGTCAGCACTTTATGTTGTCAGCACTTTATGTTGTTAGAACTTTATATTTTCAGCACTTTATGTTTTAAGCACTTTATGTCATCAGCACATTCTGTTGTCATTACCTTTATGTTGCCAGCACTTTATATTGTCAGTACTTTATGTTGTCAGCACTTTATGTTGTCAGCACTTTATGTTTTAGTACCGGTTTTCATAGGTATCAGTTAATATTTTTTTAAACTTAGAATTAATTATAGAGGCAAATTTAATACAAAAAAATAATCTCTTGATTCTTCTCAATGTCTTTAAATGTGAGTAAATCTTCCAACACCATTCTTATAATATGCCTATATCAGAAAAGTAGTAGGCGTTCAATTATTATTTCTTCCCAACAAAGGCATAAATACCTTTAACTTAAACAAATAATCTACGAATACATATTCAAAATATTAAAAAACAGAAAACACACGAAAAAAAAATCGTATAAAACAGGGTATATTGAAATCATAAATCGAGTATTAGATGACAAGAGTCTAATAATTTATTTAAAATATAAAATAAAGCCAATTTTAAGACGGTGCGTGGGTGTGTATGTTATTGAAATGATTATTTTTTCACCACAAGCAGAAAACCTGTTTCATTTCCTATTTGAAAAAACAACACTTACAAATGTTGCGATTAACAAACGATATTTACAACTACCTATAAATCCAAATTAAACATACAGTTTTTTTTTAATTGGGTAGTATTTTTTTGCTACTCATCACACATGGACTTGATCTACATGAACTTTGCAATATACAATTTTGTGCAATATGTATTATTTCCTAGTGTAAGTAGTGTAGTGCTTGTGAAAACAAATATTTAAAGGAAAAAAAATAATAAGAGATACGTACATAGAAACTTGATTAATTTTTAAAATTTACAGTACGTAATATGTGACAGCGAGTAGCTGTGGTCGCTGAAAATAAAATATCCGTCCAAAATTAACACAATTAAACACAACACAATTCACATCGTTAAGAAAGCACAGTTCCAAACCAGTGGAAAAAAGCTATAACTTTAAAATCACAGGAAGCATTTTTGGCAAAAGGCTAGGCGTTTAAATCAACTTATATCCAGCCTCGATACCTCGATACCTCCGATGTCCAGCTTTTCAAACGCGTATATTTAATATTTGAAAATTTTATGTCAAGTATATACCTATATAAATAATCCGAATTTTTGATACTAAAACCCACACAAAAAGCAAGCGTGATTTTTAATAGGAAAATTTTCACTGTTAACCTAGAAGGTAACCCATCGCACTTAATTAATTACGCATTTAGAATAACTTGTGAAAAGTGTTTTGATATAATTTTATCATGTACCACGCTTTTTTAATTCCACTATCCACATCTAAATGAGCTTCGATAATGAATAATTATTTATTAATGCCACATAATAATATGCAAAAAAGATTTTAAAGTTTTGGCCGAAGGTCTTCAATTGAATTCCTTGGTTACCTTGAAAAATAATAAAACTTGTTTTGTTTTAGCTATTACTATTTCGCTACATTCATCTCAAGGGAATAATTATCTCGAATCTAAATTGTGCTGACAAGACAAAGATTTTATTATAAAAAACTTTTATACCTTCGATGTTTCATTCTGCTTGGTTGCCGTATATTTATTTATCAGTTCTCGTTTCGCAGTAAGACGAAGCCATGTAGACTTTTTAAGATAGAAACACACTGGATTGACGTACGCAACGAATTAATATATCTTAACTAATTACAATCCATACATTTCCTATGGAAACAGATGGTTTAGAAACATGCTTCTCACACGCAACGCAAACCCACGCATCCATCGCTGCGCCGATCTGGGCTGTGCAGATCGGCGTGGGCGTGCAAAGATAGAGGGGTGGAATCACGCCTCCAACTAGTTTATTTCACATCTGAGTGGTAATATATATGCTTCTACTGTTATGTTTATTATATCTATGGTTGTTTGTTTGAACAGTTGGCTTAAAACACAATAAAGTATGTAAATCGTCCTCAAACTCGCTCTCCGAATCGCAAGACATGACAAAGCTACGAATTGAATCTGCGTACAAGTGAAACACAAAAAATAAACGTCAAATCAACTGACGCGCCTGCGCACCGTGAACTGAACTAGAGACCACTTGTAACTTGTAACACGTGCGTGGAACCATTTTGAACGTCGACCTGGGAACGTAGTAATGCGTGTATCGTGTACATCGACCCAGTGTGTTTATACCTTTAATTACATCAGGAACCGATTAACAATATTTAAAAAATAAACTTTCATGTAAACGGTGAGATTTTATGGATAAGCGTCATATAAAAAAGCAGATTTTTCTGCCTCGTTGGGAATCCATGCGGTATTGCGATGTACTATTAAACTTTTCGGCCTTGAAACTGCACATAACGAATAAGATTTTTGCCTGAAAATGTCTCGTGATTTGGTGCATGACATCTTTTTGAATGACATTTTACTTAACATCGGTAAATTGATTATTTTATTCCATAACTGTCCCTAGAACTGTAAAGATCTTTAGCTTAGTAAGATATGTTTAGATTGTTGGTGGTGGTCAGTTGCCGCGCGTAGACGTAAGTCTATACTAGTAATTGTTAAGTCAATATGAAAGTCCTTATTTGCGTCTGGTAGCTTATATGCATATTTTCCCCAAAAATCCTTGCATCAAATTAAATAAACCAACATCTACCATTGCAAATCTTATTGATTTAAAATTCGTCATTGAAAAAATATTTTCGGAAAATATTTATCCTTAGCATTACATTAATTTGCGTCATCAAATTCACAATGTTTGCTCTCACGTTGCACCGTATATAATATAAAATGGAAAATCTGTGCTTCAAAGTTTGAGTTTTCATAAATATGAAAAAGAAAATCTATGTTTCAAAGTTCGAGTGGTTGAGTAAACACGGTGCTACGTATATAAAAGTAAACATTTTGAAGCGAATGACGTAATTAAAAGTAATGTAGGATATTTTGTCAGTGACGATTTTTAAATCAAATTTGTCTAAATAGATACGTGTTAATGTCGGTTACGTAATTTGTTCTTTTAAAAACATAACTTTATTTGTAATGGAGTATGTATTGGTCACGGGGCACGCGAGCAACTTGTGTCGCGGCAACAGTTGCGTCGCTGCATCAAATCCATTACCTGCATCGACTGATATCCGGAAAATCTTTTAGTTGCGAACAAAACTGTCTCCGCGTCTATACTATTAGTCCAGGCGTACACGAGCAACATTAGTTGTTCAACTGTTGCCACCAGTTGCCCGCAACTAAAGTTGCTCGTGTCAGGCGCATTATATTATGGGAGTCAGCAGATGGGCGACAAAAGTCGTTCGGAGACAGATTCCGTCAGTCAGCTCAACCCACGACTCGGTGTTATTTTTTATTGTCCATAAATAAAAGATACTTAAGTGATATTTTGATGTATGACGAAGCAATGATCATTTGGGAGCATCGAATAGGAGCCGTTGTTTTTTTGTTTTTATCTCTGTAAAAAAACAAAAACAAAAAATTCTCTATAGATATTTCGGCGTTGATAATTAATTGATTTTAAAAAATATAAGTTAAGACGAATATATGGCCTATCAAAACTGTAGGCACTTATGCAAAGATATAAAAAATAAATAAACAACATTTCAGGATAGGATCGGAATTCCTCATACCACTACCAATGGGATGTACCCAGTAACGTCTTTTTTCCTGCATTTTTTCTACGAATGATTATAAAAGTACAAAACACTTTTGCCTTTTCGAAATCCATTGTCGGAACCATCCGGAACCATAGGGACAGTGGTATAGTTGCTCACTGTGGACGCCCCTCATTTGGAAGACAGCGACAGCGACGCAAGTGTTGCCTGCAACTGAAGTTGCTCTTGCGCGCCTGGTCTAAATATGTTCTAAATTAATGTGGACTTTAAATAAAAAAATATCAACAATTAGTTACCATCAAATTCGTTTGGCAGACTTCGAAAATACATACCTGCGAATTTTACAATTCAAGATTTTATACAACGAAACAAGGGCGGAAATGAAGAAAATAACAACGTCAATATCTACACCATTTTCATCTTGGAAGACATCTTTCAAAATAATAAGAATAAGTAAGTATTTGAGTCGGGAAGTAATTTCTGTGATTTAATTCATAACTGTTACCGATATTACCTACAACGCAGAGATCTTTAATTTCCTATACTGTCATAATAATATACAAAATTATCAACGTCATGAAATATTGCTTTGTACGGAAGTTTCAACAATTTTATGATATTTTAAAATAACATACTTTTCTGCATCAAATATACAAGTACAGTCGGCTATCAACCCATTTGAATAACGGCAGATTCCCAATATGAAAATATAGAATAGATAGATTATAATAGCAGAATCGATACATCACAAAATGTATAATTTATGGCATTAATTTAGAGTTGACTCTTCGTGATTTTTTAAAAGCAATAGATATTTATTATTCATACATTTATCTCTCCACCAATTAATTTGCTTTCAACCCCTGTAACTTTCCTCGTAATGCTACAAAGGTATTTCCACTGCAATAAATAGCATCTGATAGTATTATTGGACAGTTTGGTTCGGACGGTCTGGACGGTTTCGGCCCTCTGATTGGTCGAATTCAAATCTTATGTTTCGGGTAAATTCCGCAAAATATCACGCATTATTATTATTATTCGAGAACTCATGTTTTTCAAAAGATTCATGCGGAATTGTGAATATTCTGTAATCTGAAACGTGTAAGCAATATTTCTTGTATGAGTTAAAAATAAACATAAAAATCTTACACGTATTCAGTAATATTACTTGGTTATTTCAATTCGCAATAATTATCCCATACAATATTTGTGTTACAATGTTGAAACGTCCATTACCGCTATTCGACGTGTAATTAACTCTTAAATGCATCACATATTTTCCACATTATGAAATATGATATAAAATAAAAGTAATGTATGTTGCGGTTTTTCCATTATACTCGTATCTTATGGCGCGTTCCGACGTCGTCCATTGAATACCATAGATTTATGAAAAAGATCAGTGACAGTAAATCATATACTTGATTTTTATATATTTTTTTTAATTCCTTTATTTTTCCCAATCTTTACATTAATTACATACAATATTATGTAAATCTATAATAATAATGGGAACCCACTGAGGCGCAGCCTGTGCGTGGGTAATATATTTAAGTTATTATATTATTGTACCTAGAAATAAACAAACTGCGGGCATATAAAACAAAAACAAGATTACATTTTGTCTAAGCGGTTTGTATAAAAAGTGTTTACAATAGTGTATAGTGAAGTTATACGTGTTTAGTGTAATATATGGTGAATATTTTATGAGAAACATAAATTGATACAAAGTAAATTTAAAAAATTTCAACTGCTGTATCAAAAAGCCACAATTTTAAATCTTTTAAATATTGAGGAAGTTTAGTAATCACTTGAATATTTTTAAAGATGTATTTCATAGCTTGCAAAATAAATAGTTTACGGAGACAGAATAGTTTAGATTATTTGTATAACTCATCTGTTGAAAATTTTATTTTCCGATTATCTGATAGTATTATTACGCCAGCGTCTGGACGATCTAGGCCTTCTGATTGGTCGAATTAAAATTGACTGTTTCGGGTAAATTCAGCTAACTTGAAAATTAAGACACGATTTCATACTAAAATAGGATCTCCTCATAACAATACGAGGATTTCTTCAAAAGCATCGTTTCTGCTCATATAATTTTTGGATAATATCGAAGAAAATATGTTTTAGAAAGTTCATAATCCATTGGATTAATTACATTTCAATGAAAATTATCCACAGTTACGTGATTATGTTTGACGTTAATAAAAAATCACGCGTTCTTTATTCAATATGGCGGATACGCACGGCTATAGATGGCCGACAGAGCGCACCTCTGGCGGTTTAAAAACGAACCAAATGAATGGCGCGAATATTTAAATATGCAGCTCACAATATTTGACTACTTACGATTAACAAGCATTTAATAAGAAGATTTCTTCTGGAAGCTTATCACTTTGTAATGGCATTTTTCATTATTATTTATATTTTTTTTTTGCTTATTAATTATATCTGATTTTATATTGACATGTTTTCTAATTTGTAAAATTTCAAAATTATTTATTTGCGATGCTTTATATCCTGAGTGAAGTATTTTAAGACCTGAATTTTTATCGAAAGTGTGATCATTATTCAAAAGATGATTTGCAAACTCAAATTCACTATTTCCATTTAGAGCCCTGCGATATTCTTTAGTTCTGACTTCAAAGTTTCTATTGGTTCTACCTTTGTAAAAGAAATTACAATCAACCCAATTGAGTTTTTAAACTCCCGATTTTTTTGTTTGAATTTTGCTATATTTATTATTAAGAATATATTTCTTCATTGTTATTAGTGTAAAACGCCAGTTGAATAGTACCAGAATTGTTTTTATATATAATTTTAGAAGTATCGTTATCCACAAGCAGAATTCTACGCCATTGTTTATTTCTATCTTTAGAAAGACCGTTTGAAGAGAATATGTTTATTTTTTTTTATTTAGTATTTCAACTATCAATTTATTAGAATAACCGTTATTAAATGCTATTTGTCTTATGAATATATTGTTTTATGGTTATATTCTATTTGTTTTTTTCAGGTCTTAAAATACTTCACACAGGATATAAAGTTTCGCAAATAAATAATTTAGAAATTTTAGAAATGAGGAAACATGATATAAAAGCAGATATAATTAACAAGAATTTTTTTTATAAACTCTCTTTTAAATATTTTCCCACTTACCTGGTCTTTCCCGTCTAACGATATTGTAATTCCTAATTATTATAAACCCAGCCTACTCTTACCCCTCCCCCCTCCTTCCACTTCTTCTTTCCCAATTGCAATCTATATTTAATTTTTGACTTCGGTGTATACACAATAAAATGTAAACATTATATTTATTGGACAATTTGCATAGCGCCGCTTTTGTGAGATACCACCTCAGGGGCGCTATATTGTAATAATCTACCTTTATATATAGATTTTTACTCTCCTGATGAAGGTGTAAATATAATCAAACTTTAAACTTTATTAGATACAGTAACAGTTGTAGGTAAAGAATTACCAAATGATTACCGAAAATTATTAGCCTCCTTTTATTCATAAACACGGATACAATTAATCAATATGTAATAATCTATTATTTAAGTCAACTTTGTTATAACTATCTTTAATTGTGACAAACTAAACGATATTGATTAAACTTATAGACATTGACGGTTGTAACACATATTTAAGCACTGCAAGTCTCCTATGAGCTAATTATATTAGGTACGATAACAGTTAATATCAGTTGTAGACATGTAGTCAATAATAGTGTTTCATTTGAAATAATCCATCACAAATACGTAAAATTTCATTTATTCAAACAACTGTCATTCTTATTATGCGTAAATTTAGCATGTTATTATTAATTAACTCCTTCCTGTTCCGTGTTTTAACAATATATATACTCATTCTCTCTCTGTGAATGTCCTAATATCTACCTATTAAATGTAACTGTTGTTAATATCACTTAAAATGGGCGAAGCCCAACTAAGAGCCGCCCGCAGGGCCTAGCAGAAAAAAACCAGCGGAGCGGGTTTTTAACTGCTAGTACATAACTATTCTATGATTCTATGCCATAGAACGCCCTATAGAAATAGAAACCCAACGTTGAATTAACTTCAACTTTCGTTCTATTCTATATAGAACCGACCATAGAGCAGAGCTAGTTTGAAAGAAATACAAAGAAACAAATGTGAACGCGTGACAATTTCTTTCCATTTTCAAACTGTTTGTGTTATAAAATAGATCAGATGGGATATAAACAAATATTTTTATGTTTCTATGTACGACGCATTATTTCAGCACTGCACTGTAATGAGACACAGAGTTGAATTAAAACCAACGTAGTGTGGCCTTAACGTAATTTTTTTTAGCAGTAACAGTATGGTGTACTTCAACTTGACCTACGAGGTAACAGGAGGCCGCAAAATGTAAAATTTGAATAAAAAACGAATGATATTGAAATTACGAACTAGTTTGAAACACCCTCCCGCAGTTCCCTCTTACCCCGAAAATGCCCAAAGATACTGGGTGTGTAGTGTTTATATATCATTTCCGTCGAAATTTAGATTCAATTTGACTTTCATTCTTCAGCTGACTAGCAAAAATTTTATACATTTTTTTTATCCATCCAATACACAAATACCCAAGCAACGGTCTCTTTAAAAACATTTCCCTGCACTTAAAAATTCTTGGAGAAATTGGATTAGTTTGTGTATTTGGAAAGTATGTTTACGAGAGTTAGAAAGGCTGATAAGTAAGTACATTGAAAGAAGGCAGATAGATAATGCAGAATACCCGGCAGTTCACAGTGGAGTACTGATACCAACCCTGATTTTGATGATGACGGTGGGGACACGAAACTGGCAGAGGAAGGATGAAATTAGACTGAATGCTGTAGAAGTGAGATCCCTGAGGCCTATGTGTGGTAAAACCATGTTCTAAATGTAGAGAACCGGAATATTCTCGCAAGGCTGATGTAAGCGTAATGGGTAAAATTAAGACAAGGACGCTTAGATGGTTTAGGCGTGCAGAGGGTTTGAACCACTGAAGTCAGGATTGATGATATATTACCTGGACTTGAATGGTAGAAGTAGTCGTGGAAGACATGGCACGATGAAGTAAATCAAATACTTGAGTGAAATACGATAACCGAAGATTTCCATCAGACTTTTCTAAAGAAACTGGTGTGGGCTCAAAGCCGTGGTTCAGTCGACAATGCTCCGAAGCAGTTCGACGAAAAAACGCGGCTTACCGAGCCTACAACACATCTCGAACGCCCGAAAGCAGATCAGCATACAACAAATCGGCAAAGGAATGCAAGAGAATCATCAATAGATCAAAATTCG
The DNA here is from genome assembly GCA_026573805.1 of Hesperophylax magnus. Taxonomy (NCBI): domain Eukaryota; kingdom Metazoa; phylum Arthropoda; class Insecta; order Trichoptera; family Limnephilidae; genus Hesperophylax; species Hesperophylax magnus. The sequence continues at coordinate 4,049,973 of JAIUSX010000002.1, forward strand.
AACACGACCTGCAGATCAGCAAAAAGCTGGCTGCCTGCCCGCATGGCAGCAGAGCATTCTGGTCGCTTGCGGGCTCAATAGGTCGAAATTTTTGCAAACCCAGTTTGCCACCTCTTACCAGACCTGACGGCTCACTAGCAAACACCGCCACCGAAAAGGCAAACCTTTTAGGGAAAATGTTTGCGGAAAACTCGACCCTCGACGACGGGGGTGCTGTTCCGCCGTCGGTTCCTCACTGCGGCTTCTATATGAAAAAGCTGAGGATCCGGCATCGGGATGTACTCCACGTCATACGGGGGCTCGATGTTAACAAAGCTAGTGGACCTGATGGAATACCTGCCTTGGTATTGCAGAGGTGTGCTGCGGAAATAGTTCCAGTTTTGACAAAGCTCTTCAAAATGTCCCTGAAGTGTGGCACTGTGCCCTCTGGTTGGAAAAAAGCGGTAATTCACCCTATTCCCAAGAAAGGTGACCGCTCCAACCCGGCCAACTACCGCCCCATAGCGATCACATCAGTTCTGTCCAAAGTGATGGAACGTGTGATCAACGACAAACTGCTCACATACCTCGAGAAGAACAAAATTATCAACGACCGTCAATACGGATTCCGGCGGAACCGCTCGTGCGGTGATCTTCTCGCGTATGTGACGCATGTTTGGGGGCGGTGCCTGGAACGTCACGGTGAGACCCAAACGGTCGCACTAGACATATCCAAGGCCTTTGACCGGGTCTGGCACCGAGGACTTGTCAACAAATTGCATTCTTACGGACTTCCCACATCCCTGTGTACGTGGATTGCTGACTTTTTAAGGGATAGGTCGATTCAGGCGGTTGCTGACGGTTTCACCTCTTCCTCGCACTCCATAAATGCTGGCGTCCCACAGGGATCGGTTCTGTCTCCGACTTTGTTTTTGTTGCACATCAATGACCTTTTGACATGTGCACCGATTCATTGTTACGCGGATGACAGTACAGTTCATGATAGCTTTTTGTTTGACAAGCCCCCAAAGGGCACACAAACTCCAACGGCTCGGAGGGCTTTGAAGCAGAGAATGGACGGTTATCTCGAGAGTATTTCCTCCTGGGGTAAAAATAATCTCGTCGAATTTAATGTTTCAAAGACCCAATCCTGTCTGATTACGTCTAAAAGGGATCCAAATGATAATCTAGTCTCCTTCAACGGAAGCAATCTTCCGAACAGGCCTTCCATTGATATGCTTGGTGTAACTATAAGTGACCAGCTCAGGTACGGGGGCTCCATCGAAGCCAGAGTAAAGTTGGCCTCTCAGAAGCTGGGCGTACTGTACAGGGCCCGCAGATACTTTAATAGTACACAACTGCTCACCCTGTACAAATCGCAAGTGCGCCCTACTGTCGAATTTGGCAGCCATCTCTGGTCTGGAGCCCCAAAATACCTGAAAAAAACCCTTGACTCTGTGCAGAAACGGGCGGTCCGTTTGATAGATTCCCCAATCTTAACAAACGGACTGCAATCTTTAGAGCACAGACGTCGGGTAGGTATGCTGTCCTTGTTCTATCGGTATTACAATGGAAGATGCTCTGAGGAACTAGCGTCATTGATCCCTTCGGCGCCGGTGCGTAGTCGGGATACACGCCAAACGCGCGCCCAACATTTGTACACAGTTGACACTTGTCACATGAGAACGGGTCGCTTCTACGATTCGTTCTTAAGTTCAACAGCTCGGCTGTGGAACGAACTGCCGGCCTCTGTGTTTCCTCCCTCCTACAACATGGGACTCTTCAAGACCCATGTTCACTCCTTCCTCTCCACAAAAAGACCCTCCACACAGCATCCCCAAAGATGACATAGGCCCTGAGGGAAATTATTTTCTTCAGGGCCTCCTGTGTGGAGTAAATATAAAAAAAAAAAAAAAAAAAAGACTAATAACAATAATAACAGTGGTTTTTAAGTTCAAAAATAAATATGCCTCTGAGGAAAATGAGAGTTTAAGCATGAAAAATGTAAAGATGTGGCTTATGAATGAAAAATCTATATACCTATCTGTAAAAAATAAAATAAACAAAGAAGAAAAAATAAAAGAGTGGTGATATGTGGTGAGGTTGTTGACTTTAAGAATAATTTGACCTTTTTCTTGAATGATACCAAATATGTTTTTTATACTTCGGGAAGGCTATTAAAATATGTTTGTACCTTTGAAAGCATGTATATATTTATATGTAAATATAAATGGATGTATATTGAGGTAGAACCTGCAGACAAGCAGCTATGTGGCAGCTTCGCGGGACTACCTGTCTATTGTCTAAATATATGTATTATGCCAATTGTGTTTTGTTAGAAATAAAGGTAAATATTCGGAATCGCTGGACATGGATAATACGAAATATTTTTAAATAAAACCTTCTGATTTACCTTAATTACTATAAAAGGAATCTGACTGCATTTGTGAAATTTTTAATTTTAGCATTTTAATTTTTAGTGACGTAAAATGAAAATTCACTTTCGTTGTATGGGATGACAGCTGGAATGATTTCTGTTGATGATATTTTCTCTTTTTGGTATTCCTGAATAATTATCGAAATAAATTAAGACGGTGCACGAATTACAGCTTCAGATGAACTTGTAACAAGGACTAAATGTTTCATCGAATTTGGTCAGAGTGAATGACGTAGGACCAACAAAGAGTACGAGAAAGGAAATAACCAAAGCTCATACCACGGGAACAGAATGCTGGGAGAATTCTGGGACACAAAATAATCACAATACACTTGTTTCAGAAACGCTGTTACCGTTACCGACAATAATCCAGAGCTCCGTACCTTGATAATTACTACCAAACAATGAATTTAAAAACGAAACAACGATATTTTCTTCACAACAAACAATATCAACAGACTTCGAAGACAATCATTTTTGTTTGCACAAAATAAAAGAACTCGATTTTTTCGGTTTCAAATAGTTTCAAACAAAGTACTGATGGTTAGGAAAGGTAGGTACTGTGGAAAAATGACATGACAGTAGGAATCAAATATATCCACGATTCGAAATTCAATACCAGAGGCCTTACGTCGTTAAAATTTTACAGAAATGATAAACCACCATTAATGTATCTTGTTTATCCGTTGTGCAAAGTTCAAAACACGTTTATTTGTAATGGGGGACTTAAGGATCCATGTTTAATAATGAAACAGCTTTGAGACTATTCCATATTTCAACGGTTTCCATGATAACTCAACACAGTGACAATTCAACACACTTTTAAAAAGTGGTATTAAGTCATTAGAAACGATGATTTTTTTTTAACCTAACCTATCCTACACAACCCAGTTAATAAATTTTTTGTTTCATCACTTTCCATGATTTTATATAACTTTTTAAAAATGTGATGAATTATCATTGTGATGATTTATCCGGTTGCCATTTCAACGTCCTGTCTAGAATATTGTCATATCCCTTCTTCCTATCTTGTCTTCAAAGTCTTACATCCTGCAAGAAAGAAGTAGAATTCAATATAAACCAAATACTCGGCAGTGAGATGGCGAGAGTAATATTGTTATTATTGAAAAAGTTGCATTCGAACAGCTTTTTTTCTAAAAATTGCTGATCGTTACTTTCGAAAATTATCCCAAATTGAATGTCGTCATATTAAAAATAATTGAGTTGTGAGATGTGCACCTAAAAATTGAAGAACCTCAAAGGTGAGACTTGTGGAGTGTCACAAGAAGAAAGTAGCAACAAGTAAAGGTAAGACTATCCATCTCTCCTCTTTTCCTATTTTTAACCCGATCGAATGAGTTTCAAAACTCATTTAAATTTGCAGACCATTTTAAATTCGTTGTCGTCAAACCGTTACTCGTGCGCAAACAATCCATAATAAACAAAACAGAATACTTATTCTACCTACCTAGTAGCAGTGGCGGCACTCTAGAACACCCAAAAGTCACGAGCCGCCACTGCTAGGTAGTAGGTATATTTTCACTTAAGATAAACTTGTTGATGTTTACAAGACAGGGTTTTTATGCAAAGCACAAAATATAACACATTAAAAGCAATAATAAATAAGCAATAGTAGAAAATATTGTATTTAACCATGCCTTTCCTACAAAAATAAAGTTGCTTGTTTGCGGGTGAAACAAAATCAATGAATAGTAATTGTTGAATACAACACTAGTATTTATTTGACGGTTAAAAATAAGCCGACGTAGCACAGTGGCTTAGTGCATCTGAACGGCAATCGGAATGGTGCGGGTTCAATTCTCGTTTATTTTTTTTTCCCGGAAAATTTTTTTGCGGCATTTATTTTTTCCCGGAAAATTTTTTGAATTTACTTTTGTTTTTCAGGCTAATAATTATTGCTATATTAAAAATGATGTAAATAAAAGTTTACGTGTTTTTTCAACAGTATGTTTCACAATAAATGGAGTTGCTTCGGAGCGAGAGAATAAGAAGTAGGTTGATAGAGAGAGAGAAGTAAGTAATCCCCTACTTATATCAAAGATGTAGAATGAATAAAAACAAATTATTATCTATACTCTCTAACTTCTTCAACCCTTTTTAATTTAAAAAAAAGGACTATAAACATTCCTGAGTTACGAATAACCTGAAAATATTTGAAAATATCCAACTACCATCTGAAAATGTTGCTTGTTTCATAATGGCCTTAGCTAGCCGAGGAATCGAACTCACTACACTTGGGTAGGACCTAGACGCGATGACAACTCTTCCAATCTCAACTCGGTCAGTTTGTTCTATAATTTCGTACTTTTACCAACGATTTACGACGAAAGTACTTAATGCACAAATCTGCTAGCTATGGATCAACCAGTAATTTATTATATTGCCCGTAGGCTCTATGGCTAACTAACCAACTAACTGAAGTCATTGTCAGTACTAACTCATGTGATAAAGTAAATTTATAAGATACAAACTTTTGAATAAATTATTTAATAACACATTATTTTTTATTAAGCAAACAGCAACTGATGGAGGCGTCTATTGATTTAAATTCGCATAATTCAAGAGTTTAGGTGGCTATTTAACTGACTATTAATTGTAGATTTGAATATGATCATTTAAAAGTTCCCTCTGTTTCTCTCCAGTTACTTATGACTTATGAGTTTGATTTCAGTATTTAGTTCATTTAGAAAGACAATCACTGACTCAAATGCCAGGAAATTATTTTATGTAGATTAATACTCCCTCCCTAAACTGAGTTATTCTCAATTAGAGAGGAGTTAATTAAATTAACAGCTTAGAACTTGTTACTTTTTTTGCATTGCTTACATATCTTTTTACTTTTTTATGGAAATTTTCGTTTTATATTTTTTTATATAACCCAATCGTAGATAATTACTTATGGTAACTTCTAATAATGTTAATCCCTTTTTTGTATGAAAATGTAAGAATTATATTTCAACAAACGAAAAATAAACTCGTACCTGTAAAGTATAAAATAATAGAGGACCTAAGTTCAAATTGCAGATCACTATTCAATACACGTATTAATTAATACTAGCGGAGCGGGTTTTTAACTGATAGCTTGCTGATTTGCGGCATAGTTACATTTAATAGGTAGATATTAGGTCATTCACAGAGAGAGGGTGAGTATATATTGTTAAAACACGGAACAGGAAGGAGTAAATGAATAATAACATGCTCAATTTTGGCATAATAAGAATGACAGTTGTTTAAATATAAGAAATTTTACGTACCTATTTGTGATGGATTATTGCAAACGAAATACTTCTATTGACTACATGTTTACAACTGATATGAACTGTTATCGTATCTAATATAATTTGCTCATAGGAGACTTGCAGTGCTTAACTACTTATTACTTGTCAATGTCTATAAGTTGAATCAATATCGTATAGTTTGTCATAATAATTAAAGATAGTTATAACAAAGTTGACTGAAATAATAGATTATTACATATTGATTCATTGTACCCGTATTAATGAATAAAAGGAGGGTAATTGTGCGATGAGATTAGCAGTCGGTTTAATTAAAAGGTGTTAATTTTACTCCAACTGATGGTAATTCTTTACCTACAACTGTTACTGTATCTAATATAGTTTAAAGTTAGATTATATATACACCTTCATTAGGAGAGTAAAAATCTATATATATAAATGTAGATTATTACAATATAGCGCCCCTGAGGTGATATCTCACAAAAGCGGCGCTTTGCAAATTGTCCAAAAAATAAATAAATATAATGTTTACATTTTATTGTGTACATACGCATTGATATACAACGGAAATAGATAAAATAATGTAATCTTATTAAACTTTATTTTATTAAAAAACAAATAACTTTGTTTACATCACTTTATTATACACAACCTCTACATGTTTCATGAACGAAGTTCACCTCATCAGAAGTAAGTATACACCGAAGTCAAAAATTAAATATAGATTACTATTGGAAAGAAGAGGTGGAAGGAGGGGGGAGGGGTAAGAGTAGGCTGGGTTTATCAGAATTAGGAATTACAATATCGTTAGACAGGAAAGACCAGTTAAATGGGAAAATATTTGAAAGAGAGTTTATAAAAAAAAAATCTTTTTAATTATATCTGCTTTTATATTAACATGTTTTCTAATTTCTAAAATTTCTAAATTATTTATTTGCGAAACTTTATATCCTGTGTGAAGTATTTTAAGACCTGAAAAAAACAAATAGCATATAACCATAAAACAAATAGCATTTAATAACGGTTATTCTAATAAATTGATAGTTGAAATACCAAATAAAAAAATTAAACCTATTCTCTTCAAATGGTATATTTACCCTATTTCTAAAGATAGAAATAGGGTAAATATACCATAACTTCTAAAATTATAAATAAAACATAAACTCATATTCATAAACTTCTAAAATTATAAATAAAACATTCTTTGTACTATTCAACCGGCATTTTACACTAATAACAAAATGAAGAAATATATTCTTAATAATAAATTAAACAAATACAATCATCTCAATTGGGATGATTGTAACTTCTTTTACAGAGGTAGAACTAATAGAAACTTTGAAGTCAGAACTAAAGATCATCTCAGGGCTCTAAATGGAAATAGTGAATCTGAGTTTGCTAATCATCTTTTGAATAATGATCACACTTTCGATAAAAATCAGGTCTTAAAATACTTCACTCTGGATATAAAGCATCGCAAATAATTAATTTTAACATTTTAGAAATTAGAAAACATGTCAATTTAAAATCAGATATAATCAATAAGCAAAAAAATATAAACCCTCTTTTAAATATTTTCCCACTCAACTGTCCTTTCCCGTCTAACGATATTGTAATTCTTAATTCTGATAAACTCCGCCCACTCTTACCCCTCCCCCCTCCTCTCACTTCTTCTTTCCAATTGTAATCTATATTTAATTTTTTACTTCAGTGTATACTCCTGATGAGGTGAAATTCGTTCATGAAACATGTAGAGGTTGTATATAATAAAGTGATGTAAACAAAGTTATTTGTGTTTTAATAAAATAAATAATGCCATCACAAAGTGATAAGCTTCCAGAAGAAATCTTCATATTAAACGCTTGTTAATGGTCAAGTAATTTTGCATAACTTTGTGTATTGTTAGCTGCATATTTAAATATTCGCGCCAGTTTTGGTTCGTTCTTATACCGCCAGAGGTGCGCTCTGTTGGCCATCTATAGCCGCCGTGCGTATCGGCCATATTCAAGGACCGCGTGATTTTTTATAAACGTCAAACATAATCACGTAATTGTGGATAATTTTCATTGTAATGTAATTAGTCCAATGGATTATGAACTTTTTAATACATATTTTCTTCGATATTATCCAAAAATGATATGTGCAGAAACGATGTTTTTTAAGAAATATCGTATTACATGAGGCGATCCTATTTCAATTTAGAATCGGGTCTTAATTTTAAAGTCTTATCTTTTTGGATCCGGTTGCCTGCAAACCGAAATGAACCTTACGGTTGATTAAAATTGAGGGACAGAGTTGTCAAATTTTGCCTGCAGACCCCTTATTCGGGAAACCGAAACATACGATTTGAACTCGTCCAATCAGAGGGCCTAGATCGTCCAGATGCTAGCGTAATAATACTATCAGTTAATTTCCCTGTGAGTACAATGTGGCATTTATTAAATCCGAGCTAATGTTTTCGCTATGAAAATCATGATTAAACCTTTTCAATTCCAGACAAGCGCCAAAGTATTGAATATTTTTTTGATTCCGTAGAAAAAAAATTATCAGTTTTCATTTTGGCAAGTCCAAAAACATTTATTTTTCACGAGTTACAATTAGTAGTATTATAATACTTTTTTTAATTCGATGAAAGAGGTTCTTTTCAAATTATGTTTATGTACCAGAAGACTTAAAAATCTTTTTTATATTTATTTTTAATTTCATTATATTTATAATGTCTCGAAACCTAGACTCTTATTAATATGGCATAGTCGTGCAATATTTTATTCATTAAAAATTCACACGAAAATGAATCATACGTTTTGCGATAGGTGGTACCATCGTGTTTTAAATTACTCGAAAAAATATTTTTATGACTTCTAAAACATTAGCATACAGCATCAAAAACAACATTGAATCAGCAAGGATTATCCTTATTCGTATTCTAAGGATGTCATAAAAATCCATAATATAATATTGGTTCAATTTTCCGTTTGACGTAACACAATAACTACACTGCGCCGCCACTTGAGCACTAGGTATTGAGTGTAAACTTGAGGCTGAAGTTAATAAATAGACCCAACTTAGAGGTGGCAAGAGCAGTTTTAATTTTTCGTCAGTCTGAAAACGTTTCTGCAGCAAAGACCGGAATCCGCACCCGCGCTAGTTCTGATTTCGGGTATCTTTTTGTTTCTTTACCGCGCGTTGATGTTTCTTTCAACGGAAAGCTTTCACAGTGAATTTATTTTAAGTGGCAATTGGCATTTTTTGTGATCATCGGAACATTGAATCAAGGTAAATAATACGTTTTAATTTATGCTCACTTGTGTGAAGTACGATAAACTTTCATGAAATAACTGCGCAATATTTTTATTTGAATGGTATTTATTGCAACGAGTGGGAATATTATTTAGCCGCAATTTGAACAAAATGTGTACACTATTAAATGTTAGTATTTATCAGTAAGGCGTGTGAATTTGCTACATGTTGACAATGTACATGTTAGCAGTGTTTAACTGACACGCGAGTGTCAGATTGTGGTATAAGTGAATAGCAAAGTCTAGGTACAAGAAGCAATTAACACCTCAATATCGTTGAGACAAGTTCAAGACGCTTGTAATCTCTATTGTTAGCCTTTTGTATCGCACGATCGATAATTCTTATTGAGGTTGTGATGTGATAACATTGTTTGAGTGAAATCAAGATTAATCCTGCATCATGTTTCTGTTTTATGTTATAGTAGCTAGTAGCTAGCCCGTGGCACAAATCTTTTTAAATACTGTTCGGGGAAGAAAATTATGGAGAGGGGTGGAATAAATGAGGAATTTTTTTCCTATTCTTATCTGGTTTCTAAACAAAGTTTATACTATATCTGGCTACTCAAAATAGTTAATGTCGTATCCGGCTACTAAACATAGCTAATGTCGTCTGGCTACTAAATATAGCTAATGTAATATCTGACTACTAAACATAATTTCTGTCATGTCTGTCTACTGAATGTAGCTGATGTCATATCTGGAATGGCTGCTAAACATAGCTAATTTCGTCTGGCTACTAAATAGATCTAATGTAATATCTGACTACTAACTATAGTTACTATCATGTCTGTCTACTGAATATAGATAATGTCATATATGGCATGGCTACTAATTATAGCTAACATAGTCTGGCTACTAAATACAGGGTTTTTCAATAAGAGGTGTTATTTTGAATAGCCCGCTATTTCGGTAGATGTTACTTTTGAAGCTGTCATTTTTTGACATTTGACAAGTAAAAACTACGTTATTAATAAAAATGGAACGATACACGCTTCAACAACGCATTGAAATTATTAAAATTCACTTGAGTGAATCAAATGCAAATCATCTTGAGTGATGAGGCCCATTTCCACCTCGGTGGCTTCATCAACAAGCAAAATTGTCGCATTTGGGGCTCGAAAAATCCAAGAGTTATTGTTGAAAACCCTCTCTATCCTCAACGTGTGACTGTTTGGTGCAGTTTATGAAAATGAGGCTGGAGCAACAGTTACGGTGAATGGATTGCGCTATCGAGAAATGATTAATGATTTTTTATGGCTGGAATTGGATGGTATTGATCTGCACAACGTTTACTTTCAACCAAACGGCGCTACGTGCCACACAAGCAACGAAACCATTGATCTTTTACGATTGAATATCAAAATAACACCTCTTATTGGAAAACCCTGTAGTTGTATTTCAGGGGGATGATGCTTAAATATTGTTGGAATGCATTAATGGAATATTAGTAATTTCAATTAATGTAAAAAAATATTGTAGCTACTAACACTTAATGTCACCCCTTAATATCCAGCTCGAATTTTTGCTAACAATAATTAACTACTTGATCAGAGTAATTAATTATGGGTGCACTATTCATAAAAAGATATCGTCATTAATAAAGTATCCATTGTTCTGGTAAATTGTAATAAAACTTAGAGTTTTTTTCACAACTTCTATTGTTTGTTGTTGTCCATCTAACTAAGATAATAACTTTGTATGAGAAGAGCGATTATACTCTTATCATGACTTCGACACACTCATGTTACCCGCTGCCCGCTACGTTTATGCAAATGCCCCATGAACCCCACCGCCACCGGCTTTCAGCGCGTGGAGGCGATCTTTCAAGGACAAGTACAGTTCCTTCGCAACTCTTACCCGAATTCCTAACTCTTAAGCAACTATCATCGGACCGCGGCCGCTCAAACTATGTCATCCCAAACCGGTCCAAAACTCCGCATGGACCGTATTCATTATAGCTATACTTTTTTTTAATTTTCGTAATGTTCAGAAAATTACTAAATTTGATTTTCATCTAAATAAACCTTGACACGCAAATGCCGTTGGGTGTTGGTAAGCTCGTTTGTAGGGATTTAAATCGGTGCGCCTATTTGTCAACATTGGGCAAGGCTCAACTTGAATTAAATCTCCAAACACATACACGTTTCTATATGCAATAAGTAAGACCTTAAATATTTGTGTAATTTCACGTTTCCCTGACAATGTATTTTCTTGACCGATGATTAAGGTGACAAAGCAGTCTGCATACAATCCGAGAAATTCTAGAATGCTATAAAGTGCACACATAAAAGAAAAGGTATTTATTTATCACTTAATGGAATTTTTTTTATGTTTGTGTGTTTTTATTCAAATAATAACCTTTTCGTGAATTTTCCTATTTGCTAAGGTGGTATTTAAGAACCATTTGAAAAGGCGGAATGAAGTAGGTAGGCACTGAGCAGCGAGGTTCGTGTTGGAGCCGTAAAGTTGGGTGGGGGAGCAGCGTGATGTGTGTGTTTTTTTAGCGGATTGCCCTCGCATTGCCTACCGCCAAGGTTGGGCTGGCCGAGCCAGGACACGGCCGGGGCCGCAGGTCTGTGGATATCGCGGCGGACAGTCATTCGTGGTCGCCTCGCCAATTCGCGCGCACGCCGACAGAGCGGACTTTTCCTGAGAATTTTCCTATTTCCCACGATTTATGCCCTTTAAGTCGGTGGTAGAAATTAATTATTCGTGTTCTTGCCGCGCGGTCTGTGTTGCTATAGTGATTCTAGCTGTGTTTCTGACCCAAGGAGATTCTTAAGGTAAGAAAATGATGCCCAATTAAATATTCAATTTAAGTACGTCCTTGTGAGAATTTATGTGTTTGGTGTTTTTAAAGATTTTAGGCAGTCATTCCACAATTTAAAAAAACCCTTAAGGAGATATTTTAATAATATTCATCGCTGAGCCTAAACCACAAACTATATACCTCGTTTTAATAATATAAAGCATTTTCTTTTTTTCACGAAACAAAGACTGGTTTTCTAATAAAGTATATAATTGATAATTTTTAATAGTAAAAGCAGATTTTTTTAATACTTTAATTAATACATCCAATATGATGTTGCAACTTACAGTCGAGTGTCCAAGTAGCCCTGGTTTACCAAGCAGCCTCGGTCATCTTCAAAAGGTGTTTGAAGTAATATCTCGCAATTATCAACTCAATTAGGAATCATTATAATCTCAAAGTACATACCTTTCATTAGCTTCACACATTTCACAACATTGTTGACATTAATATGTAAAATCCGTCATAATTATTACAAAACTAATAAACCAAGGGAACCTATTACAAAACAATGTTGACGTTGGGTGCTTGCCCTATAAAACAGTACCTAGGTAGATACCAGGGTACCCAAACAGTAATTATTGCAAAATAAAAAAAGGATCCGTTATATCTTCAGAGCTTAAAGGTGATGCTGGTATTGAACAATAAACAGAGACAGATATCAGAAGCAAAACGAGTACTTACGGTACCAGCACCAATGCACATTTGGACTTTGGACATCCCTATTTATCAGTAATAAATTAAGGTGCAGCAGAATAGTTTCTGATCATGAGTTACATAGCAGATGAGTTTGGTTTTTTATTATGAGTTACATAGCAGATGAGATAGTTTTTGATCATGAGTTTTATAGCAGACGAATTTAGTTTTTATAATGAGTAATTAAAGCAAGAGATACATACTAGACGAGTTTAGTTTTTGATCATGAGTTAGACAGCAGACGAGTTTATTTTTTGATCGTGAGTTAGAGAGCACACGAGCTTAATTTTGATCATGAGTTACACAACTTCTCTGCGAAGACAGGATAAAGATAGTCGCGGAAAAAAAAACTGTAGTGATTGCAGGATTATACTACAAACAGGGTCCGATCTTCAAGCAATTAAGCCGAGCGCTAATGTGTTAAAAAGTTGGTTTTATTGGTTTTTTTGTAATGATTGTATAAATTTACTATCTTTTTGTAGTGAATCTATACCTGAAACAAAGAACATTTTTAAACTTTGCTGTAACTTGAGTTTTTAGTGAATCTTAGAAAATTATGATCACGTCTACTTAAAATCATTTTTCCCTTGTTCACTGACATTTTAAACACAGAAAGTATTTCATCTTGTAACGTTGTTTATGTTTTACTTTCACATTGCGATGAAGAATACTTTTTTAAATATAAATCGTCGTTTTCAAAACACAATGAAATACATTTTATATTATTTTTAGTGACTATTTATTTTCACTCCAAACACCCTGTAGCTGCGAGGAGCGGGTCAATCACGGAAGCAACGACGCATACACTGGACGTTACTTGTGACGTCACAGCGTCAGTGTCATTGGAAAATGATTTAATAATACCTTAAACATAAACATATAAACCTGGCTATAGTCAATCTGTAAATAGCAGTTAGATGGGATTGTGGTTTTAATCACTGCTTTACTAGGAAGGAGACCAAGATTGCCAGTCATCAGGTACCTACTTAGTTAATCGATTCTCTGTCTTTCTGGTTTTTCTGGAATTTTCCTAATTGCAGACTCATCGATCAAGCATATTAATTAAATAACACAAACATTTTAATGTGTTTTTAATGCGGTCATGACAATCATAACCTGATAATACAGTCGCAGATGGTGGATTGAATGTTACACAGTATTCTGAAACACAAACTGTATTGATCCTTGTATCACTGGACGCCTCCGTGAAATAGATTTTAGTGTGTTTTGAATGCGGTCATAACAATCACAACCACTTAATAAAGTCGCAGATGAAGGATTGAATATTACACGGTATTCTAAAACACAAACTGTATTGATCCTTCAATCACTGGACGCCTCCGTGAAACAGATTTGAATGTGTTTTTAATGCGGTCATAACAATCACGACCACTTAATAAGAGTCTCAGATGAAGGATTGAATGTTTGACGATATTCTGAAACATAAACTGTATTGATCCTTGAATCACTGAACGCCTCTGCAAACAGATTTTAATGATTTTTAACAATGCCATCTAATCTATAATTAAATTATTTTATTTGGTCATGCCAATGTTATTGTAGACCCCCCGAAGTATTATACATACAATACAACTCAAAGACATGAATTACTCTGGTACGTTTTATTATTTACATATCTCAAACACACGAGCTGAATACTTGGCTTATGGTTTGTCTTATTTACTCGTCAGTCTCTTCACCCCGTCTTGCAAAAATGTGTGAGCTTCTCGTAAAAACTATTTACTAAAAGTATTTACATATCGTGTTAGGTTTGTTGTAAATAATGCGGTATGTACGTATGTATGTCCCACTATTAGACAGTTTCAAAATAATGATTGGAATCATCCTTGAAGTTTTAAAGTAATGGCAGTTTCATATATATGACACTCTGCATAATGATGCCCATAGTACAACCTCCAAACCTTTATTGTGTCATTGCCCATCACTGTCGGAGGCTTGAAGGATTGAATGAAATGCGGTCTAGTGCTTTTTAGCTTGCCAAAACAAACGACTAATTCATCGGAATAACCAAACATAATCAATTCTCATGTTTTGATTAGAACCTATTTATGTACATTGTACATATAAAATTACCTTTAGTAGGTTATAAGCAATTGATTTTAGCAACATTTTAATTTAATTTGTAAAGAGTCTCGACAAGCTATTACTTTGATACTCGTGGGCACACATTTTTGATGATATTAGGCTGATGTTAAGTTATTTGAATTTCTACATTGATTAATCATTGACTGTCTGAAATGATTGTCACTTATAAAAATAATCAGGACGTTGGACTCTGAAAAACGAAAAATAATATGTATTTTTAAATGTTATGGATTTTTACAAAACTAATTGTAAAAGTCATAGGTAACTAGGTAAATGCATCTGTTACGTCATACGAGTAACAACTTTAGTTTTCTTGTAATTGGTTCTTGTTAGATCTAAACAGTTGTAATTATTACCCACTTTGTGATTGTTTTAAATATAAAGTGTGCAAAGTTCCAAGGAAATATGCACAGTTTTTGCAACAATAAATACAGAAACATTGCAACTTGTCCTAGTAATAAAACTGTCTCGTCAGGGTAAATTTCAATGAACGATTGTTGTCAGAGGATTTTTCACATGATTATCTCATAGTTTTGTTCTCAATACATCCCGGGAACTATTAAACAACCAATTAAATACACCATCGTAAAACCAATGAAAAAATGTTTGCGATGGTTTTAATTGACACACATTTTGATAATATTTGAAAATAAATTTAGCATTGGAAATAAATAATGTTGTTTTGACGCTGATTGACAGTCGTGAATTTTGTTTGATGTCTGATTATTGCACCCTGTGTGTCATTTTTTGACATTCAAATGAAATCCACCCCCTCTCATACCGAATTTATAATAAATAATCTTTATCAAATCCTCAATTACGTATATTTTTCAATGTCTTTGAAGTAAACATTAATCAATCATATTAGATACTTAGCAACATAATTATTGTTTACTTTTAAAGAAGATTGCTGATTTTTACAATATTTTGTACAGTAATTATTATATCTATTATACATTTGTATACTCCGACCACGGTAAAGTCTAGGTTGTAAGTCAGAGTACATTATGATGTTTGTTTACCGGTCAATACTTTGATCAAGTAGGTACCTGCTTTATATGGAATAATTACAACCAATCAATTAAAGTAAATATCGTTTTAACCTTTCTGCGAATCCAAATGTTCCTGTTGGCCTTGCTTTGAGAGGTATTATTTATTGATCAGGCTGTATATGCGTTGTCAACACATTGGTAAATATAATAGCAAAACTATTATATGGTTAAAATAACTGAACCACTGTGGGGTTTCCTCCCCTTCGCCCTAATATAAAATATAAAAGTACTGATACGTCCATGTTAATAATATTACATTGGTTTCTGTCAGTTAGTAGTTAATCTCTGTACCTATTGTTTTAATGATATGGTAATACTTAAAAAGTAGGACACGCAGACATTGCAAAATTTACTATTCTATAATGTCGTGAGAAAATTAATGCATTATTTACAATGGCACATTAATGAACTCTGATTCTAACAGATTCTGCTGCAACTCTTGCAATAATAATTATTAAATGAATATTATGCTAGAATTGAAAATTATATTGTTTTATATTTCCATGGCTAAAAAGCTCCTTTATATTTGTATTAGAATGATAAAAAACCTTTTTTTTCCTTTAGGTTATTGATGTTTTAATTAAAATTTTGCTAAAATATGATATTTGTTTGCAAACGCTTCCTTAGATAAAATAAAATGTTTCGAAACGTCTATAAATCTGGTTTTTAACCAAATAAATGTTAAACATTGTTCAAGGTCAACAATCGAAAATAAATTACCATTCAACTGCGACTTATCTCTGTTATTCAGTAAACTTAATACGATTCGATGTTTCATTTCAGAATTCACCTAATCGTATGAAGACAACTTCGCGTGAAGGATTATGATTACTTATTATTTTGAGGAATATTGAAGAAAGCAATATTCTTGTTCAAAAACAGGAAAATTTGAGAATCCAGTCTAAACTAAAGTAAGATATGTTCACTATATAAATGTATAATATTAAGTACCTATTTGATTGACTTGATCATGCCATGTCTTCCTTTTTCCAGTAATATGTCCTTATATACGATCCCTGGCACAAAGTCCAGTCAGCGTTACTCGTACCTCCGCTAAGTGGGTAATTGTAATTCTGTGAAGATACGAATTGAACAACATTTTAACGTTGAAATAATATAGAGAATGTATTACACACAAGGATGTACTGCGCCCTCGTACCTCTTGTACATTGCCGTATTAATAAATCAAACAATATTCCACTAAAGCGAATACATACAAAACATTCAAGGAAGCCATCAATCTAATCGATTAACGTAAAAAAACATGATAATTATTAAATATATATTTCTCGCGCGTGTCTGTAAGTTGATCGAAAAACAAAGGTTGCAATGAAGCAATATTCGCAGATCTGGCTTATCAACACGAAATAAACTTATGGAAACTTTTAGAAAAGATAAATATCAAAGCATTGCTAGAAAATAACCATTATAGCGCTACACTTAAAATTACAATTTGCCACTATAAATGGGCACCGAAATCACACATTTTAAATAGAATTTACAAGCTAATAGCCAAAGATTGAGTTTTAAGATACCTACCTAAAATAGGGGGTTGAAATTTATTTTAAAAAATGTAAATAACTAATTTGAAGATAATGAAATCCTCGTAAGTCAGTATATTTGTGAAACATTGCTATTAATTTGATGACTCAACACTTTTTTTAAATACGGACATTACAGTTATTTTACAAAATAAAGACGACGACCTTTCGTTTATTGCGCGCGCTTTCTGCAAAATCATCATTCGCGCAATTCTTTTTTTTCATACAAACCCGTGTAAGTATTTTCATAAGAATTTTGCTTACTAATTCAATATCGATGTTTCAATAAAGTGTCCACTTGTCAGATAACAAAATTTCAATATTTTACTTATAAAATCTTTCCAATATTGATCAGCTTGTGTTTATCAAATGAATAATATTAAATTTTTGCGTTGCAAGTTTTCAAACACGTTAAAAAGTGGTATATAAGTAAGCACGTAAGAATTGAAATTAACGACTTTATTATACAAAAGTTGAAGGAACTATTTTCAAAGATTTTTTATAACATCGTGCATCTTAGCGAAAAATGAACACTGAACATTGAATATTAGTTTTCGATTGCAAAAAAACTTATTTATAATTATACATTATTACGAACAAAGAGATTTCATTAGACTGTGACGGTCACGAGAAAGAGATGAGGAATAAAAAGCGGTTCAAACTATAAGTGCAGTGAGTCAAGCCTGCAATGGTTCAGTCAGGGTCCTATTGAAGGTTACCAGAATACGGTTAATAAATTCAATTATTCCAATGCTTCCGTGTACTCTTACATGGGTTTGTTGATAATTTTATACTGATAAACGTCACAAAGTAAAGAAAATCCTAAGCACTATTTATTAGCAAACTCATTTAATCAATTGTTGGATGTAGATGTAAATCTAGTTTGGTCACTCGTCATATCGTCGGATCATCTCAACAAAGCGCCATTTTGCTTTATTGGTTCTCGCCAGTTCGCACCTACATTGTTGCCACATTGCCATTTAAATCGATTACGCAGCAAACCGCTATAGCTAACCATAAAAATATTGCACAACTTAAAAATACGTGATACAAATGGAGCCATTCCATTTATCACACGCAATGCTCTGTAAGACTGAGCCATCTGAGTTTTGCGATACGAATCATTAGAGAAAATTCTTTATTAACTTGATCCTGTCACTATAGTGGTTTATTTTTGGGGTGTTATGCCGTGTTGCGCTACCTCATTCTTTAAGCAACGTTTCGGACAGTATTACATCAGGGCAGATATGTGATAATGGATACTGTAATGCTGTCCGAAACGTCGGCTAAAGAAGAAGGTAGCGCAACACGACATAATAATAATACCCCAAAAATAAATCACTTCAATACTTTTGGCCGTGAAAATCTCAAATCATGTCAATTTCCATGTTTTCAATAATTGGGGAAAAGTTATAAATACATCGATGACTGCTGAACATCAAAGTATCAAAAAGTATTAAAAAAACTTAATCAAGAACAACGACTTCCACAGAACCTCTTTTGTAATTCGGAGCAATTGGGAAAGTTCTTTGACATTTCGCGGAAGTAATTTAGGGGAATGTTCCGGACATTAGCCGCCAAAGGAAAACTAAAGAATTCTAAGGCGAAATTCCTTTACGATGTCATAAACGCCATCGATTAAGTAATATAATGAACGTAATGACCTCGTAATGAACTCGTAATGAACGAGTCGTAATAACAGAAAAGTTCTCTTTTTTAATGTAACCAACCAAAACACAGTAAATCAATTAATTTATTAAAGTGGTTAATAATAATGATAATAAATATTAAATTACTCAGTACCTATTCGTTTTTCTAGTTACTCTTCATTATTGGTGTGAATTTTCTGCTAATGAATGAAAGAATAATCCACAATTGTCTCTGTTTACACAAGCATTATTTTTGTGACTGCACCAATATCCGAATGTGCCAATTTTTTTTCCATTTAAACGTGAGATGTGTTTTTTCAGAAAATGAAAAGTTCACCTCCGGGCATAAATGAATTAATAAATATCACTTGTTTTGTAATGCAATAATTTCTTAAGTAATAATTGTAAAAGTGAACACAGAACCCATTACATATATGAATAATGATGCTGTGAACGTGAGTAAAGATGTGTTACTGCACACGAGTTAACTTAATGTACAACCTTGCTATTATATTTTCCGATTAGTTAAATTAAACAAAAAAAAACATTATTAAATGAGTATCATCAGTGGTGTAGCGACTGTACGGTCGGCTTGGGCAGCTTAGACTGGCATCATAAAACATATTCACTAGACAAATGAATTCTGAGAGACATAACCTCACTATTGGATAGGCAAATTTCTTTCATGGGCGGAAAATGGCCAAAACGACAAGGACGTATATATTCCAATTATTTACGCATATTTTGGTAAATTTGACTTAAGGCTCTTTAGTAAGAGCCAAAAAGAAGAAGAAGATTGTTTGAAAGGGCGATATATGTAAATACGAATGTTAGAGGGAGCGCACTAATAGTAAAAAAACGATTATAATTAATAAGCTTTAGAGAAAATATTTAATAAAGCATGACTGAAATTGTTGTTAAAGTCCAAAAGTTGAATATGTACAGAGTTTTCCAATAAGAGGTGTTATTTTTATATTTTTCCCGTAAAAGATCAATGGTTTTGTTGCTTATGTGGCACGTAGCGCCGTCTTGTTGAAAGTAAACATTTTTCAGATCAATACCATCCAATTCCGGCCAAAAAAAATCATTAATCATCTCTCAATAGCGCAATCCATTCACCGTAACTGTTGCTCCAGACTCATTTTCGAAAAAGTAAGATCCAATGACTCCGCCGGACCATAAACCGCACCAAACAGTCACACGTTGAGGATAGAGAGGCTTTTCAACAATAATTCTTGGGATTTCCGAGCCCCAGATGCGACAATTTTGCTTGTTGACGAAGCCACCGAGGTGGAAATGGGCCTCATCACTCAAGATGATTTGCATTTGATTCACTCAAGTCAATTTTAATAATTTCAATGCGTTGTTGAAGCATGTATCGTTCCATTTTTATTAATGGCGTAGTTTTTACTTGTCAAATGTCAAAAAATGACAGCTTCAAAAGTAACATCTACCGAAATAGCGGGCTATACAAAATAACACCTCTTATTGGAAAACCCAAGTCATAAAATAATTATTTTAAAATGCTCGAATATAAAGCATATACATAATTTGGTAAACGATGTCTACATTACTTATTAATATTAGATGTTTTGAATATTAAGCCAAATCGTATGAAATCAAGTCCTTTTTAAAAAAGTGTTGGGATCATTTATGATCGAAAAGACTTAAGTCACAAAATAATTACGTTGAAATACGGATAAAAAAATTGTATAAAGAATAAAGAATAAATAATAAATTATTAATGAACTTTAAAAATATAAATATGTAAGGGAACATGTAATTATATATAATTAATAAAAATATTGAATTCCTGATTTTTCAGACAGTTGTTACATTTTTGCAGAAGCTTTATTTGGCTCTTCTGAACAATTGATATTGAATGAAAGATTTTTGTCAAAACTGTGCAGTGTTTAACATTAGTAGACCCATCAATGACTTGGTTAAGTTATTTTGTAAAAAAATATTATTTTTAATGTGTCGGTATTGTGTACATTTACTTACTTAGCTTAGTTACGGTCTTAACACCCGTTTAGGTATAGGTTTCTGCTAGATCTAATTAATTGATCATCGTAAATTAACCAATCATCTAATCAGTATTGTTTGATAATCCATTACCGATTCGCCGAGGTTTCGATTGAGGCGACGATGCGTACTACTGCGAATTGCAAGGTTTGTGAAAATTTTAAGAAAAAAGACAATTTGTTTCTCTTTTCGACTTCAGATAACTTTCTTCCGGTGCGAAATTATTACAGCTAATCTAAATTGGCAATGTCTGTGCAATGTTTCGTATCACAAATCTGCATTGATTAACTATAACATAAAATATAAGTAATGAGTTGTAGCCTTAGTCAAAGCTAACGTTCAATTACAAAATTTCACAGAAAACCTTAAATAATTTTTCATTGATAAAACATACACAAGGCTTTTATTTACATCTCCTCTTGGGGCATGTTTGTTAAGTATATTTCTTTTAACCATATCTGACTATGCACAATCAATTTAAATGGTAATTATTTTGCTTTTTGATAATAATGACTTAATCAGTTACAAGATAATTCTATCCAACGCCAACCTTCAGTGGTATTATATATCTATAATCTTGAGCTCAACCACGGCACACGATTATCCCAAATTGCTAATTTAAATTTCGACCTCAGTTATTTATTCACCGTGACAACTCTAGAAGGATATCTATCCAACACTACTGTATAATACGGATGCTCAATTACGTATCTAATTGAAAACGCATTAACTCAGGAATCTAACGCACTTTGGTATTGTTTATGTAGGCAAATCGTATTTGCAGATAAACAACAGCTGTTAGTAAAGTTGGTGTCCCTGCTTTTGACCTTAGGTAGGTGATTATTTAACCTTAACATATTACGTATTTATGATCCAAATGTGCACTTATTCAAACGATTTAATTTTCATATCCTTCGTTGGGGGAATAGCGTAAGGATAATAACAGCGCAGGACAATTTGTGAACTTGTAAGCCTACTTAAGGCTGCGGTTGGACTTGACTTACTTGACCAACTAGGACTAGTCAGTGCGGCCTCAATTTTGATATGTTCTCAGGTGTATTTAATTCAGGCAACGTGAAAATATCCACCGCTCATACGGAGCGGTCGCATACAAACGTTGCCAATCGTCGAGCATTACGCCACCCCGAGAAGGAGCCCCGCGGGTTGCGGAATCACTAGACTCACAATAAATTAACCCGCTCAAAATACATTTATAAACACTGGTATAATGGCCTCCGTCTATTGAAATGGCACACCGAGAGATTAATTAGTTACAACAAGAATTAATTCTAACGGTCAGTCGCGTGAAAAAAATTACATTAGTATCAGTTTCGTCGTTTTACCAAAACTTTGTGTGAGAAATTATCCTAGATGTATCTATGGCCTTATGTTGTTATTATTATAATTACACCAATTAATATTGTTGATGATTTTACAGAAAGTGATTACAAAGGAACACCTACACTGAAGATTATATACTAAATAACAATCTTTAAAAGGGAAAAACTTTTTGAATTCTGTTAAAAAGCCCTCGTCAAGAGATTCGCAGTTTTTGGGTCTGGAATTTCTACGTCATTGTTGCAATTTTCTGCTGCAATCGTCAATTCCTCATTAGCTATGGAGTATAAAATATCAATTTAACTTTTTTTTTTGACGGTCTCCGTGGTCGAGGGGTAAGGCTCTTGACTACCAATCCGAAATGAGCGAGTTCAAATCCCGTAAGTAAATTTTATTTGAATACTTTGTCATTTTTCACAATTCAAAAATAATCTCAATATCGCCCTGGTGAAAGACCACCATACAGATTTGAAATTTTGTTTGAAATGGCTTTAGCCATGTTTGGAGACCTTTCTCCTAAATTTTCCCAAACTTCTTCCTTTTCCTAAAGGCAGTGCCGCTAGCCTCACAACATATCGCAATTGGGGATGTCTAAATATTGAAAAATATATAATATACAAATTTAACAAAACGCCATATAATAACAATAATGATGTGCGAATCATTTTCAAAAGAAAATCACCTCAAGGACGCTTAACAACTTAATTTATACATTTAACCTGTTCCCTCTTCCACTTGTGATTTCGATTTATTAGTGGCTTATAACTAAGGTTAATAGCTAGTGGCTTATAACTAGTGACTTAAAAATCATAATTTGTTGGATATTGATTTGTTAAATTAGAATGTTTCAAAAAAAAGTGTTAAATTTCTTGAGGATACAAGAGTCAGGTAGTTAATCACTAATATAGACTCTTCTCAATTAGCACTTTTCGACGTATGTCATGTCTAAAGTGTATTTTTAAACACTCAAAATATGACATAATGAAGAAGAACGCTCCATTGAATAACAAACGCATTATCACACCCACACAATTGATTTATAAAGTAAAACTTGCAGATTTCATTAAAAAGTGTCCGTCGGTGGGCACCATTTCGAAATATCCGATTTGACCTCAACATTGAGCCAATTGGATCGGTTGTCAAGCTGACAATGCGGCCAATGGGTCGCAGAACCAGACTCGAACACGTTTCCGAATTGGGTTAAATTTTGCGAAGAGACTCGATACAAAACAATAACAATTATGCTCCAGTTGCAGTCGGCGATTAACTCGGTATGAAGTAGGTTTATTGCACTTTGTTACAAGATACATATTAAGATATAACTTCTATTATAAACTCATCTTTACTCTCGCATGATTTCACAGCTAGAAAAATTGATTGCTTATGAATTTTTTTAAATTCAAATACCTACGTGTGTATAGTTCGTGAAGTCACTACCTATATGAATAATATCCTTCAATTTTTAATTATCTAAGATAAATGGCAAAGAGAATTCGATTAACATTTTAAAGCTGTCGGTAAATTTCACGATTTTAGCTAGCAAATTGTGAGCTAATCTTTAATTAGCTGTTTGATTTTTTGTACCTAGGTCATCACTTATATATGTATGAAAGCTCATAATAATGATGATTAAAATTGTGGTGGTTCTGTGCGAGGTTGTTTGTCCTGCTGAAATATTCCCGCGTGAAATGTGAAATCCGGTTCAGCGAACTCAAATTTGAACTTAAATGTCGTTTTCAAAATTGTATCTGCTTGTGTGAATTATAACTCAAACCGGTGATAAAGTAGATACTATTTTATCATATTTTAACAAAAAAATATTTTTATTATATTTTTAAATTGCACATCATAATACCCCGTAATTTTTTACGGGTCTTCGCTAGTATATTATATAATTTAAAAAAATCTACTGACATGAATTCTATGAAAATGGAAAAAGTTCAAATTTTAAAAATATAACTCGTTTGCGGTTGCGTATTTTGACGATTAACTAAGGACGTGTTGTTTCAAGTTATATGAAGGTTCTATTCAAGTTCTGTTATTATTTCAGAATTGTGAAACAACTGGTAAACAATTATAAAAAAAACACAACATGAATAGAACCTCCTCAGAACTTGAAAATCAACATTGAAATTTTATGAATTATTCAAATTCTGTAAAAGAACCCGTCCTAGTACTTTTAATCAAGAGAGATCTAACAAGAATAAATATCACTTTTCATAATATTCAAAAAATATATATTGAAGATCCAAAGAATTCACCATATTTTGTAAAAATTACAATATACTAAAAGCTTACAAAAAGTTCTGAATGCCTAAATATTACGTAAGACGCTCATTACATTTTGAAAGTAAAAGTACACTCATTTTTTTACCGTCTTATCATTAGATGAGATTATCATTTTTTGTGGGTACTATTTCCAAGTCATAAAAAAGGCAATTTATGATTATGTATCATCTGTGCGATGTGCATTAGTGATAGTGATGTGAAATGAACATAATCTCATTGCTCGGGTGAGCCAATACACTGGCGGCTTTTTGTCCTGAGAATTTAGGCCAATATCATGAATCATGACTATTGATATAACCGAATGGTGCGTGTCTATACTAAGTTCTTAGGTAACGTAAAGTAACCTTTTTTTCTATAGTTTCATAATAATAGGCAGCTAAACACAGCATTTAGTTTAACAAATGATTATTTTTTGTAAATATCAACTACTTTAGTACTTTCAGAAGTTCAAATGTTTTTTAATGTAATAATAATACATAATATTTTTGCTTAAAATTATTCCACATTAAAGAATTTTATAATTTAGTTTACTTATCTTAAGATTGAACTGTTATTTTTTTGTTGTTGTTAATTAATCGATTCTCTGTTTTGAGACTATTGGGGAGGAGATTGTAAGTATACCATCATGGTCCATGCTTCTTTTACCTCTTTCAGTGTTATATAGTATTCATATACTTGTAACGTTTTTATATAAATGTCGTTTTCGTGTGTATAAGTCCATTTGTAGATTAAAATGCATTTGTTATATTTGTATAATTTTCTATGTTTAATGTGTTCATTTCTTGATATTTATATAAAATGTAATGTTTTAGAATTAAAATCACAAACCTCGGTATATTTTGTGAGTACTGCCATTTTTTTAATTGAATACCGCGCAAGAGTCCAAACTGCTCCCAACCGTCCGGAACCAAAGTGACTTTGGCATCTCCAAAAGGGATAATAGGTATATGTTGAAAAGCTGAATGGAGGGGAAGAGATAAGGAAGAGGAAGGTAGGGAATTACCTGGCTCTTCAGGTCTGGTCACCAAACACGTCTAAAGTAATTTCTATTATCTTTTCGATTCTTAAAGGTATTCGGCATTTGATTATTGATGCTGAGATTTTTTTGTCTACATTAAATACCCTTGAAAGAAAAATGATTAGTGTTTTCGCTAATTCAAAATACTATATATTATTGAACGGCAAACGCCTTTCACATAAATGTTCGTACTTATTATTATTCGTAACAAATTTTTCAATTAACACCCTGTAGCAGTGGCATATTATACGATAAGTATATACCATCAATGTAGTTCTATTGCGAACGTTAGTAATCGTTTCTATTTGTTATTGCGCTACGTCTTATATATATATATATATATATATATATATATATATATATATATATATATATATATATATATATATAAGAAGTAGTATATATATATTTTAGTTATAAAGCATGAAATAACAGTAAACTGAATATGAAACAAAAATGAAAGTAAAATATAAAATAATATAGAATCTAGAACAATACTACATATAAGACAAATCACTAAAACTACATTACCAACGATACTCTAATTTGTAGGATTCAACAAAGTGCTGGTATTACGGTTAATTCTCTAAACGGAGTCAATAAATATATAGATAGTATCCCCAAACTTGTTGCCCATATCATGCATCCTATTGGTAAGTGATTGTGGCTGATAATTGGTTGTGTATGTATTGCTGAAAAATGTTTCATTTTGTCCTGTGTTCCTAGTCGGCACATGGAATTTAATGGTGGCAACGATGGCAGGACTGTCAATTAAGTTGTAAATGACTATGTGTAATACAACCAGTTCTGACATAATTCTATTTGAAAGCTTCATTCTAGAAAATACGCCAAAAAAACTGAGCTACATACCAGAGGTCACTGTTGCAAACAAATTTTATGCTGTATAATTATTATGATACTGAAATGGAAAATAACACAATACTTTAAACTAAATCAATAAACAAGCAATTCAAACTAATGACATCGATAATGCAATTTCCTAAAAAAAAATTATTCATTAAAACAAACAAAAAACATACAAACGATTTCTCAAATGTACATAATATGTACACAGATATAAACCTGCTCCGTGATGTAAAACTGTTTCCAATAACACATAACTACAATCATTACTTATAGAATGCAAAACAGGTTAAATCCAAACATGCAATCACAAATGCAGGCCAGTTTCCTAAGAGGGTTTATTAATTTAAACCAGGGATGCCCAAACGGTTGATTTCGATCGCGATAGAGGTTTCAAACTCGATGGCAGACATTATTTCGTAGCTGTAAAAAATCCGATAAAAATACAGAAAAATAAGAAAACAACTATTTCAGTAACAGAAAATATAAATGAATGTTAAAAAAACGGAAAATTTTACGTCTTTTATTCGCGCCATGTTTTCACATAATATTAAAATATTTTTTAAGCTAGTTTTTATTTTGTTTTATTTATTTTTTAATTTAACCAATCTTTTTAATTTTACAATCTTAGAACCCACGAACCTATTTTAGGTGCTTATGTTAATTAGTTTGGGTAAAATAAGAGAAATAAAAAAATAACCTTAAAACATTCACTTCAATTTCAATGGCCGAAAAGTGAACAATGAATTTTAATTTTAACGAAATTATTATTAAAATGCATTATTTTCATTTTCGGTTACTAAAATACTAGTTTTTTAGTATTTTCTCTGTTACCTCTCTTGGTAATATTTCTAATGCTAACATATTGTTAATCATAATTAGTTATGCATTTTATTCTTTATAAAGCTTTTTTACCCAGTTTTACCTGCAGTGATTCTTATATATGTAATTTTATTTTACTGGGAATCTACATATATACACGAGAAGAGTTCCGCACAGACAAGTGACCCTACAAATCTGAAAACGTGAATCATTAAAAGAAAATATATTACTTTATTCTAGTTGCTTTTATAATTGAGGACCGGGGACGTCGAAGAACAATGTACTGGAAAGTGGACGATGGAGCTAAACAAGTTTGGGAAACACTGATTTAAAACATCAACTGATCCGTTCGTTAAAGTAAAGAGTGTCGAGCTTGTAGATAGTCGATCGTTTGACCCCTAATAATTTGAAAGTCGATATCCATAAGTATGAGTTTGGGAATCCCTGGTGTGTACGAATGACTATACTTAATTATTAACAACACTAAAAATGCTAATCACAAGGAGTAATACCGATGACTCTTGCATTTATTGGCTTGGAAAGGACACTTGACTTAATAGAGTGGTAGAGCACACTGCGCAATAATAATGGTCAGCCTTTAGAATTATCAGGAAGACATTTAGCAGTATGTCCTTCTAAAACATATAATATATATACGATGGTAATTCCAAGAGAAAAGTCCTATATTTTTTAGAAATACCAAAAAAATCGGGAGGTCGCAAATTCTAATCCTGGCGTGCGAAAGTAAATTTTGGATAGTTAAATTTTGTTGTTTTACATAAAATAAGATTATACTCGTATAGTACTTGCAGCACGTTCCAGAGTGGTAGATACTATCAGTATTGCCCTGGTGAGACACCACTATTCACGACCGAAACTTTGATTGAAATGACCGGATCTAAAAAACCCACCTTCCTCTTTCTCATCTATTTCCCTCCCCCCAACCCTTCAACTTCGCAGTATACATCCAATAATTGGGGATACCATAGTTTCACTGACTCCGGTTATCAGGGAACAGTTGGAAATCTTGTGCGGTATTTAGATTTAAAATAGTAAAAATAAAATAAAATAAATGTCCAACACCGAATACAGTATTGCTAATGATGAGGATTGTAAAAGCACATACTGGCTGTGTTGGCAATCTCCTCATTTATATTTGGTATTTACTTATGGGAAGGTACCTACCAGACACGGTCCCGTCATACAAGCTTTGAATGCTGTGTTTCACTTGTATTCTAGATTTATTAAATATTGTAATTAATTTTACTAGAAAAACTTCTTTTAATAAATTCAAAGGTTATACCCATCAATGTGATATACCATTGAAGTAATACTAATAAATCTAAACATGAAACAGAACTAGACATAGAAAAATAAAAAGGTGACGGTCTCAATAATGACGTAAAATAATTAGGTCCCGATTGCCGAGTCGTTAGAGGAATTGTCCTGGTAAGATAGAAATCTTGTGTTCGATTCCCAGTTGGGACCATTACCTTTTTTTATTTTTCTACGTCTTATTATATTTCATTTTTCGTTTAAATTTATAAGTAAATATAATTATTTTTATAATTTTATGCCGTAGTCATTTTCTAGCCGTCAACAGCACTAGTGCCAATTTAATGACACCGTTCCAACATTAGAGACAACACACACAACAACACGACGCGACGCACGGAACGGGTCGATATTCATAATATATTCTCAATGATCGAATATCGCATAAACACACAGACACCAGCACAGCGTGAAGTGGATTCTGTTTTATTCTAAATCCGCGAAGCTGGAAAGAATTTGATATTCGCGCATGCGCATACAATCCCGCCTGCCTAGTTTCTGCCTAAGCTGAATATGTATTCGACAAGAGCATCCAAAGCACAAAAAACAACTCTAATTCTTACAGGCATAATGCACAGAATAGTAAACCCTAAGCGAGTGATTGTCTTATGATTAGAAATTTGTTCGCGTGACAATTTTTGACAGTTTGGCTTGAATTACTAACTTACTTAACTATTTAAATTATATATTTTTGGATCTGTAATTATTGATGTTGTTGAACATAATGGAGTTATAAAGAAAATACGATATTATACTACAGTAAATAGTGTCAGTAATTGCATCTAGCTGGTGGGTTTGTCTATAGATTTGTATATTTGATAGTGGGTACATACTCGTATGTACTGCAGCATTGTAACAAGAAGTTACCGACCGCCATCGGTACCTACACGCTTGCCTGAATAAATTCATTGCATTTAATACCGTATTGAAATATGAAATTATGCCGTAGGTGACTACATTGGAACAAGATACAACACTGCGTTGACCCAAACCTATAACGACTATTCGTATGTATGTGTCCACTTTTATTTATTATCTACATTATTACACTGTGTCTACCGGATATTTAAGTAAATATCGTCTTTCGAAATCGTCATTTAGCTTTGACAACCCAGTAGGTACTTGTGTTACGTGAAATTTTCTTACACTAGATAAATAATGTTGCCAACCTGACCAAATAATAAAACCTTTAAAAAGCATTATTTGCATAGATATACAGGGTTTTCCAATAAGAGGTGTTATTTTGATATTCAATCGTAACAGATCAGTGGTTTCGTTGCTTGTGTGGCACGTAGCGCCGTTTTGTTGAAAGTAAACGTTGTCCAGATCAATATTATCCAATTCCGTCTATAAAAAACATTAATTATCTCTCGATAGCGCAATCCATTCACCATAACTGTTGCTCCAGCCTCATTTTCGAAAAAGTAAGGTCCAATGACTCCGCCGTACCATAAACCGCACCAAACAGTCACACGTTAAGGATAGAGAAGCTTTTCAACAATAACTCTTGGATTTTCCGAGCTCCAGATGCGACAATTTTGCTTGTTGACGAAGCCACCGAGGTGGAAATGGGCCTCATCACTCAAGATGATTTGCATTTGATTCACTCAAGTGAATTTTAATAATCTCAATGCGTTGTTGAAGCATGCATCGTTCCATTTTTATTAATGGCGTAGTTTTTATTTGTAAAATGTTAAAAATGACAGCTTCAAAAGTAACATCTACCGAAATAACGGGCTATTCAAAATAACACATCTTATTGGAAAACCCTGTATCTTCTTTAAACAAAGACATACATTCCCGGGTTACAAATAACCTGACAATATTTTAAATCTCCTACTGCCACCGCAGTATGTGGAAAATGTTGTTTGGGTCGTGATGGAGGACTTAGCCAGCGGAGAAATTGAACTCAGTTGCGATACCAGCTCCACCAGTAACTGACCAGTCGTATTTTGTATTAGTACGTTAATGCCAATACTATATTTTTCTCGAGTTTTTTTAATATGATTACTGCATTGGAGTATGTTGTGAGGCTGAAGGTAGTGGGAAGGGGAAGGAGATGGGGAAGATGAAGGTCGAGAAGTACCTGGCCCTTCAGATCACGGCTAAAGCCAATTTAAACAATGTTTCGATTCTAAGTGGTGATCTTTCTAAACTATCTACCACTTTGGAAAAGCCAAAGGGTAGATAAGGCTAAGTAGTAAGCGTTCAAAAAGAAGATGGAGATGGTTTGAAAGGAAGTTATGTAAATACGAATGTTAGAGGGAGAAACGATAATATTTAAGCGAAAAATTGTGAATGTATTTAATGAAACACGTCTCATTTAAAATAGACAAAAAAATTCTAGACAAATACCTCGATACATCGTATTCTAATAATTTTCGGAGCGTACTTTGCGATTTTACTCTATCGGAGGAGTTTCAAATAATTCCCATTTCTTCTCTACAAATGTATAGATATTATCTTAAAAAATAACGTATTATTTTTAGGAGCTTACAATTTTAAAGAGAAATATGTTATAAATTGGTATAAATTCGAAAGGAGGGGTCTTGAAAAGTATTTCGTCATTTTCAGAAATAAAAATTATAAGTACCACGTAACATCGTACATACCCTGAATTGTTTCGATATTATTTTACAAACATAAAATTTATTATGTTTAATTCTACCTTTACCAATCGAAGGTTAATGTACTGTAGAAATATAGCACTTTCCCACAATTCTGTCTGTTCCTCAAAATGGCTGTGCCTAAACAACTTTTTATGGTTTTCTTGATCCCACATAACATCATTATTTTTAATTAATATCATCTGGTTTTTGGTCGTTATTTTGATGAATTGATTGAATTAAAATGAATGACTGTTTTGCTGTGGTAACCTATAATATTCACGAGATTGTGTAAAATTCATTATAAAATCGTACCCGAATACACCGTAATAATTATTTAAACCAGTGATTTGATTAGTTCGAATTATATCTCTTGAAGGATCTCGCCATCTTTCATTTTATTTTAGATTATTGTTACTATGCATTTATTCTCAGATTGTATTAATAACGTTCTATTTTAATCTCGTATTGTATTAATTATTATTCTATTTTATTCTCGTATTGTTTTAATAGCGTTCTTTTTTATTCTCGTATTGTATTAATACCGATCTATTTTATACTCGAGTTGAATTAATAAAGTTCTATTTTATTGTCGTATTATTTTAATAATATTCTATTTTAGATCATTCTAATTAATTTCGTGTGCATTTTTTGCAATGCCCCGTGGAAGTAGATATACAATAATAACTATTATTATACGACAGCAATGTTTGACGAAGCTGATTTTATAGTAATTATTCGTCTTGTTTTCATTTAAATATTTGTTCTAAATGTTATTTAATATATTATCTATTAATGCATTAAAACATCTGCATGTTCCTAGAAACTATAAAAAGCTTATTATTTTCTAACTATTCGCGTAAAAGTCGGGTTGAATTTCAAGAAACAGACAAAAGAACAATTGGCACGATTGTTTGCGGCAAATCGTTCAATATTGCATTTCCAGAAAATGACAATCATGTCATAAGAATCGTAAAAAACATATTTACGATCACGAATAATCCTTGTGAACCCTTCTACGACTGCACGCTTTTAATTCGTTACTTATAAATGCAAATATGAAAAGACGAATTATCAATTATTCAATATTTTATTTATTTAATAACCGAATTATGTACCTTTTGAAATTTAAAAATTACACGTACGCAATATTATATCTGTCAAGTATTCTCATCATTGACCAAATAAAGATTCTCATTTCTTCTTATTTAAGGACTGATGAACTTAGTTATTAATTATTAACTTATACCTGTCAGAAACAAAAACATATCTACCTGCTGATGTATAAGTCCTTTCCATATAATATGTATGTTTTATAGAAAACCCTATTTTAAAGTAGTAGCCAAATTATTCTGTAACGCAATAGTTTTTTCGTACAAATTTGGATCCTGCCTTTGTAATATTTTTATTCTTGATAGTTTATCCCACAAATGTGAACATTTTCAAAGTCCACAGTATCTGTAAATATGTAATTATGTACTAGTTTTAACATGTTTCATAAAGCCTCATTTAATGTAAGAAGTATTGTCTAGTTTGTTTAAGCACTCTCGAAGTGATATATCACGAAAATTGCGTTATTAAAATTAGCAAAGAAGAGAGTTATAAGTATATAATAACACAATTGACCTTGGCAATTGACTGCTGATCATGATGGTCACGTATGCACACATGATGACACAAAGTTCACCGCGAGAAAATTAAGTGCCTCACTCCCTTGTCTCGTCAAGTGACATGTCCTACACTATGTACAGTGTACAGTGTCCAGTGTCTTCTGTGTGCAATAGCGTATGTACTTTAAGCAGACAATTCGCCAGTAAACACTTCAACAGTAACGGAAGACGCATTTATAAAATGGAAAAGTTAATACTCAAGCGGCAGAACTCAATGAAGCCTGGTAATTTACCAAAGCAGATATTAGTGAATGGTGTTTGAAGAATATCTTTAAGTACATAACTTTGTAAACAAATGACAAGTAACGAATTACCCGTGTTATTTTCTATACGACTGCTATTGACCGATCGTTGAAATCACGAGAGATAAAAATATACAAATTTTATTGATTGATTGATAGTCGACATTTGACAGGGATATTTTTTGCGATTTTATCTGATTTTTTTTCTACAAATTTGTAACGTGCTAAGTCACTTCAAGATGATAGACGGTATCTCTGACCTCTCTATCTACGAAGGAAATGACTCATGAAATGTTTCATATAAAATAGTTATCAAGTCATGATTTTAAAAACCTCTGATCCAGATAGATACCCAATAGGTGAAAGCTCGAAATAATACGCAAAAGTATGTTCGAATCGAACCATTCACGTAAAGTTTTTAAGAATGCCAAACTATTTTATCTTTAGTTGTTCTTCATTCATTTGAAGTACAAGGATGACCTAAATATTATAATATTTATACTAATATTATAGTGTCGCAGTTAACCTAAAATAATGCTTTCATATTCAATGTTTCTCTGACAATTGCTGTGTATTTAATTATGGTTTATTTTCTAATAATGTATGGTTTATGGCCAAAAGCCAAATTATTCTCCTTTTGAGAGTGACTTCCAAGAGGCATTTCACAAGTGTGTAAATGATATTACTGATGGTGGTGTTAAAATATTGTGCATTGAATAGTGATTGGAAACTTACGGCAACTTCACACGTCTTTGTTACTTCTATAAGACTACTAAAACTGCCTAGTAGTTGTGTTAACTGTTACAAGTTACCAATGGGACTGGTCCATTCATATCGAATCGACTATTTCCTTCAAATCAGAACACATTGAATATTTGTGCTGATCCATCACGCAAAGTCTTTGGACAGAAAAACTAGTTACATTTCACATCTACGGTTTATGATCATTTATGAACACCTCCATTTTAGATTCGGTTGATTAATTTAGGTCCACGCGATTGAAACTAGAAACGCAAAATTTCGTTGATTTTCTAATGAATTAATACTAATACTACCATAAAACACAATTAAATCATAGTCAGTATTTTTCAATTAACCCCTTCAGTTATCATTTAAAAATTAAAAATGGAAAAAAAAACACCTTTTTTTATCAATGAATTTTATTTACTCAAAATATATATCCTCATATAAAACCATTTCGGGCCCAAAATGGGACTGAATATTGATGTTGTGGTGCATAGTGTGAAAAAATAATTAAAAAAAATAATAATTTAATTTCACATAATAGCCGCCCGAGTAACTCGGGCGTGGTCCTTAAGAGGATAAGAACATTTTAAACACAGAATTAATACGTTTCCTCGAGGAGAGATTTATTCGTTTACGACATAATTTAACAAATTTATTGGTCGCTTTTGACAAATCGATTAATGTTTTAACCTTCAATATGGCGTAAGTAACCAGAAGGCTATATTTTATATTTCAAAACAACCAAGCGCGTGGCGAATTACGACGGACATAGATCACCATGAAAATTGGCACAGCACATGATACAGAAAACAGGCGGATGTTTCAAATAATGTTCTGCTACTGAATATTTCTACCAAACAGATCTTATCTAACAGATATAATATATCTGACTGCATTCATTACAATAACTCACGGTTGAAAAGTAGTAGTTGATAGGTCACTAGATACGTGTAATTTTATTGTGACAGTGAACTTGACGTGGTTTAGAAAGTTAAAAATTTGCATAAAATATATGTTTTTACTAATCAATAATAATCTGTTAAATGATTGATTCAATGTCAAAAAGTTTGCGGTCATTCAAACTATAAAAAAATATTATTTAATATTTTTCGATAATTCAAGGCACGGAAGATTAATATTTTATGCGGGCTTTTGAGATTTGAAAGGTTTTATATTTAGGTTTATTGATATTAAAAAAATAAGTTTTACATTTTTAAAAGTAATTTAGTTGGATACATCATATTATGATTTAGTATGTAAACTTTATTACAATAAATGATGGAGTTTAAAACTTTTGTGTATAGGTACATTAATACACAGTAGATTGCACAGTATATATGCTTTATACCTATGTTTAAGATAACACTTTCGGGTTAACAAACCATTAAGTAGGTGGTTTAACCTCCCCTTGCCGGTGCTGTCAACTGATAGGTGTCTCTAATTACTAAAATATTTCTGTAAATATATTAAACACACAACTCATATTTTAGGTATTCCTTCGCATTTCATTTATGTATTATGTGAAATACTTACAATACATTAATATTTACAGCACAAGGATTTTTAAAAGGGAAGGGATAATACTGGTTTTTGAAGTGGGTAAACCGGCGGTACGGACGTTTTGAAAGATAAACTAGGTCTTTTTAGTACTTACTTATCTTTAAACCTGTTCCTCACTTTCTTAATGACCCTTTTTCGCTGAATTCTCGAATTCGAGATGAAAGTATGATATGATAATTATGGTCACATTGAAAACAAGATTCCCAAACAGATGCGTGTTCTGCGGACCCATATTCTCAGGAAGTGGATGTATAGATTAATGTGAAGCGTAGGCAACGTAAAGTATTCCACATCGAAAGTTAGAGGTCAATCGTGAATTCAAAATGTATCTGACCTAAATAGTGCGGCTACTTGGAAAGAAAGTAATTCACAACATTGTAATAATTTACGACGTGGTATGATTAACAGTATCGTGACAATTTAATAGAACTGTGAAGCTGTGATTCTGTATACATACTTGTGTAGGATTAGTCGTTAACGGTTATTTCTGGATGCAAAGAGCTTTTGTTTGATTATCTGATATTATTCATATTAATAACATTGAGCGAATAAAAAAGTTAAATTCTACGTTTCATAAATTTTAAATTAAATATTTATTTATTTATTTATTTATTTATTTAGACGCCGTAAAAGGCTTTTACAATATACATGATTTATGTTTACAGTGGTTCACAGGAGCGAAACAGTATTATGTTGAACAGAATAATTACTGAGAAATTATGTTGAAAATTAAACAAGAATAACATGTGGTATACATAGGTACAATAGCATTTTTATTTTCAATCCGTACAGTAATTTAGTATTGAGGTTATTGTTACCTTCAATATTGAATTTGGTTGAATTTGCTGAGAACTAAGAGTTAGCTCTATTGAATCAGGGCTGTCAGTAAGACATCTCATAACAATTTTGGGAAAAATTATAGTTTTGATTAAGTATTTAACACTCTTCTGTCTGATATCTGATGTAAGTGCATAGTTTAGGTTCTGTGATAACTTATGAATAGAATGGTATTATGCCTAATAACATTGATAATTACGACAGAGGTATGTTATTATAGCCTTCTTATAACTATATTCCGTGCAGTTGAACACATCTACTACTTCTGAGAAAGCATTGCCAACTGCATGCAATCTAGGTATAAGCGAGTTTCTAAATGACTCAGTCCTGATATTGTTATTGAAATTAAAAAGAATTTTGGATCGAGTGGTTCTAGTGGGTATATGGAAGGTAATTAGGCTTAATATATCAGGGCTGTCTATAATACCATTGACAATTTTAAAAATAAAAGTCAAATCGGAAATAAGTCTTCTATCTGAGAGTTTAAGTAAGTTTAATTCTTTCATCAAGTGATAGTAATTTATTGATTCTATAGGTAGACCGAGTTTATAGTTAATGTATCTTAGGAATTTATGCTGAATTTTTTCAATAGAGTCGGAGTGGATTTTAAAGTAAGGACACCAAATAGGAGAATTATATTCGATTTGACTTCGAACAAGTGAGGAATATAAGATTTTTAGTGTTGAAATATTTTTAAAGTCTCTGCCATTTCGGAGAATGAAGCCGAGCATTTTTAATCCTTTGTTGGTGACTGTTTCTACATGTGAAAGAAAGTTAAATTTTGAATCGAAAATAATGCCGAGATCGTTAATTTCACTTACAGAGGCGAGAGAAACATTATTAATTTTGTATTGATAGTTAAGGGGTTGTGTTGTTCTGAAAAATCTTATAATGTGGCATTTACTAATATTGAGATAAAGTTTGTTAGTTTTGCACCAATCTTGAAGTTTATTTAAATTTAATTGAATTTGAATACAGTCATTTATTGTTTTTATAATTTTAAATAGTTTAAGGTCATCGGCAAAAAGTAGCACTTCAACATTTTTATCAAATACAGTAACAATATCGTTTATGAAAAGGAGAAACAGTATTGGGCCTAAATGTGACCCTTGGGGTACACCGCTAGTAGCTATGAATTTGTGTGAAAGGTTAGAATTATTTTTTACTTGTAGATTTCTATTTGTTAAATAGCTTTTTATCCATTCCAATAGTTTACCCTCAATTCCGATTTGACTAAGTTTATTGAGAAGAATTTTATGGTTAACTTTGTCAAACGCTTTTACAAAGTCTGTATATATTGAGTCGACTTGGGTTTTGTTTTCGAGTGAACATGCTATAAAATTTTCATATAAGGAGAGATTTGTTAGTGTGGATCTGCCTGGCATAAATCCATGTTGATTAGTTACAATGATGTTGTTAATATGTATGGAGATTTTATCGAGGATAAGTTTTTCAAACAGTTTGGGG
This sequence comes from Hesperophylax magnus, assembly GCA_026573805.1. Lineage (NCBI taxonomy): Eukaryota > Metazoa > Arthropoda > Insecta > Trichoptera > Limnephilidae > Hesperophylax > Hesperophylax magnus. Next base: position 4,087,618 of record JAIUSX010000002.1, read on the forward strand.
ATAGTTGAGAGCATGCAGATGGGTCGGTAATTAGTGACATCATGAATATCGCCTTTTTTAAATACAGGTGTTAGATAGCAATTTTTCCATAGGTCGGGGAAGCAGCCAGAATTTAATGATTGGTTAAATATATGACATAGTGGATTGGCTATTATTGATGCACAGTTAATTAGAAAGGCAGGACTAATTTTGTCAGGACCCGCTTTTTTCTTTAAGTCGAGTGTTTTTATTTTGCGTATAACATCAGGAACATTTATATGTAAAGCGGGAATGTGGACCGATTCCTTTGGATGAAAGGGTGGAAGTTGAACATTTGGGATATCATTATCGTAAACATTTTTGAAGAAGTCGGCAAACAAATTAACGATGTCATTAGTATCACTACTACTTTTCCCTTCGAAATACATGTAGGTTGGTAGGCTAGGTTTGTTTTTTCTTAGTGAGTTTACATGTGTAAAAAAGTTTTTGGTATTTGAAGGAATAGACTTTTCTGTGTTGAGTATGTATGTTTGATATAATTTTTTGGAGAGCTTTTTACAGTCAGTTCTATATTTATGAAATATTTTGTAGTCTGAGATAGAGTTGCTCTCTTTGAAATTTTTGTGCCAGATTTTTTTGTTAATTATTAAGTGTTTTAAGTCATTATTAAACCATTTGGGGAACTTTGATGGTTTGAATTGAATTAAGGGAACATATTTCTCAATAGTCGTGTTGATGATGGAGTAAAAAGATTCAAGATTTTGGTTAACATTTGTGTTTTTGTCTAAAAAGGACCAGTCTGTACTTTCTAAGTATTTTGTTATCAGTGGATAATCTGCCCTTGCAAAATTGTATGAATATTTAGGAACACTATTAGAGTAAATGTTTAGGAAGTTGTTAGTAATGGTGATGTTTAAGGAAGGATGGTGGGAATCTTCGGGAAGAAGGGGGTCTATGGATTTACATAATTTTACTGAAGGATCGCTACTAAATGCAAGATCTAGTAAGTGGTGATTAGAGTTGTATACGTTATTAATTTGTTTAAGACCTAGGAAATTTGACATATTTATAATTTCACGAGCATTAGCAGATGTATTAAAATGAGTTGTTGAGTTATCGCTATGGGTAATCCAGTCTATATTGGGAGTATTGTAGTCGCCGATTAGCAGCATTCTAGCTTCCGGATATTTGAGCTTGAGGGCCTCTACATCTTCAATGTGGTTTACGTAAATTTGTGTAATTGATCCGGGAGGAATATAAACACATCCAAGAATGATTTTTCCTAGGTTCGTCTTGAGTAGTAGGAAAATTTGTTCTATATTTTTGTGTTTGCCTGGATGAAGTTATAGATTTGGTGACTGATATTAATACACCTCCTCCTCTTGATTTGGTGCTGGTGGCAGTACTTCTATCTAAGCGGTAGGTGTTGTGTGAAGTGAAGCCTAGTTCTTCTGTGTTAAAGGACGGATCCAACCAAGTTTCAGTCAGGAAATATATATGAAAGGGATGGATTGGAATCGATGATCTTAGCTCATTAAGTTTTGTGCGGCAGCCTCTGATATTCTGATAGTAAGCCATGATTGGTTTTAGTTTTTTGGGTTACTATTTACAATAACAGGTTTATTATTTTTGTATTTTATTGTGAGTCCAATCTCACCATCTTTGGTTCTTTGTTCTAGTGTTAAACGTAGCTTGGTGAGATAGTTTCTTTGAGCTGGGGTTTGGTCTGAATAAATTTTAATACCGGGGTATTCGGTTATGTTGTTCTTTTTCTTCAGGATGTCTATGGCTTGGATGGAACTGTCAAGGATGACTTTAAGAGGTCGAGGTTTGTCAGGTTTTGTGATTCCCAGACGAAAAGTTGTTATGTTGGCTGGGGTGATGGATGAGTTAAGAGTTGTTAGTGTGGTTAAGATTCTCGTTGTATCATCAGTATTTTTTTCTATATGGGAACTGGCTGAGCTTTCAGGGAAGTTAAAAATAATTATGTTTTTTGACCGTTTTTTCCTCTCTTCGAGCTCATCGGCAGCTTCACACATTGATACAGTTGATGAGTTTGTGGATTCTTGTGATGAGTTTGAATCTATCAATTTTGAAGAGACCATGTGCTCGTACGACTTGACCTGTCCCTCGAGAATTCCAACTTTTACACCTACATCCAACATAGTGCCAGAGAGGTTGGACAGTTTATTGAGTAGTTTGGTCATCTGATCTTTAGTTAGTTTTAAAGCGGGATCCGTTATGTTACTGTATAGAGCACTAATTTCTTCTTTCGCTTTATTGATATAAGAAAGAGCATCTGTGGCACTCATCTTGCAAGTTGGAATTTATAAAATTATTTTAATTTTATTTTATATAATATAGCGGTGACAACCCTGCACTTGAGTTGTCTGTGACAAGTTAGATGGGCTATTCACTTGCACACTTCGATACTCTGAATGTGTATGTCAGTAGTACTTCCTTCTGTATGGCGTTTGTTTGTGTGTGTCTAATGCGCTCTGGTGACAGTTGAGATTTGAGATATTAAGTTATTAATAAAGAGTTACCAATTAGGCAGCTACAACTATTATTTCACTGTTTAAGTTTAGATTTTAGTTGAGTTTTTGTAATAAAAATCACTACATAGAGTCCTTAGATTAATGTTTACTGTTAAATTTTGTGGAGCAAAAAAAGTATGTGTTCACTGTGACACTTGGTATTGTTGATCTAAAATATATGTAATATATGTTGATATAAAATATCCCGTTAACACACATAAATTATTCTTTCTTATTAAATACTCTTTTGTACATTTGCTGTTTTTTAATTAATATACATAAAATACATTAGACTAATATACATTAAAAGACAGACGCAAAGAAATTACTTCACTTTCTTATTTAAAATACTTAACTCTAAATTAAACTGTTCTGAACTCCCGCATCTTATAAACTTACACATACCCACAAAAACAACACAACACAATAGTCTATTTCACCGCAGCGTGCAGAAATGCAAATACATTCTTACAAATTCTCCGATACAGCGGTTTCAAACTACGGGAAATCAATACTTTGGTGATATGTTTAACGTAAACTTGGCGAATTTTGTTTGACCATATTAAAAATCTATTTCAACCCAATTTTTGAACGTTTGGTTGTCTCTATGTAAACCTATCTGATCATTGTATTTCTTTTATTTTTATTTCATGTATGTATGTATTTTAGTTTATTGTAATTTTATTTACATTATTTCTTTCTTATGTTCTAAATTATTTATCATGTCAAAATTCTACCAAATAAACTTATGTAAAAGCCCTACGGTCAAAAATGAATGCAATAAAATAAAATGTATAGTTTATCTAAGATTCCTTGATTTACTTTTAAGAAACGTGAAAAAATTGACGGGGGTCTATGTTCTTCTTCTCTCCTCCTTATATTCTTATTGACTCCTTAAGAAGAAGAAGAGTAGTGAAAATTGTAGCAAGAGTTCACTGTTTCAATAAAAAAATTTAATTGACTGAGCGTAGACAAGTCCTGTTTTAACTGGAGCTTTGTACATTCCGTGTCCGCTCAATCTATAGTCCAGATGGTAGCCGTGTTGGATAGTACCTTTCTACTGCCACAGAGTTCGCATGAGCGTTATGACCTGTCAAATTGGCATAATCAACATATTGTCGCGAGTAGCTAGGTCTACAGAAATTCTTCTTTAACAGGAAGAATAGTAAAATTCCATTGAATCTACGAGGAAAACCATTCCACAAGTGGTCATTGTCCTTGTACGAATAAGGAAATTTCTCAGCGTCTGAGATACACAATATAACAATAAAGCAGTATGTGTAGTACCGGAATGAAGCACCTACACATTTTACAAGACGCCGAGTATAATTTTGAATTTAGGATAAAATACGGCCTAAACTACGTAATCCTTGAGATGTTCTAATTCTGATAATTTTTCATTGTATAATGTTCAATGGCGTCACAAAGCGCTCATCACCGATGAAATAATCTAAGGCGTACGATCATCACTGTTTACATGCAAATGCATCGGTGTGTTATGACACTTTCACTTGAGAATAATTGTTGTCCAGTGCACGTACTCGCTACGTGCCGGCCATTGCCTCAGCACCGATCATTTATCGGCGAATACATCGAAACCGATTGCTACCAGAATGGCTTATTGGCAAATCGTCATTAACGATAATCCATGTCTCCGCGGAGCAAATTGTCAAACTGCCACCAATAAACGCTCGATTTTCAATCAACAAATCTTCGATCTAAACGTACAGTATACGAAGTTAGTGCAAAAGCTTTCGTAGACCCAGACAAAAGTTATTTTCAACTACTACTCAAGGCTCGGTGGATTCCGGAATTCGTGAGAGTTTTCAATGATACAGGGGAATCTTTAAACATCGTTACTTCATAGAATGAATTGTTCAAACAGCTTTCAACAAATTTTCATACTTATATGTCTCTATCGATATATCAGGTACCACAAGATATCTAAATGAAACAAAATTTTAAGCAAAAAGCTTGAAAGCTTGGGGGAAGGGTATGTGGTGTAAAATGGGTACAAGCTGCAACTTTCGAGTATACAAAAGTTTAGCGTTTTCAAATCATCATATCATCCTGGCTAAGGATCAAACGTTGATAAAGTGAGGACAAGCGTCTCCTTGCGTACATTATTTCCGATTTGTATTATTTGGCCATGGCACGGATTGACACCAGAAAGTGGGTCACATAGCCTGTATATTGTATGCAATCATCATTTCACTCACATGCGTACGGTATTCACAAAATGCAAGCAATTACGCTTATTGTTACCCAAATAATTACTGAGAACTTGAAATAAAAATGCAAAATAACAATATTTGAATTTACGTTACGCACGTACGCTTTCAATTTCTACCAGAATTTACGTTTTGTAGATACGCCTTTATGACTGAAAATAGATACGCAATTTTATATAACCTTCCGACTTGTATCGTTGATTGTAAATCTTGATAAATAAAAATGTGTTTCCTTATCTTTTTAAGAGATATAAGCGCCGCGTGCTGTCTATTTTTATGTTATTTCAGATGACTACGAACAATTGCATCTCTTTCTAATATATAACAAAAGTTGGCGCACCACAGGGATCTTTGTTGATTCCAAGATTATTTTTAGTGAACTTAAAAAATAACTCCACAGTGAAGACTCTAGTACACAGTTGGCATTTTCTGCACGAGTCAATTTTAGTACTTGCTCGTAGACTATAACTCGGATCCGAAATAACTTGCCCGCTTTTGTGTTTTCTCCCTCCTGCAATAAGGGTATCTATAAAGCTTTCCCCTTTGAGATAGACCTTTCCACAGCTTCTATAGAGGTTACACAATGATTTGAGGATTTCTTTGGGGCTTCCTGAAGCGAATAAGAAAAAAAGGTTATATTGTAAAAACAACATTACTTTAATCGGTGGTAAGTCTTCAGGCCGGGAAGATCATTGTATCTGTGCTCAAAGGTCACGAGTTCAAAACCCGGCCAAAAACCATTCTGCTTTTGAACTTGAAACGAAGAATAAAATCCTCATGCAGATGTTTTTGGGTCGCTGTAGGGCAATAAAACTGCTTTATGGCTTTTTACCATCGCAATTGCGAGAAATTATACTTGATGTAAGTAATCTGTAACCGAAATCGGGCAGATTGCAATCACGCTTGTTCGTCAGGTCGCGTACACAATGTTCGTCACGCTTATGGCAGTCCCAGGTTTAATAATCACACATAATAATAATAATACTTGGATGACTTGTATAGCGCCGTTTTTGTGCAAAAACACCTCGAGGGCGCTGTACAAACTTATAATACATTTCTACAGTGATCTATGTTATTACTTAACTATTTATGGAGAAAATATACAGTACAATACTTACCTGGTAGGTCACTTGAGATTAACACTTAATTAACATTATCTAATTGTTTATTGGCGAAATTTAGATACAGGATTTAGGACTTAATTTGAAAAATTGAATATAACTGGTTTTTCTCTTATGATTGGTATATTTAATTTAAGGGTACGACAGCTTAAAAAGGTAAGTTTTTAGCTTAGACCTGAAGTCTGTTGGACTTGTTATGGATCTTAGTTCCGGAGGGAGTTTATTCCAAGCCTTCGGCCCAGATACTCCGAAAGCGCGATCACCAAACTTAGTATTTGACTCGCGCTTAGGTTCTATCAGTCTGCCTACAGTTGATGATGTTGCTGATCTAAGAGTTGACTGCCTCAGACCAGTGTTTTCCGGGACGCATAGTTCAGAGATGTAGGGTGGGGCCATTTCATTGATGGATTTAAACACCATCCAGCACAGTTTGTACTGGATTCTTTCAGGGCACTTGAGCCAGTGAAGGTTACGAAGGTGTTCTGAAAAGTGCGAATATTTTGAAACCCCGGTTATGAGCCGTGCTGCTGCATTAAACACTGATTGAAGTTTGTCAATTTGATATTTTGGAAGGCTGGCATAAATGCCGTTGCAGTAATCGAGACGTGAGACTAAGTAAGAGTTGATAAGTAGTTTTGTTGCTTCTGAAGGGAGGTTTCTTCGGACAGACTTGAGTTGTCTTAGGTGAAAAAAACCGGTACTTACAGTCCTATTTATTTGACTTTTAAACGAAAACATGTTCATGTATACCATTCAAAATGTAAGGCCTAGTTGATAGCTAGTAACTGATGTATGAGGTGCTGGATAGCCCGGCGGGCATGATGCTCGTCTAGTAGTTGGACGGGTCGAGTTCAACTAATGTTCCCGAAAATATCAAAATAAGGTAGGGAATGAAGCATAGTATATTTTTTAAAGGAACTGAATAAATTTTCCAGTGTGCTGTATGGTGAAGGTACAAAAGTAAAAAGTCTCCTTATTTCCTAGTCGAGATAGAGTTCTTCTTGTGCAGCAGGCAATGAATTCTCAAACTTGTCTCATGCATGTGATTATTTTTATAATGTGACACTGCATAAGAGTGCTAAAAACTGCCACGAACCAGTGGTACATTGACATTTACATTACTGTTATTGTAAATAAATAATGTTCCAAGGTTGAAACAAACAGGGAATGAAAAGGACAATAGATCGAGAAAGGTTGGGAAGCTACCTTGATTATTCAGATTTGAACACTAAACATTGTTAAACAATTTCTAGCAAAGCTGCTGCATTTCGATCCTGCTTGCTAATATCTCACAAGGCCGATTCTGAGAGCCTATTCAATTCTGGAAGTAGGTGTCTTTCAAAGTGATGTAACATGGATAACACTTATGATATAAATTTCAGCATGGCACACAACTTTATCAAATCATAAGTGAGTGCGTCGGCCCGATATCAGTCATTTAACTTCCCCACTTGAACTTGCGAACGAACCAGTTTTTATGACCTTACCCACGTGCGATTTAATGTAAAGATTAAATTAAATGTTTGCCAAAGATCTTCCACTTATTTAGCTGACTGATAAATGGTCTTTTAAAAAATTTTGCATAACGACAGTGTATTGTGAATTTATTCAAAGTAATTTTAATTTCAGTAATATATTTGCATTAATTAATATTAAGAGAATTTCGACAGATTTCTTATATTAAGTCAGAATGTAGAAACAGATGCGTGTGTAATTTATTTTGGCTTTGAGCATTTTAAACCTGAAATCTTGCTGGCTAATGAATACATTCCTAAACCAATAACGATAAAAAGACAGCGAAAACCAGATTGAAACAAATTTTTTTTAAATAAATTTCTCGGTATTTAGACTGCCAAACTTAACCGAAACGCAAAAAAAGGTTATTTATTCACACGCTTACCTCACACTTTACAACAATGCCGACCATTTTTGTCTAAATTTGGTAATATTTTCAAATAATATTCGCCTCTGGCGTCATTCTACCCCATTTGCAACGCCATTGCTTAGCAACGTTAAGAGATTGACAACTATTGTGACCTCTGATTCAAAGTCTCGTGGAGCTGTTATCACCTCAAATCAACTTTTCGATTCTGAATGGTTTTCTTTCACCAGGGCGATACTGAGAGTATCTACCACTCTGCTATGAAAGTTTTATTGTGCTGAAATTTTCACCGGTCTTACATACCACACGGAGAAAACTTACTTTTATAAAATGTTGCTAATCTCTTCAAAATATTCGTAATCTAGTTTAAAATGGGATTACAGGTCCTCAACGAATGAATTGATAGGTTTCCTGAAAAAAAATTTGTAAAATACGAACGTATTATCATGATGTGGGAACACGTGTTCATGAAAATCATGAACACGTGTTCCGATATGTTAGGAATTAACTAAAAATTTATCAAGAAACGTTTTTAACCGGGTTACCAATATTGAAGAGATTTTTAATAAAAATACTCATTTTTTACCGTGCTCCTTGAATTCAAATCTGTTTTTTTTATTAGAATTATTTTATCATAACTTTTGTTTTATTATATTTTGAGAATGGCGAGGTTTTCTCCAGGGTCATTGCCTTCTGGATCGGTGTAATAGAATCACGCATGTAGATTTCCGCACGACCTACGATAAACATAATAATTATTCACGTTTTTACGGAACAAAATCGCCAAAGAGCTGTTATTTTACCGTATCATTAGTCATTTTGTAAAAGTTCAACCGTCATAAACCAAACTAACCTTAAAATGAAGAAATCATTTTTGGTTACCGTTCTCATCCGCTAATTAAACTCGGAGATGAGCCAATGTATATAAAATGTATTTTTAAAGTTATGTGTGTGACTGACAGGACATAAAATTAAAGTTATGTGTGACTGACAGGACATAAAATTTGATGATCTCCTTCATAATATAATTAGGTTAGAATATATAATAAGGTTTTTATCATTAAGAGTTAATTTATTTGATGAAACTGTTGGGTGTAGTTGGACGGCTGAAACTGTCAAATTAAATTGATACTTTTATAATACTTTTATTTTTTAATATTATTTTATGAATTTATTTGAATGCCCATTGTGCTTTATACGTAGATATAAATAGTGTACATAATGGTAGTAATAATCTAATAATCACAATAACAATATGATAAGAAAAAAATTGCGTATTATTACAAATATGTACCAATTCAATTTTATTTTTTCTTGTTCGCACAAAAATTTATGCTGTGTTTTTTTTTAAATTATATTATATTAGTTGATATGTACCCGGTGTTGCTAAGGGTTATCCTTAGTAGATATACCATGGAGGACTTTATTGTAGGCCTTTTTAAGATATACAATTCCGTAGTACCTTATTTTTATGTATCTCATAAGGTTTATCCAGCGTTAGCAATGTAAGCGCACGAAAATATTTTTTACGACTTACGATTAAACTTTCTATAAACCTGAAAATCATTATTATTTGTTGCAGGAAGAACTCTTGGTTAAAAGTTGCACAGCTTTTTACGTCTATATTCACGAGGCTAAACAGAACTATATTCAGCTCGCTACCTCATTCACATAATATGAGCTATAGAAACTTTGATATGTCAATAAATTATCTTCCGAGAAATGGAATAAAAGGACTTGTTGTTTGTTCCAAGCTTTTCAATTGTTTTAAAAGAACCAAAAACAGTTTAAATTTGAGTGTATTCGAATACTAAATTCTGAGTGATAATTCAAAATCTCGTCTTAAGTTCCTACGTATTACGGAGGCACGTTCAAAGCTGAAGAAATGGTGAACATATGAATAAAATGGTTCCATGATAACTCAACACAGTAACAATTCAACACACTTTTAAAAAGTGATATAAAATCATTAGAAACGATGAAAAAAATAAATTTTAATAACCTAACCTAACCTAACCTACTTAACCCAGTTAATAAAGTTTTTGTTTCACGACTTTCCATGACTTTATATAACTTTTTAAAGATGTGATGAATGATTTATCATTGTGATGATTTATCCAGTTACCGAATAAAACGTTTAATTATCAATTTCTAAGAGATGTACCGTTTCGGCAAATATTAAAATTAACTACTATGATACTCTTACATTGTTAATAAAGATGGTCGTGAAAAGGTCATAACTTTATTTACAAGATACGGGTTCATTAATATTTAGTTTTGTTATGTTACGGTTTTTATGATTATTTTACATAATTTTGATGGTAAACAAGAATCATAAAGATAATCACAATAAAACAGGAGAATAGTTGTAAAATCATGCTCACGTTATCTTAATTTTTTTACGATGTATATTAGCATACGAAATTGATGTAGATGCCCAAAAAGGGTAAGTTTTTTAATTTGCGAAATTTATCAGCCAGCCAATATTATTAATTAGAGTATCATCTATAATACATGCCATATACCTAAATAACCTACCAGAAATCACACTTTTTTTCAATCAGAGGAGTACAGAGGGGATGGAATTCCACACATCTCGTTTTCTCGTTTGTAGCATGCACTCTTTGCTTATTTTCACGTGACATGACCAAACCCAAGTGCTAAATTCACTTAATTGTGTTATATCTCCATCAAATGTAACCGACATGTTAATCCATTCACTTGAGTATGTATTTATTTACTTACGGAACATGTCCAATTACAACCCATTAATATTACACGATGTTACTATAAGGAGAAATGTTACAATATAGGATAATTAAAAAAATACTACCATGACAAAAATAGGGCATATAAACAATAAAGATAATGTCAAGTCAAGACAGGAAGAAGGTTTTGATGGAGTTCACGACTTCTGTCACATCAAAATAAAATATTACTTCCATAGTGACGTCATTAAGACTTACACCAAAAAAAGGTCCTGACTTGAGTTGACGAGTCTTGCTATTCTGGACATTGGTGAATGGTATCCATAATTTGTGGAGTGTTGATTGAGGAAGAGCAAATCATTATTTCTGAGTCCACGGAAAGGGATATTGAAAGGGGTGAGTTGCAACAAAGTAGGTGAGTCAATCATACTATTAATATTTTGAAAATGCAAATGAGGACAAAGTCCTTCGCATGTTTTTCTAAAGAAGAAAGATTTAATTTTACTTCAAGTTCATCGTATGAGTAATTGCCTCTTTCTAGCCCCAACCTCCAAGCAAATCCCCTTAAGAAGCAGTACTGTACTGATTCGATATGATTAATGTGAACATCATAGAATGGAGACCAAATAACGCAGGCATATTATAAATTAGGTTTATGTATCATATATTCTCCTTTCACCCGCTCAACACGGAGAAAAGTGATATCATACCAATTTCCTGATAAAATATTAGTCATTCAGAATATATCGATAGCACGTATACTTTTCCTAATAAATATCCTGACAGAACGACGACCAGTATTTCAATATCAATATCATGACTTTTATGAACACGTGTTCCGCCGTCCTAAAAAACATTCGCTTTTAACTGATACTTTGTTAGGAACTCTGTCAATTCATTCGTTAGAGGCCTCCAGTCCCGTTTTTAACGGAAAAACTAATAATTTGACGAGATTTTTAATGAATCAATAGTATTTTATATCAGTAAGTTTTCTCCGTGTACATATTGTTCAAACCTTATTTTTTGTTCATTCTTCTTACATCAATCTCGCATTGTTTTCATACCTATGCCCGGTTTTGTAATATCTCCTACATAGTGTTGTCACAAATTCGCATCTGGGATCTCATTTCTACTGCATTCAGTACTTGCTTTCGTCAAGTTCACAGTTAAGTTTTTATAAACCATTTTCTACAGACAGTTAGCAAAAAGTTTCTCCTGTCAATATTACTGTAGGTTCTACGGTGGTTGTTTATCAATGACTTGCTTATCACAACCACTTTATCAGTAAGGAGAGTAATCAAGTAAGGTAATAGCGTGTTTAGATTTGTATGTCAATATTTAACAATTTAAATTTAAGCTGTCGTAAAATTTTATATCTTCCTTCTGTTAGCTGAAATTTCACGCTCGCCGCGCTTAATCTAGTTAATAACGATACAACGTACGGAAGTGCAGACTACTAGACTTGTCGCTGATAATAATTATTATTTCGTGCGTTTATCACAAATCTAAATTAATACTTGACCTTTAGAATGATGCCAGATTAAAGTCGTGACGTCACGGGCGACATCACACGCTGGCAGCCATCCAGAACCCAGTGGAATATGATGTCAGATTTCGTCAAGACAACATATTTTCTTCTGCGGTAGACTATCCAATACTGGACCACTTTCAATTTGATACTTCGTCCAAATTCAGGAATTAAAAGAGTCTTTTGCAAAATTTTAAAAGGGGAGATACGACCAAATTGCACGGTCTATCAAAGTTGCAGAACCAATGGAAGCTATGCGTTTGAAGTGAAGGTAGAAAATTGCGGGGTGCCGCTGTGTTTAGACGTGATTTGCAACAGTGTGAGTGAAGAAGTTGGCGACACTTTTGTGAGATTATCGAGAGTATTGCTAAGTTATTAAGAAACTCTTCAAATTATTGGTAATCTCGTTAAAAACGGGATTGCAGGCCCTTAACGAATGAATTAATGGTTTTTCTGGTCAAATTTTATTAAAATACGAGTATACATATTATCACGATATCGAAACACGTGTTCGTTATTTTATATTATTAAGGCAATTGCAGGTGCATGTACAGGTGTTCCGATATATTAGGAATTTATTAAAAGTTTATCAGGAAACTGCCTGCAATCCCGTTTTTAACAGAATTACCAATAATTTAAAGAGATTATAAATAAAATAGCAATGTTCATTTTTCTTCGTGTAGCTTGAAAGCACCCCCAAACGGGCTCGAACCAACGTAACAATTGTTTTCTATTGTTTCATTCGTTTATGAGAAATCCGAAAGAGGTTTCATCGGATCTTTAAAACGTATGCCTATACATTTGCGTGTTAATCCACAACTGATGAAGTAACATAAAGTCAAGCTAAACAGGTTGATGTTTGGTGATTAGCTGAGCGTTGAACTTGTGGAGTCACATTAACCTGATATAAAAATCTCCTTCGCCAGATGTGCAATTCGCCTCCGTGGCATTCAAAATAAGCTATTAACGGCTATTGCCATGTGTCTATAAACTAGAAAGTAAACCGAAAAACAAGTCCACATACAAAAACACAAGGCCAGTGTGGTTTACTTGACATTACTGTTTTGGTATGCACACCTTTCAAACTCCTTTTACTCAGATCAGAGGATTGGCAACTCAAGTGTATTTTTTATGTATAGCCTCAATTAATTAAAATAAACGTCCTTTACCTTCGAAAACAAAAAAAAGTTTCATTTTACTTACAAGGACTTCCTGTACTTTGAATTAATCCTCGACCTTTGGGTGTATTTACTCTGATCTCTTACAACCACATGCATCTCATAACACCCACTCTCCTCTAGGTGAGCCCACGATCAGAAAATAATGGTGATAAAATACTATGTTTCTTGCGTATATTATCATTTAATTGATTATCTTTGGGCCATGTAACCTTCGTGTTCAATCTCGTTGAGGAAATTATAACATTTCGTCTTAAGTCGTCATTATTTTACATCTTCATATTTCATCTCCTTATTCTTCGGAATATTTTCGACCACCCCTTTTGAAAATATGTCCACTGAAAGAAGATTGATTTTTTCCATCGTGGTTTTTTCGTATTCACTGCTCATATTTAAAAGGAGCATCATGTCAATAATATAAACTGTTCAATGCACGTACATATCTCTTCACAGATCACCACTTCTCACACCTGCAAACACACATTCACATACACTTATACACTACACACGTCGCCTGGTAATTATGAAATATACATACCACAAATAAGACATTACAAAGAAACATGTCATAGTTACCTACCATTAAATATTTCATATATGTTAATTGTCTCATCACTGTAACCAATGTTCGGTTTTATTTCTATACCCTTAATAGAATTTAAAAAGAAACTTACACCTTTCCTGGGCAAGTCAATTTTTTAAATTTGTATAAAATTACAATCAAACATTCTCAAATAAACCTAACCATAATAATTGCCTATTTAAAGCGGTTTCTCTTCATGGGCGTCAAATTCTCAACACCATAAAGCACGTTTCATTTTAAATTTCGCGGTACAGATATAAAACCTGAAAGCTTGGGTTGGGTTGGGCATTATTTTCGTTTTAAGTTTCTCCGATCTCAAAACATTATAAATGTGTGAAAGTGGTAAGAAAAGAAGATCCATTCATCAGACTTAAATATATATATATATATATATATATATATATATATATATATATATATATATATATGCCAAACTGACGGTGACAGGCTACACACAGTACCTGAGTCGTAGTAGTCGTAGTCGTAGTCGTGTATAGTCATAGTCAACGATCTGTTCCTCAGTGCTTTTCGTCTGGGACCTACTTAACAATACCAATATTGCCGTGAAGCATTGAAACTTGGGAAGGCCCAAATTCCGTGCGATGTGTTTAAACTCGTTATTTGGCAACATTCTGATATACACAGCCATATCGTGCCGGTTTTACATATTTTGTTTTTTATCTAAGGCCGATTGATCTTTATAGATTCATTGACCTAGTGTTTTTTTTTTTCACTCGTGCACATGGTTGATGGTTGATCGTTCTACGTTTTTTTAGCTGATGTGGTTGTGGCTAGAATACTTGTTCAATGTCATCGCTGTCATATTTTTATCAATTATTGATGTTTGAGCTTTATTGGGTTGGAAAAAAATGGTGCGAACCAGTTACACCAGCATAATCAAGTATGAATCAGAAATTTGTATTCAGTACACATGTATTCGAAGCAATTAATCTACAACTTGTCTTCGCGAAATTTGCTGTCGTGTAGTTTTTCAATTTCTTGCCTCTAAAGATATGCATATTGCATAATATTATGTCATTTTCTCAAATGTTATGGAAAACCAGTTGTTTTAAAATTTTATTTTTGTTCACAAGACGAAGGGTTAGATAACCATGATATCTTTATGGTTTCTGGGTTCACTTTTGATAAACTTATGGAAATCATCGTAGCGATGTAGCATAGAGCCGTAAACCGTAGCAGTCGTAGCTATGATCATATCACTGAGAACTCAGTTGTAAGCTATCTTTCAATTAAAGCCTGCGTCAGTTAAAGCGTGATTGATTACTGATCTCGATTAGTAAATGGCTCGATAGAAAGTTGACCATTTATAAAAAAATGTGTCGCTAACGAGAAAGTGGACAGATTCCAGTGTATTATTAAAAGCTAGTCAAAAATTAAACAATTGGGCTTGATTCTCACTTTCTTCAGCGTTTTAAGTAAACTATACAATAAAATAAAACAATTTTATCTCATTACGGATGTGTGAACACTTCCCAAAACATTGTATAACATTTTATTGAATGTATTTGACTGTCCGTAGGCACATTGTTGAACTTTTAGCATAAAATAATATTTAGCAAAACGAAGGTTTCGCAATACTTAACTATGAATCAGTACATCTAAGAGCTATATATTATATCTAAATATATCTTAGTATGCACTTCGTTAAATTTTGTTATAAAAATAAGCTAAAATTGGTTGTTTGTTGAAAACACTCCACTTTGCATTTTCAGCGTTTTTTTTTAATGTATTGTGTCGAAAGACTTGGCCCAATTAAAAACAGCTTTATCATCATTGATTTAAATATTTATGCACTCGTATTTTTTTATGTAATTTCAAGATTTACTTATAAAACACAATCACGGCTCAATTCAAATAAGTGATCATATAATTCAATGGTAAAATAGTATGTGAGACAGAAAATCAGTTGAATGACGCAACAAAAGAATTCTATCAATGAGCTCTGGCGTTCTGAAATGTACACAGTTTTTTTCCGTCTTGAATTACTATTTCACAACTATGTTCACCTCGCAACTTACTTCCATCATGAGCTCTGGAGCTTTGAAATATCCATTCAATCGGTGAAAAATATATGGCAAGATATTTTGATTTTTGCCTATTTTTCACACTGCACGGAGAAAACTTACTGATATGTAATACTGTTAATTTATTAAAAATTTGGTTAAATTATTCATTTTCCTATTAAAAACGGGACTGCAGGCCTTTAAAATATCAGTCAAAAGCGATTGTTTTATTAGGTCGGCGGAACACATGTTCATACAAATATTCATATATATTAGAAAAAGAACACGCGTTCTCGATACATTCTGAATAACTAATATTTTGTCAGGAAATTGGCATGCTTCACTTTTTTAACAGCATAATTTTTCTCAGTGTATATTTTAAGAAAGAAGAAGGATGAATCTCGGGTGAAACCGGGTAGTATTTACTTACTAATGATTTATATTCCCTCTGATGCAGAGGCGTGCATTCAATATAGGCACATAAGCATTGCCCACCCTAATTTACGCATACCATTTTTACAAGAAACCAATATACATTTTAAGAAATACGTGGGTAGTACCACAAGGTGTTAATGGCAGGACTATGGCAGTATGTAGGAAATGACGTACTCGTTATATTCAAGTGTTCTCATGTATGTCTACACGAAAAATGTGTGCATGCGCATTCAAGCGACTATTCATTTATGTTAGTGCCGAAAAAGGCCGTACCTCTTGGGTACAAATAATAATATACTCCGCCATCTGTTGATTCCACTGTTAATTAGTATAACTAATGAATTAATCATAATATCACATTATTATGTTGGTAAAAGTCTGTGTTTATTTAGTGTGAAAAGAATGGACATTTTACTTATCCATCAATTGGCTTATAATATATTTCTATATGTATATATTTAAAGTTAATACCGTACAAGAGTCCCAACTGTTAACCTAACCTAACCTAACCCAACCTAACCTAACCTAACCTATCCTAACCCACCCGCCTTAGCCAATGAAATTATGACATCCTCAATCAATGTATGTTGTGAGGCTGAGGGTGGCTGCAAGGCGTGGAAACGGGAAAGAGGAAGGTGGGGGGAGTTCCTGACTATTCAGATCTGGTCACCAAACACGGCTAAAGCTATTTCACGCAACGTTTCAATTCTGAACGGTGGTCTTACACCAGTATCTCGAACGTGCTACAAATATGCTATATATTATTTTTAATTAATGAATTGTGAAATAGCACGAATTTAACAAATAAAATTTACTTGCGCACGCCAGGATATGAACCCGCGACCATCGGATTGCTAGTCGAGAGTCAAACCCCTCGACCACGGAGGCCGTAAATATGCGTAAATGAAGCGGTTATTTGGATGTTTGTAGTAATTTAGGCAATCCCAACCAACATCGGCTGCAACCATCAGCTTGGCCATTATTGGCAATAACTTTCAAAAGGTGTTATCGTGGGAAAGTTTTTATTTAACATCAATGAATTTATCAACAATATGGATTTATCAGGAAGAGATTGTCGATATTCATGGGTTACCTGGACATTATTATCATCTCAAATCACTCTATTCAGTGCCTAACGTAAATTATCTGATTATAATGACAATACTCAAACATAATTCAATATTCAGTCAGACAATATAACAATGATTTTGGTGTGAAAAACTTTCATGGTATATTGTGCAATATTTTTTTTACACCATTTCGGTAAAAGATAAGACATCTTATAAGTGGTTCCATGATAACTCAACACACTGACAATTCAACACACTTTTAAAAAGTGATATAAAGTCATTAGAAAAGATGAAAAAACATTTTTTTTTAACCTAACCTAACCTACTTAACCCAGTTAATAAAGTTTTTGTTTCATTACTTTCCATGACTTTATATAACTTTTTAAAGATGTGATGAATTATCATTGTGATGATTTATCCGGTCACCCTTATAAGTACAGGGTTTTCCAATAAGAGGTGTTTTTTTGATATTAAATCGTAAAAGATCAATGATTCCGTTGTTTGTTTGGCACGTAGCGCCGTCTTGTTGTAAGTAAACGTTGTCCAGATCAATACCATCCGATTCCGGCCATAAAAAATCATTAATCATCTCTCGATAGCGCAATCCGTTCACCGTAACTGTTGCTCCAGCCTCATTTTCGAAAAAGTAACGTCCAATGACTCCGCCGGACCATAAACCGCACTAAACAGTCACACGTTGAGGATAGAGAGGCTTTTCAACAATAACTCTTGGGTTTTCCGAGCCCCAGATGCAACAATTTTGCTTGTTGACGAAGCCACCGAGGTGGAAATGGGCATCATCACTCAATATGATTTGCATTTGATTCACTCAAGTGAATTTTTATAATTTTAATGCGTTTTTGAAGCGTGTATCGTTCCATTTTTATTAATGGCGTAGTTTCTACGTGTCAAATGTCAAAAAGTGACAGCTTCTAAAGTAACATCTACCGAAATAGCGGGCTATTCAAAAAAACACCTCTTATTGGAAAACCCTGTATATGTTTTGATACGGAATTTCACAAAACTTGCAATGGAATAATTTTAATTGCATGGCGTGCAATTTTTTTAATGACGACATATCCTTATTATTTATAATCAGATTACAATTAATGTCATTTTAAATGGCGATACATGGAAAAAACATAAATTGCTTTAATTTTCAACATTGTGGTCTACTCCACATTCTGTTCCTAGAATTGGTTATGGGTACAAAATTCAGTTACGGATATCAACAATAAATGCGCGAAGTAATCTTTATAAAATCTTTGAAGCTTAGTAAATAACTTAATTACACTTCATCATCATCACGGCACTCTTTGTCTTGATTTGGCCTACATCATAAATGGTCTCAATCTCTCCTGCTTTAATCTTTTTTTACGTGGACAATCACAATTAATCACGTTTCCAATTTGGAAGGCCGGTATGGGTACCCGGGAACCATTTATTGGATAACCAACACCTCTGCTATAGGTCACCTCAAGTGGTTTGCTACGTTTGGTGACTTAGCAGGAGTGCCTGGGTTCATCGGGTGAGGTGTGGGCCGGATCGGTAGAGTTCGTTTTGGGGAGACTCTCTGACCTTTCCAGCCAGTCTCTCTCGATTCATCGTCTTGTACCGCAGCAGGAGGGGTGGATAAATTCACCCCTAGATTCCTACCCACCCCTCACACCTTTTTCCTGCCCTTAACTTCCTTTCCCTAAGAAGACCCACAAAGATGACATAGGCCCTGAGGGATTTTTTTTCCTAATGGTCTACTGTGTGGGGTTAATGTACAAATTAAATGAACTCCATCTCTTCCTCGTTCTACCTCTGGGTCGCTTCCAATGCGGTACCAACATGGTCATGGTTTCGGTGTCCTGTTGTCAGGGATTCTTTTCAAATGGTAAGCCAATTGTCTTTGGAAGCCACTGAATCATGCAATAGTTTCATGTTTACCATTTACTATATAAGTATGCTGCGTTCAAACAAACTACAGGTTTTTCCAATAAGAGGTGTTATTTTGAATAGCCCGCTATTTCGGTAGATGTTACTTTTGAAGCCGTCATTTTTTTTACATTTAATAAGTAGAAACTACGTTATTAATAAAAATGGAACGATATATGCTTCAACGATGCATTGAAATTATTAAAATTCACTTGAGTGAATCAAATGCAAATCATCTTGAGTGATGAGGCCCATTTCCACCTCGGTGGCTTCGTCAACAAGCAAAATTGTCGCATCTGAGGCTCGGAAAACCCAAGAGTTATTGTTGAAAAGCCTCTCTATCCTCAATGTGTGACTGTTTGGTGCGGTTTATGGTCCGGCGAAGTCATTGGACCTTACTTTTTCGAAAATGAGGCTGGAGCAACAGTTACGGTGGATGGATCGCTATCGAGAGATGATTAATGATTTTTTATGGCCGGAATTGGAGGTATTGATCTGGACAACGTTTACTTTCAACAAGACGACGCTACGTCCCACACAAGCAACGAAACCATTGATCTTTTACGGTTAAATATCAAAATAACACCTCTTATTGGAAAACCCTGTATTTGCTATTTCGATTTCTTGAAAACTTATTTCTTAAATTGATAGTTTCTAATGCGAATATTTATAATTATAAGTTGCTGAAATCCCCGGCGTTGCACGGGCATTACGCAGTTTTTTCGAAATCTAATGTAGAGATTGACTTCCCTCTTGTTTTGAAGGTCAAGTATGCAAAATTTCAACAATCACGGAGTTAAACTGTAGATTTGTATTCAAATTAAATCCATGTCGACCGCTCGGTGTCCGAGAGCCAACTTGCCCGCTCACCACAAAAAGATTCAAAATACTGCTTTAAGGGGTGGGAAAACAGAATGGGGTACTTTTTTTAAATCTCGTACCGACAGTGACCTTCCTCTCGTTTGAAAGGTCAAGTGTGCTAAATTTCATCAACCTGATTTGTACAGAAATCAAATCCATGCCGCCACTCAACTTTAATTTCGAAATATATATAACTTATTTTTTTTTATATTTGACACCTCACAAGAGCGCCCCTTTCTGCACATTGTAAATTCAGCGGAGCTCTGGCGCCACTAGGTTGGGCAGCGTTGTGAGGTGGGTACCTTAGTAGCATACATCTATAGAGCCGTAACGCTAATAAAACTAAATTCATTTAAAAGAAAAAAAATCGCCAATCGCTCCGAAAATTATTAAAAACAAACGTATCTTAAATACTTTAATATATACTTTCACAGTGCAACTTAAGCATTGGTCTAGAGACTTTTACTGTATTTTAAACCAGTTATGTTTTATTAAATATTATCATTTTTTAATATTAGCGCGCCCCCTCTAACATTCGTATTTACATATCACCCGTTCATACAGTCTTCTTATTTTTGAACGGAGCTTTAATATAATGAAATATGAATAAAATAATGTAATGAATGATTCAGCTTTCAAGACCCATTCGTTGTCTATAAGGTTTAATTTGTTTGATAAGTGCACGACGCGATGGCAGCATTTACATAAAAGCGCATTGAAAATTTAAGAAGGAACCTATTATTATTACTTACAGTAAAGTGCTATTATTTTCAACTTAAGTCCAGGGCTTCGGCCTTAGTCAATCAGAATGCAAAGCGCGATCCTTTCATAAAATAATATCTGTCGGAAGTACACTCATCATCCTTCTGCATAATGATAAAAATCGACTCTAGCGGTCATCACAAAGGTCAAGCCAGGATCATAAAGCAATGTCTGCACCATAAATATACGACTCACGTCTGCGCGTTCAGTATCTAATAAAATAGTCAAATAATTTAAATTAAGGCGATGCACTACGTCGTGTAATATTTTGAATTGAGCCGCTATCAATAACACTCCTTACGTAGATGGCGATAAGGCTTAAATTTCCGCTTAACACCATCCAGCTGTTTTGATTTAGGCAAGAAAAAAACATGGACAAAAAGTGCCTTTTATTTTATTTTGTGGATGTTCAGGCATAAATATTTTCCGATCATTTTATAAATAACTTAATTTGCCACATTATACAATAAAATCATAACCGAAAATGGATTCGTAAGTAGGAAATTTTGAACTTTAAAGCATTTTTAAAAGGCCTTTTAAATTATTTTTTTCTGGGCTTATAAAAAGACTTATGTAAAAAATACTCGATTATTTCAAAGGCCAAGATGTATTATACTCGCGGTATTTATTTAAATGATCTGAAACATTTCTACGCGACCAAATTATCATACCAAAAACACATGATTTTCCATTACTACGTAGTGCATCGCCTTAATGGATTCGGTCGAATTTTTTTTATCTGTGGCTTAAAATCCCAAGAATACAATTTATATAAATTATGGTACCTACTTGCTGTGATCATGGCTAACATTTTGTGTGCTTTTAAATGCGATGTTTTGACATAAAAATTTATATGGCAATGTTATTTTCACATCTTCAATACGGTGCCATTTTGTTTCAAGGCTGAATATTATTGACAGTAAAATAAAGTCAAATAGTCACATAATTGTTCTAAATACTCTGAATCTGTCATAAGTAACCCGCGACTCCGTTGAAAACCTTACATGTAAATCATTATTGTATTGTAAGTACTCAGTGCTATTTTTATTTTCTTTTCCCGAACCCTGGGATTATCTAACCTATCCCTGGTTATATAATATATTACTATTTAGGAATCCCTGCTTTAACCGACATAAGCATAAACAAATATATTGTATTCAACAAAAAGTGTCAAAATTATTTTTTTTACAATAGATCCAAACAGGAGTCCCTGAGGAAAGTAATTTCCTTAAGGGCCTTTGCCATCTTTGGGGATGCTGTGTGGAAGGGTATTTTAAGGAGTATGAGGGGCAGGGAGGAATCTGGGGGTCAGTGTGTGCAGGAGTGACGGACGTTTCAATCCATCCACTGCGGTGCAAGACGATGGGTCGAGAAAGTCCTGCTGAAAAGGTAAAAAGATCTGCCTCAACCAGTCTGTGCTATCACTAAGTTTCCTATAAATAAAGCGCAGCTCAACCGACGAATTTCAAAAACGCTGAAAACAGAATTAAAGAAAGATTTCTTCAGTTTGAAGGCCTAGACTAACCAGGAGGAAGACAACAGAATTATCTAGAGGCGGCCAGGAACAAAACCACCTCAACCCAGGCCAGGTCACTGAATCAAACCGGCCTCATATTTCTAAAATATAAATAAAGATTCATCAGTAGTATGACTGGGGTAATGGTCGTAAATTGTCATTCAATCGCGCAACGAATATTAAATCTCATTATTTCCCCGCTGGGATAGCGCCGACTTCTTGTCTCGCGTTTCAGCTGAAATTTAATATTTTCATTTCTATTTAGCAAGTTCAGCAATTCCAATTTAATACTATGGTCGCGTGACGTGAGCTCCGATGGGTACCATTGTAACCTTATATGTATAATATTCAATGCAGTACCTAGTATAAATGTATTTAAAACATAAAATCTGCTCTCTGCTGTACCTGCGTTTCAAAATGTTTTAGTGTCATCAAAACAAACACTCACTCTCAGTATCGCCCAGTTAAAGATCACCATTCAGAATCTAAAATGGCTGTCATACGTCTTTGGTGAGCAGATCTGAATAACCAGATACTTCCCAATAATCCTATTCCTCATCTGCTTCCCTTGCCCATTCCCTTCATCCCCACGATCCCGCGTAACACAATTATTGAGAATGCCGTTGTCCCGCTGGATCCGGACGAGTTGTTGTTGGGAGCTGTTGGGACTCTTAAAATAGTTTATTTATTGTTTTTGTGTTTAATTCGTAGGGACTCTTAAAATAGTTGTTTGATTAACTGGTTTATCAAAAATAATAATAAATATCACCTAGCTATATTGATGATATCATATCCAATTAATGTTGGGACTCTTAAAATAGTTGTTTGATTAACTGGTTTATCAAAAATAATAATAAATATCACCTAGCTATATTGATGATATCATATCCAATTAATGTTGGGACTCTTAAAATAGTTGTTTGATTAACTGGTTTATCAAAAATAATAATAAATATCACCTAGCTATATTGATGATATCATATCCAATTAATGTTGGGACTCTTAAAATAGTTGTTTGATTAACTGGTTTATCAAAAATAATAATAAATATCACCTAGCTATATTGATGATATCATATCCAATTAATGTTGGGACTCTTAAAATAGTTGTTTGATTAACTGGTTTATCAAAAATAATAATAAATATCACCTAGCTATATTGATGATATCATATCCAATTAATGTTGGGACTCTTAAAATAGTTGTTTGATTAACTGGTTTATCAAAAATAATAATAAATATCACCTAGCTATATTGATGATATCATCAATATTGATGATATCATATCCAATTAATCAGTCGTTAAAAATGATTCACCCTATAAGCAATGAACGATACGCATCGATTTTATTTATGAATCCGCATTCCAAATTTCTTTAAAACCTTAAGTTTTTATGTTACTAAAAAAATAAATTTTGTTTTTTAAGATAATATCCATACATTTGTCAAGCCGAAACGGTAAACATATAAAATCATCTCGATAGAAAAAAATCGCAAAGTATTCTCATTTTTTTCTGTTAATCAACATGTTGACAAAATTCGCAGTGTTTCTTTAAATGCAACATGGCATTTGTCGAGAGTTTTTTTGCTCTATTTTAAACGAGTCGTGTTTTATGAAATATTTTAACAAATTTTGTTCAATTATTATCGTTTTTTTAATATTAACGTACCCCCTCTAACATTAGTATTTACATATCTCCCTATCAATCCGTCTTCTTCTTCTTCTGAACTTTTACTATGGAACGGAGTTCTTTATGGTAAAAATATAAATGATTTTGAATGGCGCGCGCGCTGACTAACAATTTGTTGTTTTCCTAGAGAGGTCAGCGACCCATCTCAACGTTGCCCCACGACCCACCAATAATTTTAACTAATGACACAGGTTGAGTGAAGAAAGACAGGTTAAACCTGGGCAGACCCAAATTATTGCATATCAATAAGTCATTAGCTTACATTTAGTTTGCTTAGAAAAGTTCAAGTAAATAGTTTTTTTTGTATTGAGAACACAAAATGATATGTTTTTAATACCCATTATTGTTTTTAATTATAATTTATTTTCTTATACATATACAATATATTTAGCACACCGTGATTTTAGGACGTATACCTTATGAAAAGTAACTGATTTGTTATGCTCTTTGTTTATTTTTACAAAACCCACACAGAATGTTTCCTTATCGATACTGAGTTACCATTTGAAATTTCACGTTTAAAATTTTATAACTCCCAATGATATTGACGATTTTCGTTTCCCGCGTTGTTTTAACGAAATAGTAAACTATTATTAATTATTGAAGACAATATTAGCAATTCCTAAACGAATATTTGAAACAGAAAAATCTGAAAAAGATACGGTCACATCTAGGACTCGAACCTAGGACCCTTGCCTTGCCAGGGCACCGCTCTACCAACTGAGCTAATGGGACCCTATCTCCTTCGGTCATATTTAACTGTATCATACTTCGAATAAGAACTACTGACATTGCCTTCATTTTTCTCACAGCACATGGTTACTGGCTGTATGATCGCAAGATTCAACTCGTACTAAATGCCATCTAGACAGTGTCTTAGATAAATGTTATTTTTATTTTTATTTGCGTCATCTATTGACTTTATCTGCAAGTCTAGGATGAATATTTTATTTTTTGGAAATGAGTAATACCTCAAATTGTTGCAAATTACAATTATTAATTCTTTAAGTTATCCATTAGGTTATTCCAAAAAATAAAATATTATTAATTTTTAATATTATTTCTACGATCTTCAACCCTATGAAAGTTGGTTAAATCCACTTAAACAAACCCAAAATACTGCATTGATGACTCCCATTGGGTGAAGAAGGGCAAGTTACAGTCAAGGCAAACCCAAATCACTGCATATCAGCTCACCGATGATATCGGTTTAGTAAGGAAAGCCTACAACGAAAGATTCATAACACAACCTCGGCAAATCAAAAACATTACAAATCAGTTAGCTCATTGATGAAACAGATTGAAAGAGGAAAAAAATCAATCAAGACAAACCCAAATCACCGCATATCAGTTAAAGTTCACTGATGATGGCTGTTTGAGTTATGAAAGAAGATTTACAATCCAGGCAGACCCAAATCACTGCGTATCAGTTAAAGGTCTTTTGGATATTGCGTGTCGATAAAACACATTGCGGTAACGCAAGTTAATGTAATACATTTCATCAGAAGATTTCTCGGGTGGACCAGTGTGTCGGTAGAGGTCACCTGGCCAGTCTGGCCTAATGGCGGTGTTGACACATGTGCCCAGGTACCCATACCTTCAGAGATGGTAGCAATCAGCCAGCTGGGTAATCCCTCCCATGCTACCTGCGCATGAATATAAATGACCATCTTGACCACATAATAGAAATGACTGCCATTGGTCCGCAAATAGAATATCTTATTTAATTTCTGCTTGGTTGCGATGGGAGAGTATTGTAATTCCAAATGACTCATTACCGGATCCTGGATGGAAACTAACATCATGAACTCCTGATCATACTTCAGTTCAATTAATTCAAACCGAGTTTTAAAAAATAATATCTAAATACTATTATAAATGGACTAAACACAAATTTTAATGACAATAAAAATCCAACTGAAAGAGGTCAATGAAAAAACATTAAAACGACGTAGAAGACAAATAAAATAGAATGAAATAACTTTAGTCCACCTCAGCACAGGACACCCTAGTGAGGAGGCTAAGTAATACCATTTCTATACATAAATTCACCATAATATGCTGTACGTACAATGTTTTATATAGTCGCCAAAAATATATATATTTTTTTTAAATATTAAATTGAAAACGCGAATTATTAACATGATTTGGCGAAATCGCCGGAATGTGACATTTTTAGGGTTCAACGCCTACAGCTGAGTTCTCACGTACATATCGATGATCCCAACGAATAATGTAGAATGTGCAAATTGGTATCTTTGCATACAGCTATTTAAAGTTGTCAAAATATATATTTTTTAAATGGTTGAGTGAAATATCAAAACAACACTTTATTCCTTGCTCTCCAAAACTATAATACTGTAGACCCAAAGCGTGTAGAAGTAATTTAAGTATTTTAAGTAATTTGCACATCTGACATTGTTCGTTAGGACCAGTTGGGACAGTCGAGATGCTCCAAGTATTTGCCTTCTGGTCTTCTCGTGAACGAGACCATATTATTATCACGACACATTTTTACTTCTAATTTGAAACACCGACATGTTATTTGCACAAAAAACCTAAGTTGCACGTGAGCTGATTTTCTTTTTACGATTAACTTTAATTCAAGGGCTCGGTTTAATGTTTAATTAGATAAGATTTATGTTTTTATCTTGCTCGGTTTATGACAGTTTGAAAACATAAGATTTTCAGAATTTTCAAATCGTTTTCTTCGAACTTTTTTGTAGAATTTCGTGACATTAGCAGAATCATAATTTGATAATAAGAAACGTTGCCATTTCACACGTAGTAGGTACGATATTGCATATACAGGATTCATTCACTTTAACTAGTGATCCCTGACATTATTTCGATTAAAATATGTAATTGAAATTTTTGTCTCCGGTTTTTTTTAATTTTAAGTTGATAAAAAACCGCATTAAAAATGTCACCCGAGACCAAAATTTCACTCAAATGTTTATAATCCAAATAATGTCAGAAATCGCTGATTAAAGTAAGTCGAGTACGTTCCTTAACACCCTGTATACGATGTTTATACGTATTCATATTAGCTCTGCTTTCATCATTTACCATGTTAATTAAACACCCCCCATCGGGACCAAGCGGCTGGTTAAATTATAAGTTGTTGATTTAAAAGGTGATAAAACCCTTTTATGGGTTGCTCCTATTGTTTGCGCAAGAGAAAAAAGGATGTGACCACTTAAATACATGGATTGGTACATGCAAAACTCGTCGTAGAGGACCATTACTTATTATACTTACAAATCACAAACGCCAGAAGTCACTTTTACGATTTGCGCAAATTTGTATTTCTAATTATAGGTAATAAAGTTGCGAGTAGTGTTGTAGGTAATCAGCCTCTGAAAAATCACCATGAAAGTTTTGTACGAGAGTAATGCATGCCACTGCGATAATCATGATTATTTTTTTGTCATTTCGTGAAGGTCTCTAAAAATATTTGACATTCCCAGGTGCCTAATTTAATTTTAGTCAACCCCTGGTCCAAGCCGTTCCTACCTAACTGTTTTTTTTTCGAAACTGACTGGACCCTAGAAACGACCTTTCTAAAAAAACTATTTTTAAAGTTCTATTTTATAGTTCTGTTGTAAAAATCTATTTTAAAAATTTAAAATACCGGTAGATCATAGGTACTGAAAAGAAAGTACCTAATACATATTAATGTTTTTATTTGGTATTGTAATTATTGACGTCTAGCCTCAGGCAATTTATAATATTGGTGTTGGGGTCATAAAATACCATCATACCTGTAAAATCGTTATCAACTCTCATATTGGAATCTTAAAAGACTTTTTCAGTGAATTTTCCATTAAATGCACGAAATTATATTATTTTAATAAGAAACGCAGTGGCTCTGTGAAATAATGTCGAAATCGAATTTCTTCGCGCATTTGCATTTTATACCTTGGAAATAAATAGGTAGATTAGGATAGGAGTAAAATACGTAATTCTAATTATATAAAATCGCAGACAGGAACGGAGCAGGGCCCCGCGCAGCACGTGGTTCCCTGCCCCTGCTCCCCTCACCATACCTCACCCCTCCCCGCCGCACACTCGTTGTCGGCCCATTGACCGGGCTGGTTGTGAGTTTGTGAGTGAGACTAGCAGACTAGTTGGTTGTGAGTGGTGATTGGGCCCGCGCGATCGCACGCGAACCGCGCCATTGCGACCAATTCCGATACTGGCGGGATGATAACAGCGCCGGGGTTTATGTAATAACCCTACCGTCGCCCGGTGACTCCGTTTATGTTAGAAACCGACCCATTTGGCAGTTATATCCCACCTACAGTGCCGAGTGTCAAATATGGGCATTTTTACTTTCAACAATCGTAAGTCCTTTTTGTATTGAGCAAGTACTACTTGCTCGCGATTTCCATTTGTTTACGAGGAAACTCGCGCGACAGTAGGACAGTAGGTGGGCGGTTTCCACTAATCCTCGCTTTTTGACAGAAGGACGTCGAGGCGAATTGCATTGCGGCGTCCATACATGTGGAGGTATTTAATCCTAGTGTTTGTTGAAGCCGCAGCCGCGCTTTTTTGGGATATAAGCCCATTGAATTAGTGACAGCCGGTGACAGATGATACACTCGCGAAATAATCTTTACAACGAATCGAGGGTCAATGCTCATTTTTATTCAGTGTTTTCAGTCACGAGCTTATCAGTTATGTCATATTTGTAATAGCGATTGTCTAATCTGATGTTTGTTTGTTACAGAATCTTCCACCATGGCGTTAATAATGAGATATATCGATGATATGCACAACATAATGAATAAACACGGAGGTGAGTTATTATGACATAATATTACCTATCTTCTACCTGTTAACGAGTTCAGTTATTGCCGACCTCTAACCTTTCTGTTTGTGTAACATTAGCGCAAAAGCGATATGTCATTGCACAGTACATATTTAATTATTTTTATTTTAAATAGGAAGATTATATATATATATATATATATATATATATATATATATATATAATTTTTTTGTAAGCGGTAATTTTGCCCTTTTAAAGTAGATACTATAATTAATACTCAATTGACAAGCATAGTACAAAATATAGGTAGGTACTTTACAAACTGAAACATAAAGTGAGTAACAACTAAGGATGGTATATTTCTTTACTAATCAGTTGTTACTTATCAGAGTTTAAAAAAAAATTTAAAGCAGTATAATCTAAAAAATTGTGCATTAGCGTGACATTTTCCGATAAATCTGCAATCTTGAAATGGTAATTGCAATCATACAAAATTGACATTGCTAGATTGTGTATAGGGCAGGTTCGTATACACTATAAGTTATGTAAGGTCAAATGCTAGATAATGACTGTTTTCTCAGTAAAAACGCTCTTTTTAATAGGTGCAATAAAGTCATATTCAGTGTCAAAGTGTATAAATAATACTGCATTTATTTATTCACACGCAGATCACTCATTGATAGTAACATGTAATTATAGATAAACAGATAATGTAATCATGTCATAATTTATCATCTTAATTGTCTACAGAGGATAACAATCAATTATTAAAATGAATCATCATTTATTTGTTTTGACATGCTTTTTGGATAGCCTTTTCTTTTGAAATAATATTAAATGCTTCACAGAGAAGGTTTTTACGTTTCTCTCAAAGCCTTATACGTCTTTGAGGGTGCCAAGTGGAGGGTTTGTTTAAGAAAATTAAAAATAATCCTTTAGAAGGGAAATAACACAAAGCCAGCAAGTCTTTTCGTGGACAATCTGTTCAACACAAAAATGAGTTGAAAAACAACTTGTTTCTCATGTGAAAACTATGAGATGTAAAAAGGGAAGAAACATTTGCTCTGATTCCGAAGGGATTAATGACGCTATTTATTCGGAAGCACTTCCATTGAAATACTGGTAGAACAAACACAGCACTCCTACATGACAACTATATTTTATAGATTGCAATTCGTCCGTTAAAATAGGGGACTCTATCAACGGAGCTCCAGACTATAGGTGACAACCTCAACAGTAGGATGCATCTTTCATACTTTGCTTAGTTGATTCTATGCACTCTCCGTCTGTTGGACCTCCTCACGTTTGAGGAGGCTAAAGTTATGCTGCTGATAGTTCCCTTGTAACCTCACCCTCTTTCTCTGTAGCAGGACCACTTTTTATGAACTGTTGATAGTAATATTGTTTTGTGCGTGTATTTCCAGACCCTCGCACAAATGACTGGTTTCTGATGAGCTCGCCCCTGCCCACGCTGGCCCTGTGTCTCACCTATGTTTATCTAGTCAAGGTGACTGCCATTACGTATTATAATACATATGTCACTGCACATTATAACATGTCACTACACATTACAATATGCCATTATAATATTATGTCCTGCCAATTTCCTACTTCCTTTAACTGCCGACACTAGCCGGCTTCCAGGCCAACTTGATTATTATGTATTTTAATACAACCAACTTGTCATTTTAATTTATGTGTCTCAATATCTGACACATAAGCCGCCGAGAATGTGCACACCTTCTAAACAAACATTCTTATCAATGATTTTACTATGTGTGTACATATTTTTTCAATTATGTAGAAAATCTCAAAGTGTGCACAGAAAGCAGTAAAAAAGTATAATAATAATACAGCGCCCTTGAGGTGATTTCTCACGAAAACGGCGCTATATAAATTAGCCAAATATTATTATAATCTGAGCAACCTAATAGTTTGAGATTATTATGTATAATATATGTACCTACATATTGTATAATCTGAGCAATCTAATAGTTTGACATTATTATGTATAATATATGTGCCTACATATTGTATAATCTGAGCAATCTAATAGTTTCACATTATTATGAAGTATAATATATGTACCTACATATTGTATAATCTGAGCAATCTAATAGTTTGACATTATTATGAAGTATAATATATGTACCTACATATATTGTATAATCTGAGCAATCTAATAGTTTGACATTATTATGAAGTATAATATATGTACCTACATATTGTATAATCTGAGCAATCTAATAGTTTGATATTATTATGAAGTATAATGTATGTACCTACGTATTGTATAATGAGTAATCTAGTAGTTTGACATTATTATGAAGTATAATGTATGTACCTACATATTGTATAATCTGAGCAATCTAATAGTTTGACATTATTATGAAGTATAATATATGTACCTACATATATTGTATAATCTCAGCAATCTAATAGTTTGACATTATTATGAAGTATAATATATGTACCTACATATTGTATAATCTGAGCAATCTAATAGTTTCACATTATTATGAAGTATAATATATGTACCTACATATTGTATAATCTGAGCAATCTAATAGTTTGATATTATTATGAAGTATAATGTATGTACCTACATATTGTATAATGAGCAATCTAATAGTTTGACATTATTATGAAGTATAATGTATGTACCTACATATTGTATAATCGGAGCAATCTAATAGTTTGACATTATTATGAAGTATAATATATGTACCTACATATATTGTATAATCTGAGCAATCTAATAGTTTGACATTATTATGAAGTATAATATATGTACCTACATATTGTATAATCTGAGCAATCTAATAGTTTCACATTATTATGAAGTATAATATATGTACCTACATATTGTATAATCTGAGCAATCTAATAGTTTGATATTATTATGAAGTATAATGTATGTACCTACATATTGTATAATGAGCAATCTAATAGTTTCACATTATTATGAAGTATAATATATGTACCTACATATTGTATAATCTGAGCAATCTAATAGTTTGATATTATTATGAAGTATAATGTATGTACCTACATATTGTATAATGAGCAATCTAATAGTTTGACATTATTATGAAGTATAATGTATGTACCTACATATTGTATAATCTGAGCAATCTAATAGTTTGACATTATTATGAAGTATAATATATGTACCTACATATATTGTATAATCTGAGCAATCTAATAGTTTGACATTATTATGAAGTATAATATATGTACCTACATATTGTATAATCTGAGAAATCTAATAGTTTCACATTATTATGAAGTATAATATATGTACCTACATATTGTATAATTTGAGCAATCTAATAGTTTGATATTATTATGAAGTATAATGTATCTACCTTCATATTGTATAATGAGCAATCTAACAGTTTGACATCATTATGAAGTATAATATATGTACCTACATATATTGTATAATCTGAGCAATCTATTAGTTTGACATTATTATGAAGTATAATGTATGTACCTACATATTGTATAATGAGCAATCTAATAGTTTGACATTATTATGAAGTATAATATATGTACCTACATATATTGTATAATCTGAGCAATCTAATAGTTTGACATCATTATGAAGTATAATATATGTACCTACATATACAGGGTGTCCGGAAACTCGTAGTACAAGCGGGAAACTGGTGAATCTACATCAAATTTGGAGTCGATTTTGTAGTATATTTTTTTTTGATTTGAGCTTTCGTTATCGAGTAAATCGAGTTAGAAGTTGATTTTTTTTTTTTTTTTTTTTAATCAAATTCTTATAAATTATTACTGAAGATCAAAGTACCCAACTAATTAAAACTATTTGAAAGTAAAACAAATGAAGAAACTCGGATTTGAAGCATTATTTTGAAATCACCCTTCATTTAATCCGGTGTAATCATAAAATATTTCTGCTCTGCAGGGTTAAAACATCTGTTGTTCAACCCTAAACACCAGAAAAAACTTTAACCCTAAAATAGCCGAAAAAAAATATTTTTTTGGTTTTTTTTTGTTTTTTTGTGAAAATGCTCAAATCAAAAAACTTTATGTTTATTTGGGTTCCCCATGTGGTGTAGATTCTCCAGTTTCCCGCTTGTACTACGAGTTTCCGGACACCGTGTATTGTATAATCTGAGCAATCTAATAGTTTGACATCATTATGAAGTATAATATATGTAGCTACATATACTGTATAATCTGAGCAATCTGATAGTTTGACATTATTATGATTACATATTTACAAAAAATTTAATTATATTCGTTATTTCATGTGATGATCGTAATTTCCCAGGCCCTTCAATTAATTCATAATATATAATTATAACAAAGTCTTCCTTGACTGATTATCGTTTTGTATATTTTCAGGTCCTCGGCCCCAGATATATGGAAAATAGGAAACCAATGGAGCTGAAGAATACTCTTATTTGTTATAATTTATTCCAAGTTATATTTAGTGCGTGGTTATTTTACGAAGTGAGTATTCTTTTAGATTTTCCTCAATGCATTTACCCATATTTTTTTAAAATGCAAATACATTCACCCCCATCGCAAAGTTTATGATACACTGTCAAATTATTTGAATGTGATAATGGAACTGGATCTATTTCACAAAACCTGTTAAAATATTTCTATCAATTAATTAATTTTTAGTCTTATCAAAAGAAAAGAATTCAATTTTATTTATAAAAAAATGATGTGCCAAAGTGTTAAAAATACAATTTCTATTCGCTGACATAGAATATTTAGGGAATAAAATTATTGCTTGTGTTAACTATTTTTTTTTACAGTCTTTCCATCTGGTAATATTATGAAAATATTTAATTTCCGCAACAAATTTTCAGTTTGGTTGTGAATTGGTGAGTTTTTATGTATAAGTTTTATAAGAAAAAAAATTGATTACTTATACCATAAAACACAATCTGTGGGTTCGATTCCTTCATGTAATACCCTTTTTGAGCAAGTTTTATGATGTATAGTGTTGGTAGTATTATATTGTTGATTTGTTCATCTTACCACGTAGCATTTTCCCCGCCGTATGATTTTAGAAATGAATTAGACTACCCTAACCTTTTAGTTTGTGTATTTCGATGATTTGCTTAATTCCCCCAGTTGTTTAATGTGAACCACCCACTTTTTTTATCTAGTGTTTAATGGGAGGCTGGTGGGGTGAATACAGTTTCACCTGCCAACCCGTGGACAATACCAATTCTCCGACTGCCACCCGTGTAAGTCCCCCTACCCAACCCCCAACCCCCACCCCCTCTGTGATAACTGTCTCTCTCTTTGATTCCATCGCAGGTCTCCGGCTCCATGGGGTTGTATCATCCTATTAATTCACCCTGTAAATATTACATAGTAGTTAGACCTCATCCACCCTCTCATCACCTCTTCATAACTTTGTAAATACTCTCAGTACATGTCATGTGCATTGTAAATATTATTTCTACTGTGTCTTTCAGCTGATAGGGATGTATATACATGTAGAGTAAGAGTGACTCTCTAACATGCATTAGATACAGTTGCAGCCCTCTCCTAACGCTCTCTGCTACCCGTCGATCCTCCAACGCTACTGTCTACTGTTCTGACCAGTTACAGTTCCTTCCGTCTCTGTATCTTGGGGAGCAGTGACCTTGTGCTTCTATTCAATTTAACCATAAATTTATATCTTTAGTCTAAAGGTATAGGATTAATTCTCTTCCCTGGTTCCGAAGGTCACAATAGTGACCCTGTGTACATAGTAAGTTGTTCCTATACATTATTCTAACTATTGTCTATGAGGTCACTACTGTGACCTGTCCAACCAGAGAGGAGATTTCGTCCCATCTAGCGCTTACTTCCCATTAAAAATATGTACGTACCGATATTCTTCCATCTGCATTATTGTTACTTGTGATGAATTATCAAAAAAAAAACCTGTTGCCTAGTAATACCTAGACGATCTTTATAAAAGTCGTTAGTTATGTTAATGTTGAACAGTCAGATATTGAGTAATAGTGTGGATAATCCTAGTGTAACTGTTAACTAGTTCCACCAATACTTGGTGTCACACTGTGTACACAATCATTATTATGCTTCAACTGGTTTCTCACTGCTTTGTTTATTCAGAGAGATTATACAGGTCAAATCCCATTTTAACGAAATACGCGACACCATAAAACATATCTAATCATACTGATTATGCTGTGGAAAAGTATTATTATTTATATATATCCATCATCCATCAACAAGCAAATGCTTCTAAATGAAAGAGTATTATAAATCTTAAGATACAAAATATCCAATAATTTATTGTAAAACCAGAAATGTTATGTACTTCAAAGTTTTATTAACGCACTTCAAGCGGGCAAAAATAGGGTCCCGTTCGAGAAAATGGATTTTGCTTTAAACTGCTTTAAATCTTTGGAAATATATTACATTATGAAAAATTTGGCCTTCACTTTCGCGCAAATCATTACAAAAAAATAAGGATTTCTATATCTCCAATGCCATAAGTGCAAGGATTTATTACCCATTATACAGGTTTAGTATAGTTTCCTTTTGATTAAATATTTCTCTCCACAAGAGACAAGAAGTTAAGAGAGACTTGTATCACATTGTTATACATGGTTCCATGATAACTCAACACAGTGACAATTCAACACACTTTTAAAAAGTGATATAAAGTCATTAAGAACGATGAAATTTTTTTTTTTTAACCTAACCTAACCTACTTAACCCAGTTAATAAAGTTTTTGTTTCATCACTTTCCATGACTTTATATAACTTTATAAAAGATGTGATGATTTATCCGGTCACTTATACATACATATATTTTTATTTATAGTTGGGACCCTTACATAAATTTTGGTATACAATATTCATATAGAATTATCGGACAGCAATGCCTTTACAGCCATTCAAGTAAGACCGGCGTAAAAGGTTGAATTACCCTTCCCGCTGGAAGTGTGTTAATAAAAATAAAAAAAATTAAATCAAAACTTGTATAAATATGCTAATGTTAAATATTTTTGAAAAAGTGAAATGTAATTTTTTACTATTGTACACATTAAAGTGTATACCTTAGCAGCGTGCATTGTCTTTGCAGTAGAACACGCTTATTGTTCATGACTATTTTACAGGACATCAGTCTTTCACAGGAGGTGGCATTTTCATTGTCATCTTTTGCATTCTTTGAAGTTAAAATTGTGTTCAACATCCTGGTAGACAAATGCAAATTTAAAATAAATATTTTGTTCTTTTTGTATTCGTTAGAATGAGATTTGACCTGTACTAAGTTGGAATTGCTAAATAAATTCTAAAATATTGAAGTACTCGGTGCCTCAGCAATCACAGTTGATATGTAATTCTCAGAAAGACTTTTGAAGGGTAGATTTGTAAGAAATTGGCAAATTTGTATTATTTTGCAATAATCAGTAGTATGTGTGAAATAGTGACCTTTATAACACTCCTAATATAATTTAGACGAAGATTAACAGTTCTTTCTGTGGAAGTAAATGCTTAAGGATGTAAATTGTACGTACGGCAGGTTGTATTAAAAGCTTTTCCTATTTCATTTCGCAACAGTTAACTTAGCTTAAGAATATGTATGTGTAGTTTGATGTATCTGCGTCCATGTGGAAGTAAATAACATAACCCTGCTAGTATATATTAATAATATATTTGTGTGTGTATTGATTGTACTGTATTGCATTCGCCTAAGCTGAGCAGAGATGGTCTGATGGTCCGATAGCCTGACGCCCCGCTGCAGTGAATGAGAGAATTCAGAGTTGGGGTTTTCTATGATTGTTTCAGTTGGCAATGTCGGGCTGGGTCACCGGCCGCTACAGTCTGCGCTGTCAACCCGTCGACTACACCAATCATCCAGAAACTATAAGGGTGATTCCATCATACATACACGGATAAAGTTGCCTATTTACTCGCCTTATTTCCCATCTTCGCCTCTCCTCCCTCGCCCGCTTCTCTCCGACGACCAAACTAGCACGCCCCCATTGCCGCACCACTCTCTCCTTTTATTTCTTTCTTTCGTGATGGGAAATAAACAGAGTAAATACTGTGAGAATGTTTCAAACTCATGATTAATTTGTGGGCTGTTACTTTTAGGTAGATTTGTCTGGATAATGCACCCTTAATATTAAGTTGACCTTTTATTTCTGACTAATTTAAATAATATTATTTCAATCTTATCTTTTATGCATATTATACCTTTGACATTGTGAATGTTTTCTTTATGTGTTATTTTACATTCTTTTGGAATTTTTCTACAGTCAATATTCAAGTATTTACGCCTATTTGGCAATTTATGAATTGGAAAGATTAGCTCATCAAATCAAATTTTACTGGTACATACTCTTTTCTTGGTTTTGTGTGTATGTTTGTGGTATCTAAGTAGTCCAAAATAATTGCTTTTCCAAGACTTTTATTTTCATTAAAATTTAAATAACTTGTCAAGTGAAATGTTTGTAAAGTAATTTGGCGATTCTTGCAATGCTGAACAGAAATTTCACTGCAAAAAAACTTACTGCAATATTTGGGTTAAAATTATTATTTGAAATTAAAATATGGATTTTCCTATTTAAAGCATTTTGTTTCAGTTTGTAGTGAGTTTGGTTTTATTATTGTTTCTAATGTATGTACCTACTGTCTTTCTCTGGATCTGTTATATTAGCATTGTACAATTTCCAGTATTACCAAAAGTACAGTATTGCCGTCTGCTTTGTTTTCCTTTTGCTTTTTTTTTTCATGAACGAATGTGTTTAGTCAACCAACTCTGCACCTATACATTCTAGACAAATCATCACTTTCACATAATGTTACACCTCACCATTATAGTATTTAATATTTAAATAAAGCCCTAAATAAGACGTCAAAAACATTATCTAAGATATCTAAATGCAAAATGAGACATGAAATACATATTACACTTTGTTATGTTTCTATAACAATTTTTATTATTGTTTTTGAGCTTGCAATGTAAATATTTAAGAATGAATTTTGTTTAATATTAACACGGCTGGTGTAAAAATTGCTTGATCAGCTTTACTAATAAATGCTATGTGAGGTTATTTGGGAAATTAATACATAGGATCTGCAAATTTCGAATATTTTGTTTAATGTAAATAAATGTACATAGTAAGATATTAAGTCATATCTTTGTCTTTTTAAGAAATCAATTCGATCCATTTTAATATCAATTAAAAAAGTCTTGTGAGGCTTGTCCACGCAATCTAAAAACACTGTTTAATTTAAGGAGATGTAATTTAAATTTTCGAATATTCTTTAATTGTCATGATGTTATCAAGCTCTAATTGCAAAAATTCTGGTTTTAATTATCTTTAAAAAATCCCCTCTAGGGTGTCTTTACAATATGAAAGTTAACTAATTGCAAAAATTCTGATTTTAATTATCTTTAAAAAATCCCCTCTAGGGTGTATTTACAATACGAAAGTTAACTACTGAAAGAACACTGTTAAAAATGATAAAATTGTGCATGTTTGTATTGTTTTTTTTACTAATACGATATTTTTGCAAATAGGGCTTTAAATGTCCAGATAAATTAAATGATATTATTTCACCACTGGATGTCGGCATGTAAAAGTTGCACTGTTTTTTCTATACTGCTTCAACTACCTTATTTTTATTATCTTATATTAACTCATGGTTTTTTCGATAACTATTATGATCTTCCGTTTGTTTGTGTGTGCGTAGGCCTAATTTACATTACGGTCACACCCGAGTTAGATTACCATGAAACACAAACAATATTTTCAATTTTGGTAACAAATTGGTTATTGTTAAATTAAAACAATTTTATTAAGGTCATTTTCTTAAAATGAAGCATGTAGCTATTTAATATTCTTGCTTTGAATTTTATTAAATCATTTGTTTATAATCACTATAAAGATATTATTAAGGTAATTTATGAAACACTGATGTAAAATGAAATCTGTTCCTAGAATTAGAATATCAAGGGTTGTTTTTATCTTTTATTGTGTTAAGTGTTATTTTTACTTGTTCGCTTTATTCTGATTTTGCTTGATATTTAATTGCTTTGGTTAACCAATTTACTAACAAGCCATTTTTCATTTAACACGCTTCAATAAACAAAACAAAAAATTGTCACACTCAACCACATTTTGGGTCTCAATTTCATACTGCATTGAGCCATATGACTTCAATGTAAACCACCCCCACATGGGACCACCAAGTCTCACTCACAATTATTCAAACTCAACCACCACAAACTCTTCTTTTCTACTCACTCAACTCCATACTTGCTTTCTGCTATACATAGACATTCAACTATCTCCCTTTCCAAATACCATACAATACTGAAAATATACTGAATTTGTTTGCCAACAAAATTATAGGAATCACATCTCATCGTTAAGATGTGCATATCATTGTTGCGCTTGTAAGACCGGCTATGTGAGTTTTACCAAATTTTACAGGGGAAGCAAAAAACCCAGTTCTCAGTCTTCTATTCAAATTTGTCAACAAAAAACTTTTGAATGAGTATTCTGCGATGATGGTTAAACTTTTTGGCCGGAATCTTGATTCCTCTTTTTTACTCCTTGGAGTTTTTAGAAATTTTTGGTGTAAAAAAACATTTTGCTGAAATCTGGCACTTGGCCGTTTTTGCAAGCGCAATGACAAAATATGTAATATGTTACATACATAATTACGTAATATTCAACTTACATTATCCTTTAAATTGAAGTAAAAATCATCTTCTTTCAATCATTTGAAATATATCTATGTATGTACGTAATGTAAATTGTTTTATATACCAACCTACAATTTTGCTGGAAACCAAATATCAAGATGATTCCTAGATTATCAATAAATTCTTTTGTGATTTATACCACTGTATTTACACACATTCGATGCCTATAATATAATATTTAGTTCAAGACTCAACGGATTCGATTTCCGTACATATATACATAATACATTTTACAAGTCTATCAAAGTGCATTACTCATTATGTATATGTATCAAACTGGCTTTTTTTTGTTTAAACAGAAATAATATTTTTTTTACATGTGTGTGTTTTTTAATTTGACAATTCAAGTTTTGTTCAATTTTGTTTTAAGCTTTTGGATTATAGTGTTTTTATTAAATTGCATGTGTAAAAATAGAATGCTTTTATAAATGTTGAATTGAATGCCACATATTTATATATTTGTAAATGTTTACAGATGGTCCACGCATGTTGGTGGTACTACTTCTCCAAATTCACAGAGTTCATGGATACGGTGAGCAAATTATTCATTTTTTCATTATGTATTGGAACCATAGATAATAGAAATAAATGAAGACGTGGCATGTAAGCGTGTAGACTGTACCTGAGCTAGGACCAAACTGCACAGGCTATCAGAGTGGCCGAGCCAATGAAAGTTATGTCGCTGTGTATAGATATGTGTTTGCAGTAGTATGGGT
This sequence comes from Hesperophylax magnus, assembly GCA_026573805.1. Classification (NCBI taxonomy): domain Eukaryota; kingdom Metazoa; phylum Arthropoda; class Insecta; order Trichoptera; family Limnephilidae; genus Hesperophylax; species Hesperophylax magnus. The sequence goes on from JAIUSX010000002.1 coordinate 4,127,874, forward strand.
GAATGATGTTGACGACTCTTAAAAGGCGTAACAAAGAAAAGTGCGCTATCTATCGATTAAAGTGGAGGAGCTCATCATTTCATCAACTGTGTAAGTATGAATAGGTGTATGAGGGCCGAGGGGTTATCCAAAAGAAACCGAACTGATGTTGCGGTGGGCTTAGTTTTTGTAGAATCGGGTTCTTCTGGTAGAACCGTGTACATTTACCTTTCCTCAGTCAGTATTCTAGAGTGCTGGAGAAAGCGGCTGGTGTGAATTTTTGGTGTTGGTTGTTTTGTGTGCTCGTCGCTTTTGCGATGGCTGATTTTCGTGAATAGCGCGTGGCCATGAAGTTTTGAAAACTGACACAAAAACTCAAATTTGAGAACCACAAATGTTTACTTAGAGTAAAATACATAATTATGTTATACATAGTAGTAATATGAGGGTACAAAAGCAAGAATGGCATAAATTAACTAAAAAATGGGAAGAATGCTGTATTATATTGTGCTGTCTCATACATTATTAATAGCTCTGTTGTCGGTAAAAAATAAATAATTAATCATCTGTGGTGGTATACAAAGTCTAAAATTCTGTGACTGACTTTTAAAAGCACAGTACAGTTTTTTTAAAGGCACACATTCAAATTAAATTCATTGTCAATATCCGCACTTCGGTGTGGTTTTGAATTTTGGCATTAGTCATTTTTTGACAATGTTTTTTTTTCTTTTGGCTATTGAAAACCATTAAACCGTACAAATACATTTGTGCTCTTTAGATTATGGAAAATGGTGTATTTTCGTAAATATTCTGCAATCTTAAAATGCCACAAAAAAAGTTTTTTGTTAGTTATAATACAGGGTTTTCCAATAAGAGGTGTTATTTTGATATTCAATCATAAAAGATCAATGGTTTCGTTGCTTGTGTGGCACGTAGCGCCGTCTTGTTGAAAGAAACACGAAAGTAAACGTTGTACAGATTAATACCATCCAATTCCGGCCATAAAAAATCATTAATCATCTCTCGATAGCGCAATCCATTCACCGTACTGTTGCTCCAGCCTCATTTTCGAAAAAGTAAGGTCCAATGACTCCGCCGGACCATAAACAGCACCAAACAGTCACACGTTGAGGATCGAGATGCTTTTCAACAATAACTCTTGGGTTTTCCGAGCCCCAGATGCGACAATTTTGCTTGTTGACGAAGCCACCGAGGTGGAAATGGGCCTTATCACTCAAGATGATTTGCATTTGATTCACTCAAGTGAATTTTAATAATTTCAATGCGTTGTTGAAGCGTGTATCGTTCCATTTTTATTAATGGCGTAGTTTCTACTTGTCAAATGTCAAAAAATGACAGCTTCAAAAGTAACATCTACCGAAATAGCGGGCTATTCAAAATAACACCTCTTATTGGAAAACCCTGTATAATGTATATCTAACTCTAATGATATATATTGGTCTTCTGCAGAGTGTTTCAATGTAACCTCTCTTTCTATTACATGCATTGTGTGGTAAGCCTATACCTAACCTTATGTAATAAATATGAGGATATATGTTGCAGATATTCTTTGTCCTGCGCAAGAAGAACTCGCACATCTCAACCCTGCATGTGATTCACCACGGCTGCATGCCCATGTCTGTATGGTTCGGCGTGAAGTTCACCCCGGGCGGCCACAGCACCTTCTTCGGTCTGCTCAACACCTTCGTGCACATCGTCATGTACTCCTACTATCTGCTGGCCGTGTTCGGGCCCCGCTTCCAGAAGTTCCTGTGGTGGAAGAAGTACCTCACCGGACTGCAGATGGTAATTATCCCGCATACGTCACCTAACCAATGAAACACTTCCTTACAAATAGAGTAGTGGATGCATGGACCAAACTTCCGCAACATTTCATTGATTCTACTAATATAAACCAATTTAAAGCTCGATTGGATTCTCATTTGCAGAGAAGAAAGGATTAACTCATTTTAAATATAGCAACTCAATTAATGTTTAACTTGTGAGATCAGCAGAATGCTGTCTGCTCATTAAATAATAATAATAACCTATCAACAACCAATCCTGCACCAGTCAGTGGAAAATATTATTCTTGCAAAAAACAATTTAATATTGCTAACACAAAGTGTAATCAATTTGTACATCTTCTGTATGTACCTTTTTGAAGGGGAGTCACCAACCCTATTAGGGGAAAGAAAATTATGACAAGTGCTTAAAAATACTACATCCTTAGGACGGGTTGTTTTCACAGAAATTCAACAACACTGTCGTCAAATGGCCATTCGGTTCCATTTTGTTTTTTTTACAATTGAAAGGTCCTTTGTCACATGTGAGTTGTGTGAAACAACTGGTCCTAATAGTATTGTTCACTTTTCAGCTTCAATTCATTGCCATCATGGTGCACGCCTTCCAACTGCTGTTCATTGACTGCAACTACCCACGTGCATTTGTCTGGTGGATCGGCATGCACGCCGTAATGTTCTTCTTCCTCTTCAACGAGTTCTACAAGCAGTCTTATGTGAAGAAGGGAGAGAAGGTAAGTTGGTTGGAATGATCTAACATTGTCAGGTTGAAGATAAGGGACACACAAGGCAGCGTGTACAAGTATGTGTGGTTTTTCAGGCAAAGGCGGAGAGAGAGAAGTTGAAGGCCAACGGAGCGCTGCAAGAGAACGGTAAGCCGTACTCCAACGGCGCGGTGAATGGCTTCTCCAACGGTCTCCACTCGGGCACCAAGGCGTCCGACTACTACATGACCGCCACCGATCTGACGATGCGCAAGTCACATGCGGTAGGCAACTGATGCACACTCTCCTACCCTCCCGCTGTATATAGTTTTATTGTTTCTGTTTTACTTGTTACAAATGCCTCTATTGTCATAGAATGGGTTGTGAATAGTAAAAAGTGCTGATAAACTCTGGAAATAGTTTTATGTGTATGTTATGTAATTTTGTTCTGTTAGCGACAAAGTGTAATAAGTCTCCTTATGTCTTAAGTTAAGTAAATTACGATGTGTACAGAAGATTAGCGCAGATTATTATAAAGACAATATTTTGGATTGTGAATAATCCACTACTTGTGATTTTTTATGTATATGTAGGTTGTTTAACCAAAATGGTAGTGCATACTCTTTACATGCCATACTTTTGTATTGTGGTCATCTTTCAAACCAATGTAAAAGGCGTAGAGATTTGTATCAACAATTTCAGTTTTATAATGTTCATTTATTTGTAAAGTAGATTCATACATTGTTTCGATAGAACAGGTCTCTGACCACAGTATAAATCATAGATATATATGAATGAAATAAACATTGTATTGTTTTGTATATAAGTTAACATTAGGCAATTGTTTCAGCCACACATAAAATCAACCTCAAAAGCCTGTATAAAGTTTACTGACATTTTGGAAACAGATCAATTATTGGGTATTTCATTTTATCTACATTCTCGACTAGATGAATGAAATATTGTTTTGTTGTTACATTTTCTGAAATTAAATGTTTGTACGCAGTATTTTAAAATGGTTAAAATATACCTTTAGCCTGTGATTTTCTTGACCATATTTGTCAAGAAGCTTTTTAATATTTTGTGCATCGTTGTATTAAGAATATGAACTGTATTTCCTGGCCAATTGCTCACGGTTGTCACTGCCTCCAATGCGTCCCCAAACAGATATTCCTGCCTCACTTCTCTTTCGAGGCTTCATTCACATTATAGCTTCAATCACTAATATGTGTTGAATTATAAGTTGAGTTACTTAAATAAATTTTAAAACTGTCAATGAAAATTCCGTGTACCTTAGCTTTGGATTTGCCTTTTTCTTGTTCCTGTAGTTCATTAAATATACCCTTTCCTGGTGTAATGTGGTGACAACATAATTCTACATAATATTAGTTACTATATCATTTCTTTGTACTTAGTTCATAATCATTTTTCCTAAAAATTAATAAAGGCGAGGATTTATTTGTAGGAATTGTAGGTTAAGACTCTAAGAATAACATTATCCAATATAAACAGGTCTGTGACAAAATCTAGGTATGTTTACTTGTAAAGAGTGTTGTAATCTCTATGATTTTTAATCTAGACTCGTGTTTTCATGAGGCTGCTTGTCTATTTTGCTTCTATATTTTTCCCAGGATTCTCTCAATGTCGAAGATGGTGAAACTGAATTATAACCGATTCCCAAAAATAAGTTAACTAACTAATAGATAACATGTCAGCACCAGTATTTCACATCCACGAATTGTGATTTAACCCATATGCTGACATGCACATAATACTGCGAATAACTGTCAAAGTTGAAGTACACGCCCGTTATTCCTTATACAAACATCAAAAACATGTGTAAATATTATTTTAGTCAGGCGGTGATTTCATTACTGTACTAGAGCTGTAGTTTAACTTAATAGCGCCCTTTTTGTACTTCACATTCAATACTTTGCTCGTAATGTGAGCTATACGTATTCGCTTTTAAAACCTGTCTGAGAGAGCCGCCTCGCACGGCAACTAATTAATGTACATTTCGTGGGGTGACAGGTTAATGCATTAAAAAGTTACTAGCTCCCAACAGAGTTAATGAGAATAAGAACAATTATGTATTGCTAAACTAAATTAACTATGTACATATAATCGTCTAAATCAGCATCCATGTTTTTCCTGGCAATTATAATGCAACAGAATCATAATCGTAGCAATACAATAAAATCATCTAAATCAGCAACCATATTTACCTGACAGTTATAATGCAATAAAATCATAATTGTAGCAACACAATAAAAACATACAAATATTTTTAAGAGGCGAAATATTCATATTTTGATACTGAAACTATTTACATACATTTATTTGAGCTCCTTTATAGTTTCTTTGCTGTCTGGTGTTCTGTCGCTCTATCATTCCAAACTATGAAAGAATCAGTGAACAATATTATAGCGACTCTGTCCGGGCAAATTTTCTTTGGACACTGTCGTATTTGTTTCTAGACCACTCCATTGTTTATAGGTAATTGCATGGTAATTTACGTGAATGTAAACCATTTTAAATAATATGCATATAATATTTGTCAAAAGTATATATTTTTTATAAAATGGGTTTCTCCTCGATTAATTGCAATTTTCTTTAATAAGTTATTATTTGTTTATATAAGTGTGTGCATTTGATGCATTATTTTAAGAATCAAAAATGTATCTTCTACTTTGGTAGCCAATGTTTCAGTTTAACTTTCAGATGTACATATTTTCATAATGATTGTTGAGATTATCTTTTAGGCTTTGTTTTACTGCAGGCGAGTTGCTTAGCAAATGCCCGTGACCACCAGAAATGATCACATTGACCAGGCACCTCTTTCTTAGGAAATAGTGCCAATGTTCTTGAATTGGGTATTTTACTGGGAGACGCATGGGCAAGTAGCATGATGCACAGCTTGTGGAAGCTTTAACAAATTGCAATAAGACCATCGCAAGGTCATGAGAAGTGTTAATGTTTATTTATGATTATCTACTCTAAGTCCCGCTTTAGAGTTTAGTGAATCTTGTGCAATTCATTTTTATACTTTATTACTTGCCTATGTTTAGGTGCCGTCAGTGTTTGTTAACCTTTTTATCAAATATACATTCATTTTAATTATTTATATAAGCCATGTTTTTTACTTGAATAAACGGGTTTAAAAAATGTAATTTTTGTGTTGTATGCAATCCTGATTCAGTTTCCGAGGTCACCACTCAGGGGGCGACCCCCCTCCAGGACAAGCCACTGAGCCTTCTTGAGGAATTTGCTGTCTAAAAGGAAATGAAACATTTTCCCAGTTCGACAATACATACTACACGTACTGATTTAATTGTTTGGGTTCTCACAATTACGTTTCAATTATTTTATGCTCCTTGACAATTTTACTCAATATTTCGATGCATAATAAATACTTCAGGGTATTATATTAATATGTATTTTTGTTAAATAAAATAATACATAATATGTACATTTTACATTATTATCAAATGACCATAGACTTTCTAACGATAACGCATTACTCGGAATATAATCTAAAAAATGGCTCGAATTATTATTAACAGTGAAATGATTATTGTAACTTCTGCTCTGGGATAAACCGGAAGCCGTTTGATCTCTTAAACTAATACAATAATTTATTTTTTTAATATAAAAATATATTCGATTTAAGATATATTGGAGGCAGAATAAATACGATGCTCATTTAAAAACATGCTATCAAAATTAGCCGCGACATTGAAGTTACAATTTGAATACGAGAATTAATCTAATCTTATTCTCCAGAAATATCAACAACAGTTGTGTGGTGTGGCATCTTGTTAAACCAATGGCTCCGTGTTAGCCAGAAGCGTAGCGTACCTTTTACTAGGATATTTTCACAACATAATAAAAGCATTAGTTAAATAATAAAACAAAATAATTTTGTTCATAGTCAAGTTGGTAATATCAGAGTTCAAATTAGCGGTTACAGGGGTGAGGGAGGGAGAATATTTGAGAATTGTAGTCTAGGAGTTGAGAACTTAAAATAAAACCTAATTTTACGAGAAGTGGCGACAGCTGATTGCAAAAACAATCATTTTTCTTTGGTAGACAACTAATAGAAAAATATACATAATTTACGTGTAATAAAAATAAATCACTAATAGGGGGATTGTACAAAGAAGAATTATCCAAGATGGTAAAACATAAATTGTACTTTTTTTTTCAAGATTTTTAGGTGACATTTTTAAGTATGTACTTTCAAAATGTTTGTTTTAGAAAATTCACATGCTTTTTAAATACAGTACACGGACCATCAACAAACAGCTGATGAATAGTAGGGCAACCACTTCCGCATCACTGATCACTGTACATTGTATTGAAACCATTAGTCTTAGTCAAAACAGTGTGATGAAAGTAGTGTGACAAAGTAGCATTATCTTGACTCCGAGGGACTCACAGTAGTATACTACTTTAGCATAAGACCGTAGGTACAAGGATGAGAATTATTTAAAAGAATAATACATATACATGTGCAATCATTTTCAAATAATATACATAAATATAAGCAATAATCCCAGATCCACAATCTTAACTAGATAGAAAAACACATACATGTCTGTATTTGAATGCCCAATTTGTCAAAGCATCAAAACAACCAGAGGAATCAATCTAACGCATAAACATGTCACATCAAGTAGTATGCAAGATTAGAACTATATTTATCAGGACAATTTGTTTATTGAAAGCTATACATATTGTATAAGGTAAACTGGTGAAGATTCATTTTATTATGGCACACATTCCAACTGGCCACTCGCCGTTAATAATAATATTACAAGTGAGTAATTACATTATATTATGTATATGAAATTAAAAAAATCTTTGACTACAATACAATAATGTACAATATTGAAGTTCAATTGAAAAGAAGAGAATATGTATTGTCATAATTGTGTATACATATTGCTGTTTCTCGAAGTCAATGGATAATTCACATAAATTCCCATGTAGAGGCTAGTTTTTACACAGTATTATCAGATGTTTAAGAATAAAATAAATGTTATTCTTTAGGCCATCAGGTATGGGAGCAATAAATCCCTTAAAATGAATAATTTCATACTTTTCTAGAACAACATGGTGACTCCCCTGTCTACGGTACAATTTTCACAATGTATCAAACCCTCTACATAAATCATTTTGCCTCGCAAAAACCTTATTCTTGGCTATGATAATTTTCATTATAACATTATGTACGATTTCTATTAGAAATCAAAACACACCCTTTAATTGACATTGCCTCAATCAGGGTGGCCACAAAAAACGGATTTCAAAATTCCCTGATAATTCCAGGTTTTCCAGGGCAGTTTCTATATTTTTCCCTGATATGTTTTATTTGGTATAAGGACATATCGTTCAAAATTTTATTTTTGAAACACGATTTTCATCTACGCCAGAAAATTAGAACAGATACATAAATAAAGGGAATTCCGTCATCTAAAGCATTTATTATTTCCTTGCACCACAATGATCTATTCAAAACAAAATACACTTATTACAAATTTATGATATTTCGCCTGAAGACAATTTGTGTACAAATGAAAAGACCAGACAAAAATAGACAAATAAACAAAAGTAAGTACAGTAGAACCCCGATAATTCGAAAAAACGCGTAATTCGAAATTTTCGCCAAAAAAAATTCCGCAGAAAAATATTTTCATACAAAAATTTTTTTAATTCGAAATTCGTAATTTATTGTTGTCCGCGCACGAAAATTTGTTCGTCAAATTCGAAAAAATTTGATTTTTGCGAAAATAAATCATAATATTTCGTAAATCTGAATCTAAAAGTCAGCCGTGGCGGTAAAACGCCGAAAAATGTATTTTTACGTGGTTATACATCGTCCTAATTAGTATTATTATTTTGTAAATATGAATCGATTTACACTGGAATGTTGTATTTTTTCAAATTTATTTCGAATATCCGAGTTTGAAGGGCCGAGAAAATACGTTTTACGCGGATATATGTCGTAGTTTTACGAGTTTACAAAAATTATCTGTATTTAAAGGGTCGGCCGCGAAATTTCGATTTACGCGTAAATGTATCGTATATTTACGAATTTATTTCGAATATTTGAATTTAAATGGCCCGCTGCGACGGAAATCGGCCGCGAAATCTCGATTTACGCGTAAATATATCGTATTTTTACGAATTTATTTAGAATATCTGAATTTTAAAGGGCCCGCCGCGACGGAAATCGGACGCGAAATTTCAATTTACGCGGAAATATATCGTATTTTTACTAACTTTAATTCGAATATCCGAGTTAAAAAATACGGCGCGACGGAAATCTGCCGAAAAATTTCGATTAACGCCGAAATATGACATATTTTTACGAATTTACTTCAAATATCTGAACTTAAAAGGCCGGCCGCGACGAAAAACTGCCGATAAAATTCGATTTACGCGGAAATATTTCATATTTTTACGAATTTACATCAAATATCTTAATTTAAAGGGTCGGCCGCGACGGAAATCGGCCGCGCATTCTCGATTTACACGGAAATAGATCGTATTTTTGCGAATTTTTTTCGAATCTGAATTTTAAGAGCCGGCCGCGACGGAATACGGACGCGAATTCTCGTATAACGCGGAAATATATCGTATTTTTACGAATTTAAATTCAGATATTTGAAATAATGGGCCGGCTGCGACGGAAAATTACCGCGAAATCTCGATTTACGCGGGAATATATCGTATTTTTACGAATATCTCAATTTAAAGGGTAGGCCGCGACCGAAATCGGCAGCGAAATCTCGATTTACGCGTAAAAATATAGCATTTTTACGAATATCTGAATTTAAAGGGCCCGCCGCTACGGTAATCGGCCGCGAAAATAAAGAAATAATTGGTATTAATACGAATTTACAACTAAAATACCACCCGGATTTGAAGAGGCGGCCGAGAAAATCGATTTTCGGCGTATTTTTTTGTTTTCATAAATATTCGAATTACGTGGGAATTCGTTAATTCGAAATTTGATTTTTGATATCCCGTGGATTTCGAATTAACGAGGTTCTATTGTATTGACACTTTGTAAAAATGTTGATAATGATGATCTTTAAATTTTATTACGACCGTACTGGGTGTCCGACCCTTTTGACACTTTGTTGTAACTTTGCTAGCTTTTTCTTTACAGATTTCGCACCTACATAGTATAGGGGAAAAACCAAGGCGGGTGGTTTACGACATGATTGTGTTGCAAGGGCTATTTACGAAAATAATAATAAAAAAATACCTACTTATCTAGTTTGTCTTTGTCGGCATATCTTTTGTTACACACGCCGCAAGTAAAAGTAATAAAACACAACTTTGGGACTTCACAAATCGTAAATAACGAATTTCGTTTTATTTTTGGAATTCCCTGATATTTTAAGAATATTTTAAAATTCCCTGATAATTCCCGGTTCGGTAAAATTCCCTGATAATTCCCGGTTTTCCCGGTTTTCCAGGTCTGTGGCCACCCTGTCAATATTATACGAGGGCGGTTCGGAAAGTAACCACCGTTTTGCTATAAATACAGCTTACCATTATTTTTCAACAAAGTCATAATTTAAATTAAAGTACTTGCCATAGGGTTTCAGCAATTTGTAAATTATTTCTGCATATAATTCGGCCGCCCGAGAATATACCTAATCTGTCATAGCATTTTGAAGAGCTGGGCCCCAAGCCACATCTTCATGTGAGTGAATAGATGGAAATCATCCCCCGGCCGAGTTTTATGCTGAAGGAATTTGCAAATTGGTGAAACGCTATGACAAGTACTTGAAGGTGACTAAGAAGCATGTAATAAAATGTTTGTATCCATGCGTTTTTTTTTATTTATAGCCAAACTGTGGTTACTTTCTGAACCGCCCTCGTAGAAATTAATAGAATTATCGAAACGTGGAAATGGGCTGAGGCATTTTGGTGATTTTTATTATGAATGAGTCCGGCCATTTCCTTCCAAAATTTATTGCATTCATGTCACATATAAAAATACTAATTAGCATCCTGTTTTCAAATCAGTAAATTAATGTTATAAATATAGATGAAATATCAGTACATTTTTTTCTCTTCAATTCGGAGCAAAAAAGATGATATTCCAAATGTTTGTTGCTAATTTTTCTCCTCGAGATTTCGATAAACTACTCGGATATTAAATAATACAACCCTCGCAAGATTGATACATTAATTTAACATAATATATGTACATTCATATTATCAAATATATTAGAGTGCTGTGCACTGTGAAAAATTTGACTACAAATAATTTTAATTCATTAACAATAGGCTTCCTAATTTTACATACTACGCACAAATAAAATTTTTAAACACAATAAATTTCTTAATTTTTCCACATAACTTGCTTAGCAAAAAGTTCCACACACCAGATAAAAATATATTTAGCAAATTATATTACAATGTTAAAACAGTAATACGCAGTAAACACCATCACATTTTCTTAAACGCTAAAGTCTACATCGATTGATGTGGTTGATACAATCACAATTAATTTAGTAATTCGGCATGAACAACAGACAGACAGATTACATAAAGGCATTATGATAGGTACTGAACTTTATATGAAATGGAAAAAAAGGGGAAATGAGTGTCTTGAAAGTGTCTTCTTCGTTATTCCAAGAAATCGTTTTTTTGGTTTGTTAAATATTATATAGTCTATGCGACATTTTCTTCAAATAACCTCTAGAATACACTGCGAACAGTGGCGTACAGTCCATAAAGGCTGAAAAGCTGTACCTACCCTAAATCAAAAGATAATATACACAAATTTTTGAGAAAAAAGTAAGAGCCTGCACATTTATTTATTCAGTTGGCCACAATAATCAGCGTCAAAAGATTCCAATAAAATGGCCAATCATTCATAGCGGAATTTGAAAAACTACACATCGCATTCCTTTCAGCATGGAGCAATGTACGCCACTGACTGCTATACAACAAATAATCACACAGAATCACATAATATTATTTAGCAGAAAAATTTCAGTGGTTTGGCAAAAACTGATAACTTCAAATAGGATAGTTACAGGAGAGCAATTTTAAACACTGAATCTGCCTTATACAATATCCAGTACTAATTGATTGATTCAATTTCAATACATACATATTATGCTTTGGGCGACATCTAATAAAAAAATACAACTTTCAGGTTATTATCAAATGACCGAAAAGCAGTTAATAGATTATCCGTTAATACTACCGATTTTATTCTAAACATTAAGACAAATAATTTTACTATTTTCAGAGCTAGACAACAATATATTTGTATTAGTGATGATATAATTCTTACTTGGATGATTATGATTATTCAATCAGAAATCATACAAGGTAGGTAAGTATTATGATTACAGAATAAAATTTAAACCAAACGAAAAATCAATCATTATTACATAATATTAAATAAAGAGATGTAATAATCAATAAGAAAAAATATGAAATCTATAAAATGATACTTCCTTTCTATAATTGTTATCATTGTTGATAAACATCACTTGCGTTATGCTTCAAAAACATTTACTAACTTCTACATTCACTCAAAAAAGATAATATGTAGTTTGTTTAAAAAAATGTATTCATTTGACAGAGGGTTTAGAGTTAAAAAAAATATGCGAATACATTCGAAAGATATTGCAATCAAGAAGAGAAAATACGATTTCCCATCCTGAAGGATTAGTAATTAGTAATTTAAAACCTCCACAGGTAGCAATAACTTTGTGGTTTGCCCACTTTATAAGGAAATATAAAAATATATAGAAACCAACCGGTTTTGGTTCAGCCTGAACCTTCCTATTAAAAACAAATAGTATAAATACATGCACATAGAAGAGGATGAGAGAACATCAACTTTAACCTATGGCGGGGTCAGAGTTGGTGAAGGCAAGCAGAAGGGGTAATTCTGCATTAATTTAAGTATTTTGTTTGTATGCATTTTACATAGTATTACAGTAGAACCTCGTTAATTCGAAATCCAGCGGACATCAAAAATCAAATTTCGAATTAACGAATTCCCACGTAATTCGAAATTTTATGAAAAAAAAAATGAAAAAACGGCGAAATTCGAGTTCCTCGGCTGCCCCTTCAAATTCGGGTGGTATCTTTGGAGTAAACTCGTATTAATACCAATTATTCCCTTTTAAATCGAATTTTTGCAGCCGATTTCCGTCGCGATCGGACCTTCAAGTTCAGTTATTCTAAGCAAATTCATAAAAATACCACACATTTCCGCGTAAATCAAAATTTCGCGGCCGATTTAACGTCGCGGCTGGTCCTTTAAACTCGGATATTCGAAAAATACGATATATTTATGCGTAAACCGAAATCTCGCGGCCGATTTCGGTAGCGGCCGATCCTTTAAATTCAGATATTTGAAGTAAATTTCGTAAAAATACGTCAAATTTCCGTGTGAATAGAAATTTTGCGGCCGATTTCTGTAGCGCCGGATCTTTTAACGCAGATATTCGAAGTAAATTTAGTAAAAAATACGATATTTTCCCCGTGAATTGAAATTAAGGAGCCGATTTCCGTCGCGCCGGATCTTTGAAATTCAGATATTCTAAATAAATTCGTAAAAATGCGGTATATTTATGCGTAAATTGAAATTTCGCGGCCGACCGCGGATAAATTCGGATATTTTAAGTAAATTTCGTAAAAATACGTCATATTTCCGCGTGAATCGAAATTTTTGCGGCGGATTTCCGTAGCGCCGGCTCTTTTAACTCAGATATTCGAAGTAAATTTAGTAAAAATACGATATATTTCCGCGTAAATTGAAATTTCGGAGCCGATTTCTGTCGCGCCGGATCTTCGAAATTCAGATATTTCAAATAAACTCGTAAAAATGCGATATATTTACGCGTAAATCGAAATTTTGCGGCCGATATCCGTCGCGGCCGACCCTTTAAATTCAGATATTTATGATAAATTCGTAAAAATACGATATATTTCCGCGTAAATCGAATTTTCTCGGCAGATTTTCGTCGCAGCCGGCCTTTTAAATTCAGATATTTGAAGAAAATTCGTAAAAATATGTCGTATTTCCGCGTAAATTGAAATTTAGCGTTCGAATTCCGTCGCAGCCGACCCTTTGAATTCAGATATTTGGTGTAAATTCATAAAACTGCGGCATATTTCCGCGTAAAACGAATTTTCTCGGCCCTTCAAACACGGATATTCGGAATAAATTGGAAAAAATACGACATTCCAGTGTAAATCGATTCCGATTTACAAAATAATAATATTAATGAGGGCGATGTATAACCACGTAAAAATACACTTTTCGGCATTTTACCGTTATGGCTGTCTTTTAGATTGAGATTTACGAAATTTTATGATTTATTTTCGCAAAAATCGAAGTTTTTCGAATTACACAAACAAATTTTCGTGTGCGGACAAAAATAAATTTCGAATTACGAATTAACGAATTTCGAATTAAAAAACCATTTTGTATGAAAAAAAATTTCTGTGGATATTTTTTTGGCGAAAATTTCGAATTACGCGTTTTTTCGAATTATCGGGGTTCGAATTAACGGGGTTCTACTGTATGTACAACACAATAATTCATCGTTAAAGTACTGTTAATGCAGTAATGTAGTGCTATTTTACAACACTGGATCTACAATATGAGAAATTTAAGCCACCTAATAATTAAATATTACATTACATTCACTTTCGATTATTCTGTACCCTTCTTATGCATGAAGGCACATTGTACAGGGTTTGTTCGCGTGGTTTCCTCTAAGAAAAAACCATTCCTAAATGAAATATAGTTTGGCCATAAGTTTGGATCCACGAAAACAGGGAATTTAGATTCAGATGCGGAACGACGCACACTCAAACAAAGATGACAGTTTGACAATGTCGCATTTAAAAACTTTGTCAGTGTTCCGGAGGAATTTTTTAATATTATCGGTGATGGCAAATTCGAATTGCCAGACGTAAATGTATTTCGCCTTTCAACGTCAATCAGACCGATAGGCTCTTGAGCGGTATTACGTAGAATAGGGCGTCTCTTATACTAGTCTCTTATGCGTCACATTCCTCCAATCACTAGAATTGTTGATCGGCAAATTGGGAGAGGAAGTATGTCCGTGGCAGAGCGGGTGTTGTGGAGGAAAGAGGACGAGGCTTTGAGAGTTCGACATTCAGAGTAATTTGAGTAATCCTGGAGCAGAATACGCCGCTGCAGCACATTTGGAAGCCAGTTGAAGATCATTCTCTGATTTGCCCTTTTTTTGAGCAGATCGCATTGTCATTTTGCATGCATTGGGCGGCTGACGCCACTCGCAGGCAGGCAAATGGCTATGGGGTGGCTGACTACGGTTGCTAAGGCAATACCGGAGCTGGGGCCGGGGTCGGTTTGGGTGGACGTACTGGGCGCTTGAGCGAAGTGCGGCGTGTTGCTGGCGCCTGTAGCGTGATCGGGAACCGATTTATTGAGTACATCACTCCCGCACACACGCGTACCTACAACTGCAATATTACTATGTTCAAGCTAACGACATTTGAAGGATATTTTTAACTTCACTCAATTCACCGATTCACCTTATTCGAAAGAACCTCGAAGATCTAAGTAGCAAAGTATGTATTTAAACAGCCCTAAGCAAGGTTAAGGCTAAACTGATACCGGTTGGTTTTTATACATCTTTATTTACTCAATAAAGTGGCATTCAGACAAAATATTTTTTATTCTAATTATAATTAGTAATTTGCAGACGCTTCATTGCAGAAATCAAAAATAGACACTTCCTGCTACTGTTTTTTAGAAAATCATATAAATAATAGAAATAATCTAATACACAGTAGATAGGGTTCCATGATAAATCAACACATAGACAATTCAACACACTTAAAAAGTGATATAAAGTCATTAGAAACGATGAAAAAGAAAAAATTTAAACCTAACCTAACCTAACCTACTTAACTCAGTTAATAAAGTTTTTGTTTCATCACTTTCCATGACTTCATATAACTTTTTAAATATGTGATGAATTATCATTTTGATGATTTATCCGGTCACCAGTAGATAGCAGGGGCGGTTTTAGACTTTTCATGAACTAGAGTGGTAAGATTGAAAAATATGACATTATTTATGGTGACGTAGCTGAAAATATATATTTAAAAAAAAAAAATTTCAGCTAGACCAATATCAATAATGTGGTATTTTTCAATCTCACCACTCTAGCACACTGAAAGGTCCACGGACCGCCACTGTCACAGAGAGTCAATAACCTTGAAATTTATCATAATACATAATCAATGAATCGCTAATGCCATGAATTTTACAATCAAACCTCAATTAAGTAAAGGATCTTAACACATGTACAAAAAATATTTAAAAGAACGAATTCATTTGAACTAATCGTAAATGAATAATAGCACATTCGGCTAGCGAAAAGAGGGTCCGGATGCACGCGGCTCTGAGGACACTTATCACGACAGTTTGCAGGTGGGGAACTTCTTCCCGGACATGCAGGAGATGGGCTTTCTCCATCTTCTCTTACTGGGCTGTTGCGGCTGGTGCGAGTGGTGCGAGTTTGTGCCTTGAGATCCATTCCCAGTCTTCTGGTTCCAGGACGTTATTTCTTCTGGCTGCTTTTCCATGTACCTCTTTTCCTCTGCAAATAAAATTACAATATTAAACCAATATCCCCTTAACCTTGTCTACACAACTGTGGCATATGTGATCCATCGACGGCTATCTCCATACGCGAATGTCGCATATGTGATCCATGAAGTTGTACTAAAAGACATACATTGTATCAAAATGTGCCGCATTTTGGGATAGATTATATTGCGGATGATTTAAAGGATAAAGCATAATGAATAGGTCCCACTGCATTGAGGGGGCCAGTATTTTAAAGGATAAAGCATAATGAATAGGTCCCACTGCATTGAGGGGGGCAGCATTTTAAAGGATAAAACATAATGAATAAGCCCTACTGCATTGAAAAGGCCAGTATTTTAAAGGATAAAGCATAATGAATAAGCCCCACTGCATTGAGAAGGCCAGCATTTTAAAGGTAAAGCATAATGAATAGACCCCACTGCATTGAGAAGGCCAGGGTTTCAAAGGATAGAGCATAATGAATAGGCCCTACTTTTGTTCATTCATATTGAAGATTCGTAACTACATTGACAAGTGCAAGATGTAATGATGCTGTGCAATTTCGTAAACTATCTGCCACAAGGGGTTAAGTAATTTATTAATGGTTAATGATAATCTTTCTGATCATTTGAATATGTACTACATAGATTAGCGAGATCACACTCAAAACAGCTACATTATAATATATAACATGTTTGGTGATCACTTAAGCCAGCGTCCATTTACTAGGTTAAACTGGATCAAGTATAAGTACAAGGTACGAGGAAATGTCATTATATGCAATCAAGGCAATGGGATAAGTCCACACTGATAATTATTATGGGTGGATGCATTTGATCATGAATATAATCCACTGGGGCGTTTTTGCTAACATTTTGGTCAATTTTCAAACACCCGCTGGCCAATTTGAAGGGATACTTTATAACATTTCGATAACTTCAATATTCACAAGGCTAACTTAGTAGTTTTGTAGTTAAACAAGAGATGTCTCGCATCTCTAGAACTTTCTTTGCAAATAATCAAATGTTAGCAGTTAGCAGAACGGTGTGTGTTTTATCATTAAATCATAGGTTTGACATAACAACCATTCAATATTAATTCATTGAGAATGATTCATAACCAAAGACATCATTTTTATTATTCTAGGGTAATTTTTAGTCTGATTAATGACAATTGAAAATGATATGTGAAGTGAAAAAACGGTTTTGTGGTATTTGTGAGCACATTATTAAATTTTCTAAATATAAATAGCAATGTCAATGTGTATTATGTGTATTATTATGTATACCATTTTAGTACTGTAAAAAACATGCTCAATTTTTTAATCCTGTAATAAGTACGATTTAAAAAAATTAAATTAAATTTTAAATTTTAAATGAAATCTGTTAAAAATCATGCAAATTACACATGTGTGTGAATTTAATGAATTTTCTTTATAAAACCTACAAACTTATATAAATTATAAAATATGAGTAAATTCATTGGCTTTAAACGACATTTGGAAGTTTATCTTATTTCATGATTTTCATATTAATATTCGGCGAATTCAAAACCAAACATGCAAAAATCTCAAAAATCTTGGCGCTCCAGTGTTTATTGGCTCCAAGTGTAGATACAAGTGTATTCACATGATCAAAAGGAGTACACATAAATAAATATAGAAGATATATAAAGGTTTTAGTTTTGTTAAAAATCTGTGATTATGTCATTTCATAACTTCTCCAATAATGAACAAGTTGACTAAGAACTAGATGAATGATAATTAGTATTAATTGGCGTTGATGGTTAGTGTTGATGGTAAACCCCAAGCAAAAGTGAAAATGTCTCGACACAAACCTATATTCTGGCAAATATGCTGATCATGCCGCTTGAAAATGTTTCTGAAATAATAGGAAAACTAACTGTGTGTGAATGCAGTCAACGAAACTATTCTTTCAACCCAGCTTTCAAAAGAGCTAGTAATGAATTGAATGTGAGTATTTAGTCTAACCCCTGGACATTATAGCTACAACTGCAATGTCAAATTAAATTGAAACAACTGGTCAGTAAATGTTTCAAGCAAATCTGTAAATTACAAAATACTGTTTTATATACTATTTTAAAATTTGATTCATAAGATGTATTGTTACCCCTTGATTCTCAGCACCTCTACGGGTATGAGGTAGTATACAATAATTAAAATGAATGTGAGAAAGAATGCTATGAATGTACCCGCAAATATGTAGTTTCAATTATGAATGTTGATAACACGATGCCGAGTCTAGGCAGTGCAAATGTTTGTGTGAACAATCTCCCAGAATAATGGCACAATAAAACAAATGCACTGATTAAAAACCAATAATTGTAATAATTATTATTATAAAATGCTATTACATATTATGTGCATACACATACATTCACCAAACAATGAACAGCTGTTAAAATCCAAACTCTATAGATACAATAAAAAACAATATATACATTATTATTCTTGTGGTTGTGACTAACTCCCCATGGAAGAAGCACCACAGGAGCAAAAGACAAACAAATGGTGGAGAGTATTTTCACTTCACCAACATTAAAAGGAAGGCGCAACTCACATAGGAATAACTCACATTAGGTAGATCAATATAAGGGTCATTAGGAAGACCGCAGCAACAGTGGAAAATTGAGAAAACTGGAACAACACCTTTAATACCCAGAAACCGGAACACTAAGATTGTCATACTTCAAACTCCACCACATTTGACAACCATCAAATCAACAATCAGCGGCATCTTGAATTTTTGACTTTTGAATGGTCCCCGCTAAACACTAAACAATTCTTGGCCCGTTTCAGCTTTTGATAAAATTGTGATCAGCTGACGAGCTTGACAATGTGACCATTCAGAAGTCAAGCATAACCTCTCAATTGAACGTACTATAATTTTTTCCAAAATCAGTGTTACTCAGTGTTGCCACAGTAATAAAAACTTTTAGTTCCACTTTCACGAATTGAGGGCTTAACAAAGGCCAATTAACCCATCGGCGTATTGCTTTTATGTTTTCACTATTATTTTTATATTAATCAATTTGTACTAATTTTTATAACATTGCATATAATATACATATATTATAGGGCAAAAAAAATTACAGATTTTTTGATCCACCGCATTTAGGAAGTACGTAGCTCTCCACACGGGTAAGTTCATAAATAAATTGGTGCACTTTGCTCGACAGTAGAAGAGGTTATGATGACGTCCTCACGAGTGAAAGAGCCTGATCATTCGCCCCATACGACTATGACTTACCATTGAGGTCGTGCTCAGTGTAATAGTTGTCATTGTTCCTGTCCTGCGCCTCGTAGTGGTACTCCATGAGATACGGCAGCACCGTCATGCGGTGCAGGTGGTCCCCCTGTAACGCCGGGATGGGGATCCATGTCTCTCCACCTAGACCCGGTTTCCTTTGCACCCACCTAGATGGCAATCGGAAATTGAATATTTTAAAGTGGATAATATTTCATAATTTAACTCCTTAGACCTATAATCTGTCAGAAGGTCGGAGTATTTCCGCTTTGCAATAAAATCTAAAGAAATGGAATATTTCTGAACGTATCCAAATTCTAAAAACTGTTTTGGAAAGGTGATAAAATACGCTTTAAAATTTTGTTATTAGAAATAAACATTTTTTTTTTTAAATATAAATTTTTTAATGCAAACGTATAAAATAAATAAAAATGGCACTTAACTTTTTTTTAGATCATATTTCTCACCATGACAGTAAGGGAGATTCCCAAAAGCGAACAACTTAGCCTGAAGGGATATTATCAATGTTGTATAAGAATGGTATCTTAAAAATTCCAGTTTGTATTTTATTGCATGTACATAGTTTTTCAAAACACATTACTTCAAACATTCCTTTTCCCCTCAATCATCTCTCAAATTGTTTTGATGGCTCGTTTCTGTGACCATTTACATAAAGCATATTATTATAAATATTTTTTAAATAAATATGAATGAAAAAAAATTTCTATTCACATTTTGATATACCAGAAGAATGTACATTATGCATTCATTTTTAAATGTACAGTTAACGTGCTCTTCAGTGAGGTAATTACACATTATATAAGAAGGGTTAAAATAAATATTTTTTAGATTTAGCGATTCTAGAGTCTTCTTCCTCTTCATATGGTGGAGGCCATAAAGGAATACTAAAGTTACAGACAGCATTGAGGGTAGTCCTGTGTCGATCATGAACTATCCGATCACGAACCACCAATGAGCGATTGGGATCGTTTTCAAAAAAGGTTCAATCGTCAGCACCCGTGTCCAGTGATGGACGTAGTTGGGGGGTTGAAGAGTCGCTTGATTCAGCGGGAAACTGGTAGAGGAAACATACTTCTATGGTAAGTTCCGCAATTCCAGTCTTCACAATCACACTCCAATTCAGAAATCCTAAGGCCCCATTTGTGCATTGTATATGCACATCGACTGTGATTGATTCTAGATACTGTCATTGATTTGTCATTTATTTTACTCAGCTCATCATCTCACTACAAACGAAACTCACGGATGCCTTCTAATCTCGGGGATGCTGAGTCGATCCTGCGGATCCCTCTGGAGCATCCCGTTGAGCAAGCTAACTAGCGCCTCGCCGAGGTCCTCGGGCACACTGAACTCTGCCCGGCCAATGCTTTCAAACAGTCGGTAGATGTTATCTCCCTCAAATGGATAAACGCCAGTTGCTATGTTGTACCTGCGGCAAAAAAACTTTCTCAGTTAAAGAAAGACTATATATATATATAAGACTATATGTATTTGAAAAACTTATACAACCATCTAGAATTGCTTTTATGTCCAACAGATGGCGCAATTTTAAAAAAAAAATGTTGTTACCTGTCACAGGTGACATCTATATAATACAGGTATATATAAAAACAGACGCGTATTCGAATGCTACGTTGTGTCAAAATTTTAAAGCAAACGGTGAAGAACTTTCCGAGATTTAAGATTTTGCATTATATCAGTATGTAGAAATTACCATTACACAGGGTGTCCAGGGTAAAGTGCACTAACTTCAGGAGATGATTCTACATGTATTCTAAATTCCGACTTTTTTTGAAACTATAGAATTATTACATAATAATATTTCGTAATTAAATGACAAAAAAACACACAAAAGCAACATAATTTTAAAAGTTAAGAAAAGTAAGGTATATACAACAAAATAAACACAATGCAGTGCACTGAGGATCATGCTGCCAGCTCCTTAGAGCAGGCTAAAAACCGAATTTTCGAAAAAAAAAGACATTTTCGGCTACGGCATCAATAATGCCATTTTTGTAATATTAGCACTCGAGTACACCCAAAAGTCACACCAAGCTTATTTTCGCAAAAATCGCTTTTTCGTTTTTCACTTGACAAATAACCGTAATTTATCAGACTAAAAATATTCTGAGAATAATAAAAATTGTATCTATTTCTTTGAAGCACAGACTTCAATAACAATTTTATTGATATACTATAACAGAATTTGTGTAAAATAAACATTCACAAGAATTTTTATTTGAACTACAAGATGGCATTTCAAAAATATTATAAACTGAAAATCTTGTTTTAATTAGAGCACTGTATAAAGATGCGAGACATATGTTGAAAAATGGGAAAACCATTAGCTAAGTAAAATGGTTATCTTAGTGAATATCGCAGTTACGAAGATGCGGGAAAATTTTGACATATTTCCTAAAAAATTTTTTATATCTCTTCAAATTGGTTACATTTTGGCCAGCGTAAGCTCGCGGGTTTTGCAAACTGACCAACATTGACCTAAAATTACTGATAATGAAGAAAAACACATATTTTATTAGACAAATGTATATAACATTACTGCTACCTCATTTTTTGTAGATTCATATAAAAATAATTAGTTAATTAAAAATCCACTAAGATTCATAAATTTTTTCTCAAATTGAGGTCGGAACCTCTGGTTTCATAAAGTGTAGATTTTAATTCTATATTAAATTAATTATATAATATTTATAATAATTCTACCAGATCGTATATGCTGTTCCGAAAAGCGAACAAATTGACTAACAGGTAATAGCTGTTTGTTCCCAAAAGTGAATAAATTAGCCAAAGGAGTTAAATATGTTTTTTTTTTTTTTTTTTTTTTTATAGTGAATACCTCACAAGAGTCCCAACTGCTCCCGTCTGGAGCCAGTGAGACTATGGCATCCCCAATTGGGGGATGTTGTGAGGCTGAAGGTAAGTGGGGAAGGGAAAGAGGAAGTGGGGAAGTACCTGGCTATTCAGATCTAGTCACTAAACACGGCTAAAGCCATTTGGAGCAACGTTTCAATTCTGAATGGTGGTCTTACACCAGGGCGATACTGGTAGTATCTTCCACTCTGGAACGTGCCGCAAATATACTATATATTATTTTAATTAATTAATTGTGAAATAACACAAATCAATCAAATAAAATTTATTTGCGCACGCCGGGTTCGAACCCGCGACCTTCGGAATGGCAGTCCAATGCGTTACCACTGGACTATGCCGGCCGTCAAATATATAAATATGTGTTAAATATCGAATTTGTTAGGAGAACAGAGCGGATAATTAAATAATTCCTTGATTTAAATGAAACGTGATACTTTATTTAACGTCAACATTAACTTTATTAGTAATTTTTATAATTTTCGCGAGCGTGCGATTCGAGATTGACTAATTCACAACGTTGTACGAGCATCGCTGAGGATTGCCGAATTGCGTTCGACTTCTATACCTTAGATGGATACCTCACATCAAACAAATCACAAATAAACTCCTCAAAACAATACACATTTTCCTAAACATAAGAAACAAATATATAAAATAAAACAATTGAAAACAATATATTTTGCACTTTGCCAATCAATAATAGAATTTGGAATTATTGCTTGGGGAGGAGCAACAAACTCTGCTATCAATTACATAGAAATCGCACAGAAAACGATCTTAAAGGTAATACTAAAAAAACATAGACTGACTGATACCGACCAAATATTCAACAGCTGTGATTTACTAGATATATACACCAATTATACGTTAAAACACTACTAAACTACATTTTTGACAAAAAAAAAATTGCAAAATACACAAAATATCACTAACAGACCAGTTAGACAAGTGTACAAAGAAAACAAAAAAACTCTGACAGTAAATTCAAGCTTTGGACAAAGACACTACCAATACCATGCTATAAAAGCATTCAACAGTGTAAAACTTGAAATTAAAATTGAGGTTAGCAAAAATAAATTCACACACAAAATTACAAAATAGATTAAAGAACAAATAAGACAATATTACCAAAATTTCACAGCATAAAATAAAAAAAACCTACACCTAACACACAAAACCAACATAAAACACACATCACTCACAAACACACAAGATTATATTTTAAATGTATTATTTTCTCTTTAAATGTATATTATAAAATGAAGACCTCAGCACGGGCAAGCCACCCAGTGAGGCCAACATTACTGGATAATTTTGAAATGTAAAAAATATTGTGCCAAAATAAAAAAAAATTAAAAAAATACCTGTACAGTTGCGCACCAAACCATGCATCTATACACTCGCCTACAGAAATATTGCAAATATGCAGGCAAGGAATTGGCGAGTTTGCTACATAATTTGATTGTGAATGGTGATATTGAAATAAGTCTTTATGCCTAGTCCAGACTCAGAAGTTCGCAACAGTCGAGCTCTAAATTTATAATTTTGAAAAAGAAGCATAGGTCGCTTATCCTACGCCGATCCTCATTTATACTGTAATGGTTTAAAAATGAGATAAATGCTTGTTTGCGAAAGGAAGAAACCGAAAGATACATGCTATTCATTAAAATGTATCAATAGTCTCACAAGGTGACTCCGCTGCTCCAGATGTCCACCTTGAAGCCGGCGAAGGTCTCAGCTCCGTTGGCAATTTCCGGGGGCTGGAAGGCCGGCGATCCCTGGCCCGTATGGCAAATGTCCCCGGGAGAAAACATATCTAATGCCTGGAAATTATAAAACATAATTATTTATTTTATACTGAGTTCTTATAGATGTTCTGACTTACAATTCACAATTAACAATTCACTTATAAAAACTCAGTGTGTTTACAAATAGGTAAGTACACAAAATTACAAAAACCTACCCAGTCAAGGGATACATTATATCTTCATAAAATTACAAAATTATTTAAAAACTCCCTCAAATGACAAATAATACAAATGAAGGCAAGGATATAAGCGAAACAAAATATAATTAGCACGACAATAAATTGTTACTTATTTATGAGCAATAAATAGTAAAACATTATCGACGAAACTATCTACTTCAGTACACTCTATCTAATTATATAGTCGACAGATTTGCATTAGAGAGCAAAAATAGACAAAATTAGGTTTAAATGTATTCAGGTGAAACATGCTTTGGTGTCTTAGACAATAGGAATTGAGAACATTTATTTTAAAATTACTAGATATAATGTAGTATCACGATGACCATGAATTATTTTATGTTAACATATTAGATCAATCAATTGCCTTCTAATTTCAAGTGTATTAAAGTTGAAGTATTCAAGATGTACGTCGTATGATCTAAGATGGCCCCGTAGATCACATTTGAAGATAGGTTATGAACACAAAATTAGAATCAGTTGCTAAATCTCCGTTGCTATATCCATTATAATCAGTGTGTCACCTATCATAAATATGTATTTGAATTATATAAAATCCATTAAAATATTTTTTCCTAACCACACAATAGATTACCGATAACTTTATGTTGGGTAAATCCTTAAATTGATAGTCCTAATAGGCATAATTATCATAGTTCTACAGATAAATTCATTTGATTTTAATAACAATACTTATTTGGGAAATATCATGTTTCACGAAAAAACCCCTCATAATTCAAACCAACCTACTATGTTAACCCCTCCCCTCAATGTAATTTGCCTATGTATATAAACCCTAGTTTAAGACAAAAATTGTACCAGTCTGAAGATGGCCCTAACAGGCTGAAACCGGTCACGGTCAAATAAAAACAAGTGGAAAAAAGTTTAAAATTGTGTTCTTTATATATATTTATAGTCATAGCATATTTTTTAACCTAATTCTACAATGTTTTCATATTTGCAGTAATGTGGAATGAAAATACTCAGTCAATTAACCTAGCAGGGCAAACACTGCGCATACTCTTAGGGTGGGGCGATTCAAACTCCATCATATTCTATGACCACAAGTCGACAATCAGCGCCATTTCGAATTTTTGATATTTGAACGGTCCCCGTTTCAGCTTTTAATCAAAGCATAACAGCATGTTCTTTAGCTTGATAACTGATCAAAGCTGAAATGGGATGAAAATCGGCGTTTAACGGGGATCGTTTAAAGCAGAGGTTCCCAAACTTTTTTCCCCCGTGGACCTCTTGCCAAATTTTTTTTTTCCGTAGACCCCCTGCCTGCCGAATATTGAATTTTCCTAAAACTATTAACGTCCCATGTGATAATTATTTTTTTTTTTCGTAAAAAGATTCCCTTCCCTTGCCTGCCCTACAACCGGGTGGCGATATAGTTCCTCTGTTTTTGCATCGTGCAGACAGGGGCGCCCTTGTGAGGTATTACACCAAATGAAAATGGAGCAGGATAAGCAACGGAAATTTCTTTCTGTAGCTGGCCCTACAGAACTGCCCCTTAAGTTATTTGTTAGCGCTTATTCCGTTCAGTTCTTCTTGTCATATGATATCCGATTCTTCAACATTAGACTTCCACAGTAAAAATGTCTTCAAACTTAGTTTTGAAGTCTGTGTGAAGTACATTTAAATGTTGAACGTCATTATTACTCTGGACGTTTTTCAAAAACGAGTTGGGAATCTAGGAAAATTCGCGGCTTCCGATGTGCAATGTTTTGCTTCAATATATTAATACTGACGAGAAAAGGAACGTATAATTTTATTTATATACCTCAATTAACAACTTTACGAAATATGAAAATACAAATATCAAAAAAGTAATTTTCAGTCTATTATTAGTATTACGTAAACTGTGTTATTTGTGTTAGGTGTATTGTGTCATCTACAGAACTCCTAAATGTTGACTTAAGCTAAATGGGGGTCCGCTCGTATGTACCCCCATTTGAATTTCGTGGACCCCCAAATTTTTTTCTCGCTGACATAGACCCCCAGCAAGCCGATATCGACCCCTGGGGTCTATATAGACCACATTGGGAACCTCTGGTTTAAAGTAAAAAAATCAAAATGATTAAGAAGTTTGAAACACCCGAAACTAAATGTGTATTTGAACAAATGGGCTATTTTTGGGAGCCGCGTGAAGATGAAGGCAAAAATTGAAGATGAACAGTCAGCATTTGCTGAAATGCTGACCGTTAGATCCGCCCCTGCTGTGTCTATATTATTCATATTATACAATTAAAAATTATGCACTCATAATATTAATCTTGTTTACCTACATGAACTATTATCATGTTTTTATCATAACTTAATATGCAAGTATTTACGACTGCAGCATAATGACAATTAGGATATAAAGCAAGGCTTGAAAACTTGTTTAGACTATTCTTAACACGTTGAACGCCATGTAGGTCACCGGTGACCTCAAAACGAAAATCGTCATTTTTCTCCCATAGCGCCATGACGGTCACCGGTGACCGCAGTTAATTTTCTTGATTTTCATGGAAAATTTTGGTCAAAAAAAAAAAGGAATACGTTTTGATGGTCGCCGATGCCATCTGAGTAATTTTTTTTTCAAATTTAAAATGGTAATGTTTCTTCATTTCCACAATGGCGTTCAACGTGTTAATTAAAATTACGTTCCTTGTGTGACTTTCATAAGTAATAGCACACAATACACATTTCATATAAAATGCAGAAATCAATCGCGCACAATATGTATTACTTACTTCATAAATGTTAGGTATTTGACATTGACAAACAAAGATATAAGATTTGTTTAGCTTTGAGGATTAAATCTAACCTTGTCTCACCTTTTATTCAATTGTCATAGATAAGTAATTTATCAGCACTTTACGTGCTTAGACTACACTGAGGCTGGCTGTAGAGTGCAATATCAAATCCGTTACACACGTGGAGAGAACCTGGCTATTCAAATTCAGTCATGATTTTAACATTTCAAAGTTTTTCAGCACTAGTTGTCAGTATTTGAGTAAGATAATACAAAAAGTATTGTCCACTCTGACGGATGACAAAGATCATTATTAAAAATCGAAACATGTTTAAAATGGCTTTAGCTGTGTTTAGTGTCCAGATCTTAATAGCCAAGAACTTCTTAACCGTCCCCATCCTCATTTTCTTACCCTACCCGCTTTCTTAAGTTACTTTCTCAACCGTACCTTACTATCTCAACTTACAGCATATCCCAAATGATGATGCCACAGTCCCACTGGCTCCAGACAGTTGAGACTTGTGCAATTTATGGCATAATTAAAAAAATAATAATATTAACACTTTGAACACGTGAATCGACTCTAATCCACAGCCTGTGAAAAAAATTGAGATTGCATTAAAGACATGAAAATCAGTAGACAGGAACCTAATGGTGAAGGGGACAATCAAAGATATTAGAAGAACGAGATGTGCTATGCGCAGTTCGTACTGAGTGGAATTGTTTTGCCGAGTGTCGCCGGTTTTGTTCACCAATACTACTGCACACCTTCGCTTACGCTAAGGCATCGCTAAGGTATCCGCACTAATACATAGAACAGATTTCTGTGCGTACACGTCCCGATACCGTTCAAAGTACCCTAATTAGGTAGTACTCCGGCTACGGTCCGGCGGCCAACATAGCATATCTCGTTCTTCTAATATCTTTGGGAACAATCCATGTTGTGAGGTGCGGGAGGTGCGTGGGTGTCACCTTCTCAATGACTGGTCAATAAATTAATCTGATAGTTTTCAGACACCTCGCATGCTATCATCATTATTAAGACTTTGAAAATAAATCTGCTTACGAATTACTTTTTACAATAGCGTGAGAATTGCTAGGAGCAGCAATATATGTAATTGCAAACTCCAAATCCCGTGAAAAAGTTCCGTATGTTTACATGATCGAATATTTTGATATAGTATTTTGTTAGACACTTTTACAAATGAGTCATAATTTATTTACCGCAGTAACAAACACATGCACTTTGACTAAACGACCATCAAATGTGAATTTAGGGTTGTGATACAAAATCTCCGATCACAAAAATAATATAATTATCTCATTTAATTTTAATTAATTTATGTGAATTATTTATTTCATACGTAATTTAACTAGAATAATACATAGCAGTTACATTATTATTTGCGCCAACGTGTAGTAGATACTTTCAGAATCGCCCTTGTTGCTTGAAATGGTTTTAGTTGTGTTTAGTAAATGCAATCTGCACATACTTGTCATCACTACCTCCAGACACAACATAGCCAAGAGTGGAATGTCATAGCATGCAAACTCTTAAATCTAATTAATTTATGTGAATTATCTCACTGATAGTGAGATATAATTACTCTTAAATCTAATTAATTTATGTGAATTATCTCACAGATAAATTAGTTAAAATTATCCATAAGCACGTAAGTGCTTGGCGATAATTTTATACAAGAATAAATTGATGTGTATTTTTGAATAGGTTTTTTAAAAAAGTTATATTTCTTTAAGGGTACAATAATTTTACTGTAAATAAGCATCATAAAACATATAATACCACGAAGGAATATATAACATTACGAAAAGAAACAATTAGCTGCGTATTTGATTAAAGTGCACAAGGCACATCCCTGAATCTCCAATAGTATGAATGTTATTTTATATTGCTACACAAACCGAAGTGACAGTATTAATCAACTCTGTTACGCGAACCTAGACCTTGTGTAGAAAAGTCCCACAACGGGTTACGCTGCAAACCGTTACATTACTTTTCTTTGGACGGTATTTTTATTTAGATGTTCGCTCGGCGGGGGTCAATGCACGAATGATGTCGCCATGTTTTCAAGACATGCTGGAAATTTCCGGCTTCAAAATGATAATCAGGTGGTTTGATTCCTGGTTAAAAGGTTAGGGCAAGTCTATCTCTTCTGACGATAATGGATTAAATGCCTAAATACCTATGATTCGCAAATGCGCATAGCATAGGTGTCGCAAACAGTATAGGATAAAATATTATTTTTCTTTCAATCAATAATAATACTCGTAGAATAAAATAATGTAGATTAATCATAAAACATCAGTCACCTCTGCAACTCCAAAATCTGATATCTTGAGAGTGTGATCCAGGGTGAGGAGGAGATTCCCTGGCTTAATGTCCTTGTGCACTACCCCCTGACTATGCAGGTACTCTAGCCCGTCAAGGAGTTGGGTAAAGTAGGCGTGGGCTTGGTGCTGCGGAAATCTCTTGTTTGGAGCTGCATCAAGCATATCCTGAATAATTACAAAACAATACACATAAATAAATAAACACAGCTAGTTGATGACATTGTGAATATCTGATTAGCATAAATCTAAAACTTTGCAGGAAAATAAAGGTAGCAAGATATTAAATAATATTTTGTATGAGATTGTAGGCCGCCCAAAAACAATCTATATTATTAGGCTAAAGTTCCTTTTGTACTTCTCGTACCACCTTGCCAAAAAGAATAATGCTAGAGATTGTTCAAATAGCACCTGGCACTAGTAAAAACCTTATCAGCCTTGGCTCCTTGGCAAGTCGGCGCCTGCAGCTCCAACTGCACCTGCACAAAGCCAGCCCTGATTGTTAGCAATACTAATACTACATCCCTACTCCTAAGACCCTAGAGGGATTTTACCTGCTAGTAGGTATAGGTATATAATTATTGACTGATTTCCAACGGTTCAAAATTCATCCATACTTCTGTAAATCCATCAGTATCAGAGAGTATGCGCACACAACAAGAAATACATTAATATTGCCATTTTTATGAACTACAGACAGCCTCTATGATATTTCTTTAATCATAATAAGTCAGGTAAGGTTGATATTGTCTTAGTCAAAGGTATTCATCATACATTCATTATTTCATTGAAAGTTTTGAACCTGTAAAACGCCTACACAATATTCCATAATCAGGTACATCTTTTGTTTTTCATCATTGTATATTACGTCCACGAGTTCTATAACATTTTTATGTTTTAATATTCTTAAGAGTTGAATTTCTCGCTGTACATTCTGCTCTCCATTGGGTATCCGGCGTAATTTCTTTTTCTTTAATATCTTCACAGCTCTTCTACACAGAGTTTCCGAATCCAGCATTTCCTTCACTTTACCATAGGATCCTTCACCCAGAATATCTCCCATGACATATTTACCCACTAATTTACATCTCTTCTTTTTATTTTGATATATTATTTCAGCACTATCAACTCTATGGAAAAAAAGATTAGTTGGGTCCAAATTTACGTCCAATTGGTCAATTTGTTCATCATCTAACCATCTGACAGCATTAATTTCGAGGGTTTCATTTTCATCGTATTTGTAATTATCTTCGCTCTCCGGACCAATCTCCAAGTTAGATCCTTCGCGACCGAATTCTTCACTTTTAGATAAATTTTCGCTACTTATTCTTTTACACATTCTTGGGTCCATTATCTCTCATCTATCGTTAGCAAATAATATGCCAATCTGATACATTTATGTGTGTATTGGAGAAGTCGCTAAGATTTGTCAGAGTTTTCAAAGGAAAAACGTCATCTGACTGTAATTCCTTACAACATTATTTCATCCCAATAATTAAGAAAAATTGATTTAATTCGCAAAATAATAGTAACTCCGAGATCAATTTCAATTTCTTTATTATTCTTTACACTTTTATATTATGCTTCTATATTCTTTATAATTCTATGATAATTTTTTGTTTGACAAAAGCATTCATAAAAGCATAGACAAACAAATGTCAACTGCTGATCGAACTACCGTGAGTCAACATTCAAAATTTAAACGGTTACTTGAGAATGAAAATAAATATAATTTATATATTTTTTTTTACCTTCCAAAAATAAGGTTCATTAGGTTTTATTTCAGATATGTTGGATTTAATTTAAATTAAATATTATTAAAGTCGCTAGCAGACTGCAGCCGGATCCCGGCCGGCTTTCATGCCGGCACTGATAGCATCCAGATAAAATGGAATGGAAGATTCTTCCAATATCGCCCTGGTATAAGATCACCATTCAGACTTGAAACGTTGCTTGTAATGGCTTTAGCCATGTTTGGTGACGATATCTGAATAGCCAGGTAATCCCCCAGCTTTCTCTTCCCTATCTCCTTCCCCTCCCCCAAAAATTCAGCCCCACAATATTCCCATTTGGGGATGCTATAGTTCACCGGCTCCAAACGATTGGGAACAGTTGAAACACGACTAATTTAACAATTACTTAAAAATATAAAGTCTCATTCAAATGACAAGGTGGCATTATTTTATTTTGTTTGGCAAAGTTTAAGAGTAACTGGACACGCTTGTTAATAATACGTCAATAAGAAAAGAAAGAAAAAAACATGGCCTAACTAACCGAACACATGCCATTTTGAAAACTTTGAATGTAATGGAACTTTAATGCATCTTTTACCATCTCCCCTAGTGCCGTTTTATGAAAAATAAACTCAAGAGAAATGGTGGATCGCAACAGTTTTGTGGATTTTGGGACAATCATTTTTAAAATACGTGTAAAAACCTAGGTCTGCAATAAACTCGCGCGAAATGATTCCAATAGAGCACAATAGGATTGCTAAGAAACGCTTACTCGTTAAACGCTTCCACCTTAAACGCTTATCCGCTCGTACGCAATACTCTGCCCGTAAACCAACGTAAAGAAACAATTTCTCGTTAAACCCTTTCTCACTAAACGATAATCCGCCCGTTCTCTATTGGCCGCCCGTAAACCGTTCAAAGAAACGCTTCCACCCGCCCGCGATTTGACGGCCGTAAACCAATGCAAAGAAACGCTTATTTACTAAACGGTTAGCCATTACCCACCCGTCCACAATAAATTGGCCGCCCATGAATACATTTTACCTTAATTTTCACGAGTATCGAGTTATAATAAGAATGTTTACTGTTGTTTTTTTCAGCTCTCCAGATTTTGACCTCTTAACCGATTCATAAATCTGAAAACCGGAAATCATAAAATCAGAAGTTAGTTAAAATAATATTGTTTAAAGTCATTTATACTAATTTTTGTTTTGTACCTGGTTCTATTAATATTGTGAAATATCAATTAATTTTACTGATATACGGCGTAGAGTTTCATTCAGGTACGGACGAATTTTACTGCAAGCGTAATAATAATATGTGAATCCGGAACGCTTTCGGTTTTTTCAAAAATAAACCGTAATGCCCACCTCTATTGTCCACTGGACCTAATTCATTATTCGGTGAAACCCCGCGCGTTGTCTCGTTAACCTATTTTCACTTTTAATTCATGGTGACGTTTGACGAAAGGTTCCGTTTCAATTTAAATAAGCATAAATCAGGTAAGTTTTTAGATTCTCACGGCCAAAAGCATTTTTGTTGTTTGTTTTTGGGGTGTTATGCCGTGTTGCGCTAACTCCTTCTTTAGCCGACGTTTCGGACAGCGTTGCAGTGTCCATCATCAGGGCAGATCCGGTAGATCCGAAGATGTGATGATGGACACTGGACACTGGATCCTGATGATGGACACTGCAACGCTGTCCGAAACGTCGGCTAAAGAAGGAGTTAGCGCAACACGGCATAACACCCCAAAAACAAACAACAAAAAAGCATAAATCATTTGAAAACCTAATTAATAACCAAATGACCTACTCTGTCGATGCTTTCCATCTTCCCCAACGTTGTTTCTTGTACTAATTAAGTTGAAACAAGGTGTTATTAAGAGGAGTGAGGAAACTTAACCCAAATTGGTAACCGAGCTTACCTTACGAGTATTTGAAAGAACTTTAAAGGGCTTTTACGATGAGGATAACAGTTTATATTATATATAAATTGAACTTTGTTTGTTGGGGAAAACTTTCTTTGTTTGTCTCATCGACAAACTTATTTTCACATACAATGCACGGAATGAGAGATAAGAGTAAAGTAAAGAAATTAATCCTGGAAATTTAAAAAATCTCTTAATACTTAACTTAAAACTTATATCTTAATACGCCCACAAATGGGAGACTTTTAGTCAAGGCGACATTTGCGTAACAGTAGCGGGCATAAAAATCCATTACGGTATGTGGAGGTGCGCCCGAGAAACGAGTGAGGAAAAACTAGGGAGGCTTTTCGAGTTAAAATAAATTTTACTGCACCGATTTAAAAAAAATCTCATATTAGTAGTATTTTTATTGTAAAACATTATTATTAAGGCCCCCATTTTATTTGACAAAATATGTATGTAAATAAAATGGACTGTATTGCATTATATATGCGATTATCGGTCCGGTTGGGTAGAATATGTGTACTTGGCGGGCGGGCTGCGTAGATTTGATTAATTTACAAATCTACAATTTTATTCCGAGGTTGTTGAAATTTTGCACACTTGACCTTCAAAACAAGAGAAAAGTCACTGTCTATATGAGATTTCGAAAAACCACACCCACCCCCTTTTCCCACGTCAGGCATATATACACACACACGAGTCCGTTTTTCATACAAATCTACAGTTTTATTCATCAATCGCTGAAATTTTGCTCACTCGACCATCAAACCAAGAGAAAGGTCACAGTTTACATAAGATTTCAAAAACCACCCCATCCCCTTTATTCTATTCCAGCAGAATTTTGATGCATCGTTACTAAATTGTATGACTTGTTTAATTCTTCATTTATAAATAAATGTTGGTCCGAAGTGCATTAGAGAATTGTGCAAAATTTTGGTCCGAAATCTAGGGAAACAAAAATTTCAGGCATACCATCATAAAATCATAATCACTGGGACCAGACCAGTTTACCCAGAACAAAAAATCGACACGTGGTACAGGAGATAAAAAAGTTTGGGGACCTCTGGTTTAGATGATGTATATGAAAAGGATATTGATTTATGAAGTGGAAGTAGATGTGGGTGGTAGAAAAAGTTGGGGACGCCCGAGGAAGACAAGCATAATCAAATTTATCAAAAAAATATGTGTCGTAAAATGGGGCATATGTGATGAAATAACAAAGGGGTGTAAGTAGAATGTATATCGTTGAAATGAGTGGTAGCACTCAAGGCCCGAGGATATGAAAAATAGGTACTTACCAGTGGTAAAGTGAGGCGTGTGTAAAAAGCTGATGTAAGTGAAATGGATAAGATTAATAATCCATTTCGCTTATAATAAACTTTTAAAATTGGCATAGAGAGCTGAACGAAATAATGAGTGTCATGAGATTATATGACGTGGAAGTGAATGGCGGGAGAAGTCGGGATGCCTGAAGAAGACCCGACACGATGAAGCGAATCAAGTGTGGTCGGGCGGTAAGGTTCTTGACCAGCGAGCTAAATGTCGCGGGTTCAAATCCCGGCGTGCGCAAATAAATTTTATTTGAATGATGTTGTTACTACTATACTTAAGGGGAGTTTAATGTTAATATTATTCATGTAAAAGAAAAAGGAGGAACGAGTAAAAAAATATGAGTTACTTAAGTTCGAACACTATTAAAAATTTATTTTTAAAAAAATGTATAAAGAAGGGTTAGTCTTAATCTAGGATTAATAATAGTCTTAAATTATAATTCTTATCTGGAACCGCGGATCTCCACGTTCGCACTTATCACCGATAACACAAACGGCAACTTGGACTGGTTCCGAAGGGCGGAATTAGTTCAGCCTGGGCCAAGGCTCCGAAGGGCGGAGTCGGCAGGCAGCGACTCCTGAGAGGGCAGCTTCCTGGTCGGAAGACCCTCGGCGACCGCTCCAAGGGAGAGGGCAGGAAGTTTCTCAGCGGAGGCGAGACGGTAACTCCTGAGAGGGCAGCTTCCTGGTCGGAAGAGCCTCGGCGCCGCTCCAAGGGGGAGAGCAGAAAGTTTCTCGGCGGAGGCGAGACGGTAACTCCTGCGAGGGCAGCTTCCTGGTCGGAAAAGCCTCGGCGCCCGCTCCAAGGGGAGGGCAAGATGATGACTCCCGAGATGATGACTGTCGAGTGCCAAAAAATCAACTGTTGAGTGCTGAATGGGAACTGTCGAGTGCTGAATGGGAACTGCCGAGAGGGCAGCTTCCTAGGCGGAAGCGCCTCGGCGACCGCCTCAAGCGGCGGCGAGATGATCACTCTCTGACTGGGAACTGTAACTGTCGGTTGCGGAATCTGTCTTCAGCTGCGCGATCCGGCGACCGTAGCACGCCTGTGGTGGGGTGCTGGAACTAAAGTGGTTCCGCTCACCACTTCGGTACGTTGTTGTTGAGTCCGCGGCGCTGGCTTCGCCATTCTCACCGCTAGAGTTATTATTATTTTAAAATATGTTAAAATTACATTTGTACAAAAGACCTTCAAACAATTGCAATATAGTCTAGCCTAGGGCGAAGGTTTTTACTGCCGGGTCGCTGGCTTAACAATACATCCATTTCAGATTTACGACTTTATGGGTGTATTTCTATGTTGGCTTTCTAATTTTTTTATTGCGGGACCGGCGAAGCTATTCACTAAATATTTAAGGTCAAATAATGCGGACTGCCGCCTCAATCTGCGTGTGAAATTACAGAGACAAATGCTGGCGCACGTGTTCACTTTGGTCTTTCTGTGAATTCAAGTCACGTAGATACCTAGGGACATATCAATGTGTGTTATTTCACTATTTAATTAAAATAATATAAAGTATACTTGCGACACGTTCCAGAGTGGAAGATACTCTCAGTATCGCCCTGGTGTAAGACCATTATTCAGAATTAAGAAATGGCTTCAGCAGTTTTTTTTTTGTTGTTTGTTTTTGGGGTGTTATGCCGTGTTGCGCTAACTCCTTCTTTAGCCGACACATCTTCGGATCTACCGGATCTGCCCTGATGATGGACACTGCAACGCTGTCCGAAACGTCGGCTAAAGAAGGAGTTAGCGCAACACGGCATAACACCCCAAAAACAAACAACAAAAATGCTTTTGGCCGTGAGAATCTAAAAACTTACCTGGCTTCAGCAGTGTTTGGCGACTAGATATGAATAGCCAGGTAATCCCCACCTTCCTCTTCTATATCTCCTTCCCATACCCACTACCTTCAGCCTCACAACATACCCTAATTGGAGATGCCATAGTGTCAGTGGCTCCAGATGATTGGGAGCAGTTGACACTCTTGTGCGGTATTTATATAAAAATAATACGGAGAGTTCAGCTAGTATCATATAAAAATCATCGGGATATATTGTTTACAGATTAAGTTATTTCAAAATATTGTGAAATACATAAATATCTTTTCAATGGATTGTGTATTGTTGACTCACCTCTATCTAGATTTTACTCAATTGGTATAAAACGGAAATGTTGTAGTTGCACATCTTATATTAATTTCTATGGTCGAAGTCGTCTGTGCTCGCCAGGGAGTTAAACATGTTAAATAATTTCTCACTTATTTCAGTTTTAAATTCATGTTGGTATTCAAAAACGGTGTTAAAAACTAATATACCACAGTGCTCACCTTCTTGATTGTGTATTTTTATTAGTGATAAATAAATTATTTTAGTTTAATTTTTGTGTTTTCTCGTTCATCCATCACCATGCCTAAAGGAAAAAGAAAAGGAAGGCACGGTGAGTCAAACATCTTATTTTTTTGTTTTAAATAACGCTAATAATCTCGTGTTCACAATTCCTTTGATTTATTTTAGGTGCCTTCATAATACGTTTTTCCTCCAAAGTTTTATCGATATATCTATAACTCTTCGAAATACCCCCACGTTTTATATCCGAATATATTTACTATGTTGCTAAATATTACCAACGGACTACAGATTTAGTCTATTTCCGCAAGAATTTGTTCTATTTTTAATTACAAACGTTAACGGCCTTGCAAAGTCGCTCCAAGGTTTGAAAGCAAGTAGAAGTATGTACCTATTGCATATTATAATGTCCATATGGCTGACCCGTCACATCACGCACTCTAAATAGTATTATCGTTATTACAAATCTACCAGGCCATTCACCATTCAATAGTCATTATAGGAAATATATAACTTACCTTGACACAGTATTCACTATCTTAGCAATGTTGTTTTATGAAATAATAAGAAATAGATCACAAAATGAATAATTCTGCGTTTATTATTATTCAGTTATACGATTCACTGTAGTGAGAAATGAAAGAAGAATAGGTACTGCTATTTTTATTATCAATGTAAAATTCGGAAAAACGTAGCATTTCAACTCATTGTGTAATGCTCTGAAAATTTCCACAATATAATGTTTTTACAGCTAAAATCAATACAAAATGTGAAATGAGTTTCATGATGTTGTGAAATATTTTTTTTTTAGGATTGTTTTTTTTATAGCAGAATGCCTTTCATTCTTTGTTTTCAAATTTAATTCTTCTTTTCTGTCAGTATGACGTATGACTCAGGCCAGCAGCATTTAACTTTTATGTCAGTATGACGTATGACTCGGGCCAGCAGCATTTAACTTTGTACATTCTAAATACTTTGGAACGCTGAATCTATTTTCGTAATAACTTGGTTGTTTTTCTAAATTGTACCGTATTTACCAGATAATGTCTTCATGTATTTATAAAAATAGTATATTTTAACATTCCATAAATAGTTTCCCCAGAATAGCTACTTATATTCAGAGAGGTAAATTCTTTTCACTCATTTTATAAAAAATAATATTAAAATACGAAAATATTTTTGAAGTTTTATTATATTTTCCATAAAGATAAGTAAGTGTATTTCACAATAAAAAAATAAAGAAAACACAACAAACTATGCATTAGTTGCGTCATTAATTGACGCAGTAGTAACCTTGTTATTATTTTTACACTAGATGTATCCCGCCACACGTTGCTGTGGCTCAGTCTGTTTGTGCAGATTGAGAAACAATAGCGCATGTTGCTTTTACGACCAACAGATGGTTTTTTAAAAAAAGCATGTTTTTACCTGTCACAGGTAACATACATAAAACAATGGCATATTCTAATGCAACATTGTATTAAAATATTGAAGCGGAATACATTGTATTGAATGATTGAAGCGGTGAAGAACTTTCGAAGATTTAAGATTTTGAACAAACAAACATTTATATTTTTATTTATGTAGATTGCTGCTCTTTATGAAATGAAAAGCAAGAACTCTTATCTCATTATTTATTTTGTTGCCAATCGAATAAGATTTATTTTAGTAACCTGTGAATATTTTATACAATGCAAAATCACCAGTCGCCAGTCGCCAGTCTGGCGTAGGCAACTTCTGGAACTCGGGAGTTAAACAAACGTTAAATGAGACTGGGAATCTAATATTTAAAGTATGGGTAATGTAACTTTTAATCTTAATGGAATATTATTGATTACACAATTAAAGCATGCAAACGGCTGATTGGTATTATGGAACACCATATTGTTGTATCGACTATTTGTAAGAATGCTTATCTTTTGAAAGTTAACTTTATTTTTATCTGTTCAATTACCACACAATCATTAGGTAATGATTGACATTGTAACCATGGTTAAAATGTGTGATTTCCATCGATCAAGGCAAATATCTGATTATTAAAAATAATATTGTACCTTATTTAATTGGGCTCCTTTAAAATTCCCACTGCAATAATGGCACGGCGACTGCAACGGTGACTGCAACGACAACTTTGTTTCATTTCTTTAATACGAGTGGGGGTGATTTATTTTAATTTTATTTAGTATTTTTTATACAATTTTTACATGTTGTACATTTTTATTATAAAGGAAAATTAAAATAGCCTTTCCTCATCGTAAAGAGACAAGGCTCTTGTGTTTGGTGAGAGAATTCTAGTTGAATTATATAAAATCATGTAAGTGGAGTAATAATAAAATATTGTAAATAATAACAAAAAAGATAAGCACGAAAAACGCAAAATTTATAAACAGAGATGTATGATAGTGATTGTATTTTCCTTTGGGGGAAGCAAACACATATACATTGTTTGTCTCACTATTATTTAGTGTGTAAGAAAGAGCTGCAGCAGTATTATGATAAGAATCATATGATTTATGCTTTTTTTGTGCCGTCGCCATTCTGTTGCCATAGGAATTTTAAAAGTGCCCATTGTATGGAGAACCAAGTTATATGAAGTAATCAATGATAATATGTTATAGTAAAAATTTAACAATGAAGTACAACTTTATATTTCTTACTTTAATCTGTTTTTCAGAGGGGAAGAGAACTGAGGCGGCTAACAACTCTGCATCCGATGATGAATCCGGGAACGACAATGCGTCAGAGTGGTCCAACCCGTCGGAAGCTCGCAGTGTTCAGGATGAAGGAGGTAAATATGAGTCCACAATCAGAAACAAAGTTTACAAAGAAAATCAGTGCTTGCACTGGAGTGTACAAGAGCACATTGGTACTGTTTGCAGTGGTGTGTAGCCCTTAGAGGCTGTAAAGCACTGTTGTGCCCTAAGCAAAGAAAAAAAACAATAATTTTTCATATTTTTTCCTTCCAATTTTGCGGGCATTACAAACTGCACGCCCTGTGACTGCTTCTGCTGCCCTGGCATCAGTCTTTACTTCAATTACTCCTCGTTTCCAAGTGAATCTGTGTATCATAAATTCTCAGATAGAATTTTTTGATATTGATTGATATTTTTCAAGATGGTTACTGTTTCACTAGTAATCCTTTTTCATTGAGCTTAAGCTTGGGTGTTTCAAACTCCATAGAATTTGATGACAATCAAATATGCACAATTGGATAATTTGCACAGATTCTGTGAAAAATCATTGCAGGGGTGCTGTATGACTTTTACTATTTACAAAAATATACTGAAAACATACTTACCTGGCAGGTCACTTATCAATAAGTTTAACCCCTCCGACTTTTCGCGAACTTGAAGCTAAAATGTCTTTACCGAAATGTCAATTTCACGAAAACTTTGTGTTATTACCGCCTCACAATCAAAGCTCTATAAATGAAACATTACTGAACGGAGCCGAATAGTAAAAACTGTTTTAGAAAGGTTACAAAATAGGCTTTCAAATTGTTGTATCATAAATAAATATTAACATTTCTAAATATTTAAATTTAGAATGGAAACATGAAAAAATTGTAAAAATGACTCACCTGTAATGTTTTATGTAAAAACGATACTAAAATCACGGATAATGTAAAAAAAAACACTTATTTCATCGTACAAATGTACAATAAACAATTCTGTCACTTCACTTTTTGACCATTTCATACAAAATATATTTTTAAAAAAATAATTAAAACTGGGAGGCGGGTCGGCACGTCAAACGGCTTTCTTGGCGTCGTTTTACGATTTGGCGGGTAAAATTTGCTTCCACTGAGTAGGTCTTTTTACGGGTTTCTATGGATAACTTTGAATAGAGATGTGAAGCTTCATTCAATACGAATATTCTACTTTTTGTTTTAGGGATGTCACTAGAAGAATAACGGAGTTATGACGATTTTTGTGGAAACACACGCGTTGACGTGTAAACACGCTTATTGTACTTGACTGCTATCGTTATTTTATCGTGTATATCTGCTTACGTTGCTGACCGGTTAACACACTTTTATTAGTAAATTTAAGCGAGACTGCACGCGGAAGGAACTGTATTAAAAACACTGGACATTACATGATTTTACATTAAAGTTGCTATTTTGCCCTCTACTACGGATATTATATTTATTAGACAATTAGTGGCAAAAGTAGAGTTTATATTTATTTAAAAAGACTGGAGAATTTTTATGAAATGACCTCAAAACGCTTGGGGTGTTACTCCATCGCATTTTATGACAATAAAATCAACAATCGGTGCATTAAAAAATCAACATGTGTGGAGTTAATATAAAAAATAAAAAAAATTTTAGAATTTTTCACGTATCGACACCCCCCTTTTGCCCCACTTTTGATAAAAATGTTATGTTCAAGTCCTAATTATTTTAAATACACTTTTTTAGAAGAAGTCAGCGAAGAGGTTCTAAAGGATGTGGACCGTATGGACGAGGAGCTGTGCAGTGCCGTGGATGGGCTCTCTCAGAAGTCGGCGGCGGGACGCGTGAAGTGCCTGATGGGAGCCGCGGGGGCGCTGCGAGCACGCTGGGCTCCCGGCATCCTGGCCAGCCACCGCCTCACTCTCACCGACCACGTGGAGAAGTGCCTGAAGAGAGGCAAGCCCGACGAGCAGGCGGCCGCCGCTGATCTGGCAGCTCTCATCGCCATTCAGGTTATTTACTCATTCATGTTATACAAGTAAAGCACAGCTATTCCTACAAGTAAATTGACTAAGTTATCAGGGTCCCCAAGTATCACCCCGTCCTTACATACGGTCACCTAATTCGGATGATGAACAAGGTTTAAATTTAAGCTTAATAGTTTTTGGTGACCTGTACTTGATCTACCTACATCGAAACTAAATGCCGAAAACCATATTAATGTCAATAATTATTATAAATACCTGCGAGGATTAATATGTGCCACACTATACTATTTCTACATACATTTAAAAGTAATAAGTGGGTACAGTGGTGTTATATAAATTACATATCGGTACAAAATATATTTATAATTTACATTTTTTTTTTTTATTTTTTTTTTTATTAGTTTTTTGTATACATACATATGTAACATAAGCATGAGTAATTAAGCCTGCAACATTGATTAAAAAACTGTAAAAACACATATATGTATACAATATATAACCTTTACGAGAGTAAAGTAACATAAACACACATTTCACCACAATTTACACATCTGCCATGTAATTCTCTCTGAACACTGTAACGCCGTCCGAATCATTGGCTAAAGAAGGAGAAAGAGCAACACGGCATACTATGCCAAAAATTAATCATGGTAATATTTTTGTACGTGAAAATCTCAAATCAAAAGATTTGTCTATGTAATTCTGTCTGAACACTGAACGCCGTCCGAATCATTGACTAAAGAAGGAGAAAGAGCATACTCTTAAGTCATACTATGCCAAAAATTAATCATGGTAATATTTTTGGCCGTGAAAATCTCAAATCAAAAGATTTGTCTATGTATTAAAAATGGTAGATTAATTGATTATTGTTTTTTATGTTTGCAGTTTGCCGCTTCTGATTACTGTGAGGAACTGAATAAGACTTTGAAGCCAGTTCTGCTGGTCCTCGCCCTCGATAAATCAGTAAATGCCAACGCCAGAACTAAGGTAAAACAAAGACATCATTCTTTTAAAATAATATATAAATAGCATGTTAATTTCTTTTCAATATGGCAAATTAAAAATAATAGGGATGATAATTGCTATCTAAAATTCAGTATGTGTGTTCAATTAGCCATGAAATGATTATAGTACATACATACCTAACTTAAACAATTTTATTATGTAGTTCAGTACTGAGAAAAATGTGAACAGAAACTAAGAATAAAAATAAAACCTAAAAGATCACGCCATTCTGATCAATTCATATAACAAAAATAGTAACAGGAAGGTGATATCTCTCCCAGATCAGAATATTTATTTCCGAGACTGAAGTCTTGGAATCGAAGAATTTCCATAAGCCAGTGTCCTGGTGTTGCTAGAGGAAAAGGGTATTAAATGTTATCAAGGTCTTTGGAAACATGGATATTAATTCGGTACAGTAAATT
The DNA here is from genome assembly GCA_026573805.1 of Hesperophylax magnus. Lineage (NCBI taxonomy): Eukaryota > Metazoa > Arthropoda > Insecta > Trichoptera > Limnephilidae > Hesperophylax > Hesperophylax magnus. Next base: position 4,170,691 of record JAIUSX010000002.1, read on the forward strand.
TTGTAAAGCCGTATTTTATGTAATTGTATTAAATCTGTGCTTATTCTTATTTGTTTATATCTTATTTATAACTATAAATGCAATTTATAATTTATATACCTTAGGACCTTGTGTTGAATCTTTTTAATGTTGGGATGAATATTGAAAAAGGGAGACCGTAACGTAGTTTAACTCTAGTTGACATTTGAAGAAAATTGACAATTTCATTCTTATGTAACCGTGGGAGGAAGCCGATTTAATAATTTTTTTTTTTTATTTTCAGTGTGTGACAGCTTTGGGCATGCTAACATTCATGGGAGAAGATGACATGGGCTTCATATTTGAAATGATGCGCCACTTCGAAACTATCTTCAGTGGAAGCTACCTCAAAGTAAGTACTTTCTTTTTCAAAATAAGGAAACATTCCCAGAGGTTGTTAATAACCTGACAACATTTGAATTTCTCCTACTACCATTGTACCTTAACCCTTTATAGGTCATAAGCTAAAAACAGATAGTTTTGAGACCAGCAACATTAGGGTCTATATTTCTTTGTTTACAAGTTATAATCGCCTTTATGGGTTGTAATCATTCTGAGGTAACGCACAGAGGTTTTGAATTGAACCAACCGCCCCGAATGAGAATGACATGTTGAGTAAATTTACGAAAATCGCGTCCTGGTCAGTTTCTCTATAAAATTATCAAAGCAGTTATTCTCCCGTAACCCAAATAAATAAAAGTACATTTTTCCTTACCAACCTGTCTTTTTGTAATGAAAACAAAAAAATTTAAATAATTTTTTTTTTCCTAAATGGACACTGGTCAGAAAAAAGACCGCTGGAAAATTGAAAATTAAAAAAAAAAAAAAATTACGTTTTTTCTGATCATCAAACTGAATATAGAATACATAAATGAAACAATTAAGGCGATGCACTACGCCGTGTAATATTTTAAATTGAGCCGCTATCAATAACAACCCTTACGTAGATGGCGATAAGGTTTAAATTCCCACTTAACACCATCCGCCTGTTTTGATTTATAGCAAGAAAAAAACATGGCCAAAAAGTGCCTTTTATTTTATTTTGTGGATGTTCAGGCATAAATATTTAATTTTTTTCCGATCATTTTATAAATAACTTAATTTGCCACATTATACAATAAAATCATAACCGAATATGGGTTCGTAAGTAGGAGATTTTGAACTTTAAAGCAGTTTTCATAGGCCTATACATTATTTTGTTCTGGGCTTATAAAAAGACTTATCATTATTATGATTTTGCATTACTACGTATGGCATAGCCTTAAGGGCGTATCGTTAAAAAAAAAAGTTGCCCTATAAAGGGATAAGCGTACAATGTTGCTTCTTGTGTGACGATGAAAGACTTGACCAGTAATGGAATGAACTTGCAACACCGGGGTGAGAACCTGATGCTTATTAGCTTTAACCTATTGAATGCCCGGAAATTCCAAGCTTTTTTGAAAAAAACCGCGCGCAAATTACTCTCCTGCCTTTTGGTCAAACATCCGTTTAAAAACAAAGAAATTGTTTATTTTGCGATTGTTTTCTGTTTATCAGATAATGTATCTTATTATTCATATATATTACATGATAATATTGTTACCCAGTTTTCCCAGAATAGCTAACTTTAACAAAAAAAATGTGTAAAAATTTTCCCATTCGGCAAACAAATGTAAAAAAAATATATTCATAAGAAAATTAACTGATTTTTTTATTTCTACACAAACCTGAATAGACACCCCTCGTGAAAAAAAATAATCCATAGGTTTTTTCGAAGAAGTAATGCCATTGACACTTCTTTGAAAATGTAAAATATTTTCATTTATTCAAAAAAAGAATCAAACGTCAAGTGTCCACTTAAAATTTTTTTGTGTCGTATTTTATAAGTATATGATAACAATTCTTCCAGATTTCGGTAGTTTATACAACTGTTGTTACTAATAATATTATTTTGTACAAGAAACCTGTAAATAAATAATGCTAATAATAAAATTATTCATTAGGACGTAAAAATTTTGACATTTCTTACGAAGTAAATTTTCATCACTTTTCTTGGGTGAAATATTATAAAAATTACATCAAAATAATGTAGATAAAACTATCTTTCTGATGATACCTCAAATCTATTATTTCCACAATCAATTTATATCAAAAATAATGAAAGAAGTAAGAGGTTACCTTATGAGAATTCGCGATGTTTTCGCACTAGCGTCCTTGACAAATGGCCGCCGACTGCGTGTACAGATGTGTTTGAAAGAACAGGGTGACAAAAAAATCATGACTCGGGGAATAAAAATAAAAATTTTCTAATATTTTTTTATTAATATTTATTTATTTATTTAAATACGTTTTTTTAAATTCAAATACTGTGTGGTTCAAAAATAAATAAGAAAAAAATTTCATCATATTTATTTCAGTTTTAGAACAGGTACATGAAACACATTTTTTTAATCTTTGGTCGAGAGACTGCGAAAAAAATCATTTTTTCGCAGTCTCATACATAAATTTATTATTATAATATTCAAATTTTTAGACACTGTTTCTGTCCTCCTCAAAAGTGGAAGATACAATGAATGGAAACGAAAATTCAAACAATGCAAAGATGCACAATGCACTTGTTTCAGTAAACATTTTTATTCAAATAATGCACAAATACACCCATTCAATAAATAATTAAAACCATAAATAACAACAACCAGTGCCAAATTACAATCACAGATAACAAAATCCAAGTAACAAATGATAACACACATTCAACAAATAACAACCGCAACCAACATTCAAAGAACAATAACATTATAACAAACAATAACATTATGGCAAACAATAACATTATAACAAACAATAACATTATAACAAACAATAACATTATAACAAACAATAACATTATAACAAACAATAACATTATAACAAACAATAACATTATAACAAACAATAACATTATAACAAACAATAACATTATAACAAACAACAACACTAATGCAAGAAATAGCGACACAATTCCTGAACTGTAATTATGGGACTGCCACTATTAGGTATGATGAATTTCCTCTTCATGGCAATTTTTAAAATTTTGTATAAAAAAAAGAATCTAAATGGAAAAGAACAATTTGAAAAAAAAATTATAAATGTGAAGGTGGAGAAATCCTCGGACCAGGTGAAGGTCTGCTCCTCTGGATTCTCCTCCTCCCCCTCCTCCAAAGGCTCCAACTCATCCTCAGGAACATCCATATCCACCATTGACGGAAGTTCTACATCACCGGCGAGGGATTCATCCTCGCTATCAGTGAATCCGTAGAACTCCGCAACGATGTGGTCGGTTTCCTATAGACAGAAAGAAAAGAAAAAAAATATATATACAGCTATGTAAAGCGTCCTTGAGGTAATACAAGACAAAAATGGCGCTGTAAAAGTTAGCCAAGTGTTATTATAATTACCTGAGTATTTGGAGCCCGATGCGTAGAGGAGGTTGATGGTCTCGGGTCAGCCTGCCATCCCGGAATCTGAAATTATAATGTATTATAATATAATCATCAATACGCGTATAAATATTTTATAGCTAAACAAAAAAAAAGTTTGTTAGTACTTTTTTGCACACCCTATATAACTGATCTAATTTTGTGATATTTATTACCATTTTTATAAATAAAAAATAATATTTCTAATAAATATTATTAGAAATAAATATTTCTAATAAATAATGTATTTTGTAAGAACCCTATATCTCCCATACAAAATTTGAATTTGTAAAAAACGTTGATATCTGCGCGCGCAGATAGACGTGCGTTTTACGCAGGCGCGGATATTATTTCAAGATGGCCTCTCACACATACATATAAACAGTTCACGTGTATTTGTGCAGGTTTCCGATGTCTCGTATTTATTTAATTAAAAAATATTAACTAAATATTGACGAAACTAGGGCTTTTATACACAATCTCAATAGTTTTCTTTACATAATAATCTACAATCCTTATTAGATTATGCAATATTTACGTAAATATCGATAGAGAAATGTAAAAATATTTCTTGGCAGATTTTTAGCGGTCGGAGACATCGGAATATCATTTTTAGTAAAATATTAACTAAATATGGACAAATCGAAGGCTGTGGTATATGTTCTCAATTGATTTATCTGCAAAATGAGATACGAAACAAAGCAAATCACACAATATATGACGAGACATAGCTAGAAATAAAACGAAAATTTTTATCACGAAAACATGGCGTATACTTTGACGTAATATTTTGTCGGTTATTTTGAGTTTTCGTATTTTAAATTTACCGAAACACATGCCGTGAACAATAAACTATGTATAAAAAAAACATTACTTACGTTTTATTGATCAATTACTTCGTTTTGGCGCTTTAAAATAGGACCGCGATGTTTCACTTTGACAGTTATTTTTTGTTGTGTGGCATTCCAGCGAAAAAATTAAATTTAGATGTGGAAGAAGCTTCAAGTGTTTCTGAAATATGATGCGTAAAGAACGAGAATAGCTCAAGCGATTAAGACCTTGTTCTCCATACAAATTCTTTGTACAAAAGGGTTAAAATCGCATATAAATTTTTTTTTTTTTTTTTTTTTTTTAAAGTTGTATGGGCCGCGCATATGCGGTCCCGGCATACGAGGTGTTAAACTGACGAAACAGATCAAGCCAACTACTTTATTGATTATACAGCTATTTAACTATTTAAAAAAATTGTTACCAATATTTCCAATATCAAATAAACAGGTGACAGGGATACGTATTCCCCATGCGGTGACCAAGTTTCGCAATTCGTTATCTATGGCCCAGCCTATATATCGGCAAGCCAGCCGCACTTAAGGGGAAAATAAAGTGTCATGCCAATAAGGGTTGTCAAGTTGACCTACAAACATTTTATATGGTATTGTTGATTTACAGGGTGATGGCAGTGTGAAGACCACAGTCAGCACTGAGATGGAGGCGCTGCACGCAGCGGCCTTGGCCTCCTGGGCCCTGCTCCTCTCCCTGGCCGCCCCTGGAGACGTCTGCATGATGCTCGGCGGTTCCACCACCTTTGCACCGTTAGTAAAAACAGTTGATAATTAATAGCACGCTAGTCAGAAAATCCCCAGACATTTGATTTATGCTCAACCATTGAATTAACATACCTTTTCGACCCGTAGACCATGGAAAGATCAATGATTATCTGTTTAAAAAATAATTTCGGTATTTGAAATGACACATCAGCTTATCTCTTTAGTCTCAATCACCAAAGTTAACAGCGAATTTTCTGAAAAATATATTTAACTAGCTTGCACGGCATAGTTATAGAGGCACTAGTGCGTACAAATACCTCGTTGAAACTTGTTCAACCGTTTTCACGTGAGTACCGTCGCTTGGGGACTGGATTCGGTAGTTTCCGGTCGTTCTGCGTTAGAGCATTGGAAGCATTTGAGGTCAAATTTGAGGCTATTTGAGAAATTTGGACTAATTTGAGGTAAAAAGTGAAATAACTTTTTTCACTTTGTCTCATCTAATGGGGACATTCTGAATTCTTGACAAATCAGTTCCAATTTTTGAAAAAGGCTGTTTTCTGTTAAAAATATTATGTAATGGGTTGGTATTAATCGCTTGTCTGAATTCTTCAAGTAAACACTTCTAATTTTGAAAATGAAGCTTATTCAAAAGTCTAGAGTTCATTGAACCCGAGTTACAAACAGGCACAATCGAAATTAGTATTTTTAATTATAAATATTTTTGTTCAGGTCCCTCCGTCAACTGGGTGGCATGCTCTCCTCCCCTGGGCTGGAGGTACGACTGAATGCCGGCGAGTGCCTGGCGCTGGCCTTCCAGCTCGGTCGCGAACACTCAGACATGTTTGGTGAGGAGGCGCTGCCCGACCTGGTGGAGGACATGAAGCAACTCGCCACTGACTCTCACAAGTACCGCGCCAAAAAGGACAGGAAGACGCAGCGCGCTACTTTCCGTGACATCTTGCATTATTTAGAGGTAATTAATAATGCCCGCTGAATATGTACATGTCACACTATCATATCGATTGTCATACACTCTAGTTATTTCAAGTTAAGAGCCACGTAAACAAGCTCCAATAGATAAATAGAAGTCAAATATGCTGTAGTGATTTTAGATTGATTATGTATACATGTTGAATTCGTAAGTTGGCCATCCGGGTATAGGTGCCATGGTTGTTAAATTACATTGCCTGTCTTTCTATGCAATTTTCTCCTTGTTCGTGTTGGTCATCTATGCCTAGTGTGCTTGTGTAAAGGTGTGGATTACCACCTCATGTACTCTATTTTTGTGATTTATTAAAACAGGATTTCTATGCTTTAAAATGCCCAATAGAAAAAGAAGCCCAATGTTGAATCGATTTCAACTTTCGTTCTATGTATTCTCTACGTAGAAGACTGGCAACATGAGGAAGCGTGAAAGGAAAGAGGCTTGAGGGTTAATAATGTGCTTGTATTTGTGTAGGAGGATGACATGGAAGACATAGTGGTGCGTATCAAGGGAGAGACCCTGCACGTGGAGGGGTGGTGCGCGCGGCGTCGGTACGCTGCGCTGGGCTCAGCCTTGTGTGCCGGACTGCCACTACACCTGGCCTGCGCCCCCGCCCTGCGCGCGGCGCTCCTGCTGCCACCCCCGCCACTCGCGCTCTCCACCAACACTCCCACCGCACGCACCAATAATAAGCTGCTCAGGGTACTTATTAATGCTTATTATAATCTATTACATTATATATCCATTTTAACCTCTGCATGTTGCTAATAATGATGGCTCTCACCAGCAGGTGAGGTTGGTGCAATTGGACCAGCTGTTAATGTAAAAACCCCTGGGTTAATTATTGTTTGACTCTAAATGAATGTTTATAATTCCAGCACCTGCAGAATGCAGCCAACTTCAAGGCCAGGACCATCACTCGAGGGAAGAACCGAGATAAACGCTCCGCAGTTGTTTCCACCTTCTAAAAGTTATCTTTTAGGGGTTAAATCTACATTTATTAGCATATTTATTTTTTGTTTTCTTTTCAAAAAACCTTCAACTTATACTATTGTTATACCACTTGCAACATAAATTAACATTTTTACTATAGGCAATTTTGTAAACTAAAACAGGATTGTTGATAATCTCCTTTTGGTTGTTTCTGTTGATTTTTGTATCTCAATGGTATTTAACTTATAACAATCATTTTCCAACTCTGGAATTTTAATTTGTATTTTTGAAAAAATATATATCTCAATGATCTAATGGTAGTTATTTAGTTTAATCTATGTAAAACCTATTTACAAACAAAAATTGAATTTGGACTAATGGTTACCATTTTTACGAAATAATTTTAAGATGTACATAACTATGTGTTTGTGCAGCATTCAAGTCGTAATTAATTAAATTATACTTGACAGATCCGTGTACTTACAGACGTTTAGAAAAGTGTTTTTTTTTCTAAATTTCAAGTATATTTATTAGAAATGCGACAGAGTTGTTTTTATGTTTTAAGACATCTTGATTTGAAATAGCTTATGTAAATTGTTTTTAAGGCACCAGATGAATCAAAGTCGGGTTGTTTTATTTGTAATATAAAATGTATGATGGCGCCATTAACCTGGACAAAATTGTTTTCAATAAAATATAATGTTTGTAAAATACAATTGACTAGTTTTATCCGTTCCTCAATGTTTGACAAGAGTTAGGACGGGTTGTTTCGGAGAATTTGAACAATTCATCAAATTTCAACGTTCATTGACGGGTTCTGTGAATGTCCTATACAAGTTCTGTTATTATATCAGTATAGGCTAGTTGCTTGACAGAACTGAAATAAAAACAGAACTTGAAAAAATCTTTCACAGAACTTGAAAATTAACTTTGAAATTTGAAGAAATGTTCAAATTTCAACATTCATTTTCAAGATCTGTGAAAGACTTTTTCAAGTTCTGTTTTTATTTCAGTTTTGTCAAGCAACTAGCCTACAATGATATAAAAACAGAACTTGAATAAGTCTTTCACAGAACCCGAAAATGAACGTTGAAATTTGATGAATTGTTCAAATTTTCCGAAACAACCCGTCCTTAGTGTTGTGACGGCTGGAAGAGAAAAGAGGTGAGAGAGAGGAGGGTGATAAGTAAAACAGCAATAACACATGACTAGTTTAATATTCTCATCAACCACCAGTTGCTTGGCTCGGCTTGCATTGGTATCGGGTACATAAATAATGCTGGTAACAATCATATGACCACTTTTACAACCACAACAATCATTTTAAACATTCATGCACTAACATAACAAAACATGGTCATTTTCTGGTCCTTCCTTAATTCCACAATGACATGAGTACAAAATAAATATATTCTAGGATCATGCTTGCAGTATAAAAAAGACTTGATATGGAAGTATATTATAATATAGTTTACAGTGTGTAGTGACCAGTTTCTTCAGTGAACACTAACAAAAATATGGAGAGAAATCTCAAAACTCTGAATTTCACAAATGAAGATTGTGTATGTAATTCCGAAAAATACAAAAATTATAATAATCCTCAAATTTATTAACATTAACCTTTTAATCAAATAAAACTAGGACACAATTTAAGGTTTCCCATTGTTACGGAATCAGGACACATCCATTTACAATTCTAAAATTTCAAACATTAAGAAGTTTATTGAAAAATTACCAATAGTCCCGTACACACGCACTGCCCATACGTCACTATTTACCCTGCTAATCTTTTGATTCCTTCCTTTTTCATTATGTTATAATATATTAGTTTATAATTTTAATACATTTAAAAGACAGTAAATACATTTTGTAGGTAATAAGGATATACCAGAGGATTCATTGAGATCTGGCTGTCGTGTCACATGGATAGGAATTGCAAACAACTTTTGCTGACAAGGGTGAATTAGTTATCGTTTGTTAGTTAACATGGTACATGGTCTCAGTTAGCAGACTGGGTTTAACAATATATACACATATAGTTTAGTATTTGCAGGTATATTCTGTACAAAAAGGCAGAATGTGTAATCTTAAAATAAATACATTTATCACCTTAGAAGAACATTACAATTACTGGACCTTGAAATATTTGAAAAATACTATTTATTAGGCAGAAGAAATTAATATTTTTACCAAAGAAAATGTCCTGCAAATTCACTCCATTATATTATTAGTTTGCCAATTACATATTTGTAAGCAGATTAAATAGTTAAAAGTAGCAACAGACATATGCCAACAATGTGGGCGGCCACATTGCCAATGATGGTGACAACACTTATTTGGGGACAACTGCACATGTGCAAGTTTTATATTATTTTACGTTGAAGCCAGTGCATTACGTGGAAGTGATGAGTGGCAGTCTGGTTCTTTCAAAAGACGCCATTATTTATACTGAGATGACCTTTACTTTTCGTTTTGATAGGTGCACAAAGTGCACGCTTGTAATAAGTGATTAGAAAATCACCACACGGGGGATCGAAGGTCATTCTTCGTTTATAAACTGAAACTTCAGATGATATGAGAAGTAAACAAACCCAGACGTTGGGAGAATCAACTGTTAGTTGTACCTTTATACAAAACACATTTCTGAGGCGAGACTGAATTTACAATATGTGCTGCCACCGATGAACATATTTACATAATAATGCAAATTAATAATAAATAGGCATGAATTACAATACAAGTCCAAGAGATCTGTGGAGGATTCCATCTTAGTGTTATGTGAAACTCCCAAAGCTAAAATTTTCTTAAATGGTATACATATATAAAAAATATTTTTATTTACTAAATACTTGGATAAAATTGTAGACATTTATTTACTACGTAACCACCTCCTTCCAAAGCATTGCCTGTTGCCAACCAAGCGACCTCCACTTAACCTAAACATGTTTGTGCTTGGGTAATTCCACATTCTATAAGCTCGTAGGATTCTAACTACTCCGCATTCCTTTTAAAACAAATCAACAAAACAATTTCTTATTTAACTCCTAACAGTGTTTTATCAAAAATTTAAATAAAATAAAATAATAAATAAAGGTTCAGATTATTAAATTATAAGTCATTTGTATAAATAAGAGATGACTGGCAATGTTGCCCGAATTATGAGAATCACACATACATACAGTTACAAGGTGGTTTTTAAATTTAAATGGTCACATTGATAATAACAAATATAAATACATACACATGTTAGGAATTATACATCCAAGTTACACCGTAAAGATATTCATTCAATATAATATTACATAGATACCTACATTATAAGAAAATACAAGGGTACTTCAGCTTATGTTGATTCGATGAGTTTGTTTTATTAAATTTAGTAAGCTAGGTTCGTGCAGATTTTAAGGATATTTATTACAAGTTAAATTATAAAGTTCATTTAATATATATAGGTTATTTTCAAATGGACGTTAATTGCTGATCGGCAATATAAAAATATGGTCATTAGGCTCAGCAATAGGAAACAGGCACAATTAAATTGGAAACTCAGTTCATTTTACAAGCTTCATTTTGTAGGCATAAGGGACAGAGCTCTAATGCACCACTACAATGACAGTTATTATTAACCATTCAAGAAAGGGAATTAAATATGCATAACAGTGGTGTAGTGAGTCGTACTAAAAAAATATTGTATCGGCATGTAAAAAAATAAATAATGTATGTTATTTTTGTCATTCAAGGCATATGGGGTGGTTTACAAACTTGCCCTGGGGTCCGGGATTTAGTCCCTACACCACTGCATGCAAATAGCTTAGGCCTTCTTGCACTGGGGATAATACAACATTTAGTGGCCCCACTGAGAGATTGGCCAGAGTAGAATCAGGAATTTCGCTAATAACATACCTATATTAAAATATTTTTACCGGGTATGAAAATTATAATTGTAGTTTCCCATTTGGCCGCAAGCAATCTCTGGGCGGCCAAAGAACAGACAAATACCCAAATGCTCTGAATGTTGACACAATGGGTAGATTGAATGATCTGCACCTCTGCTGGTAATAACAAATTGTACGCTAAACTAGGGGCAGAGACCGGAGCACTAGCTGATCTTCATCTTCTTGGCTGGGGACGGAGCTTCCCGCTTCAGGTTTCCCGGGAGCAACAGGTCCTCGTAGTCCTCTTCCACCACCTCCTCCTCCTCCAGGGTACCGTTCATTAGGTCTTTCTATTCACAACAAACATTGGAAATCATTTAAAACTTCATTGAATAGACCAACATTAAATTTTATATGTATGTAGGTATGTATTTGTAATTATATTATATATAATTACTGCCGCCTCCTGCACCCTGACCTGAAAGAGGAGCCAAAAGCAATGAACATTCTCTATTTAACTCCTGTCATACTTAACCACTGAATTATTCATTGCTACTCTTGACCAAAAGAAATAAAAAAATGAATAAAATCAATGCATGACGTAAATTGATGGATTTAGGAAATGTCATGGGAACGAAGCGCACACAGAGCGTGGAAGGCGATTGAAGCCAATTTTCAACAGGAGAAGCCCGCTACCTCCCAGAACCAAACTCCTAATGTACTATTCGCTCCTCCGACCGGCACTGACATGTGTTTCCCGTTAAAAACCCACACCACAAAACGCAGGACTTCATATATCGTAGTCACTGAAGGCTGCTCTGTTCCAAGTTGACAAGCGTACGTTTCCTTCTAAATAATGTTTTACTTATTTCCATAGGTAAATGTGGAGGAACTACTAAACATGGGCCATAACCTACACCTTCCCACTCCTCACACAACACAAACAGACAAAGTATGTTTATATGGCCAGGGCAACTCGCTGTACAAGGAAAAGATTGAAATTGTGTTTTAATTATTCACCATTTCAAGGAAATTAAAGAGCTAGAATTTTTAAAAACTTTTATGTGGAACCACACATGAGTCGCAACTACCCTCCATCGTCTGGAGCCAGAAGGGTCTATGGCATCCCCAATTGGTGTATGTTGTGAGGCTGAATGTAGCAGGGAGGGGAAGTACCTGGCTATTCAGATCTGGTCACCAAACACGGCAACATTACAAGCAACGTTTAAATTCTGAATGGTGCTTTTACACCAGGACGATACTAAGAGTATCTTGCACTCTGGAACGTGCTGCAAATATACTATATATTATTTTAAATGAGTAATTTGTGAAATAACACAAATTAAATTTATTTGCGCACGCCGAGATTTGAATCTGCGACCTCCCGCTTGCTAGTCGAGAGCCTTACCCCTCGACCACGGAGGCTATCAAGATGAACAAAAATAAATTATGGTTTTACATCACGCTTGATTTTTTTTTGCATAAATATTATAAACACAATGATCAAATGAGAGTTTATCATATTACCTCAGCCATAACTTGTATGGGAGCACTGCCCTGGTGGGCCGCCACTCTGTGCTCAATTAGATAGAACATGTACTCGTCGTACAGAAGGCGGATCAGGTGGAAGGAGCCAAAGGAAGCCGCAGAGCGAAGAGTCAAATCTCGGATAACCATGGAACTGGAAGTAACACAGTTTATTTTTAATTCTTATATTAACTCCCCACAGGAGATCTCGAAGTCATAGGTATGTTAATGGAAGTTTGGGAAATCGAAAGTTTGCTTACATTGAAGGACGCCTGATTATGGTTTCAATCCAAAAGGATGATTAGGACTAAAAAGTCATAATCAGACACAATTTTTATAAACAACATTTTTTAAAGAAAGACAAACTTTTTGCAAATGACCTGATAATATTTGAGAAATAGCAAAATTTTAATTTATATATTTTAAAAATTATTGTATGACAGATTAATTTTAAGTAATGTGTTGGTAAAAAGTAATTAAATGTATCTACTGTTTTGGAATTTTCATTCAATAGCACCAATCCCCTTGTTATGCTGATACAAGTCACAGAGGAATTGAACCCACAGCAAATGGGTGGGAACCTGACGAATTAGTCCACTCAGCTACTAACAAGAGGAAACTCCTTAGTCCGCTTCTAAGTCCTACTCACCTGTAGAAGCTCCACTTCAACAGGAACTGGCGAGCGTGATGCGCATAGTGCGGCGAGTCTTCATGCGGGCGGAGGGCGCGGCGCACGGCAGCCTCCAGCCAGGCGGCCCACTGCTCTAGCGAGGCCTGGCGCTGCAGCGTTCGCTTGAAGTCTGCCTCCAGTTCGCCCACCACGCCGCTGGGGCACTGGCACACCCACGACGCTTGCTCCTGGAAGGTACCAACCCATCAATTGAATATACTGTAGGAATGTAGAAATCAGTATGTTCAGGAGTGACAGACATATGAATCCATCCTTCCTACTGCAGTGCACGTCGATGGGTTGAGAGAGACCAGCTGGAGAGGTCAAGGGGTTTAAACCAACCTGTTGCGATCTGGCCCGAGACGCAACTGGTGGGCAGGCCCATCCACCACCAAGACCTTGACACACCTCACCCGATGAACCCGGGCACCCCTGCTAAGTCACCAAACATAGCGAACCACTTGGAGTGCCCTATTCCAGAGGTAACACAGTCGTTTTTGCTTAGTTGATACTCAGGTTTATCGAGGCAGCCGGTTATTTCAAGGAACAGAAACCAAATAAAGAAATTTATATTCATCTAGTTTGGTTATCTGGAACACCATTCCATTTAATTGGGACAATTTCCCATCTGATGTTGATGCAAAACGAATTTTAGTTAAGAAGGACAGGCTTGCGCCGCGCTACAGGAGTTCAGAGTTCATTCAGCAGTAATTCGGCAGACTTTGCCCACACCAGGTGTTCACCGACATTAATCAACGTAAAGTTGTTCAGTTTGCATTACACTACCACTTGTATTAGACGTCAATTGTGTTTACATTAAGGTACGATTTTGTACAAATTGCAACCATACAAAAACGCAAGAAAGGCTACATATTCCTGCAGAAATATATTTCTTATGTATGCACATTTTTTTCAGTCCATTTTATTGGGTCAGCGATGCAATGCAATTTGGGAGGCGGGTTTGGGTACCGCCTCCCCGAGAACCATATATATGAACAGTGGTGCAGTCAGTAGTACAAAAAAAATATTGTATCAGCAGGTAAAAAAAAAATAATGTATGTTATTTTTGTCATTCAAGACATATGGGGTGGTTTACAAACTTGCTCTGGGGTCCGGGATTTAGTCCCTACACCACTGCATGGAAATAGCTTAGGCCTTCTTGCACTGATAATACAGTAGAACCCCGTTAATTCGAACCCCGATAATTCGAAAAAAAGCGTAATTCGAAATTTTCGGCAAAAAAATTTCCGCAGAAAATTTTTTTCATACAAATTTTTTTTTAATTCGAAATTCGTTAATTCGTAATTCGAAATTTATTTTTGTCCGCGCACGAAAATTTGTTCGTGTAATTCAAAAAAAATTGATTTTTACGAAAATAAATCATAATATTTCGTAAATCTGAATCTAAAAGTCAGCCATGGCGGTAAAACGCCGAAAAATGTATTTTTATATGGTTTTACATCGTAAAAATTAGTTAAAAAAAAAAAAAAAATTAAATTAAATTTTTTTAAATTAATTTTTTCATCTTACATCGTCCTAATTAGTATTTTTATTTTGTAAATCTGAATCGATTTACACTGGAATGTCATACTTTTTCAAATTTATTTCGAATATCCGAGTTTGAAGGGCCGAGAAAATACGTTTTACGCGGATATACCTATGTTGTAGTTTTGCGAGTTTACACCAAATATCTGAATTTAAAGTGTCGGCTGCGAAATTTCAATTTACGCTAAATGTATCGTATATTTACGAATTTATTTCGAATATTTGAATTTAAATAGGCCGCTGCGACGGAAATCGGCCGCGAAATCTCGATTTACGCGTAAATATATCGTATTTTTACGAATTTATTTCGAATATCTGAATTTTAAAGGGCACACCGCGACGGAAATCGGACGCGAAATTTCAATTTACGCGGAAATATATCGTATTTTTACTAACTTTACTTCGAATATCCGAGTTAAAAAATGCGGCGCGACGGAAATCGGCCGAAAAATTTCGATTCACGCCGAAATATGACATATTTTTACGAATTTACTTCAAATATCTGAACTTAAAAGGCCGGCCGCGACGAAAAACTGCCGATAAAATTCGATTTACGCGGAAATATATCATATTTTTACGAATTTAAATCAAATATCTGAATTTAAAGGGTCGACCGCGACGGAAATCGGCCGCGCATTCTCGACTTACACGGAAATATATCGTATTTTTGCGAATTTATTTCGAATATCTGAATTTAAAGAGCCGGCCGCGACGGAATACGGCCGCGAGATCTTGTTTTACGCGGAAATATATTGTATTTTTACGAATTTAAATTCAGATATTTGAAATAAAGGGCCGGCCGCGACGGAAAATTACCGCGAAATCTCGATTTACGCGGAAATATATCGTATTTTTACGAATATCTCAATTTAAAGGGTAGGCCGCGACCGAAATCGGCAGCGAAATCTCGATTTACGCGTAAATATATAGCATTTCTACGAATTTATTGCGAATATCTGAATTTAAAGGGCCCGCCGCTACGGTAGTCGGCTGCGAAAATCAAGAAATAATTGGTATTAATACGAATTTACAACTAAAATACCACCCGGATTTGAAGAGGCGGCCGAGAAAATCGATTTTCGGCATATTTTTTTTCATAAAATTTCGAATTATGTGGGAATTCGTTAATTCGAAATTTGATTTTTGATGTCCCGTGGATTTCGAATTAACGAGGTTCTACTGTACAACATTTAGTGACCCCACTGAGAGATTGGCCAGTGTAGAATCAGGAATTTCAGGGGCTATACTAGAATCTACCACTTTGGAACGTGTTGCAAATTAATATAATTAATAAATTGTGAAATAACACAAATTAATCAAATAGATTTCTTATTATAAAAATAATAAGAACCCGTGACCTCCGGATTTGCAGCCAAGGATTGTAACTATTCAACCCGTTGGCGTCATGTATCTTTTATCAGGAGATTTTCAATGTGGATGAGTGTTTCAGGCTAATAATTATTGCTTATAAAATAATTGTTACCCTTTGTGCTATGCATAAAAAAATCTTGTTTTAAACATTAGTTTACCAAAAAAAATAATATATAATAATTGTTGTTTGTTTGGCTACCTGCACATTGTGAAAGTCCACCCTGTTAAGGTCAGCCAGCATCTGTTGGATCTGCTGCGAGTTGTGCAGCACGGCACGCGCCGCCTGCGCGAGGTGATTGAGCGAGGTGTAGCGTCGCAGGGACTGCGCCAGCGCCGCGGCCGGCCCTGCCTTGGAGCGTATCATGCCCTGCGGACACCCACCCATGGCGCCCACCAGCCACGATTCTAGACCTTAACCATTTACAATACATATTAGTACGTCATTTAGTGCAGTGTGTAGTGCGGCCTTGCCTAGGTCAATTGGACATTGACACCAAAAAAAAATACAATGACAATTTTATTAATTAAAAATGTGATTTAAAACAAACCAACTGGTTGTACATAACCACCGACAAAGATGGCTGTGAGCTAACCAAGTAGATATTATTATTTCATTTGAAAAATTCAAACAAGTCCTGTCATTATAGCGGGTACCGGTGCCATCTAGCGTCAAAATGAGAAGCTATTGTATGTACTTATGTACAGTTTAACTTTTTAGTGAACTCCCATAAAATTGTATTTTAATTTTAACACACTTTAATCCTTCAGTACTTTCATCACATTTGTTCAGTTTGCTATGTTTTCTGTGTATTTCAAATTCGCTATATACATCTTATTTTTTAATTTTCCGTAAAAAGAAATACTGTTTTAGAAACTAGATAAAAAATATATTTCCGGTGTATGAAATTAAAATAAATGTTACTATTACTAAATAGTAAAATTTTAATATCAGTGAAAAATGTTGTCAAAAACCACATTTTGTACTCCAATCATGGAATAATTGAGATAACTCGAAATTTCTAAAACAGTTCGTTTTGTTTGGGGAATTTGTAAGAAAACTGTACCTTCACTTTTATCTCATCCATATAATAAAAAATAAGAATAATTTTTAAAGTTAAACGATTGTTACGATAGCGATATATGAATTATTCATGTTGGCTATTTTTAGGATTTTATTAATGGATTCCAGTATAAACATTTGAGGCAAACTGGAAAGAATTATTATTTCTCTTTCTAATGTCAAAAAAATTATGTATTTCCACATGAAAAAAAGATAAAAATACTTTTATAAAATATGGACGCCCGGTTATATATGGCCCTCAAATGCTGGAAGGGTTAAACAGCGTGCTATTCGAATTCCGTGCTATAATATCCACCAGTCAGTACAAGAGGGAGACCGAAAAGAATCTCATACGTACGTTATGAATTCAGCTACAATGGGACTTTTACTTTGACTTTGAGAAATAGTTCAAACAAAACATACTCGCGGCATTTCAGTGGTAAACTGTGAGAGTGTGAAACATTAAAAATCTGTTGGCACATAAATCGTGTATATAGATTTCTTTACAGTTTGTTTTTCAAATATCATGTATTAACCTTTCAGGCCTCTGGCATATTTCCACTTCTCAATAAAATCTAAATAAATGGTATATTTCTGAACGTGTCCGAAAACTAAAAACTGTGATGAAACACGCTTTCACCCCAGGGGTAGTGCAATGTACAGAGGCTACTGAAGTAGTGGGTATTCAATAGTTTAGGTACCTTTGGCAAAGTTCCGAATTGCCTGCGTGAGGGGTGAGGGGATGGGGCGCAACACATCCGGCAGCAGCACCTGCACCAGGCGCTGGTAGAAGGCCACGTCCACGGCACGCACCCACCTCTGCACCTCCACCAGGCCGCACAGCTGGTATAGCTTGGTCCTACGGGCACACAAATATGACATGACTGTTACATAAAGGGTTTTTAACAAGGTGTGTGGATCCTTTTACATGTACTTTATCTATGGTTTTGGTGTGTGGGTTTTCCATCATTGAAGCATTTACAATTGTGTATTGGCCACATTGTCAACCCTGGATTTTTGGGTCACTACGGTTGCCAAACCTGCGAAACGACTACCGAACCTGGGCAACAATCCATGCCTTGCACGGCAGCCCGTAGCTCAGGGCACTCTCTTGGTTGGTGGTTGACAAATCTACTCGCCGTTTTAACTGGAGATTTTATTCTTGGAGATTTGAAATCAGAACACATGTGTGTGCATAATTGCCACCAAAAGTTGATAGAATACATTGGCATCGACAGCGAGTCTATCTGCTGATTTCATTTTGATCGGATGTTGGGAAGAGGATTAATTTCCGCTTCATTCATTCATTAATGAAAACAAAAGTGGAATTCAAGTAGATATATTAAAAAAACATTAGATTGTAATTTCAATAATAATTTTATTATATTGTTATAGTGACATCTAGTTAAAGGTAGTCCCAATAGGGGACTACTTACTTAGTTTAGCGCAAAATAGCATAGCACCTATTTGCCAGTTGCCTAAATATGATCTGACCAGTTTGGAAGTTTGTAGTTATGTATTTGTGTTCAGGGAAGTTGTACCACATGGAAAACTAAAAGAATAATGTAACCTACTTGGAAAGGTATTTTTCTTCCTCGCATTCGTCGGAATCATTGTTGTTGTTCTGCCTCCAAAACTCCCGCCACAAAGATTCCACAGTGGACAGTTCTAGTGACAGGACGGCATCCAAGAATGCCTCACAATGCTCTCGGTATATTGATCTGAAAATTTCAAACATTTCATTGAAGTCCATGCTGTGACCCGGAAATTGGTTAATCTAACATTGAAAATATGTACAGTTTAACTCTCTTCGATGTGGTATAACTTGGTTGTAACCTTGTATATGGAATAAACTATTTTTAATTTCAGTTTTCAAGGGAGTGAAAAAATTGTTTTGTGATGCGATTCTAACCTTACTGCTTTGAAAACTGTATAGAGGACAACATCAGAATCGCTAATAACACTGCAGATATAACTTTCTATTTCATGAATGTAGCCTCTCTGTCTAGAAAACATTTTATCCGTGCATGTCAAAATTCATTTTCGCTCAACGGCGTCCCAAAAACGAAATTTTTGAATTTTCAAAGGAGTACACACATATTAAGGACGGGTTGTTTCGGAGAATTTGAACAATTCATCAAATTTTAACATTCAGTTTGGGGTTCTGTGAAAGTCTTATTCAAGTTCTGTTATAATATCACTATAATCTACTTGCTTGACAGAACTGAAATAATAACAGAACTTGAAAATATCTTTCACAGAACTTGAAAATTGACTTTGAAATTTGAAAAATTGTTAAAATTCTCCAAAACAACCCGTCCTAAGATCATTATTTCTGTGAAAATACCTTCTGTTTATTGTTTTTCACATTTTTTTAAATTCAGAAATTATGAAACCAGTTTATACATTCCCATAAATATATATATTTTGACAGTTTTCCAAGAGGAAGATTTTTTTTTTTTTAGAAAAATTTAACTATTCTGGAGAAACATCTTAAGATATAAACATGAAGTACATATGATTAATAAGATATGTTATCTGGTAAACAGAAAACAATCAATCAAATGTATTCTGAGGATTTTCTGCTCTGGCTTTCTACAGGTTAAACATGACAACTTCTTACTCCCTTATGAGGGTTTCACTGCAACTTCAATAAGTATGAAAACTAACTTGAGTGTGTCAACATCTTCCAAAGTGCAGTCTCCGGGGAGGGCTTCATTGAACTGGATTTCAGGAAAGTCCGGAATAGCTCCATTCCCATCTCCCAAATACTGAAAATAGTTATAATTCCAACAATTACTAATTTACATTCAGAACATTTATTAAAACTATTACTATTACTACATTCTATTCTGTTATGAAGTGACCCAGAGGCAGATCTAGGAATGGGTAGATTGACTGGGTAAACTGTGTGGAAGAGGATTGGAGCAGGGCAGGAAGGACTGAGGACCCCAGCCAGCGGAGAACATTTGAGGAGGAGGCCAAGTTCTATCATAGGATGTAGCATTGTGGTGATGATTTGTTTAGTTGTTGGCTGACCTGATGATGCTGATGCATGTGCGAGTTGGTTCCCTGCTCTAGCTGGTCCTGGCGGGCGTGTGCACGCCCCCCTGAGGCGCCTCCGCTGCCGCAGCGCCCCTTGGCCCCCACACCGGGGCCTCCCTCGCCCTGGCAGGCGGCCCCGCTGAGCGAGGACCCCGGCTTCACTCGAATACCGTAGTAGTGGTACTTGGAGTTGCCCCTGAAAGTTGTATTATTATAGTTCATAGTCAATAAATGATCATAATATCAAACAGTGAAACCTTCTTTCTATCGTTTTTGAAGGTACCTATTGAAAAAAACAATGAATACGGGAAAACAATGGATGCGGGAATATAGAAAAATGCTAGATTCATACAAATGTCATGTCACTTGGGTGAGCTGCAAAGTTATTATTTACATTTTATTATTATTTTTGAATAAGCAGGTAGCATTCTGCTGATGCGCTCATATCTGATTTCACAATAAGTTTAACAGTAATTGAGTTGATTTAAATTGAAAATAAATTAATCCCACTTGGGAATGACACCCAAAAGACTTGAGCATGGAGACCCTGTCCGATATAAACGGAATACTGCAATCATGCAAGGAAAAAGGCGCTTCCCTACCAAGGACGTCCAACTAATTTACCCATGAGACGACCACAAAGCTAGGACATTTTAAAGCCCTTAAATTTCTCAGTGTATCTGGGTGTAACATTGCATTGATTTATAATAGAAAAGCAAAATATATCAGTCCTGAAGTTCCCACTTGAACATTATGTACGCACAGCGGGTGTGACGGCAATGGATGGGGTTTATTACTGAACCTTTACCTTGTGCCCAATCGGCGAGTGCGCAAGCCCATGAACACGGATCGTATCAGCTTCCCAAAGGAGGCGGCGTTGACAGGCTCCAAATCTCTCTGTCCGCAATGGCGCAAGTAGTGGCTGTACAGCGTGGAACGCGGCAGGCTTACCCCCTCTGCCGTCTCGTAGTTCTCCAGCAGCCATTGCAACTGGACATACAACAGACAATCACTACACTGGGCAAATGGCCGCACCAGACAATGTGCACAATCACTCAGTGCTTATATTAAACCAGTCATGGCAACTGAACACGCAATTGACAATCACTATACCGTGAAGATAGGCATACTGTACAGTGTGCACAATGTTAAACCAGCCGTTGCAACCAGACACGCAAATTGACAATCACTACACCGTACGTGCGTACTGTACAGTGTGCATAATTACTCAGTGCTTATGTTAAACCGGTTGTTGCAACTGGACACGCAATTGACAATCACTACACCGTATGGGCGTACTGTACAATGTGCACAATCAATCGGTGCTTATGTTAAACCGGCCGTTGCAACTTGCCACGCAATTGACAATCACTATACCGTGAAGATAGGCATACTGTACAATGTGCACAATTAGTCAGTGCTTATGTTAAACCAGACGTTCCAACATTACTGTGAAGATGGTCATACCATACATAGTCATATATTTAATTTAATTAGCCGTTGCAACTTGCCAGCCAATTGAAAATCACTATACCGTGAAGATGGGCATACTGTACACTGTGCACAATTTTAAACAAGCCGTTGCGACCGGACATGAAAATTGATAATCACTACACCGTATGGGCGTACTGAACTATGCACACAATCACTCAGTGCTTATGTTAAACCGGCCGTTGCAACTGGACACGAAATTGACAATCACTACGTATGGGCGTATTGTATAATGTGCACAATCACTCGGACCTTATGTTAAACTAGCCGTTGCAACTTGCCACGCAATTGACAATCACTATACCGTGAAGATAGGCATACTGTACAATGTGCACAATCAGTCAGTGCTTATGTTAAACCAGACGTTCCAACATTACTGTGAAGATGGTCATACCATACATAGTGCACAATCACTCAGTGCTCACGTTGAACTTGGTGCAGGTGGAAAATTTACCTGTGATTTGAAGTTGTGACCTGGATGTGTTAGTGCTACATGCTCAGTTGTTACTGGACATTTAAGTAGGTACCTTCTATATTTGCAATGTACTTTGTAGATATATATACAGTGAAAATCGATTAAGAAGTTCCCACCTTTATTATGCTTAAGACGTTTTGTTTTTTCGCTCCCTTGAAAACTAATTTAAAAAAAAATAATTTCTCATCCCTTGAAAAACCTTATAAGAGTTTCACTGTAGTCATTTAGAGCACCCGCAGACGAGAGACTTTAGTTGCGGCGACAGTTGCATTGCAACATTTGCGGGCATAAAAATACATTACGATATATGAAGGTGCTCACAGGAGTTTTTTGAATTTGTATGAATTTTGGAATAGTTTCAAACTGTCGCTGCAATTAAGGTCTCACGTTTACGGGCGCCCTTAGATGAATATAAGAAAGGTATTTGCTAACTATTTTACATTGTATAATTATTTCATCACTACATAATATTATTTACAGAGAAAGTAAAGATTGCAGTTAGGCAGGGAATGGAACTTATTATTTATGTCTTTAGTCACAGTTAAGTAAATAATTGACAAAATATGCATGCATGTTTGAAAAAGTTCCATTCTTAGCAAACACGATATTTTCTTAGAATCAAACCCCTGTTCACATACAGTAATTTTATTTTTCGCGACGATTTTGCTAAAATTTTGATCTGCCAGAAATACTCATTCATTAGCTTTCAGCTCTCGGCGAATTTAGAGAATCTCAAACTAAAACTCCATAAAAGTCTAATGTTGTTTCACGTAAAAAAAGCTAATAATGCATGCATTGAAACGAAGTCGGTTATGTGAGATGCTATTTATCGTTAGTGATCGCAATACACATACAATGTATATTTATAATTTTTACACTAATAGCGGTAAACAAAATTTTATCCGAAAAAAAAAATTTTAAATATGTGGAAATGTATTAAGTTAATTACATATTATATTCGAAAATTTAGAAATTCATAAAAGTAAATTTTGAAACGTCGCAACTCTTGTTGCCTCTGTTAAATTTACTTAAAATAAAGAAGAATTCAGGACCTATATCGGTCAAGAAGTTTCATTTTCGTCAGAGCGGTAGAAAAAAATACTAAAAAATAAATGAGTGAGCAACTCAGAACGGTTTTTCGTGAGATCTCAAGACGATTTTCGAGAAGGTCCTCTATTATTGTGGATTTATTTATCGAATTATTGAATGTAATGATTGAAAAAAGTTTAAGCGATACAATATTACATTATCCAAAGCAGGGTATCAATCTGACAGGCATGTGCAGCCAAATATGTGAAACCAAAAAAGTTGCAGGTGAAAATAGACACAGCGCCAAACATAATATTATGTGAACAGGGGGCTTCATGTGATTGTCTAGTTTAAGGGTGCCAAAGCGAATATGATAATAATAAGTAACTTGCTATAAGAGAAACGTATAGCTGCTTAAAATCAAGGAAAGAGATGATAATAATATTAAAGGTTTAACACATTCACCGCCGGCCTTGACAAAACAAAAGATGATGTATGGCAAAATTGGCATACCTTAATAATGGCAATAAGAAAAAATATTCCAATGGGCGAAGCCGGTACTGTGATTGAATTCACAACTCTTCTCTCATGGATGTGATCGACGGTGAATATATTAAGTCAAGATAGAATATTAATACATAAATATATGAGTATTAGTTTTGGATTTATAAATAAATCTTAAACGAGATCTAAAATAAGCGGATGAGAGGGCATGCACGCTAAGTGTTGGTTGGTTCTTTGGTTTGGTTGGTTGTTGTTGGACATGACTTACTGTGAACTGACTTACAGTGGCGGGCGAGCTGCGGGCAGCGTGCGCAGCTCCGGCCCCCTCGCGGCCCTCTTCGGGGCTCCCCTGCCCGCCCTGGGCCCCCAGGTAGCTCGCCTCCTAAACCACACACCACAAGGAAGGCACAAGCCACACAATATGGGTTAGTATATGGCACAAGACAAACTGCTGGCCTCACAGCTCAATCTTGTCAATCGCAACTGTAAATCGAATGCCAAGTCACACATTTCTTTGTAATGCACTATAACATGCTTCTGTAACTAAAGCTGTGCATAATTAATAATATTATGGTTGACTAATAAATATTAAATAGTAAGTAGCATTCCAAATCAATGTGTTAAAAGCCAGGGAGAAAGAAGGTATTATGTATTGAAGTTACTAGAGGCAAAGAAAGCGCTATTACTTATACCTTACAAGAGTTACCATGCATCATTAATCATTACCCTTTCAAAGAGTTGTCTCCGTTGCAGGCTTCTGGGTGCTTCCCTTTTGCAACTCAACAGACAACAACAGTGAATACCAACCAGAATGTCTTGTTGGAAAAGCTGACTTGCTGGGGAGTCACCTTTGTTTACTGCTATTTATTACTACATATTGAGTAAATAAGCATGCGCCATGCGCGGGTAATATATATTTTAGTATAAATGTAACACATTTGTGGCTCATTTTCCGAAAATTGCATTACTGAACAAATGCATAAGGGGCCCTCTTTGCACCTCCAATTCAAAACTAAAAAGCACAATCTATTCCCACCAGCTTCATAATACTTTACTGTCACCTCACCTTAACTCCCTTCCCTACCAAATTCCTTCCCCACTTGATGAGAATTCTTTTAAACACAAGGCAGGAAAAACCATTCGCCAATGAATTTACAATATTAGACAAAATTGGTTTAAAAATAAATTACCACTAGGCATTAATTCAACCATTTAAAATGACTACCCACGGTGACAGATAGGGGTGTATAAAATATCGAGTGGTACGGTATTTCGTCTACACGGGTTGGGTTAGGCACTCTGAAAGCTGTCACCGCAAGCACACGGGAGAAAGGGTTGTTTTTTTTAAACTCACAGCGGCCACTGTCTGGGGGGAGGAGCGCTGCATGGGCCCCACAGCCTCCTCGGCGGGGGCCCCCGAGATGAGGTAGTGGTGCGAGGCCTGCTGGCCCCCGCCGCTGCCCGAACTCGCATACCACTGCCCCCCGGGACCCGTGCCATTGTAGTTTGATGCCCCTTCGCCAACCGTATATACAGGATAGGCCCTGGAATATAAGTGTTGATGATTATGTTACACGTTCATGATTTGATTCACCCTTGACTGCGGATAATGAGCAAATACAGAAGGCGACAATCTGCAAATTTTAAACATAGCTAATTCAAAAATTTACTTTCGTGCATAGTTTAAATGTATATTTGCGAGTTGCAAGTGCAAGGCGATTTTAGAGTTTTTTGAAGTTATATTATCTGTGTAGAGCAAGAAGTCATTAAGTAACATTCAAAGAAAATTTAAAGTCATTAGGTAACCTGATTCTGTTTTAATAAAATTACATTTTATACAATTAATAACTTTTTCATCCCAAAGCAGCTGTTCTAAAGCCAAAAACGTATAGACGTCTTCTCATTCTCATAGTTGTCATTAAAAAATAATCCATAATGTTTGCTAACTCGATTTTACCAAAATATATCAATTCTTGCGCTACACCGACAATTTACATATTAATTTAATGTTTTAGGTAGGCAACACATTATGCTATGCCATCATTGCTTGACCTATTTCAGCATATCGCTCGCCATACACTACCAATGTCAACGTATGGCGAGCAATATGCTGAAATAGGCCAAGACACGAAAATATAGCATGGTCTGTCACAGGCAGTGTTCCCGAAGCTCCCGATTTTTCGGGAGATCTCCCGATTTTTCACTTCATCTCCCGATCTACCGGAATGGCATCAATTGTATCTCCCGATTTTTCAAAGCAAGCAGCGAATCGTCGTCACTCGTCGATTTTTTGTTTATGGTCTGCTCAACAGGCAAAAAAAAATAATTCCCCGAATAGGGTATTAACAAGAATAATTAGAGAATACTGATTTATTTATTTTTATTTATTTATTGCATCTCACTATACATAAAACACTTTTTTTCACATAATAATCAACCTCACTAGGACTAAGCCTGTATCGAGGTTAACAATTTACATATGAGTGAAGCAAACATAAGAGTATCACAAACATAAAGTAATTTTACATAAAAATACAAAATATTTCAAAATTAAAGAAAAAATGAGTATTAGATGTGTTACCAGATGGGTAATTTGACAGTATATTGTAACAATATTTGAACCATAACTAATCATTATTCAAAAGAAGAAGCAAAGTAGATAATAAAGACAGATAGGGTGACATTCAGTTTTTAGCAAATGGGACTTATATAAAATCTTATTATTTAAGAAAGGACAAGGATGAAAAAATATTAAGACAATTGTCTGTCAATACATAAACCTTAATTAACTTTTTAAATTTAACTAAGGAATTGGTAGATTTAATATGATTTGGAAGAATATTAAACATAAGTGGTGCCTGATATAAATAATTTCTTTGACCAAAAGAAGTTTTAGTATGTACCGCCACAAAGTTCAATGTAGAGCTAATTCTAGTTGTACGCATTTGTTGTGTTCTTTCAGCAAATTTAATATTGATAAAAAATCGACAAAGTATTTGAGTGATATATAGCTGTTTTATGCACATAACATTACATTCCTTATAAAGTAGGTTGGATGGATAACAGAATTTTTTTTTGTACATCACTTTAAGGATCAATTTTTGAGTAATATTTAGTGGTTCAACATTGGACTTTAGACATGATCCCCAGCATACTATGTTATAAGAAAGTCGAGATTGGACTAAGGCAAAATAGACAGTTTTTAATTTCTCTTTGTCCAATATGTGTCGAAGTTCTTTAAAAATAAATGTAAGTCTCCTGATATTCTTTGTTAACATATCGATATGATCATTCCATCTTAAAAATTTATCAATCTTTACACCTAGATACATGATACAATCTACACTTTCCAAGGGGTGGCAATTACAATTTAGCAGACAATTATGTATAATTAGATTATGAGAGTCAGAAGGCTGACTTTTTGATGATATACTGAATGTCACATATTTAGTTTTTATTGTATTCAAAGTTAAGATGTTATTATTCAGCCAACTCTTTACTGCTCTTAATCCTAAGTCACATTTGTTAAAAGCATCTCTCCAGGTTTTACCCTCAAATATTAAAGCAGTATCGTCTGCGAAACTAACAATGTTACCTGGAATATATAAATTACACAAATCATTAATGTAGATTAAAAACAATATTGGTCCAAGCACACTACCTTGCGGAACCCCAAAAGAGATTGGTTTGCTATTGCTTAAATGATTATTTATCTCTACTTGTTGCGTTCTATCACTTAGATAGGATGTGAACCAGCCTAGTGCTGTACTATGAATGCCAAGAGAGGATAATTTTTTGAGGAGTAATCCATGGGACACCGTGTCAAATGCCTTTGATAGATCTAAAAACACAGCCAAAGCTTTGTTTCCATAGTCTAACGCACTAGTGACTTTGGACAATACCCTCAACACTGCATCACTTGTTCCTATATTCTCTCTGAAACCAAACTGATTGCTAGAGAGTATATTATATGTTTCTAAGAATGATACCAATCTCGACTTAGCCAATCTCTCTATTACTTTTGAAAGAGTATTGAGTAAGGATATAGGTCTGTAATTATTTACATCTAGACGATCTCCACCTTTAAAAAGGGGAATTACTTTAGCTTTCTTACAATGAGAAGGGAACATCCCGCTCTTGAAGCTAATATTTACAAGGTGAGATATGGGACCAGCTAATTCAGATACATGCATTTTATACACCATAACACTTAAAGAATCAATACCGCACGAGAAAGACATTTTTAAATCATTTATCACATTTGTGACTTCAGAAATGCTAGTTGGTTTAAAATAAAAATTGTCCCCTGTAACGTGAAGTTCAGATTTAAAATCATTCACAAGACACATCTCACTAGTTTTATTAGCACTGCACAATTTATTAGCGAAGCTTGGACCAATGTCACTGAAGAAATTATTTACATGATTAGTAACTATATTTGGACTCTCTTCCATTGAAGTAATAATATTATTAATTTTCAATTTGTTTATGGTAGTTTGTTCCTTTTGTAGGTTGATAGCCTCCTTTATAATCTTCCACTGTTGTTTAATGTTTCCATTGACTTCATCCAATTTTCTTCTGTAGTATGCTTGTTTTGTTGTTCGTATTATCTTTGTACACCAATTCCGATATCTTTTATAGTATTCCAACAGTTCTTTGTTATAGATTTCTCTTCTACATTTATTGTGCAATTTATCACGTGTTCTGAGGCATTTGATTATTCCAACATTTATCCATGGTTTTAGATATTTTCTGTAATGTTTCTCAATTTGTACTGAAGTACAACTTTGCACAT
Source organism: Hesperophylax magnus (assembly GCA_026573805.1). Classification (NCBI taxonomy): domain Eukaryota; kingdom Metazoa; phylum Arthropoda; class Insecta; order Trichoptera; family Limnephilidae; genus Hesperophylax; species Hesperophylax magnus. The sequence continues at coordinate 4,198,998 of JAIUSX010000002.1, forward strand.
GAGTTTTCAAACATTTAATGAAATTATCTGTTGCCAGATTGACGTCGTTAATTGATAGTACTGTATCCCAGGATTCCTCCTTTAATTTGGTCTTCAAAAGGTTGTTGTCAACAACAAGTTTTGGTTTTCCATTATTATTTGAAATATTTTTAAGAGTTAAGCTCATAAACTTCATCAAAATTGCAAAATGGTCTGTTATGCCAGTAGTAAAAGCCGCTCCCTGTGGTTTTAATTTTGATTTCGCCATAATATGATCAATGCAGCTTAATTTGTTAGGAGTTACTCTTGTTGGTGAGTTTATGATGGGCTTAATACCATGAAATGCTAGAAGTGATAGATATTTTTGTGTTTTTAGGTTCTTCAAATCTAGAGTATCAATATTTAAGTCCCCACATAATATAATCTCCTTATATTGCAAGGATACAGAGTCAAGCAATTCATCCAATGAATCGAGAAAGTTATCTATATTAATCTGAGATGGAGATCGATATATAGCTATTAAACATATTGTATTGGAAAATTGTATTTTTAAGCAGTTGGCATTGGGGAGAGAAATTTCCTCAACAGTTACCTGAATGTTTTGCTTTATATAGATAGCTACTCCATCATTTTGCAAATAGTTCATCTTTGTTTTGTAAACTACATACTCAGGAATGATAGGCATATTAATCAAACTGCCCAGCCAAGCTTCTGTGAAGACTAGTACTTCTAGACGATGATTAATGCAATCAAGCATAGAAACAGTTTCATCAAAATTTTTGCTTAAACTTCTAATATTCATGCATAATAAAGAAAATTTTGAATCCCTCAAAAAATTTTTGCAAGAATGTGAATCTTCTAATGTTATGTTAGATTCATTATTGTCAGCCAAATCAATTATGTTGTAGATATCATCCATTTAATTTTTTTTTTAAATAATAGTGACAGTCTCTGAGTGATGATTAAGACAATTGATTCAAGTCATCCGCGTGTTTAATGATTAGAACTCTTGAGGATTGTTCCGGGTTCTTTTTCACACAAATTTTATTATTACGAAACCATACAAATTGAAAATTAGCTTCTTTAGCTTTTTGTTTGGTTTTCCAAAGAAGGTTTTTTGAATAAGAGGATAAAACTTCACCAATGAATACTTTACAGTCCTTCAATTGCTTTATTTTTTTGCGTGCGTTAAGAAATTCAGATTGGGACTTGTCATCTTTGAAATGAATGATCATCCTCTGAGCTCCAGGTTTATTGATAGATTTATCAGGATATTGAGAAATTTTATTGATTCTAGCTGGTTCAATCGGAATGTCAAGTTGTTTTATAAATCTTACAACGGTTTCCACAGAATTTTCTCCCATCAAAGTTTCTACCCCAGACAATTCAGCACAATTATAGCTTATATTTTGTTGTTCTATTTCAGCTACACGAATTTCTAAATTTTTAATTTTTAAATCTTTGATAGAATTTGCGTTTTCTAAGTAATCAACATTTTTTTTTAATTGCATCATGTTTCCAATATTCATAGTGATTTCATCATATTGTTTACTGATAAATTCAATACTTTTTCTCATATCGGATATCTCCGATTCAAGATTTTTTTTCAATGTACTCGATTCGAGTTCAATTTTGGCAAAAACTTGTTGCTTAAAATCGTCCATTTTTTTATCCATGTATTTAACAATTTTTCCAAATTGATCCTCATTAGATGGAGAATCCAATGCTTTTGATCTAGTTTGCACTAGATTCTGATTGCTAGGCATTATATATAATTATAATAATGTGACTCACAACTGGCAAATTAAAGATGGTCACCCCACAGACTTTATGCTCACTGGTAAACAAAGTGTAATATAGTAGGTACAAATTTATTGTTGTGAATACTAAAAGTAGTAAATAGTGGAATATCACAGAGCAGACGTCTTCACTCAACAACAGTATTGTCGCGATTATCTAAGCATATGTATGTATTAGACCTATACAAACCGATAATCTATGAATTTTACGAGCGAGAGTTTAGAATTTATTACGTAACGCCTCGATTCGCTTTTTTGGTTCTTCGTTCCTCGTACATATTATTTTTTTTTTTAACATGTCGAGTTCGAATTCAGATTCTGATCGCGGTGCGAGAACGAGTAGGAGCATGGGTGCTAAAAAAAAAACAACATCCTTAAAACTATATCCTTGTTCAGGAAGAGATGCGTTGACAAGGCATTCGTCCTCACAATCGCATATAAAAAGCAGGAGATCTCTTTTGTCTATGTTTACATGTGAAGCCAGGTGATATGAAAAAAAAGCTCTTGAGGTGATTGGATGGTTGCTTATTAAAATTGAAAATAAAAAGATTGTTTCGTTTCATTTAATCGTAGACACATCCCGAGGACAAAAATCGTTACTTGTTTGAATGCCGCTCAATTTTAATGTACATAGATAGGTATTCAATAAATTTTGACGTCTCTTGAACTGACAGTTCAAATTTCACAAAAAATGTTCTGTGTTGACAGACGTAAAAATAAGTCTCCATCGAATGATACGGAAAATTGCGTCATTCCATGGGCAACATCTACAATTAAGCTGCTTCTTGATTTTTTAGATCGTTGTTAATGGTCTGCTTCGGAAATAGTAAACGGGATTCGGATTGTTGACAAGGGAGAATTTTTATTATAATAGTTCTAGTCATCTCCCGATTTCTTTAAATTTCTCCCGATTTCTACCGATTTTTAGGCGAAAATTCTCCCGATTTTGAATTTTTAGTTTCGGGAACACTGGTCACAGGCATTATCATAAAATAAAGAAAGAAAATTATTAAAAACGTAAATGCTAATTAATGCTAATTCTAAAACATAATAAGGTTGCGCATTGCATATTTAGCAGTCAAACACACAGGTATCTAGACTTGAATCTGTCCAAAGAAAATTTACACGGATTTTGTCTTATCGATCAGGTGTCTACTAGAGGGTTACATCTACTAGACGGTTACGAACAAAGACTTACATATTTCAAATTAGAGAGTCTAGTTAAAAGACGAAACATAAATGACCTCTTAATGCTTTACAAAATTGTGAATAATCAAGTAGATAGTAACATAGTCCATCAAATCTAGTTAAATGCCAGGCCCAAATTCACTAGAAACCTTAACATATTTTGGACCGAAATTTTTACCAATAACACTGGTTATTTTAATCCTATGTCTAGAATGTCTAGATCATACAACGAAATTGCTAAAACACATGCTTGCAAAGATATTTTCGTAAATAATATAACTTGTTTCAAGAGATATCTCCACGATTTGTCGCTAAAAAAAAAAAAAAATAAAAACAAATATTGTTTGTTGATTTTTGATGGTTTGATATTTTCTATTATATACCTAATTTAAACATATTTTTAAAATTATTATTTCTTGTGATTTTAAGCTTTGTATTAAAAAATACTGATATTGTTGTGTTTCCTTGAGTGAATGTGCAAATGTGATGCAGACACATTAGTCTAGGGACATTTATATTTGTATGTAAATTTATTTTATACTAACCACAATAATGTACTTTAAATGTCCTGTTTGTGTCTCAAATAAAATAAAATAAAAATAAAGAATTAAAACAATCATTTTGTTGTAATGTTATTTGTTACTTCATACCCAGATCATATAAATATTATATTTTTTAAATGTCAAATAATTTTTAATAGCGCTAATTAAAAATTGTAAATTGAAACTGTAAAATGGTAAAAGACCATAGACATATGAATATTAGTAGACCTGCCCTAAGTGATTAAAAGCGTATTATCCCCACTCCCCATACCGGTTCCATTGGAGCCGGCTGTGCTCGCGTATGGCTTCAAGTGAAATTTGAAAACGTGACGTCATCATTCTTGTGCGAACTATGGTCGAGGCATCATCGGTTCATTTTACGAAATAACACGGCAAAATGTTGACTTGTGCTATGAAAACTTGTAAAAATAGATTTGAAAAAGAGAATAAACCCAATTGTCGTATTACATTCCATATATAAGCATTATTTTACTTTATTTTAAGCATATTCACATCGTATAATATAGATCAGTTTTAGAAACATATACTATCACATTGAGAAACGTCTGGACGCGAAACACAAAGCTGGTTGGTTGCTGGGAAGTAAATTATGAACATTTATAAAAGTGTCTTAACTAAATACTTAAACGAAATATTCGACTCTGAAAATAGAACCGAATTTTTTTTGCCGAATTTGGACTTCGCAAATTTGTTCATAACGTGGCGAGTAATTTGCGCTCCCATGTAAAAATGTCTATTCATTCAAAAGCAGATTTTACTTTTAAGAAGTAAATGGTGATATTATAATGCGAGATGCCTATTTACTGTCAGATTGATTTATTGACGAATCACAGTCAGCCTTACTCCCTTCGTTCTTCAACAGTTGATTTTACCCCTCGCCATTATCTTCTCGTCTATTAATTCCTATGTCTGTGTAAAAGACCTTTAAATTAAAAGACAATAAATAGTTGATTAGTCATATTATTGAAAATAAACTGTGAAACTACGTAATTAAATTATAAAAAATGACAAAACAGCTGCATAGTAGATAGTTGTGAAATTACATCTCTTACCCGTGGAGAACTTATCTTTCTAACTTACATTTGGCTGGGCCCCTGCTGCGGCTGTGAATACAGCTCCTGCGACTCCACATACTGCACATGGTAGCCCACACCACCCCCGTCACCTGAAAACCAACAACACACTCACTTAAAACACTGGTTTTTACATCCCAAATCATGGCATCTACCTACATCCTAAAATAGAGTCGCTGCATGAGGGCTGATCACAACTTATGGGAGACTAATGAAGATTGGTGGCCTCGAAACATCGAGATAACGTGTAAAAGTATGGATTCTATCACTATATTACAATATTATGTAATACGTATAGCAAAACTAAGGTTTTCAAGGGACTAGAAAAATACTTGTGTGGAAAAGCCTCGATGGCTTCCAGACAAGTTCAGTTTTCAAGGACTGTAAAACAATAGTACAACAGAACTTGGTTGAATCAATGTTAAAGAATCAATACATGAGAAAATACTTGGCAGTACTGGAATATGTAATAAAAAAAAATACACTGATCACAAATATTAATAAAACATAGGTTTTTGAATCAATACAAACAATGCAAATAGCCACACCCCTGATTTAATAATGTCTAATACTTTCAAGGTGACATAAAACCACATAGATAAAAACCCGATACAAATTAGCAAAAAATAATTTAAAATCACTTGAGAGCTCAACATTGGACATGCTGTCAGGATTTCGAGAAATGAAATCAACAATGTTTATTACAATAATAAAGTGTGGGCATATTTGTTGGAAAACGGAATGAAAAGGTGTGAAAAGAGGTGGGGGGGGGAGTGTACAGAGAAAGTGTTTTGTCGCGCGTCGGAAGAAAGCCAAAATATATACGCACTTGCAGAATACGGTTGTCTATAGCATGCCATCTCCATGGAAACACCCCAGCCTGCTGCGACGGGAAGACAGGAGAGAAACAAGTTCTTCCGAGAACGCACCTTTGGGGATGTTACCCGGACGACTGTCACGCAGAGACTGGATAGCAACAGGAGCAAGCCGTCGCTGCTCCTGCCCTCCCTGCTGCCTCCCACCCCCAATACCCTCCCACCCCACCTACGTAGGGAGGGGGGAGAATTGATCTTTGCTCACCCGTTACGGATATTATGTTTTCCGGCAGGTAAATGCCTTGTTAAGTTTGCAGATTAACTGTGGTTGTTTTCAATGGAGGGTCAATGCAGATTGTATTTAAAAATAAAACTTAAAAAGGCAATTTTTCTCAATATTACATAGACAATTCAAAAATATATGAATTATTGTAAATGCTAGACATTTTTATTGTAAAATCCACTTATTGGATCATTTTTTTTTAAATTTGAAAATCCAATAACTCTCTATTCATACCAAGTTTTCAGAATAAATCTTTCATTAAAAGGTTAATAATCTATATTAATATGTAAGTGTTCGTTTGTTCAAAATCATAAATCTCCGAAAGTTCTACACCGATTGCTTTGAAATTTTGACACAAAGTTGCATTCAAATATACATGTGTTTTTATATACCTATTTATAAAAACGTCACCTGCCTGTGACAGATAAAACCATGCTTTTTTGTGACAGGTAAAAACATGCTTTCTTTGAAAAAAAAGCGCCATCTGTTGGACATGCATTTTTGAAAAACAGCACCATCTCTAGGACGTAAAAGCAACACGCGCTATTGTTTCTCTATCGATACAGACAGTCTGAGCCACAGCAACACGTGGCGGAATATAGCTAGTTTTAAAAATAAAACACGATTAGATTTTTTTAAATACTTCAATGTAAAAAAATACTAATTTAAATATATTTTATACACTCGGTGTACCTACTACATATGTAATTTCGGTCATTTATGGTTAACAATTTTGGTCAATGTAAAAAAGAATCATTTAACAGATAACAAATATATGAGAAGTATTTTCTCCTTATAAACATCAGATCAAAGAGAATATAACTTCAAAGCAAGTTTAGCCTTTTGAAAACCGGCACAGTCTACCTTGTATAAGTCTACCTTGGGATGATAAAAAATGTTGAATACTCAATAAAGATGTATTATGTCGAATGCTTTTTGGTTGGCACTAAATAGGGGTGTGTATTGTTGCTCTCAATTTGGAGGAGATAATCCTTAGCAACAAATAAGCCCCCCCCCCCTGCAGGTGGCCGCGGGGAGATGAGGTATAACCCCTCTGCCAACTCAGGTGAAAAAATCCTTTATTAATGAAATACACCCAATGCCCTCCCCTTGCATACAACTAGTTTGGAGATAAGGGTGCACTTTTATCTGATCATGTCCATCATGTAATATTATACTCAAATAATTATTTGTTTTTTTTTAACATGAAATTACATTTTTTTCAGTAATAAAATTTTTGTATGTACACACAAAAAAACATTTCTAATCTATGGAGAAGTACATTACATACTGCATATATTATGTACTTCAAACATCTTAATCGGTTTTAGGTTTCTCAAGACAAATTTATCGGTAACAAAAAACAATATTTATTACAAGGGTTTCAAAATATTCAATGAACTCCCTTAAAATGTTAAGGAACAAAAGTCTTGCAGTTTTTCGTGGATTATGTCTCAATGTTGTGAAGTTCAAATATTAGTACGTAGGTAATAGAATATTTTTATAGTAGTTTTAGAATAGAAGTAGACTAGATATAAAATTTTAAATTTTGTAACTAAATAAAATATATTTTTAAAAAAGCTCATAAGGGGTGGTATCAGGAAAAACGATAAATTACAGTGGTACGGTGCTAAGGTTCACCGGCAAACAATCTCATAATAAGCCAACTTCAATTCAGACATGCTTTCAAATGAAATAAATTTATGGATTCCTTCCTGATACCAAAGAATATAATTGAGATAATCCATCAAGCATGTTGCAAGTGTAGTGCACATCAAACAAGGTAGGTAAGTGATGCGGCAATTAATTAGCGTAGGGCTTCTACATTACATTATTAAATCTCCCCATGGGGTGGGTATCTACAGGGCAGTAGGGGTACAATGCAAGGGGGTCCCTGATTTAATATTACAGGTGTATGCCACCAGCTAGCCATTGTAAGAGGCATCCCCCCAAGCGGATATTATGTATCTCACGTGCCATCCTCCAGGCCTCATACAACCTGTTGCCGCTCCATTTCAACGGCGGAGGGTGCCAGGTATCATGTTGCACCACTAAACACTGAGATCACACTAATAGGGGATGATTACTGCTGACGGCTGTCAGTATTAATAAGGTTCTTCTGAATACCAAATAAACTCATATTACGGAGATAATACCTGTGCACATACATTATACTACTTACCTACTTATATCAGAGATACCTCGAGCCAGAATACATAAGAAATATTTAATAACAATTTTTTGTTTGATTTTTACTTACCTACTGAAAGGGCAGTTGTAAGAGGAGCGTAAGACGGAGAAACAGTTCCTTTGCAGCATTAAATGAGACATTATAATACCAGCATTTCATTCATAAAGATAAGTCACATAAAATTACAAATGAAATTATTGCATAAACAATCAATCAACTGCCAGTAATAAGTAATGCGGTCTCAAACTTAACCACTCAATGTTTTTTGTATAAACTGATCAGTGTCTAGACCGGGGATAGAGAACCTTTTTTATGTTGGAATGTCGCATTAAGTTTGACCAATAAAGCAACATTCAAGAAACATACTGTCATAATATTACATGTGTAAAAGGAATTTTCTCGGCCCTTCAAACTCGGATATTCGAAATAAATTCTAAAAATACGAATTTACAGTGTAAAACGATTCAGATTTTCAAAATAATAATACTAATTAGGACAATGTATAACCATGTAAAAATATATTTTCGGCGTTTTATCGCCGCTGCTGTCTTTCAGATTCAGATTTATGTAATTATATGATTTATTTTCGCAAAAATCAAATTTTTTGAATTACAGGAACAAATTTTCTTGGGTGGACAAAAATAAAATTGAATTATCGGGGTTCAAATTAATGGGGTTCTACGGTATTTAGAAAAAAAAGTATTGTGTACTAAAAATTATAATATTTTGTAATTAAATAAATAAAATTTATATATTTTTAAGAATTTTTTGAATGTGAAGCATGGAGATTTACAATTCTGCAATCTTAGGATTCGGATAGCACTTGATAAGCCTTTTAGGCCTACTACCCGGATTAGGTTTTCTAACCTGTTTAAACATGGGTGTTGGTGTTTCAATATCTGTCACATTCCAATCATATTATGTGAAAAACAATCAACATTGAAACACCTCATTCGTCATATTAAAAATGTGAATAATATTTTAGGTTAGGTCAGGGGAACTTTATACAGTTGTAGGTAAATGGATGAGTGTTGTTACCAGTGACGGCGATATAGTGCTGGCCCTCCCCTGACTGAACCACGGCCACCTGCTGCTCCCCTGAGCCCGGGCTGGAGCGCCCCGAGTCGCCCCCCAGGCTGCGCATATCCACCACCGTCACCCCGTTGGCTGTCACCTGCAAACACACACAAACAACCTACAATCAGTATATCAATTCCTGACCAATGTATCGACCCCATTAACCTTCAGGCTGTATTCAAATGTGTGGGTGATATGAGCTTCACGCAGTGCATTTTTTCATCTCATCTGACTGATCAATAATACTTTTTAAATCTATACTCAAACATATTTCACATGATCATTATTTGTGTAAACCTTGCTCAAATAACGCATCCATATCTTAACTATTCATAAATAACTCAAAATAATGGTTTTGGGACAATTTTAATATAAACAAAATTAATTATTACCAAGCAGAAAAAATACGACTTAGCGGTATGAGATGTACTTACATCTGCGTGTGTTTGAATTTTGTATCAGATTTTTTAATCTGTGCATCGATAATATGATTCACAAATTTATTTATTCTATACTGTTAGCTGCATATTTAAATATTGGCGAAACAGTCATTGGTTCGCTCTTATGCCAACATAGGTGCGCTCTGTCGGCAAACAGGGAAACTACTCCAGCTGCCGTGCGCATCGGCCAGTAAAGAGGGGATTGACTGAACCTGCTGGACACACGGGAAGAGGCGGTCCCAATCCCAACAGCCAATAGCTGAGATTTAGAACTACGCAATGCGTGATATAACCTTCCCTTACTGAATATTGGATGTTTATATTGACATAGACCGTGAAACCAGTAAATACAGGTGTCTGGGCGTAAAAGTGCGCTAACTTTGGGAGGTGATTCTACATAATGGTAGAAGTAAAAAAGATAAATAACGTTTTATGAAATTTCCCTTTTTTTTCCCATAGAAGAATATTTATTTTCCAAACAGTTCAACTATTTTAACTAAAAACTACCTCACAATGTTGGAATTTCTAAAAAAGTTATTCACGTTTTTTACGTGTAATATCATGTATAAATCACCCTCTGACGTTAGCGCACCCCCGGACACCTGATATTAATATTATATTTTTATTTTTATCCCTTCAGGCTAATTTGTTCGCTTTTGGGAACAACTCATATGGTCTCATGGAAATCCTTGTATCTTCCTTACTGTCATGGTAAAAAATAAGATCTAAACGGTGTTAGAAATAGAAAACAACATGTTTTATATTCAAATCTAGAAGTTAACCACAGAAGAATTCAAATGTGCACCTTTATGAAACAAAAGGTACCGAAGGCAATTTGAAAAAAAAAAATTATATTTCGTGAATTTTTAGTAATTATTTTTGCATTAAACGGCAAAAAAATGAGGTGACAATAACTTTTGTAATTTTGGCTAGTAAAATGCGCGTTTTTATATATAATTTCAATATCAGTAACGTTAGTTACAAAAATGTAAGGTGACCCATTTTTATATTGGCATTACAAATTTTAAAATATCTAAAATTATATTTTTTATTTATAACTAGCTGTACCCCGCCACGAGTTGCTGTGGCTCAGTCCGTCTGTGCAGATAGAAAAACAATAGCGCTTGTTGCTTTTGCGTTCAGGAGTTGGCGGTTTAAAAAAAAAATGTTTATCAAACAGATTAGGCTGTTTTAAAAAAAACGGATCTTTTTACCTCTCACAGGTGACATCCACATACTATATTAGCGTAGTTGTGGTTGAGTCTATCTGTGCAGGTAGAGAAACAATAGCGCATGTTGCTTTTATGTCCAACAGATGGTGCTGTTTTTCAGAAAAGCATGTTTTTACCTGTCACAGTTAACATCTTTATAATATAGGTTTATGAAAGGCGTGTTCGAATGGAATGTTGTGTCAAAATTTCGAAGCAATCGGTGAAGAACTTTCGCAGATTTAAGATTTTGAACAAACAAACGTTTACATTTTTATTTATATAGATAAGACATAAGATAATAAAATTTGATCATTTTATCACCTTTCAAAAGCAGTTTTAAGTAAACGGATACATTCCATAAATATTCCATTTATTTGGATTTTATTGCAAAGCGGAAATACTCCGACCTTCTGACAGAATAAGCCTGAGGCCTGAGGAGTTAAACTTAAAAAATAAAGATGGTACTTTTTCTCTTCGAACAATGATATAAAAAATATATTAATCAATTAAAATACTGTTTTTTTGGCACTATGTCAATTTAAATTATATTGAAAATAAAACACATTGTTCATCAGCAAATAAATTCTCTAAAACACAATGCATACAAAATATAGTGCAACATAACTGGACGCAAATTTCAAAAGCGAAATATCATTTTTTAGGTTAACAAGCAATGGGTTTTTGTACATTAAACATTCTAACAAAATATTTATGTTTATTCTAGTTTATTTATTCTATTTCTTTAATGAGATAGTTAACCCACTGGCCCCTAAAACCACGGCTAAGAGACGGGTGCATTTATGAAGTGCATATCCACAAACCCTGGCTCTGGGACGTCCAGTAGCAGGTCAGCCTAAAATGAAAACCAGTCATATGAGTGACACCTAAGAATAAAATTTTAATTGCCAATCGCTCTATAGGTATATAATGAAGCTTTCATTTCGTAATATTGGCAATAGTATAATTGTATTGTTTTTCCCTTGTTATTTATGTTCAAAGACAAGTCGGTCGCTTTCTAACCTTACCCAAGGTAAACAAATATATTTTTATGATTCACCGCATAAAAACGCCCAGTGCAAAGATAGGAGAACTACATCGCCACTCGGTTGGGCAGTTTTTACAAATGAATTTCGGCTCTGTTGTTACAGAGTAGTTCTTGTACGCAATACAACGAGGACTCACACCTAGAAATTACTTAGTCGGCTATTTATTGAGATGCCCACGTGGTCTACAGAAATGTCATTGTTGATATCAGATGGTGAATTGTCAAGAGATGTAAATAAAAATAAGTTATATTTATTTTTAATATGACCAACCTTTATAGGGTCCTAAATCGTAGAAATAATCAATGATTAGTTTACTATTTCATTAAAAGTTATTTTAATAGCAAACATTGCCAAAGCGCCATTTGTTGATTTTAAATTTCAAATTTCAAAGGAGGAACCAGTGTCGTTATGTGTTGTATGTTAAAAAAATTATTCAGTGCAAAACTTATAAAAATAAATAAATAATGTGCGAAAACACGTCTTTTTGGTGGTTAAAAGATGCACATGTATATGAATTTTTCAATCCCTTTTATAAAAGTACTATCCCATCAAACTACAATTAAGCAGTTTGTCAACAGGATGTACATGTTCAATTATAATGTAAATATATATACATAACATTATTACTAATTATCAATATCCATAATATTGTTACTACTTATTATTATTAATGGCACAATGAATAACAACTATTTATTGATAGTGATTACTAATATGTATAACATATTTCTACTTATGAGCCATGCTTTCAGCATATATCTAAATCTATTCGTAAAATGATAAAAAATACAAATAGTGGCGCTAGGATTTGTGCTTAGTAGTTAAGATCGAAGACTTCAAACATGGCTTGGCATATGTTAATTGTTTGGAAAGCGGATATTTATTCTAATGTATATGTTTTTATGTAGGTACTGATCTGATATAGGTGATTTTAATTGCATATATCGTGCATTTTACAGGATGTTTCAAATCAGCACAAACTACAATTTACATATTAATTTCAAACGTTTATTATGACTGAATGCATTCAAATAAAAATGAACTGGCTTGAATCTAGAAAGAAAAAAGCCATAATAATTTATTTTTAACACTAATTACTGAATATTTGATAAAAATAATAATTTATTCATAAAACAAGATAAGCAGTGTATCCAGTGAGAAAATATTGATTTTTCAATAGCCAGTTACTAGATGGCTGCATTTCAAGATAAGATAACAAACCATCGTTGAGTACTCAAACAGAAGTGACTAATAAATAATAATGGTGGTGTCTCAATTCCCCAATATTGGGGATCTTTGTCAGTCACTGTATCATTAGGTGATTCTGCTTAACTGACCTCTGACTGACTCTTCCGGAAAAAACATTCCAAAGGAGGTTGGGAGGGAGGCGGCCTTCCATTTCACGAGGAGAAGCAAGAGCGACCGATTAGAGGGAGGGTTACCTGGTGGACGGCCTGCTGCAATCAGTCAATGTTAGCGGGGATTACAATGACTTGGTGAGGAGGTTTGGAGGGAGGTGGCCCTTCATTGAGAAGAGGGACTGGATTTGGAAGAGAAGCAAGAGTGACTGATTGAGGGAGAGTTACCTGGTGGGTGGCCTGCTGCAATCAGTCAATGTTGGCGGGGATTACAATGACTTGGCCAGGGGGTTTGGAGGGAGGCAGCCCTCCATTGAGAAGAAACAAGAGGGACTGAATTGGAAGAAAAGCAAGAGTGACTGATTGAGGGAGAGTTACCTGGTGGGTGGCCTGCTGCAATCAGTCAATGTTGGCGGGGATTACAATGACTTGGCCAGGGGGTTTGGAGGGAGGCAGCCCTCCATTGAGAAGAAACAAGAGGGACTGGATTGGAAGAAAAGCAAGAGTGACTGATTGAGGGAGGGTTACCTGCTGGATGGCCTGCTGCAGACTATCAGCGTTGGCGGGGATGACGATGACTTCGTCCTGTGCCGCGGCGAGGGGGGGTGGGGAGGGAGGGGAGGGCGGCGGCCCCCCATCCCGCCGCCGCACCACGGTGCACGACGAGGACTTCACGATTATCTCGTCCGTAGGACAGTCAAAATCTGCAATTAAAATAACCTATATCAGTACCAAGACAAAAACATATTCATTAGAAGAAATATCCGCTTTCCAAAGCCATGTTTGAAATCTTCGATCTTTACTACTACTAAGCACAAATCCTAGCACCACTCTTATATTTTGCTTACTATAAGCATCTCTTGTTTATGTTTCCGTCTCTGATCTGCAAACCATTTGCGGATCATTGTTTTGTACTGTATACAACCAAGTATCAATAATCATTAGCTTATTTTTTGCTATGCTGACATTTAGTAACAATATGAGAGTTCACGATTCTATACAAAATAATACACATACTCAAAGACAGTCCTAAAAATAAAAGCTTTTTCCATGAGACTAATAATTGAATAATTCAAGACATTAATTAAGGTGTTATTAAATATATCTCCTTAATGTGTGTTATAATAAAAGCATTAATAAAATGTGAGAGTTATATTTCAGTGGAAAAATCAATGATTCTGAGTTGGTTTCCCGAGTAGACAAATCATTTGGCGGATCGGTAATCCTGTATAATAAGAGGTGAGCCACTTCATTGTGAACATCGGAAGAGGTTAGGGTAAAACAGGCTTGAATTGGACAAATATTTATGAGAATGATCATTTTAAAAGACAAACAATGGTAAGTGACTGAGAATTTTTCTAGTGAACTTAAAAATTTTTGGGGTATGCTGAAGGAACAAATTTTCTTTGGAAATCAAATATGTATTAACCCTTCCTTGCCGGTGCTATTAACTTATTTGACATGTCATAATTATTTCAATATGTCTGTAAATATGCTAAACACTGAATTCATATTTTAGGTGTTCCTCAGTAGTACATTTATATATTAAGGATTAAATATTAAAAATATATAAGTATTTATCGAATGCAACAGAAAAAAAAATCTTAAAAAAAAAAGACATAATGTAAGTATGTCTGAACAATAGCTGAAGATTATCGAAGTGAGATTAGTCAGAATGCGGCACTGCGCAAGATAACCGCCCCAGGGTTGAGAAGATGGGGTGGGGTAACCATGGCAGCCCCCGGAGCAGGCTGGTCTCCATGGAAACCCCTCCTCGCTCAGTCTCCCAACCAACACAGACAGGCGCCGCTATACCACTGTACTATACGCGAGCAAACTGTTTAACGTTAAAACGCTCGCTTAACACAAAGCAAAACAAGTCAACGGGTTGAGATTCAAATTCAAATTGTAACTAAGCACATACCATTATTCATTGTACAAATGAATATCATATTAGTTAACTCAGTGACACAATATGTCTGTAAATACACTGGCTGAGAATATTCAGACAACAGAAATATGTAATTATTGTTTTCACAGTGTAACAAAATGTTGGCTTTACAGCTGTTTTTTTAAAATATTATTTGTGTGAATACGGCACAAGAGTCCCATCTGCTCCCTACTAAGCGGAGCGAGTGGGACTATGGCATCGCCAATTGGGGTATGTTGTGAGACTCCAGGGAGTGGGGAGGAGAAGAAGACAGAGAAGAGAAAGGTGCGGCGGGGTATTCAGATCTAGTCCCCAAACATGGCTCAAGCCATTCAAAAGACAAGTCAAATAGATAAATAAACAAATATTACATACATCACATCAAATACTAAAAGTGCAAAAAACACATAATTACACATATAGAAAACCCAAAATAAAAACTCACTCTCTAGATAAAAAATATTTTCTAGCTTCATGTTTTCGTTTCCCATATAGGCCCGTACAACAATGAACTCACGCCGGCCAACACAGCCCACTGATAGTAAAGGCAGTCATCTCACAGAGCTAGGGAGTGAGACCTACCTATCGAAGTGCACCTACCCGCCCCGTATTGATCAAATAATCTTTATGATTAGAACTGTATTCATTTCACGGACCTGATAGCGTTTGCAACTAAACAATAATGTATGCCAGGGGCTGCAGCAAAGCAAAGGGTACCGTATTGTTCCTGGCTACGCACCTGTCCTGCAGGGGTAACAAACCCCTTTGTTAGTTAGTAAAATGATTTGTTTTTTTAATGAAGCAAACCGTTAATGATCAAAGTTTTCATGTTCACCTTTTAATAAGTTAGTTTTCATTTGCTTAATCAAAGTTGTTATTAACTAGTAGTTCCGTGAACAGCAGGCGTCGCGTCCAAATAAGTATGTTACTTAATTTTCTCTTGTTATAAAAACCAAAATTTCCTCTGAAATCATAAGAATTGTAAGTAGGTACTTAAATACCAAACTACTTTATAAATAAACATGACAATTTCACATTTGAAAAAAGGATCATTACTGAACCATTAAAACGGCTACCATCTTGAACCGGAACCGGAAAGTAACAAACAAATTTACAGAAAGATGAAATTCCAATGAAAATTCAGATGAAGTGTCCAGTTAAAACAGAACTTAACTACGTTCAGTCAATTATTTTCTTATCGAAGAAGACGATAATATTAATAAATCTAAACGAAACATGAAACAGTACAAGACACAGATAACAGCCACAGCTAGGAATCGAACCCAGGCTCTCGTCTTACCCAGACAGGCGTCTTAACCAACTTGACACGTGTCCCGGTAAGACGAGGGGAAAAATTTGCTTTAGTTAATTGTTGGCTTAGAAAACCAGTGGGCTAAGTAAAGCTAAATAGAAACAGAAACAAAAAAAAAAACTTAACAGAAATTGTCATTGATTCTTTGTTTATATGAGCCTTTATTTTGATTATCAAAAAGAAACATAAAAAATAATCTGATGAATAGTTATATTTTTAATAATAATCTGATGAATAATTTCATTAAGTAACAATATAAGATGGTTGTGCATCCCTGACATTTAACTATCTGAGGTATAATTGCCTCGTCATAGGTAACCGGCAACTAGCTAGTGGCAAGCTGTTGGCTGTAGATATATGGGGGTGGGTGGATGGTCTTGCATGGGTGTGCATTGGCATGGCACATTCATAAGGGTCCCCCTCCAT
The DNA here is from genome assembly GCA_026573805.1 of Hesperophylax magnus. Classification (NCBI taxonomy): domain Eukaryota; kingdom Metazoa; phylum Arthropoda; class Insecta; order Trichoptera; family Limnephilidae; genus Hesperophylax; species Hesperophylax magnus. The sequence goes on from JAIUSX010000002.1 coordinate 4,215,689, forward strand.
TACCAAACTACCACACACCTGCTGACAAATAATATGTATAACGGTAATTCATTACACATTTTTATTCCTAAAATTTTTTTTAAATATTTTTATTACTTCATTTTATATGATAGTACTTTTCAAATTATAATTATGAATGCATAATTTCTTTAGAATTATTTAAAAAATATATATTTTAAAGCATCCTGCTCTTGGTGTACTATCTAAAAAAAAGAAGTGACCAACCATTGTTTACCTATATATTGCATAAGAAACACTCACGCACACAATAGAATGTACAAGTTTAAAAAAGTAGTGCAGACCTATGAAAAATCACGGGATGTTAAAATTGCAGGTTTTGTGAAGCTCAAAAGTATTTATAAAATATTTGGCTCAGGATTCCTATCAAAAATAAATAATATTGTCAATTTTCTTTATAATTTTTTTTTTTGACAAATAAAGATAGACATTCTGAATTACCTTTCGAATGATCACCATTAGTAAACTTTAAAAATCATTAGGACGGGCTGTTTCGGAGAATTTTAAAAATTCATCAAATTTCAACATTCATTTTCGGTTTCTATAAAAATCCTATTCAAGTTCTGTTATTATATTATAGGCTAGTTGCTTGATAGAACTGAAATAATAACAGAACTTGAAAATTAACTCTGAAATTAAAAGAATTGTTCAAATTCTCCGAAACAACCCGCCCTTAGTGATTCAGATGTAGACCTGTCAAAAATTTGAACACAATTCAAATCTATACAAATAAAAATGTAAATGTTCGTTTGTTCAAAATCTTTAATCTCCAAAAGTTCTTCACCGATTGCTTGACGCAACGTTGCATTCGAATACGCATTTGTTTTTATATACCTATATTATATGTAGATGTCACCTGTGACAGGTAAAAACATGTTTCTTTTTTAAAACAAGGCCATCTGTTGGATGTAAAAAAAAACGCACCATTGTTTCTCGATCTGCACAGACAAAGCTAAGCTAAACTAAGCCACAGCAACGCGTGGCGGGGTACAGCTAGTATAGGTTAATTATTAGAAATAAAACCATTTAGTTAAGTTCCTACTTTATCGCTTGTCTGAATTGATCAGTCACCGCCAGCTTTATTAATACAAACTGTGCTAAAGAAAATGAACTGACAATTATCGGATTATGTTTTCAGAATTTTGCACTGGGTTTAGCAGGGTTTGGTTTGCTACTAATCTCTGCTAGTAACCTATACTATATATACTAACCAGTGCAAAAGTCTGAAAACAGATCTTTTCTACAGCACTGACTGTATTAATAAAAGATGGCGGTAATCAGTCCCAATTTTTAAAATCATTTGCTGGACTATGTCACATCAAGCACTTACAACTGAAATTAGTGTTTATTGAGAAAACAGTAAAAAAATTGATCTAGTAAAGTAAGTAAAGAATTGACAAGCATTTTAAACTGTTAATTAAAAAATATATATTATCAAATTCATCTTTTATAAAAAAATACAATATTATAAAAATTTAATCTTTTTATAGTTTCGGGATATGGATATAATGTAGTCAAAGAGGATGAATAATAAAACCAGCAAGCAGACTGAAGTTATCAAGGCAGAATACACCCCTAATGTCAATATTTATGTAATACCTGCACAAACTGCCTGGAATCAGTGGAATGTGGCATGTGGAGAAGGTTAAGATGAAGGTTAGAAGAGCATTGTGCTATTAGATCTGGTCACTAAACCTAGCTGAAGATTTCAACTAACTTTTCTATGGTAGGTATGGTAGTTTTTCACTGGGGCAATGATACTCTATAGAGTAACTTTCACTCTGGATCTACATAATATGCTAAGCGATAAAAAAACTAAGGACGGGTTGTTTCACAAAATTTGAACAATTCATTAAAGTTCTGTTACTATCCAGACTGTTATGAAATAATAACAGAACTTGGAAACAAATTTCAAAGAAACAAAATTTTAACTTTGAAATTTGATGAATTGTTCAAATTCTGTGAAACAACCCCTCCTAAATGCTAGAAACAAAGATGAATTAAGAAAAGGTTAGATTTTTTAAAATGCAAGATAAGTAAGTAGGTAAATGTATTTGGTATTTGAAGTTTTATTTCCGAAAGACTAGTATGTATTTCCGTGCAATTTTTTTAGTCTAATAATTAGTTAATCAAAAAAGAATACGGGGTTAAAATCAATGTGAATTATTAAACATTTGAGAAGCTTCAATAAGTGATTCATTAAAATGCTTAGTGAAAATCTCAATTGAACTGAGGGATGGGACGACCTGGCACGAGGGGTAGTCACCCCAATCTAATATTTATCCCCATCTATTATACTGGCGCAGGTTGACAGATTTCATATACAAGATACATCTAGACCAGACAGGTAAAACCTACCTACCTTCAGAGGTTACAGGGCATTGCATTTCATGTTGGAGTGCTCTTTTTATTAGTAATGAGTTTTGTGCTGAAAATGTCAAAGCGAGTTTTGACTTCTATTAAGCGTTGTTTATTTATATTACAACTAAATTTTATTTAAGAGGAAGCTACAAGCCAAAAATGTGTACATTCTTGGTATACCTTATATTGTAGGTAACAGGCATTAAAATCGCTTGACAAACGAAGTCTAGAAACGTTCAATTTCAAGCACAAAACTGGTTTTAATTTATTTTGTAAATAATTTTATAAGAAAGCAAAAAAAGTAAATAAAGTAAAACTGTCACAGATAATCATAGCTATAACTGTTTTTTTTTTATTAAATTTTTTTCCTTTACGCGTTCATACATTTCTATTGAAAAAATATTTTTTTTAAGTAGTTTACATTTATATTTTTTATTGAGTAATTTATTATTTTATTTGTATTATACTCAAGCGAAACGATAGGAAAACCTTCAATTTATCTAAAGCATATTTTTTGGTATTCATAATGTACACCAATTCGTTATGAAGATTAATCAAAATAGTGATTTAGCATTAAACTTTGCCTCAAAGGAAAAATAGTACTTAACCCTTCAAGCCTCTGGTGTATTGACTGTTATATTTCTTAAAGATGCTGTCAGAGAGTCAGATAATTTGTGTGCATTTCCGCTTCTCAATTGAATCCAAATAAATAGGATATTTCTGAACGTCTCCGAAAACTAAATTGAAAGGTGATAAAATATGCTTTCAAATTTTATTATTAGAAATACACATATAATTTTTTTTAATATTAAATTTTGAAATCAAACATAAAAACGTCTTTTGTCTAAATGCTGAACTAAAATTACTGATTATCGTAATAAAAAAAACACATATTTTATTAGACAAATGTATTATAAATATTATTGCCACATCACTTTTTTGTTGTTTCATGTTAAAATAATTATAAAATTTTTTCATATTTTTTCTCGAATTGAGGTCAGAACCTTTGGTTTCATAGAAGTGTACATTTCAATTCTGCGGTTAACTTCTTTATTTTAACATAAAGCTTGGTGTTTTCTATTTCTAACTTTGACTATAATGGAGACACGACAATTTCTATGAGACCATATGAGCTGTTCTGAAAAGCAAACAAATTGACTCTACGAGTAATAGCTGATTGTTCCCAAAACTGAACAAATAAGCCTGAGGAGTTAAATTTAAAAAATAAAATAAGAGTCAGGTTAAAAAAACTGCACAGAAAATATATAGAGGTGATATCTTTACTGATTTCAAAGGAAACATCAATTTCATCCAAAGGGAATTTGACCTTACTTTAGGCACACCCGGCAAACCCACAACATACTTCTAACGGTTTATATCTTCAGTGGTCAAAAATAATATAGATTACAAAGCACTCTGTTTGAGGTGAATTGCCTAATTCAAAAAAAAAAAAAATTTTTTAGAGAAATATATTTAATTTTTAGAGAAAAAGCACAATTGTGACATGCTTGTATCATTTTATTTGTTTATCAACTGACATTTCGAAATGATCTTTAAATACTATAACCAAATACTAAATAAAAGATAAATTTCTCGATATGACCTTAAATATAACCAAATACTCAATAAAAGATAAATTTCTCGAAATGATCTTTAAATATAACCAAATACTCAATAAAAGATGAACTTTTTTTGAAAAACAGCACTATCTGTTGGACGTAAAAGCAAAATGCACTATTGTTTCTCTATCTGCACAAAGAGACTGAGCCACAGCAACGCGTGGCAGAGTACAGCTAGTTATACAATAAAATCTTAACCGAAAGGGGGTTCGTAAGTAGGAGATTTTGAACTTTTTAGCAGTTTTATAAAAAAACACATCAAAAAAATTCTCTATTAATTCAGAGGTCAAGATGTATTCTACTCACAGCATTTAATTAAAGCATCTAAAATATTTGCAAGCGACCAAATTTTCAACAAAAAACACATTTTGCAATACTTCCGAGTGATTCGCCTTAACTTTAGTGTGCTGTTGGTCATGCTCTATTTACATCGACGTATCCTAAGTAAAGAGCTGAGGGTGCAAATCCGTTACATTATAGGGAAAACTAGCAGAAGTATTTATTATGATATATTGAGAATGTGTAAAAGAACTACTACATCATGCGTTTTTAAAGAATTGTAGGTATTGTATTAAAAAGAAAGAAGTTACAGATTTAATGATGGAGGAGGTCAGTGTAGAAGTAGGCATAGGTACAGTTATAAATTAAACAAAGAATCATTGTGTGGCGTTTATTAAACTAAAGAGAGAGCACCAACAGGTAGACTTAATTATTGATTGATTAGCTCCAGTGTTCAGTTATATAAGTGTGTTCATGTACATAGGAGCATACGTCTACTACTTTTTAAATGGGTACACATACAAATCAACAATGGCATGCATTATTTTGTAAAATTAGAAGGAAACAAATCAAAATGATCATTGTAAAAATATTACAGTTTATTTGAAAGATTTATTTAAAATTTTAACATTTTGAGTAGGTAGGCATTCATAAATCTTATACCAATGACCTCCAACAATACATTAGACTATTCGAACCAAAAGAGGGTTAATCTAACACTTGTATAAATTATTAAATTAAGTGACGACAAATTCCATGCCCTGCCGCATTTTTCATAATTAGATAGCGACAATTTTTTTTATTTAAATCGTCAAAAGCACCAGAACTAAGCCACAACGAGAAATTAATTAGGCGACAATGTCACGCTGATTAAAATACTACTACACATAAAATATCGACAGATATTGGAAGGATAGTCATGGCTAGTTGTTTTGCATTGATAAGAAAGTGGAATAAACATAAAATTGGCGAATAAATATACCTGTCAGCCATTTTATTAGATGATCCCGTACGTCAAATCACAAAAATAACACGACAAAATACGAAAACGGCACAAAAACTAGTACAGTTGGTTAAGACACAATGCAAAGGCGGGCTATTAGTTCATTTCATTACTATTTGACTGGAAAACGAGTATTTAACAGCAAATTTTCTTGGTTAAATTTATTAAAAATGTGTAATGTACCCAACATGTACCCAAGTTGTTGACTCGTTGCTACGCCAGTCGCCTAGGCTACCGTCTAATGGCCGACGCTCGCCCGGCGACGCATGCGCGCCAACTTCAAATGCTCCGTGTTCTGTTCTTCCTGGTTCAAATACTTGCTTATAATTTATTTTTATCAAAATCTCTAACATTGAACCAATAATACAAATTTAATGCAAAAAATTAATATGTCTTTTATAATTCCAAATCACATTGAATAAAATAATACGCATTTTTAATGGAGATAGCGGTTTTAGAGATAGGATTTTTTGTTCGCCTCGGTTGTATAATATCTCAACACCACAGCGTGAATATAATTCAATGATAAATTCATAAATTAATGTTATACATTATGTAAACATAAGTATTATTCAACAATTTATAAGTGACTGACAAAGTTGCCCACTGCCATGCACTGGGTTCATGGGGTGAGGTTGTCTGGGTCTCGGCGGCGGATGCGTCTGCCCACCATTTACGTGGCGGGCCGGTTCAGGAGAGGTTGGTTGAGGAAGACCCTTTGACTTCTCCAGCCGGACCCTATCGTCCCATCGCCTTGCACTGCAGTGGAAGGAATGATTCATATCTCCGTCACTCCTGGACATACTGACCCCAGGATTCCTACTCATCCCTCATACCATTTTCCTTCCCAGAACGTCCTCTCCTTCCTTCCCCTAAAACTACCCCGAGGAAAATATTTTCCTCAGGGTCTCCTGTGTGGAGTTAACGTAAAAAAATATTATAATAATATCAGATCTGTAAGTGAATGTATAAATTAATCGTTCATGCCTCTATATTATTATTATACAACATTAGGGGTCCCGTCCGATTCGGAATATTCATAAATTCTATAAAAATCGAAACAGCTCACACATGACACGGTTAACTTCCCAGGTGGTCAAAGGAGGAACTAACGACCAAATGTCTATTTTTAAATCCATTGATTTTTTTGTAAATCTACAAAATCTAAACTAGCGATGCCAGATGTTAGTGCGATCATCTACAGACAAGTTCCCACTAAAAAACTCAACACATAAATACGCTACAAGGCTCACAGAAAACTTACTAATACCAAAAGCAAACAAAACAATATTCCAAAAAGGACCACACTACATGGCCATTAAAGTATATAACAACCTTCCACATAACATTAAACAAATACAAGATACACACAAATTCAAATCGTTACTAAACACTTTCCTTGTTAATAAATGTCACTACACGTTGAGTGAATACCTCACGTAAATGAAACGCCTATTTTTATTGGTATATATATTTGTATTATTAATTTTTTCATTGGTATATTGTTATTTTATCTGTATAAACATTGTAATTATTATAATAAAACAAATAATATTATATAAACATTGTATTTAAATAAATGTGGTTAGCTGGAAGAAATGGGGTCTACCCATTAGCTACACCTTTTGTAATTTTTATTTTACAATAAATAATTTTTGATTTGATTTGATTTGATGCCACCAAATGTAAAGTTAACATGACATTTTTATTTTGAATATCATCTTTTATCGCAGGCCCCGAAGAGAAAAGATTCTGACAAAATTAAGGAAGAGGTACCCGGGGCTGGGGTGAGGTGATATTGATATTGTAAAATAATTATGTTTTAACCAAGTACTATTTTTTTGCGTACTCGTGACAAGCAATTTGGAAACTTTATCCAATATTATAATAGGTACACATTTATATTGTGGGATGGAAAACAATGATTATTTTTCAACTTAATAATAATTGCAATAATTGGAACGGTTGAAATTAAAGGTTATCCGAAAGGTTGGCTAAAAGAGGAAACAGTGCAATACGGCTAATACCCCAAAAATCAAAATGAAAGCAAATAGGTATGTTAATTATTTTGTAAAAATCATGAATAGTAAGTAAATTATATTTATTAATTTCATAAGCTTGTCGGATTCCGCTGCACGCTTAATACGCAAAAAATAGCACTTGGTATCAACTTAATTACTACACGAAATAACTTTGTATGTCGGTGGAGATGGTAAAAGTTTCATTGAAGTATCATTTTTCTCAATAAAAGTTAAGTTATAAGGTTAGGAAATACACGTAAATTATTAAAATAACCCAAACCAACACCCTACGATTCTATTTTGTGCCTGTTTACTAAAACCCCCGACTTAAATAGTTTGTCACCATTAGTTATTTAAGTTGAAATCGAGCGTTGTTTTTTTAAAGAGCCTTTGCATGTAGAGGAATTCGACAAGTTTACCATTAATTTAAATATTCGAAATGAAATTGCCCTTTACTTCGTTCATAAAATATTGTCTTACCTTCATAATATTCAATGACAATCTCATTACAACTTGAAGGACTTGAAGAAGGACTGATAGAACTAAATGGATTTCCAGGACTTGAAGGATTCAACGGACTCGAAAACTCACTGTTTACCAAAACGTCATCGTCTTCAACGTCCAGGTAACAGAAATATTCACTCATTTTATCACCAAGACAATGCTAAATTATTATTTTATCAAAATCAATAAATTGACTGGTAAAAATCGAAACTGAAAACAATTGATTGTTTCGGAAAAATCATTTTAATATTCGAACACTACTTAGTATGTTCATGTAATATATTTTTTTAATTGTTTAAAAAAAACGTTTAATTTTAGCAAGGTATGTACTTGCCATTTAGTAGGCTGATCAATAAATTAAAGTACCTAACTACGGATCGACAATACACTTATCTTTGTAGTCGATGATATGTTAGTGTAGATTTCTGTACTTTTTTTAAATAAAAATACTATGGATTGAAAAAGTAGTTTGTTGGCTCGTTATTCGTCCATGGTTCCAACACAGGACTAGCAACTACAGCTTCTGGCGCATCACAGGCAGTCCCGACGAGAGACTGTGGGCAGTAGGACGGGAAGGCGGTCCTTCGAGTGATGGGAGAGTGGAGAAGAGATTTCTGAAGAACCCTGGGGACTAAGTAACTCACTCCAGCCGACAGGACCACAAGATAACTGGAGATCATAGTCGAAGGAAACCTTCCCTTTCACTGCTACCGCTACGTTAGGGATGCGGATGGTACTGGACCGTGTCCCAGCTTCGGCACAGGTGGTGATTTTATTTTCAGTCTTTTGTAAGCGCTTAGTTTCCAAGAGTCTGTATAATATACCATGCTTCTAAGAACTGAATTCTTCAGGCTAATTTGTTCGGTTTTTTTGTATAAACAGTTATTATACGTAGAGGCAATTTGTTCGTTTTTTAGAACAGCTCATATGGTCACATATAAATCGTTGTGTCTCCTTTACCGTGAAAGTTAGAAATATGAACTAAACGGTGTTAGAAAGAAAAAATACCAAACGTTACATTAAAATATAGAAATTAACCACAGAATAATTAAAATGTACACCTCTATGAAACCAAAGGTTCCGACCGCAATTTGAGAAAAAAATATGAAATTTTGTGAATTTTTAATTAATTATTTTTATATGCAACGATAAAAAAGTGAGGTGGCAGTAATTTTTAAAATACATTTATCTTTTAAAAAAAAATATTTTTTATCAGTAATTTTAGTTCAGTATTTAGACGAAAAAAATTAAGTGAAGCATTTTAAAATCTTTTTACCGTTTGATTTAAAAATTTGAATATTTTACAAAATTATATGTTTATTTCTAATAATAAAAAGGCTTATTTCATCACCTTCCAAAAACGTTTCCGGACGCATTCAGAAATATTCAATTTATTTGGATTTTATTAAGAAGAGGAAATGCACACAAAATCTCCCACTTTCTGACAGTATCTACAAGAAATGTAACAGTCAATATGCCAGGGGTCTGAAGGGTTAATTTATCATAGCGTCACTTAAGGTTACATCGAGCATATCAATGGAAAGCTTACCGGGCAAATTACTTCCGTTGAATGATACTAAATTGTCATTTCGATCCCCTTTGGCATGATTGGGTGTTTGGAATCGACGATATTTTTCTTTCCCCAAGAGAAAACCACGCTGGTGGTATTGGATTTTCTAATATTATGGTAAGGCATCATATTATGTATATCAACTGTAGCATCCCATCTGAATTACTGCACAAGTGTAATATTTCTGAGTAAGAAAACCCAAATTAAGATAATGGAAATAATTCAGAGCAGGGGCATGAGGTCAATACTGTGTTGTAGCAGGTACACTAGGATAAAAACCATGCAACGCCAACTCAATCTCTTAAGTATGTGGCAACGATTAGTTTACAATAAGTGTTTATTTATAAGTTAAAAAATAAAATTTTACCAGATTATGTGTTAAAGAATGTTAGAATAGTACAGTTCATTTATTCCTAGGAGAAACTGCAACGATTTTAGGCTTCCTAAATTTTTTTTTATCGGGAACACAAACAATATTTATTATAAAGGTTTAAAAATGTTCAATAATCTCCCGGTAATTATTAAGGAAGCTGAAAGTCTTGAAGTTTTTCGTGGATTATTCCGTCTCAATGTTGTGAAGTCCAAATTTTAGTATGTAAGTAGTAAATAATATATTAGATATAAGATGTTAAATTTTATAGCTAAATAAAATATGCTTAAAAAAAGGAAGAAAAATAAATAATAATAGACATCCTTAATGTTATCCTTTTGCTATCTGCGGACCGTCGAAGAATGAAATATGCGAGCTTTGTTTGCCAGTTTTTTGCTGGACCTACGCTGAGATCAGGGGCGGTTCTAACGGTCAGCATTTCAGCAAATCCCCCCTGCAGATCGGTCTTTACCTTATTGTTACGGGAGGCCCCCCGGCCTGATGGAACTCAGTGCCCCGGAACTCATGCCTATAGACGGGGCCGCCGAGAGTGGGTTGAGGGATGAGGGATGTATACATCATCATGCCCGGGGCCCAAGCAATCTCAGTAGGTACTTACCTACTGAGATTGCTTAAAGATGAGATAATTTTTTTATAAGAAAACCAAATTTAATATTAAGGTACAGATCTGCAATAAATTCAAAGGTAACTTGAAACATAACACGTTATCTCAATAATATTGTTGTCATGCACGACATTGACTCCACACAGGAGGCCCCGATAGGAAATACGTTCCTTAAGGCATAGTACGTCAGCTTTGGGGATCCTGTGAAAATGGTAAACATTGACGACACAGGACTCGGAAATTAACATATAATTGTACATATTAATTTTTCCACAAGGCATCAAACTCGAAGGGGGCCCCGGCTAGGTGTCAAAACGATGCAGGACTTAGCTAGCATTAGATTGATCTCGCGACGACTGCGTGAAAATATTAAAAGATTCCAATTTAGAAAATACAGAAAGATTTCCTTGTAAATATGGCCAAGGGCGTCGCCAGCCTCCAAGCTAGGGAGAGGGGGGAATTTTGGTAACTAGCCGGGGCCCCCTCCGACATTGGGGCTCTATGGAAAATTTGCTACATTTTTTCCCAGCATCCCCAAAGATGATATATTATGCCAAAAGGAACTTATTTCCCATCGGGAACTCTTGTGTGGAGTTGATATTTGAAAAAAAAAATAAAAATCGGTTCCTGGCCGGGGCCCACCACCCCGAAGTTGGGGTTCTAGGCCGGGACCTCTCGGGCCTAAGCGGAAGTACGGCCCCGACCGAAACTCTTAAGTATTTGGCAATAAACTTGTGACAGAGACGACGCGTTTCGTCTGTATCTGGCACTAAACTTGTGACACTTATAAAAAATAACAGATTTGTAGTTTTGGCGCCAGTTACAAACTCATTTTACGTATATTTCTTTTGGTTCACAAATTTGACTAGGGGTGGAAGGACTAAGGGAACAAAATCGAAAGCATTTATTGGTTTGCCCTTAAGCCCAGAAAAAAAAATCATCTGCGGCGCTTTTTCCGTGTTTTTGTGAATGTAATAATTCATATTCCACTCCCTTCTCCTGTAGATAACATGTAAAAATGTAAAATAGCCCTTTTCCGTGACTTTTTATGGAAATTTTCCATAAAAATCACAATCATTATTTTGCACCCTCCCTCCCAAGGGCCCCTTGGTTATGTTTGCTGACTGCCTTTTGAGTCTTAGATCCGCCCCTTCAGATATTGGGACCTTGTTCTTCACACGGAGAAATATGAGAATTTCTTATTTATTTAGAATCTCCTAAAATTATTAAACAGGCAGGCTAAACAGCTTTTACTAAAAGTTTGCAGGCCGTTTCCTGATAAACTTTTAGTAATTTCCTAACATATCGGAACACGTGTTCACGCACCCGAATTTGTCTTGATTATGATTATGATTATGAAATGTTCCGACATCGTGATATATATTCTTATTTTACTAAAAGTTTATCAGGAAACCCATTAATTCATTCGTTAAGGTCTGCAATCCCGTTTTTAAATGGATTCCTAGTTTTGTTCTGTTTCATATTTCTTTCAATGATAGATTCTTAATAAATTAGAAATACTCATTTTTCTCCATGATACGATAGTACGATAATTCCCTGAAACGCGGAAGCCAATAAAGGAATTCAAATCCCTTTGAAATCATTCCGAATATTATGAAGAAAATCGAAGAGTTAGTTTATCTATCTCTTTATATAAAGAAGAGTGTCTGTGGCGGGCGGTTGGACACCGGGCAATTTTGTTTTTATACAAATCTACAGTTTTATATCAAGACTAATGAAATTTTGCACACTTGACCTTCAAAACAAGAGGAAAGTCACTGTCGACATCTGAGTTCAAAAAACTACAGCAAGGGAAACGTCGGGACTTCAGCTAGTTAGTCGTTAAGTTGATTTTTATGATGGCTAAAACTTTAATGTTAAAGATCTACTTAAATCTTTATCGAAATCTTAATTCCAGTTTCTCAGTTTTCTTGAAAGGTTTTCAGGCCATCATTTGAAATTTTATTAATGAAAATACAACACACATCCAGTGGTAAATGTAACAAATAAGAACCATGGAGTAAAACGAGCCTGCATCCTAAACTACAGACGTTCTCGTAGATCAAAGATTTCGTTTCTGTAGCCCGTACTTATAGTATGATATTCATTTTATTCCACTGCACATGCTTCGTAGTAAGCATTAAAAGCGTGAAAATATTTAATAATACATGAATCATTTGAAATAGAGCAAAAATCTCTTGTCAAATCCTTAAGTTGTATTTAAAGATACACTGTAATTTTTTTCATACCAATAACATGTTAAATAACAGAACAAAACGTGTTTTTAATAATTTTCGGAGCTTACTTTACATTTTTTTATCGAGGGAATTTCATACAATTACCGTTTCGGTATTAAAATGTATGGATATTACCTTAAAAATACTTTTATTTTTTAGGAACTTAAAAACTTAAAAAGTATTAAATAGATATATGTTATAAATCGGTAGAAATACGGAATGCGGGGGCTTTAAATTCTCACATACCTATGTAAATATTATTTATTGACATTGACATTGTGTACCTAATTTTGTATAAATTCTGTAACAAAAGAATTTCAATTGCCAGCCTGAAGATGTCCATAATAGGACGAAACCGGTAACTGGTAAAATAAACAAGTGGAAATAAGTTAAAAAATGTTTTATTTTCTATTTTAATAAATATTATTTATTTAAAGCAGAGATAAGAAAAGTGGGTTTATTATTACGAACATCTTAGGACCCTGAACACTTGAATATTTTCCTTGAACCCTTTATGTTTTAAAGTCTTAAGGCGATGCGATACGTAGTAATGCAAAATCATGTGTTTTTGGTTTGAAAATTTGGTCGCCTAGAAATGTTTCAGATGCTTTAATTAAATACTGCGAGTAGAATACATCTTGGTCTTTGAAATAATCCAGTATTTTTTAGATATGTCTTTTTATAAGACCGGAAAAAAATAATGTATAAGGCTTATGAAAACTGCTTTAAAGTTCAAAATCTCCTACTTACGAACTCATTTTCGGTTATGATTTTATTGTATAATGTGGCAAATTAAGATATTTATAAAATGATCGAAAAAAAATAAATATTTATGCGTGAACATCCACAAAATAAAATTAAAGGCACTTTTTGGCCAAGTTTTTTTCTTGCATAAATCAAAACAGGCGGATGATGTTAAGCGGGAATTTAAACCTTATCGCCATCTACGTAAGGGTTGTTATTGATAGCGGCTCAATTTAAAATATTACACGACGTAGTGCATCGCCTTAAATGATGTATGTTATTTTAGAAGATAATCTCTGCATATTTGCCGAGTGTATAAAGTAATTATATAAAATTCTTTCCATAGAAAAAATCGCTAAGTGTGCTCCGAAAAATATAAAAAAACACATTTTTTCAGTTATTTAACATGTTAAAGCTATGAAAAAATTCACAGTGTTTCTTTAAATGCTGCTTATGATTATTATATTGATATTTGATATATTTTAAATAAGTCATGCTGTATTAAATATTTTCGCTTACGCCTTAATTACTTAATTATAATCATTTTCTTTTTAATATTTACGCGCCCCCTCTAACATTCGAATTTACATATCTCTCTTTAAAACCATATTCTTATTCTTTTTGAACGCTTACTATCGTACTACGGCCAAACTACTCTGGAATATGATAATACGAGAATCTGTCGTATATTTTTCAGAAAAATGATTTGACATCTGATACTTTTAAATTATCGTCTCCCTCCTTTATTAAATGCAAATTTTTAATACATATTATCGATTGTTGTCATGAATTAAAACGGAAATTATTTTAGTAAAAACGTATTCAACTGGACTCTGGGAACGTTTTATCATGAATGTGTTATACGGTACCAATAATTGACATTATTGTACGGCTCCAGGAAGTAGATAAGGCAATGTATATTATGTATGTTATCGGCGCGTGTACTTTGGGAGAGCTTTTCTTTCCGTCGATGCGCCGCGGATTGAAGGCGGGGAGGGGAAAACTCCAAGGGTGGGGCACGCTCGGAAAAGTTCGGCCCGCGTCGGCCATCTCCGCTTCACTCGAGCCTGGGAGGGGAAACGCTCGGAAAACCAATAGGCCATCAAACATTAGGATAAAATTGAAGTAAGACAGTTTATCAATCATGTTTCTGCTAATTGATCGGGATACGCGACCCCTACAGCCGTACGTGGTATCCGAGTGAAGCCGAGTGTTTGTCAATAGTGTCACCCGTACATAAATCATAAAGATCGTAACGTCCTCCGCGTTGTTCCGCTATGTTCGTGGCGGATTCATTTTGGTTTCCTTTCCCGCTCATCCGGGATTATCGCATCTGAGTGACTCGGGACCGTTTAAAGTGAAAATCGAGTAATCATAAGTGGAAACCATGCGATCGAATGAATCAGGAGTTGTAAAGTCAGCGCCGAGTGTAGACTAGGTTCGCTCCGAGACTAGTTTATCGATTTGGCTAGGCGCGGGCACACTGTACGGTGTTCAGTGTACAGTGTAGAGTGTAGAGTGCACACGGCACGGTAGTGTGGCCAGCGAGCGTAAAGCTAGGGCGGAGTATGAATGCCGGGCGGTAAGGGGCCCATGGGGCAGCGACAGGGGCAGTGATGCGGGGGAGCGGGCCCCGCCTGAGCAGCGCCCCGCAGGCCGGGCCCGATGCAGTGGCGGAAGCTGGCCAGGCTCAAGGCAAGCTCCGGTGGCGGTAGCTCGCGCGCGCGCAACATGCTCTGCTGCGGCCGTAGGAAGGTAGGCACTTCCACTACTACTTCCTCTCTACTCTACTCTACTACCCTACCCTACTACACATCGCACCAGCATGCCTACACATCACTACGAAATTACACTAGCATTCATTTTCTTTCAGGCAAAAGTGCATGCTATTTAAAACATCGTACAACTTGGTTCCTATGTAATCTAAAAGATCAGAATAGAAATTAATACCTTATATATTATACTTAATGTTCACTTGGCACTCATAAGGGATGAAATCTTGATAAAAACTACTTGGTATTTCTAAATTAACGTGAAGGCTTTCTTATGCCAGTAGAAGTTTTGAAGTAAGAAACCTTATTATGAAAAAAACATTTCTCTCATTTCACTCATCTCATCACATCCCCTAAAGCCTTTTGTAGTATTGGGGGAAAGAGTGGGGGCATTGCAAGCAATCCTGAAACCGGATCCGATACTGCAGCGCCTCGAACTAAGCATTTCAGTAGATGGAAGATATTTATATCATCGGCTTCTTGGGCGGAAACTATCTTTTCATAATGAACAATAGTGAATTGTCGCACAACTGTGTGCATTTCAAGTTGCAGGTCAAAGAACCATTGAGCAATAAGCTGCCAAGAACTTCCTTGTAGTATTTTAGGTACAAGCTTTCATGTCGCGCTTTGCTTTTGAAATCAGGAATCGAGAATTCAGACAAATCCGTCGTTTTTCACGGCTGAGCGATTTGTGCGTCCCCACGAAATCTGATTCAATGAACTCAAATCTGCAATGAATTTAAGTGTCATATTCAAAATTGGAACAGAATAGAATCTCTTGAAATTATTGGTAATCCCCCTTTGACCTCTCCAACACCTCTCCAACTGGTCTCTCGATCCATCATTCTTAAGTTCTAAATTTTAATTGATAAAATATTATACTATAGGTAGGTACTTTATCGCTTGTATGAATCCTTCGCATAAATGATTCCAATTTGTAAATGACACTTAAATTCAAAGCAAATTTGAGTTCACTGAACCTGATTTCACGGGGGAAAAAATCACGAGACATACGACCAAGCACAGACACCCGAAATTCGTATATTTGATTAAAAAAAATTATATTGATTTTGAGGAAGAAGCAAAATATATCTGTGACTTTCTTCTATTCTTTATTATAAGCACCGGCTAAACTGCCAAAGCAGTTTTATAAATGTAAGTTTTATTTTTTAATTTGACCAGGCATATGTAAAATGTTATCTATTTAATGTGTTTTTATTTTAAGAAGAGCGGTTTTATGTTGTAACTTTGGTCCCGAAAATTGAAAAATCCTTTCGCGAAATCGCGTTCTTTTAGAATTCGGAAGATAAACCACTTTTGAGGCGAAATCGCAAAAAAATAATATACATTGTTCCTTTTAGATGCAAGCCATAGCTATTTTTATTTAACTTTTGGAGGTGAATCTACTTGAGAGGAGATGTAAAAAAAAAAAAAAATTTCCCATATATTTTTTTATCCAAACAAACAATTATTCAAATTACCTATAAAGATGGAATTTTGAAAAAAGGTTTTATTTTTACTTGTATCTACCATTATCTATTATGTAGAATCAACTTCAGAAGTTAGTATATTTTACCCCGGACACATTGAGGTCGGAAAAATGTTCAATTTTTTTTCTAACCTAAAAGTGCTATGTAGATCAGCCAAAAAGCACGCGTTTTAAATCAAAGCAAATATGTGGCTGTCCTGTGATGTGGTTTGACATTAATGTGCCAAGATTTTGACACATTAAGGTCACATCACATTTACGATACGTGTTCGGAATAATGTAGAAACAGCAAAAAATAACCAAAAGGCACTATATAGATCAGGCAAAGGACACGCATTTTAAATCAGAGTTAATTAAATTAATGTTAACTTGCACTAATACGCTTCTAATAAAACCACAAACTCCAAAATTGATCAAACAAATGTTAAAAAAATGTTATTTGACCTCACTTACTGGTCACTTTTGCGGAAAAATGAATATTATTTCAGCAAAATTCTTTCGCTTGAAATTTTTCGTTTCTCTAAAGAAACTTATACGAACACATTGAAAAATAATATTACATATGAAAATAATATAATTTTGTTTACATTCCTGGTTCCATTTTTCATGAATAATCCCTAAGATGTCTTTTTTATGTGAGAACCGCACAGAAGTCTCAACTGTTCCCAACCGTCAGGAGCCAGTGAGACTATGGCATCTCCAATTGGTGTACGTTGAAAAAGATGAGGAAGAAGAAGGTGACGTCAGATATGGCCAACAAACACTGCCAAAGTCATTTCAACCAATTTTAATTCCGAATGGTTGTCTCTCATCAGGGCGATCCTAAAATTATATATCACTCTGGAACGTGCCGCAAATATAGGTACTATACATTATTTTTGATTAATGAATTGTGAAATGACACAGATAAATCAAATAAAATTTACTTGCACCTGACTGGGTTTGAACACGTGACTTCTGGTTGTGCTGAAGATCGTAACCACTAAACTACGGAGGCCGGGGTATTTTTTTATACACTTTTGAATTAAGGCGATGCACTACGTCGCGTAATATTTTAAATTGAGCCGCTATCAATAACAACCCTTACGTAGATGGCGATAAGGTTTAAATTCCCGCTTAACACCATCCGCCTGTTTTGATTTATGCAAGAAAAAACCATGGCCAAAAAGTGCCTTCTATTTTATTTTGTGGATGTTCAGGCATAAATATCCAGAGTGGAAGATACTACCAGTATCGCCCTGGTGTAAGACCACCATTCAGAATTGAAACGTTGCTCCAAATGGCTTTAGCCGTGTTTAGTGACTAGATCTGAATAGCCAGGTACTTCCCCACCTTCCTCTTTCCCTTCCCCACTTACCTTCAGCCTCACAACATCCCCCAATTGGGGATGCCATAGTCTCACTGGCTCCAGACGGGAGCAGTTGGGACTCTTGTGAGGTATTCACTATTAAAAAAAAAAAAAAAAAATTTTTTTTCGATAATTTTATAAATAATTTAATTTGCCACATTATACAATAAAATCATAACCGAAAATGGGTTCGTAAGTAGGAGATTTTGAACTTTAAAGCAGTTTTCATAGGCCTTTACATTATTTTTTTCTGGGCTTATAAAAAGACTTATCTAAAAAATACTCGATTATTTCAAAGGCCAAGATGTATTCTACTCGCAGTATTTAATTAAAGCATCTGAAACATTTCTAGGCAACCAAATTTTAAAACCAAAAACACATGATTTTGCATTACTACGTATGGCATCGCCTTAATATCCAATATTATAAGTAACGAAGAAATGGGGAGTTAAATGCTTAATTTATTATTATCATTTTGGTTACCTACTTCCTGCTATTATCATCATAGTTAAATCTCACGAGGTTTCGCTCAGCTAGACAGCTTACGAGTTTCCACGGTCGTTCCACATGCGACACGGGCAACTATGGGGAAGGTAATTTATATAATTTATGGCTAATTTAATGCAGGCGAATCCCGTGACTTTAACATTTTCAGAAGAGTAGGATAACTCTGAAAAAAAAAATTCCTCAAATTACCTAATCTCCTACAGCTATTTCTATTTGTAAAGAATTTACAATGCTACATCGATTACTATAAACTTACTTAAAATAATTTAAACTATATAAAATACATGGCAAATGTTATGTAGCGGTTTGAATCGTAGGAAAAAGTTTATTATATAGCACATTCTCTCTATAAAGAGTTGAGTTCAATCGGAGATGAGAAACAAATTATATTAATCCCCTAGCGAATAAATATTTTCAAATTTGACTTATAAAATTCGGACTCGATTTACTCGAAAACGCATTCGAATAAGTTTTTTTTTAACAATCCGTTAATAAATTAAATTAATGTGAAGTAGAGTCATCAGTTTACGACTTGTTTTACGAGTTTTCGGACACAGTGTATAACACGAAAGTATTATGTTTATATCCCTGTATATCTAAATTAATGTTATCACGTCACTGCATCATAGATTAGCAATCTCACAACGTATTAACAAGTAAAACGTCTGTGGCTAAAGAATATATTTTATAAAGGTTCTAAAAATTGTTTATAAATTAAAATCACAATTTACTTCAGAAACTGAATTTTTTATGTTAAAAAGTAGCACGGAATGTCCCATAGGTGCTGATATTCATAACGCACCTATGGGATTTGGGAATAATTTTGCACTAGCTCTTGGGCAGTACGAGTATCTTTGGGAAGGGTGGCTAAACGGCGCGTTGTCAAAAGGTTGGTAAAATTCTAGATCTTAAAGACGAACAAAAAATACACCAATAATAGTTTGTCATATTTACTTTTTTTTTAATTTGAGTCCACCACACAAACGCACTTTAAAGAAACAGCCCCTGGGGGGAAGTGAAAGAGATGCGGAAAAGGAAGGTGAAGAAGTACCTGGCTATTCAGATCTGGTCAGCAAACAAAGTTAACAAATTATAATAATAAATAATTAGTCGCCTGAAATATCCAAACAAATTGAAAATATCTCCCGAGTAAAAAATTAAATAAAGCAATGTTTCGATCCAGAATGGTGGTTTTCCCAAGGGCGATATTGAAAGTATCTCACCACTCTGTAACGTGCCAAAAATATAGTACATTTATTTTTTTTAAATGAATACATTGTGAAATAACACAATTTAATCAAATAAAAATTACTTGAACACGTCGGGATTTGAACTCGCGAAATACGGATACGTAGCCAAGAATCGGTTCCATGATAACTCAACAAAACGACAAATCAACACACAAAAAATAATATAAAGTGATGAAAAAGCGATGGAAAAAACTAAACCATAAACCTAACCAATTTTTTCCTTTAATGAGTTTTAGTTTCATCACTTTTCGTGACTTTATATCACTTTTTAAAGGAGTGACGAATTGTCATTGTGTTGAGTTGTCCCGTTACTCCTAGAATCGTAAATTGATCATTAATCATCGTAACCATTCAACCACGGAGGACTTAAAATGATGTAGAAATGTGTGTAAAGCTTTATTAAATAGGAACTAAAATTTAAATCTCTTATCACGATAAAACCCTAGTGGCTTGATCTGAAATATTCAAATCATTGTCGACCTACTTATTTTTATACACTGAGCAAACCCCCGATGCAAAATGGGAATATAAGCTTGCTCTCACAACAAGAGTTACCTAATGAGAAAGGCACAGCACATCACCAATATAAATCTAATTAAGGCGATGCCATACGTAGTAATGCAAAATCATGTGTTTTTGGTTTGAAAATTTGGTCGCCTAGAAATGTTTCAGATGCTTTAATTAAATACTGCGAGTAGAGTACATCTTGACCTTTGAAATAGTAGAGTATTTTTTTGATAAGTCTTTTTATAAGCCCAGAAAAAATAATGTATAAGTCCCATGAAAACTGCTTTAAAGTTCAAAATCTCGCACTTACGAACCCATTTTCGGTTATAATTTTTATTGTATAATGGGGAAAAATAAGTTATTTATAAAATGATCGAAAAAAAATTATATATTTATGCCTGAAAATCCACAAAATAAAATAAAAGGCACCTTTTGGGTATCTTTTTTTCTTGCATAAATCAAAACAGGCGGATGGTGTTAAGCTGGAATTTAAACCTTATCGCCATCTACGTAAGGGTTGTTATTGATAGCAGTTCAATTTAAAATATTACACGACGTAGTGCATCGCCTTAATAAAGATTAATGAAAAAAAGTTATATTATAAGGTCACCAATTACGAGACAAATAAAAGATAATCTATGGTTATAAATATTTTTTTAATAAATCATAACCTAAATTTTCTCTGAAATCATAAGATTTGTAAGTAGGTACCTAAATACGTACCTACTTTTAAAGTTTTTATTAACCATATAATATTATTTTATGAAACTTTTTTTTATTAAAAATAAGGAATTATACACTTTTTACAAAGAAACGTCGCTATCTCGATGACAATTATTAAAAAAAATATATTCAGGTAGGGAAGTACAATAATATTGAAAACCTATTGCCACCTAGTCAAAGTTAGCCATCTAGAAAAGACTTGCTTGAATAATAAAGTAAATGCAGCAGATTTCCGAAATCGGAAACGATTCGTACAATCAATAACAGACTGATGAAATGCCAAATGGTCGACTTAAAATACGACTTCGCTGTGCTCAGCCACTTACTAGAGCTGACCCGTGAAAAATCGCGATCTCTACAAATCAGTTCTAATTTTATAAACGGCAATTAAATGAATTTTCTGTAAAAAACATTGTATAGTAGACGTAGGTACTTTATCGCTTGTCTTAATTCTTCAAACAAACAATTTCAATTTTGTAAATGGTGACACTTTAATTCAACGCAAAAGTTCTAGAGTTCTTTGTACCGGAATTACAGGCAGGCAGTTAAAATAACCGAAATTAGTATTTTAAATTAGAATACTATTTGGTCAACTGTAATTTAAAAAAAGAAGAAAGAATAACATTTCCGGGTTACCAATAGCCTGACAATTTTTGAAAATCTCCTACTACCACCACAGTAAGCGGAAAATTTTGCTTGTGTTGTGATGGAGGACTTAACCAGCCGAGGAATTGAACAAATGGGTAAATATTTACCCACGACTACCGTTTTTAATAAGTATTTTAAAAAAAACAATGATTTGATTCAACTTAATGGCAATAAACAAAAACTTTTTGCATTTACGATTTTGCAAAATATTGATATTTAATATTATTTACGTAAATAATAATTTATGAGAAAATTTTCCAATCGATGCACCATTTTGACAGAACGCCGATACTAAATTCATATGATGTTTGGGAAAAAAAATTGATCGCCTTATAATTAACGGGTGCGTGGCCAGCGATCTCGAATAATTGTGTATTATGCCGATTATGTCTTTCATGTTTTCTACACTGCTTACAAACAAACGCGAATTATGCGCGATGTTCATATCGTTTTAAAACGCCATAAATAAACTAAATCTTTGATTCTATATTGTACAAAATAGTATCATGTTAAAAACCAATGAAGTTATACAAAGATATTCTCATATAAAAGATTTGAAGTAAGGATATACCCAAGAAAAAGCCGCCCGTCTTTGAAACCATATTAAGTTTCGCAGTTGAATAACCTCTTTCGTTGAGTTTTAACAAAAGGGGTTGATGTATATTCCAGTCTACGTGGGTTTATATTATACTTCAACTCCTTTACTCACAATCACCTCTTCTCTAAAGATATAGAGTTACGTTTTACTGTATTTATATCGAATTTTAATTTTGCATGCTCACATGACATTATCAAACATTGTTTGCCATATCAAAATATTTTATCGTGGAAGTCACGGCTAACGAAATTACCTATTCTACCAGCGCACACACGTGAAATATCGCGGGATAGTAATAAAGGCGAACTAATATCGCGTCGAAACGTGTTCCACTATTGTCACGCGAATAGCAATGCGCGGCGAACGGAATCGGTAGTATCCAGTCGTCCGGCGTTAAAACTTTAGGAGCGTCGGAGATCAATATGGACTAATTGGAGGTTAAAAAGTGGACCAATTGTTTCACTTCCTTTCTCATTTAGATGGGATAGTCTTATTTTTTCCAGATCAGTTCCAATTTTGAAAACGTCAAAGATTATTAGACCAGTCGGTGGGTGAGTTGACATCGCGTTTAGGTCCCACCCAGGCGTAGAGTGTTCCGTTACCCGGGAATGTTTGTTTTTTATTCTTTAATGAAAAAAAAAATCTGTTAATAATATAACATTATAGGTACCTACTATCTAATAGGTAGTTTATTGAATTCTTCAAATAGGCTGCACGCTGTAAGCCTACATGGTATGATTGTTTTTCTGTTCAAAGAGAACCCTTTTCAATTTAACAAATCCTCTAATAACTTGAATTGATTGAGAATATTCAAACCAATACGAGATCCACGCTGAAATAGAATCTCTGATGTTGACACGGTAATTGGTTTCTAATGGTCGAGCCAGAACACAATGCATCCCAGTTGGCAGAGGATAGTAGACAGATAAGTCCTCCCCGTGCAGTGCAGTGCAGTGTGTAGCGGGGCCGTGCGAGTGCATTTCCCCGAATGCACATTACCAATTTCCCATCAAACACACATGCCGCACGCCACACAGTGAGCGCCACACGCTCTAGCCGAGTCGAGGCTGTCGAAGACGCCTGCGTCCGGAAAAGCCCGAACGCTTCCGGACGGCGCTCGGGACCGTGACGTCACGCGGCGCCTCCGCCAATCGATAGACGATAGGGGGGAACAGGGTACAGTCCGCCGCGCCATCTTTGCTCCGAACATTATTTTACAGAAACTGTTAAAAGTGCGATAACTATCCTCGATCTGTGAGCAGTCCACGTTAATGTGTGACAGTGAGGGAAGTGGATGCTTCTTTTCAAGGAAGGTTAGTCCACACCCAGTCTTTTCGACTGCAAACAACCAACCTACCCTTAACTTATCACCTTAAATACCCTTCTTACATCTTCACGAATAACACAAATGTGCGGATGAGAGCGAGTGATTTATTGCCTACTCAGGTGGTCCATGGCAGATTACAGCCAGCATCCATTTTTTCATTTCATTTCGTGTGATAAGTGCATACAAATATTGTTATAGCGCGCAAGTGGCCAATTAAACAGTGATTCATTCTGGGAATTTTGTCCGCAGTTCTGATTCTACTTTTGACGGTTCGCAGGGTTCATAAAGTATTTTGGGGTTGATTTCATTTAATTTACTGCACATTGATTCTTAAAATTCTCCTCTGGCATTAACTATTAACTATTAAAAATGCATTGTTAACTTTTTAAACATTTTGTAATACAAAACTTTTGATACTAACAAATACACAAAAATTACTAACCCTCACAAACACTTCATATTTTAATGCAAATTCGTATTTTATAAGCTTTCAATTGCTCACCTGTGTACCCTATGTATATAATTGTGTGTGTATAACTTTGAAACATGACATTAAAGGTGTGCGTTACAAAATAGTATATGTATCTTTTAAATCATAATTAACATAACATCACCCCAATTGAAATCATGTTTCAAAAGTTTATAAATGTCTTTAATCTTACAAACAAATCTTACAATTCGTAGTAAGATTTAATCGAATTGTCCGCCATGATATTAATTTGAAACGTGTGTGTGTGTTGGAATACTAGCGCTACTCCGTGGCACGGCCTCTGGTTTTGCAGGAAAACAGTAACTCGTGGAAAACTCACCCCCGTGCAAAAAGCATTAAAAACTGTTGAAGTTTTGATTTGATTACGTGCACGAGAAATGAGTCTTTTTGTTCAGGTTCAGTTTCCTTTGGATCGTATGGCGCAAGCGTAGAATAGAAGTGTTGAGCCTACGGCCGCCAGGCGTACTACCGAACCAACACATTCATTCACCCGCGCCTACTACTGCCTACAGCGCCCACTGCCTATTGTATACTGCCTAAAGACTAGTAAAGTGTAAAGCAAGAATCACAGCCTTAGATTATGTAGTCATGACGGGTTTCCAATGAAGCCCGAATAATTGCTCTGATGAATTGAAGGGATTTTAAATTTTCACAACGTGGGCTCTTGCAGGCCGTTTAAAATAACAATACAGACTACTTACTTAAATTTTCTTTGAGGTTTAAAACACCGAACCCACTTGTTAATTGGTATCGTTTTTTTAAATTTTAATTAGATACGCACAACGTTCCAACTGCTTGGAGCTACTGGAACTTTGGCATCCTCGTGAAGCTGTGATTCTGAATTCTGAAGTAGGGAAGGAATATGGGTTGGAGAAGGTTTAGAAATACCTGGCTATCTGATTTTTTAACACCTTTAAGTAATGTTGAGCAACGTTTATATTCTGAATGGTGATCTTACTTCAGGGTTTTACTGAGAGTATCTCCCACTCTGTAAGGTTGTCGAAATGAAATCAAATCTAAAATTGAAAATAAACATCACCAATTGAAACATAATGATTGACGTTAATAATCGCTAGTAAATCGTTTGCAGCTCCATTCATTTTCAACCCTCTACTCAATTTAAACAGGTTGAAAAAAATATTCTGGGATATTGAGTCACAACGTAGGCCAAAGAGGAAAGTACGAGTAACATTAAATAATTTTGATGATGATAGTTTTTTCTAGTTTTAAACGTCTGAAAGCTCTTCATTGGTTATAATTAGTTTCAAATAACATATCATTACCAACAACAGAATTACGGATACTAAGAAAGCCTCCTTCTTATCTTACAGCGATCCTCTTTTCTAATATTTTATTACCCTTCTGATTTGGCTTTGAAGATAGTCCACTCAAATATCTCCAATTTATTTCATTTTGGGCGACTCTCAAAGCTTTCAAACAAAGCGGCCTCTGCTTCTCTTCTAACACTCAGATTTTTGTTTTAATTTAATCATTTTAAGGAAACGAATAATTATACAGGGTGTTCTGGGGTAAAGTGCACAATCTTCGGGAGGTGATTCTATATGATTGTAGAAGTAAAAAAGGTAATAGATTTTTTCGAAATTCCGTTGTTTTTTCCATAGAAGAATTTTTTTTCAAAAACATATTACTAAAAACAGTTCAACTTTTTTAAACTGAAAACTACCTTAAAACACTGGAATTTCGAAAACAGAATTTCTTTTTTACTTTTACTATCACGTAGTTTAAAAACTTTACCCATGGACACCTTGTATAATAAAATAATTATATTTGAAATAACATAAGATAAGCCATAATAACATAAGATATAATATTGGTAAGTTCCCATTATTTAAGCAGTTCATAAATAGTACATTGCAAGCAAAAACAAAAGAAAAAAAGCAACGTATTCACAAAAACAGTAAAAATAGTAATCCAAAAAGACGTTATCTGCGTTAAGAAATAAATGATGACAATAAATATTATTATTAAAAATTATTAGACATAAGTGTACAACTTGTCTTAAAATACTTTAAATCAGAAACAAAGCTCAATTTTAGAAGAGTTATAATTTTAGAGAGAAAGTCATTATCAGCCAGAAATGATAATATTATTAACATATTATATCGGGATGTTCTATATTAGCACCGTCCGAGTATACGTTTAGGCACAATCAAGTTTTAAAAATAATTCAACAAATTTTGGTAATTAAACATAACTTGATTGACTGCCGTAATATAATACCATATTATGAATACGAACCAAATTCATTTTTAGAAAATGAATTTTATAAAATATATTATGATAAAACTATACTAACAGACCGAACGATTAGTCATAATAGACCCGACATAGTTTTACATGACAAATTAAAAAAAATATATCATTGATGTCGCTATTCCAAATTCCTCTAATATTCAAAAATCTGTTAATGAAAAATATGAAAATACACAGATTTAGGAAATGAGATAAAAAGAATTTGGCATTCTCAGACTATGAAAATATTACCATTTGTTATTTCGGCTACTGGCATTATACCTAGCTCTCTCATTAAAAATTTAGGCGTATTAGATCTATCAAAGAATTTATATTTAAAAATGCAAAAATCCGTCATTTTAAATACATGTAGGATAACGAAAGATTTTTTAAATATTTATGTTGAGGGATCAGTAGAATTTATAGGCCCTGTTAGGAGTTCTACCGAGCCGAACCCTCTGATATGAAAATATCTGGAGTCGGTGAATTATTTTCCCATTTGACCTCCGGTAAGTTAACGTGTTGTTCTTGTATTGTTTTGTATTTATTATGCTTATATAATACACTTGCATAATGTTGATTGACTAGATGGTCATTTGTGGAAAAGTGTGTGGAAGGGTTTAGTTTTTCCTATGGGGAAGATTTAACCCGGACATAAAATCGGAAAGATTAAATTAAACATAGTAGGTATTCTTCTTAATTTATTTATAAATACCCAAATGCCTGTTGACTGTGGAATGATCTTAAAATATAATAAAATCATTTCCAGCATTCCAATTCTAATAGACGCCCACAGCTTCTTTGGAAAGCTACATGTTATCATTTCTAGAACAAAACTGAAAGGAATGGAGGGCACCTAATCTAAAGTTACACATATCCATTGATAATGCCTAGAGCTTTAATCCACTCGTCAGTTTTCTTTATTTAAGATGAATCTAAAGTTACACATATCCATTGGTAATGCCTAGAGCTTTAATCCACTAGTCAGTTTTATTTATTTAAGATGAATCTAAAGTTACACGTATCCATTGGTAATGCCTAGAGCTTTAATCCACTCGTCAGTTTTATTTATTTAAGATGAATCTAAAGTTACACATATCCATTGGTAATGCCTAGAGCTTTAATCCACTAGTCAGTTTTATTTATTTAAGATGAATCTAAAGTTACACATATCCATTGGTAATGCCTAGAGCTTTAATCCACTAGTCAGTTTTATTTATTTAAGATGAATCTAAAGTTACACATATCCATTGGTAATGCCTAGAGCTTTAATCCACTCGTCAGTTTTATTTATTTAAGATGAATCTAAAGTTACACATATCCATTGGTAATGCCTAGAGCTTTAATCCACTCGTCTGTTTTATTTATTTAAGATGAATCTAAAGTTACACATATCCATTGGTAATGCCTAGAGCTTTAATCCACTCGTCAGTTTTCTTTATTTAAGATGAATCTAAAGTTACACATATCAATTGGTAATGCCTAGAGCTTTAATCCACTCGTCAGTTTTCTTTATTTAAGATGAATCTAAAGTTACACATATCCACAGGTAATGCCTAGAGCTTTAATCCACTCGTCAGTTTTCTATATTTAAGATGAATCTAAAGTTCCACATATCCACTGGTAATGCCTAGAGCTTTAATCCACTAGTCAGTTTTCTTTATTTAAGATGAATCTAAAGTTCCACATATCCATAGGTAATGCCTAGAGCTTTAATCCACTCGTCAGTTTTATTTATTTAAGATGAATCTAAAGTTCCACATATCCACTGGTAATGCCTAGAGCTTTAATCCAATAGTCAGTTTTCTTTATTTAAGATTAATCTAAAGTTCCACATATCCATAGGTAATGCCTAGAGCTTTAATCCACTCGTCAGTTTTCTTTATTTAAGATGAATCTAAAGTTCCACATATCCACTGGTAATGCCTAGAGCTTTAATCTACTCGTCAGTTTTCTTTATTTAAGATGAATCTAAAGTTCCACATATCCACTGGTAATGCCTAGAGCTTTGATCCACTCGTCAGTTTTCTTTATTTAAGATTAATCTAAAGTTCCACATATCCATAGGTAATGCCTAGAGCTTTAATCCACTCGTCAGTTTTCTTTATTTAAGATGAATCTAAAGTTCCACATATCCACTGGTAATGCCTAGAGCTTTAATCTACTCGTCAGTTTTCTTTATTTAAGATGAATCTAAAGTTCCACATATCCACTGGTAATGCCTAGAGCTTTGATCCACTCGTCAGTTTTCTTTATTTAAGATGAATCTAAAGTTCCACATATCAATTGGTAATGCCTAGAGCTTTAATCCACTCGTCAGTTTTCTTTATTTAAGATGAATCTAAAGTTACAAATATCCATTGGTAATGCCTAGAGCTTTAATCCACTAGTCAGTTTTATTTATTTAAGATGAATCTAAAGTTACACATATCCATTGGTAATGCCTAGAGCTTTAATCCACTCGTCAGTTTTCTTTATTTAAGATGAATCTAAAGTTACACATATCCACAGGTAATGCCTAGAGCTTTAATCCACTCGTCAGTTTTCTATATTTAAGATGAATCTAAAGTTCCACATATCCATAGGTAATGCCTAGAGCTTTAATCCACTCGTCAGTTTTATTTATTTAAGATGAATCTAAAGTTACACATATCCATTGGTAATGCCTAGAGCTTTAATCCACTCGTCAGTTTTCTTTATTTAAGGTGAATCTAAAGTTACACATATCCATTGGTAATGCCTAGAGCTTTAATCCACTCGTCAGTTTTATTTATTTAAGAGGAATCTAAAGTTACACATATCCATTGGTAATGCCTAGAGCTTTAATCCACTCGTCAGTTTTATTTATTTAAGATGAATCTAAAGTTACACATATCCATTGGTAATGCCTAGAGCTTTAATCCACTCGTCAGTTTTCTTTATTTAAGATGAATCTAAAGTTACGCATATCAATTGGTAATGCCTAGAGTTTTAATCCACTCGTCAGTTTTCTTTATTTAAGATGAATCTAAAGTTACACATATCAATTGGTAATGCCTAGAGCTTTAATCCACTCGTCAGTTTTCTATATTTAAGATGAATCTAAAGTTCCACTTATCCACTGGTAATGCCTAGAGCTTTAATCCACTAGTCAGTTTTCTTTATTTAAGATTAATCTAAAGTTCCACATATCCATAGGTAATGCCTAGAGCTTTAATCCACTCGTCAGTTTTCTTTATTTAAGATGAATCTAAAGTTACACATATCCATTGGTGATGCCTAGAGCTTTAATCCACTCGTCTGTTTTATTTATTTATGATGAATCTAAAGTTACACATATCCATTGGTAATGCCTAGAGCTTTAATCCACTCGTCAGTTTTATTTATTTAAGATGAATCTAAAGTTACACATATCCATTGGTAATGCCTAGAGCTTTAATCCACTCGTCTGTTTTATTTATTTAAGATGAATCTAAAGTTACACATATCCATTGGTAATGCCTAGAGCTTTAATCCACTCGTCAGTTTTCTTTATTTAAGATGAATCTAAAGTTACACATATCAATTGGTAATGCCTAGAGCTTTAATCCACTCGTCAGTTTTCTATATTTAAGATGAATCTAAAGTTCCACTCATCCACTGGTAATGCCTAGAGCTTTAATCCACTAGTCAGTTTTCTTTATTTAAGATGAATCTAAAGTTCCACATATCCATAGGTAATGCCTAGAGCTTTAATCCACTCGTCAGTTTTCTTTATTTAAGATGAATCTAAAGTTCCACATATCCACTGGTAATGCCTAGAGCTTTAATCTACTCGTCAGTTTTCTTTATTTAAGATGAATCTAAAGTTCCACATATCCACTGGTAATGCCTAGAGCTTTAATCCACTCGTCAGTTTTCTTTATTTAAGATGAATCTAAAGTTACAAATATCCATTGGTAATGCCTTGAGCTTAAATCCACTCGTCAGTTTTCTTTATTTTAGATGAATCTAAAGTTCAACATATGCCTAGATCTTAAATACACTCATTAGTTTTCTTTATTTGAGATGAATTTAAAGTTACACATATCCATTGGTAATGCCTAGAGCTTTAATCCACTCGTCAGTTTTCTTTATTTAAGATGAATCTTAAGTTCCACATATCCATTGGTAATGCCTAGAGCTTTAATCCACTCGTCAGTTTTCTTTATTTAAGATGAATCTAAAATTCCACATATTCATTGGTAATGCCTATATCTTAAATACACTCATCAGTTTTCTTTATTTAAGATGAATTTAAAGTTACACATATCCATTGATAATGCCTAGATCTTAAATCTACTCGTCAGTTTTCTTTATTTAAGATGAATCTAAAATTCCACATATCTATTGGTAATGCCTAGATCTTAAATACACTCGTCAGTTTTCTTTAATTTATCCACACGTGTTTAGAAGTGTTGAGGAAATTTGTTGTTGGTAATAGCCCAGAAATCGAATTTTGCGAAGTGCTTCCGATTTCAATGGTCGGGTTCTCTTTTCATTAATTTAGAAATTGACCCAAGATTATATCCCTAAATATTATACCCCAATACACTACAGGATAATATTCGAGTATTACCGGTGAGTTAAAATTACAACCTTCGAGACCTTTCCCTGATCCTTCTGATCTATCCCTCATATTTCATGAACCAGTGGGTTCTTCTTAATTTATTCATAGATACCCAAATGCCTGTTGACTGTGGAATGATCTTAATATATAATAAAATCATTTCCAGCATTCCAATTCTAATAGACGCCCACAGCTTCTTTAGAAAGCTACCTGTTATCATTTCTAGAACAAAACTGAAAGGAATGGAGGGCACCTAATCTTATAATGTTAATTTTGTAAAGACGAACCAATCTTATCTAAAGGTCAAAAGAATTTAAAAATATATATACATATAGACCGAAAAATAAAAAGAAATCTAAATGCGGAGAGCCACGTAATTTTTAGTTTTACATCATAAAATAGAATATTAGTCATATTTTATCAAATTATTATAAGCAATAATTAGTCGCCTGAAATATCCTTATAAATTGAAAATATCTCTATTGTAAAAATAAATTCCGCTGACGGGAATTGAACCCGCACCTTCTGATGTCCGGTCACGTGCTCTGGACCACTGAGCTAGGTCGGCTTATTTCCAACACGCCAAATAATTCAATTTGTACTAGTAACTTCAATCAACAATTACTGCTTATTATATTTTTTCACCTGTAAACTAAATTTCTTTTCACATGTAAATTGTTACGTGTAATAATTTGTTATCCTTTGTGCTATGCATAAAAAACCTTGTCGTATAAACATTTCTTTATCATTAAAAAAATAAATTAAAAGTCATATTTTAACTTAAATTTAAATAAACGTTTTCAATCGTATTTATTATTCTTACCTTACGTTGTTTATTTGGAAAATTTGATTAAATTTGCTGGGTTTCTGGAGACGTGTGCCTAATGTAGAGACGCTTAGAAACATGGATATCTGATTAGTTTCTATTTTACAGTGTTGAAATAGCTACTGAAATAAGATAACCAGAAACCAATTAAAATGTACACTAAATTATCTGTTGCAATTCTACAGAACTCATCTTAGAAGCGACCTTGTTCCACAAGAATATCTGATAAATTTTTCAATTCTTCTTCGGACATGTTCAAGCTCTTCTTAGAATTGTAAAAAATATAGTTATTTTTTGCGACAGTACACAATATCATACATAATCCACAAAAAAGTAAACTAGATCAAAGAAGAGTTGTTCTTTTGAAAACCGGATCACGGAAGAAAATAGGCCAAAAATGCAATGCGCAGAAGTTTTTTCTGTTTCTTTGTGAGTTTCCCAATTTGACTACAATGCTGACAATGCCCATAGCAAACAATGAAGCGGAGTGGATTTTTTGCAAAGAAAAGCAAAAAGTTATTTAGCGCTTACATACATTTCTTACAATCAAAGTGATTGATCAGTTTTGTAGGATTTAAGTAAGATAAAATAATGAAAAAAAAAAAAAATATATTATTTGATATAATATATGCATATTTTTATTAAAGCGCCCTTGAGGTGATTCTTTTACAAAAACGGTGCTATATTGTCCAATCATTACTATTAGCATTGAGAGTGGAAGATATTTTCAGTATCGCCCTAATGTAAGAACATCACTCAGATTTGAAACGTACCTTGAAATGGCTTTAGCCATGTTTGGTGATCAGATCTGACTAGCCAGACACTTCCTGACATTCCCATTCCCCTACCCACTAACTCCAGCCTCACAATGTATTCCAATTAGGGATGCCACAGTGTCACTGGCTCCATACGGTTGGGAGCAATTGGAACTATTGTGCGGTATTCATATAAAAAAGGTACATAAAAAGAAATATGTTACTTTACATCAATCTATGAAATAATATAATGTATTGTAATACATAATATCATGTAAAAATAAAAAAATTTCTGCAAAATACGGAAAACAAAAAGGGGTCTTTATCAAATTGTTTGACAGTTACATTTACAAATATGTAGCTAAAATTTGTTACATTAATCGAATTATGGACAGAAAATGATACACAAATGTGATTTTTTTCCTGCTTTACACACACATTTTATACTTCCATTAATTTTATTTAATTAGATTTCCCTAGTTTTCATACCATAGAATTCCGAAACCTAAGGTTAAGGTGTTTTAAACTCAAATCACATTTGATAA
Organism: Hesperophylax magnus; assembly: GCA_026573805.1. Classification (NCBI taxonomy): domain Eukaryota; kingdom Metazoa; phylum Arthropoda; class Insecta; order Trichoptera; family Limnephilidae; genus Hesperophylax; species Hesperophylax magnus. The sequence goes on from JAIUSX010000002.1 coordinate 4,248,645, forward strand.
AAAGGTCTTCCGACTTGATGTCCGGGTTAAATCTTCCCCACAGGAAAAACTAAACCATTCCACACACTTTCCCACAAATGATCATCTAGTCAATTCACACTATGCAAGTGCATTATATATTATTTATGATTTTTGCATTTTTATATATAAATTCTTTGATAGATCTAATACGCCTAAATTTTTAATGAGAGAACTAGGTATAATGCCAATAGCCGAAATAAAAAATGGTAATATTTTTATAGTCTGAGAATGCCAAATTATTTTTATTTCGTTTCCTAAATCTGTGTATTTTCTTATTTTTTCATTAACAGATTTTTGAATGTTACAGGAATTTGGAATAGCGACATCAATGATATAAGTTATTTTTTTAATTTTGTCATGTAAAACTATATCGGGTCTATTATGACTAATCGTTCGGTCTGTTAGTATAGTTTTATCATAATATATTTTATAAAATTCGTTTTCTAAAAATGAATTTGGTTCATATTCATAATATGGTACTATATTACGGCAGTCAATCAAGTTATGTTTAATTACCAAACTTTGGTGAATTATTTTTAAAACTTGATTGTGCCTAAATGTATACTCGGACGGTGCTAATATAGAACATCCCGATATAATATGTTCTATAGTTTCCGGAAAAGCCAAACATTTTCTACACAAATCATCAATTTGATTTGTATCTTTGATTATATGCTTTCTATAATTTTTAGTATTAATGACTCTATCCTGAATGGCAAGCATAAATCCTTCTATTTCTGCGCTCAACTCTCCAATACTCAACCATTTGTTTGACGAAAATTTGTCAACATAAGTTTGGTTGAGATAATAAGTTGATATGATAAGTGTTTTGCGTGTAAAATTTTATTTGACCAGGAATCTAATAATTCCTGGTTGGGATTTATAAAAATGTTGGCATTTTCGTCGTATAAATTTAAAGGTGTAATGTTTTTATCTGCCTTGTAAATTATTTTGTACATTTCTGAGCTATAAGCTTTCCTATGGAAAAAAAAGTTCTTTTGTAGATATATTTTGAAGTTATTTTGACTATACCTGCCTCTACCTTATAAATTTCTAGGTAAATTTATTCGATCTATAGCTGAATTTGGATGATGGCAATTAAACTTTGTTATATTAATATTATTTTTATGCTTCCGATTTTGTTGTCCGGGTTAAATCTTCCCCATAGGAAAAACTAAACCCTTCCACTCACTTTTCCACAAATGATCAGCTAGTCAATCAACACTATGCAAGTGCATTATATAAGTAAAATAAATACAAAACAATACAAGAACAACAACACGTCAACTCACCAGAGATCAAATGGGAAAAAAAAATTCACCGACTCCAGATATTTTCATATCAGAGGGTTCGGCTCGGTAGAACTTCTAACAGGGCCTATAAATCCTACTGATCCCTCAACATAAATATTTAAAAAATCTTTCGTTATCCTACATGTATTCAAAATGACCGACTTTTGCATTTTTATATATAAATTTTTTGATAGATCTAATACGCCTAAATTTTTAATGAGAGAGCTAGGTATAATGCCAGTAGCCGAAATAACTAATGGTAATATTTTTATAGTCTGAGAATGCCAAATTCTTTTTATTTCGTTTCCTAAATCTGTGTATTTTCTTATTTTTTCATTAACAGATTTTTGAATGTTACAGGAATTTGGAATAGCGACATCAATGATATAAGTTATTTTTTTAATTTTGTCATGTAAAACTATATCGGGTCTATTATGACTAATCGTTCGATCTGTCAGTATAGTTTTATCATAATATATTTTATAAAATTCGTTTTCTAAAAATGAATTTGGTTCGTATTCATAATATGGTACTATATTACGGCAGTCAATCAAGTTATGTTTAATTACCAAATTTTGGTGAATTATTTTTAAAACTTGATTGTGCCTAAATGTATACTCGGACGGTGCTAATATAGAACATCCCGATATAATATGTTCTATAGTTTCCGGAAAAGCCAAACATTTTCTACACAAATCATCAATTTGATTTGTATCTTTGATTATATGCTTTCTATAATTTTTAGTATTAATTACTCTATCCTGAATGGCAAGCATAAATCCTTCTATTTCTGCGCTCAACTCTCCAATACTCAACCATTTGTTTGACGAAAATTTGTCAACATACGTTTGGTTGAGATAATTGAAGTGTTTTGCGTGTAAAATTTTATTTGACCAGGAATCTAATAGTTCCTGGTTGGGATTTATAAAAATGTTGGCATTCTCATCGTATAAATTTAAAGGTGTAATATTTCTATCTGCCTTGCAAATTATTTTGTGCATTTCTGAGCTATGAGCTTTCCTATGGAAAAAAGTTCTTAGCATTTCTACCTGATTATGTTTCAAAGAAGTTATTTTGACTATGCCTCTACCTCCTAAATTTCTAGGTAAATTAACTCGTTCTATAGCTGAATTTGGATGATGGCAATTAAATTTTGTTAGTGTAGTTCTAATTAATCTTTCTAAGTAATCTAAATCTGTATTAGACCATTTAATTATGCCAAATGAGTACGTTAATAGAGGTATTGCCCAAGTATTTATTGCTTTTACTAAATTTTTAGCAGATAGATTGCATTTTAAAATTTTCCTGATCCTAGTTTGAAATTTAATCCTTATATCATTTTTAATACTAGTATGGTCTAATCTATTTGATTGTGGGTATCCTAAATACTTATAAACCTCATCCCTTTTCATACTATTTATTTATCTATTTATAATATTAATAGCTTATTAATATTATAAATGTACACATTTTTATTTTAAGTTCTTTTTGTATTTTACTTTATAAATTTTAAAAGCTTTCTATTTTGGCGATTTTCCCAACTACCACACTAGTCGTACATGATTTTTGTGAGAATAACAAAATAATATTTCGTAGAACAAATAAAACATAAGGAAAAGAAGAAGTTACGGTAAAACAAAGAAAAAATACTTAAAAATATTAAAAGTAAGATTAAAATAATGCAAAATTATAACAAATTATTTTTTTCTTTTAACACAGGTTAATCGTGGTACGGACTTAAGTATACGAATATTTTTTTTTTAATGTATAGGAATAGAATGACCTTCATAGCAATTAAAGCTTCAGTTTTCAGAAGGTTCGAAACTATCGGTATTTCAGCCCATACACACAATGTATCCTGAGAAAAGAATAATGCGTATGTCTGGCGTAAGTTAGTATTCCAGTTATATAACGTTCCCGAGTAGCTAGTTAGTAGTAAACACAGGCAAGTAGACATAATGACCGAACGTGCTGCTGATTTTTTGCCACCCCCTCCCTGATCCCCGTGTAAACACGCAAGTGCCGACTACCCCACGCGAAGAATCCGTTTTTGTATTCGCACTATGTTTAGATACTGCTTTTTATTTATTACAGCCATGACCCTTTTTTCACAATTGCTTTTCCACGTGCTAACTTAAAGTTGTTATGTGTATTTCGCGCTCTACATTTGCGTGTTATTATGATGGATATTCTCTCATGCTTTATTGTTTCCACGTGTGTGCGATGTAATCATAAACTTATACAGGGTTTTCCAATAAGAGGTGTTATTTTAAATAGCCCGCTATTTCAGTAGATGTTACTTTTGAAGCGGTCATTTTTTGACATTTGATAAGTAGAAACTATTATTAATAAAAATGGAACGATACACGCTTCAACAACGCATTGAAATTATTAAAATTCACTTGAGTGAATCAAATGCAAATCATCTTGAGTGATGAGGCCCATTTCCACCTCAGTGGCTTTGTCAACAAGCAAAATTGTCGCATCTGGGGCTCGAAAAACCCAAGAATTATCGTTAAAAAGCCTCTTTATACTCAAAGTGTGACTGTTTGGTGCGGTTTATGGTCCCGCGGAGTCATTGAACCTTACTTTTTCGAAAATGAGGCTGGAGCAACAGTTATGGTGAATGGATTGCGCTATCGAGAGATGATTAATGATTTTTTATGGTATTGATCTGGACAACGTTTACTTTCAACAAGACGGCAGTACGTTCCACACAAGCAACGAAACCATTGATCTTTTACGATTGAATATCAAAATAACACCTCTTATTGGAAAACCCTGTATAAGAAGTATATTTTTATTACACTATAATGATTCAAATTATAACTGGTTATTTTAAAAATGCATATTGCACTGGTGCTGCTTTACCGATAGAACGTTTTTTGAAATTATATCGGAACAATTATCTTGATAATTGTTCCGATATAAAAAAACGAATGTACATATTATTTACTTGTAAATAATATGTACATTCGTTTTTTTAGGCTCCTGTAATATTTGTAATATTTCGGTATGCATTAGATAGATACCTCCCAACCTTTAATTTAAACCTAATTTGTCAATAATATTTCGTATTCCTTTCACCGCTCAATAGCTGTTAACTCGTGTTACATAATAAACGTTATTAAACAAAGAAATATTCCACCTCCATTAATAATTGCAAAACATTTTGAAAGCATATTTTTTTAAATTCCAATAATTGATACATCTATTAGCTATCGTAGAAAAGTTTTTTTTACGTACACCCAGCAAGTTACACGGTAATACTAATGTGCCTACTTTTGCCGTTCACGGTCGTTCATTTTTCGACCTCTGGCAACCTCGAATTAAATTGACTTAATATTCACTATTCATTTAGTCCGTAACGTCAATCAATAACCTAAAACCTTACTTCATTTTTGTTAATAGCACTTTCGCTGGTTCGCTAGAGACGTTAGAGGAACAATTTAATTCTCCCTGTCCTTTATCGGGAAAATACATCAGGAGGGGGAATCTGTTAGTTGGATTTAAGCAATTAAGAGCGAGTACTTTGGCGCTAGCGGGCATGAGGTGCCACTAGGCAGGTACTACAGGTGCTAGTTAGGCAATAGGCAGGTACTACAGGCACTAGGCAGGCACCAGGCACTGAGGCAGGTACGCCGTTAGAGTAATATCTTAGCCGGGAAGATTGGTCGTTGCTAAAAACGATCGCCAGTACGTACTTAGCTGCAGGAAACCCCATTTATCTTGACAAACCAAAAAAAAATCAAATGGGTTGGGGTGTCTACTCTGCCCACGTAAAACGGGTACTTGAAAAGTTAAAATAACAGCCAGATTGCCAATGGTAGAAACAGAGTAGCTAATTAATCGAGATATAACGTGAGATGTTGATTTTTATTAATATTCATGCGTGAAGGGAACGATAAAGGGAAATAGATGGGTGAGAGAAAGGTTGGGAAATATCTGGCTTTTCAGATCTGATCTCCAAACACGCTAAAGCGATGATAGATCATCGGCCTAACTAGAATAAACTAATGAAACATTATTTAATTAAAATATCAAATTTTCTTTTAAAACTACGTAATAGGAAAACGGAAAGGGGTAGGGGGGTGTTACCGCGGGATTAAATGGTAAAAAATTGTAAGAGATTAGATGGCAACATATTAAATAAATTGTAAAAGGGTGTTACCGCGGGATTGGATGGCAACAAATAAAATAAATTGTTAAAGTGTGTTACCGCGAGATTAGATGGCAACATATTAAATAAATTGTAAAAGGGTGTCTCAGCGGGATTAGATGTGCATATTAAATAATTTTGTAAAAGGGTGTTACCGCGGGATTAGATGGCAACATATTAAATAAATTGTAAAAGGGTGTTACCGCGGGATTGGATGGCAACATATAAAATCCTCCTCAACAATCCTCCTCCTCCTTAAAGTCCTCCACAACACAGGTGAACTCCTAGCGTGGAGGAAAATATACTATACCTTTGTAATACAAATATGTTTAAGAATAAATAAAATAAATAAAAATTGTAATAGGGTGTTACCGCGAGATTGGATGGCAACATACGAGTATTAAATAAATTGTAAGGGGCTGTTACCGCGGGATTAGATGGCAACATATTAAATACATTGTAAAAGGGTGTCACAGCGGGATTAGATGTGCAATGTGCATATTAAATAAATTGTAAAAAGGTGTTACCGCGGGATTAGATGGCAATATATTAAATAAATTGTAAAAGGGTGTTACCGCGGGATTGAATGTGCAACATATTGAATAAATTGTAAAAAGGTGTTATCGCGGTTAAATAAATTAAATAGATTGGTTGACAACATATTAAATAAATTGATTTATATAATACTTCACTACTGACCTGAAAGGGAAGGGTTTTTTTATAACAGAAAGAAAGTGTTATAATTTAAAATATAAAAATTAAGTATCAATAGCATCCTAAGTTATTCTTTCTGGCAAATGAAACTTTCTTGTAATAATTGTGGTGCGATACCGTGCAGTTTTGTGACGATGTTGAAATCGAAATCCGTGGGATACAGAATTCGGCAGCGTAAGTCAGGCTGTCCCAAAAATGTTCCTTCCTTGATAGAGCGGGGAGTCTTCTCATAAGCTCATTTCATGTCAAATGCCAGTCCGGACACAGGATGAGCAGATGTCTTCAGATTTCCAATCCCCCAGGATAAAGTCTACAATTTGATAATAATGATGAGATTTTGAGTCATCTGTCACCAGCCAAGAGGAATGCCAACTGCTTTAGGCTGTTAAACAAGGAATGCCAGTGCCTTAAGTAGAACCATTATCTTAAGTAGAACCAGAATCCTACTCTGACAAGAACATAAAATTTATTGTAAATCTGCAAAATTTCGCATGTCAATTATATTAGGAATACCTATTTTCGCTACAGGGACGCTTGGGGAAAGTCTAGATTGGATGTAAAGTTCCGCCATTTTTGTAGGGCGTTGCATCCCCCCTCCCACCCCATACTTACCCGTCCCTTCCCTGTCATTCCCCTTCTTGCGAGTAGCTTCCTCCACCGACCACTATTCATATGGCCTACATTCCTTTATTACCTCAATACGAAGGATATTATATAAAACGAATAGAACGAACCACAATAAAAATTTCGTAGCAATATTTTATTCTGCTCTAGAAAAAACTGTGAGTAGTTTTCAAGACATAAAAAATAATTTGCAAGTTAAGAATGCTCGTTGCTACAGATTGCAAAAAAATAATTATTTATTTATTTTTGATGCCCTTTTAGGCATTTACTTAATGAATATAAAATAAATTGAAAACAAAAAAAATATATAAAATTTATTGTGAAAACTTAAGCTTATGTTTAAATTATGATAACTCGACATTTACGGTAACTAAAAAGTGCCGAACTAATAATTGAATGTGTCAAGTTTTAATTCGAAAATATCAGCGACATCTATAAGCTATGTATTCTTTCCATAATAGAATTGAAAGAAGTTATTGTAATGCAATATTGTTATTGGTTGGGATACTGCTCTTTGTTGCACTATCTTAAGCTTATGTTGCGGTAAAACCTTTCAATGTCCATTATCAAGGCAGATGTTATGTGTGATAGATAACACAGAACTAACAAATCATGTCTTGCGTTTTGTGTTAAATTTTTATTTTAAAGATCCATAGCTCATGATAGAAATGATAATAAGGAAAAATATTTGCATTGTCTTGAAATTTCAAAAAAAATAAGCTGTATGGAGTTCACGGACCATGGTTTAGTGAGACGATCAGATTATCTGCTTTATGCTTACAAGAAAATAGCATTTAATAACTTACAGGCGTACCGCTGATAGATCCGCTATAAGCTCTTCATTTTTGCTCATAAACTCTCATGAGAGAGAGAATAATGCTTCGCCGTAATGCTACACTGTAACGCTACGCCGTAACGCTACGCCATGCCGTAACGCTACGCTGTAACGCTACGCCACGCCGTAATGCTACACTGTAACGCTACGCCGTAACGCTACGCCATGCCGTAACGCTACGCCGTAACGCAAAGCGCGCCGTAACGTTACGAGCCATGAGCCACAAACCGACAACGGCTACAGATCCTACGGTTGCCACTAGTCAGTCATTAGCCACTAACCACTAGTTAATATGTAGCTCCTAGCTATACGTAGGCACCACCAGAAACGGGGTATCGCGCTGTCATCGCCAGCGAGGATTTCCGGATTTCGCGGCCTCCGACCGCGCGCCACTGATCCGCTATCGATTCCTTTCCCCGCCGCCGTTACCCTGTTACCCAATTACACAACTGAAGGGAAACGTTACATCCATTAGCGAAAACATACATCAAAATTAAATGCAAATTTCTTTAGTGTACATGAATTTTAATTTACCGTTTTAGAAAAAAAAAGTTCAGTCACGCAATGCTATAATAATGCGTACCAATATTTCAAGAATATGTACGTCGAAAATGGTAACATAAAACATGCGCTTAGCATTCGACAAAGAGTAATACTAACATTTATTATAGAAGTCGAAATTACTTCACTGCTTACTTGGTTTGAAAAAAAACAAGAGATTTGATTTTTTTTTAACCTTCAAAGTTGATGACCTCTGACCCAAGAGTCGAAACACGAAGAAATTTTGATGTATTACATTTCATCAGTATTCATTTAAATAAAAAAGAGGGTTTGTGCCTCGCTCCAGAGAGATTTTTATCAAGCTGCCATTCATTAATTTAATAGTTTAGTTGTACAAGTATTTAGTGACTATATTTGAATAGCCAGTTATTTCTCATATCTTTCTTCAGCCTCGTAACCTTCCCCAAATGGGGATGCCATAGTTCCACCGGCTCAGGCAATTGGAACTCTTGTTGGGTATTAGATGAAAAAATGCTATTATGTATAAATAATGTTGTATGTATATTTATATTATGTTTAAAAATCGAAATATATGAACAGTATGATATCCGGAAACTCTTAGCACAAGCTAAAAACTATATCACAGAACCCAAAAAATTCACTCTGAACATTTTTTAGTGTTAATTTTTTTTCAAATTTTTTTGGCATCCAAAAAACTTTTGGAGCCGGGTCTCACTTTAAGACATTAAACCTCCTAGCGACAGATTTTTTATCGAAAGTTCAAATCTAAAAACTTATACTACAAAATCAACTCCAAATATGATATAGATTCAACAGTTTCCCGCTTGTACTACGAGTTTCCAACTACCCATGTTATTTATTTTATTTTTTTCATTAACTTCACAGTGGAGGCCCGAGGAAAATAATTTCTGACCCGGTATATGTCATATTTGGGGATGCTGCGTGGAGAGTATTTTTAAATAAAGGAAGGAAATTACGATCTGTGAAGAAAAAAATGTCTAGAAGAGACGTTAGCGGGTGGAGAGATCAAAGGGTTCGTTCCCTCAATCGGTCTCGCCCGATCCGACTCGCCGCAGCTGGTGAGCAGACGCATCCGCCACAATGACCTGGACCTAAAACTCACCCTGTCGGGTACCCCTGCTAAGACACCAAACGTAGCGAACCACTTGGGGTTACCTATGGCAGAGGTGTTGGTTATCCAATAAATGGTTTTCGGGGCGGCACACGGTACCCATACCTGCTACTGCCTTGAAAATTTAACTTTTTGCGGTTGAAACGCCGTTTCCCTTCTCCACAACCTCCCCCATTATCCAAATGGGGATATTATTTATAATACACGTAGTTTCACTCTAATTCGGTATGTGTACAAAAATAGTATACAAAAACCGGTTTTCAGACATCGAGCGCTAGATTTAGAAAAGAAAAATATTAGGAAACTCCTCAACACAGTTAATGTTATTTTAAACACTCGGAGAAGGTACAATAATACATTACTAGCAGTTAAAAACCCGCTCCGCGGGTTTTTTTCTGCTAGGCCCTGCGGGCGGCACTTTGTTGGGCTTCGCCCAGTTTAAGTGATACTAACAACAGTTACATTTAATAGGTAGATATTAGGTCATTCACAGAGAGAGGGTGAGTATATATTGTTAAAAAACGGAACAGGAAGGCGTTTAGGCATAATAATAATGACAGTTGTTCAGGTAAAACTTTACCTTTCCCGAATAATTGCCTAAATGGCTAAAGGTAAATTAATATAGGTAAATATTCGGAATCGCTGGACACGGAAAATAGGGAATATTTTTAAATAATACCTTCTGATTTACCTTAATTACTATAAAAGGAATCGAACAGCATTTGGGAAAATTTTAATTTTAGCTTTTTAATTTTAATTACGTAAAATGAAAATTCGCTTTCGCTGTATGGGATTACAGCCTGAATAATTTCTGTTGATAACATTTTCTTTTGTCGGTATTCCTGAAATGAGCGGCTAGAGACAATTGAAAAACGTAAATTAAAAAAAATATAATGTAATACAATATTCCGGCAAAATAGTGCCTACTTAGCACAAATGATTTATTTAACTATTATTTTATTTAACCTCACCTATAATAACCTAACCTAACCTATAATAATCCAGCCTAACCTATAATAATCCAACCTAACCTATGTCCTAACCTAACCTAAAATAATCCAACCTAACCTATAATAATCTAACCTTACCTAAGCTTACCTCACCTATAATAATCCAACCTAACCTAACCTATATCCTAACCTAACCTATAATAATCCAATCTAGCCTAACCTAACCTAACCGAACCAATCCTAACCTAACCTATCCTAACCTAACCTAACCTATACAAATCCAACCTAACCTATAATAACCCAACCTAACCTAACCCATAATAACCCAAACTAACGTTACCTAACCTAACATAACCTGACTTATCCTAACCCATAATAATCCAACTTAATCTAACCTTACCTATAAACTAACTTGAACTATACTAATCCAACCTAATCTAACCTAATCTAGCATAACCCAACCTAACCTATCCTAACCTATAATAACTTTTTTTTTTAATATTTCCTTACTTGTAAAAGAAACCAAAATACCAAAATAATATTTGCATAGAGTAAATTATGGTAAAAATTCTAGACACTCATATCAGGAATACCAAAAAAAGAAAATGTCATCAATAGAAATTATTCCGGCTGTCATCCAATACAACGAAAGCAAATTTTAATTTTACGTGATTAATCACGTAAAAAAAATAAAAAATAATTAATTAATTAATTAATAATTAATTAATTCACGTAATTAAAATGCTAAAATTCAAAAATTCCCGAATGCATTCAGATTCCTTCTATATTAATTAAGGTAAATCCGAAGGTTTTACTTAAAAATATTTCGTATTATCCTTGTCCAGCGTTTCCGAATAATACCTTAATATATATTATATAAATATTTATACCTGGCAAAATGATTGTTTTATTATACATATAAGTACATGTCAGATTAGAGATTTGTTGGCTAATTTTACAATCAACGAAGCGTTTCTATCTTCCGATTGTCTTTCATGTTATTTTATTGGGTTGGCAGTGCCTATACTTTCGCGTATATCATATCGGTGTTCTGTCAAAATAATGCGAAATTATTATTTACGTAAATAATATTAAATATCAATATTTTTCAAAATCGTACATGCAAAGAGTTGTTGTTTATTGTCATTAAGTTGAATCAAATGTTTGTTTTAGAAACGATGCCATTGCAAAGTTTAAATAAACTTCCAGAAGAAATATTTTTATTTTGCATATTTAAATATTCGCGCCAGCCCCTCGGTTCGTTCTTTCACCGCCAGAGGAGCGCTCTGTCGGCTATCTTTGACGCGTGATTGGTTTATTTATGGTATCGGCCATATTGAATGAACGCGTGCTTTTTTCGTCAAACGTCAAACGTAATCACGTAATTGTGGATAATTTTCACTGTAATGTAATTAATCCAATGGATCATGAACTTTCTAAAACATATTTTCTTCGATATTATCCAAAAATTGTATGAGCAGAAACGATATTTAAGAATAAATATCGTATTACATGTGGCGATTCTATTTCAGTATGAAATCGTGTCTTAATCTTTAAAGTCTTATTTAAACACAATTTGAATTTGACCAATCACAGGGCTTACACCGTCCAGACGCTGGAGTATTAATAATATCAGATTGTCTATTCGCGTGTATTCCAACGAATAATATGATATATCTGATAGATACAGTTGCCAGTTGTAAAGGGACTGTGCTCCGGTTGTGGGAACGGATTATATACAAATCAATTATTTCCGGGTATTGGAATTCTGGAAATCGATTTGCCCAAATTAATAATATCAGATTCAAAATAGACTCGGCATTCTGAAGGTATCAACTATATTAAAATCGTTATAGACGTAGGAAGTACAAATATTGTTATTTCACCCGTTTACAATAACGACTTCATCTACTAGCGTTCTTATGTAACTTATTCGGATGTGTAGATAATATATATATTTACGAACACATAATTATTTAAACTATTCAGTCCATTGTTCATATTCTTCAAAGTTATAATATCACTATCTAAGCGATTTTCTCTCCATTGTATTTATAATATTCTTCAAAGTTATAATATCGCTCTTTAAGCAATTTTCCCTCCATTGTACTGATAATATTCTTCAACGTTATAATATCACTCTGTAAGCAATTTTCCCTCCATTGTATTTATTATCTTCAACGTTACAATATTACTATTTAAGCAATTTTCCCTCGATTGTACTAATAATATTCTTCAACGTTATAATATCACTCTTTAAGCAATTTTCCCTCCATTGTACTAATAATATTCTTCAACGTTATAATATCACTCTTTAAGCAATTTTCCCTCCATTGAACTAATAATATTCTTCGACGTTATACTATCACTCTTTAAGCAATTTTCCCTCTATTGTACTGATAATATTCTTCTACGTTATAATATTACTCTTTAAGCAATTTAATATCACTCTTTAATCAATTTTCCCTCCAGTGTACTGATAATATTCTTCAACGTAATTTTATCACTTCTTTTATGGCAGGCAGAGCATTGCACACACCGCACTGTCCAGCTGAAATAAACATTATTATTATTAATCAATTTTCCCTCATTATATATTATATTATCATTTTATATTATATTATAATATCACTCTTTAAGCAATTCTCCCTCCATTGTACCAATAATATTTTTCAACGTTATAATATCACTCTTTAAGCAATTTAATATCACTCTTTAAGCAATTTTCCCTCCAGTGTACTGATAATATTCTTCAACGTAATTTTATCACTTCTTTTATGGCAGGCAGAGCATTGCACACACCGCACTGTCCAGCTGAAATAAACATTATTATTATTAATCAATTTTCCCTCCATTTTACTGGTAATATTCTTCAACGTTATAATAAAACTCACTCTTTAAAAAATTTTCCCTCCATTGTACTGATAATATTCTTTTTGGCTTTGATTTTCCTCTGAAAAAAGGGTGATTTTTATTTTTCGTAGCATGCCGAAAAATATGCTCAAACATCGGTAAAAGGGCGCAAAAGGCGGGTGTAATATTCCGGATAAGACCATCGGCAAAATATAATCGCTCTGTCAGTGTGTTCCAAGCAAATATTAAGAGTGTTCCGCCGTGCTATGAATTTTGCATGCCCTTCAGGAGCACACACTTCAAAGGATATTATTATTTACACACAAATCCTTTGACGTTAACTTTGCTCATAGCTGAAATTTCGTATTTGTGAATGCAAATAAACATGGAGTTGAACAACTTAAAGTTCACAAACCCTTCTAAAATTTGCTTCAAATCTGTTATACACGATAGGAGAATTCCTCCAAAACGAGAAGATATTATCAAGATTACTAGGCCGGTAACTAACTAACCGCAGAAGCAGGAGAGCTCTATCTTGGCCCACACTCCTTGCTTTATTCACAACATAGAATAAATAAGAATATAAGAAATGCTATGTGGGCGTGTTTGGTGATCCAAAAGTCTCGCCAATCAGGCCTTAAATTTCCAATACTAAACTCTGTTTCATAATTATATAACTGTTTAGTATGGCGATATACGATGTCATTCAAGTATAATAGAGACAGAACGCGTGCTATATGGGCTAGAACCAAAAGGTATCAAGTCAACGGCGATATTGGTTTCCATTAAAATCTTCTTGAAAGGAATTTCTTGTGTATTGTGTGGTTATTCACATCCACACATAGTCCATTATTCAGATCCTAACATGACTCGGGTATCTAGAACAGTCAATTGATAAAGAATTTATCAATAATGTCGATAACTTTTCATCGTTCCCGTGCACGACTACAAATTGATACGACGTACAAACAACAAACAACGTCGAATAAATTAAGAACACTTAGTCCTTGTGAACCATTATTTGAGCATTGGCGATCTTACCGACATATCGATAAAACTTTTATCGATTGACCATACTAGATACCCAGACACAAGTAATTCACTTAAACATGCCGTGTCTTTCTCGGAGATCCATGACTTCTTCTACCATTCACTTTCAAGCCGTCAGTAGGTGGATGAATTCAGAAGATATAACAATAAGCTACATTTATTTGTGTTGCTCATTTTTTTAATGAGTATTGAAATCTCGGATGCACCCTTGTAGTGATTTCTAGTTATTGATTTGAAAGAAAAAAATGTTTGACTGAATCTAAGTTGTTGAAATTTTTGTTGAAAATCGGTCCTTTTGATGAGTAATAAAACACTTCACCGACAATTGTGAAATGGTAGTTTAGAAAGTCTTTCAATTATGTAACAAGTTACGGCCCGCTTTTAGAATATCATTTAAATTGTCAGTAGAATGCGCAGAGGGTAGAGGGTAGAGGTTAGACAGGGTGGAGGGCACGTAGCGTCCTGTTCTGCCCACACTCGTTTTGAGGGCCGTCGAGTCCCGCCGGAAGTCTCTGGACGTCCGCCAAGTGAACTTCACCCCTAAAGGCTGTACGGGCCTAACCCGGAACTACTTGGCAAACACCCTCCCGACAGCCCTCTGGCCTCTCCTGACAGTCCTGACCCCTATCCCTACCTATCTTTTAACTTCGAAAACTTCGTAATTTCTCTGAAATTTCATCTTATATTTTGGTATCTTTGACCTCGTCTCATTCAAAATAGTAACACAGTAAATAATAATAAAAAAGCTTTCCCAATATCTATAAACCACTTGTATTTGAGAAAACACTTCAGAGAATTGCTATTTTTATTTATGATTTACAACCTGACGTCCCACTTCCACGATATTATGTTATCAAGTGCAGTATATCGAATAAAGATGTTCAGATCTTGCAAATTCTTGGATATTTCAAAACTCTGACATTGAATGTAACGACTTTGCCAGCTGAAGTCCAAATGATAATAATCATATAAATAAACTGTCCAAATTTAAAGACGCTGGAAATATAATTATTATTATTGATTTCGAGATTCTTTGACTGCATTATTGGTGTGCGAATTGTACGTGCTCCGCGAAGAGGCCTGTTATACTAGCGTGCAAAAAATGATACGAGTGTTGTTCAGGGGTGGGATGCAGAATACGCCATTAGCCGAATTTCTCGTATTCAAACTCCCATTCAATCCTTTAACAGGCGCTTAAGTGTGTCACTCGAAAATAGGCGAGAGAGTCTAGCGCAGGCAGACGCCGTAAATGCCGGGAAATCGAGTTACACAACAATCATGTAGTAGGCCGCTGAATTAATGATGTACCCATCCCAGCGTAGCGGCACAGCGGCACAATAATAACTCTATCACTGTATAGCATTTCAAGGCATAGTCTATAGGCCTAGTATTCACACCGCTTAGCGCAGCACAGCACAGCTTAGAGCGGAGCCCGACGTAGCCGGTGACCGGTGCGCGGTGACGCGCTAAACGTCACACTAGTTAGTAGTTAGTAGTACACGCTGTTTTGTACCGCTACTATATGGTCTACGGTACCCAGTAGGGGGTACTGCTCCCGTACACGTCAGCATGCGATTACACTCGCGGGAGTGGCAATGACCCCCTTGCACCACCGATGTCAGAGATTCACACACAGATGATTGAATTGCCAATAGTTCTAGTTTTACTGTTGATGAAATTTAGAAATTTTGCAGGCGGCCAGAAGAGGCATTTCAAAAATTCAAATTGTTTTATTTTTTATCATATGAAGCGAGAGAAATGAAAATTCCTGCACTAATTATTATTATCAAAGTTTCGGCATTCATGGAACTAATCATAAACTATAATTCCTGAATTAAGGTAAGCTACCGCTAGTTTAATTTGCGAAAAAAAATAAAATTAACCAGTTTTATGCTGTAAGTATAAAAAAAAATAAAGTGAAAAAATATATTTTATCTTAATGGCAATTTTTGTGATACATAGGAACAGTTATAAAATACAGGGTAATATAAAATATAAAAAAAACCGTGAAATAAAAATCTCACAACTCCTGTGTGTGTGTATATTGTAATTTTTTTTTCACATTTCTATGATTTTAAGATTGTAAAATAAACAATAATTTTGACTATTATTAATTATTTAGAAATATTAGCACACACCAGTGAAAAATCATGGGATATTATAATTCTAGAATTTGAGAATTTCATTGCCTTTCAAAAACCAATATTGTCAATTTTATTTATAATATTATAACGTGCAAATATTTTTTGTTGATTTATTAGATAGATCTAATAAATATAACATAAATCTGATATTATCATAATTATCTTAATGACTGTACAGTTAGTATTGTTGCAAACGGAAGTGGCGCCCTCTGTTACTTTTAAAAAGAACCGTTGAAGTTTTCAAACAGCATTCCCGATGAAAAATGTCAAAAAGAAAATGAATGAAAATTGGAGTTTCAATTTTTTTTTACACAATTTCCCAACTCTTTTTCCGTTAATTTTATTTTCCAATTTTCCCAAAAGAATTTTTTTTAGTAAAAATTTTTCCGTGTTCTAAATTTCGAAACTTCAAATTGAGCTGTGCGTATGAAAAAAAAATGTCAAAAGTTATATATGTAAATGGTAATCTTGAGATTTTAGAGCACTCAAGCCGATTTAGTTTAAAATTGCTGTAGGGGGAGGTTCGGTTCTTTAATATCTTGAGTTCTGATTGACAGTAAATTTCTTAATTAACGGGAGTTTGTTACAAAGTCCACATTAGTTTCATTCGTCCAGTGAATTTCATATAAACGAAGATATACGACATACATATATTACATACGCACGTGATAGGTATATTTTCTGCACACATTCCAACAATTGCTGTTACTTATAAATGGGGAAAACTCTAGTATCAGAGAACTTTACTTAATTGGGCGAAGCCCACCAAATGCCGCCTGCAGGGCCTAGGAGTAAAAAAATCCGTGGCGGTGACAATATGCACTGTTTTTAATATGATAACCATTACGTGCAAAGTCATATCTTCTCGAAAAAAAAAAACTTCCAATAAAAGTGTTTTTATCTGATTCTGCTAGGAAAATCTGCCAAAAATTTAAACAAAGCATATTATATGTAATGGGTACTCATTTCAAATAAAGAATGAGATGTTAATTAACTAGTTTGCGCCTACTTTATCGCTAGTTTAATATGATTTATAATTCTGTAGATCTTGAAAATTGAAATTTCATGTAAATTTAATAATTTTAAGCATTTCGCAGAAACAATTTTACCCCAGGATGTTTGATAATAATGTATTCATTTTCTTTTTAAAGGAAAAATCATATAAAATGAAGTCAGGCGAAGTAAAAATATGACGTTGAACAGAATTTACTGTATTTAGTTAGTTGGGTATGCAGTAAAAACCTTTTGTTATAGTTATATGTAACTTTAATTTTAACGTTTGAATCTGTTCACGCAACCATTTACCGAATAGTTCGTGAACGCATGTTTGATACCTTCACGCACAGAGCAGAAAAACATCAAGTTTCCGAACAAATTTCAGGATTCTCATAGTGTACGAAAACTTAGTTAAAAGTTACGAAGGTTCGACAAGTTTATATTGTAAGTCATGCTACGCGATACCTCCCCCTCTCCACCACCCCCACCCCATCCCACCCCATAGCCCTTCTCCTTCTACTACCCTTCTCGTACTTATCCTAAACATTATGGGCTACGCGTTTTTCTATCTTTCCCGAAGGTTTTCCCGAGAAAACTTTATCCAATTCTCGGCTTGTAAAGAAATTTTTATTCGGTAACGAATACTTTTTTCGCAAATTGGGTTACTCAACGTGTTGGGTGGGAATGACAGTTACTACAGAATTCATTTTTATCACCGTACAAAAGTCCGAATACCCGAAACCAGCGGAACTAACATACATTGAATCGGGTAATTTAAAGAATTGAGGTTGAAAATCGGTTTGTTACCTGGTGACAATGGCTAAAGCAATTTAAAGCAACCATTTTCTTATGATTGGAATTTTCTTATGAAATGTTGTTGCGTGAAGTGAGTTGTAGAAAATTCAGGGACACCGAGAAAGACATGAATCAAATAATTATTTTTGGTAAAATGAATGTTGCGTGATGAACGAAGAAAGAGGTGTAACCACTTATATACTCTGACCAAGCCCGATGGCCGTTTGGCTAACTCTAAGCTGAGTTATTAGGCAAAATTTTCGTGATAACGGAGAGACTCCTTCTATTCTACACTGCAGTTCCACGCGAAGAAACCAAAGATCCGAAACAAGGAGGTTCTCCGGGACTTCGACGATTTATCGATAAAGCAAGCGGGCCAGATGAAATACCTGTCTTGGTCCTTAAGAGGTGTTCTGCAGAATTAACTCCGGTGCTCTCAAAAATATTCAAACTCTTACTCAAAAGTGGAAAGGTTCCAGATCTTTGTAAAATGGCGATCGTCCACCCAATCCTTAGGGGAGACTGCTCCGATCCTTCCAATTACCGCCCCATAGCCATCACTTCCGTACTCTCAGAGGTATTGGAAAGGGTGGTAAATAACAAGTTGCTCACACACCTCTAGAATAACAACATCCTAAGCGATCTGTTTGGGTATGTGACACATAATGGGGGCGGTACTTGGAACGTTTTGGAGAAACTCAAACCGTCGGGTTGGATATCTCCTAAGCCTTTGATATGGGCGCTTTGCGGGAAGTTACCATCGTATAGAATCTATCTAACCTTGCATAGTTGGATTGCGGATTGACGTTTCTTCTTCCTCTCCGCACCAAATCAAAACGGGGGTGCCACAAGGATCTGTGCTGTCGCCAACGCTGTTTTTGTTGCACATCAAAGATCTCGTTGAATGTTCACCGATTCATTGATATGCTGACTACAGCACCGTTCGTGAGGGAACCTCTCATCTTTTTGACAAGCCCCCTTCGACTTAATGTGTTCTTACAGCTTGGAAATTTTTCAGACAAAAAGTTGACCACCACCTTGATAAGGTTCGTGCCTGGGGTAAGGCCAACCTGCTCAGTTTCAATTTCGTTCTGGTGCAATTTGATGGAATCACCCTCCCTAATTAAGACTCCATTGAAATGCTTGGAGTAAGTATATTAGACCGGCTCAAGTATCGGGGCTCTACAGAAGCCCTAGTCAATCTGGCTTCCAAGAAATCAGGCGTCTTGTTTAGAGCTAGCAGATTATTCAATAGTAACCAGCTGCTAACACTATACAAATCACAAATACGCCCAACAATTGAATTTGGGAGCCACCTCTGGGCTGGAGCCCCACAATTCTTGATAAACCTAGTTGATGATGTGCAAAGAAGGCGGTCCGTCTGATTGAAATGCTGAGTTTGTTCTACAGATACTTTAATGGAGCCTGCTCTAAAGAGCTAGCAGCACTGATCCTCGGTTCACCCCGAAACGTGAAACTCGACGTACACGAGCGGAACACCTCGTTCACAGTTGATGTTGGCTTATTGATGTTGGCAGAACGGGCCGCCTCTTCGATTCGTTTTTTGTGTAAGACGTCTCGTATGTGGAACGAGTTACCGGCATCTGTTTTTCCCTGTGCATGTAATTCGGGCCTCTTCAAAAACCGCATTAATAAATCAGACCCTACATTAACCAGCCTCACAATGCTACCCAACCGGATGGCGACATAGCTCCCCTGCCATTACACTGTACATGCACGGGCGATCTTGTTAGGTGTCTCATAAAAAAAAGAGAATGTATTGTTTGGAAATGAATGGTTGGAGAAGTCGAGGAAGACATGACACGATCGAGTGAAACAAATATAAAACAAATAGACACCATAGGTAAGGTGATCACTGTAATCAATCATATTTGGACTATTTGTATTTTTGTGTAGCGATGTTATAGGTTAAGGCGATGCCATACGCAGTAATGCAAAATCATGTGTTTTTGGTTTGAAAATTTGGTCGCCTAGAAATGTTTCGGATGCTTTAATTAAATACTGCGAGTAGAATACATCTTGACCTTTGAAATAATCGAGTATTTTTTAGATAAATCTTTTTATTAGCCCACAAAAAAATTATGTATAAGGCCTATGAAAACTGCTTTAAAGTTCAAAATCTCGTACTTACGAACCCATTTTCCACAAAATAAAATAAAAGGCACTTTTTGGCCATGTTTTTTTCATGCATAAATCAAAACAGGCGGATGGTGTTAAGCGGGAATTTAAACCTTATCGCCATCTACGTAAGGGTTGTTATTGATAGCGGCTCAATTTAAAATATTACACAACGTAGTGCATCGCCTTAAGTATTATCAGCGCTTTGGCGCCTTGGAAATACGGCGCCCGGAATTTCCAAGGCTGACGGATACGGTCCAGAATATTATAAGAGACAAGATTTTTTTTAAAGAAGAAAATAATAAAAAGTTAATTATTAACAATTAGGATTGTAATTAATTGCCTTTTGAAACACACAAAATATACATATATACAAGTGCTGTTAGTTAAATAGTTATCTTCTCCCTAGAGAGTGTCGCCCTAAAATGCATCCAAACAAAAAAAAACGTCGTTTATTTTGCTGAAACAATTATTATTTATTTATTTTGCAAAAACAGCATACGTTGCAAAAGCGATAAAGAAAATATCAAAAAAAATATTTGGTATAAACTAACATTTTAACATTTAAACATGAATAAGATTAATAAAACGTGAATAAGCTTTATAAATCATCCGATAAAGGGTTTAAAGTGAGAAAGTATAATTTTTGCTTACTATTTTTTCTTTTGTTTGGGTTTCACCATTTTAGCACCGTACTTCTATTTCAACATATAGACCATATTTTAAGCTTGATGACACAATAAAAATATTTATAATTTTTTTTTTTTTATCACTAATTTTAAATTTTTTTATTATTTTTAGGTGTCAAAGGGTTATTTTTTATTAGTACGAAAAAAACCTATCTCACAAACAATTGTTTAATTTTAAAAAAGTTACTTTACAGTGTAACATGCATATATATAAAGATATATATAAAGACTTTCTCAAAAAACATATCGTAGCCTGGATAAAAAATCGAGATATTCACTTTATTCAAAAGATTATAATTCCAAACCAAACATAACCAAAATATGATAAGTAAAATTAAATATTATACACTTTCTTCAAGAATTATCCAAAAATACATACACTCACATATAAATGTGTGTTTCCATGTTTCAATATATGTCTGTGAATAAAAAAATAAAAAAAAAACTTTCTACTACAACACATAAATAAATACCTGTCACACTTAATCACAAACACGTTAACACCTCAGCACAGGTTCTCCTAGTGAGGTGTTCACGTAACATACAACATCACCCACACACAGTTTTACCTATATCAACCTATGTTCTTTATTTTTTATACCTTTTTTCTGTTCTTTTTTCTTTGTACTACAATATAAACCACTGTAATCATTTGTAAAATGTGTATTCAAGAATAGACATAAATAAATAAATAAAAAGATAACCTAAAAAAATAATAATCCATAGAAAACCGCCAAAACGTGATCTGTCATTATGTTTGCAGTATTTGTTGCTGGAATAAAAGTTGCAACCTAGCTTAAAAAATAGACGTCATGAGGAATATCCTTCACAAGCGATACGCAAAATACTGGGCGATTTGTTTGAAGAGATATTAATGTTTTTGTTCATGTTCTTCAGGAGAACTCTGGTATTGAAAGGGTTAATGTTTTATTCCTATTTCGTTCATTCTGTCTGATGAAGTGTTCAGAGCGATGATAGTAAAATGGTGTCCTATATTTCATCCCTCTTTCCCTGCGTTCAAAGTGCTGAATTTGTATATTATATCTCGGTGGCTGAGTTGACATCGCGTTTGGGCCCCACCCAGGCGTAGTGTATTCAGTTCCTAGGCTGGCTAAGTTCTCCATCACAACACAAGCAACATTTTCCGCTTACTGTGGTGGTAGTAGGAGTAGATTTTCAAATATTGTCAGGTTATTCGTAACCCGGGAATGTTAGTCTTTCTTTTAAAAAGAAAAATATATTTATTTTATTATTTTAGAAACAAAAAATTAGGTAGATAAAATGAGAGTAAAGAGTTTATTTTACAAGGTTTTAAAAATGATTACAAGGATCCGGTACCAAAGACACGTCT
This sequence comes from Hesperophylax magnus, assembly GCA_026573805.1. Taxonomy (NCBI): domain Eukaryota; kingdom Metazoa; phylum Arthropoda; class Insecta; order Trichoptera; family Limnephilidae; genus Hesperophylax; species Hesperophylax magnus. The sequence goes on from JAIUSX010000002.1 coordinate 4,270,911, forward strand.
CGTTGAAATATCTGGTGAATGATTATAATACAAGTTTTACCGAGCGCGTATATATATCTTATTTATGTATGTGTTTTATTTTTTTATTAAACTTTTGAACATAATATTACAATTTAGGTTTTACATAACTTCTATTTTCTATTTGTACTACTCTTCAATTAAAAGCATATGTTACTTAAGGAACGATTTGATGTAAATTAAAACGATATTAAAAATGTAGATGGTGTGTAAGTGTATGTGTGTGAGCATGTAAACGAGGGTGTGTAACTATGTGGCGGAATTGTGGTAGTGTGTAAAGTAGTGGAGAGTTAAGAGTGCGCATTGATTAAGGTACTAGTCATGTTTTTTTCTAATAACGGTAGGGAGTCAAAAAATGTGTTTTATGTTTTATACCTCTTTCTCTGTGAAATTGTGTTCAGAGTGATGATGTTTGTGTGTTGATGTGTTTTTGCAGGAAAATGGGCGCAACGTTCCGGACCTCACCGCGTCGCCAGGGCGTGCGCCCCCCCCGGCGCGTCTCAAGGACCAGACGCCCATGGTCATACAGAGTGACTTCAGAAAGGTATCTACTTCATATATTATATTATGTTATTCCCGACCTTCGTCTTCCCCATCTCCTGTAATTAATTGTTGAATTATGATTATTAAAAATTTACACGATGTAGACTCCAAGTTAACTTCTTTTACCGCTAGTTCCCGAACACCGTGCATACATAGATTTAAAACAAAAAGTAATAGAGTTTAAAAAAAAGTAACAAAAGCTCACCTGCCCAGATCCAGTGTGAACGCGACATCCCAATTTGGGGTGGGTAAAGGAGATGGGAAAGAGGAAGGTTGGGAACTCATATTACCTAAGGTTACCTCTTGAAATCGGCTCACCAAACACATTTTCTTGATATTTTCTCTTTTTAAACTAAAATTACTAACCGTTTCTTCAAATTCATTCAGTAATCGCAATTGACCTGAAAACGAGCATATTTTCTATATTCTCATTTCTCCGATATTTTTTGCAATGATAAATTGAATTCATTTTTTAACCTAAGTATTATTTGCTGGGCAATATCATTGTGCTTTTATTTTATTTTTTTCAAAAATACAAAATAATTAACAAAAATTAAAATAATTATTTATCATGAGAGCGTCGGGTTTAGAAGTAATCTTCTGTACACGACAACTAATTTATTCTCGAACGCGATACAAGTAACTATGACTCAAGGACGTATTTTAGAGGGGGGGCAGTGCCGGCCTTTAGCCCCCTGTCAAAACCAGTAGACGCCTAGGCCCTAGGCCCGAGGTAGATTATCACTGTAATAAATAATATTTAGATGATTTAAATTTAGCGTGAAGCGCTATTATTTTATGACTGCTCCAACAAGAACCGGCCCTGGGGGGGGGGGTAGTGGGTTCACCCAACCCCCTTTCCCCCATCGGCCACAGTATTGGGTAAGAAAAAATAGAATAGAACCTACTCGTTGAATACATTCCTCGAAAATACAACAATATTATTTGCACCATCTCTTTAACCCCCCTCCTCTTTTAAAAAAATACAGTAGTTTCTCTAAGATTTCGATTATACTCCATTACACCTACAACAGATGTGGGTATTTACAACTTAGTAGTTTCTCTGAGATTTCGATTAAACTCCATTACACCTACAACAGATGTAGGTACTTACAACTTAATAGTTTCTCCGAGATTTCGATTAAACTCCATTACACCTACAACAGATGTAGGTACTTACAACTTAATAGTTTCTCCGAGATTTCAATTAAACTACATTACACCTACAACAGATGTAGGTACTTACAACTTAATAGTTTCTCCGAGATTTCGATTTAACTCCTTTACACCTACAACAGATGTAGGTACTTACAACCTAGTTGTTTCTCTGAGATATCGATTAAACTTCATTACACCTACAACAGATACTTACAGAACTTACAACTTATTTGTCCAAAATACAATATAATACCTATTTTGCGGGCAAAACAGTTTTTTTGGAAGCCTGCACCAGCGCGAATACCAAACTATAAGTTTCTAAATAAGTGTAAACCTTTCCAGTTGTATTAGTTCTTAAGAAAGTCTTGGAAAATGTACACCAACAGTTTGTACCTCTCCCGTATTCCAGAAAATTCGTGTATTTCAGGGATTTATTTTATAAAAGTGGGACATCAACCACAGATAGGGAAAACTTTCCTTTCTTGAATTTTTTTCGATTGGAATTGACAACACAGCGCTATTATAGTAGAAAGATACTGGGAATATGTTACCGCCTTTTCCGGTGAATTGAGATTCCAATTCCCAAGTTATGAATGATTTATTTTGAACCAACTCGTATGAGTAAAAAATACCTAACATTATCACCTTTGGAGTTAACTCGTCTGTTTGTTTGAACTTTAAAATGTATATGTACATTTATGTTACGTATTCGTCTGCCAATACAAACAAATCAGTTTTTCAAGAAACGGTGTAAATATAAAAAAATCATTTTGAAAAGTACCTATTGGATACAGTAGTCATTTTGATAAATGAGTATCAAAGTGAGTGTGATTCAAATGAACACTCGTTGAGAAATTTCATGTTATTATTTAATCAAATTAGGTTCATTAGTCCAGCAGATTTAACATCAAAAGAAATTTTAAAATTACAAAATGGGTGATTACTTTTTAAATAGTAAGCAGTTCATCTCCTTGCTTGTTATATTACTTTTCTTTGTGTGAGATTAATTAAGATTTTAATTTATTTCTCAGGTGTCGGGAATTAGTTCAGAAATATTTCGTCAAATAGAAACAGTGGAAAATGACCACGATGCCACCACCGCCGCAGCGCTGGAGGTAAGTTATTATTTTTATTTTTTCATTGTTTGTAGGAAACAAACAGCTTAGTTAATACTAACATCGATACGCATTATGAAGATAATTAGTATTAAGTTTATTATGCTTAAGAGGAGCTACAAGCCAAAAATGTGTATATTCTTGGTATACCTTATATTGTAGGTAATAGGCATTAAAATCGCTTGACAAACGGAGTCTAGAAACGATCGATTTCAAGCACAAAACTAGTTTTTATTTATTTTTTAAATAATTTTATAAAAAAGCAAAAAAGTTAATCAAGTGAAACTGTCACAGATAATCTTAGCAATACTGTATTTTTAAAAAGTTGTTTTTTATGCGTTCATACATTTCTATTGAAAAAATATTTTTTTTAGTAGTTTAGGTACATTTATATTTTTTATTGAGTAATTTATTTTTTATTTGTATTCTACTCAAGTGAAACGATGGAAAAACCTTCAATTTATCTAAAGCATATTTTTTGGTATTCATAATGTTCACCAATTCGCTATAAAGATTAATCAAAATAGTGATTTGGCATTAAGCTTCACCTTAAGTTATTCAGAGAGGAATTGCATTTTGTCTTAAAACTAATTAGACGTAAAGGGGAAATGGCGAGGAATATAGGATAAGGATAGTAGATGCTCCAGCTACATTCCATATCACGTATTAATTTATGATCGTACGCGTAACTTCTGTTCGATATTCCTGAAGGCTATTCTAAGAATGTCATTATTTATAAAAAGATACAAAGATCGACTGATTTTGTCATCATTAGTTTTGTTAGGTATTTATTATCTTCCCTTTCGTATCAAATTTCTTAACTGGAATCCCCCATGCTGAGGATTACATTTGCATATTATTAAAATTTAGTAGTGTAATTGATGTGAAGTAATTATAAATACCTATATTATGTAGTGCTTTTCTGAAATACTGTCATTCCCGTACAATTTTTTACAAATACTTCCGAACTGTGGATTGAATGCGTTATAATGTTTTATTCTATAAAAAAGTAAGCCCAAACATTAAATATTTTATGTGTGTATACGCTACGTATCTCAAAATATAAGATATTAATACCAAAAATAGTTTTATGTATTTATAGATATATACCTATAAAGTCAAAATAACCCTTAAAAATACGTTTTTTTTGCTATAACGCTTCTATTATTTTTTTAATAGCTGCATTTTTTTTAAATGGTTTGACTGAGGATTGAGCCTTCCTCCCCGAGGACTGGCTCTTAACTGCTGTGAACTTTTAAAATGACTTTTAAAATGATTTTCCATTTGACTTTTGAAAAGTGCACTGTTTTGATTTCCCCGGTTACAGATTTACAACTTTCTGGCCAAGCTAGGAGAGATATATTATGGGCTATTGTAAAGACTTGAATAGGTTCGAATCATCTATAAATAATTCCATGACAATTTTAAATAGATACCTCCATTTATAATTTAGTCGTGGATAAACAATGATACTATAAATGATTTGTAGGCCGTGGAACGGAGGGGTGAGATGATAGTGCGCATCCTGGAGCCACGACAGGTCGGCCGGGCGGCCAATGAAGCCGCCAAGCGATTCTTCATGCTCCAGGTAAACATACTCAACTAATCATTTTTTTCCAACATCATCAGCTTCAAATCCTGTCGGTCTACTGCTGTCTCTCATCAAATTACGCCTAAAAATGAGGGGATAGCCTCTGCACCTTCCAAATTTTAAGCCTCCCTACACTCCTTCGTCCTGTAGGCTATATTTCTTCAGTATGGAGGCTTATTATAGGTCATCGGTCATCTTCCACCCAAAATTTAAATTATTTATGTAAATAATTTAAATTCAGGTTTTAAAAGGAAAGCAGGCCACGTCCAGCAAAAACGTAAATTGAAATAAGTTGCGTGGGTACTTACCTACTAATCAAATAAAATTCCCCCGATCTATGCTGTTTATAAATCTATGGCTGCTAGCTGTCAGCTGTCATTCAAATTCAAATACTGTTCGTGTTGACAGTTTTCCTACTTTTCTTTCTCGTTTTCCGTCAAAGTATCAAATGAATGATTCGTTTTCTTTGTTGTTGTTTGTTATTAAATATGTTTTTCTGGCACGCAGGATGCCAAGCACACGGTGCAGTTGGTAGAGATAGTGAAGCGGCCGGGGCAGACGCTGGGCCTCTACATCCGAGAGGGAAATGGGATGGATCGCGGAGATGGAGTTTTCATCTCCCGGATCGCGCTCGAGTCCGCGGTCTACAACAGTGGCTGTCTAAAGGTACCCCTCACTCGCATATCTTCATCCTTATCTGACGTTAAGTTATAGGTATTTTTATTTTACTAAATGTTTGCATGTCAAAAAATATCGATTAATAATGATTGAATTATTTGTATAGCGCCGTTTTCGTGAGAAAATCACCACAAGGGCGCTTAAAATGTCGATTGTCGAATCTAAATCGAAAGCGTTCTTCAATCTGATTGTGGAAACTGTCAACTTCAACCAAAACCGCCTGAATAAAAAGCCCATACGCAATTGAGGTGGCCGCCGATATTTTTAAAAAATAATTTCTTACATTGTGCATGTTTGATCATTTATCTGCATACTCAATTCCGAACACTTTTTTTTTCTTTGTTAGTTGGTATTATTTTAACATATTTTACCTGACTAACACAATTTGCAGGGTACAATTTTGTGCTTTAAATTGTTATTCTCTTTTGTAAGCTGATGCTTGTGTTTAAGAAAGGAGTGCTCGTTTTTATGAAGAAAACAAACTGTATGCAAAAAATATATAGACAAATTTTTATTTATTAAAACGTTTGAACTAAGTAAGGATAAGTACACAGAAACGCGAATAACCATTTTTTTAAATTACAGAAGTACTTAAATAATAAAATAAGTGTGTTATAATCACTATTTATATGCATTACTTAAAATATATCAAAATAAATCTTGATTGCGTCATAGTCTTGTCATTGGTGGATGAGATAGTTTATAATTTATAAAACCTGCTAAAAATGTAACATTTCAACAAAGTGTAGTACAAATTTATACATAAAAAACTATGCAATGAATTCATCTGGGTGTTTTAAAAATATTTAAAGTTTTATATTAACACACTTCCGGCGAGAAGGGTAGTTCTACCTTTTACGCGGGTTCTACTGGAATGGTGGAAAAGGCATTGCTGTCCAATAATTTTATATGAACATTTTATATCAATCTCTTTGTGCGGGTCCCAATTATATGTAAATGTATTTAAAAATGTGAACCAAGTCTTCCCCATCTTCTAATTCTTGTTTTTTGTGTGGAAGAATATTTTATCAAAAGGAAATTATATTTAAACCCGTAGAACAGGTAATACATCCTTACAGTTATCGCATCAGAGATGCGCAAGTTTTTTGTAATGATTTGTGCGAAAACGATTGTTTTTTTTTTGTTGTAATTTTGTAATGTGTGCCAGCTGTTGTGTTCGCACAAACAGTTCTCCAACTCGTCGTGGAAGGAGTTTATAATAATTGGTTCTTTTAGAATAATCAGGGATTTATTATTACTCCGCGTAATATAATGGTGACTCTATAGTCGATCTAACTAGAAGCTGGCTAATTGGAATCTGCCACAGTGAGATTCTCTGAGAGCCTTCGCACTGGCCTTGGCGACATCTGGCCACTGGCTCCATCTTGCGGACTTCCACGCAAGCTCTATGCACTGCCATCTGTGCGTGCATCTATGAAGCTCTTACTTCCTAACATAAAATATGTACATTTTTTACAAATAAAACACATACATTTTTTGCAAATAAAACATCCCTAAATGGCCCAACACTGACTTGGAGTCGTATTATTAAAGTAGGCTTCAATTTCAGACAATAATTTTATAGTTGGGGTGTGGTGATTACTATGTAAAAAACTTAATTAAAATTTATGTTTCATTTTCAAAGATCTGTTTCAAACAAAATCCATTTTCTCAAATGGGACCCTTATTTCAAAGATACTGCTGTTTCAAATAAAATCCATTTTCTCGAATGGGTCCCTTGTTTTCAAAGATATAGCTGTTTCAGACAAAATCCATTTTCTCGAATGGGACCCTTGTTTTCAAAGATATTGCTGTTTCAAACAAAATCCATTTTCTCGAATGGGACCCTTGTTTTCAAAGATATTGCTGTTTCAAACAAAATCCATTTTCTCGAATGGGACCCTTGTTTTCAAAGATATAGCTGTTTCAAACAAAATCCATTTTCTCGAATGGGACCCTTGTTTTCGCCCGCTTGAAATTATATTAGGTGTTAGTATAGCAACCAAAAATAAAAAAGTAGGTACTTTGGTAGAAAATAAACATAAACCATACATTTTTTGGTGTGAACTATGAATATTTGGTCTCTTTAATAAATTTCTATTAAAATATAGCATGCAACACATAATTATGAATATAATGATGAAGTCCGTTACTATGATTATCTCCTATTGTTTTTAGGTTGGAGATGAGATCTTGGCCGTCAACTTGGTGGATGTAACCCATATGTCCCTAGATGATGTGGTGATAATTATGTCAATTCCCAGACGACTAGTTCTAGCCACTAGACAACGTAAAGGTTGGTTACTATTTCCAATACAACATAAATTTTCCCTAGGATTAGAATTTATTACAAATATTTGATTATTGATGAAAAATTGACTCTGATAATGAATATCATATTTTATTTGTTAGGAAATAAAGGCAGTGGTTCACCAAGTTTGCCGCCGAGATCAGAGCACAAACCGCCCCCAGTTGTTGTTATAAAACGGGAACTAAGGGACGAGGATATGGTGGACGAAATGGATCACGGAGGACATTCAAACAGGTCAACACCGTTTTTACAATTTTTACAATTTTTCGCTTATGTTTGGATATGACCAGTGGCGGCTAGCCCTAAGGAGCAGAGGAGCAACGCACTCCCTAAATTTCAGCCAATCTAAAAATTCCTGAGCGCCAAACAATATACTAAATTTCTCGCACGCCTCATTACAAATAAATCCACAAAACTCGATTTGGTTATAACATAACGCATAGGTACAAATAGGTGTCCGTACAATGCATGTTGCATGCTGAAGAAAAGCAGAGCGTTTTGTAGAGGAGTGGTTCGTTTCACATATCGCTCAAAGAATTTTACGAGAATGTTCGCATGTATTGTCATTGAATCAAAACCGTGGGTCGGTACATTGCCTTGGGATACCATTAACAGCTAGTAATCTACCATTTCTGAAAGCACTAGGCACCAACAAGAGGTTGTTAACTTTAAAGTCTGTAACGTATCCTAAGATAGTTTAGCCAAATTGAGAACTTGAACTGGAGAAGTTCATGGTCATTAGCAACAGAAGTAGCAGAGGAAGATCACTGATGAGTTGAACTGATGAGTTGAACAAGTTTCACTGGCATTTGGAATGTTGGTGTTTGTGGCTTTTTATGCAGCGCAGGACATGATGATGCGTCATTGGGTCACGATTCTCAGCAATGAGTCAATGACTCAAGAAGTAGCTGAGAACTCTGTTGTAACTTCTTTATCTGTTACATTTGGCATATATAAGAAAGAGGGAAAGGTTACAAGAAAGCTAGGGCTATATGTCATGTAACCCACGTTGATATTTCAGGGATGCCGGGAGTCTGAGACTGAGACACACGGGAGACGGGCGGGAGATGACGGAATCCAGATCTCGACTGGGATTGGGGCTTGCCGGCTATTCTCCAGATCAGTCTTCCAGCTTAGATCTATACTACAACAGTAGGCCACCCTCAGAAACACCCTCAAATCATTGGAGGTAATTTTATTTTTAATTCTACAGTTATTTCAAAATCGACATTGAATAAGTGTAATAACCTCATATTTTGTAATGTATGCCAAATCCACATTCGTACAGAAATCACAGATTTGATCTACTATTAATTTTTTCTAAAATCGGTATCGCCACTGCGATGAAATTTTTGAATTACATTTTATTAAATTTCTACATTTTCTTGACGGACTGCAGCTACATTTTTTAACATATTGTCTGTTTTTTGCAGCTACCAGCCCCCGCCCCCCGTGATCACGGAGCAGCCCAAGTCCACATCCGTTCAGCACTTCCAGGGCTACGAGAGGGGCTACCCCAAGACCCTGGAGAGCCTGGCTGAGAAGGTGCACTCCTTCTATTCTGGTCCCGTGCTTCCTCGTAGGCTTTCTGCCGGGGGACAACCAATGACGTCTGCTAGGTAAAAATCATATATTCCACTAACACTGACAACTTTCATTTGAATTGAAATAGCTTTAAAATGTTACTTTCATATTTAGTCAAATAAAATCGAAACCTATATAAACACTTTGATTTTATTTTACACCACTAAAATCACAATAACTGCTCAAACTTTAGTGCATAGCAGAAATCTTTATGCATATTATAAGATCAAAAGTAGTCAATTGCACACAAGGGTCAAATCCATACTTTAATCTTAAATTTCTCTGTAATTATTGTTCTGAAGAGTAAAATTATTAACAAAAAAATTATATTGAATTAAATATTTAACTCCATCTTACCAAAACATTTCTTTACTTTTTGCCAAAACATTTCTCTATAAATACTTATAAGGTGGCCAGTTTTGATCCTGATGGTCTTATGTAAGATACAAAATAACGTAATACAGTACAAAAGATCAATTAAATTATGACGAATTAGTCTTTGAACCCCTAAATTCTTATTATAGAAACATCCTCTCGTCTATTTTGAATGTTTAATCCAAATTGATTCAGACAGTTATTTCTGGCCCTTATTGGATGTAATTATAATTTCAGATACCTATAAGTTGTTTTTACCTCTCAATAAAATCCCTATTCCTAGCAAGTCGCCCATTTATTCCTTATTTTTGGCGTTTTTTTTCTAACATGCCACATTTTCTCTCCCTTAGCAAACATTTAGACGTAGAACTTGTACAATAGATTTACATTTATTTTTTTATCTTTTGTTAAATAATAATATATGTATAGATTCCAAGTTTTTTAAAAATATAAAGTAGATTGTTATTAAGAACCTGTTGACAAACTGCCATCTAGCATAATAGTGATTTGTTTGAGGGATATCGTTTTTTAATGTTCCAACCGTCTGGAGCCAGTGAGACTTGGTATCCCCAATCAGGGTATGTTGTGAGGCTGAAGATAGCGGGGAGGAGGAAGGTGGGGAAGAACCTGGCTATTCAGATCTGGTCACCAAATACGGCAAAAGCCATTTCAAACAACATTTAAATTTTGAATGGCGGGTTTACACCAGGGCGATACTGAGAGTATCTTCTGCTCTGGAATGTGCCGCAAATTTAACCTCTTCGGGCCCAAGACCATTTTTTTAGACTTTTAAACTTTTTTCTACTATTTTCGTATTCTCTACCATCATATTTGGACCACATTTTTTTTTTTTTTTTTTTTTAATGGCCGGTTCTGGAGTAAGGGATGGTATCATATATGATACTTGGGGACTCTAGCTCAACAAATATTGTGTTTTTTTTTCAATTTTGCTTTTTTATGGTAATAATTCGAAAAGCAGATTAATCAAGTGTAATAGAAATAAAATAGTAATGTTTATGTTTGTTTTTATGATTTTTATTTTTACAAAAATTTTGGTTTCAGGCACTGTAACCTACCACCTAAAACATAAAGTGTAATTGAAAGAAAAAAAAAATAATAATTTTGAAATAAAAATAATAGATCAGTTCAGCTGGTTGAATGAAAAGTTTTGAAACAGTTGCGATCCATTGAAAAACACAAATAAACCTGACAGTTTTCACAAATTACAAAAGTTAATTGTTTACACCCAGGCAAACGACATTTGGAACGATTCTTCTGCTGATCATTCATCATAACTGGCAAATGTAAAGCCTTTTTTGTCCTCAATTCTTTGTGTGGTAAAGGCTGCACAGATCGGCGTTTTCGAGGTCTCTCACAAATCTCAATACTATCACCATTTTCATCATCTACCAAATCTGTCGATTCTAATCCGGCTAGTAAAACATTTGCTATATCCCATTTAAAGTCATAGTAGTCCAATATCTTGTTCTTGGGAAGATGTTTTTGGGCTTCCAATCTGTATTTTAGCCAAGATGCTGCTACAGCAAAGTCAAAAAAATGGTAAATTATTCGCACAGTCCACTTATTAGTTCGGTTTCGCATGGAATACTTTGAAATGACTCTGTCCAACAAGTCTACTCCTCCCATATATTTGTTATAGGATTGGACCACGGCAGGTTGAGATACTCTGATGTACCTGTTTTCTTGCTTGGACCATCGTCGACATTGATTGAGAGGTTCAACTGACGATGATGTGGAAGAAAAGTGTATTGATCGACTATCTAGCCATTTGACAATACATATCTTATTGTCTCCTCTTACCACACATTCATGGGAACCTCGACCAGCTCGTTTCAGTTGAGAGTCTGATTTAATGGATATTCCTTTTGGTATCCGGTTCAGCATTAACGTACCACTTCCAAGAATGCCTCTGCTGTGCAAATTTTCTAGTAGTGGAATAGATGTGAAATACCTATCAGTATACACAGTGCAGCCAGTAGGAAGTGTATCTGCCAACTTTAATACAAATCGGGCTCCAACATGAATTTTTTCAGGCATTGGGAATAAAGCGGACTCCACAGATGTTCCTTTACCTTCGTACAAGTAAAAATCCAAAGGTATACCCTGCGAAGTAGTCATAACAAAATTTTTGATTCCTACTGGATTAGGTTTACCGCGAATGACTTGCCTGTTCTTGCATTTACCTTGAAAGGGTATCATTTGTTCATCAATAGAAATATTTTTTGTTCTATCATTTTGTAGGCAACCTTTTTGAACCCGTAGTACAATTGGCCTGACCTTCCAAAAGCTGTCAAGTTGTTTTTCTGATTCTGACACACAATTATCATCGACAAGTTTTAAGTTTGAGCGTATATTAAAAAATCTTTTGCGTGAAATGTTGTCAGCAACTATAGGGATTCTAGTTTTTTGTGCCCAATTCTGGCGGATGCGAGGAAGACCCAAAAGGCTGATAATCATACTGATTCCAATAAAGCCTTTTATTTCAGTACCTGTCGTGTCCAAAGTCTTGCCTGTGCTCCTTACAAATTTCCTATTAGTTTGTAATGAAATTTCATCAAAAAAATTGTTATCAATGTACTTAGAAAAGTATTCAATGGGTTCTTTTGATTCACAGCTTTGTATTTCAACATCTATTGGGTGCCATCCATTTATGAAATGTAAATTTGTAGCGACAAAATTAGGTTTATGTTTCCACTTATTAACTGGATCATGCCGATTCACATTTTGGAGGTCTACTAGTGGCACATCATCAGCGTCGCTCCAATCTTCTTCATCTTCTACTTGTAAAGGACTAAGAGGTCTCCGAATTTCGAATTGCTCCTCACTATCCTCATCACCCAGCCAACCATAATCAAATTCCAAATCGGAATCATTTGGATCCATAGGAAGTAGCAACTCCTCTTCGATTTCATCCTCAACCAACCCTAAAATGTAAATAAAAGATGTCATAGAGGCCCGCGGTATCACCTATGATACTTCAGTTTAAAATGTCCCTAAATCTAACAAAAACGCCGATAGCTATATATTTTTTTTATTAAACGATAGTAAATTGAACAAACAACAATTTTAATAACAATTGGATGATTAAAATAATAAAATAACACCTTACCTGCATTTTCTCTCCGAGACATTTTGACAGCTACAAATCACGATGTTTCAAAGACAATAGTTCACTCAAACTAACTTCAAATCAGTCCAAATGCTCCTAGCCGGTAAGGTAGGAATCTTCATTATCAGATACTTTAAATCTCCATTGGAAATAATGACTTGGAAATATTTTGTGAGCTTAAAACAGTGAGTATCACATATGATACCCGGGGCCCGAAGAGGATACTATATATTATTTTATTTTTTTTTTTTTTTTTTTTTTTTTTTTTTTTTTTATAGTCGGAGGCGGTTTACTTACGTTCCCCGCGAGCACTTAGGCCATAGGCCCATTGTACTATCTCCCATTTTACCTCATTCCCTTGCCAGTAACCCGGTCCCTTTTATGAAGTTCACCAGGGCTGTCATTGGATATGTGGCGATGTCTTCTGGTTCCACACTGTGTCTTCCCAGGTATCTGAGCCTTATTCCCAGCAGAGCGGGACATTGGCACCATAGGTGAATTGGAGTCTCTTCCTCCTCTTCACATTTCCTACAGATGTTGGTGTTTTCCACTCCCAACAGTTGCATGTGTCTCCTGAGATGGCAGTGTCCCGTTAATAGTCCTACCAGTTCCCTCAGTGAGTTTCTGTCCATATCGAGTAGTTGCCTGGTTCGGTTAGGGTCCGGTCCGTTTATGAGTACTTTAGATTGCCTCATTCCGGGTGCCTTCTTCCATTCCTTCCAGTGTTGGGATTTGACCCACCTCTTGATATGTAGTTTGGTGTGGCAAGCTGCTACTCCTACGGCCGGCTCAGATCCCGCAAGTGGTGCTTTCGCCCCTTTCCTTGCTAGTTCGTCAGCCCGCTCGTTGCCCTCAATACCTTTATGTCCTGGTACCCAGAGCAGGGTTACTTTATTGATGGTCGCCAGTTCTATTAGGATAGTCCTGCATTCCATCACCAGTCTGGAGTCGCATCGGTTACTTTCCAGTGCCATTAAGGCCGCCTGGCTATCCGAACATATGTTTATGTTCTTATTTCTGTACCCGATACTCATATTCTCCTGTGCGCAGGCTAAGATGGCTTTCATCTCAGCTTGAAACACAGTGCAGTGCATTCCTAGAGGTATACTGAGTTCCCTCTTAGATCCCTGTAGACAGACCCCGGCCCCTGTTCCTTCCTCCATCTTGGACCCGTCTGTGAACCAGATTAGTTCCTGTTTGGAGTTTGGACCTGGGACCGAGTCCCATTCCTCCCTTGTGGGGTACGTCACTTTAAACAGCTGTCCGAAGAAGTATTCGGCTTGCTTGCAGTCCTGCTTCATCCCAGCCGTCGGACTAATTGCCCTCAGTCTTATTCCTATCTCCGTGTGACTGTTTCTGGGCAACTCTCCTCTCCATTGACCATTGCAATGTAACCTGTAGGCTGCCGCCATCGCCGCCCCCTCTATTTCTATGTTTAGTGGGGGTAGGTTCAGCAGCACTCCCATGGCTAGTATTGGAGTGGTTCTCATGGCTCCTGTGATGCTTCTGCATGCAAGTCCCTGTATGTGATTGAGTGTGACCATCACTGTTTTCAGTGTTGTTCTCCTCCACCAGACCAGGGCTGCGTGCATGATCCTTGGTTTTACAACGGCTGTGTAAAGCCATTGCATCATTTTAGGTTTCAGACCCCACGTTCTGCCGCAGATTCGCCTAGTTGCCCACATCAGAGCACAGGCCTTTCTGCCTACAGTTTCCACCTGGTTTTTCCAGCTCAGTTTGGCATCTATGATGACTCCGAGGTACTTAACCGTGTCAGAGGGTTCTAATTCCTTTCCATAGAAGGTTGGATTGCTCCATCCTTCTAGTTTCCTTTTACGCGTAAAGATTACTAGTTCTGTCTTGTCTGGGTTGACTGACAGTCCTGTTTCTTCACACCATTCTTCCACTGTTGCCAGTGTTGACTGTATAAGGCCTCGGGTTGTGTCTGCATCCCAACACCTTATTATGGTTGCAATGTCATCCGCATACCCTTGCGTATATAGGCCCCTGTTGTTGAGTTTCCGGATGAGGTTGTCCACCACCAGGCTCCACAGCAAGGGTGATAAGACCCCTCCCTGTGGACACCCCCGTGTCACCAGCACTTTGATGCTTACCTCACCCCTTGTCACCGTAAGTATCCGGCCTGAGAGCATGTTCCTCAGCCACCTTCTGGTGGTTTTGTCGAGTCCATGTCTTTCTGCCGCTTCGTCAATGGATTTAATAGTGGTGCAGTTAAATGCTCCCTCTATATCCAGGAATAGCCCTACCGCCAGTTCCCCAGTCGCTTGTGCCTGCTCTAGTTTGTACACCAACCTGTGCAGTGCCGCGTCGACTGACTTACCTGCTTGGTAAGCAAACTGTAACTCGTGGAGGGGCTTCTCTTTCAGTGCCCCGTCCCTTATGTGCCTGTCCATTAGCCTCTCCATTGTCTTCAAAAGAAATGAGGTGAGGCTAATTGGGCGGAATGCACCTGGTTGGTCGTAGTCAGCTCTCCCCGGTTTGGGTATGAACACTACCCTTGTCTTCCGCCATGGTATGGGGATGTATCCGAGGGCACAGCATGCCCTCAGGATCTTCGTCACCGGAAGTAGGATTGTATCTAGGCCCCTCTGTAGAAGTGCCGGAAAGATTCCATCCTCTCCTGCGCTTTTAAAAGGGTCAAACCCTCTGATTGCCCATTTAACTCTGGAGGGCGTAACTATTTTAGCCGCAGTGTCCCAGTCCTTACCTTCCCGTGTAACTCGGGCTGGTGGTGGACCGGTATCATCTGCTTCTAACTTTTTGTAGCCGGGAAAATGTTTCCCCAGCAGTACCTCCAACTCCTCCTCCCAACTGTTGGTATATCCTCCATCAGCTTTTTTGAATGGGCCTTTTGCTGCCCCTGGGTCTTTTGCAAGAATTTTTTGGATTCTTGCAGTCTGTGGGATGGTTTCCACCTCCCCACAGTATTTCTCCCAGGAGCATGTTTTGGCTTTCTGGATTGCCACCTTGTACTCTTTCTGGTATTGCTTGTGGGCATCCCAGTTTCCTGACTTTTTGGCCTTGTTGAAAGCTTGCCTTACTATTTTCCGTAGCTCCTGCAGTCTTCTGCTCCACCACGGTGTTTTGTCCCTGGTACTTGTCTTCAGAGGGCAGCTATTTTCGTATGCCCTTATCATTGAGTCCCTCAGTACTTCTACTGCGTCCTCAATTTCTTCGGGACAGCCGTATTTAGCTGGGAATCTTGTCATTCCTATATTTAGTTCCTCCGAGTATCTAGTCCAGTCAGTTGCTTTTGGGTTCCTATATGTATCGGTCCCCGTTTTGCTTGTTTCTCCCTCTAGTTTAAATTCTATGTGTCGGTGGTCCGACAGGGATGGTTCGTCCGATACTCTCCATCCTGAGACTCTTAATGTTCCTAGGGTCAGGTCTATCACCTCCTGTCTGTTACTTATAACGAAGGTGGGTTCCCTACCTCTATTAAGAATCTCAAGGTTCACTGTCATCAGGTATTCCAGGAGGTCCTGTCCTCGTTTGTTGATGTCCGTACTCCCCCACACAGTGTGGTGCGAGTTAGCATCTGCTCCGAGTATCAGTTCCCTACCCTTCTCCCTGCAGTCCTGGACGAGTCTCGTTATTTCCCTTGAGGGTGGTGGTTCCACAGAGTCATAGGGCATGTATGCTGATGCCACAACTACTTCCCTGCTTCTTTGGTCCAGCGTGACCTGTAGCTTCACAGCCACTAAGTCCCTACTGCAGTGTTCGGGTAGCAGTGTGCCAGGTATCCCTCTGATGAGAATACAGGCCCTGGGTCTGTCCCCCGACTCGTTATAATAGATTAGACCTTGGTTCATGTTTAGTCCTCTGACCTTCCCCCTATAAGTCCAGGGTTCTTGGATCAGCGCGACGTCCACACTGTCCCGAGTGACTCTACTGCTAAGCACTGCAGTCGCTGCCGGACTGCGGTGCAAGTTTATTTGAATGAACTGTAAGTTTTTAGCCATTACTGCCTAATCCTTAAGTCATTCCTCCTATTTACGCTCCTCGGTGTTAGGAGAGCGCACCGTGAAAGTGGCCTTCCTTATCCCGACATGCGCCGTCATCCCCATCTCCCTCAGCACCTTCACACTTTCCTCGTCCACACTCATGATCAGGCGATACATGTTCTTATCCCTGATCGAGTCGTGGACGATCCATTTTTTTGTGTGTAGCCGGGGAGTCTGGTTCTCCAGCAGTTGTAGCAACCTCTCGGTGCTTACTGCTCCATTTTCGGGGATTACTGCCATAACCTTTACGTACTTTGGCAGTTCCTGCAACCCCACCACCTCCAGGTCGCAGCCCTGCCATTTCCGTATGGTCGGCACCATCTCCCTCAGCCATGTCTCTGACTCCTTGTCGGAGCAGGTCATTTTCAGGACGCCCCTCTGAGTGA
Source organism: Hesperophylax magnus (assembly GCA_026573805.1). NCBI lineage: Eukaryota > Metazoa > Arthropoda > Insecta > Trichoptera > Limnephilidae > Hesperophylax > Hesperophylax magnus. Next base: position 4,287,825 of record JAIUSX010000002.1, read on the forward strand.
AGCATTCGTCGAATCTGGGTTTGAACTGCCCCTTTGGGATGCTCAAAATCAGATCCGCGGCCGCCTCACTCACGAGGGCCTCCTGCTCTTTTGTAAATTCTTCCTCTCTGTTTCTATGGACAACAGCCACTCGAATTTTATTTCCAGCGGCTTCCGCATAGGTAGCAGAGGTGAGAATTCCTCGGGGCTTTTTCCTGGCATTTCCCGGTGAAAGCCCCAAGGGTTTAGGTTCTGGTGAGGTTCTTCTTCTCTTCCCAGCCTTCTTTTCCCCGGACGTTCCAGGTTGCTCCCGGTTACCTTGTGCGGTCCCCGTTAGCTTCCGGTCTGTCCCTGGTTTGCTGGTTCCGGCCTTCGAGGTCCCTGGTTGTCCCCAGCGGACTTTTACAGTCCCTGGTTGTTCCTGGTTTCCTTCCTGCCGCCCCTGCTTCTCTCTTTTGAGTTTTCTCCTCGCAGCCCCACTGAGTTTCTTACTGATGTGAATTTTTTTCACATCGTCTGACAGGGACTTTACCTTGTCTTCCTCAGCGGTGGTTGTTGGAGTAAGTCTCTTCTTTAAGTCCCCCCCTCTCCGCTGGTTCCCCGAGGGCCCCAGTTGGAGTCGGGGGTTCTTAAAGAAGTTATTTTCCAGGTCCCCTGATGGTCCCTGCATTTCCACGTCTGGATCCCCTGGGGGATCCCGCCGTGTTGCGTCCGTCGGAGGTCCTTCTTTATGGTTCCCAGAGGGCCCCTCAAGGGAAGAGTCCACCAGGGTGGTCCCATCTCTCCTCTCCACTTCCTCTTGGTTCCTCAAAGGCCCCAAGAGGGATGAGTCCACCGAGGCGGCCTCAACTCCTCCTTCCACTCCCCCTAGGTTCCTTAAAGGTCCCTCGTCAGTGTTGTTTTGGTTTTTGTTTTTACAGTCCATATTTGGTCCCACGAGTATCTAGGGAAATAAAAGGTCCACCCCAGCAGAGCCCCGAATGCTGGGGTAAGGTCTGTATACTCCGAGATGCGACCTTGTGTCTCGGAGGAACCGTTCGTGACACTGTTCCCCAGTGTCATTCAGCCCTGAGCACGGTATCTCACACCTTAGCTTGGGATGGCTATTGCAGGTCGTGTTTCCACTCCCTGAGCGATGGGTTCGCCACACTCCCTACGCTCTTATTATTTTATTTAAATGATTAAAGGTGAAAGAACACTAATTAATCGAATAAGATTACTTGCGCACGCCGGGATTTGAACTCACGACTTTCAGCTTGCTAGTCAAGAACCTTACCCCGACCATGTCGGGCTACACACACATCTGCCCTGTAATGTTGTCCGAAACGTTAAAGAATGAGGTCACGCAACATGGATTAATATCCCAAAAATAATTCACTACAATACTAATATCTAGCAATTTAATGAGACTTCGCTCTCATTGGAAACATTTAAATACATAAATATATATTTTTTAAAAGGTGTTTAAATAAGAATGTGTTAAATATTAATGATATTATATTTTTGTAGGTTTTCGTCCAATCAACGCATAATGCCTCGATCGGGATCTGATCAACATTTACCTCGCGTAGAATATTCAGATTATACTTCAATATCACCAGCGGGCAGGCATACACTGCTACGCTCTAGTCTTAAATCAGGTAAGATGTACAATCAACTTAAACGGTTTTATTAGTATGTATGTATTGTGCTAGTTGTTTGAGCAAGCACAAAATTTATTTTTTGAGTTTATGTGTATCCAATGCGAATCTGGTAATAACGGCACATTTCAAAGATTTCAAGATAGAAGATGGCCAGCTGATAGTAGTTGGCCATTATAGTTTGGCAACTTACAATACCTTTTGTGGTGTTGAAGGGAGTGGGTAAGAAAAAGGTTGGGAAATATCTGCGTATTCAGACCTATTAACCAAACATGGCTGCAGCTAAATCATTCTAAGCCGATTCTGAATTATGGTCTTTCACCAGGGCATTACTGAGAGTATCTACCACTTTTATAACTTTTTTGTCTTCTTGTAGGTTCAACCTTGTCCAGATACAATCAACGATACGCCACAACTGGCCCGGATTCCAGAGGCCTCAATAATAAGTATGTAGCCCCCAGCTCCATGACGGCCCAAGGAACCCTCACTCGGAGGAACCGGAGCCTGGACTACTCTTCCGACACCGAGGCCACATGCGGCCCCGCTAATTCTAGATCCAATTACTACTATTATAATAGGTATTTATGTAAAAAAAAACTAGTTGTTTTCTGTGAAAAATCACAGGATGTGTAGATTTAATTTGAAAAATTTTCTTTTCATTTAAAATTTTACTCCACGCACAGTAGAATCATTTTAAAGAGATTATTGCTTGTGTAGTGGTGTACTGTATCATAAGGCTACTGTGGGGTAAGAGCAGGCTGTAGATGGGTGTTCTAAACATTGTCGAACCAATTTGAATTACTATCCGTGTGCACATATTCTATATTCAAACATGTGCACTTCAAAATGATTTGCCTGAACATTTTTTTTTTTTTTTTTTTTTTATTCACATTTAAACCCGCTAAACTACTTATGTAGTTTGTCAGCAGGGACATAGAGACAACATTTATACACTCATAAGATACAATTTGAACGGTACATAATTACATAAATTGGTTACATTGCAGAAAAGTTTAAATAGCAGCATAAAAGCCTTATATAATAAGCAAGTAAAAATAAATGTATGAACAAATTAGTATTATCAACAAGTACTTCAATAGTTTCATAAATAGAGGTAGGTAGTCAGGTATTACAAAATAATTGTTTTTCCATTTTCTAAGAATATGAATTCCATTTCAGGGGCATCAGTATAGATCATTATTATCCAATAACCATTTCCTTAGATTATATTTAACATTAGCAGTATACATGTTATTATTTTTAATTATCATTGGTAATAGGTTAAAAATTTTGGGTACTATATAGTTTAAAGTTCTTTCACCATATTTATTAGTACATTTCGGAACTACCAGTCCTTCATTTTGAGTGAATCTTGTGTTATGTTTATGGCAAACTCTTTCCCTATACAATGAATCAGACAATATAACATGTTGACTTACAATATTGTAAAACAATAATCCTCTGACAGGTAAAATATTCAGAGACTTGTATATTAATTTAATGTTACTTCTGTGTTGATCGTCATATTTATGGATTAACAATTTTGTAATGGAGTTTTGTAATGTTTGTATATAGCTTATATTAGTTTTACAAGAATGTCCCCAAGAAGTAATTCCATAACGTATAGTGGATTCAGCCAGAGATAAGTAGATTAACTTTAAAGTACTTATAGGCACGAAATATTTTATTTTATAAATCCTACCCACAATAGCTCGTAGACGTTTACAAACATTAGCAATGTGTACATCCCATTTCATGTAGCAGTCAATAGTAACACCCAAATATACATAACTTTTGACAAAATCAATGGTTTCACATGAACAGGGCTGTGCAACATTTTTATGTATGCAGTCAAATGTGTGTGTATATAATGAAGGAATTACATTACATCTGGCGTGTGGAGATCTGATGTGCATAATTTTAGTTTTTTTGGCGTTTATAAAGAGGCCTGCATCATGCGACCATTTCAGTAGGGCAATAAAATCATGTTGCATAAGGTTCATTGCAGTAACCAGATCTTCGTGCGATATTACGAGCGCCGTATCGTCTGCATATACAAAATGTTTAACGAATGAAAACAATTTTCTCATAATTGAGACATAAATAATATAAAGGGTTGGCCCTAGAATTGACCCCTGTGCAACACCTGTTGAGATATATTTTCTTTTGCTAAATTTTTTAAGAATTTTTACTCTTATTTGTCGATCAGTTAGTAAATTTTTTAATAAAAATAGCAGCTTTCCTCTAATTCCTATTGTCTCCAGTGTTTCTAATAGTTTATTTGTATCAATGGTATCAAATGCCTTAGAGTTATCTATGAATAAAACCAACACTTGTTTTTTTAGATTTAATTCATAATTTATGTGATTTGAAAATTCCTGAAGCAGCATTTCCGTACTTTTTTTCTTTTGAAATCCATATTGGTTGGGATCCAACAAAGAGAAAGATTCTAGATATTTATTAAGTTTTATGGAAATGTATTTTTCAAGTATTTTTTCTAGGGTTGGCAATATGCTTATTGGCCTATAATTTTGAATATCTGTATGTTTGCCCCCTTTGTAAATTGGCCTAATGATGCTACTTTTTAGTTCATCTGGTATTACTGCTTGCGATAAAATTAAATTGATAAAGTGTGTTATAACAGGCCCTAAAATATTAATATGTGTCTTAATGTCAAACATTCGAATGTTGTCAATCCCTGGTGACTTTGAATTGTTTAATTTGCTAACAATAATATTGATTTCTTGGCAGGTAGCTCTGGGTAGGTACATACTATGTTGCACTTCATTCGGCCTGACGGTCGATGCTAAATAATCACATTTATGTATCATAGAGCTAACACTATTTGTAAAATATTCAACAAACTTATCTGCTACGGTTTCTTCATTATTTGTGTTTAATTCCATTAATTCCACTTTTAAAAATGCCTCCAAAATTAAGCTATAAAAAATATATTACAGTTACCTAGATACTATATTTCACCTCCTTGGTAGGTACTTACTTAATTAATTGACTGAATATGAAAACAATATTTTTTAATTTGATAATTTCCTCGAGATTAAGGATTCCAATTTTGAAAAGTTCATGCTCTGTGGATGGACAACTGACAAACTCAGATTCCAATTTTGAAACGTTCATGCTCTGTGGATAGACCAACTGACAAATTCACATGTACTATCCGCAGACTTGTGAAAAATCACCTAAAAATATATTTTTGAATATAAATGTTCGTAAAATTGCCACGGCCAAGAATCGAACCTACTGCTTGGAAGGCAGCTATGACCATTATACCACCAACTATTTTAAAAACGGCAGCATATATTCAATATATATTTACCTACTGAAAATAATAAATAATAATAATTTATTTTTTAAATTTTAGAATGTTATGTACACACTAACATCGCAACCGAAATTATATTATTTAATTATTCTTTTTGATTAGGTAGGTACATATTATTAAAATTAACCTTTTTTAAAGGTTTCTCCTGTTTAAATGTGTCAAAATATCTCCAACATTTATTTTCAGAAATCAACCGTCGTCAGCATTAAACTCCGTACAACGCACAAATACAATAACAGGCACAGATTTAGCGAACAAATTCAACTCACTTCCAAGAGACACAAGAGCTTCCACAAGGTAAGAAATTAGATAGTAGGTACCTATTATGTACAGAAAATGTGGAGATTTAATAAAAAAGAACTAAAAAATTTTATGACCATGGCAACATCCATTTTAGAACAAATTATAGGAGATTCAAAAGTGAGATTACAATGAGGAATCTATTTTATTTATAATATTAAATGACCTAATTTAATTTTTTTAAATCAAGCATATATCTCAATAGTTCATGTCTCTGTGATCAATAATCTCAAGTATGTACATATGTATTTATACATATTATTTCGTGTATTTTCACACACGAAACATACATGGGGGTGATTTGAGTAGCACTTTTGACACTATTTTTTGGGACAACCTGTATATTCAGAATCATAATTTTTTGATCTGTATAAATATACATTTTTTTAAGCCATAATATATTTCACTGTACTTCCTTATTATAACGATCGTGGGGCCCTCGTTTTTTTTCTACACTTTCTTGAAGGACTGTACATGCGTATGTATGGTCATAATGTGTTAATTATGTACATATTAATAAACATGACATGATTTCTTTAGGCTGGCAATGGGAAAGAGGTTTGGAACCTTAGATCGCCCTGGAGGAATATCTTCCTTGCTGATGGATGATGCAGATGGAAACCTGTCAGCTCCCGAAATGCCTCACCTAACTGGCAGAGGTCCAAGAGGTCTGTCACTATATATATATGAACATTGTAATAGTACATAAGATATTGGTAAATTTTGGATAGGGCCTGATGCGCTTATTACGAATAATTTTTAGAAAAAAACTTTATATTCGCCTTAATTACTATAAAAGAAAACTTTTTGCATTTCGGGCGGCGGAAAATTATGCATTTTGATTTTCAATTGCGTAAAACCAAAATTCACTTCGTGAATCGATGTGGCGACAATGCGCCGCCATTAGGAATGCACTGTTATGTTGGTATCACTGATGCATTAACAAGAGCTAAATACGACCGTTGCTATCTTCGTGGGATACACATGAAAGGCGCTTAATTATGAAAAACAGAATTAATAATATAATGTAAACGAACCTCTAATCAGAATCACTTCAGAGTTAAGCTGAGGCACTGGAATCATGTTGGATTTCATCGTCGTTATAGTTGGAGGTGTTGGTATTCGTTGTCATTATAATTGAAGAATAGAAATAATAATAATAAACAAAAAATATAACAAAAAAAAAAAACAAAATATATTAGGGTTTGTTGGCTGCTGAACCATTTTGAAAAATTCGTGGAGTCGGTCTTTGTTTTTGGGCACCGATCTCTTCCACATGAATTCACAGAGATATCCCTCATAATGGGCCTTACTCCTCCCGAATCTGGGTACATTTCCCCTCACATCTCTCCAGCACCGCTCGATATTTTGAGTGTGTGCTCCGGTTTCTGGGTCTACAAATGATAAACTGTGATTCACACTCAGATGTATGAAACCTTCATTTCCAAGGCAATCATACGCCTTCCAGCAATCACTTATGATTGTGGTGCCCGGTAATATGTATGCTTTAATTATTTCCAACAAGGTTTCTTTGGAGCGATCCTCTACTCCGCAGACAAACATTTTCTTGGATTCTCTTTCGAATCCACCGAAAATCCATTTACCGTCCACTTTTCTACCACGGTTGTACTTGCGCTTTCCAATTTTTGCCTCATCCACTTCCACGGTGATACCAACACCTCCAATCTTCTGCTTCATTTTGTCGCACCAGAGCACGCAAACCTCCCGGCAATACGACGACCAGTTCACGACCGTGTCACTGCTGATATCCATCTCTTCCATCAAGAAGGTAGTCCTAGGTGGACGCATCATCGTCCAAAATGACACGAAGGTGCATATTTTGGCGATTGAAAGATTTGACTGGCCGAAAAATGTGCCTTTTCTTATAGAAACAGTAAACTTGCACCTTTTCTTGACCCGATTGTGGCCCGAATCCACCACAAACGTTTTTCGGCAACTGTACGTCATTTTCGAGAAGCTACAAAGATTTTGACAAAGTTCACACTTTTTCTCCCGGAGAAGCACTCCGTGGCTTCTTAACCACTCAATCATGGCATCTTCGTTTCTTACGATGTCTCCAAACCCCAAAAGTCCAACCGAACACGAATTGCACGACATTTTTTCTACTAGAAGGTCTTGTTCGGCGAAAGAAATAGACGGAACTAATTATGTAAATGCATTGTTCGGAAACGGAAACAAAAAAACCGGGAACAAAAAAAACCGGAAGGAAGAAATAAATATGAGTATTTATGTCGCGGGAGGCACTAAACATGCAAATTTTGTTATGTTAGTATTCTATTATGTGGCTATACGAAAAGATGCTAGAGCAAAGCGTAGAAAGCAAAATAAAGTGTCCCCTCTATACCGCCTGCTCGCATCAAGGCAAGAAAAACATCCCAGTTTTCAAGTAATTTAGCGGCTACGCGAGGTTTGTGTAACATGGTTTGTGATACAAAAGAAAGTGCCCCTTTATAACGCCTGCTCGCGTCAAGGCAAGAAAAACATCCCAGTTTTCAAGTAGTTTAACGGCTACGCTAGGTTTATGTAACATGGTTTGTGATACAAAAAAAAGTGCCCCTTTATAACGCCTACTCGCGTCAAGGCAAGAAAAACATCCCAGTTTTCAAGTAGTTTAACGGCTACGCTAGGTTTGTGTAACATGGTTTGTGAAACAAAAGAAAGTGCCCCTTTATAACGCCTACTCGCGTCAAGGCAAGAAAAACATCCCAGTTTTCAAGTACTTTACCGGCTACGCTAGGTTTGTGTAACATGGTTTGTGATACAAAAGAAAGGGCTGTATCTCCCTCAATTTTAGAAAAATTAAAGTTTGTTAACATTATAATTCTGTTGTGTTTTCATAATTTCGCGCCAATCCATTTGTATTCCACGAAGTTAGCCATAGTCGTATCTACGCAATGTATCAGGGATATCAACATAACAGTGACGTACCTAATGGCAGCTGATTGCCGCCGCATCGATTCGCGAAGTGAATTTTGGTTAACGCAATTGAAAATTTAAATTCATAATTTTCCGCCGCCCGAAATGCAAAAAGTTTTCTTTTATAGTAATTAAGGCGAATATAAAGTTTTTTTCTAAAAAATATTCATAATAAGCGTGTCAGGCCCTATCCAAAAATTAATAAGATATTTACCACGGAATATTCTTACTTTGTATTCATTTCAGCGTACTAAGCAGTTGCGGCTTGTGACTTTTCAGTGAGATAGAGTGCTAAGTTTGAAAAACTCGACATTACTGATGTGTTTGTAGCTGAAAAAGATTTTTTTTTTTCGAAAATTCGATTTTTTGTATGAAGATTTTCAGGAAATTTCATTTTGGCCATGCGCCGCACGGATTTCCTGAAATTCTTCGTACAAAAAATCGAATTTTTGGAAAAAAAAAATCTTTTTCAGCTACAACATCAATAATGCTATTTTTTGTAATATTAGCACTCTAGTACACCCAAAAGTCACGAGCCGCCACTGGTACTAAGTCTATGAAAAAATATGATTTCTACAAACTGTTCTTATTTTCAGATGAATATCGTTCTTGGTTATCGAGAACACCATCGACAAGTGCCATCTATGAGCAGATAAGGGCAAGCAGAGATGTCCTCAATCAGCATAGAGCAGCGAGGTTCACTTACAGTGCTGAAAACATTCACGATGCGCTGAAAAATGTATGTTGTCACTTCTGTTCGCGCAATATATAGGGGATTGTTAGGTATGCATCCACAGGCTTACTGGACAAGTGTAATGTCAATACAAAATCCTGCAAATGTCCTACCTACCCTTTTACCCATCCCAAAATGTCACCATGATAAAAATATTGTTGCGACACATGTAAAATCTGACAAGTGGTGTCAGTTGCTTATCAGAGTTCGGAGTGATAATTAATATCAGACAGGGCGATTAAACGTATATTTTGTGAAGTTAAATCAACAAATACTCCTGGAGACGTGTGATAGTCATCAACGGGTGAGTCCATCTTTCCTGCTTTCCAATCTGGGCTTATCTTGTGCTCCAGAAGCCCAGATTTATACCTTTGATTATTGCACTGTCCATCGGGTTTGTCGGATGCATAAATCGTCCCATAACCTATCATTCGGAGTAGTTTGGGACTGGTCCTTTGGGCGTGTGGCATATCACACCACCTCTAAAATATATAGTGGAGTCGCAGCTTCGCGACACCATTTTTGGTTCTTTCGAGCCGGATTACCAACGGGGTATTTAAAATTAACATATTTAAAGTTATAAATAAATATTATTTCCTCTTTATACTTTGTTAATTTGTATGTACTAGGTTGCATTTGTAATTATTGTTGTGTTTAAATTCCTACATACAATTAATCATGGCGACTAGCGATAGTACTCAGGATATTAAAATCAAGTTAGTAGAATCGAAGATTAATTTGATGCATAATCGTGTTAATGAATTATACGAGAAAGCGAAAAGTATTGCGGACAGGGAGACGAGAAGTTCGGAGGATTTTCTTAAACAAACGGTTAATATAGCTACATATTATGCACAATTTAACACATTTTGTGATGAATTTCATACACTTCAGTTGAAAAAGGATTCAAATTACAATATGAATTTCGATTTATGGAGTAAATTCGAAAATAAGTACTGTTTTGTAGTTTCTATACGCGAAAGCATTATAGCAAAGCAAGATTCATCACGTGATCGACAGAAGTTAAATAATTTACCATTAATTAAGCTCCCACCGATCGAGATGCCATCGTTCGATGGTAATCAAGAGAATTGGTCGATATTTTATGAAGCTTTTAAATTAAACATTCACTCAAATGAAAATTTGAATACGTCGCAGAAGATGCAATATCTGATAGGGAAACTCCAAGGAAAGGCGTTATCAGTTTTTGCGGGAATACTTCCGAACGAACAAAATTATTTTTTAATTTGGGAAGCTCTCGAAAAGAAATATCAGGACAAACGCGTGCTAGGTACCTTTTATCTGAACAATATTTTGAATTTAAAATTATTGGCACCTAGTAACCCAAATGAGTTAAATAATTTTATTGAACGGTTTGCGTCTTCCATAGCTGCACTCAAGGAATTAGGTATTGATGACCTAACCGATTTTATAATATTACATATTGCACTGAAAAAATTAGATATACAGTTGGTGCAAAATTTCGAAATGTCTATACGGGAGAAAGCTATACCTACATATAGCGATTTAATAGAATACATTCGGTCGCATGTCAAAATCCTAGAACGAACTGGGCAAAATGATAATAAAGTTGTTAATAATAAAAACAAAGTTACGCATTCATTCGCTGTGGTCGAACAGAAGTCAAGTAATAATAATCGTAATAGGTGCCGGAAATGTAATCATTCTGATCATGTTGAATTGTTTAAATGTGAACAATTTAACGAATTAAGACCAAATGCTCGCTTTCAGTTTGTGAAATTAAATAATTTATGTGTAAACTGCTTAAGCGATAAACATAAAACTGTGAAATGTCCATCTAAATCGGATTGTAGAATTTGTAAAAAACGACATCACACCGCTCTGCATTTTGAGAGCACGGTGAATACTGAAAGTCAATCGAAAAACGAAGCCATTACATTAATAGCGCGTAATAATAAACATTATAATAATTTTTCTGCGGGTAATATAGCTACGAATGTACTACTGTCAACCGCGCAGTTATTTGCTTATGACAATAAAAATAATCAAGTAACCGTAAGGTGTTTAATTGATTGCGCCTCGCAACAAAATTTAATCAGTTTAAACACTTGTAATGAATTAAATCTTAAAATAATTCCTTTAAATAATTCAGTAGTTAAAAGTGTTGGTTCAGTAGAGACACCAATATTGGGACACGTTGCGTTAAAAATTAAATCCCGCGTTTCAGAAGATACTTATAAAATTAGTCTATTAGTTGTCGATAAAATAACTGATAAGCTTCCTACACAACATGTTGACACAAAGTCATGTGAGCATTTAGTGGGTTTAAACTTAGCGGATGAATCCTGGAACGTTCCATCCGATGTTGATATCTTATTAGGTGCACAGTTATTTCCATATATTCTGCTGGGGAATAAGGTTTTATCTAAACATAATACGAATGCACCACCGGCTATACAGACAGTGTTCGGGTATATTGTAATGGGTGAAATACCTACGTGTACGCCGGAGGTTTCGTGGACGTTCGGCCCCATAACCAATGTAGATTTATATAATGCGTTATCCAAGTTTTGGACGATGGAAGACATGCCTATTAAGTCGTTGATGAGTGCTGAAGATGCAGAATGTGAGAAAATGTACCTCGAGTCAGTCCAACGGGATGAATCGGGAAGGTATATTGTATCTTTACCGTTTAAGATAGATCCTAATAATTTAGGTGATTCGCGCCGTGTCGCGCAGCGTCGATATGAATATTTAGAACGGAAATTTAATACTTCGCCAGAATTGCATTGCAGTTATAATGAAGTAGTTTCTGAATATCTGGAAAAGGGATATATGAGGGTTGAAGTTCCGTCTTCATCTAATATTGATGAGGGATATTTCATTCCTCATCACGCAGTAATTCGTAAAGATAAATCAACAACTAAAACTCGTGTTGTATTAGATGCAAGTACAAAGACCAGTTCAGGGTTGTCACTTAATGATACTTTGTATACAGGTCCAAATTTGCAATCTAATTTATTTACACTTTTAATTAAATTTCGCTTATTCGCTGTAGCATTAACCGCAGATGTTAAGCAAATGTATCTACGTATAATGGTAACGGAAAGCCATCGTAAATATCAAAAAATTCTTTATAGATTTCACGAAGATGAACAAATTGGAGTTTATCAATTTAATTCACTCGCGTTTGGTTTGAACTGTTCACCATTCCTAGCAATGCGAACTATACGGCAGCTAGCGAGCGATGAAAGAAATCGTTATCCGAAAGCGGCGGAAGTTGCAATTAATGATTTATATATGGACGATTTTGTATATTCTGTAAATACTATAAGTGAAGGCATCACTTTGGCTACAGATTTAATGGCGATGTTCAAGTGTGGAGGATTTGAATTAGTCAAATGGTCGAGTAATTCTCCTCATTTACTGGCCCAATTACCAGAGTCGCACCGCGCGACAATGGATTTTTCGGATAAATGTAGCATTTTAGGATTAAAATGGGATCCGATATCTGATTGTTTTCGATTTATGATATGTCCGACGGAGGAAAAATCTATATGTAAAAGATCAATTCTTTCCACAATAGCTCGTTTATTCGATGTATTAGGTTTGGTTGCTCCGGTAATTTTATATGCCAAATTACTTTTACAAGAGCTGTGGTTAGAGAAAGTAGGATGGGACGAGGAACTACCCCAAAGTATTGTTAATAGATATGTCAAATTCAAGGAAGAATTACCGATGCTTTCTAATTTAAATTTACCTCGATATTTGGGAGTAAAGGAGGACTGCACGATAAATATTATCGCCTTCGCAGATGCGAGTATGAAAGCATACGGTTGTGTAATATATCTTCATGTCACGGATAAGGGTGGCAACACTACAATGAATTTGATATGTTCTAAATCCAAGGTGGCCCCTCTGAAAACAGTGTCGCTCGCTCGATTGGAATTATGCGCTGCGCTTATTTTATCTAGACTCGTTAGATCTATTATAGATACTTATAGAAATCGCGTTTCGATAAACGATATATTTGCTTTTTCAGATTCAAAAATAGCACTTTCTTGGATTCACTCGTCCCCTCACCGGTGGCAAACTTTTGTAGCTAATCGAGTTAGTGAAATTCAGGAAAATTTACCCGCGAAACATTTTTATCACATAGATGGCGTTACCAATCCTAGTGATTGTTTATCACGAGGACTACTGCCTGCTCAGCTGGTCGATCATTCTCTTTGGTGGCACGGTCCGCCCTGGGCTGCGAACCCAGTATCCGAGTGGCCTGTCGAAAGATTTTCCCCCTCACGAGAGGAGGAGAATGCTTTGGAATTGAAAAAATCGCATACATTTACAATAACGTCAATAGAGGAAAATTCTCCGATATATAATCTCGCTTTAAAAATTTCCTCATGGCCAAAACTGCTGAGAATTGTGGTATATATTTTACGATTTATGCGAAAGTTATCACGCTCAACAGTTATAAATTCCACGGAATTAAACATTGCTGAAATGAATGTATTAAAAGCTTTACAGAATAGGTATTTTAGTGCCGATATACAATTAATACAGAGGGATAAATTATGCTCACCTTCAATCCGAAAACTAAACCCGTTCCTAGATCATAATGGCTTGTTACGTATAGGTGGTAGATTAATAAACGCGAATATACCTTTTGAAAACAAACATCCAGTACTTCTGCCAAGACAGGATCATATTGTCGATATAATTATAGACTTTCACCATCGTGTGAATTGTCATACTGGTGCACATCTCCTTATGTCAATAATTAGACAGCGTTATTGGATCTTATCGGGGAGAAATCTAATACGCAAAAGAGTACATGCTTGTAATTTCTGTTTTAAAACTGCACCTTCTAATATTATACCGCTAATGGCAAATTTACCTACAGCTAGAGTTCAGGAAGCAAAGGCATTTACACATACGGGGGTAGATTTTGCCGGACCAATAAATATAACCCTTTCTAGGCGTCGTGGGGTAAAAAGTCAAAAGGCATATATATGTCTATTTATTTGTTTAACAACGAAGGCTATACATATGGAAGTGGTATCAGATCTAAGCACGGACAATTTTTTAAACGCATTTAAGCGTTTTCTATCCAGACGCGGACCGGTTTCGTGTATGTACAGTGACAATGCGACAAATTTCATAGGCGCAAAGAATTGTCTGGATGACTTATATAATTTTTTAGAGGCAAATTCAACAAAAGAAGTTCTTCGCAATGAATTTAACATTCGGAGAATTGAATGGAAGACGATTCCACCCCGCGCTCCTCACTTTGGAGGATTATGGGAGTCAAATATTAAATGCATTAAATCGCATCTGTATAGGGTTGTGGGTACTCAACTTTTATGTTATGAAGAGCTTCTCACAGTTCTGACACAAATAGAGGCTGTACTTAATTCACGGCCATTATGTTTATTAAGCAGTTCTCATTATCCAGAAGCTCTTACTCCGGCTCATTTTCTGATGTCTACCCCGATTCAGCATCTACCTGCTTATGATTTGACTAATGAACGCATTAGTCTACTGAAAAGGAAAGAGCTTTTGGACCACCTCGTTCAATCTTATTGGAAGAAGTGGCATATAGAGTATCTTCACTCTCTGCAGATGAGAAAAAAATGGAATAGTCCCGCGAATAACATTCTAGTAGGTACCATAGTATTGGTGCATCAAGAGGATGCGCCTCCACTTTATTGGCCGGTGGGCATTGTTGAGGAGGTGTTCCCTGGTAAAGACGGAGTGGTTCGTGTCGCACGCGTAAGGACCCCTTCCGGGAACTTTAAACGACCAGTCGTAAAATTGTGTCCTTTGCCTACACAATAACTATTATTTCATTATTTTTTTTAATTTTCGTTTTAACTTTGTAATTTTAATAGCGTATTGATAAGAATATTTATATTTCATCTTACTTCGTTTTACATTTAATTCTTTACTTTATTTGAAAGTACTTAAAATTTCGGAAGGTACTTTCAACGCCGGGAGAATGTTCGCGCAATATATAGGGGATTGTTAGGTATGCATCCACAGGCTTACTGGACAAGTGTAATGTCAATACAAAATCCTGCAAATGTCCTACCTACCCTTTTACCCATCCCAAAATGTCACCATGATAAAAATATTGTTGCGACACATGTAAAATCTGACAAGTGGTGTCAGTTGCTTATCAGAGTTCGGAGTGATAATTAATATCAGACAGGGCGATTAAACGTATATTTTGTGAAGTTAAATCAACAAATACTCCTGGAGACGTGTGATAGTCATCAACGGGTGAGTCCATCTTTCCTGCTTTCCAATCTGGGCTTATCTTGTGCTCCAGAAGCCCAGATTTATACCTTTGATTATTGCACTGTCCATCGGGTTTGTCGGATGCATAAATCGTCCCATAACCTATCATTCGGAGTAGTTTGGGACTGGTCCTTTGGGCGTGTGGCATATCACACCACCTCTAAAATATATAGTGGAGTCGCAGCTTCGCGACACCAACTTCTATTAAAATGGTTTTCAAATTTCTTATTCAAAATATAATTAACCTTATCTACGCGGCTGGCGCATATGGGATCTATCAACTAACCCACCTTCTCTTATGTAATCCATGAAGTTTCACTGAAACGAACACTGTCAAAACATGCCAAAAGTGATAGGATAGATTGTGTGGAAAATCAGGCAAAAGACTAAAATGTAGCTTAGCTGCCAGCTTCCGTTATATATTCCCGTTAAACTCATTCGTTATTTGACGCATTTCACAGGCAGAGAATGCTGCAGCATTCAGTTCATCCTACGGGCTATACGGAGCGGGCAGGTCTGCTTTGACCGGAACACTGGACAGAAACTTCACCGGGAG
This sequence comes from Hesperophylax magnus, assembly GCA_026573805.1. NCBI lineage: Eukaryota > Metazoa > Arthropoda > Insecta > Trichoptera > Limnephilidae > Hesperophylax > Hesperophylax magnus. Next base: position 4,303,595 of record JAIUSX010000002.1, read on the forward strand.
ATCTTCCACCCACACTTCCATCCCAGCAAGATCGCTGTCTACCCAACATATTACTTCATCGGGTATGTTGAAGCACTCTATGCAATTTAAACTTACAAGTTCATTTTTCCTATTTTCTCTGTGCTGATTATTACACATTTTTATGCCAAATATCAAAAATATTGGAAATCAAAGTAAGTAATATTGTTAAGGTACGCATACACTTCGACACTAGACACTCGACAATGAATGTATACACCAAGTGTGTACACCGGTATCCTTTCCAGCAGAATCGGCAAGAGTGTCCCCACACCGATGTCAGTGTTGTGTTGTTTGCTGTGTGAACAGGTGTATCGGAGTGAAGTCTGAGTGTCTCCCACGGTGTATCAAGTTTTGAAAAGCAACACAATTTTGGCTAGACTTGCTAGATCATTAGAGTCTGTGGAGCAAAGATGATACTAAAAATTTAAGAAGGGCTTCCAGAGCTCTGGAATATATTGAATCTTGTCTATAAAAACTGGGTAAAAAAAAAACGAAAGCGTTAGAGAATTTGCTAGTAGTCTTAAATTACTGCTACAATTTGCAATCCAGAGGAATAAAACTTACTACTTCTAGGGTAAACTAGCGGCATAATCTGCAGTTTAAGCAAGACTTAAGGCGATATAAAGATGTTCTGGATTGAAAATTAGATTGCTTAAAAACATTATGGATGCTTTAATTAAATACTGCGAGTAGAACACTTCTTGGCCTTGTAAATTATCGAGTACGTATTTTTAGAAGCTTAGAATAAAAAAAGTATCAAACTTTTAAGGCGATGCACTACGTCGTGTAATATTTTAAATGGAGCCGCTATCAATAACAACCCTTACGTAGATGGCAATAAGGTTTAAATTCCCGCTTAACACCATCCGCCTGTTTTGATTTATGCAAGAAAAAAAAATGGCCAAAAAGTGCCTTTTATTTTATTTTGTGGATGTTCAGGCATAATTTTTTTTTTTTTTCGATCATTTTATAAATAACTTAATTTGCCACATTATACAATAAAATCATAACCGAAAATGGGTTCGTAAGTAGGAGATTTTGAACTTTAAAGCAGTGTTCATAGGCCTTATACATTATTTTTTTCTGGGCTTATAAAAAGGCTTATCTAAAAAATACTCTATCATTTAAAAGGCCAAGATGTATTCTACTCGCAGTATTTAATTAAAACATCTGAAACATTTCTAGGCGACCAAATTTTCAAACCAAAAACACATGATTTTGCATTACTACATATGGCATCGCTTTAAAAAATACTTTCAACTTCAAAATCTCCTATTTTCGAATCCCTTTTCGAATGTAATTTTATTGCATAATGTGGCAAATAAACTTCTTTACAAAATAATCGAAAAATATTCTAATATTTGTTCCTGAATTTAATATAATAAAATAAAACAAGAGAGGTGAAACAACAGAACAGTGACAAAACAACACTGACAAAACAAAACAGTGATGCAACAGAAGAGAATAATGGCAAAATGGAATACAATAAAATAATTGGTCAGGTTGGTTCAGGTTAGGTTAGGTGTGGTTTGTTGTCTGTTTGTTTTTTCTTCAATATTCTGTTTTGTCATGGAACTGTTTTTAGTTTTGGTTGAATCATTAGTTGAGAAATTTCCTTTGATTTCAGGAATGATAGGGTCTCCGTCCACCCGTCGCATGAGACAGCTGCTGGAGCTAGGGTCCCGGGGAGGGCCGAGCCCTGTGCCCACCCCCTCCTCCACCCTCCCGCGCACCCGACACATTGACATCAATCCCACAGGTAAAACTTTTTCATTTATCTATTATTTATTTATATATAACATTTGTACCTTCGCGCAGGCTCTTCGTCGAATGAAGCCATGTCTAAAGTGATAAATAATACTCATACATACATTATTCTTTTGATATTTAGTGAACATTCAAATGTGTTCCAAAATGGAATTTTGAGAATTGTCTTGAAATCATCATTTTTATTTGTTGAGTTTAAAACACTCTTAACTCTTGGTGAGCCAACGCAAAATATCATTTTTATTTGTTGAGTTTAAAACACTCTTAACTCTTGGTGTGCCAATGCAAAATATTTGCCGATTGCCAGTTGAATCTAGTTTCGTAATAACTTTTTTGCAAAATGATGTTTTTGTAAATTATACCGTCTTACCAGATAATGGGTTTATATATTTATGAAAATAGTGTTTAATCTACCATAAGTAGTTTCCCCAGAATATCTCAAAGAAATCTTTTTTTTGATAATGCCAATTGGATACTGTGGCACACAAGAAGAGGGTAATAGGTACCAGTTAATCTGAAATGGGTATATTATATATGGCTCATTGGTAATTAAAACATAAGAAAGAAATAAATGCATAGAAATTTTATTTTTAATTTTACACACTTTATGTGGGAAAGGTAGTTCTACTCGTTCGGTCGACGCCTGCTTGAAAGTAAGAGGGTTAGATCTTCCTTTTACGCGGGTCCTACTTTAATGGAGGGAAAGGCTTGGCTATCCGAAATTTAACATTGATAAACAAAAAATGATGTATTGATAAACGTAAAATGTTCCAGAATTCGCCAAGTACAAGCTGGACAAGCAGACGCTGAGTATGAGTTCGGGCGTGGGGGGGATGGCGGGCGGTGTGTCGGGCATGCTGTGGCTGCACCTGCTAGCGGGGCGGGGGCTGCGCGGGGGCGCAGGGGGCTCGGGCTCGGCCACCCCCACCACCCCGCACTCACAGCCCAGCGTACCTGCAGGGGCCCGGGACCTCTACTGCGTGCTGGAGTGCGACAGGGTGCACAAGGCGCGAACTGTTGTAAGTGCCCTTTTATACATTTATCTCTGTTATTCCTCACACTGTGCGCTTTGCTAGATTTATCTATACCTACATATAGTAGCTTTTTTTATGTCCCAACTGCTTCCAAATGGCCGGAACCAGTAGTACCGTGTAAATTTAATATATACATAATCAGTAAATATTTTATAAAGCTCCATTTAACAGTCTCAACGCTTCTCTTAGTTTAAGCCCACGGTCCCACGGGTCGGTAAGCAAACGACATAAACCAAATGCTGTAAGAAGACTCTGCGCAGGAAAGTTCCATAGTAAACTGCGCTACAGACGGGCCAATATGGAGACAAAAATTATATTTTAAAACAGGGCAGGGGCTTTCAAATAATATTGTTCTTGTTATTGTAAAATTGTTCTTAAAAGGAAAATATTAGAATGCTTGCATGTTCTCCAGAGACCCATTGGCGTTTCACTGGTTAATGCCCTTTTTGAGCTTTTACATGGGAATGGTCAGTAAAAATAATATTAATGTAATAGGTAAATTTCCATTCCGTCTTGAAGTTCCGCCGCAAAATTTTCACCGTGTGCCACCTGATTCTATTTTCGTCATAACTTAATTGTTTTTGCAAAATGATGTTTTTTTGTAAATTGTACCCTCTTGCCATATAATACATTTATAAAAATTGTATAATATAACCTAAAATAGTATCTAGTTGCCCCGGAATAGTTAGTTATATTCAGATAAATGATTTTTTAAACATATCCATAGAGATCACGGCAATAGCGAGTTCACGGCTATAATGAGCAATTACAAAATGATATTTTATTTTAGTATTATTCAATTATTCTCGAAGTAAGTAGTAACCAGAGATGTGCAAAATGGGTACCCAAAACCATTTGAAATGCAAAATGGAAATGGGTCAAAACTTTTCCATTTGAAAATGCAAAATGCAAAATGGTTTTTAGAAAAGCATTTCAAATGCAAAATGCAAAATACCTATTTTCAAAATGCATTGAAAATGCAAAATGGTTTCTCAGGTCAAACAATCAAAATAATTATAGAATTTTTAAACAATTTTGTCATTTAAAAATGGACATCAATGTAGAACAAACATATTACATGATGGTAAATCCAAAAACACCACGACTACGGATTATGAAACCACAATAAATTTGCGCGGGACTAATGTTGCCAACGTAAAAACATAGAAACTATATATAACATTTAATATTACAGCGTCATGGCCCCATGTTAGTATTTGAATCAGTATTTTTTGTAATGGTATCACTCAATTGCCAGGGCTTCTACCAGGGAGCAACTTGACAAATGTAAATTATCTCTCATAGCGAGGTTGAGGACCGACTGATATTTGGGGCTTATGAAAAAAAGATGAGTGGAGATAGTAGGAAGAATGTTGCAAAAAAGCATTTAAAATGGAAAATGCATTGAGAAAAGCATTTAAAATGCAAAATGGAAAATACCTATTTTGCATTTCCATTTGAAATGGATTTATTTGAAATAAAGCACATCTCTGGTAGTAACAAACAAAGGGGTGGGAATTTCTTATCTCATTAGGGACAGATTCATATTTTTATGGCACTACTTGTGTAAGATTGTCGGCTATGTGAACCATTGCTATCCATCGGGCACAATGAAAAATTTTCATAAAACCTGCTAAAGTCATGCGAAATTTGAGCTTCGCAATTTTATTCCCTTTTACGTCTTCTTTTGTATTACAACTCACCGTCAATTTTGTTTAAAAAACCAATAAATATATTTATGAAGGTAACTGGCAATGAGTACCTACATCCCTGCACGGGGTAAATTTATGATAGTGATGCACAAGTTTTTCAGCAGAGGGGTCGCTTTGTCTATTTTTACAATTGTATTTCTTTTTTGTTTTCGTTGAGGGGAAGGAGGTTGACAGCAAAATTCAGTATTTAAGGTTTACTTTGAATTTTTTGTTATGCAAATCGGTTCTTCAAATTTGTTTCCATTTAGAAAATGCAGCGTAAATTAACCAAAACTCCATAAAAAAATGTTCTCAGCCAGAGTTTTCAAGAGTTATCCCAAACATTTAGATTTTTCTCTATAGCCAAGTGGGTCGTATGAAATTGACATGTGGGCCGCAAGATTACTGCCGCGGGTTGTGCATTACTGGTTTATGACAAGTAAATTTTTACAGCAAAAAACCAAAACAATCTCGCTAGCATTAGTTATTTATAAGAAGTGCGATTTTACAAGCGGTAGGTACAGTACGCACAAGCTAGTTATTTATGAGAAGTTCGATTTTACAAGCGGTAGGTACAGTACGCACAAGCTAGTTATTTATGAGAAGTGCGATTTTACAAGCGGTAGGTACAGTACGCACAAGCTAGTGATAAAAAGATAGACAATTTAGTGGTATTTTTCTTGAAAGCCATGAACCACGTGATGATAGTTATAATGCGTTGATTGTTATGTAGAAGAAATTGAGAATCATGAAAGCGAAATCTTTAAAATAATCATGATAATAAATTTGAGTAATATAAGTGTATTTTCCTAATATATTTTTTAACCTACTCGTATTTTGAAAATATATTGTACTTTTGCGAATATATTGATAGTAGAAGCAGGTAGGTAGGTACATACAACTTTATAAAAACCTATTTTGGATATAACGATTAACAGTTATAAGGAGCAAATATAGTCAGTCTGAATTTAGTGTCAAAGGTGATTTTTGAACACCATTCCATTCAATGTTCATTCCACAGAATGCCAAATATTAATTAAAACATTTCTTTGAATGTTCATCCACAGAATGCCAAATTTGTATCAGTTAAAACCAAAGATATTAGAAGAACGAGATGTGCTATGAGCAGTTCATACTGTGTGGAATTGTTTTGCCGAGTGTCGCCGGTTTTGTTCACCAATACTACTGCACACCTTCGCTTACGCTAAGGTATCCGCACTAATACATAGAACAGATTTCTGTGCGTACACGTCCCGATACCGTTTAAAGTACCCTAATTAGGTAGTACTCCGGCTACGGTCCGGCGGCCAACATAGCATATCTCGTTCTTCTAATATCTTTGGTTAAAACATTCCATTCAATGTTCATCCACAGAATGCTAAATATTAGATAAAACATTCCATTCAATATTATTATCGTGCATATTATCGTCCCGTTTCTGTGTACGCACAACGAACGACACGATACTAGCAGCGCTGGCGAGTCTAAATACGCATACATTCTCAAATACTGTGAAACGCGTAAAACTCACATATACAAGCAATAATACTGTGGTGTGGAAGCGATCTGTAAACCGTATCCAAAATGCTAGAACGTATGTTCTTTCCGCGCATGCGCACTAAGACCCGCAAGCCAATATCTTCGTCAACTTTATACGATATTAATGACAGCATCCAACGTACAAAAACCGTCTTTAATGCTAATATGTATAATGCACAGAATCATATATGTACTCTATTACTAATCCATTGGATTGTATGCGCGCGCTGCTTTGAACTTGAATACTGAAGTCAAATTCTTATTGAATATTATTAACCTGCGATTTACTTTATAATCATAATTTAAATAAATAAAAATTAATCCCCAAAATATGATGGATACTTCGCCAACGTGTTCTAAATGATAATAGTGAATTGTGTAGTTGTATAATTGAATCATTAATGCGAAAAAGTTTTGTCTCGGCCATTTGTGGAAAAAAAATTATTCTGGATACTGGAAAAATTGAGTTATGGAGCTTAATGGATTTATGGAGATAATTTTAGACGGTACCTAATTGTATCTTGTTCGTGGGCTAGCGTCTAGATGTGCATATTTGATATCAAGTACGTAGTAAGTACGAGTATAAACATTTGATGTCCAGCATCCCTTCTACAAAAAGTCACCGACCGCCACTGGGGTCTAGGTAGGTGATCGCTGTAATCAATAATATTCGGATGATTTGTATTTTTGTGTAGCGCCGTTTTTATGAAAAATAAACTCAAGGGCGATGTGTTACAACTGTTAGGTTTTAGGAATTATCAGCGCCTTGGCAATTTGGCGCCCGGAGCGGACTGCTCCAATTGCGCCCGCATAGGGCCTGCCCTGTTAAAACTAAGAAAGTTTAAATAAATATTTTGTATTTCAATAGCTTGTACATGCTAGTAACTATTGTAAATAATTGTTTCAATCACTTGCCATTTTATTCTGTCTACTTTGGCAACACTAGCGACTAGTCTCACGGCCACCAGCATACAGCTCTCTGAATTTCGACATTCTCGGGGCTTCAAGTAGCATGATGCTCTCCCGCTAACTAAAATTTTATATTTCCATAATTTAATGGTGTAGTTATTTTCTGAATAAATTTATGAAGATCCTTCTGATCTTGCATTTCTGATTAATGAATATCATTGTATCCCTTTACTTCTCTTGGCTCTAATATGTGTTTTATTTTATGACAGGTTCGTACAGGGGAGCTGCAATTTGATTGGGACGAGTCCTTCGAGTTGGATCTGGTGAACAACCGCCAGCTCGACCTCCTGGTGTACTCGTGGGATCCGCAGCACCGTCACAAGCTGTGCTACCGCGGGGCGCTCAACCTCCAGCAGCTGCTGGGGCAGAGCCCCTTGCACCAGCTTGCCCTCAAGATAGACCCTAGAGGTTGGTTCATAGTACTGTAATACTGATAAGAACGGAATTCTAAGGCCCTACAGTAGCAACCGGCAGCCCGCTCACGGGGTAGAAAAAATTATCTCCTCATTTATTTACCTCTATCCATAGTTTATATAGGAAGAGAGAGAAATTTTCCCTGAGGGGCGTTCCTTTTCTACTTAAGGATAAGGAATTGTCCTTAACTTGGTTAATTCTTTTTTATTTTTTACTTTTTCGCTGTCGAAATTCATTAATTTTACGGTTAAGGTCAATTTCTATCCTTTAGATCAGGGCTGTCCAAACCACGGCCCGCGGGCCGCATGCCGCATGTTTAGATTATTGCGGCCCATTGAACCTTTTTTTAACCGACTTCAAAAAAAAGTCCGGTTCGGTTACACCGACTACAAAGAGGTCTGTAGGTGTACCCACTGCATATAATAATACTTTATTAACACGCTTTTATATTAACTTCACTTGTATGTTTGTTTGCTTGCTTGCTTGCTTGTTTGCTTGCTTGTATGTAACTCTCTTGCTGCCTTCCTCGGCCCTAGTGGTAGCCGTTTCTCAGGCTCCCTCTCCGGAATAAAAGTTACCTGTTAGAACCATAGTCGGTAATAAAGAAACTACCATTAAATAAATATAGTTTAAAGAAACTAAAAAAACACGCTTTTGTAGCATACGAAACTAAAAAGTGAAAAATAAATATAGTTTAAAAAAACTAAAAAACACGCTTTTAAATAATATCGAACTAAAAACTTCAAAATAATTTTTAAAATAAGCTTAAAGCAATAATGAATGAAAAATGATAGTATTATTGTGAAAAAGCGTCGGGCGCACGATATACGAAAAATATGGCACAAAGCGCCCACGCTTTTTAACAATAATACTATCATTTTTCATTCATTATTGCTTTAAGCTTATTTTAAAAATTATTTTGAAGTTTTTAGTTCGATATTATTTAAAAGCGTGTTTTTTAGTTTTTTTAAACTATATTTATTTTAATTAATAATTGCTTTAACTTAGTTACTTTATTTATTTCTTGTCACATTTTGTATGAAAGCAATTATTATTCAGATTTTAGTTCATTATCTTCTTTGTTCGAAGTTTTAAATACATTAATGAGCAAACTATTTTTCTCGCGACGAAATTCAAACGTTTTGGGTATGTTCGATCACGTCGCTCACATCACTATTGACTCGAGAATTCGGGGAATTCCCCGAACTCAAAATAGGTACCTACCGCGCATCGTTCATTGGGCATTTGTTTGTCACTTGTCATTCAACGCAATGAAAGTTTTGATTGCGCAAGGTTACTCTCAGGTTATTAAAGACTTTTACATTATTTTAAAGTTTGGTATTACGTTGTTCGCTTTGTGTTTGAGTATATTGAACTTTTCATCATGTCTACAAAGAAGAGGAAGTTAAGTGAAGAAAATCGTACATTCAATGCGAAATGGGAGTTAGACTACTTTATCTCCAACAATAACAATAAAATTCAGTGTTTGATTTGTATGCAAGTTTTATCTGTAAGTAAAGAATATAATGTTAAGCGACACTATACTTCTTTACATGAAGAAAAGTATAAAAAACATGTCGGTGAAGCAAGAAAAGTTATGGTGGCTGAGTACAAAAAAAAACTAATACAGCAAACAAGTATGTTTTCAAAAGTAAGTACTGAGAATGAACAAAGCTTGGCTGCCTCATATGAAGTTTCATTACAATTAGCCAGAGCAAAAAAACCATTTAGTGATGGAGTTTTAATAAAAAAATGCGCAGTTGAAATGGCTAAACGCTTTATGCAGCCGAAATTAGCGGAAAAGTTTGAATCTGTTGCATTATCTCATCAAACGGTGGCGCGACGAATAGAGGACATGGGTAATTATATTACAAAAAAAATATGTGATTACTTTGTAGATTGCGAGTACTATTCAATATGTTTGGATGAAAGTACCGACCAGACCGATGTCAGTCAATTAATAATCTTTATACGTTGCATTTCCAAAGATTTTACAATCACGGAAGAAATGCTGGATTTAATACCATTTCATGGAACAACTAAAGGCAGTGATATATTTGAAGCGGTTAACAAAACTATAGTAGAATATGGAGGATTTCGTAAGTGTTCTTGTATTGTGACCGATGGGGCAAAAGCTATGACCGGGACAGTGACAGGATTCGCGGGACTTCTAACACAAAATGGCATTGATTGCCCGTTGTTGCATTGTATTATACATCAGGAAGCCTTGTGTGGAAAATCTTTGCGTCAAATGAATGCTATGAAAGTTGTTATAAGGATAACCAATTTGATTAGAGGTGGAAACAGGGCATTGACACATAGAAAATTTAGAGACTTTTTAAGTGAAATCTATGCAAACTATGGAGATTTACTATTGCATTCGGAAATCAGATGGCTAAGTGCTGGCCAGTGCTTGCAACGCTTTTTCGCCTTAAGAAAAGAAATACCTTTATTTCTAAAAAATGAGATATCATCTGACACTTCTGAACTACAAGATAAAATGCGAGATCCTCAGTTTCTGGCTGATCTTGCGTTTTTAACTGATATGACGCAACACTTGAATGAATTAAATTTAAAATTGCAAGGTAAAAACCTCAATATAGCCAACATGTACGGAAATGTGAATGGATTCAGAAGTAAACTGAAATTGTTCAAAACGTCTCTACAACAAAATGATTTTTCTTTTTTTTCAAGTTGTAAAGAACATTATTTAGAGATGAAAAATTTTGAAGAATGTAATTTTTTGGACCACCTCAAATACATGGACGAAATAATCGTCGAATTTGAGCGGCGTTTTGCAGATTTTAAAAAAATTGAGAGTGATATAGCTCTCTTTACTCATCCATTAACGATCGCAGTTGCGAGTGTGAAGATTGATTATCAATTGGAACTGTGTGATCTGCAATCAGACCCCTTTTACAAGGGCAGAACAGAAACAGGAATTGATTTTTTTAAGCTCCTCGCTGAACGTTTCCCGAAACTGACGAATTTCGGGCAAAAAATGGGCTCGATGATGGGCAGTACCTACCTTTGTGAAAGTGCATATTCAACAATGAAGTTTATTAAATCGAAATACAGGTCTTCATTGACAGATACTTCACTTAAACATGCACTGCGCCTAGCTACCACTAGTATTGAGGTTGATGTTGACAGAATTGTAAAAGACAAATTAATGAAAAAGTAGATAATAAAATAACGATATTACGTATTATTCCCGTATTTTATTTTTATAAATATTTTGCGGCCCACCAATGTATTTAGTCTTTTTTATTGGCCCTGGGTCCCATCTAGTTTGGACACCCCTGCTTTAGATGAACCGGAATCGCCCCTCTGGCACTGTTTATTAAATGTTATTTCTTTTTCCGATTTTATGTCCGGGTTAAATCTTCCCCATAGGAAAAACTTAACCCTTCCACACACTTTTCCACAAATGATCATCTAGTCAATCAACATTATGCAAGTGCATTTATATAAGCAAAATAAATACAAAACAATACAAGAACAACACGTCAACTCACCAGAGATCAAATGGGAAAATAATTCACCGACCCCAGATATTTTCATATCAGAGGGTAGAACTAGCTAAAACTAACTAACTAGCTCGGTAGAACTCCTAACAGGGCCTATAAATCCTACTGATCCCTCAACATAAATATTTAAAAAATCTTTCGTTATCCTACATGTATTAAAAATGACCGACTTTTGCATCTTTATATATAAATTTTTTGATAGATCTAATACGCCTAAATTTTTAATGAGAGAGCTAGGTATAATGCCAGTAGCCGAAATAACGAATGGTAATATTTTTAAAGTCTGAGAATGCCAAATTCTTTTAATCTCATTTAATATTATTATTATTTTTTGATACATTAGCAGTATTTTTTTTTAAAAACATTATTTGGTAAAGTGAGCCTCATTGGATGCTTACTAAATGACCCCGTGCTAAGGACTTGCATTTTATAAGATACAATAAAATGGAATGTATTGAAATTATATAAATTAAATAATCTTACACGAAATAACAAGAAATGAAAATAAATAAAGTAATAAAAATTATGTGAGAAAGGAAAACAGCAATAATTTATGCACAACTTTCTTTTTTCACAATTTTATTTGACAAATAGATATTCAATAAAATAAATTTACACTTTCACGGACATAACATCTATTGAAGTCGTTTTAGAGGAGACGTGATATATACGTCTTTTAGTCAGGGATGTGATACGACACAGCGGACAGGGAAGTCATGTTTTATATTGTAGTAGTATGTAACCTGTCTATTTGTGTCACAACTCAAACGCTTCCATTTAATGTCACAACCAAAGACAATAGACCGTTTATATTTTTTATTACTTATTTTCATCGACTTCATAAAACCAAAATTAGCATGACTGTATCATATTACAAACCTCTGTTTTCCGGCAAGTGTCCATTAATGTTTTAAATCACATTATAGAAGATTCAAATATGAGGTTATGATTGGCTTCTGAAAATGACAGTATTATGCCGGACTGGTAACATGTTTATTTTACTGTACTAGTTCTTTAATCAAATATGAACATGTTTCTGCCTAGGTACCCTGTACCTCCGGCTGCGCTACACAGACTCGGCCATGCTGTACCGGCGGCGTGGGGTTAGCGGGCCGGTGGCACGAGCGGCACCCCCTCTGTTTGGGGCCGAGCTGGAGGCCGTGGTGGCGCGTGAAGGGGCCCGTGGGGCGCAGCATTCGCAGCAGCCACCCGTCCCCCTTATCATTCGGCGCTGCGTGGAGGAGATTGAGCGAAGGGGACTCGACATCATCGGTAACTACCCTACGTTTTATCGGTCAATTACACCATTTACATTACAAATTGTTTAAAAATCATCATTTTTATATAATATACATATCCATTAATAAGATAGTTTGTCATTTTGTCACTCGCTAAATTCCATTTCAAGTGTCATAATTCCGACTGTCAAAAGTCTTGGTACTGAATTTATTTACAGGAATTCCTCATATGACTTATTTTTAAGTAACTATCTGAGGAAACTACATAAGATAGATGTACAAGGTGGCCACGGACCTGGAAAACTGTAATGATGGGGAATTATCAGGAAAATATCAGGGAATTATATAAATATTTTTGGGAATTTTTTTATTTTTCAAAATCTGAAATTTTAGGAAACAAAAATATAGCCGAAAATTTGAGTGCCGCAGACCTTAAGTATGATGCATAAACGCAGAACTGCGCCGCACCGAAAGTTGCCACTAATACCGCGTATGTAGTATCAAACATTAGTGTTTACGGTATTTTTGCGTATGTTTCGCGAGCTACCGTGGGTTTAATACAGCTGAACAAGAAATATGGTATGTATTTTTTTGGTGTATTAAATGGTTATTAATATTATTATAAATTACCGCTTTTACCTTTTTTTGATAATATTTCAACATAGATGTATTAACGAGCAGGATACCAAAGAAAAAGTATTGCCAGTGGCTTCCAGGAAGCTGTAATGATGTACAATGGAAAAAAATATTTCCTTATCCAAACCGAAGAAAGATGAGTGTGACTTATGATGTGCTTATAAAGTGAAAAAATATACCTGAAGATCATTACAACAACAATATAAAGCTCAAAGATTCAGCTAAACAGGAAAAATCTAAAGATTAAAAGTTGGCAAAGAAGGAAAAATCCACGCCTTAAATGCAGACATACAAGCTGTAAAACTGTGCCCCTAACTTAATGCTAGCTCAATATATTTTAAGCCATAACGTGTGGTTCACAGTTTTACGGTTTTCAACCTAGGAAATAATCCTGTGATGTGCTATTGGTGCGACGAAATGGAGTCTGATTTAAAAGAAACGACATGCTGCATTCTTCGTCAATTATATTTCTAAGTTATTTTATGATGATCTGAAACCGTTAACTATCTTCGCAGATGGCTGCACCGCACAAAATAGGAACAACGTTGTTTTGATGCATTTTTCAGACTAGCAATGCAGAAAAATGTCACAATTACTCCAAATTTTTTAGAAAAGGGAAACTTTTTCGATGAATTAGTGGAGATGTATATCATCAAAGACTATTTGCAGAGTTTAATAGTAGATTTTTCTATGGGCTGATCAAATAAATAAAAATAGTATAGACGCTGGACCAAACATGTAACCGTCAAAGAGACAATGTTTTTTTAAATAATCGTTTTCTAAAACATAAATAAAGTATAAAGAAATATATTACTGATCATATTAGCTAATGAAAATTTGTATTTTCCAGGTCTCTATCGTTTGTGTGGATCAGCAACAAAGAAGAGGATTTTGCGCGAATCATTTGAACGCAACAGTCGCACCGTAGAACTGACGCCCGACAATGTTCCCGATATCAACGTCATCACCGGAGTTCTCAAGGACTACCTCAGAGAGCTGCCTCAACCACTTTTCACTAAATGTCTTTATCAGATGACTGTGGATGCTCTTGGTAAATAATCAAAAACACATCATTCATCAAATATTTATTAAAGACATGTTTCAATTATTATACATGTCGTATCATATCTCATATGATATCATATCACACATGTGGCAAGTACATTCGAGAACAGAAATTGAGCACTCCATTGGCGACGCAACAACCAATCAGTATGAGGAATTTTAGAGCCAACTCTCACCATGGTCTGAGCTATTTAAATGGATAGAATAGGAATCATTCCCTTCCTCATTGCCTTAAATGATGTGTAAATAAAATATATAAATAAACACCAATGTGTGTGTTTTAGGTGTCTGTTTACCAGATGATCCCGAAGGAAACGCCAAGTTGATGTTCAGCATCTTGGATTGCCTGCCCCGCACCAACCGCGCCACGCTCATCTTCCTACTCGACCATCTGGCCATGGTGGTGTCGGTCTCCGAGAGAAACAAGATGTCTCCGGAGAATCTGGCCACCGCCCTGGCCCCTCCGCTGATGCTGCACTCTGCCAACGAGGGCCATGCCAACACGGACCTTGACTATGCCCAGCCCATTGGAGTCCTCAAGTACCTGCTTCAAATTTGGCCAGCTCCAAAGCACTCAGGTAATGTCTTCTCAATGAGATTACTTTGAATTTCAATTTGTACCTTTCAACAGCTATTGTTTATTTTATTTACCAAATTCCCTTTTTGAAAAAAAGTGCAATGTCAGAATACGATTTTATATCATGTTAATTTGGTCTTCTTGAATACTTTTTATTTTTTTATTCATCAAGTGTTTTCTCATAATTTCGCACCCCCGCAAGAAAAGTGTCACAAATCAATACTTCAATTTGTACGTCTATTCCAAATTTCTTAATCTATCTTTAAAAAAATGTCATTTCGCTCTTTGGTCTACTCGCTGCTAGATGGCGAAAATTACTCTTTTGCACTACGGTTTTTGAAAGTCAAGTAACTCAAGAGAAGTGTAACATTCTGTATTGTGTTTTCGGATCTTCATAAGTGAAACTATTATTAAAAAATTGTTTTAGTAATTATACATTTTGACATTTAAAAAAAAATCTTTAATTGAAACTGATATCGGAATCAAGTAAAAAAATTGTCTCGTTTGAATATAATATGCTTTTTAATTATAAGTCATGTTGAAGTTGAGTGAAAAGTATATGTTAATAACAAAATACTAATATAATAAATATATGTACTGAGCAACTTATTATTAAATTATAAAATCTTTATTATTTTCTGAATAATTGAGATCAGAAAATAATAAAGATTTTATTAAAATATTGTTTAATTTTACTTTTGTTATATTTGCTTTGTAATTAATATCAGAATTACGACAAGGTTACAAAATAATTAGTTCCTCAAAACTTACTCTTTTGAATTGTGACACTTTTCTTGCGGGGTAGCGATTTGTAGAATTTTCACAACATAGTGTTTATGTTTTCTTTATTTAATTCTACAATTGTTTAAACTACAGTCCATTCTGCTTTATGTGTTGTGAAACTCTGAAAAGATCCACGCATGATTATGTCTCCTGTAGTGTATATGGTCGTTGTTAGGTAAAAAGGGCAAAAGCAAAAAAAAAACTTACCATGGAGTTTTGCACAAAGTTTTTAAACAGTTTGGCTTTTTGTCCCTTTCTGCAAAACACCGATGATATGTGAAGCATGGATTTATTAGTCACAATCTCTGCTCACCCACAACACTGAAGGTTGACAACAACTGAACGTAGATTAGGGTGTCCGATGGTGTAGAAGTGTTTTTTTTCCTCTCTCCACGGTTTGTTTGTTTCTCAAGTTCAACCATTTATCATGGTAAGCAATCCAACAATTTCACTCCTGATCGTTATACCAATCTGTCTGCATACATTTCACATGAACACATCAGTTGAAAGATCCTTTATTTATACATTGATTCAATACAATAATATTTTAATTTTATTCTTCATTATTTCTTCTCATCAACTTTCCACTACGGAAGTGACTTCTTTATTGATTTTTAAAATTTTTTTGTTTAATATGATTTGAAAATTAATCGGTTTTTTTGTTACAACTTGAACACCAATTTTGAATGTTAATGGTATGTTTGATCTGAACGGTAAACATTAATATTTTTCAAAATGTACCAGATATTTTTCATCAATATTGTAGTTTGGACGATTTTTTGATTAGATTGAATTTTTATAAGCCAGCTATGCCTCTTAGTATTTTCTGCAAAATTAAAAATTTATACATATGATATTTAATGGTGTTATTTTGCTGTAAATGCTGCTTAAGCGCAAATGTTGGTTTATTTAATTTAAAAGTTCATAAAGTCTGTTACGAAATAATTACATATGCTAAACTGCTTATATTGTTTACTGAACAAGAAAAATAATTATGATTTACGTAACGCATTGAGGAAATGGTACAATACAAAAATATATTGTTAAATGGGTGCGTGTTGACTGGTATTTGCTGTATCTGTTAGTTAGCTGTAATTATGTATTAATGATGTGGCAACTTTACTGGAGAGTAGAGAGTTGCGTTATGTAGGGCTTGTGAGAAGGTAGGGAAATTTGAGTATGGGTAATGAGGCATGAGGCGCGTGTAAGAAAGTAGTAAGTAAGAGTGTGGAGGAAGGAGGCATGTGGTTAATGCGTGTATGTTTGTAGACAGTTCGGCGCGGCGAGCCAGTGCCCGGGCCGCATGGAAACACAGCCAGTGCGTCTCCAGCGGGACTCTCCACGGTGCCAGGTAACATTCACTCAGACCTGGTCACCTCCCAACACCCCACCACCAACATCCAACCACCTCGGCTACCCTCCACTCCACTTACAACTCCCACCAGTCCACCCCTCCTTTTCCATCCCCTACCATTCTCAGGTCACACATTAACATTTTTAAGAAAAGTGCAGAATGATTATACATAAATATTTTCTCACTGGCCAAATGCAATAACTGCATCAGTAACCACTAGCTTGCATGAAACACATTATTGAAAGAATGATATAATAATGCAGACATTAAAAATGAAAACCGTTTTGGATATACAATGCTTGAATCTATTTTAACATTCGTAATAATTTATACATCCTAGAAAATTTATGTGAATGAATTTCAAAGACACTATAAAACATGTCATAACCTACTTATTTATAGTATTAAAACTCATAGTTCCCTAATCATAGAAACATAAAATAAAGAATTATTCTGTGCTGCAAAGTTCCCAATAGTATATAAAGGATTAGTTTAAGCCGGTTCTAATTAAATAAATAAACTAAGTACATAGTGCACAGAATGTAACTGCATGGACAAAATTATTGAAGATATATTCATATTTTTAAAACTATACAAATAGGATGAAAGTAAAATGAATAAGTTTATGTTTTTATTTATAATTTTACCTTACTTATCTAGTCCTACTTAATTTCACCTTTCAGCTCAATTCTGCGCTCACTTTTCTAATAAAGAAATTGCTTTCGCATACAAATTTCACCACACATCAATTTAATCTAAGTTCGGTTGTTGTTTCAAGTATCTAGCAACAACAAACTGACATGGTTCCTTAGAGCACTAAACATTCTGTAGTTTGCTTGCAATTTGATCATTACTTAATCACTCATAATATATGTTTGTCTCTCTATATTGTTTTGTTAAGGCTTCAAGCTTCTACTAGCACTAGCACTAGCACTCGGCACCTTCTCAACTTTTGCTTTCTTCTGCTTTTCTCTACACTCTCCAGCAACTCAGCGAACGTCCATTGTGCTCCCAACAATCATTTGTTTATTTATTTTTGATAATAAGTACGTAATACACAATACCTGCAAAGGATTTGTGCTATTTATAGAAATGCTTAATGATATTATTGATACAGTGCACTTTTAAGTACAACAGATGTTTTAATTTGACTATGCTTGAGGTCTTTCAAATTCCATCAAATCGACGATCAGCACCATTTTTACTTTTTGTCATTTGGACAGTTCCCGTTAAACCCTAATTCTCGACCCGCCAGCAAAACGAGCATGCTGTCAGCTGATCATGATTTGATTAAAAGCTCAAAGGTAGAGAACCGGCTTTTAACGGCATTCAAATGTCAAAAAATGTTTAAAAGTGTTTAAAGTCGATTCGATGTCATCAAATGTGATGGAGTTTGACATACCCCAAGAGTTGATTTGATGCAATATTTAAAAATGCAAAGATGTAACCCGTTTGGTTGGTTTAGATTGTGATATAATATTGAGTATAAGTGCGAGAGAGAGAGTGCTATAAAGGTGTGCTGTGCTGCTAACATAGCAGATAGATGAGACTAGACTAAGAATAGTGTATGGTCCCGTAGGCCAGTTTCCGCACTCAGCCAGTCCATATCGGCAAGCAGCAGCAGTATCAGCAGTATCGCAAGCTCCATCGGCTCGGCACTCTCTCGCCCCATCACAGGTAGGGCATGTAAGTATACACCTCATATTACTAATGCATTACTAATTATACTATACAACCAACGTACTAAACTGTTAGCTATATCTCCCCCACCAACCTCTTTCGTTGCTCATGAAACTAGTCCCAGGCATGCCTAGAATACGGTTGCCAATAATTGTTTACTTGACTACATTTTAAAACACTTAAATCCTTGACGAGTATAACTGCAAACTTCAGTATTGCCCTTCACCATCATAAATAATAATGTGTACATTTCCTAACACATGTACATACTGTTCATGGTGTTTATTGTCTAGTTTATATTATACATATCATATCATAGTGATTGTTACCCCTCCACCCTGCAAATTTGCTTACACCAACACAGTTTACATGTAAATGGCCAACTGCTTTACGAGATTTGCACTTATTTATCAAATTATAATGATAACCATTGGTTATTTTTGTGACATTGATTACATGAGTTTTATTTCTTTTAGGCTCAATTATCAGCCAAGGCCGGCCCATATCGTCCTCAATCGCCGCGAACTGGGCCTCTTCCCGCTCCTCCTCGCTCCCGACAGGTAACTCACTACTACGCTACTAACTTACTGCTACTGGCGCTGGTACTGCCACTGAACCTGCACCTGCATCTGCATCTGCTTCTCTTGTTGATGTTAGACTCTGACAATGTACTACTTTATTCCAGGTGATAGTATCTTCGCCCGGCTCACCAAGTAGCAGTTCCGACAGTCAGTCAGGTAATGAGACTCTCAAACACGGGAGCTCAGTGTCCTCCATTGCCCGACAGCCCGCAGCTCGAGCATCTCCAGGGGCAGGGGCCGGCGGGCGGAGCACCCCCTCCTCCTACCTACAGAGCTCCCAGGGCTCACAGCTGCCGCCCAGCTCCAGCTCCTACTACTGCAGCAGCCCCTCGGCCCAGATGTTCACCAGCGGTCAGGGCAAGAGCCCCCGGGAGTCTCCCAGCCTCAACCGCGTGTCCTCTCCCGCGCACCTCGCTAGCCGCACCGCCTCTCCGGGTATTCCGGGAACTAATGCGGGAATCGCAGTGACTATGAATGCCTCGCCATTCCTGACAGACCTCACGTCCACATCATTGACAAGCATGGAGAATACTCTCATTTCAAACCTGCAGAGTACCATAAACAATATTAGTACTACTGCAGACTCTATATTCCATCACACAAACCCCAGCAGTAATGGACCAAAATCTGACGATCTGTTCCAGACCAAAGGATCAATGTATGGACATAAAATGGCCCCTGTGAGCTCGACTGCAGTGAACTCCGCAGTGCCCAGCTATGCGACATACGGGTCCCGCCAAGGAGAAAACATTTTTGATTCTATTCACAACACTGCAAAACAATCGAGTCACAATTTCAACATGCAAATGTCAGATATATTTGGATCAAATCAAAACAGTTCGTTAAAGCAGAGTTCAGGCTATGATCTTTTGAATTACAGCTCTACTAATCCATTCCTACAAAATTATACAACCGATACAATTGAAGAGGAAAACATAGTGAACGGTGAAGGAGCCTTTTCGTCTAATCTGTTTGGCTCTTCAGCGAGTGGCGGAGGGGAGTTGTTGGGACCGGGGGGCGGCCGGAGAGGGGAGGAGTTGACCCCGACTTCCAGCGCGGGCACGGAGGACTCGCGCCCCCGAGACACCCACGACCGAGACATTGACGGAGACGGAGAGCAAAGTGACTAATCCTGACAGAACCACTTCTCCTTCGAGAACAAAGTGATTAGTCTCCAGTGAATGTTCCTGCACCCTCATTGAGCCTATTCCTCAGATGTCTAACGGGTACCATGTATAAAATATCAATAAATGTTCGACTGCTTTTGTGAATGGATCATATCTTTGGCATAGTGTTACTATACTTGGTTTATTCTTTAGATATCTGAAAAGGGAATATGAACAATTGGATTTTAAAACCCAATAAGTCTCATTTCGCTTGGGTGTAGGATTTATAAATAATGTAGGTGTTCCTCTCAAAACGCTTTTGGTAAATTATAAATATTTTTGTGGTTAAAACTGCAGCCGCGATTGAACCTAACGAATAAGCGGAATGCCTATCAACACACAGATAATATTATATCTATGATGTAATAAATAAACCAGTCACGGGGTGTGTTTGTCGTAGTTTTATACAGATATGTCAGGAATGATGGGCATTTACATATATCTCCAAGAAGTCCTATAAAAATAAACAGCGCTTACCCTTTTTGTACCAGACTGGTATTATGATAAGATTCAGTTGTAATACATTTAATATAACCCCATTTAAATCAGTTCATCGTGAAAGAGCTACCTCATGCAGCACGGGACATTCAGTGATGTTAAATTTATTGGACATAAATAATATGTATGTATTTCCACCAGTAGACATGTCCAATGGTAATTTCAAGTATTACCTTTTTTACACAAACTTTTGAAATATCTACAACTTTATGATATCAATCTTATATCTTATGAAATTATCTCAAATATTTTTCTTCTCATTTCTGTAATTGCCAAGCGGAAACTATATAATATTAAGAATTCCTGCTTACATTTGTATTTATTTTAATTATTGTTTTTAGATTACATATACAGCTATTGTTATTGTTGTCATTTTTGTACTATGTGCAATAGCCGCATTTTTACTTAAAATTTACTAAATTGCAATCATTTTATTATAACAGTTGACGAATAGCATTCAATAAAGTTTATAGTATGTATTAAAAATATAAAAAACAAGAATATTTATATGTAATCTCTAATATTACAACATACAATAAAGTGAAAACTTGTAGACCAACTCACTATTATTAGTAAGTTTTATTCAATTTTGGGGGATCATTCAAAATTTCTAATCTTACTGAGAATAAAATATCACAATAATGAATGTGATCCTCGGACTGAAGGAGATCCCTTTGAAATGATTCTTTTTAGCACTGAGCATTTAAATCAAATTATCGGGCCAACTTTTAGGAGCGATTCGTATTCTTACAAAAACATAGATTACTAATTCGAGGGAAACATAGATCACTACAACTGGGTAACTCCGAATCAGCCGAATCAGTACGCCATAATATGTGTTTGTGGGGCGTGTATGTGCATGGGCGAGGAAATAAAGTTACGAGTTGTGTATGTAACTCGAAAAGAGAGTTACCACCAATAACCAATATGGAGCTGATGTTTTCAGTTCAGCTGAGGTGGAGTTAGTCAGTTAGCCAGATAGCCAGTTAGTTGGACATATTATTTGGATGATGGAGAGAGTTGTTAACAAATATTCCCTGAGCTATATCAGACTATTATTACATAACATAGCAATACATATTAAGAATGCGTTCATTGGCAGATGCCCCAGGAGGTATGTGTCATCATCGTTGTGTATAATATTGTATACATGTTACGCTTTCACACTTTTTCACTTTTGAATGGACTTTACAAAAGATAATGTACTTAGGTTAGGAATAATGAAACCCTATGATTTTATACTTGTTTTATTATAACACGAACCAATGCCATTGAACAATTCTACATTATTTAATCTAGCAGGAAATATTGCATCTTGTAATACTTGGTGAATTATAAGATTTGTATGAGATTTTTACACTGTTTATTGAAGTGTGTGTTTTGCAAAGTATACTGCTGTTTATATATTATATTGTTAATATGTTATATATATCTTACGAAAACCTTCCTATTGTAGAGTCTAAGAAAGCACAAAATGGTGTTACGTGCACCGCCATATTTCTGATGATTTTAATTGTAATCTGAAAATAAATTGAGTCGCTCATTTTACATAGGACCGGTGAATATGCTTGTTACAAGCGTATGCTGTTCACATCTTTGTAATTAGTCATTGCATTTACGTACATATGGTTTTGCCCTCATGTATTTCATGTACCTACCTACACACATTATAAGTTCATCATCCTGTTTTGTGATATGCACATAATATGTATTTAAAAAAGACCCGGTGATGTGCTTGTTACAAGCGTGCGCTGTTCACTTCTTTGTGATTAGTATTGCATTTACGTACATATGGTTTTGCCCTCATGTTACCTACCTACACACATTATATGTTCATCGTCTTGTTTTGTGAAATGCACATAATACATATGTATTTTTTTCTTGATCATTTTAAAAATGAACATGAAAAACATAATAAATGTAGGTAGGTACAAAGTTATTGTATGTAATATTATGTAAAGTATATGTAAGGAAGTCAGAATTATTGCATAAGATGACTTTAACGAATGGATATCATTACTTTTGTAATGAGCATTTATTGGAAAAATACAATAATTAACTAGAAACAATTCTCACGATAGTGTGTAAGACGTAGTCTTTAATTTTTCTGCCACTGCCATTTGTAAATATAAAGTTGTTCTAGAGTTGGTAGTATCTAACTGAGTATAAATCAATGTATTTAGGATCTTTTCTACTGATAAAGCTTACATTTACATTCTTGAAGAATTCACATTTTATTTCTCATGTAATCGACCTATAGAACATATTCATCTTCATTAAGCTTTTTATTCCAAAAGTTTGCCTGTCATTTTGTTTAAAATAACTATGTGGTGCTACCTCAACCAGGGATTCACAAACATAAACGGTCAATCTCATTATGATTGTTACAATTTATTTTATTTGTTTGTAATAATTAACAACAATCATTATATTTACTACTGTCAATCACACTGCAAATAAATCATATTCGAGTGTATATAAAACTACATATTAAATAATACATTTTAATAGTTCAAAAGTCCCTGAGTTGTGTTCAGTGTCACTTTTATCAGCAAGACAAAACATTCAGAAAAGATGCAGATTTTTTTGAAAATGAAACTGACTATTAGAGAATTGGATTTTCTGTTCCAATATGAATATAATATATGGCCTACTACTTACACTGAAAGGACAAATGTGAACACATAGTAGATTGCTTACCTACAATATACATATATGTACTAATTGCAAACGTTACAAAGAATTCTGATAATCTGGTTGGTTAAAAAATGGTTTTAGCTCACCACTATTATTACTTATGTCATTACAACAAAATATATATGTAATAACTTATTGGAAAGGAATAATAAACCAAACATTATTATTATCTAAGAGTGTATAATATATTATGTATCATTATTATTGAGGCTTCGCACGGTGTAAAAAATGTTTTGGTTTGGACTATTCCAGATTGTAGTGAAACGAATAATCTAAAATAAGATAATTTCATTTAATAATGGCAAAAATTAAAACAATTCTTCATTCCAGATAATAAAAAAATAAAATATTGTTTAGAGTAAGAAAGATTAATTCCCAGTTTAGTTTGATGCTGTCCCAACTAATGGAGTAACTGTTTCGCTAAAACGGCGATACACTTATTATCCAATTATTGTCAAGGACCTGAATATCACAAAGTAATCATTCTTGCCATGCTCAAAGTTACAGACAAGATTACCAAGATCAACACTACGAGAGAAAATAATATCTTCTTTATTAAACCAGTTTGCATACGTCATCTTTATATCAATATTGCTTGACTCTGGAATTATGATTGTATTTCATGTATTTGTAATTAATAAGAACTTTTCAATTTATTACAAAACGCGCCAGTGAATTGGTTGATTTATTTAAGCTAAAGATGTTAACTGCTTTTAAAAATCAATTATGAACCTATATTGTTATTTTCAATTTGGAATTGATTGAAAGAACCGTACTTGTTCAGTTTCGTAGCTAGAGCGCCAAATTTGTGACAATTATCTTATAGTTACTAATGTTAATTATTTCTTCTAAGAATTGGTTTTTTCTTTATTTTATTTTATATACATTTTTTTTTAAATTCCAAGGTTCTACAAGCCAGAAAATGGCATTATAACTTAACTGTTCTGGCGATAATTTCTATGTATGTATAATAAATAATACCGAGGTGGCAACTTTAGAAAGATACACCAATAGTGTCACATGTGTCAATATGGGAATGGGGGCGTTGTAAAAAGTAATAATACAAGTGTGTGAGTGTTGGAGGGAGTAACTAGTAACGAGGGCCGCTGAGGAAGAAGGACGAAGAAGAGACGGCGATTTAGATGTTATGGGCTTGTAATGTTAATAATGCTGTCTAATGTTTAGAGAATTGCACTTTGAATGTAATCCGGCTGGAAGGGAAGATCCTCCATAATAAAATATAGTCAATTTAAATTATGTTACTTTTTAATTAAATAACATATTATTATTACAATTTAACTAGTTAAAATAAAACAATATTTCTAGTCAATTTTTTATTATGTAATAAAAACACGTTATAACTTGAATAAAAATTTATAGAGTGTGAATACATAATATATATATTAAATTTCAGAAGAGTATAGAAAAATCTTTTGTTTATTGTAATGACGTATTCAACATCGATTGGTTATTTGTTTCCATGAAGAAATGTCGATGTAGGATGCCTAAATCTGTTCAGACGCCTGAAAACTCAAAGTTCATATAAATTACAATTCATCCATAGTAACAGTAATGGTAGAATGTTTTGAAAACTCGGATACAATGGTCAATGTGTATAAAACTTACAACTTCATGTGGTAGATTTATTTAAGTGATTTTGGCTAAATACAACTCCTTTGATCTACACTATGTGGGTATGTATGCGTGGGGAATGTGTCGGCGGTCTCGTGTGAAGCTAATCAGTCAAGAAAGCTTTAACTAGATCTGATGGTTTCTACCTTTTAGATAAGTAGATGTGCATAACTAGTAGAAGAAATTGCTTTTGGTGTGTATAGAACAAAGTAAATAAATAAATCTGACATCTGCAAATAATGCAACATCTCTAAAAAATAATATTTTGCATTGTAAATTTACCACGAGAAATAAAATGTAGCAAGAAACTTATGGTTTGATAACATATCACTGCTCTAGAAGTGGAAAATCAAGGTTCGGCGATATTTACATTCATTGAATGTTTTTGGAAATGGTTCTGACGGTAGTCATAAAGATGATAATGATATAAATAGATTTTGCACATTTGTTATTTGATAATAAAGTGTCAGCACTTAATAATATTCTTCTACCTGTTTTGTTTGGTTGAAACAAACTACACCATTTAAAGTTATTTTTTTATTTTTTAGTCTTACGAAGTTTTTATTAAAAAATAAAATAAGCAAACATTTTAAATAGAAAATGCAGTGTACGTATTGATAAACAATATCTATTTCCCGCGGGGTTAATAATCTTTTTAACCACAACAGTGGGTTTCAAACACTTCTATTGGGAACTTCTTCAAATCTGAACAAATTATTATATCATTATAATTAACGTGTATTCGTCAGTTTGCTTCCCGTTGGACACTCAAGTGTCCATTGTTGTGTGCTCTGCGTAAATAACTGGTTCAAAAAGTGTACTTAATTATTAAGTCTACACTCTTCCTTCACGACATATCCAAAAGAAATGGGCACATGTTAAATACAAGTGAGTTTCTCTGGAAATAAAATAATAACCCAATCTAATTTAATGTTTACTTCCAAATGATGTAATTTTGCACAGAAACAGTATTGATGAGAATAACTTACTGTTAAAGATAAATACGCTATTTCCCATGCATTTATAAGAGTATAGTTACATTACATGTATTACAGTATTACAAGTGTATCTATCACCCAAAGGCATCCACATACATAAGTATTTTATCACTAACTAATTCAATGTATTTAGGTGTTGGGTGCTATTTGAACTAATACGATTCTACTAAATGATTCATCCCATGTTCATTGTGTCGTTAACAATACTTGTTAGTTAAATTAAATGTTTGTATTTTGTTCTCACTTACACACATATTTTAGATTGTGTTGAATATGTAAAAAATCAAGTGTTGGATGTTTTGATGAACTATCAGTATTTAAAACTCATAAAAATTAGCATAATATAATATCATGTTAGAGAATACTCCTTATTATATCAGAAACTAAAATCTACAGAAAAATAAATAAATAATATGTTGATATTGTTTCATTCATTTTGTAGGTTACTACAGAACTTTCTTACTCTTTTATATATCCTTTTTTAAACATGACGCACTGGACTGGCCGGACTGCAGGAGAGAAGATGTAGGTTGATTTTGAATTATACCTACGGTCTACAGTGCATAGCAGATATAAGAACTCGGAATCAAGGGCAATTTGGGAGGCGGGTGTGGGTACCGCCGCTCCGGGAACTATTCATGGATAACAACCCATGGGTCAGTGAGGTTTATCCATGTCTGCCCAATTGCTGCGTGGCGGGCCG
Organism: Hesperophylax magnus; assembly: GCA_026573805.1. Classification (NCBI taxonomy): domain Eukaryota; kingdom Metazoa; phylum Arthropoda; class Insecta; order Trichoptera; family Limnephilidae; genus Hesperophylax; species Hesperophylax magnus. The sequence continues at coordinate 4,330,168 of JAIUSX010000002.1, forward strand.
GATAAGGGAGACTTTTGACCTCTCCAGCCAGACTCTCTCGACTCCAACGACTTCCATCGCAGTGGGAGGGATGGATTCATATGTTACTCCTGGACACACTGAACCCCAGATTCCTACCCACCCCTCATCCCTTTTTCCTTCCCAGAACTTTCTCTCCTTCCTTCCCTTAAAAAGACCTTCCACGCAGCATCCTCAAAGATGATAATGGCAACGAGGGGGCTTAGGGGCTTTAATATAAATATATATTATGAATGACTCTACTACAATTCATCTCTCGAGTTCGAAGTCAAAATGTCTCATCAACAACGAAGCCAACCTCTGCCTCCTAAGTTATTTATAAATACACATATATAAATTATTTAAGTAATTCACTGTTCTATTACTGCTATTACTGTTGTAAACATGTTAATAAACTAATTACCTTGTGTTTTTATTTTATTATTGCATTCAACATTGGGTTATTATTAATGAAAATATTTAGTCTTTACATTTCACACCAATTTTGTGTGATAATTATTTGTGATGTTAACACATCAGTGTAACCAGTATTCTCATGTTTTTTTAAATTTTCAATGAAATAATTTCACTCTAATAACACCAATTATTCATTTTAGCCACGTTTGAGCATGTAATGTGATTGTGTTTGAGTATATTTTTAATTTATAATACAAATTTTAAAGGTGAAGTTACTGAAATATTACGAATTTATTTTGTCCTGAATGGTATTGGAGACTGTTTGATGATAATATTGTTACACCAAGAATTTCTCGAATGGAAAATTGTAAAAGCAGAAGGAAAATTTTCCTGTAAATTTGAATGGGTTTTTGTAATTTTTCCCCTTTTCCCTATAAAGATTTCAAAAACTTCGGCACATTTTTTATGAATATTGGAGGATTTTATCTGAATTCCGTAAATTTTCAAAAATTTCGGTAGATTTTTACGCATCACGGCTTGGCCTATTTCAGCGTATCGCTCGTCATACACTACCAATGGGAATGTATGGCGAGCGATATGCTGAAATGGGTTCCATGATAACTCAACACAGTGGCATTTCAACACACTTTTAAAAAGTGATATAAAGTCATTAGAAACGAAAAAAATATTTTTTTTAACCTAACCTACTTAACCCAGTTAATAAAGTTTTTATTTCATCACTTTCCATGACTTTATATAACTTTTTGAAGATGTGATGAATTATCATTGTGATGATTTTTCCGGTCACCGCTGAAATGAGATATGCAGTTCATGTCCAACCCGAGATCCAATATTCGATAGATTCGATTTGTGTGACAATGAACGAAGTATTTCGATTCCTCGATTGTTAAAATAATCGATCATAGATTGATTGTGCCACGGCCAGTGGCGAAACTATAGGGTGGCAGGGCTGGCAAAATGCCACGGGCCCCGCGGCGGCCGGGGTAAATTTTATAGCATAGTAATGATCAGCAGAATCCATTTCTAGCCAATAAAAATACCCTTGAAAATTCAAGTCTCTATGTCTATGAAAGGCGATTTTCAGCTCACTGTGCACAGTGTTTTGGCTTGCAGTGTAAATAAAATATTGTAAACTAGACAAAGCATACTCATATGTAAAGCATTAAAATGAATCATCAACATTAAAAGGTGTTTTTTTCAACTTTGAGGATTTAAAAAAAAAATCGCAAGTTGCGCCACAATACGAAGTATGTCAAAAAAATACAAATAAATAGTAGTATATCTGTGTGTAGGGATATAATGGCCAACCTTATGATTCCAGAGATAACCTCATTTTTAATGTCAGTGCCATACATTTTTTTCTTTAAAAAATGATAACTCCTTCATTTGTACACGCAATTGCTTCATACGAAATTTTACAGCATAGTAATGATCAGCAGAATCCATTTCTAGCCAAAAAAAAATACACTTGAAAATTCAAGTCTCTATGTCTATGAAAGGGGATTTTCAGCTCACTGTGGGCCGTGAGCTCAGAAGTCAGAAGTAACCTAACATTTTTAACAAAATTTAGTAAAAATTATAAATTTTATTTTATTTTATGACGACTGGAAACATATTGTAGACGCCATAGAACAAGGCTGCCCAACCCCAGGCCCGCGGGCCACAATGTGGCCCGCGAACGAATTATAAGTGGCCCGCGTGAAACATTTTCAAAAAACCCGCCAATCCACCAATTTGAAAAAGTGTCGCGGGCCCGCGGTAAAACAAACAATGCAGCTTACGCGCGGTCACCAGTGTTGCCAACGACGGCGATTTATCGCTATTTAGGCTACTCAGAACGAGAATCAGCGACGAAAAAATCTAACCTGTTGGAATCCTGTAGCCCCCCCCCCCCCCATGGAATTCGAAAAATTGCTGTGGGGTATCACATATTTTGTGGGGAGCACTTATTTAGATTTTTTTTGTGGGGAATTATGTTTTATAGAAATTCTCCAACAACCCCCCCCCCCCCCCATGGAAATAGGAACCGTCAGGTATTCAGTGGCCCGCCAGTGATTCAAAATCGTCAATTTCGCCCAACTGCTAAAAAGGTTGGGCAGCCTTGCCATAGAAAGACACGAGACGTCTAAAATTCACTTGGATTCTTGTTTAATTTATTAACAATGACGGCTACATGGAACACTAGATAAAGAACAAAAATTCATGATCAAGAAAGAAATTTTTTTTTGGCGCCAAGTACTCTTTAGATTCCTTGATATTACTCTGACACTTTCAACGTGTAATTTAGCCTTTCGTGGCCACAGAGAAAAGGCAGATTGCAATGATCCAAGTTCCCGAGGAAACTTTTTGAGTATTGTTGAGTTATTAGCAAAATACCATCCGATTTTACAATAGTTGTTTAGTAAATCAAAGGGCTAGATAAAATACCGAAAATACAAAATGAGCTCATTTTTGTTCTGGTTCTAAAAATAGAAAATGCTCTCATAAATGAAATAAATGCCGCACCCTTTTACTATAGCACATTCGATACAACTCAAGATATTTCAAAAACAGATCAAATTTGTGAACTTTACCGTTGTTGTATGACCGAGAAAGACGAAAGTGGAATCCCAAAGGCGCTTGTCATTAAAGAGTCATTTTTAGGATTTCATGAAGTTAAGGACCAAACTGCCTTAGCAATGTCCAACCAAATTATTAAATCCATAAATCACAAAAATATACCTCTAAATAAGTGTCGAGGACAAGGATATGATGGGGATAACACAATGAAAGGCACTTATGGTGGAGTTCAAAAACTCATAAAAGATATCCCTCCAAATGCGGTATATGTTCACTGTGCTTCTCATAACTTAAATCTAGTACTTAATGATGCAGTAAGAGAGGCTATTGATATGCAAAAAAAAATTAAATAGTTCAACAAAAAATATATAATTTTTTTGGACATAGTATCAAAAGACGGAATATCTTATCAAGTTTTATATCTGATAAAGAAGGGGAGTCTTCAACTTAGATAACATTAAAAACATTGAACCCTACTAGATGGTCAGGACGTTATGATGCTATTTTTGCTTTAAAAGTTCGGTTTGTTAAAGAAAAGACAGGCTACGTAATTTGGCTATTCTGTCTATTGAAAATTCAATGGCCTGATCTTTAAACTTTGATGACGTTATTGATACTTTTGCGGAATAGAAAGCTCGGAGAAAAGAATTTTATTCATAAATATCTTCTAAACAATAAATTGTTTTTTCATTAGGTATACCTACATAATGTAATACCTATGCCTTTGAAAATAAAAATGCACACAATATTAGTAATACTGTTAAGTAACTTATTAAGTTATTTATAAAAATAAATTACAACGAGACTGTGATTTTTACTAGGGGGGCCCCATCCAATGAATTTGCCACGGGCCTCCGATGGTATAGTTTCGCCACTGGCCACGGCGCTTACATTCCTATTTTATGGCCACCGCCATCTATATTTCTCATTGCGCCTATCACTACTGCAACCACTACTCTCTGCAACCCATTCCCAGGCTAGAACAGAATCTATGATTTGGTTATGGCCATGTGATACGAATACGAAACAAATTTTTCTAAAAAAATGGCCAGTGAAGTTCGCATTTCCATCACTATTACAATTAGATAGGTACTATAATTGTATTTGAAATATATTATATTTTCAAGAAATTTGCGATTTGTCCGTGCCTCAAGAGTTGTCATATTACGATTTGTCCGAGCAGGAAAACATTTAATTTTTTGAGGTTGAGGCTGAACTCAAAACCTCAAAATACATTCAACATTAAGATTCTAAATTCTCTGAAAAATCCCGTCCTGAGTGACGATTTTTGACAGAATCTATTCCTCGTTTAACGTTTCAAAACGATTGTCTCGGACTGTGATATTGGATATTGAATCGAAATATTTCGATAGTAAAAAAGATCGAGTAAATCATCGATTGTGCCCATAGCTAGTAGATAGTGATATTCGTAGTCTTTCACATCATTATAATAATATTACGGATTAGTCACCGAACCTCGGTAGTGTGCAGTCGTGTTTATCAGTGCTCTGTGTTTGACGGCGGCGCGGCGTACAGATAAGATTTATTTATTGTTACCTTTTCGTATTCATTATTTTTGTTTGTGTTATTGGTTTGCGACGAAGTTGCGTGTATTATTTCTATCATTTATTATTTCTAAAATAATAATTATTGTTTAATTTTTTTTTTAAATTTGTTGAAATGGAGGAAGATGAAAATCGACCTCCGGACCCTGAACCCATTTCTAATATTGTAGACGACTACGATACTGATGATACCCAGACTTCTGTAACCCTTCCTTCACGAAAACGACGTCCTCCGCTTTGCCTTAATGTACCTCCTAAAATTAAATCTCTTTCACAATCAAACGAAGCCCCAATCTCTCATGGAAGTTATAATGATACCATTCCTCCAGAAGCAAAAGCCATTGAGCTTATGTATTCTATTTCATCTTCAGCTCCATTTATTGTCAATGTCCAAAGGACTGAACAGGGGAAAATAATTCATCCCCTGGATTTTGGTAAATTTATTTTTAGCTCAAAACTCAATAACCTCGGTATTATAAATGGATCAATAAAACCGGAAGGTCGATACAAACTATCCATAGAATTTAAATCAGCCACATTAGCTAATGATTTTGTTAAAAAAATAGGTTCTCTTTCAAATAATAAATTTAAATCTTTCATACCTACATTCAATTTAACCAGAATGGGCAGAGTAAGAGGTATCCCAACCGATCTATCAGAAACAGAAATAGTAGATGCTCTTAATGACTCTCAATTAACTCCAAAAGTTTTAAAAGCACGTCGTTTGAATTTTAAGGATACTTCCACCGGCACCACTATATGGAAACCTTCCCAATCCGTTGTTATTACTTTCGAAGGTCAAACATTACCATCCCGTGTATTTATTTATTATAACGCTCTTCCCGTTGAAATATACAGATTCCCGACTATCCAATGTTTCAACTGTTGCCGTTTTGGCCATTCAAAACCTATTTGTCGTTCCCCTCCTCGTTGCTTCCATTGTGGAGAGGATCATCCCTTTGAACAGTGTCAAAATACAACGAATAACCCTATTTGTATTAATTGTAAGGGCAACCATACTGCTGTTAGTGTGGCCTGTCCAGAGTTATCTAGACAGAGAAATATCAAACAGTCAATGGCTGCAGACAATATTTCCTACTTTCAGGCCTCTAAATTATTCCCTCCTACAAAAAAATCTTTTGCAGAGATAACGTCTAACGCTTCTCTCTTTCATTTTTCTTCCCCTAAATCCCCTCTATCATCTTCCCACAAAGAAACAATTTTCAAACCGATAAAATCTAATCCAAAATTTATTCCTTCTTTCGATAAAAAACTACATAATGAACTTTTACTTAACCCGAATGGGAATAATAAATCCCAGGCTCCCAATGGGACTGCCTTAAAAAACTGTTCCACTTCCGATATCTTCCCTAAAGTCACGATTGAAAATTCTTCTTTTATTCAAACTTTAATTACCCTATTAATTACGATCCTTTCAAATAACAATAAAGTACCGTCCAACGCTGCCGATTATATGAAATCTTTACTCTCTAGCCTTCCCGATGTATCCGCAAATGAGCAAAATACTTCAATGGAATAGTATAAGTCTATTCGCCAACAAAATTGATCTTGTACAGTTACTTGATGAACATAATATTTCAGTTGCTGCCATCTCCGAAACGTGGTTAAAACCCTCATACCAATTTAATATTCCTGGATATCATTGTCTAAGACATGATAGACTGGATGGCAAAGGTGGCACTGCTCTTATTATACATAATTCTATCCCTTTTAAACAAATTATTTTCCACACTCTCTCCAATAATTTTCAGATAGTAGCTGCTGTTATATCTGATATTACATTACTATCAATATATATCCCTCCCTCTACAATTTTTGTTGAAAACGAATGGTCAACATTTATATCCCAGATTCGTCCCCCGTATATGATACTTGGGGACTTCAATGCTCATTCTCCTTCTTGGGGCAGTGAGTTAACAAACCGTTCTGGCCATAATCTATTAGATTTTATGGATACCTATAATTTATGTATACTAAATGATGGATCTCCAACTCGTTTCACTGCCCCTCAACATGGGAAAAGTGCAGTCGATTTATCTCTTTGCTCATCTTCGGTGATTCCCATATGTTCTTGGAACATTCTTAAAGATCCCCTTTCCAGTGACCATTTTCCTATAATAATTACCTTCCACCATCTATCTTCCACGCATTCCTTTTCGATAAACAATAGTTTTAAATTTAAAACGAAAGACGCGAATTGGAGAAATTTTTCTTCAGAATTAGACTCCATTGTTCAAGCATCTAAGTCTTCCCTTGTCAACACTAGTTTACAATGTGAATTATTTCCTAACATGATAATAAAAGCTGCAGAAAAAACACTTAAAAAACGTTGACAAAAAAAAAAAAAAAAAAGAAAAAAAAATTTTAAACACTTTTAACGTAATGTTAACATTAAGATAAAACATTCCACCCCATGGTGGGATGAAGAATGCACTAGTGTCGTTAAATCCAGAAGAGAAGCAATTTCCATTTTCCGTAAATGTATGTCTTTCGAAAATTACCTTTCTGTGAAACGCGCCCAGGCAGAAGCGAAACGCGTTTTGAAAAACAAAAAGCGGTCTGGATGGCGAAAATTCTGTGAACGCTTGTCTCCTGAATCTCCCCAGTCATCCGTATGGTTCAATTTAAAAAAATTCGGTTCGTCATATACTCCGCAGCGTTCTAAACATATTCCAGAAGAAATTATTATAGGTTTTGCTGATAAGATAGCTCCTCCGTCAGTTGCCAGATGTGAGGAAATGCCTTCCTTTATTTCTTATCCATCTCACTCTAGCTGGCTGGACTCTCCTTTCTCAATAAGTGAATTAAATCGAGTAATCAATTCCCTTCCAGACTCTTCTCCTGGCCCTGACGGAATCTTATATAGTTTCATTAAAGCATTCTCAGACATGTCGGTTGAATATTTTTTATCCCTAATTAATTACATGTTCGAAACGGGATTTATTCCGGAAGTCTGGAAAGTTCAAAAAATCCTTCCGATTTTAAAACCTGGCAAAAATCCATCTGAAATCTCATCCTATCGTCCTATTGCTCTTTCGTCATGTTTAATGAAAGTAGCAGAACACTTGATAAAGAACAGATTGGAATGGTTTGTTGAAAATCACAGAATTATCTCTCCTAATCAATATGGCTTCCGGAAAAAGAAATCAAACATAGATAATTTAAGTGTGTTAACAACAGACATCCGTATATCTCAGTCCCTTAATTCTTGCACTCTGGCCACATTTCTTGATCTTTCGTCAGCTTACGACGATGTATTAATTAACATTTTGAAAGAAAAATTAATTAAAATAAAAATTCCCTTAAAACTAGTTCAATTTATTATTAATTTACTAACAGACAGATCCATTATTATCCACTTTTCCTCAAAAACTATAAATCGCAAACTATGGAAGGGGTTACCTCAGGGGTCCGTAATAAGTCCATTATTATTTAATATATATATATAAGTGATTTAGACAGTGTAATTCCTTCATCTATCAAGCGACTTTATTTTGCTGATGATTTCCTTATATATTTATCACACAAAAATCTATCGCGCGCTGCGAAGGAATTGAATTTGGCTTTACATAATATTAAAGTTTGGTTGTTGACAAATGGGATGAATTTAGCTACCTCTAAAACCAAAGTAGTGGCTTTTACGCGCAAAAGAAAAATACCCCCCTTTTCTGTCTGCTTTGATAATGTCCCTCTTCAAATCGTTAAGCAAATTAAATTTCTTGGACTACTTTTGGATCATAAACTTTCCTGGCTCCCGCATATTCAGAACATTTCGGCTAAGTGTGAAAAGGGGCTAAATATTATGCGAGCTGTTTCCAGAGTGTGGTGGGGATCTCATCCTACTACTCTTAAATTAATGTATGGTTCTCTAGTGCGAAGCCATTTGGATTATGGAACATTTCTTTTTGATCCTCTTCCTAAATATTTGGACAAAAAACTTGAAAGAATTCAGTCCAAAGCGCTCGGAATAATTATTGGAGCGATGAAATCTTCTCCAATTAATTCTCTCCAGGTAGAATGTGTTGATCCCCCCTTAATTTTAAGGAGACAATTCCTAGCTGATAAATATATTTTTAAATCTTTTTCTATATCGCGTCACCCTTTAGAACAAAGCCTTGATTATTTGTTCAATTACTTAAATAACGAAAAAAGATCGACAGATAAAAATCGACTTCCTCTCCTTCTAAAAAGTTTTCTTTCATTCAAATCTCTGTCTTCTTCCCTCCAAAATGTACAAAAAGATCCTATCCTTCCTATTTTCACCATCCCATTTGATTCTATCAATTATATCCCCAACGTTATAACTTCAGACTTCCGAACTGATATTTTAACCTCATCTAATCAAAATGTTGAGGAAAAAATTTAAAAACATTACATCTTCTAAGTTTCCAGAATTTTCTCTCATTTACACAGATGGTTCTAAGTCTGATAACAAAGATTGTGGAGCTGCGGTACACATTCCCGAATTCGATTTAGATTTGTCTTATAAATTGCCTAAAGAAATTTCCATATTTACTGCAGAATGCTTCGCAATTGAACAAGCTTTGAGCCAAATCCAGCTTTTCAATATTCGACGAGCCTTACTGTGCACTGACTCACTAAGCGCAGTGTTGAAAATTTCCTCAAATATCCATAAACCAGAAGACTATATTATTTATAATATCAGAAACACCCTTAAATCTCTAAATGAATTAAATTTCGAGACAATATTGGTTTGGGTCCCTGGCCATTTAGGAATTGAGGGTAACGAGAAAGCCGATTCTCTAGCTAAACTTGGAACAATTTCTAGCTCTAATCCTTTAGATTTTAGAATTCCTATCTCTGAATCATCCCAATTCTTAAATCCAACATGATCCGCTCCTGGGAAGAAAATTGGACTAATACGAAAACCCGAACTGGTGCTTTTTATGCTGGAATACAAAATCATATTCCAAGTAAACCTTGGTTCCACGGCAAGAAAAAATCCAAAAGATTTATATCCTGTATCTCGAGAATGAGAATTGGTCATTGCTCCATTGCATCCCATTTGTTTAAAATCCGGGTCCTAGATAGTCCACTCTGCCAGTGCGGTATGGAAAATGAGACTCTTGATCACGTTTTCTTTAATTGTAAAAATCATTCATCCTTCAAAGGCATTTATCGTTTACTTATAAAAATCACCCACCAATCTCCCCTTAGTATTCCTTATTTACTTTCTCTCAACAATTCTCGCATTTTCTCAGTTCTATACAAGTTCATAGACTTGAATGACTTCAATGTTTGAGATTTCCTATTCCCGTATAGATTTCCCATAAAATTATAACCATCTCCCTTAACTTTAACAGCACATAGCACTCTCTTTAGGGTGAATTGCCTAATACAAAAAAAAAATAATAATATTACGATCACTACGTATCAACGTAGGTATCACAGGTATCAACCTGCAAGCATCTGGAGTCGCTATATGCACAGCATAAATATACCACTCTCATGCACAGCGACTAGTCGACAGGGGGCGTGGCCAACATATCCGAGCATACCCGAGCTGTTCCGAGTTTTTTTTAATGTTAAATTCCGTCAAATTAGTATTTACCTAATATGCATGCATTGTGTGCGTTGTGATTGAAATTTATTAGCTGGATTTTATTTTTTTACCTTAAAATTTTATTTAAGTTAACTATTTCTGCGATGTTGAGCGGCTACGCTAAGTTTGTGTAACATGGTTTATGATGAAAAAGAAAATGCCCCCTTTATAACGCCTGCTCGCGTCAAGGCAAGAAAAACATCCCAGTTTTCAATTAGTTTAGCGGCTACGCTAGGTTTGTGTAACATGGTTTGTGATTCAAAAGAAAGTGTCCCTTTTATACCGCCTGCTCGCGTCAAGGCAAGAAAAACATTCCAGTATTCAATTAGTTTAGCGGCTACGCTAGGTTTGTGTAACATGGTTTGTGATTCAAAAGAAAGTTCTATACCGCCTGCTCGCGTCAAGGCAAGAAAAACATCCCAGTTTTCAAATAGTTTAGCGGCTACGCTAGGTTTGTGATTCAAAAGAAATTCAGGCTTGTTGAAGCTGGAGTTTCCTCAGTCTATTGTTATGTGTCTATTGTTGGAGCAATTTATTAAACAAAAATTTCAGGATGAGGCAGAACCTGATCGGCTCAATTCAGGGTTTATCTGTCATGTTTTTAAAGGGGTTTGTTCCCTCAATGTTTATATTTCCTTTGTGTGGTGTAATGTATTATTTTCCATTAGTAAAATAATATCAAATATCAAATATGCAGCTTATATGTATCAACTTAAATTCAGTTTTTTTGTAATATTTATATTTTTGTAATACCTGCATCAACTGTAAAGCGCCCCTGAGGTGATATCTCACAAAAGCGGCGCTATACAAATTGTCCAATAAATAAATAAATAAATGTATCAATGAATTGCCCAACTTCCTTCATTGCTCACTTATCCTTCAACATGCTATATGGCATCCAAATTTTCACATTGACTCCAAATAATGCTAGTTTTACTTTCCCATAAAAACGGACGTCACAAAAAAAATCTGAACGGAGAACCAATTTCAAATAAAGCGCCGAAACACTTCACTTCGGGTATGCTCGGAAATGTTGGCCACGCCCCCTGTCGATTAGTCGCTGTGCATATAGCGACTCCCGCAAGCATCCTGCAAGTAAACAATAAACATCATTGCCAGTATGAAAATACTGGTTTAGCTCATTTTTTGCAATTTTAAAAAAAAAGTATTTATTTCATCAAAAAATGACAGAATATATAATATATCATTAGTAAGTTATATATCTAATTTTAAGTTACTAACAATGACATTGTTGAAAGAATAATGTAACAATAATAGAAATGCAGTACTTACCTACCAAAATTTCCATACCAATGTACCATACTTTGTCTATATGCCTCTCCCCCATCCCCACCCCACACAAATTTCCGTCTGTCCACAGCTACTGCTATAACTCCGCTTCAAAACGTCAACACAAACTGTAGCCATTTTGAAAATCTATGTTTGTGACGTAGGCGATGCTTTTTTTTTGTTTCTCGCTCACTTTACCATAAGACTCGTGCGCCAGAAAGAGAGGGTTCGCAAACGGTGTAATGCGTGTTCTCGCCGCTAGGTGGCGGACTCATGCTTCTCGCCATTTCACTTAACAAAGTTTGACGGACGCCGTTGTTTGTCATCATAACATTGTCAAATTTTTTTAAATATCTGGTTGTGTGAAACAGTTGATTTATATGTGAAAATGCCTACCGATAAAGTCCTTAAAACGTGTTGTGTGAAAGGATGTACGGACAGAGACTATTCGACACAAGTTTCCAACCATAACCTCTGAGAGTCCATTTCGAGAATGGTGTTCAGCACGTATCATGACTACATCCTAAAAGGTATTCTATACTGCATCAGCCCATAATAATAATAATATGTTTTGTTAATTCGGTTAATGTAATAATTATATTTATTTCAGAGCTTAACATCTCAACCAGCAGCGTACCCGTTGCTGCACAAGGGATGCTAGTAGAAAATGAAGGTACATATCTGTTTTATATTACTTAAAAGGGAATAGTTTTGTTCGTCTAATATGTCAATCTTTACTTCAATTTCTCAAGAACTATGATATATTTTTTCCAGAAATAAGTGCAGGACCAAGTCATGTCTTCTTTGCAACCAGCAGTGATGCTCTTGCTGCACAGGGGATGGCAGTAGAACATGGAGGTACATATCTGTTTTATATTACTTAAAAGGGAATAGTATTTTTAGTTTTGTTCCTCTAATATGTCAATCTTTACTTCAATTTCTTCAAGAACTATGATATATTTTTTTCCAGAAATAAGTGCAGGACCCAGTCATGTCTTCTCTGCAACCAGCAGCGTTGCTCTTGCTGCACAGAGGATGGCAGAACATAAATGTAAAATATCTTGAATAGGTGACCCATATGATCCCATAAATTCATCAATCCTAGCAAGCGAGTACCGTCCTACAGAGAGGTTTTGCTTAAATTATCCCACTAAGAAATTTGCTATCAACGCTCTTGAAATTCATTATGTCGTCGAGTATGTAACTAACTAACTAACCATCACGCCGTTTCCCCGCAGGGGTAGGCAGAGAGGACGGACCGCCAAACAACTCGGTCTTGGCACACACTCCTTGCCTCATTCACATTCATACATCGTCTTATACATACTCTTCTAATGTTCTGACTCCTGACATGGCCCGACTCAAGTATCTGATTCACTTGGTCATGCCATGTCTTCCTCGGGCGTCCCCGACTTCTACTACCATTCACATTTGCATCGTATATTCTCCTTACACTCCTTTCTTCGCTCATTCGCTCTACATGCCCAAACCATCTAAGCGTCCCTTTCTTGATCTTACTCATTACGCTTACATCAGCCTTGCACTCTTTGTGGATCTCCACATTCCTCACACGATCATACATGGTTTTACCACACATGTACTGAATCGAGTATGTACTGAATTATAATTGCGAAAATTTATATCTTGTGCCCGTTATTGAAGAAACCACTGCCAAATATATATGTTTTGATTGGCTTAATTGTAACGAACATAAAAAAAATTATTCAATTCATTATCAAAATTACTGTACCATTTATAATCAATGCATGGTGTACCAATGTCAATAGAAAATTAATTGGCAAGGATACACTACCATACAATGGACCTGACTCCATGAAGAAAATGTCAGTACTGCGACATTTAAAATATGCTAAATATAGGAAGAAATGGTTGTCATAACTAATTTATTTTAATAAGTTAAAACCAATTAGGACCACAATTTGTTCCTATAAGCGTCTTTTAAATATCGTAGTACTGCCATGCTCCTCATTAAATCAGGTCCATTGTATGGTTGTGGTGTATCCTTGCCAATTCATTTTCTATTGACATCTCTATATAAGTAGTAGAATAATAACGAAAAAATAAATATACAAGTCAAATATTGTTATCGTTTGTAATGTTAAGCCAAATATTCTCTGATGCGGAGTTTACATTATTCAGTTTGGCTGTATTAGTCTGCAGCCCATTTTCAGTCACCGACTAGTGTTAATAAAAAAATAGTCGAATTAGTTTATTTTATATGTCTAGTTTATATATAGTTATACTTTTTTATTACATACTTGACATCATAATGAATATTCTCTCAACACCTTCTTTAAATTTTACTCTTGTATTTGGTGTTTTTATTTGTTATTATTATACCCTATTTATTTATCAGGTGCCAATATGTATTGTTAAAACAATAACCTATTGTTAAATTTACTTTTCTGTTTACACTGTTAGATTCTTTATGTTCTGTACTATTCCTAAGTTAAAAATATCTAAAAGGCATATAAAGTTTTTAAAACTAAAAAGTATCGTACCAAAAAGTATCGTAACATTTGCAATAACCTGATAATAATAACCAAACAAAAATATTATAAGAAAAAAATTGAAGAATCAGGATATGACAGCAAAGTAATTTGGAACGTAGTCAACGACATATCAGAAAATAAAAAAAAAACCTCACTCAACATTCAATCACTAGTTATAAATGGGAAAAATATCCAAGTTCACGAAGACCCAGAAACCATAGCTGATCACGCCAACCATTATTTTAGTAATATCGGCACAAACTTAGCCAACAAAATTCTGAAAGCCACAAATAAAACCCAAAATCTTCTAGCTTCAAGGGTAAGACAACAGAACTTTCTACATCCCACACTTATCCTAGCCCCCACATCCACCAAAGAAATTGTTGACACTATACTCTCTATAAAAACAAATAGTGCTGCAGGTAATGACAAAATAACACCTTACATACTAAAACACATAGCTCACTTAATTACCACACCGTTAAAACACATTGTTAATCTTAGTTTCAAAAGTGGCACCTTCCCCAACCAACTAAAACATGCTACGGTTATCCCAATCTACAAGAGTGGCGACAAAACAAATATCGAAAACTACAGACCCATTTCTTTGCTAAGTGTCCTATCAAAAATCATCGAAAAAATTGTCAAAAGTAGACTTATCTCCCATTTGGAAACCCAGAAGATTCTCTCGCCCAATCAGTTTGGCTTCCAAAAAAAAATAGTACAGAATCTGCAATCTTAGATTTGACTGAGAACATCTCTAATAGCCTGGATGAAGGCGATTCCTGTCTAGCCATATTCTTAGATTTAGCCAAAGCATTTGACACGGTTTCCCACCCCATACTCCTAGAAAGGCTATCTCAAATAGGCATCCGGGACTCAATTCTTAACTGGTTCTCCTCATACCTAACTGGTAGATCACAAACTGTAAAAATTAACAACACAGCTGAAAGTAACCCTCTACTAATTCAATTCGGAGTCCCACAAGGGAGTGTCTTAGGCCCTATTTTGTTCCTCATTTACATCAACAAACTCTGTAACCTACCCATAACCGGAAAACTAATATCCTTTGCAGATGACACTGTGCTCATAGCTCGTCATAAAAACTGGAAAGGAGCATTTGACATAGCTCAACACGACATAGGCCTTGTAAAGAATTGGTTAGATCAGGGCTTCCCTAACTGTGAGTCGCGACGCCCCGGGGCGCCGCGGGATCATCCCAGGGGCGTCGTGAGGCGATTTTTATAGCGTCTTCCACACGCACACTTCGGAGCGACTGAGTCCCGCGCCACTTCAGGCCGCCGCGCAGAAAATCTCTGCGACATATTTCAAAAATTAAATGATCTCAATAAGTCCTTGCAGGGAAATAATACTCACATATTACAACTGGTAGATAAAATCACTGGGTTTCAGAAGAAGTTGCTCTTATGGAAAAGAAAATTAGAAGAAGATCAAGTAAGTTCCGAATGTTTCCCTGCTTTACAAGGCATTCTACAAGAAAAATCGACAGAAATTCTCGATCCTTCTTTAAAAATAATATTTACACAGCACTTTTCATCTTTGAGCGAACATTTTGAAAAATATTTTCCCGAAAATCTGGAGCAATATGACTGAAGAACAGTTAATAGAATTGTCCTGTGACTCCAGCCTTAAGCTGCAATATAATAAGGATCAGCTACTTGAATTTTGGAGCTCAGTTTATCAAGAATATCGTTCCATCAGCACTGCAGCGTTAAGGGTTTTATTACCGTTTGCGACATCATACTTGTGTGAGACAGGTTTTTCTGCAGTTGCAGTAATTAAGAATAAGTACAGATCAAAAATAAATTTAGAGGCAGAGACGAGAGTGGCGATTTCGAAACTTCAACCTCGTTTTGAGAAACTATGCTCAGAAAAGCAAGCACATCCTTCTCATTAATACCAAAGAAAAAAATTGCTTTTTTATCTTTTTTGTTTGCTTCCATTTTTGTTTTTATGTTGTGTTCTTTATTTTCTAATAAAAAAATTAGATACTATTTGGAGTTTTTCTTATAAATTGTTATTATGTAACGTACCCATACTACGTGACCCGTTCAGGGGGGGGGCTTCAAAATACTACGCTTGGTACAAATGAGCGGCGGGGGGCTTAGATTTTTAGTCACCGGGGGGGGGGCGTCGCCAAAAATATGGCAACTTCCCAAGGGCGTCACAGTTGAAAAAAGTTTGGGAAGCCCTGGGTTAGATGATAATCTCCTGACCCTCAACGCTGGTAAAACAAAATTCCTAACCTTCAGTCTATCTGTTGCAACCCAACCTACTAACAATCAGAAAATAACAATTCACTCTTGTCCAAAACCTTATTCTTCCTGTACTTGCCCAAACTTAGAAAAAGTATCCCATATAAAATACCTAGGGGTCCTAATTGATCATCATCTTCGTTGGGATCAGCACTTAGCCAGCCTAACTCCCCGAATTCGCAAGCTCTGTTATATTTTTCGAACATTAAGAAATATCCTTACTCCTACAATACTGAAAACAGTCTACTATGCTCTCTGCCAATCCCAATTAGCATATGGCATCATAATTTGGGCGGTTGTGTACATTATCTTATTGATACATTACAAAAAGCCCAAAAAACGATAATACGTGCTATCAACAAGCGACCGACAAGATACTCCTCCACTCGACTCTTCACTGAATACAATGTCTTAAACATACGGCAACTCCACATAAAATTTACTCTAATGCATTTTTTGTACAAATATAAGAAAAAACCCTCGTACACCACAATTACACCACCAGAACAATAACCAATCGACACTACAACGTACCTACACTACATACCACGTCAGCTCGAAGACATTTCATGTACCTAGCTCCCAAAATATTTAACCTTCTCCCTGAAAACTTAAAAACCGAAACCCAACCCCATAAATTTAAAAAACTAATATCAAAATGGATAAGTTCACTTGGAGACCACAATATATAAAAATTGATACATAAATCAAATTATATTATAATTTTATCAACTAATTATCAATTATTATTAATACTTAATACTATTTTTATTACTATAAATACATTTAGAAACCATGATTTTAATATTTGTAATGCAATTTAATTTGTATAATTTAATAACTTTTAATTTAATTTAATTTGTATAGTTTTATTACTTACTTACTATTTAATTTAATTGTATAATCTAATTAACTTATATTTTAATCTAATTTGCATAACTTTATAACTTATAATTAACTTATTTTATAAATCCAATCTGTAAACATCACCCGCCATAACACAGGGACATCCCTAGCATGGCGGATGAATTATCACAAATATGTATAAATGTTAAACAAGTTTTTATTATAAAATAAATAAATAAAAATATACTTACTATTTATATATGAAAGGTATAAATATTTAAGTAATAAGATAAGTAGGAGGGAAACAAAAATAATAATAATGTAATTAGACGCTAATATAGCTAAAACAGTAGGTTGAATCGTTGACTGCCTTATTGACAATATTTTTTTCAATAGCCGTTGGATGTTGAAAGAAAATAACTATCATTTCCAACAGCTAGTTTTATATTGATACAGTAATTTCTTCTAAATTCACCTTCTAAATGTGTTTTGTGCTTATATTATTGTATTTCATGTTTATATTTAAAAAATAAAATTATTGTACATGTAATTATGAGTTTGTTTTTCAGCTTCCTTCTGATAAAACGTTGTCCTGAGAAAATGAGCTGTATAGGAAGATACTTTAAAGATCATTTCTTTCTTAGGACAGGGCTTTGTCAGATGGGACCTTGTGGTCTTGGGTGACATTTTACTTATGTTTTAGGCTAATGAATTGGGTTTTAGGTAGGTTCCGAAGCAGAATTAAATTGTCTATGGTTGCGCCTTTTTTTTAAATTTCCTCTATCCTTTGTCGATGGTGTGCTGTGACGTCGGCGATGCGTGGTGTATTCAAATTTGCCAGATCTATGGTTAAAACTTAACCAAAGCAAACGTATGGAAAGAGGGCGGAGTTATCAATCTATAGATAGTTGATTTATGCTGCTACCGCTGAACTCCGAGCAATCGAATCTATTCCTTTCATTTTTCGATTAAGATATTTCGATCATGTTAATGATTCGATCCTGCCCATCATAAATCAACTATCTATAGATTGATAACTCCGCCCTCTTTCCATACGTTTGCTTTCGTCAAGTTTTAACCATAGATCTGGCAAATTTGAATACACCACGCATCGCCGACGTCACAGCACACCATCGACAAAGGATAGAGGAAATTTAAAAAAAAGGCGCAACCATAGACAATTTAATTCTGCTTCGGAACCTACCTAAAACCCAATTCATTAGCCTAAAACATAAGTAAAATGTCACCCAAGACCACAAGGTCCCATCTGACAAAGCCATGTCCTAAGAAAGAAATGACCTTTAAAGTAACTTCCTTTACAGCTCATTTTCTCAGGACAGCGTTTTATTAGAAGGAAGCTGAAAAGCAAACTCATAATTACATGTACAATAATTTTATTTTTTAAATATAAACATGAAATACAATAATATAAGCACAAAACACATTTAAAAGGTGAAATTACTGTATCAATATAAAACTAGCTGTTGGAAATGATAGTTATTTTCTTTCAACATCCAACGGCAATTGAAAAAAATATTGTCAATAAGGCAGTCAACGATTCAACCTACTGTTTTAGCGTCTAATTACATTATTATTATTTTTGTTTCCCTCCTACTTATCTTATTACTTAAATATTTATACCTTTCATATATAAATAGTAAGTATATAATACTTTTTAGTTTAAAAAACTTTATATGCCTTTTAGATATTTTTAACTTAGGAATAGTACACAACATAAAGAATGTAACAGTGTAAACAGAAAAGTAAATTTAACAATAGGTTATTGTTTTAACAATACATATTGGCACCTGATAAATAAATAGGGTATAATAATAACAAATAAAAACACCAAATACAAGAGTAAAATTTAAAGAAGGTGTTGAGAGAATATTCATTATGATGTCAAGTATGTAATAAAAAAGTAGAACTATATATAAACTAGACATATGAAATAAACTAATTCGACTATTTTTTTTTAACACTAGTCGGTGACTGAAAATGGGCTGCAGACTAATACAGCCAAACTGAATAATGTAAACTCCGCATCAGAGAATATTTGGCTTAACATTACAAACGATAACAATATTTGACTTGTATATTTATTTTTTCGTTATTATTCTACTACTCATATTATAGAGATGTCAATAGAAAATGAATTGGCAAGGATACACCACAACCATACAATGGACCTGATTTAATGAGGAGCATGTCAGTACTACGATATTTAAAAGACGCTTATAGGAACAAATTGTGGTCCTAATTGGTTTTAACTTATTAAAATAAATTAGTTATGACAACTATTTCTTCCTATATTTAGCATATTTTAAATGTTGCAGTACTGCCATTTTCTTCATGGAGTCAGGTCCATTGTATGGTAGTGTATCCTTGCCAATTAATTTTCTATTGACATCGGTACACCATGCATTGATTATAAATGGTACAGTAATTTTGATAATGAACTGAATAATTATTTTTTTAATTTCGTTACAATTAAGCCAATCAAAACATATATATTTGGCAATGGTTTCTTCAATAACAGGCACAAGATATAAATTTTCGCAATTATAATTCAGTACATACTCGACGACATAATGAATTTCAAGAGCGTTGATAGCAAATTTCTTAGTGGGATCATATGGGTCACCTATGCAAGATATTTTACATCTATGTTCTGCCATCCCCTGTGCAGCAAGAGCAACGCTGCTGGTTGCAGAGAAGACATGACTGGGTCCTGCACTCATTTCTGGAAAAAAATATATCATAGTTCTTGAAGAAATTGAAGTAAAGATTGACATATTAGAGGAACAAAACTAACAATACTATTCCCTTTTAAGTAATATAAAACAGATATGTACCTCCATGTTCTACTGCCATCCCCTGTGCAGCAAGAGCGACACTGCTGGTTGCAAAGAAGACATGACTGGGTCCTGCACTTATTTCTGGAAAAAATATATCATAGTTCTTGAGAAATTGAAGTAAAGATTGACATATTAGACGAACAAAACTATTCCCTTTTAAGTAATATAAAACAGATATGTACCTTCATTTTCTACTAGCATCCCCTGTGCAGCAACGGGTACGCTGCTGGTTGAGATGTTACGCTCTGAAATAAATATAATTATTAGATTAACCGAATTAACAAAACATATTATTATTATTATAGGCTGATGCAGTATAGAATACCTTTTAGGATGTAGTCATGATACGTGCTGAACACCATTCTCGAAATGGACTCTCAGAGGTTATGGTTGGAAACTTGTGTCGAATAGTCTCTGTCCGTACATCCTTTCACACAATACGTTTTAAGGACTTTATCGGTAGGCACATAAATGTTATTTATCACACATAAATCAACTGTTTCACACAACCAGATATTTGACAATTTTATGATGACAAACAACGGCGTCTGTCAAACTTTTCTTACAGTTTTTTAGAGGAAGTGAAATGGCGGGAAGCATGAGTCGGCCACCTAGCGGCGAGAACACGCATTACACCGTTTGCGAACGCTCTCTTTCTGGCGCACGAGTCTTATGGTAAAGTGAGCGAGAAACAAAAAAAAAGCATCGCCTACGTCACAAACATAGATTTTTACCATGTCTATAATTTGTGTTGACGTTTTTAAGCGGAGTTATACCCCCCTGCTGCCCATCACTACTACCTACCAATCTACCATAGAGATAATTTTATTCTTCTATGCAATCTCGTCGAGTTTTGATCCATGTTATGATTTTTGATCCCACAACAATAATAATATTTTGCAAGTGAATATTTTGCCCAATTTTGCCATTGCTTGGTCTTCAACACTGCAATTTTCCAGAAGGTGTGTTACTGTTACATTAATAATAAACAATAAACCACAACGCTACAAAAGAAAGGCTGCACTGTCGACTACAACATGCCGGCCGTAACATCAGCAGCGGAAGAAGAAATTAAAGCTGAAAAGGCAAATCAGCAACGGGCTGCCCTTAAAAAACACATTATAAGAGAACGGCAAAGAAGAAAAGAAGGTTTGTGTACAACTTGAAAATCTATTAATCAAAGTTATCCGTCCTCCAAGAAAAAGTGGATTCTCACGGTCAATTTGTATAGTGGTATTTCAATCTTGGGGTATTGGGCCGTGCTTCCGTTGCCCTCCTTCGTCGTTTTGGACAGCTTTGCAGTTTACAGATGTTACATTTGTCCTAATAATTGACCGTGCAATGCTGTCCGTAACGTTGTCTCAAGCATATGTAAGTTCAACATAGCTCAACACCCCAAAGGTAATTTTAAATGTTTCACGGCTATTTTAGATTTGGCAAACATACCAAAGTCACAAACACCAAAAATGTTGAATTTTTATCACAAAACATATACAAGAAATATCTGAGGAATATGTTTTTATTATGACAGAAACTCCTATCCTAGCCTTTGTACTATATATTGAATATATAATCAATTTGGATATTAGTACTTGTTTTCTGCTTGTCATCTCATTCCTTAAAAATAAAAGTACCACTCCCTCTTTCTAATAATCGTTGCACGTATCCAAAAGAGAAGTTACAATGGAGTTTTCAGCAACAGGACCACATGCTGCATGAGATAACGCCTGCCAAGCAGTGAATTCCCTTTTCTAAGAAAAATAAAGTTTGCTGTGGTTTGCAGCGCCGCCATTGTAGGATTTCTCTGCGCATGGTCTTTGGTTTATGTTAATTCCATACCCTTACCGACCAAATGGGAAGATGGGCTTGTACTTATAAACTGTCTCCGTTAAAAATTGTTTTTATGATCTTGCCGATAAGAACTCTGACGTGACCTCTCTTTCTGTTACATGTGACTTTTAAGAGAAAGACGGAGAGGTTACAACACAGCTATCAGCAGCGGTAGCCTTTAATAATGATGACCATAAAGCATGATGATGTTCTTCTCCCAATTTTTTCTGAATTTGAACTAAATTTAATGTTTGCCTTTCTCACGAATGCAGACAATAACAGTATTCCAATAGGTTAACACTAAAAAAAAATTTATCTTGGCAGAACAAGAGGCTGAAGTTGAGGAAGAAAGGCTTAGAAAAGAGAGGGAAGCCCGCGAGAGACAGGATGTTATGACACTTGGTAAGTTAAGTCAAATGTTTTTAAAACATTTGTGATCTCACATTCCAGGTTAAATTGCCAAGGACCAACATTTTGACATATTTTTCCAGGAAACTTAAATATTTTATAAAAATTCCATGAAAATATGGTATTGTAATAGCACCCTAATGTGATCCTTTGAGTCACAACTTTGGTGAAATTTCAGTCCCTGTGAGTCTGCACCATAGATATTCAAACTGACCAGTCTCTCAGGGAAAGGGGAGCAAACGTCTATAAAATAATCTTACTACTAGTTCTTTTTACAATGGCGCACAAATTGCTGCGTGCGTAAAAAACTTAACTACAAATCCCAAATCGGGTAATCAAAAAATCGGGCTTGTTTCCAGAATCGAATATTTTGGGATACTAGTTACGACACTTTACAAATGTGTTATATTTCACATTCATTTTTAGCGCTGCTATTCCAGGTGGTTCATTAAAATGAACATTCAGATCCTGTGTAGAAAAATCCCACAATGTACTGCACTGCAAACCTTTGCCATACTTTAACGAACTTTACTTTTCTGTGCAGTGTCTGGCTATTTCAATGTGCGCTCTTTGACGGTCAATGTACAACTGATGTGATAGTTTATACCAAGCATTCTCAAACCCTCCTGGTGCCAAAAGTATGGTCACGTGGTTTGCCTCCAGCTCGTCGAAATAATACTCATTTCATGTTAGGGCAAGTCTATAAATTTAGAAGTCTATGGTATGCACCATAGATAAGATTAGCAAGTGACATCAACCATTTTTATTATGAAATCGCGTGCACAAATGTGTCGCCAATATTGTTCACCCATACTAATGCAAATCGCATCTATGCACCAAAACACACCAAACTTTAATTGGGTCCTCCGCTTTGATGGTCCGTGCAGTTTGTTCTCAGCTCGG
Organism: Hesperophylax magnus; assembly: GCA_026573805.1. Lineage (NCBI taxonomy): Eukaryota > Metazoa > Arthropoda > Insecta > Trichoptera > Limnephilidae > Hesperophylax > Hesperophylax magnus. Next base: position 4,353,235 of record JAIUSX010000002.1, read on the forward strand.
TGACAGCCATTCTCCCTGTGTTTTTATAATCTATGTTCTGCACAGATATATTTTCAATCTAGTGGAAGGATAGTAACTTTTTTTCAAATCAATAACAATTTCTTTGACTATTATTTTAATTGAATCTCTATGACTAAAATACTGACATTGTTGAATAGGTGAGACACGGGAACAGATTCAACAGTTGGAACAAAAATTAGCTCAATCGAAGGAAGAAAAGCATCAATTGTTCCTGCAACTTAAAAAAGTACTAAACGAAGATGACAACAGAAAAAGGCAACAAAACAGCAAGGACTCTAAGTTAGTATTTTAGATGAAAATTAATCTCTTAATTCAACACATCAATATTTCAATCATTAATATTTTTGATATGAAAACGAAAACGATATGAAAAATGAGAAGTAAAACTGACTCTAGTGTGGAAAGACAGGACGACGCTCTTGCACGGAAAGAAACTTCATTCGGCTCTTTCCGTCCGGCTGCCAAATCTATTTGGGGATGGCCGATTCTTGTGTAGTGTGACGGAATGACACTTAATTCGCTCTCCTCTTTTGATGTTTCACATCTACCAGACGTCCCGTGATGGCCGTGTGCATGTAAGAAAAAGTCGGGGAAACCTCGGGAAGACATGACACGATTAAATAAATCAAATACTTTAGTCAGTTTATGTCATGAATAATTATAGCATTAGATGATGTATGAATTCAGTCCATAAAGTAAAGAGTATGTGTCAATGTTATGTGAGGTATATGTATAGTCATGTTCCTCTGCCTACCCTTGTTATATTAAGAGGAGCGATTTCAAGTTACGCTTCTATTCTGAATGGTGGTATTTTGTATTTGCAGTGAAATAATACACAACATGGTGTCCGGAGGCAACATGGTCCAGTCGCAACTATTCCTACCGCCGACTGTATCACAGGGTAACCCAAACATGGGCCGCCCTCCCTTATCCGTCCATATGCTCAACAAGGTAACCTTATACTTTTATACTAGTCTTCAAATAATGCACAACATGGTACCTGAAGGCAACATGGTCCAGTTGCAACTATTCCTACCCCTCATCTATCTATGTATCACAGGGCAACCCTAACATGGGCAGCCCTCCCTTATCCGTCCATACTTTCGACAAGGTGATCTTATACTTTCATAGTAGTCTTCAAATAATACACAACATGGTACCTGAAGGCAACATGGTCCAGTTGCAACTATTCCTACCCCTCATCTATCTATGTATCACAGGGCAACCCTAACATGGGCAGCCCTCCCTTATCCGTCCATACTTTCAACAAGGTGATCTTATACTTTCATAGTAGTCTTCAAATAATACACAACATTGTACCTGAAGGCAACATGGTCCAGTTGCAACTATTCCTACCCCTCATCTATCTATGTATCACAGGGCAACCCTAACATGGGCAGCCCTCCCTTATCCGTCCATACTTTCAACAAGGTGATCTTATACTTTCATAGTAGTCTTCAAATAATACACAACATTGTACCTGAAGGCAACATGGTCCAGTTGCAACTATTCCTACCCCTCATCTATCTATGTATCACAGGGCAACCCTAACATGGGCAGCCCTCCCTTATCCGTCCATACTTTCAACAAGGTGATCTTATACTTTCATAGTAGTCTTCAAATAATACACAACATTGTACCTGAAGGCAACATGGTCCAGTTGCAACTATTCCTACCCCTCATCTATCTATGTATCACAGGGCAACCCTAACATGGGCAGCCCTCCCTTATCCGTCCATACTTTCAACAAGGTGATCTTATACTTTCATAGTAGTCTTCAAATAATACACAACATTGTACCTGAAGGCAACATGGTCCAGTTGCAACTATTCCTACCCCTCATCTATCTATGTATCACAGGGCAACCCTAACATGGGCAGCCCTCCCTTATCCGTCCATACTTTCAACAAGGTGATCTTATACTTTCATAGTAGTCTTCAAATAATACACAACATTGTACCTGAAGGCAACATGGTCCAGTTGCAACTATTCCTACCCCTCATCTATCTATGTATCACAGGGCAACCCTAACATGGGCCGCCCTCCCTTATCCGTCCACACTCTCAACAAGGTAATCTTATACTTTAATAGTAGTCTTCAAATAATATGCAACATGGTATCTGGAGGCAATATGGTCCAGTCCTAACTATTCCAACATGTCTGTCCATATGACCGGTCGGTGGCCGAGTTGACATCGCGTTTGGGTCCCACCCAGGCATAGTGTGTTCAATTCCTCGGCTGGCTAAGTCCTCCATCACAACACAAGCAACATTTTCAGCTTACTGTGGTGGTAGTAGGAGATTTTCAAATATTGTCAGGTTATTCGTAACCCGGGAATGTTTGTCTTTCTTTTAAAAAAAATATATATATATATGCTCAACAAGGTAACTTTATACTTTCATAGTAGTCTTCAAATGATACACAAGATGGTATCTGGAGATAATATTATCCAGTTCCAACTATTCCTTCCGCTGACAACCCCAACATGGTTAACCCTCTCTTAGTCGTCCATATGCTCAACGAGGTAATCTTATACTTTCACAGTAGTCTTCAAATATTGCTTTCAAAGGTATATTTTTCGCATGAGATTATCACACTTTGATAAGAGAATTTTTAATTTCACGTGATGTTTTTTAGGGTGGTGGTGCAAATATCAAGCGGGTGCGCAGCCCATCACCGACGTATGGCAATCCGGGGGCCACCTACCTTCACCACGCCCACCACAACAAGCAACACCCGCCACACGCACAGGGACCCATCCACAGTAAGTAACACCACCCTCACCATTCACAGATCTGATGAAACAGTCATACTCAGAAAACGTACTTTGAATCAATTACAAATACAGTCAATTCTGTTTCTACACCATGAACATTACAAACGAGTAGACTTGCCCTAATGGCAAATCTAGATATTATTTTGACGAGCTGGAGGCAAACCATGTAACCGTCTTTTTGGCATCAGGAGGGTTCATGAATTCTTTGAATAAACTACGACATCAGTTATACGTCGACTGCTGAAAAGCGCACATTGAAATAACCCGACTGCGCAGAAAAGCAACGGTTTGCAGTGCTGTCCATTGTGAGACTTTTCTGAATGTTCATTTTTAACCGAACCATCTATAAACCGGGTTGTGTAGCAATGCAAAAAGTGAGGTGAGTAAATTATAACACATTTGTTAAAGTGTCTAAACTAAATAGTGTAACTAAATATTCGGTTTTGGAAACGAGCCTGGACATTTATTTACCCGATTTAGAATTTGAAGTTGAGGTTTTCACCCAGCTTGCAATTTGCGTGCCATTGTAAAAAGATTGATTTTATTTTCCAAGACCACATACTGATAGGACAATGCGAGTTGCCTGTATAATGTCGGATTCATTTTTTGACAAATGACTCAAACGGGAGACGGTCACGCACCCTTGTTGCTCTACGCAACTTGGTTTGCTTCCCTTTCCCTCATGGGCAGGTCTGTTGTTTTGTATGTCACAGTCTTTTTTTCACATGATTTTCGTATACAGTTGATTCCACTTAATTAGGACACATTGGGACCAAACATTTTGTCTTGTCTTGGCTGTCCCAAATAAGCGAAGTAATAAATTATTTATTTATATGTGTATATTTATATGTATGTACATGTTTCATTTATTACAGTTATCTGAAATGTGTCTTAATAAAAATATTTTACTACATATGGATTTATTATTCTAAATCAAAGATATGTATAAATAATTTATTCTTAAAATCACTAGCAATTACATGTTATAACAATAGTAACCCAAAAAATTAGTTCTACCACGCGCGGCAGTTTACTGCGAACTGAACAACTTTACATCTGCAGACGGAGAACAGCCGGCATGGGCGAAGTCTGAGAACACTTGTAGCGTGGCGCATCCCCTCCCATCACCCGCACCGCATAACGCACGCCCGCCCTTAACTAAAATTTGTTTACTTAACATTTAGCTTCAAGTTGAGATGGGAATTAGTCCCAATTAAACGGAATGGTGTCCCAGATAACCAAAGTAAATTAGTATTGGTTTGTTCCTTAGGTTTTGGCCCAAATAACCGGCCCGTCCTGATAAACCGGTGTTCCACTGTATATAATACAGTCAACAAAGCATAGTGGTAATATCCGTTTGTATTAGAATCATAGATTTTTCCCACCCTCGTGCCTACACTACATAATACATAATAGGTAGGAATAAACAATAATGGGTTTTATTTTTCTGACATCCTAGAGTGATTTTCATTCACTACAACCTATCTCACATTTATCTACGCATTATGTATATAATTTGAGATTTTCACAGCCAAAAGTATTGCTGTGATTGATTTTTGGATTATTATGCCGTTTTTCTCTTTTGTTTTCGTTAGCCAACGTTTCAGACACTGTAATGCTGCATACACTGCTATACAACATAATAACTCAAAAATCAATCGCAACATTACGTACTGTACTGTATTTTTTAGACGGAACTGTGAAATGTATCTTCCGTGTAAAAACAGAATTAAGTATAGGTATTAATCATTATGTTTTTTCTCTCTTATTTTTCACCGACTGCTGACTTGGAATTGGGTATAATTTTTGAAATGACTAACACTATTATTCTTTTAGAAATGGAAGATGGAAGGAGCCGGGAGATATCTCGTGCAGTTTTATGGAATAGTAAGTTGCTCTTCTTTCACCTTAGATCTATGATGAGACTTATCTGAGTGGAAGCACAGAAAGCTAAAGGAAAAATATCGATTCCCCTCATATCGTTTTCATGAAGAATGCTTGAGATTCCAAGAATAGGAGATTTAGGCATTTGAAATGTATCATCATCCGTTTGCTTATGAAGTATATCTTCAGATATTTTGAACAAATCTTGGGGAATTTTTAATATTTTCATTGCATTCTGATTTTAGAAAATATGGGCAAATGCAGCATTCTTATTGACAGTCATACCTTTTATTGTCTTAGATTTTCAAATATTGTCAAGTTATTCGTAACTCGGGAATGTTTGTCTTGCTTAAACAAAAATCTCTGCAGGTGTGGATAATTCACAAATTGATTAATTATAGCTGCGAGTGGCCTAATGTTGAATAATTTAAATAAAACAGTCTTATTCAATATATATGTTGCAGTCAAAAGTGGTTTTTAGTTAGAAAGCTTTTTCTATAGTTTATACTGAAAGCCTTTGTTACAACTAGAATTTACTGCTATTCATGTTTGAATTTTAGATAAAACCACTTTTTATCTTTGAACATCAGATAAAAGTGATAAAACTAGCTTTAGTTAGAGAATCAGAACGTTCCAATGCGTCATGTGTAAGCTGAATGAACCTTGACCTGAGTTGAAATAGTTTTAACAAGAGTCGATGCATTTTGTCTAGTTAAAACCAGTTTTAACTGACATTAATTTTTGACCAGCAGTAAATTCTAGTTGTAATAAAGGTATTCAGTATAATCTAGTTTTAACTAGTAAGAATGCATTCTAACTAAAAAAAGGTTTTCACTATAACATATACAATGTACTATAAAATTAAATAAAATAATTTTGTCCTTTTGTAGAATGAAGGAATTTATTGAGTTTGATGTTAATGTTTTAGAACCATCGCAATACAGCTCCAGCAGCAGTGCGTCCTTTTACGCGTTGCCGTCTTCACAGCCTGCGTACACCGCACCTATCTACCAACACGCACAGCATCATGTTAAGCAGGTATTGACGCTTTCTAATCAATAAAGTAAAAATCAGATAATTCTTGGACCTTGAATGATTAGAGCAAGTGCATGAGTTTGTATTTGTGAAGTATGTTCACAAGAGACCGAAAGACTGATCAAGACATTGAGAGGCAGGTGAATGCAAGTATTTCAATTAAAGAAAACTGTGGTCACTAATAAAAAGTTTTCACAGAAAGCGAGGCTACCGCTAGCAACAGTGGAGTTCTGATACCAAGCCTGATGCACTCAATGGAAATGTCAGAGGAAATATTATGTACTACATAATATTTTATTTTTGGAATAACTTAATGAGTAAAAACCTCAAATTGTAATATTTAATTATTAAAGACAGGATTAGTGATTCCTAAATGAAAATTTTAAACAGAAAAATCAGAACATCTAGGACATGAACCCAGGTCCCTTGCCTTGCCGGGGCACTGCTCTACCAACTGAGCTAATGGGACCCTATCTCCTTCGGTCTTTTTGAACTGCATCATACTTCGAATAAGAACTACCAACATTGTCTTCATTTTCTCACTGCACTAGATGTGACCATATCTTTTACTGATTTTTCTGTTTCAAATTTTCATTTAGGAATCACTAATATTGTCTTCAATAATTACATAATAATTATTGAGTTCTTACTGTAGTTTATCTGTGATAAACATATCAATAAACAGATCATTGTTAGAATTTGTCTATTTACTTTCATAAGTCGTCTGGGATAAATTAGTTTATTTTTTCTAGTTTGTGGTTTATTGGATTATGTACTTATATGCATTTTCGTATTTAAGGTGATGAGACTATGACGCTCGTGGCCATTATATTCCCAATTCAATTATTGAAATTAGATTATTCCAGATTTAATTGCCCGTATAATGGTCACAAGTTTCCTAGTCTTGTCAGCTGAAATACAATAAAAGCACACCAAACTGGGAAGTTTCTTGGTTACCCTCTAAAATTTGGTAAAACTCATCTTGCAGTCCAATGTGAACTAATTATTTATGTGGGATTTCCTTTAGAACGAGTATGTGCGGCAAGCCCCGCCACAAGCCACGGCAGCCCCCGCCCAGCCCCGCCATAGCCAGTTGGTCTCGGGGCAGGTGCACCCCTCCATGCAACATACTGCCCCCCAGGTACAATTACTATTCTTTACACGTCATGTGGATGAAGAAAAATTTACGGAAATTTTTTGGCGACTGTCTTTTTTCCCTACCATTTTGTAAGATGTTTTCTTTTCAGATTGCTAAAACTGGGGGCATAACTTCGGGTTATCCAGTGAGGCAGCAGAACCCCCCTGTCCAACAGAGTCCCGCCCCCTACCCCAGCCGACACCGCTATTGACCCCCCGCCTCCCGAGGGAAGTGTTCTGAACCCGTTGTTATCGTAACTCTGGAGTGAACATGAACATCGGACGAGAGAGTACAGAGAGACAAACAACTTAGCCACTATTTCATGTTATTCCATTCAATGACTGAATTTATGACGTATCTATAAATTTAATAAATAGATGTAAAATCAGTTTAAATGAACAAACATTATACTTATTAATACTTGTTATGTATTAACTCGATATTAACATGTCTGCTCTAAACGGCATCATAGTCTTTTGCATTGCCTGACATCTTGTTGACATTTCAACTGTTTTAAGGGACAATATCGAATGTGCAACTTGTTAACTTTGCATCACTGTCATGTAATTTATAAATGCAATATCAAAACACTACATTTCTTGTTCTCAAAATAACTAAACTTTAACCTTATCTATGCGGATGTCTCATGCGATCCTTCAGCGGCTATCCCATGTTGCATAAGTCAGCACAGGCAAGCCACCCAGTGAGGCCAACATTACTGGAAAACTTTGAAATGTAAAAAATATTGTACAAAATAAAAAAATCTATGAAGTTTGGCTAAAACACACCTTGTGTCAATACGTGGAATAGTCCACGTTCTATTTGTTTATTTGTAGCAGCTAATCGACTTATCTTCTGTATTTGAGGAATCTGTAAAGGAATTTTATAATTATTTATTTGACAGTTTCTCCAGAAATGTGACGATAACATTGTAAATAAAAATTCTAAAACAAAATTAAATGTATATTTTCTAAATAAGTAAATTCATTGTCTATTTATATTTTTCACTTTAACCCTTTGCACTCGAAAGTTTTTTAGTATGTGCAAACCGCCAATTCGAAGCATTTTTTTAAGAAATTAAATCATTTGAATTGAAATATAATTAAGTTTATAAAAATAAAAAAAGCTTCTATTTAAAAATCGCCGCGGCACTCGAGTAATATGGCAAATCATGTGCAAACTCGAGTGCTAAGGGTTAAATACAGTAGGTGTGTATAAAATTTAATATATATTTTTTAGAAAATGACAATGCAAAATTATTTCTAATAAATATTAGAGCATTTTTTTTTAATAAGTATACAATTTATTTATTATACTTATGTAATTCTCTATTTCTTGTATTTAAATTAAATACAGATTTAGGTTCAGGTTTTCCAGACATGATTGTATCAAATATAAGAGTGAGCAGTATATTAGTACTTGTATGCAGCAGAACAATACAGATTTAGGTTTTCCACAGTTTGTATCAGAAAGTGAGTTATATGGCAGAAGTGCTGTTTGTATACAATACTTGTATGTATGTACATAGTAACATACATACAAGTTCCATTTTTAATTAAATATTACAATAAGTAGGTTTTGTATTATCTACGTAATTATTGAAGGGGTTTTATTAAAAAGCTTCCGTGTTTATTTTATTACTGGACTTGACTCTATTTTTATTATAATTATATTATAAAAAAATTTCTTTGAAATGAGCAGTATGATATATGACCCTCAGTTTATATAAAATATGTAAATAAAATATATGATGTTAACTATAACAGATTTTATTGTTTACTAGCTGTACCCCGCCACGCGTTGCTGTGGCTCAGTCTGTCTATGCAGATAGAAAAACAATAGAGCGTGCTGCCTTTACGTCCAACAAATGGCGCTGTTTTTAAAAAATAGCATGTTTTTACCTGTCACAGATGTCATTATATAATATTGGTATTAAAATTACTGATAACAAAAAAAAAAACACATTTTAATATACGAATGTATTTCAAACATTATAGCACCTCACTTTTTTGTCATTTCATATAAAAAAAATGTACAAAATTTTATAAATTTTTGTCAAATTGCTATCGAAACCTTTGGTTTGATAGAGGTGTGCATTTAAACTATTCTGTGGTTAACTTTTAGATTTGAATATAAAGCATGGTGTGTTCTCTTTTTAACACCATTTAGTTCATATTTCTAACTATAATGTACAATGATTTCTGTGAGTTGTTCAAAAAAGCCAACAAATTGACTCTACGGGTACTAGCTGTTTGTTCCCAAAACCAAACCGAAGGCTAACCGAATTAGTCTGAGGAGTTAATTAATTCATTAACATAAAATGGCACTAAAAAATTGAATATATTTTTTAGATAATAAGGAAGTTGAGTCCATTTTTTTTATTTTTTTTTATCAATGTTCGCATTCAAACTTAAATACTGGTATTTTTTTTTTTTTTTTTAAAGTTTGTTTTCATAATTAAATTAATTCTCAAAGTTTAAATTTTATTAAGCCCGCCAAAACGAGCGGAATCCGAGCGGTAAGAGGCGGGTGTGGTGTGACGTCATTAGAACTGTGAAAACCACGTCGCATAAGCATTTTGTATCGAAAAATTTGTAATTCTTCAACAAGGAATTCCAGTAATTTTTTTACCAATGTTAACCGTCTATTAGAATTGATGTTATTAAAAAAAAAAGAAAATTGATTAAGATTTCATAGTTAAATTAATATTTTAAGTTAGAATATTTGCTTTTCTCGCCCAGTACGGTACTTGTACGGTATTGCCGTCGCTACTTGTTGACGTTCCCCGCGCGAATTCAGGACCACCGCGCAGAAAAGTAAAGACCAATAGTAAAATAACGGTTTACAGCCCAGTTCACTGTTTGACTTTTCTGGGCGGCCGGCGGCCTGAAGTGTATCACATGCTATGTGACATGAATAATAATAAAAACTTCTAAGTTATGCAATAAACAACATATTATTATAAAGCACTCTACGAATATGTATCTTTAGAAATCCATTTCATATAATAATAACAACAAATACGTACATATATTTGACAAACCCAAATAAATCTTTGGCCTATACACCTCTCTCATCTAAACCGACCATCTCTCATGTAATAGAAAGAGATGCACCATAGGTGATCTGTTGTACGTACAATCACGACACATGTGACGTCAGAATTCTTTCGACCAATCGTGGAGCGTATATAGTCAATTGCTATTCAATGCTTTTTCAAGAACGTTTAACTAATTCTAAGAATAATAATATAGAAATATATTTATATATTTAGAATCGATATTTTTTGATCTACATGAACATATTTTTTATAAGTCAAAATATTTTTTACTCAACTTCCTTATTCTGGAGAAACGTCTTACGAAAATAACATGAAATATATAAGATAAATTATCTGTTAACCACTCGGAACATTAGAACGTCAAAAGACGTAAATATGATAATAGCGGTCAAGACATTAGTACGTCTTTTCACGTAAACGCGCGAGATTTTACAAAAATCGATTTATTTCCATCACTAGTATACGGATTGCCATGATTTAAAAAACAGAGTATCGATAATGAATAACGCTACGCGTCTGCATTCAAGAATATCTATGGTATGTTGAGGTGCATTATCTGAGTCGATTGAATCTGTCATCCTGTTCGTTCATAATTTATTGCGTTTTTAAATAATTTATTAAAAATATTTTAGTTTGGACGGTTAATATTTTGAGGTGACTAATAGTTTTTAATTATATTTCTTCAATATATAAAGTGTTATTTCTTTATGATACTCAGAAAAAAGTACATTTTTCACAGCTTTGAAATAATGGTCAGCGATTTTTACATATTTTTGACGTTTTCAGAAAATGTATATTTAGACACGCAAATATTTACGTATAACAAAACAATACGATAGTGAATTTCATAATCTTTCCAAAACATTTTTTAGAATGAGGCTACGTTTCCCAAAACGTGAGTTATGAAGCTTTTAACAAAACTCGTGAATAACACAAAAATTTTCGCGTTTTGACAGTTTGCAAAGGAACACGAAGTAAATAAAAGTCCTTTTCTGAGAGGTTAAACAGAAAACAAGTGCAAAAATAAATAAATAATAGTTTTTATTTCGATATTTGTGCAACACTCAAGGTAATTTTTGCACAGTTCTGCATATTTCATCCGGCAATCGGGTGTATTCTGAAGATTGCTCCGGCTTTCTGCAAGTTATTTTGGGATAGATTTTAACTTCTTGATCGCTGACGCAAAATCTTTCATTTGATTCAATTTTTGTAATAACTTGATGTGTTTGTACATTTAACTGTCTTACCAGATAGTGTGTTTATGTATTTATAATATTTTATGCACCATAAATGATTTTTACAGAATAACTAGTCTCATACACAGAGAAATGATTTTTTTAAAGTATCCTTAACCCCTCAGGCTAATTTTTTCAGTATTGGAAACAAACTACTATTATCTGTAGAGTAAATTTGTTCGCTTTTGTGAATAGCTTATATGGCCTCATAGAAATTGTTGTATCTTCTTTACTGTCGTGGTGAGGAATATTATCTAAACGGTGTTAGAAGAGAAAACACCATGTTCTATATTCAAACTATGCAGTTAACCACAAAAGATTTAAAATGTACACTTCTATGAAACAAAAGGTTTCGACCGCCATTCGAGAAAAGATTATGAAACTTGGTGAGTTTTTATTCATTGTTTTTATATGAATCAATAAAAAAGGGAGGTGAATGTAATGGTTAATATGCCAGAGGCCGAAGAGTTGAGGAATATGCTGGCAAACAAGAAGGGAAAATTGACCTTCAACACTAATTAAGTTAGAATTTATGATGTCATTAAAATTATGACACCATGATTATTAAGAAACTTTAAATTTTGCTCCTTTATATTGGAGTGCAGTGATGCCATGCCGCGAAAATGAAATTCGGTAGATTTGTAAAAAAAATCGGCAGGTTGTAAATATGTATTAAAAAAAAAAAAAAAAAATTCAGTAGAATCTGTTTTATATGTTTAATGAATATAATTAATACTATACATTAATACTATTACAATTAAAACTATTAGTATTATATAATTCATACTAATAGTTTTAATTGTCACCCTGATGATGTTTGAGCCAAACGAAACCGGTCGGTCAGTAAATGAATAAAAAAATGTGGTTTTAAACAAAATAATTCTTTTATTTTATTAAATATGTCAAACCACAAAGTGATTGCTTTCTACAGGGTTTTTCCATAAGAGGTGTTATTTTGATATTCAATCGTAAAAGATCAATGGTTTCGTTGCTTGTGTGGCACGTAGCGCCATCTTGTTGAAAGTAAACGTTGTCCAGATCAATACCATCCAATTTCGGCCATAAAAAATCATTAATCATTTCTTGATAGCGCAATCCATTCACCGTAACTGTTGCTCCAGCCTCATTTTCGAAAAAGTAAGGTCCAATGACTCCGCCGGACCGTAAACTGCACCAAACAGTCACACGTTGAGGATAGAGAGGCTTTTCAACAATAACTCTTGGGTTTTCCGAGCCCCAGATGCGAAAATTTTGCTTGTTGACGAAGCCACCGAGGTGGAAATGGGCCTCATCACTCAAGATGTTTTGCATTTGATTCACTCAAGTGAATTTTAATAATTTCAATGCGTTGTTGAAGCGTGTATCGTTCCATTTTTAAATGGCGTAGTTTCTACTTGTCAAATGTCAAAAAATGACAGCTTCATAAGTAACATCTACCGAAATAGCGGGTTATTCAAAATAACACCTCTTATTGGAAAACCTTGTACAATAATAGAATCTGATTAATTCATCACTGGATTAGTGAGATTAATGAGATAATGTTGGACTGACAATAAACATTTTAAAATGGTTAGGTAAGTATTTATATGTTTATTATTTAAAATAATAATATACTTATTGACAATGGGGTCTCTTAATTTGTTTTTAAAATAAAAAGTGTATTATAATATTTAAAGAACTAATAACGACAGTAAAATTAGTTTTCAATGACAAAGTTTTGAGCTTTTTAAATGAACTTGGGAAAAATGTACCCTCGTGACGTCACGACTCACAATTTGAATGGCAGTAACGCACACTGCCGCCTATTATGACCATAGCTGCGCCAGTAATTTTATGACCCATAACGTCACACAGCTAACAATGTTCTAAACTTGGAAAAATACCTATAAGTACATGTATCAAATTATAAAAAAATAATCTTATTCTCTAGAAAAGGGTGGGGAAACTAGGTTTGGCAAAATTTGGGAAACTGCGAAACATTTGGTGCGGCCTGCTGAAAAAGCACTGCAAAAAAAAATATATATACATAGGGTGTAACAACACGTACCCGGAGGATTTAAATCAGCAATTCCTAAGCTTATTTGGAGGTAAAGGAAGATATCATTTTACTGTCTGATGATATTTTTGTTCCATTAAAAAATAATAATTTTCATCACCTCCCCACGATGTGGTAGTTGAGTATAGCCCAGCTTCCTAAGGGGTCATGTGATACACACTTTGTCTTGTTGCAGCATCATGGTATCAGACGAGACAGAGCGCGTATCAAACGATCCGACGAGACATGTAGCAGCTAGATCAGTGGCGACATGTGATAGTAAAATAAGTTTTTAATTGAAAAAAAATATCAACAGTAAAATGACGTTTATATTTTTTACTTCAAATATGCTCAAGAACTGTTGGTTAAAATCCTTCAGGTATGTGCTCTCAAACCCTGCATACATAATTTAAAAAATACATTCGAAGAGCGAGAAGGGTTTTCTTTCATGATGTGACAGATACATTTTTAAGTTAGTTAAAATAGTTTATTTTTATATTAACCCCAAACAGGGGAATAATAATTTCCCTCAGGGCATATGTCATCTTTTGGGATGCTCTGTGGAGGGTCTTTTTTAAGGAAGGGAAGTTCTGGGAAAGTATAAGTGTTGGATAGGTTCTGGTGATGATCATTGAGTGACAGACATATAAATATATCCGTCCCAATGTAGCGCAAGGTGATGGGTCAAGAGACCAGTTAGAGAGGTTAAAGGTCTCCCCAAACCAGCCTCTCCCGATCCGGCATGCCACGCAGCTTCCCCCCCCCTTCTCTGAAAATATATTTGCAGCCTGTGGGTGATACTACAAACAAAGGTTCCCTACCCCTGCTCTATAACACTGAATATGTATATTTGAAGAACAATGACAGGTCAAAGTATCATGATTAAAATTGAAGTGACCAGTGAGGGCTGTGGTGATAATATTGATACAAAGTGGTTTGTTATCTTTTTCAATAAAAATACTCAAAATAGTTTTTATTTATTACTATCCATGCAAGTTTGTACGGGTACATTCTAATCTTTTAAAATGATTGTACCTAGTTCTTAATTATTACTTTGTACAGTGGAAAATGATAAAGTCAACATTTTTGCATCCAAAAGTTCTCAAACATTAAACCATTAACCTTTGAAATGCCGAGCTCCCGCAACTTAATACCTCGGTAGTGTGCCGTCACATAAATGTCACAAACAGATAGTTTTGTTTCAGATTACCAATTGGATACGAAGGTGCTCACCGGATGCAAGTTTTTCGTAACCTATGTGTACTTTTGGCGCTTGAGAAGTTAAGATATATGAACTTAGTAGTTAGAAATTAAATTAATGGTTTGAAACCTAATGTGTGTTCAAAATTACATAAGCTTTTCAAGTTCAGCATCAGTTTAAAATTCCAAGATTTATTGTAAGTACTTCACACCCATGAATGAAGTTATTTATGAAGTTGTTCAATTTTATTGGAATAACTTCTTTTTGATAATTTATGAAGGTTATACCCATAAATGTAATATATGATTGAAGAAGGCGATAATACTAATAAATCTAAACGAAAAATATGTTTCAAATGAAAAACTTATGTTTCGTTTACATTTATTAGTAGTATTATCTTCTTCAAAATGATATTTAAAAATGTCTTTAAAATTAAATAACTTAATACTCTCCATTCCCACCACTGACATTATAATATTTTAACACTTGCTGATAACAAAATGATAAGCTTATCACATAACCCTGTTTACACGCCAAAAATATATCTACGTCAAAAGTGTTCTGCATAATTAGTTGACAAAATGGCTTTGAAATTGTGTGTTAATAACTTCCTTAAGTTAAATGGCTTTAAAAGCCAATTTCCTAGAGCCTTTTCTAAATACTATCCTATTGATGAAAGTATTTTTGGATTGACCAGTGAACAAGTTCAGGTTTGTATTTTGAATGTTTTTGGCTGTATGTCATAATGGTTCATTCTATGTTTTTTCAATATTGGTTAATAATGCAATTCATAATAACATAAATAATATATTTATATTTTTTATGAATTCACATATAGACACTTTTGATACACATGCAGACACACCTCCTGTAAATCTTAACCAAAACAACAATTAATTTATTAATAATATCATGCTTAAACCAGACACCATAATATTTAACTAGATAAACAAGCGCACAACATATGTTCACGGTTGACATTTGTCACATGAGAACGGGTCGCTTCTACGACTCGTTCTTGAGTTCAACAGCTCGGCTGTGAAACGATTTGCCGGCCTCTATGTTTCCTCCCTCCTACAACATGGATCTCTTCAAGATCCATGTTCACTCATTCCTCTCCTCGAAAAGGGGAATTATTTTCCTCAGGGCCTCCTGTGTGGAGTTAATGTAAAAATTAATAGTAAGTATTTATGTACCTCCATCTTTTATGATGAAAATGTATTTAGCAAATTAAAGTATTTTTGATTTTCAGCTGCGTCAAACGATCTTTGACTTTGCACAAAAAGAACTTGCGCCCAAAGCTCATGAAATAGATCGAACTAATGAATTCAAAGATTTCCGCACCTTTTGGAAGCAGCTTGGAAGTCTAGGAGCACTTGGTATGATAGTATATTTGAGTTTTTACCACAAGTAACCCAAGATAAATAGTTTGGAGATGTTTTCTGTGAACAAAAATGTAATGATACATTTTGCCTGATTCAGGAATTACTGCAAATACCGATTATGGTGGCACCGGTGGACAGTATTTGGACCATGTTGTCATCCTTGAAGAAATTTCAAGGTAATCATCTTATTATTTGTTAAGGAATCTAACTTCACCTGCTGTCTCTCTTCCATAATGATCTGCAGATAATATTGTGACTGTTCATTTTTACTGATGTTTATATATTTTTAATAATTATTGTGTGCATATTTTCCGTATTTTGCTTATTTTCCTATCAAACTTTTCTAGTTTTATTTTATTTTATTTGTATACAAAAAATTTTACAACATTACAGATATTTTATCTAACTAATTGTAAAAGTACCATTTTCACAATGAGAATGTAGCGCCAAAAACCTTACAAACTCATTGAATTTTCCGAAGAATATGTCAAAATTTTTATCTAATATATTTAAATAGTGTATCGCTCTTCCCACGGGCGAATTCGGGTACAGATTTGTACGACTCAATCGGCAATATAATATGTTATGGTGACGTGCCCGAGAGTGAGACTCTGGGACAAATAAATTGATTTGCGCCAGAATCTTACCGTTAGAGACGAGGCCATTGATTAATTGAAAGAAATATTTTAGCAAAGCAAAACATCTACGAGTTTCTAGAGAATGGTAGTTAGTCATACCTAGAATAAATCTCGATGGATATAAATATGGATATGTTCCATAGGGGCGTAAATATAAAAAACGTAGGAATTTTTTATGAACTCTTTCAATGTTTAAAATATAGGATGCTTCAAATGGGGCCCAGATAATACAATTCGACTCCAGTACACTTAGAACCAGTGAGTTGTAAAGTAGCCTAATTGTTAGTGGGTTTTGAAATGAGCGTGAATTGCGAATGACAAAGCCCAGCAGTTTATATGCTCTGTTGCATAAGTCATTTGTGTGCTGGTGGAATGTCATTTTGCTGTCAAAAGTAACCCCTAGATCTTTTATTTGACTAAAGTGATGAAAAATGTTATCGTTAATTGAATATTCAAATATGATCGTCTGTTTTGCCCTTGTGAAAGAGACTTCATTGCATTTAGGTGCACTGAAGCTTAAGCAGTTAATTTTTGCCCAGTTTGCGACAGAGTTCACATCGATTTGTAGGAGGACACAGTCAGCGAGATTTTTTATTGTGCGGTAGAGTTTTAGGTCATCAGCAAACAATAAATAAGAGGAATGAGTGATGATTGAGCCAATATTGTTGATGAACAACAAAAATAATAGCGGTCCAAGAATTGATCCTTGCGGGACTCCAGAAAAAACCAGGAATTCAGCAGAGCGAGAACCTTTATAAAAAACGTATTGTTTGCGATTAGTGAAGTATGAAGCAAAAAGTAATAAAAGTTTTTTGGAAAAGCCAAACGTAGCTATTTTTTTTAATAGGACATCGATATCGACCTTGTCAAAGGCCTTTTCAAGGTCAAAGTATGTAACATCTACTTGATTTCCTTGGTCGAGAGTTCTTGATAGTAAGTCGGTAATGCATAGTAGATTTGATGATACTGACATCTGGGGTCTAAACCCATGTTGACGATCGTCAAGAAGAGGTTTGACATGGCTGTACATTGTATTGCCACATATATACATATATATTGTACAGTTGTACCATTGTAACACAATGTCATTTATTGCATGTTTGATACAGTTTATTATCTTTAGTATTTTTTTAATATCATTTATATAGATGTACTGTACTTTACTCTTATTATGTACTTCTACTTTTATTTGTTATTGCTACTACGTTCTTGTTTATGTACATTTTTAACCATTTCTACTTTACTGTGCTTACCTTTAAGTGTTCTACATCTGAAATCTCTGTAATTTGATGGCATACAACTGTTTAAGGAGACAATGAAAAATATATAAATACCTACTTTCAAATAAAAAGTACTTATATTTACGTCATTGTTAGAGAGATCAATGATTAAGTGTTTTTTTGTATTAATTTCAGAGCACATGCTGGTATTGCACTATCGTACGGAGCTCATTCAAATTTGTGCATAAATCAAATTAATCGAAATGGGAATGATGAACAAAAGTCTAAATATCTCCCTAAGGTATGTCCAAATACAAATAATTACTTTCAATGTGTACGAGTACGTGTGACGTCATACATACCTCGTTTTTGTCAGTTAATAGTAAGGTCAATCTCACTCGGATCGATATGAAAACAAAAATAATCCAATTTAAATATTTAGCAAAATTTCCGAAAAAAACATGAATTCTTTAGAAATAATTTGTAAACCTCAGTGGTGATCCGTGTGCAAGTATAGGCAGCGCAACTTGGCACAAAATTGTACGCATTATTAATACACGCGGCCGGCCAACCCATGAGGTAGTGGTTTAAATGCTGTCAGAACCTGCTGACCAATCACAGGGCATTTGAGTGTCTCTCGGTTTTTAAATGACGATTTCTTAATTCTACATATAATAAAACTTACATGTTCAGAATCAGCGTTTGTTGATCTATATGAATATATTTTTTTTAAGCCATAATATGTTTCACTCATGTTCCTTATAATTGGCCTTTGGCACTTTATAAACTTTACTATAACTATATTGTAGTTGTGCAGTGGGGAGCATGTCGGAGCACTGGCAATGTCTGAACCTGGCTCTGGAAGTGATGTGGTGTCCATGAAGCTAAGGGCAGAAAAGAAAGGAGACCACTATGTACTTAATGGAAATAAGTTTTGGATTACAAATGCAACAGACGCAGATGTTCTTGTGGTAATTTTATGAGAATTCATTTAACATTTAAATACATTGGGATGATAAGTGATGAGGAGGTGAATTGGATATAATATTGACCCTTCTTTTCAAGGTTTATGCCAGGACAGATCCTAAGGCAGCAAAGCAACAACACGGCATCACCGCTTTTCTGATTGAAAAGGGTTTTAACGGATTTTCAGTTGCACAAAAACTAGACAAACTCGGAATGAGAGGATCAAGCACTGCTGAGCTTGTCTTCGAAGACTGCAAAGTAAGTATACATTCATGTTTTCCATCACATACTTGTAATACAATTTAAAACATAGAATAAAATCTATTTGTTGCGTTTATTTCAGGTACCTGCTGAAAATATTCTCGGCGCTGAGGGTACGGGGGTTTATGTGCTGATGTCTGGGCTGGATTTGGAGAGGTTGGTTTTAGCTGCAGGCCCCGTTGGAATCATGCAAGCGTGCGTAGATGTTGCTTTTGAATATGCCCATACTAGAAAACAATTTGGGAAACGAATTGGCGAATTCCAACTGATTCAGGTGAAATTTAATAATACATACTGGCAATTTTGATATATGGCAAAAATCAAAATTGCCTGTAAATTTATTCTTATATAAATGTACCTACTCAAAAGTTTCCTTCAAATCATTTTAGCTTTCCTTTAGGTTATTTTTAACTCATTCATACATGGAAAATAACCACTTCAAAGGCTGCTGGCAAGTGGCCAATATTGCCAATGTTATTATTATTTTAAAATTTAAATTTCCATATGTGTGCATGTGCACGCTCTAATGTTAATGACAGAAGTCTTTAACAGATATTTTGAAATCTATCAATAACATTATCAACCCTACGGTGAAAATACTATGTGCAGGTGTCCAAATTTTAACCTGAAATATAATAGTGTTGGATCTATTATTATCATAGAAGGTGCCTTAGCAATTTAAAATATGTATATAATACAAATGATAAATGGTGTACAGGGTAAAATGGCTGACATGTACACAACCCTGAGTGCCTGCAGGAGCTACCTGTATAGTGTGGCCAGATCCTGTGACGCCGGACATGTGAACAGCAAGGACTGTGCCGGGGTTATCCTGTACTGCGCAGAAAAGGCCACTCAAATGGCACTCGATGCCATCCAGATTCTTGGTAAATGTTATTTTTATTCTGATTATTTGTGCAATCTAAAATTTATTGCTTTAAATTATTTACGGTTAAGATACTACCAAAACTACCAAAATACTACCGACAACCAGTTTTGTAAAATTCTATGCTTATTTTAAAAAAATTTTCTTTGTTTTAATTAATTTATATTTTAGGTGGAAATGGTTACATCAATGACTACCCAACTGGAAGACTCCTTCGAGATGCCAAGTTATATGAAATTGGGGCCGGTACATCTGAGATCCGCAGAATGCTTATTGGTCGAAAATTGAACAGCGAATATGCATAATTTGATAAATAAACTTTGACCATCGTACTTATTAGATTCTTACGTGCCGGTTCAGTGTTGTTATAGATAAGCCAGGGCTAGCAGGTTTATCCCATATCTACACTGTGGTAATAAGTCAAGTTTTCACTATTCCGACCATATTTTAATATTTACACCGCGATTATGTAAGTGGGTAAATCTTTTGATGGAAAGCTATGCAATTACTTGGCTAAGTTATTTAATCTGATCTTAAACATAAAGTAAGTCAGAGTTGGAGACCTAAATGTGGGCCTGATTGATTGTATAAAGTAAAATATTAGCAAAGAAATTAATAAAATGAATAATTTATTATTAAGTGTGAACTGCTTACTGCGGATTAAAGCCAATGAATCCACCTAGATTTCACCTTTTATTCCATGTTTTTAAGTTTTATACAATTTTGAAAAAAATCACTTAACTAAATTTGGGTAGCCATCGCTCGAGTGGCTAAGGACGGTTTTCACAGAAATTCAAATGTTTTTTGACAGTTGAAAGGTCCTCGTTAAATGCTGATTCTAAGTACGTTTCATCTTTTGAACAAATTGCGATCAGCAGAAGACGATAACTATCATGTTGCTTTTCAGCTAGTACAATCTAATAAGAAGCCGAAACTGAGTCGTTTATTTATGGCCGAAACACACCTAGAATTGGCGTTTAACGGGAATCTTTCAAATATCAAAAAAATAAAATGGCGCTGAATGACTATTTGATGACTGTCACACGTGAATTCCTTCGAAACAACTGGGCTTAAGTATTATTGATATTTTTGTGTTTTGCTAGCTACTTTGGCATCCGAATGGACAACTGAGAATGTGAAAGTGTAATATGTAGTAAGTCAATGAACGGTTACCTTGAAAACATTTATAAGATCACAAAAAAAGGTATAATTGTAATCAGAACAATGAAAAATAAGCAGTAAGGGGGTATGTCACCATCCTCAGGATAGCTGTCCAATAGTGGCTATGTATCAGATAAGTTAGCCGAGTTTTCTACCTATTGCGAGTATTTATTTTTTACAATGGATAGTTATTTTGTCAGTTTATCAAAAGGACGGTGAAATACTCCCTAAGTCAGTTCTTTCTTTTTATAACAAAAATATTTATTGAAGATCATAAATTTGTTAAAATGACACAACATAATAAAATGTCAAAATAAAAAAGGGTATGCATACATTTAAAATAGCCATGATTATGAAAAAATATACAAACATAATATTTATCTTCTTGACAACAGAAGAAGAAGATAGGACATGCATTTGAAATGTTAAACAATGGAAACCTTACCTTGCCAACAAGACACAGCATTCAGAAGAATGTACGACACTAGGGGTTCCATCATAACTCCTCAAAATGACAATTCAAAAAACCTTTAAAAGGTGATATAAAGTCATTAAGTGATGAAACAAAAACTAGGTTAAATAGGTTACATATGTATTTGTTTCATTACTTTTTACAACTTTATAACACTTTTTATATGTGTGTTGAATTGTCATTTTTATGAGTTATCCGGTCACCGATACTAGGTTTAGTGTTGCCTCACAATCCAGCTTGTTTAACCACTTAATGCTTTTGAACGAGCGGTGTTCGCGGACGGCGCGTGTATCGTACAGTGACAACCCGAACACTGCTCGCATCTTTTGACTTGTATAAACAAACGAACTGCGCTCGCCAGATTTTTTTATTGTTTTTATTTTTTATTATAGTTAGTCTTGTTTTATTTTTTTGAATATGGTTAAGTTATTTTACATTTTTTATTGCTTCTTTTGTTTTTTTTTTGAACTGGTCAATTTTAAATTATGTTAACTCTTTATAAAAAATAAAATAACCTGATGTTTTTAGTTTTATTTTTGTTAAAAAAAAAAACGAGTATTAAGTGGTTAACATAGGAAAAGATTTGACAAAATTATCAAAAATGCCTATACATAGTCAATTTTCAATAATCTAATTAAAGATACGAGGGTGGGTCAATAAGTCCTTAGAAAAGCCGACAGGTGGCGCGACTAGTACTGTAAGCGGTTTGTTTTCATGCAGCGGCACTACCGATTCAGTATGCTGCGAAGTTTCAAGCAGATTGGTCGGGTTGTTGTGTGTTTCTCGTACATTTAAAAAAAAAAAATTTGCTTGTTTACAAAAATGGAGAAAATTGAGTTTAGAGCTGTTATTAAACATTTTGATATAAAAGGGTTAACAGCAAAGGAAATAAAAAAAATGAGTTGGATTTAGTTCACGGCACATCTGCTCCTTCACTTGCAACTATTTATAACTGGTTAAATGAATTTAAACGTGGTCGTACATCAACAAAGGATGAACCACGCTCAGGACGTCCTGTAGAGGTGACTACACCAGAAATGATCAATAAAATCCACGATATGGTGTTAAGTGACCGAAGATTAAAGTTGAGTGAGATAATTGAGGTTACAGGGATCTCAAAAGGTAGTGTCATTTCTATTTTACATGACAAATTGGGCATGAAAAAAATTTCTGCAAGATGGGTGCCGCGTTTGCTCACAGTCGACAATAAACGCAATAGGGTGGTGGCCTCTAAAGCCCTGTTGTCGCTCATGCAACGCAATCCGGATGAATTTTTTCGTCGCTTTGTGACTGTAGATGAAACATGGATACACCACTATACTCCCGAGACGAAAGAACAGTCAAAGCAGTGGATTGCGAAAGGCGAACCATGTCCAAAGAAGGCGAAAACCGTAAAATCAGCTGGTAAGGTTATGGCTACTATATTTTGGGATGCACGTGGAATTATTTTCGTTGACTATTTGGAAAAAGGAAAAACAAAAACAGGGGATTATTATGCAACTTTATTTGACCAGCTAAAAAACAAAATTGAAGAAAAACGGCATCATTTAAACAGGAAAAAAATCCTCTTTCATCAGGACAATGCCCGTGTTCACACATGTTTACGATCAATGGCTAAAATTGAAGAATTGAAGTTCGAATTGGTCGACCACCCACCGTATTCGCCAGATTTAGCCCCCAGTGACTTTTTCCTTTTCCCAAACATAAAAAAAATGGCTAAGTGGACAACGTTTTTTTTCAAATGAAGAAGTCATCGATCGGACAAATGCTTATTTTGAGGACCTTCCGAAAACTTATTTTTCTGACGGTTTAAAAAAAATTGAGAAACGTCTAACCAAGTGTATTGAGCTCCAAGGAGATTATGTTGAGAAATAAAAAAAAAAATACAAACTGTTTTAATGCTTTTTTCTAAGGACTAATTGACCAACCCTCGTAACTTATCGACCGTTTTACAAATGACGATGTGGGCAAACATTTTCCCAGTGATATTTTTAGTAACAATGAATTCAGTTACAGATAATAATAATTATTAATGGTGAATTTTTATGCCTCAAAATTTATTTGCCATTTATTTATTACTACAATTTTTTTTAATTCTTCCACATGTCGTCACGCTGACGTGAACCTGGCGTTGCTCGACTTTCTATAAATATAATATGCATGCATAAACCTTCCGGAAGAAATTCTTTAAATGATAGTGATTATTTATTATTCCCTATCAAAATCCGTTGCATAGTTTAGAAGAACTAAGCGCACACACAGATGCGGATAGCGACTTTGTTTTATACTATCTGAAGATTCCATCGAGTACAAACCAATATTTTTTATGGTTCTATGGATTTTCGAGTATTATTTTTTAAGTCAAAAACCTCACAAATATTTCAAATCTTAACCTGCAAAGCTAAAGAAATTAATCATATCAATCTATTAACTTTTTACCTGCGGCTGCTGCATACATATATTTTTTAGAAAGTCAAAACCACGGTGCGGCTGACGCAATACGTGTGTGATCGAGCAGCACCCAAGATTCAAATAAAAAAAATAAAATATAAAATTGACAAAAGTGAAACTTTTCCAAATTTATAGCAAGGCTAAATATGTCAACAGCGAAATATGCAGGGGTCAAAAACATTATTCATATTAATGTTTCACTCGTGAATAAAATATTCACCTTTGTTAAACATTTTGTATGCGCTGATGATACGACTTTAGTAATATCGCATGAAGAATTATCCATTGCAATAAATCTCGTGCAGCACGATTTCTTTTCTTTACACAAATGGTCACATGATGCGGGCCTTATAATATATTAAAAAAAACTAAATTAATGCATATACGATCTCCATATACAAAATACGCCTATAATAAAGTCGTATACATTTAAAAAAAAAAAATTATAGGAGCTGGTTGACGTAAGGTTCCCGTGAGCATTTAGGCCATAGGCCCATTGTGCTATCTCCCATTTTACCTCATTCCTTTAACAGTAATACAGTCACCTTGGTTGTCATTGGATATGTTTTCTGGTTCTACAATGTGTCTTCCCAGGTATCTGAGCCTTGTTCCCAACAGGACGGGACATTGACACCAAAGGTGAATTGGAGTATCTTCATCCTCTTCACATTTCCTGCATCTGTTGGTGTTTTCCACTCCCAACAACTGCATGTGTCTTCTGAGATGGCAGTGTCCCGTTAGTAGTCCTACCAGTTTCCTCAGTGAGTTTCTGTCCATATTGAGTTGTTGTCTGTTTTTGGGTCTGGTCCGTTTATGAGTACTTTGGATCGCCTCATTCCGGGTGCCCTTTCCTTTGATTTTATCCTCCTTTCAATATATGTATTTTGGTGTGGCAAGCTGCTACTCCTACGGCCGACTTGGATTTCGTAAGCGAAGCTTTCGCCCCTTTCCTTATTTAGTCCATCAGCCCGCTCATTGCCCTCAATTCCTTTATGACCTGACATTTCATTTTAATTTATACACGATTTTACAAAGTCCTGTAAATGTGGAATCATTAAACTGGTACAAACAATCCAAAACTCTATGACTAAGCTTTTGGTAAGCAAAAGTATTTATACACGAAGAGATATTAAATTATTATGCGACTTAATAATAACTTAACTTAGACCTGTTCGAGGGATATTATGGTTTAAAATTGTTTGCAAAAACTTATCGTCTGATTCAATTCAAAGAAAAAGTACTTCACACACAACACATTTGAGCATGTGACAGACCACGCTATATTTGCATCATGATGCGTATAGCGTAATGTGTCACCTACCTCTACCTAAGTCTAAATGAAGGTATGTCCGTTCCAAAAATTACTAATAAATATTGATATTATCCATCAATATCCATTGATTGTATATGCCTATGAGTGTGTTGACTGTGTTATATCTATCTATGCATTTTGTGCCTTTGTATTGAAATGTTATTTTTCTGTATCTATGTTCACCCATTAAACAGTTTGGCAGCTTAGTGCTGCTTAAAATGAAGAATAAATAAATTTTACAGAATGTATAGCGACCAGGAGGCAATCTCCCGCCATTTAGAATAGTATCACCTCTCACACTTCAGTTTTGTTTATTTAATTTTATATTTTGTCTGAATCATAAATTATAACCATGATTTTAGTACGAGATGGTTCTGTAGCTTACATTTTTTTATGATATTGTAATAAAAAAATTCAAGGTATCAGAACAAGATAAGTGTTTTTAATAAGATAAACAAAAAATGTTAAAATTAAGCTGCGCACTATGGACATCTGAACTGATTTGTTGAGCGGTGTACAGGTTAAAAATGCCAAAGATGTCTTTTTATTTAAGTGTACCAAATAAAAGTGTGGTAAATGTTTGATAAAGCAAACTCAGGTGAGGCAGGCAGTTTTGAGGGACAAGTTACGACATTAGTAATTCAAAACATCAGTTTTCTAAAAATAAAAGTTTATTAAGATAAACAAAAAAATAGTCTTTTGAAATCACATTACATATATCAAAACACTGTTAAATATGACTTTCAACATTTCAATTACTGCCCCAGAAGGCATGTACAAACTACATTAATGACTTATTTTAATGGAAAAAAAATAGCCTAATGAATTTAAGAATCAAAAAGAAAAACAGTAAAATCAACAAAATAAATATAGTAAACAATAAAAAAGATCATATCATGGCCACACGACCATTACTTGCTCCAATGCAATTGAAATCCAACACGGCCCATTTCATGAATTTATCATTTCACATAACCACTGCAGTTATTTATTATTGGCTAACTGTTTTAATATATATCGTGAAATGGTAACAATACAGTCCAAAAGTAGGACTTTAGATACATTTAAAACGGACCTCTGTGTTTAGAAGAAGCCTTTAATTTCTGCTGTATCTTCAAAAATTTGCTAGAGTCTTTCCTCGGACACCGTTTGCCATACAACATGTCTTGTTTGAAATTAATAACATTGGATGCCAGATTGGTGTCTACTTGTAGCAATGCCTTGGGAGTTTTCTTCAACGGCACAATCTTAAAAGATGTAGTGCTTCCATAGTCAGATGCGGAGATGCTCCTAGTGGGCTGTTGCCTTTGCTTCTTGACAACTTGAAAGTCTCCGGCGGTGCAGGTCCACAGGGAGTCGGTTTCCAGCTTGCGTTTTGTGCCCAATGCAATATTTTCAATGTTAACTGGTTCCACTTCAAATTCTGTTGATGCCGCAGCCTTGATCTTTGTTGCTGGTTGCTTGTTCGGAAGTATGTTATAGTTGAGCTCTCCCATTGGTTGCGACTTCCTCTTTTCCTGTTAAAATTACATCGGAATGCATTAGATTACGTTGCAAATACGAAGAAAGATATGTACAGTTCAAATTCTACCACATGTAGAGAATTTATTTATACTAACCATTGATTTATCTTTGGATGAAACAATTGTGAAGGATTTTTTCGTAGAGAATGAATTCTCATTCAAGGTTTGGCAGTCATCTTCATGAAAATAAAGAAAACAATTGTTAGTAACACAATGCTGAATGATTCCCATTTGATGAATTGTATGTATTGCAATTGAAAACTCACCAGATGAATCAACTTCCATAGAGCTACAAGGAAGTTTGGGCGAAGTCATTGTCGTTATTTCTTCTATTGATATTTTGGAGCTTCCACTGCCATCCGGAAACTTTGTAATACTTTTATTTTGATCTTTTTGACCAAAGCTAGTTGACAGGCTTGCATCAAGTAAACTCTTTTTCGATTGCTTTGGTGTAAGGCCAGTTGTATTGGACGCAGATGCTTCGGTCAGACTTTTTGTAATTTCCAATTTATTTTCCAATGACTCACTCAATTTGGAAGCACTGCTCGAATTCAACGAAACCCTTTTCTTCGAATTAATCAAAGTTTCAATACTTTTCAAACTGCTCAGCAGACTTGAGTCAGAAATCAATTTACTGCTTGGTGAATTAGATTCATAAAATCCAGATGAATTTGATCGACTGGTTGACAAGACAAGTTGGTTGTCTTCTTTGACGGAGTCATTGGCTTTGGATGTATTCTTAGATTTATCTAAAGATAATCTCTTATTGGTACTGTCCGCGAGGCTCACACTAGAGACAGGTGATTTAGGTAATTTACCTGTCTTGGGTGTGGACATACTGCCAGCAGTAAGATTCGCTAGGAGCTCATTCGGTGTAATTCCATTAACGCTGATTGTTGATAGTGACAACACGTCACTTTCAACATTTGCAATCGATTTAGCCGTGTTATTCAAATCAGCAATTGACAGTCGTTTTGGTGATTGAGCAACAGTATTTGCTTCCAAAAGATTTTTGTTTAACAAATTTGGGCTAGATTTCTTGGGTGTTTCTGTTTTCACAAATAAATTGGAGCTAGATTTGTTAGGCGTTTCGGCCTTCATGGACAAATTGGAGATAGATTTGTTAGGCATTTCCGCCTTCATGGACAAATTGGAGCTAGATTTGTTAGGCGTTTCTGCATTCATGGACAAATTAGAGATAGATTTGTTAGCCACTTCTGCTTTCACGGACAAATTGGAGATAGATTTATTAGGCGTTTCTGCTTTCATGGACAAATTGGAGACAGATTTGTTAGGCGTTTTCGTGGACAAATCGGAGCTAGATTTGTTAGGCGTTTCCGTTTTCATGGACAAATTGGAGCTAGATTTGTTAGGCGTTCCTGTTTTCATGGACAAATTGGAGCTAGATTTATTAGAGGTACTGATTAATGTGGTGCTCTCCCGTTTAGAAGTGTTAAAAGACTTCTCAGATTTGGAAACATTATTCAAACCAATGGAAGACCTCCTTTTCTCGAAACTCGCATCTGCTGACTTTGTAGCGCTCAGAGTACATCCAGACAAACCTGGGAGACTATTTGATAGAACATTAACTTCATCTTTCCAAACAGCGGACTCAATTGATTTAGAAAGCTTACTAGACTTGTCACTGGCATCTTCATCAGGAAGTGTAATTTCAAGCACATCTTCATCGGAAGAAATGCTCGCTATGGATTCATCTTCATCGCTACAAATGAAGGAGTCCTTTTCATAGGAGTCATTTTGGCTTTCCCCACTTTCGGAATGCAGGGATTCACCCTTTTCTATAATTTCACTAGCTCTTATTTCTTCTCGTTCAGAGTGGTCCATGCTATCTCCAGATTGGTAGTTGGAGCCGGCATCGCTGGCCTGCGAGTCATGGAACACTATTTGCATGGCGTCTTCATCTTCCTCATCTGAAGAAGAGCCTACAGACTCACTTTTCTTGGTGAAAGAGTTAGTTTTGTCCCTTTTCGGTGTTTCATAAGAGGATTCTATCTTCTGAGATTTGTTTGTTACAGAGGTATTCTTAAGGGAGGAGGGACTTCTGGATTTGTTTATGGTGGATTTTACAAACGGAGTGCTGGTGGCAATACTTTCCTCATAATTAATATCAGTTATATTTGCATCTATATTGTCGGAAGATTTCCTATTTTTCTTATTAGATTTCACAGTAGATGTATTAGGAGAAGCTGTTTTCAATGGAGAAGTGTAGACTATACGCATGGTGGAAGATGTAACTGAATCATTTGCTTTACTTTCTGTTGCAGAAGCATTCATCGATGCGGATTTTACAACTTCTTCGACATCATTATCCTCCTCGTTATCACTGAATTTTAATTTTAAACTTCCATTAGATTTCTTCGGGGAAACAGACTTGTTACCATCCATTTCAACATTGCTTTGATTCAATGACACTAAACTGCGTGTCGATAGATTGTGTTTTTCTGCACTAATTGATGTATTTATTAATGATGCATTCAATTTACCATCACCAGAGAGTGCCTCTATGTCATTTTCAGGCAATCCTTCATCAATTGACATATTTTGTAATGATTTGTTCTTTCTGGGAGATCTACGAATGGAATTTTGCGACATGTTACAAACTTCAGTACGAAGTTCATTACCCGAGGAACTAGTATTATTTGATTCGGTGGGTTCAGTCTCTTCACTAGTAATGTTATTGAGAATGCCTTTGGTGGGACTTTTGATTTCATCAATACTCTTTTGAGAACTAGATTTGTTCAATATTCCTGTAGAAGTATTTGTCACACTATCTGAAGGTGACGGAGAAGAAACGTTTTTAGGGAAAGAATCATCTGAATTCAATGCAGATTTTGATGAATTCGGTGTTTGCTTCAAAGACTTGTTGGGTGTCAATGTTTTCGGTGTGTTTGGTGATTTACCGTCAAGCACAGTTGAGGAGACATCCTGCATCTTGGGCGATGCAGTCCCTCCGATGAGTTCGCTCTTGTTGAGAGATAATGTTTTGGGCGTTCTTGATTTCCGATCGTTCTTTGCCAAGGAAACAGCTGGAGACATGGGCGATGCTGAAGTGCTATTAATCTTATTGGGAGTTTGTGGTTTTGGTGTTTTGGGCGATTTCTCACTTTTCAAAGAAACGCTGAGGGATGACATAGGAGACGTGATAGTGATAGATGGCGATTTAGATTTCCGATCCCTTTTTGTTAATGAAGTATTCTGAAGCAACATTGGGGAAGCAGGTGTGCTGTTGGCTTTAGAAGGTGATGGTGATTTAGGTGATCTTTTGGATGAAGAAACGTTCAGTGTTGTCATGGGTGATGCAGATGTACTGTCAGTTTCTTTTTGATCTTCATTTTCTTCAGGAAGAGTAGGCTGCAGTGGAACCACACTCAGTCGTTTACCTCTCCGAGTTATTGGAACCTGAACATGGTCAGATTGTTCTTCTCCTAAAGTAAATAATACATACATAGTACATTAGTAATGGTAGCAAATTATTAAAGCAGAAAGAACTAGATAAGCAATTAATTATTAAAAGTTCATAATATTTAAACAGATGCGTTTTGTATTCTCGTTTTAATTTCGAGAGTGAGGATTTTATGTTCTCAAATGATTTTTTTACAGATTTGTTACTCACTCAGAGGATCTTCAACGACAACATTCAACTCGGTACTAAGTCTCCGGGATCTTCTCAGAGGAGTCAGTTCCTGTGCTCCATCTGCATCAGACCCTAAAAGACAATAACTCAATCACTTTAACAAATAATGTTTCATGACATTACAATTATGCGAAAAAAAAAATTCTGTACTTCACAAAAACAAAACAAAAGTTTGTTTATAAAAGGAAATAGGTAATTGAAATTGCAGCATTCTACACAGAATACGATTGAAGGTTTTAATTAAAAGTTTAGGAGAATATTAGCAAAAAGTTGCTTGACCAGAGGAAAATAATGAAAGATTCAATTTACAAATAAAATAAGAAAAATAATGATTTTGAAAAAATTATGTCATTTTGTAGATACATGTTATTTGTACAAAACGAAACAAAAAAATTTTTTTTTGGGAAAATAAATAAGTACTCTCTCACTAATCCGCCATTCTGATCCGGGCAAGTGTTCAATTAGTTAAGGCGGCGGATTAAAATGCATACATACAAAACATGATAAAGATGAAAACAGTAATTTCGTAAAAACAAACAAACACCGTTCCATTTCGATTTAAAGTTAACGTGTCATGTTTACAGTTGCAAGAAAACTGATAAAATATAAATAAGTGGCTGGTAAAATGATCAGCAAAAGCATGTTAGAAGGCAGTATAGTACATAACTGAGTGTGAAAGAGTAAGACAACCCGACCTGTCAGGGTACAAATCTTGGCTCGAGTCTGGGCAAGCGGCAGACTATTGAATTAGACACACAAATACCGGCGAATTAGAGATTTATTTTATTTTCTCGATTTGCGCTCGACTAGTAAAAATAGATTATAGTAGTTGTTGGATATGGTTTATTTTAAAATAATAATTATGTAAACTGCGTGATAAAGTTAGTAGCTAAAATTGATTGCAAAAACATTTCATGAATTTAGAACAACATTCCCGGGTTACGAAAAACCAGACAATATTAAAAAATCTCCTACTATCACCACAGAAAGCGGAAAATGTTGCTTGTGTCGTGATGGAGAACTTAGCCGCAATGCAAACTCAGCCACTGATCGATCTTATATATCTAACATACCTCCTATAGAATTACGCTTCTTTCTTGGTTTTGGGGAATCCACAAGGTTTTGTAACAGGGAGTTCTCAATCTTCTTCAGCATTGTCTTCTTTGGTGTTTTTGTGTTTACAACTTGAGAAGCAGGCGGTGAGGACTTGGTTTGCGGGCTTTTCTTCAGGCCTTCGGGGGAACACGAAGAAGCTGTCCTCTTCCTCAGGCTTCGGCTGGGGGTGTCTTTGGCGGGAGTGACACATGAAAGGGAATCCTTTTTTGTGAGCTCCGCTCTTAGAAAATCTGGAATTGGGTTTTCTTCCATGATTTGACCCAGTTTATTGTCCCCATCTGTAAAATCCAAAATACTCAACTCAGGGCCGTCTGTTTCAACAGAATGCTAAATCGTGAGCTAAGTTAAAAATTTAACTGTCAGTTAAAGTAACACGGATGTTAAATCGGACCGCGCGCTGTTTCAAGTGCCTTTATGCAAAAGTAACAGTTACTAGTGTGGCCAGTCTAAAAAGCAGAATATTCCTCGAAATTACGTGGAAAAACGCACTGCATTATTTTTTGGTACGGCCACACCGAAGATTAAATATGATCTCTGGTTAAGTGACTGTCAAAATACAGAAGTTTGTTGTGCGTCGTTATAACCTTGCACTAAAATGGAGGGATTTATTAAAAAGTAAGAATGTACAACTATGTTTTTTCCTTAAATTACATGACTTTAACATACGCTATGATAATATTATTACATTTTATTATTACAGGTGCAAGTCTATTAATTTCTCGCAGAAAGAGGTTTCAAGATTGAATGAACTCGTGTCCAAGTATTCGGCAGTTTTGTTTAACAAACGGATATAGGGACCAATAAACAAAAAAATCAGGTGTGGGAGCGGATCTCCGAAGAGTTCAATTCCAACTTGCCAGGCCCCGTGCCAAGATCAGCAAGCCAACTGAGATTCAAGTTTGCAAATTTGAAGAGGACGGCCAATACTGTAAGTATTGTTTTTCGTTCTCCTTATTTTTCATAAATGTTCCATGTAAACGTATGTATTAGTAAACGGTATGTGTTTGTTTGTTTGTTTTAGGAATGGAGCAATGTTGTGCAGGAGCAGAGAAAGACAGGTGGTGGCCCCCCTCCATCGGACGTTTCCGAGACCACGCTGTGGCTCAAGGGCTTATTGCAGACGTCCATGGTGGGGGAAGCCAGTACTTCGGATTGCGATGGTATTATTTTACACATATTTAACTCAATCATAATTTATATATAAACAAAACCAAATATGGAACATGCGAGTGTGCAAAATGACACTATGTTTATGTTGAAACACTATAATTTTAACAATATGTACACATAATACATTGTGTAGGGTACTCCGGTACGTTGAGCAACCCTACGACCATCATCGAGCTGGTGGAAGTGGAAGAAGCTGAAGCTGAAGGCGTATCTGTAGCTGGACCCTTGAGCTTTGATCAGGAGGAGGAAGACGTAATGAGCGCTGAAAAGCCCGTTATCAAAAGAAAGATGGCCACTCCACTAATAACAGGTCTGAACTATAATGATTATTTGTGGAGCTTACTCTCTAATATGTTACAGTATATCTACTATTATTTCATCCCCATGCAATTTTGAATATTGGAATTAATATTGTTTTATATAGTGGAATCGTTGAACCGCCGAGACAAAACGTTAAAAAACTTGGAATTTGCAGGTTCAAAGAAGAAGTCGGCAGTCACTCCGGCCATGTTGAGAAACAACCTCAGCGCTATGACTAAGAGGAAGTTGGAGTACTTCGATGAGAGTCAGGACGTCCTGAAGAGAAACGAAGTACGAGAAGCTGAGCTTCACCAGTGGCACCTGCGGAAAGCCATTGCTGAGTGCTTAGCTGCTGAAGCTGAGTGCTTAGCTGCTAAAGCTCAACAGGAGTTGACGGAGTTACTGTTGAAGAAAGAAAAAGATAAAAAATGATCATGACTTGTACATTTTTTATCTTTTTCTTTCTTCTGACTTCTTGTTTGTTATTGTGTTCGAATTTTTTATTTCAGAATTTAATTTTTACTTACATGATGAAGATCGATTTATAGTTATAGGAATAATTTCTTGAGAGTATTGGAGGGGCTAGTTTCCTTTGATTAATAATTCCAACCAAACTTTGTGAAAAAAGTTATATATTTATTACATAGTTTCTTTTCAATTATAATATGTATATTGAAACATTATATACACGGTTTAATATAATAATAAGTTTTATACCAAAGTTTATGAAAAAAGATATTCTTTTATTACATTGTTTCTTTTCAATTATAATATGTATATAGTAACATTATATACAGGGTTTAATATAATAATAAGTTTTATACTTTCAATTACCTTGTACCTACTATATTCAATAAGATGCCTACTATATTCAATAAGATTGTTTGTACTGACATCGATTCACAATACAGCCATGTAAGATTATATTGTGTTTTTGATTATGTTGAGTGCCTCTGAGTGTGTGAATGCCTATGATGTTATTGCCTGTGTTATCTGTATATGTATTCTTACCTTTGTATTATTGCTATTATTCTGTATTACCAAACTTTATGAAAAAAGATTTATTTTTATTACATACATTGTTTCTTTTCAATTATAAAATATTTATTGAAAGATTTTAATATACAGAGTTTAATATACTTAATAAGATTTATAGTGATTTGTTTTGGGGGTATTATGCCATATACAATATACACAATTATTAACACATCAGCTCGAATTCTATCTCAAGCGGGGGTATGTTAATTACCTGACCATGTCATTAGCTCATAGTTCTTTAGCATTTAATAATTCTGTGCTAGGTGTACATTGTTTTATGGGAATAAATAACAAAATGTACAAAAAAAATTCTTACAAAGTCACAACAAATAATAAATTGCTCAAAGGTTAGAAAAATAACAATTAATTAATTTGTTTCTCTTATCTCCTCTCCCACCGCCACTAAGTGAAGGCCCGCCCAACGTTTCTTCGTCAGGGTGCTCTTCTGGATTTGGGCCATTTTCTGGGGGCTCCATCTCCTTATGAAGTATGCACAAGTTGTGTAATACAGCAGCTGCGACAATTGTGTCCTGCACTCTGTCTTTTTTGATCCTCAGTTTCAGCGACAAAGCTGGAAAACGCCTTTTCCAAACCCCGAACGCTCTCTCTACTGTGTTTCGAGTCCTTATATGGCTCTCATTGTAAAGAAGTTCTGCAGGGGTCGCTGGGAGGCGAAGTGGCGTCAACAGGTAATCGCAGTTTGCGTAACCCTTGTCACCTAAAAGGTGACGTTCACCAAATTCTTTGGCCATCAGTCGCCCTTTGATAGCACTATTGTTAAAAATAGTGTTATCGTGGGCAGAGCCCGGCCAGCGTGCGACTATGTCCATAAACTTTAGTTTGGCGTCCACAACAGCCTGAACGTTGTATGAAATACTGATTTCCTGTTGCGGAACACCTCAGCATCATCCCCTCCTAGAGACTGGATAGGAATGTGAGTTCCATCGATGGCTCCTATCACACTGGGAAATTTTGCAATGGTGTAGAATGCACATGCAACCTCGGACATCTCTGCCTCATTTACTGGCATATTTATATACTGTGGCCTCAGTCGAGCAATTGCTTTAATTACCCGCCACACGACTCTGGAGATGGTTGAGTTATGGAGTCCGCATAAGTCACCATTGCTCATATGGAAACTTCCAGTGGACAGAAATCTCAATGTCATCAGTACTTGGTCAATGGGGCTGACAGCTTTGTTCCTAGAAAAATATTTCTGTGAGTATTTAAAAATAAATGACGACCTGTTATAATATATACGATATTACACGGAAAAAATATAATTTACCTTCCAGTAGTCGTAATATCTCCCTCAATTTGATCCGTCACAAATTTTGCAAGCTCTTTCGACATGCGATACCGTGCCAAAAATTCGGAATCATCCCAAATGACCATATTATTAACACGGGGTCGAAATGTTTTTGGCTTTCGCTGTAAAACATATTGCATGACGAATTCATCTTCACTACTGTCATCTTCGATAATA
This sequence comes from Hesperophylax magnus, assembly GCA_026573805.1. Lineage (NCBI taxonomy): Eukaryota > Metazoa > Arthropoda > Insecta > Trichoptera > Limnephilidae > Hesperophylax > Hesperophylax magnus. The sequence goes on from JAIUSX010000002.1 coordinate 4,388,661, forward strand.
TTAATCATGATTAATAATCGTTTCGTAACAACACTCAACAGAAGAACCTTATATACGCATAGAACTGTCAAATATGTCAAAATGGCAGAGTAACTCGAGAATCGCGAATAACTCGCGAGTAATCTCGGATTTCGGGAAGTTAAAACAAAAGTTAAAAGTGACGTAAAACCAGGAGTTAAATTGATTGAAAAACGCATTTTGGTGAAATTTAACTTTAGCATTTACTTTTACTATAGCTAGCGTTGAAACAGACGGCCCTCAATAACTTAAAATAAGAATTAAATATTGTATTCAGAAGAGTTTTAAGATACTAATCGCTGTCTCACCCCTAGGGGCCTAAAGCACTGCAATTGCAGTGTTGTCCTTGTACATTTATTTTGCCTATGGAAACTTCCTCTAGTGCAAGGCTGCCCAACCTTTTTAGCAGTTGGGCGAAATTGACGATTTTGAATCACTGGCGGGCCACTGAATACCTGACGGTTCCCTATTTCCATGGGGGGGGGGGGTTGTTAGAGAATTTCTATAAAACATGATTCCCCACAAAAAAAAATCTAAATGAGTGCTCCCCACAAAATATTTGAAATCCATGGGGGGGGGGGGGGGTTGTTACGGAATTATTATTTGTTATATCAAAAACCGGTGTATTTTTGTTTCAAAAGTAAGTTCGACAGGTTAGATTTTTTAATCGCTGATTCTCGTTCTGAGTAGCCTAAATAGCGATAAATCGCCTTCGTTGGCAACACTGGTGACCGCGCGCAAGCTGCATTGTTTGTTTTACCGCGGGCCCGCGACACTTTTTCAAATTGGCGGATTTTTTGAAAATGTTTCACGCGGGCCACTTATAATTCGTTCGCGGGCCACACTGTGGCCCGCGGGCCTGGGGTTGGGCAGCCTTGCTCTAGTGGATTAGTTAACCCATAGGAGCCGGCAAGAATATTCAATAAATAAAAATATATATTTTTTTAAGGCCAACATAAAGACAATACCATACTTGATAAAGTGACATTTTGATTTGTGTGTTTAACAAACCCAGTTAAAAGTAATATCCAAAGGTAAAATGAATGTATAAGGTCGACACTGCAATTGCAGTGCTTCGTGACATGCGTAGGCACAATTCTTCAACACTGCAATTGCAGGGCTCCGGCTCCTAAGGGTTAAAGACATTTAAATGTCACTTTATCAAGAATGGTATGTTGGCTTTGGCGCGTGAGTGAAAAGGGGAAGAGTTTGTTTTATTTTATGACAACCACCGCAGTGCGTTTCAGTCACTGAGCATAGTACGAGTTTCCAAACACTGTGTCCCTTCCATCGCGCCGGTACATCTCGTTAAAATAGATTGCAAGAAAAATAATACATCAGGCGTTCAAATATAATGTAATTTCACAAAGGCAAATCAATTTTGAAACATTTGCAAAAATGTCAACCCAAAATACTACAATCGACGATGCTGTAAATAAGCCACACGTTAGGTAAATAATTACTATATTGTGTACATCGACATAAATACAAAGACGCGTTATGTTCATACTAATCGAACAAAATATATGGCACATTCCTGTTTCCAGATTGAAATTGAATAACGAAACACACAAGAAAAGAATACCCAAAATGAATTTGTGTGAATGAAATAACATCATACACAGCTCAATGAACGGAACGCATTAGAAGATAGTCATTCAAAGAATATATATACGGGTGAAACGGCTATATTATTATGAATGCCCTTCGTTTCTCTTGCCTCCTCGCTACACCAGTTGCGAGCTTAAAGGAGCCTAATGACAGGCGAGCATGTCCGCGGCAAGTAAGACGTCACAGGCAAGCGACGAGCATTTTGTATCCACTTCATGCTCAGACTGCTCGCTGCGCACATGCTCGCCTGTAAGTGGGCCGATTTTACCCTCATTTAGAAAAATATGACATACTGTCACTATTTTTGTTTGTGGCTTATTATTGTATGTATAAAAAAATAAACATATTTTCGAGGGTCTAAAGATGAAAGGTTCTCTTAACCTGTTTCCATGACATCCTCAAGGTCAGGTTTAATGGATAATCTTTTGGTGGGCCTTTTCTTCGTAGGAGTGGATGCAGTTGAACGAAGATCATCTTCTTTATCCGACTTCTCAACCGACAAGCGTCGAGCAGATCTTGTCACTGAAAAAGCAATGCAAGATGTTTATAAGATATTGTTAAACAAGGCACACCTGTCATGCAGGAGATGTTTTTAATGTTTTGACATTACTAATTTAGTTGAAATGCTAAAAGAACCTACAAATACAAATAATAATAGGTTTGTTCCAATAATGACAGAATAAATCATTTTAAAGAGTAAGAATAATTAAATTTTATATCATTTTGACAGATTATAACCTAATAATGCCGTTTTTGGCGGTTATTTTGTGGAAAAAACCCGTAGAAGATCAGCATCACAATTGCTTCATAACGTGCGCATGAAAAATAAAAACCAAATAAGCACTACAACAATACACGCTACAGCAGTTGGTGCAGATTGCACATCTGACCCTGAAGCTAAATACGGTTAGTAAATAGAGTGGTTTATTCCATTCAAACTCAAGAACTATATAGTTATTTGGCGGGAAGATGAGCATCATTTCACTTTGTACGACAAATATTGATATGACGTTAAATTTTAAAATATCGAACGAAGAGTGGCAGTTGACATTCAAACTGGTCAAAAACATGCATTCGTATTTTGGGCATTTGCACAAAAAACTACATAATATGAATATATTTCGAATACGGCAAAAATTAAGCAAAGGACAGTTTGTATGCCATCATTCGACGTGAGACGTGACATAATTTAAGAATTTAACAGTCCCTAATTGATTTTCCAACAAATCTTGATTTTAACAAAATTCTACTATTTAAATTTATACTGACGACGTAATATTAAACGACATAAAATGTAGAAGTTAACCCGAAACTCACCTCTACCGGTATTACTGAGACTATCCATCGCGAATTTTGCAATCAAATTGGATTTCTGCGGCTCAACGACAACCCTCGTTGACAAAATTCAAAACACAATAAATTGATATGTGCAGATGAGATTTGAACTGTAACACGTGTTGCGCTACAAGTTCCATAGATGAAAATCATGCTTAGAAACTTAATAATAAAAAAGTTAAAATGAATAAATGTGTATCTTACCCGGGAAGGCGGGGTAAATATTTTCCCCTGGACATGGCAACCCTTCCCATCTGTCATGACATGGGTGACATGTGTCAAGTGCTGAATCTATAAATTGTGAGGCTGCGTCAAGCGTAATTTGGCATGAGCAGAAAGCTTTGAAAAGCTGAAGCCCAAAACCTTCCGCCGCGTAAAAATATTTAACCGAGCGTTTTTCTAATAATGTTTATTTGAAAAATTCTTGAATTAATTATTATTTTATGTTATAACAGTGATAACATCTTCTTGACTCGATTTATACGTGTGTTTTGATATGGATAGTTTAAAATCAGTTATTCTGTGATAAATAATATTGTTACTATTTAACGATGGAAACTACGGAAGTAAAAAAGAAATTCAAAACAGTAAGTACATATCTATTTATTGCTCTTGTAATTCATGATATTATTTTGTAGTTAATGTTGGTAAGGGCGGAACCTTGGGCCGGAAAATTCACCCGTATTACGAAATAATCAATGATAGATTGCGAAAGTATGTACCTAAATAATCTTATTTATATTTTTTTATAAATGTATGTTCTATGAATGTCAGAAGTCCTAACAGATTGTTTTGAAAATCAAGAGAATAGTATTATTCGAGTATGTGAACTATTATAGTAGTGGTTGACGTGTGTAAAGTAAATACCGAGATGGCGAAAAAATATTATTTTCCGTTTACAATAATGGTTAATTGTTGACTTTTTATTTTATTTATTATTTATTCCCCACAAGTCCTACATTACGTGCTATATTGGATTATTTTAGCGCCTGCGCTCTGCGTGCACAAGAATATAAAATCGGGATAAACGAAAATTTATTGCGGAGTATTTTTTTCATAAATATGTTTATATAAAGTAACTTGACCTTATAACATCTCATTCGAGTCTTTTTTATACCATCACGCAATAGTAATCTCGTGTACGCTATCTACAGTATGATGTTTTCTGTGCTGGTTGGTTCTAGCAAAAAAGTAAAAATAACGTACTAGTTTATTTTTTCAGATTAAATTTTTTTTCGCCTGTGGCGCATGTTTAGCGATATTTGAAGCCATCGCTTGAAATTAATTCGAGAAGTAAATGAAAATAAAATTAAAGATTTTCAAATTTAATTCTTACAACGATTTTTTTCATAGGCATGTTTCCACCTCCGCTGCAGTAAGATCCTTGTCTCTGCTTTACAGGTAGCGGCTTCAAAATCCGATGTAGTGCAGTTATTGTTATCAGTATTACTTAAAAATGTTGTGTAGATGTAAAATGAAAAAATAATTTACATATATAGGTATAGAAATTCATCAACACTTCGCTTTAGAGTGAAATCGGTGGCCCGCTTTCATTCTCCGGTGTGAGACCATTTATGTAGAATCTGAACTTCCTTGAAATGTTTTTTTATGTAACCAGATCTGAATAGACAGTTACTACCCGTTTAATTTCAGTTTCCACTTCCCCTCCCCACTTCTTTCCGCTCCGTAACATTCCCACCCTCATCTGATTTATTATCTTAACTAGCTGACATGTACCCGAATTTCTATGAATATAAAATGCTCAGATTATATATATATGAAAACCCTATCAAAATCCGTCGCGTAGTTTAGAAGAACTAAGCGCACAAACAGACACGCGGATAGCGACTTTATTTTATACTATTTAGAGATGTTACTTGAGACTGTACAGTTTAGGATTGTTGTAAACAGAAGTGGCGCCCTCTGTTATTTAAAAAAAACAACCGTTGAAGTTTTCAAATCGCGGGTTAGTGCTAGTATCCTTTAGTATGCCATCGCCGGGTTCCGTAGTATGACTTACTGTATATTGCTACATAAATTAATTGAAAACTTGATTGAATGCATAAAACATGTATGAGGAAAAGTCACCATAAATAATTATCATTCTACCTTATTTATTGTTTTTGTGTTTAATTCGTAGAACTCCGTGTAATTTTTTTTTTATTTAATTAAAATCAAATTTAATAATATAGTTATTAAGTTCGGCAAGTATTTTTTGTTTTTTTTTTAATGTTGGCTTCCAAGGTCATTTTCAAATTGTGGTTTTAGCCACGTTTAGACGACTTATTAATATGACTCTATTTTACCCCCTCCCAATTTAAAATGATTTATTACCGGTTAAACCGATTTACTGATAAAATAATTGTGACCATAGATTTCTGTAGGGGTATTTTGAAGTCTGTTTTCCCCACATTAATGTTATCTTAATTGTTTAATAATGATGTAGCAGTTATTAATTCATTTAAATGTGTTATATTGTTTAGGTTTTGTGAACATACTTAGAAGCGGGGAATAAACAATTTTCCTTACTTTATTAAAAAAAAACTAAAAAAAAATCATTTTACCTGCTTGCAATATGCAGTTTTCTGTAAACGTGTATGCACAAATAAGCAAAAATTTTAAACCATATCATATTTTAAAAAAAGCAACTAGAAAATAGTCTGAATGCTGTAGTCACTATCATGATAATAAAAATAGAAATTAAATATATGAATTTATTATATTCATTAAATTTCAGATTTTTTTTACAAATAGGTCAATGTTTATGAAGTGATGATGATAAACAATATACCTATTAGTTTTATCTAGTTTTTATTTAAAATAATTATAAAAATAAACTTTTATCAATATAAATAATAATAATGAATCACTAATATACGGTTTTCCGTTAAATAATGCCATTTTAATGTAATCAAATCAGAAGTACTCCTCATTCAATATCAAGAAAAAATATATATTCTGCTTTAAAAATGGTCGATTTATGTTACATTGCTCAAACCACACTACGGGAAGACATCCTTGTAATTATTAGACCCGCAATACACGCCTAATTGCTAATTGTTTTATAAATAACTGCGTTTCACATTTGATTGTCAAAATTACCATTTACCGATTTTAATTGAGGGTTGCAAGCCCCGGCAAATTTTACGCTGCGATTTCGATGATGAAATTTTTTTGCGTTTTTTAATGATTCTAACAATTTAATTATTTAATCATTGAAGACAATATTAGCGACCCTCAAACGGAAAAATAAGAAAAAGATTCGGTCACATGTAACCGGGGCTTTGCTTTGGTCATATTTATCTGCATCATACTTCGAGCAAGAACTACCAACATTATCTTAACATATATTTTTAATCTGTTATAGCTAGCTGTAGATAGCTGCCGATAAATTAAATATTACAATTTGAGGTTTAATTAATTTTAAGTTAATATTATTCCAAATAATAAAAAAAATCATTATTATTTTACATGAATATTTCTAATTGCTCTCGAATGTGTACCTATTTACTTTATCATGTATGTAGGCTGCTTAATTGTGTTAGGTATGTACCTATTGAATTGTGTTAGGTAGAGGTAGGTACCTACTTATTTATTTCTTCTCACAGAATATAAAACCTAATTTTTCACATAATATTCAAATCTCACTAGGACTAAGCTTGCATCGAGGTTAACAAGATACACATTTGAAAGAAGCAACAAAGTAATCATATAATATAAATAATTGTGGTAGGTAGGTACCTGCTTAATTGCGTTGGGTAGCTACCTACTTAATTTTATTAGGGAGGTACCTACTTAATTATATTATGTACTTTATATAGGGACCTATTGAATGTTGTTAGGTAGGTACCTACTTAATTGTGTTAGGTAGGTACTTAATAAATTGTGTTAGGTAGGTACTTAATAAATTGTGTTAGGTAGGTACTTAATAAATTGTGTTAGGTAGGTACCTACCTACGATTTTGGGAGACCCGAAAAATTAAAACTTTGAAATAAACATAATATACTGGTATTTAAGTTACAAGGTGGAGTTCCTTATTGTGTTAGTTCTAACTTAATTGCGTTTTGTACTTTATGTAGGTACTTACTAAATTGTGTTCGGTGGGTACCTACTTAATTTTGATAGCTGGGTACCTAGAACTATTTTGAACTATATGTATCGTTTGTAAGCCATCAGCATTAGAGAGATTTATATCTTTCCTGTATTCGTAGAAAATAATCGATTTGTGGTTTGAAATTATAAGTGAATTAACTCTCCGTTTTGTATGAAATGTAAACTACTGATTTAATGATAAAAATATGATGATTGAAATAAAATAGAGAGGAGAAACTAAAACTCGTGGTTTGTGAAGGATATAGATCTGAGAGGGAACAGATACTATTCACAAAAATTCCAAGAGTTTGTTAAATCTCTTCCTATAGCCCATATCTTAACCCGCCTCACAACGCTGCCCAACCGGGTAGCCTTATGGTTACCTACCCTGTCTTTACACTGATCTTTAAAAAAATAGTAAAACCCCCTTTGCATCCTATCCCAGGAAACACTTCCTCACAAATAGAGTAGTGGAAGCATGGAACAAACTTCCACAACATGTCATGGAGGCAATAAATATAACTCGATTTAAAGCCCAATTGGATTATCATTTAAAGAGAAGAAAAAACTGACTAATTGTAAAATTAGATATGGGCGCATCGGCAGAATGCTGCCTGCTCATTAGCTAATTTCTAATAATAAAACTAGAAGTTCTGTAATCAGTAGCCTTGCGTCCAAAAAAGTATGTTTCTAATTTTATCTTATTTAATAAATCAAAACCAACATTTCCTGTGAAATCATAAGCTTTTTTAAGTAGGTCTTAAATACCTACCTTTTTTTAAATAACGTAGATACCATAATATTGAAAAATGCGGATAAGAAAGTCCAAATAAACCTGACGATTTCACATTTGAAAAAATAATCTTTGCTGAACCGTTAAAACGGCCACCATCTTGAAACGGATTCGGAACGTACAAACAAATTTATATATGAAATGCAAAACGGTCGAGTTAAAATAATAATATTCATAATCTCTTAGGACGGGTTGTTTCATTCAACTTATGTTATTATTTCATATGTGTGAAGCAACTGGCCCATAATGATATAATAGCAGAACTTAAGTGGGACTTTCACAGAAGTTGAAAATTAGGAATTTGATGATTTGTTCAAATTCTGTGTAACAACCCGACCTTAGTTTTTGTTTGGTTTGTGCAAAACAATTTTTATTTATATTTTTTTATTTTGAAAAAAGTATTTTCACAAGTATTCTTTTAAAATACATAAAAAATATTGTTACAAAAATACGTAGTTAATGGCATAAGAATAAAATAGTGAAAAAAATGTTATTTTTTTTATGATATATTTGTGTCAGCAGAAATAAATTCAGGGAAATAAAAAAAAAATAATGTAGTAACTGATTTAAAACCACAAGCATCGGCGAAAAATATGATACTGGACGGGTTTGTTTTACAGAATTGGAACAATTCATCAAATTTCAAAGTTAAAATTCAAGTTGTGTGAAAGTTCTATTCAAGGTCTGTTATTATTTCATCGTGGGCCAGTTGTTTCACAGTACGAAGCAACTCGTCCTTAGTTTATTTTTGCGGCATCCTTTTGCAAAAAAAAACTCTAAAATTACGCTAGAAGGAATGAATACCTCCGGAGCAATTGAAAGCAGGGCGGTAAAATCTAGTTTAAAAGCACACATTATTTATACACCTGATACCTTTGTGCAAAACAAACCTCTTGCATTGTTACTTGAACACACGAATGCTCTCGTGGCTAAACTTGATCAATATTAACAAAACTCCTTGTGTTGGGTATATTTATAGTTTTGCAAAATTTAATGAATCAGAACGGGAGTGGATTATTGCCTTTGTTTTTCTGCCTACCGGATACAAACAATTTTTTCTCGGTAGATATCCCATTCGGCGCGATACAGTCCCGTATCCTTGCTCCTCGCACGAGTAGGCAGGCCTTGATATAACCCAGACCTTCGTGAATTTGTTACTGGCTTTATTCAGCCATGAAGAAGATATTTTTTACACCTCTACACTCCAATCGCGGATTACCAACACCAGAGCGGCGCGGGGAATGTTATAAACACAGCCAAGCAGGGGCCAACAGTGATGTTGTTTAGATCTAAATTTGGATTGCATGTGTTGTGTTTATCTAATCCTACTGACAACATAGAAATTCTTCAAAGAAACCACAGTCCTGTTAGATCCTTGGCTGGTTCTATGATTTATACAGCGCCGTTTTCGTGAGAAATCACCTCAAGGGCGCTGTACAAATATAAATAACTAAAATTAACATTAACAATCTAATTTTACAAGCGCCAGAAGAAGGAGGAAGTTCTATTATATTAGGGTGTTTTTAAAATTAGTTTTTATTATTAGCTGGAAATATATCTTAAATGAATGAATGAAATTAATCATCGATCTTTAACGCATTTAAATTATTCATCTGCCAACAATTAAACCGATTGACGTGTTATGTTCCCGCTGATATTGTCCATTGTCCATTGGTAGGCAAGTTAATAGCATTTTGACTTTATCATAAGTAGTTGAACGCAATCGCTAGAGAATGTATGTGTGGGAATCATCAATTACGGTATAACAAAAGGAAAGGAAATATGTCGTCTATCATAATTCTGAATGCAGAATTTGCTCCAGTGCAATTTATAATATAATATTTCTTACAGCTGTGCAAACTTTGCAATCGTGGATCTAATAATGGACGGTTTATAGGTATTTATAAACGATATTATACACATACCCCCTTGCCAACAAACGTATTTACATTCTGCAATATAAACAACCGTTGGACGGCCTCCGTGGTTGAGGTGTAAGGTTCTCGACTAGCGTGCGCAAGTAAATTTTGTATGATTGATTTGTGTTATTTCACAATTTATTCATTTAAAATAATATATAGAATGCTTGCGGCACGTTCCAGAGTGGAAGATACTTTCAGTATCGCCCTGGAGTAAGACCACCATACAGAATTGAAACGTTGCTTGAAATGGCTTTAGCCGTGTTTGGTGACCATATCTGAATAGCTAGTTACTCCCCAACCTTCTTCCTACCCATCTCCTTCCCCTTCCACTACTTTCAGCCTCACAACATACCCCAATTGTGGATGCCATAGTCTCACTTGCTCTAGACGGTTGGGAGCAGTTGGGACCCTCGGCGTTGCGAAATGAGAACAGTTGCGTTGCAAAAACTGTGCATATTTCATGACGCCAGAGACCGCCTTTTCAGATTATTTACTGCTTACGATAAGCAAACAGTTTTATGCTTAATAATTGAGTTTATGTAATTTGGGTAAAATTCCAATTAAGTAATTGGTAATGTTCTATTTAAACTGAATATATACTTTTTTTTTGTATAATCATATGTATAATTATTAAATCATCATTTAAAACGATTAAAACCATAAGGGACTTCGCCCTGTAATTGGTCTGCTAGCTATGACATCACAGATCGGTCGGCCGCGGCAATTTAACCCAATGTCGCGCTGCGTCGACTCGCACACGGGTCACCACTGCGGTATACAAATGATTTCGGAAGTATTAATTTTTTTCTTGTATATGGTTTACTTTTAGATTTGTTGAATCGTGCCGACTTGTGGGAATGACTGTTAACCGATAAAAACGAGGTACGTATGACGTCACGTGTACCCCGTCAGATTGCAATCGTTTTGGCGGACTTCAGTCATTGATATGAAACTACATTTATAAAAAATATAAATTGATTTTAATTCTTTATCCTGAGTTTACACGTTTTTAATTAACAAGGTTAACAATACGTAAGAGAAATCCTCGTATTAGAATTTTCCGTCTTACTAACATATCACTGCTTTTATACGGTATTCTGTGAAAGGTTTACACATTCATACGTTTCACGAACGTTTGACATACCTACACATTCATTATTCATAAAAAAAAATATAATTTTTCTTCAATTTTTAATGTATCAAATGTTTCTCAAACAACCCAACCTGTTTTCCAAATTCGGTTTTTTTCTTCTTTTTTAATGGTAGTAACCATTATATAATGTTAACAACGTGTCAGCTTTATCAATACAATAAAAAAAAACAGCAATGCGCGTTCTTATTCGACACTAATGGTAAAAAAATTGATTTCACGGATATTTGCACTTCAAAACAAGCAAATAATTATCACGGATAATTTTATTGCTCCGATTGCTTATATAAATTATGAGATGCTATAAAAACTCTACGTGACTAAAAACGAGACAATAACCTAAAATAAAGCCAGTATCTTAACGACGTAAGTGAAGCAGCCGTGCACAAAAATATGCGACGCGCGGCCCTAGTGTGTTGGACAGACCTGCAGTTGAATTTGCCCTCAAATCTCTAAAATAAAGTGGGAATCTTAACGACATAAATGATGAAGTGGTGTAAAAACAATATTCGGCGTGTGGCCCGACGTAATGGAAGGACCTATGGTCGACTTTGCCCTAGCAGGCCTAGAAAATCGATCTTTCCGTGGGGTTTATTTGAATTATTTCTGATGAACGCATTACCTAAATCTCAAATGTTTCTAGAGGGATGCCTCGGGAAGTTACTAATTCATCGTCTAGAAAAATAAAATCTGGCGCTTACCGCTAATTTTATAGTTGAAAAACGTTTTACAACATTTTCATACCGTTTTACAATATTTTAATGGTATGGTCCAGTTTTTATTAATCTTCAATATAAATAACTTACATCCGTAGGGATCCCCCTAGAAACATTTGATATTTTAGTAATACGTTCGTTCATCACAAATAATTAAAATATGAGCGTCGAGCAAATTACCTATAATATAACATTTTGAACACATTTCCAAAATAGGAACTGATTTGTCGAGATTTCAAACTATCCCGTGATATTTCTAGTAATACAATAACAATCACATTAGTTCTAAATTTGAAAATGTCTCACTCATGCGTGGCACACAAGGAAATTATATTGTTTATTTGGTTTTGCTAGTGAAATTCTTTGTATGCCTGTTAAATTTATATTCTAAACACTCGTATTTGAAAGTTTTCACAATGCATAGATCAAGAGTGCATCTAACAAGTGTACTCTTGGCGCATGTGCATAATAACGTTTTATTCCTCGTCATGCAAAAGGTCAAACGTTTTTACTCACCGTAACCTTTGACCTAGATCTTGCCGGTATAAGATTGTACGAACGGCCTTCACAGTTTATGATTTCATTGCATTTTCGCCAAAGTTTTTTGTCCCACGATTTTGATTGGAGTTTTCATAGTTATGTGATGTAGTATATTGGAAAGTTATATATTTTTAATGTGCAAACTTATTAATTAACGTTACATCTTTTTAATGTACAAACTTATTAATTAAAGTTAAATACAACTGTCGATCCTGTGTACATATTTAATTAATTATTTTGATCAAAGGTAGTGTGTTTTTACCATGTCCCATTTCTACATTTAATAAAACAATGTCTACTTTTAAAATTAATTTTAGTGGAGAGATTAATTTTGTGGTGTCTTAAATGACTTACATAATATATTTTTTCAAAATATACATATACATGTGTGCAATATACATGTTTTACGTAAATTTGTGACTTGTAAATTTTACGTGACCATGTATACATTAAAGATATCCATTGAAGAATCCATATTATTACCATGCATTAGGATTTTTTTTTTAATTTGGTACAATATTTTTTACATTTAAAGTTTTCCAGTAATGTAGGCCTCACTGGGTGTCTTGCCCGTGCTGAGGCCTTCATTTTATAATATGAAAATATAATCTACATAATACATTTAAAGAGAAAATAATACATTTAAAATTAAAAATACATAATAATATATTTAAAATTAAAAAATAATACATTGAAAATAATCTTGTGTGTTTGTGACTGATGTGTGTTTATATTGGTTTTGTTTGTTACGTGTAGGTTTTGTTTTTATTTTATGCTACGACATTTTGGTAATATTGTGTTTTTTGTTCTTTAATCCGTTTTGTAATTTTGTTTGTGAATTTATTTTTATTTTCCTCAATTTTAATTTCAAATTTTACACTGTTGAATGCTTTTATAGCATGGTATTGGTAGTGTCTTTGTCCAAAGCTTGAATTTATTGTCGGAGTTTTTATGTTTTCTTTGTACGCTAGTCTAACTGGTCTGTTAGTGTTATTTTGTGTATGTTGAAATTTATTTTTTTTGTTAAAAATGTAGTTTAGTAGTGTTTTAACGTATAATTGGCGTATATCTAGTACGTCACAGCTGTTGAATATTTGGTCTGTATCAGTCAGTCTATGTTTTTTTAGTATTACCTTTAAGATCGTTTTCTGTGCGGTTTCTATGTAATTGATTGCCGAGTTTGTTGCTCCTCCCCAAGCAATAATTCCATATTCTGGGCAATAAGACGTAAATATTATGGTAATTAGTCCCAGAATTTCTGCACTAAAATAATCCCGAATTCTCGTAATCTGGTATTGGAGAAAACTTAAAAATAAAACGTAAAGGTAACAGAATAGAAAGCATAAAATTATAAAAATGTACACGAACTTTGGCGAAAATGCCCAGATACTTCATATTATCATAACGTAGTTAGTTATTATTTCCTTGCATTCGAGAACGTCATCATCACCCTTGTCATCACAGCTACGTTCTATGGTTCGGCTTGGACCTCTCCAAAAATGATCTCCACTGGCTGCGGTCCCTCTCCATCCTACCCGTCCAGCCTCAATCTTCTTTCACAGTCTATCCCCCTCTTCCTCGGACTGCCTCTGGGTCATTTCCACCAGGGACTTAGTCATCATTTTCAGCATACTCATCATATTAGATGCCCAACACATCACAGTCTTTGGGACCTACATAATCATACAATGGTCTCATGCTCTATAAGATTTTCAAGTTCATGATTCATTTTTATCCGATGTTATCCATTTTCTGGTGTCGGTCCAGAGATGTTTCGTGGAATTTTATGTTCAAAGAGTGCTGATTTGTTTTCTTCATTTTGGGTGCCTCTCCTTCTCTCGATCCTTCCGACCCCTGCAAGTATCTCCAGCTGCCAGCTATCAGCATTTAAACCGTTCTTGCAAGTCCCTTAGCATTGATTGATACGCCTTAGGGACTCACCACCATTTTATTGTACAGGCAGAGAGTGCTTTCAACACAGGCTTGTCCTAGTGAGGTTAAAAATTCTAACGTAAAAAAAGATACAATGTAAAGAAACAATAAATAAACGCAAATTTTAATGGAAACGAATGTAAACGTTGTCCAATAGCCCAACGCTCCGTCCTCGTTTACACTCGCCTGACATCGTAGATCTCCATCCTATTTGTATTTCGTGAACACAGTTTTGTATGGAAATTTAAGACTCGTTTAGGCAAATATTTGGATCACAAAACACATCCACAAGGCACTACAAGGCATGAAGGTACTCCTAGATTCCTACATTGAGGTGAGTTAATTTTACTAATTCATTAAAAATCTCTTCAAATTATTGGCAATGCTGTTAAAAACGGGATTTCAGGCCGCTTCCTGATAAAAATTATATATGTTCATGCACCTGCACTTGCCTTGATAAGATACAATGACGAAATGCGCAAATATTAGGATTTTAATGAACCCTTTTTCCGAAATCGTGATAATACATTCCTCTTTTACTAAAAGTTTAACAGGAAACCTATCAATTCATTCGTTAAGGGCCTGCTATCCCGTTTTTAACCGGATTACGAATAATTTGAAGCGATTCTTAATAAATTAGCAATATTCAATATTAGTAATTTTTCTCCGTGTAGATGCTTTTTTTACATTAATCCCACACCGGAGGCCCTGAGTAAAATAATTTCCGTCAGGACTAGGGTTGCCATATTCGGCTAGGGTCTCGTCGGGACGTTTCAGGATGGAGAAAATAAAATTTTTGTAATACTTAAACAATTTCTTTATTTTATAATAAGTAAGTAAATATGTTTGTTTTTTCGTAGGAAGCAATCACTTTGTGGTTAGACATTTATATATTAAATCAAATAAAACACTTTGTTTATTAAAAGTCGTGGTTAATAAACAAAGTGTTTTATTTGATTTAATAAATATGTTTGTTTTATAGGTTACTTTAATTGGTACTAGCAGAAGTACTTGGCTGGCCATACTTTTCAGAAGATTTCGCTTTTCTCAACAATTCTGGGTACCTTTTAACATAATTGTAGAACTCTGTACAAGTCATGTTATAATTGACTTGACACTGTAAAATCGACTCCACAGTCTCTGGGAGCAGGCGATTTCGTTCATGAGTCCCCTGGGCCGACATTAATGAAAAAACTCTTTCTACTGTGGCGTTGTGAGCAGGAATAGAAAATAAATACTCGCATAATTTCAAAAGTTCAATCAATTTAAAAATAATTTCAATCGGGACATTTAAGGTTTTGTCGGGACGTCGGGACAGATAGCTCAATAAAGGTGACAGTCCCGATATATCGGGACGGATGGCAACCCTAGTCAGGACCCATGTCATCTTTGTGGATGCTGTGTGTTTTTAATAAAAGAAAGGAGAAGAAGTTCTATGAAAGAAAAATGTATGAGGGGTGGGTAGGAATCTAGGGATCAGTATATCCAGGAGTGACGGACATATCATCCACGAGAGAGACCAGCTGGAGAGGACCACCACCAAATGACATATTATATTTTAGAATAAATAAAGCAATTAAATTCCTTTGTTTCGGGCTAGTTTTGTAAGAAAAATCTAGTGTTCTTTTTTTGTTGAATGTCTAAAAACAACAATTTATCGGATTTAGCGAACCATGAAAGGCGTAAACTTGAAAGGTAAAAAATACAAAATCATTGATTTATTAATTTATTTATCGGTTTTTGTGAATGTTCTGTTTTATTCAATGCCACGAAGCGCCAACCGAGAAAATCAAATTTAAAGGTTTTTTTTATTTACACTGAACTAAAATACGGAATTGTACGTAAAAGTAATTGCAGCAAAAAATAGTTATATTATTGGAGAAGTACTTAATTTATCCTTGTCCCCCCCCCCCCCCCCCCTCCCCACAATCCCCACTATTCATGCTAAGCTCTGGCAACACTGATTCCGGTGCGGGAAAGTTTAAATACGTTCGTTCGATCACTCTCCGCTTTACTTCATCATAGTTGATGTTTATAAGAAGTCGCGTCCAAACGTTACTTCACTTTCCTTTGACCGTAAAATGGGATACTTTCTTTTCCCAGTCGCTTGAGTTCTGTTCTGGTGAGAATCACCGATGTTCGTAGTTTTATAGAAAGTGGATTCGTTTCGCGATTTCTGCCGCCATATTTCTCGAGTGCCGTGTTGTTGATAGTTAATACAGGTGTGCATCTTCCGCCTTTAAGATGAGTTTGATCAAAAGGCAGCAGAAGTTAATGGAGA
Organism: Hesperophylax magnus; assembly: GCA_026573805.1. Classification (NCBI taxonomy): domain Eukaryota; kingdom Metazoa; phylum Arthropoda; class Insecta; order Trichoptera; family Limnephilidae; genus Hesperophylax; species Hesperophylax magnus. Next base: position 4,405,052 of record JAIUSX010000002.1, read on the forward strand.
GGATAGAGCATTTCAAAAAGCAGGAAGCGGAAACTAAAACTTACGTAAGTCTGTCATTAAACTGATTACTTGTTGATAAACAGTGATTTTTTCCCCCTGAAATTATAAAAATACATTTTGTGTAGGTACCTACGCAATATGTGGTGTTTTTGGGATTACAACACACAGCTTATCGAACGAATTCTTTAATTTCACCTAAACTAGTTTTTCAGTTTGTGTTTTTGTCAAATTGTCACTGTTATAATTAGTATTACACTAGCGCAGGCCCGTGAATAATCACGGATGTCTGAATGTTGAACAAATCAGTTTAAATTTTTAAAATGGCAATGAAAACAATTTTATGTTAAGAATATTATATTATAGGTTAGTTTTAAACACCTCTAATTTTGAATGTTCCTTATAAATTTAGAGCAATTCCGAGTTCTAGAGTTCATTGAAGCGGACTTACAGACAGACACAGAGACACACAACTGAAATTAGTATTTTTATAGTTATTTATTACAAATATTACGGTGTTCGTGTATTTCAAGCTTGTTTTTGGTTGTTTAGTACCGAATGTGATTAATGTCATTTTTGCATTGCCCTCTGCAGGTTTATCTAGTTTATAATAGTTATGTAGATTATTTCCCGCGTCTTCCTTGTTTGTGTTTTGGCGCTAATTGTCTATGGGTGTAGGGAGGGGAGCAGGGTATTTTTTCATTATATCACATATTGCCTAATACGTAAGTAGGTACCCAGTGACTACCAGATTCATTTCGAGAAAGTGGTTCTGAAAATTATACATTTCTCGCTAATAATGCCATAACTCGCAAAGTGTAATCATTTAAGTTTGTGCAGATATCATTTAAATATTGGCGATTTTAATTTACTCTCATTATGTGTAAATTCAATATTGGTTTGAAAGGAGGATAAGTTTTAATAATAGGTACATTTAAATTCCCGAATCCCGCTACACGTAAGCATTTATTTTAAATTCCATTTGTATTCAACTTAATTAATACTGGAAACAACTATTCAAGTCGGGGAGATGGAAAAACATGCACAAAATAGGTTATTAAGTTCTTAGTTTTTTTTACTGATTAATGCTTATTGCCTAACTTTAAAACATAACTTTGAATGAGAAAAAATTGAATTTTAATGGATCTTTTACCATTTCTTCCGACATTTATAAATCGTACTTGCAGCGAAATTCGGTAACTTTACCAAATAAATTACACATTACAAATCTATGTAAATAAAAATGTAAATGTTCGTTTGTTCAAAATCTTAAATCTTCTAAAGTTCTTGACCGATTGCTTAGAAATTTTGACACAACGTTGCATTCGAATACGCCTGTTTTTTTATATACATTATATGGATGTCACCCGTGACAGGTAAAAACATCCTTTTTAAAAAACAGCGCCATCTGTTGAACAAACATGCTTTTTTTTTAAACAGCGCCATCTGTTGGACGTAAAGACAAAACGCGCTATTGTTTCTCTATCTGCACAGACAGACTGAGCCACAGCAACGCGTGGAGGGGTACAGCTAGTATAGAATAAAAATAATCGTCTTGATAAAATGCATTATCAGTAGGGACTTGATTGCTAGTTTAGATTTTAAAATATAATTTTCTTTACACATACATACACATCAGTTCCAAATTTAAAAATGTAATTCTTAACTACGTACACGCAAGTAAATTGGGTAGATATATTGCAACATAATGTGTGATTGCAAAATGTGTGCCATTTTATCGGCTATTATGAATATATTATTATATACGTAAAATACTACTGAATTCGGCGTATTTTGCCAAACTTTCTTTTAAATCGCTTAGCATTTGGGTTAAGAATACACCTAGTCCATGTGCTTCTGCACTATGTAAACAATCGTCTTTAATTTGACGTGGGCCTACCTGCTTTTATCTTAAGCACTTTCAATACCGCTGTACCGGCCTATAACACCTCTCAACACCGGTCTATAACACCGAACAAACAAACAGAACCTATTAATAATCCAGCTAACCCTTCATTGGCTTTTCTTTATTACCAATTTCATTCGCATTTACCTAAATCCTAAACATATGTACAGTTTACAGAGCATCGCAAATCATTTTTAGTCATCAAATTCCTTACAATAATCGGTAACCTATCAGAGGTAGGCTATATTTAGTTTCTCAAGTTCGGGTATGAACAATATTGTGCATTGAATATTTGAAAATTGCCTTTTTATTGTCATTTTCCGTTGATTGTTAAGGCCAACTGTATAAATGAGCGTACAAATTCTTTACCGAATTCATTAAAACAAATGAATTTAATGCTTTTAATGGAATATTAATTAAACAGTATGACTTCTAAACATTGTATACTTATTGTACAAACATAAATATTAATATAAAAATAAAAAAATACATTTTGCAGAAATTGGTCCATTTTTTTCATATTTCGTTTTTCTCAGGAGTGCACATAAGGGGTTCCATGATAACTCCTCAAAATGACAATTCAATTCACCTTTAAAAGGTGATATAAAGTCATTAAAAGTGATGAAACAAAAACTAGTTTTTCATAACTTTATTATAATCACTTTTCATAACTTTATTATACTTTTTATAGGTGTGTTCAATTGTCATTTTGATGAGTTATCTGGTCACCCACTTAAGGGCATAGCACAGCTTTTCAACCATCGCGGAGTATGCGCCACTACTGTGTAATAGTTGGATACTAAGCCTATACATGTAGTACACGGAGAAAAATGAGTATTGCTATCTTATTAAGAATCTCTTAAAATTATTGCCAATCCGGTTAAAAACGGGATTCCAGAATTCCTGTTTAATATTTTTGCATTTCTTCATTATCTATTATCGGTTCCATGACAACTCAACACAGTGACTATTCAACACACCTTTCAAAAGTGATATAAAGTCATTAAGGCGATGCCATACGTAGTCATGCAAAATCATGTGTTTTTGGTTTGAAAATTTGGTCGCCTAGAAATGTTTCAGATGCTTTAATTAAATACTGCCAGTAGAATACATCTTGGCCTTTGAAATAATCGAGTATTTTTAGATAAGTCTTTTTATAAGCCCAGAAAAAAATAATGTATAAGGCCTATGAAAACTGCTTTAAAGTTCAAAATCTCCTACTTACGAACCCATTTTCGTTTATGATTTTATTGTATAATGTGGTAAATTGAGTTATTTATAAAATGATCGAAAAAAAATTAAATATTTATGCCTGAACATCCACCAAATAAAATAAAAGGCACTTTTTGGCCATGTTTTTTTCTTGCATAAATCAAAACAGGCGGATGGTGTTAAGCGGGAATTTAATCCTTATCGCCATCTACGTAAGGGTTGTTATTGATAGCGGCTCAATTTGAAATATTACACGACGTAGTGCATCGCCTTAAAAATGATGAAAAAAAAATTAAACCTAACTTAACCTAACCTACTTAACCCAGTTAATAAAGTTTTTGTTTCATCACTTTCCATGAATTTATATTACTTTTTAAAGATGTGATGAATTATCATTTTGATGATTTATCCGGTCAACATATCATCAAGTCAAATGCAGGTGCATGAACACATGTTCAGATAAATTATGAATTTACTAATAGTTTATCCGGAAACGACATGCGATCTCGTTTTTAACCGGATTGCCAATAATTTGAAGTGATTCGTAGTACTCATTTTTTGCCGTGATATTCACCAGAACCCGACTGTTTTTTTTAACGTGAATATTGCACAAGAGTCCCAACTGCTCCCGGCTGTCTAAGGAATATAGCAAACCCAATAAGGATATGTTGTGAGGTGGAAGGGAGTGAGGAAGGGGAGGAGATGGGGAAGAGTAAAGTTGAAAAGCACCTACCTGTCGATCCAGATCTGGTCAATCATCACGTCTAAAGCCATTTCAAGCAACGTTTCGATTCTGAATGGTTGTCTTTCAACAGGTCGATACTGTGTATAGTATTTTATTTTAACAATATAATATAAAATTAATGTTATCTACACATATTTTATCACGTAACAAAAGTGTATTAGAATGCAGTTATTTATTACAGAAAATAAATTTGATGCCCATTTATATTATTTTCAATTTATTTGCTGTTCGATTATTATTTACTGTACAAACCATTGAGAAACAAACGTCCTAACTTAATTATTTTTACCTCTTTGGAATTGAATTTAATCATCATCTATATTCTATGTCATCTATGTGGCATGATGCTATATTGCTTGTTCCTATTCTCCAACAAAATCGGTAGTTTCAATGGAAATTGGATAAAAAAATATATATTACCCCCTTAATAATAAACGTGTTTTAAATATCACGCAACCGATAAACAACCATTTTCCGTACATTGCTGGTTTTTTAATCACTTGTGTAAAATAAAAATAAAACACGTTTATTAAAAATATCGTTTAGCACTAAACGGTGATTTATGATAGATTTTGTGTGTAGATAATATTATAAATATGGTGATATTATTTGCAATGCATTTTCGAGAAATAACTTTCGAATTTGTGTTGAGATGATCGTCCATTATTGGACAATATATATCTTTTGTTTACGACCGTACGTAAGTAGGTACATACATACATACTTTAGTTTGTAATTCCTTACAAAATTAGATAATTTTCGTGTGTTAAGAAAATTATTCAAATTATAATATTTATTTTAAAATTCAGTTCCTACCTATAATGTATTTTACCGAACGATTATTTGTATTCTTTATTTGAAACTAGCTGTACCACACCACGCGTTGCTGTGGCTCAGTCTCTCTGTGCAGATAAAGAGACAATAGCGCGTGTTGCTTTTACGTCCAACAAATAGCGCTGTTTAAAAAACACATCATATTTATGTGTCACAGCATGCTTTTACCTTTCACATTTGACATCCGTATAATATAGGTATATAAAAACGGTGACCGGATAAATCATCATAATGATAATTCATCACATCTTTAAAAAGTTATATAAAGTCATGGAGAGTGATGAATCAAAAACTTTAACTGGGTTAAGTAGGTTAGGTTAAAAAAAATTTATATCATTTTTTAAAAGTGTGTTGAATTGTCACTGTGTTGAGTTATCATGGAACCTATAAAAACACACGCATATTCGAATGCAACGTTGTGTCACAATTTCAAAGCAATTAGTGAAGAATTTTCGGAGAACAAACGAAAATTTACATTTTTATTTATATATATGGAACCAATTAATAAAATTGTACATGGAACTGGAAAATAAGATGTTCGCTTTCAGTTTTCATGTTGGCAAGTCAAGTTTAATTCTGTGATATTTCAAGGTTTAACACTATTAAAACATAATATAATAATGAATATTTTCATTTTCTATGTTTTGTAAAGTTATACATATATTTTTACTTAATATATTTCTCCTAGAAATTACATTATTAAGGTCTCGAAATGTGCAATATGTACTCAGTTTGATTCTATGTATATCCTAATATGTACCTAAAGCATATGCCACAGTCTTGTGAGTCATTTCTGGGTCGTTTATCCAACGCTCTGGTGTGTACCTATAAATTATTATACTACACATAAATTCATAAATAGTGTAAAGCAAATATAGATGGATTAATAAGTTGCAATGTATGTTGCATCGTGAAGCAAAGAATGTAATTATTTATATTTCCATAAAACAGTTTTACACCAATATACGTAAAAGAAGCTTGAATTTATGTTGGGTCGTGAAGCAACATAATGGATTTATGTTGTTACATAGTGAAAGAAATAATGGATTCATTCTTATTGCAATATGAGGCAAATTATGTATTTATGTTGCACCGTGAATCAAATAATAGAATCGTGTTGCAACATGAATCCATAAATAAATAAAATAATTTCCAGTAAATAAATAAACACATATTGAATTATGAATTTATGTTGGGATGTTTGTATGATTTATGCAAGAAGAAATATATTTATGTAACATTAAAAATAATTTTTCAAATAGTAGCTCCATAGCTTACGATGGAATTGATGTTTGCTGGCTGAAAATTGATGCGTTATCCTCACTTTCTTTAAAATGTATGTATTTAGATATTTCAAAGCTTGATGGCGCATGATGGAAATGAAGTTTGGAGTTGAAAATTGTTTTTTTTTTTTTTTTTCTTCTTTATTCATAAAATATATTTGAATACAGTTTTTTACATGCTTTTCGACTACCACACTAGACACATGTCCGTATTATGGTTTCTAGGCAATGCGACTATTTTGAATTTCTGTTACGAGCATGAAATAGCTGATTTCACGATGCGTGAGTTTACCTTTGTGGAGTTTTTAGTGAAAGACACGCAGGCGCAGACAGATAATCTCATTTAAAGTTGTTACGATAGGTACAAGTGACGTCATTATTATTTGATCGGAGGGTAGGTAACATTGTTTACGTTACTCCGCGGCGGCGCGATGCAAAGAGAAAGTAGAACAGGTTAAAGAATTTTTATGTCTTTAAACGATTATTACCTTTTTAAGGTCAAAAGAGATCATCTTCCGTCAAGATAGATACAGGTTGACAAACTTAACTTTGCGTTCGGTAGCGCAACATTACTTCACTACGAAGTAAAGCAAATTCATGTGTTTTTGGTTTCAAAATAGGTACATTTTTATGTGAGATAATAAAGTCGGGCGTTTGACTCTGTCAATGAAAAGCGAGACAGATATATTATAGTAGTATAAAAGCACACGAATCCTCAATCTATTTAAAAATAAATCAATCTCGGAGTATCATTGTATTAATAATCCCAGAACCTTATAATAACAGTGGTATAGCCTACAACCATACTATAACAGTGGTACAGCCTACAACCGTGCTATAACCGTGGCGCAGCCGGTAGGATATTTAGAACGTTTGCAGATACTTTGACCAAATTGTCAAGAGATATGTATGGAATAAAATAGGCACCACGAAAATCTTACTTTCGTCCCGGAACCAGGGACAGTTGTAATATAAGGCCATATTTTTATTTACTTAAATAAGAGAGATGATATATAGGAAACACACCTTTATATAAGAATCTTCAACTGGGTGGCGCAATTTAAAGTTCTCAATAGATTTCTTAAGGCAGTAACTTTTTGTCAACGTCTATTCTGCTTTTGTTTACTTCACGAAGTCGTGATGACAAGACAATAAGAGCATCTTAAGATATAGACTGATGACCTTTGCGCCACTCTGTAGGTACTTTTTAACTGCAAAACAAAACTGGGTAGCGTTTACAACGAGCCTACAACGCATTTCTGGAGAAATTTTATTTTTGTTCAATTTAGTTGAGTCTTTAGTTGTAAACAGTTAATTACTGTGTAATTCTCTCCGGCAACTTTTTTCTGTCAATATTATTTGAATGTGTAAATTTAGCGAATGAAACGCCATTCTGTAAAATATTTCGGTAATAAGTGTTGTGTAAATTGTCTTGCTACAAAATATTAAGACATAGTGTCTAAAGAAAGTTAGTTTCTGTTTATTTTAATTACGGAATATAATTAATTGAGAGTGGTTCAGCTCACGACGTAACCCAACTGAAAAATAGTTTTTTTGTCTCAATACAGTTTTTACAATTACAATTTTTCTTAATAAATGGTCAATTTAAAAACTATATTTATTTCAATTATAAATCGTCTATACATATACACATTTAAATGTGAATATGGGTATTCGAAAATAACAATAATTGGTTGTTTCACAGTAGTATTAACATTTCGTCAAATTTCAAAGTTATGTTTCAGGTTGAAAGTTCTATCCATGTTCTGTTTTTTTCTATTCTTGAAACAACTGAACTATAACGATATAATAACAGAACTTGTATAGACCTTTCACAGAACTTGAAAATTAACTTCAAATTAAGATCAATTGTTCATATTCTCAAACAACCCGCCCTAAGAAAATGTCATTCTATTCATAACAGTGAATAAGACCTTCGTAAGCGAATGTTCGGGGTCGAGAGAGTCCAACTGGAAAGGTCAAAGGTTTCCCCTGCCTGCCTCTGAGAACAGTGACATATGCAGCTGATGGGCAGGCGCGTCCGCCGCAACACACTTGAATTAACCCGGGCAACCCTGCTGAGTCGCCAAACTTAGCGAATCACTAAAAACGAAATTAAATCAGACACAAAATCGGTCAAAACCCTTATTTAGATACAGGTATTTTTAACATAGATTTAGCAAATCAATTATTTGTCTTCATTTTGAGGTTATCTGTATTATGGATGGTTTAGATTTGAGGTTAGTGCCCATTGCTTAAGTTAAGCGTGGGAATGTATCACAATGCAAAAGATGCTAAACGGTCCATGTAGTAATTTAATGCTATGGAAGCTGATAGGCGTGCTTAGCAGAACCGTAATAGACTATTTTGATTAATCTTTATAACGAATTGGTGTACATTATGAATACCAAAAAATATGCTTTAGATAACTTGAAAGTTTTCCTATCACTTCGCTTGAGTAGAATACAAATAAATAAAATAATTACTCAATAAAAAATATAAATGCAAACTACAAAAAAAAAATTTTTCAATAGAAATGTATGAACGCATAAAGGAAACAACTTTAAAAAAATACAGTATTACAGCTAAGATTATCTGTGACAGTTTCACTTGAATAACCTTTTTTCTTTCTTATAAAATTATTTACAAAATAAATAAAAAAAACAGTTTTTTGCTTGAAATCGAACATTTCTAGACTCCATTTGTCAAGCGATTATAATGCCTATTACCTACGATATAAGGTATACCAAGAAAATACACATTTTTGGCTTGTAGCTTCCTCTTAAAAGCGCTCCCGACATTTTTAAAATGACTTACCTACTTAATATACCATTTTTTTTAAATTTTAACAGTCACAATTTAATACTTAATGACGTAACGGTTAAATGTACTGTAATTAATTTTCCCGTATTTTAAAATAGGTACAAGTCATGTGGTTTTTGTTTTACTTTTATTTTTAAATAGTTCAGGGGCGTACTGAAGTCTATTTTTATTATATTATTTGTATAATTTCTAAATAGTATAAAATAAAGTCGCTATCCGCGTCTGTCTGTTTGTGCGCTTAGTTCTTCTAAACTACGCGACGGTTTTTACTGTCATTTAGAGAATTCCTTCTGGAAGGTTTAAATATATAATACATCAATATTATATTTATAGAAAGGAGAGAAAATTCGATATTTTACAATCAAATCGTAAAAATATATTTCCGGGCACTACATTGCTAACGCTGGCTAAACCTCATGAGATATGTTAAAATAATGTACTACGGAATTGTATATCTTAAAAAGGCCTACAGAAAAGTCCGCGATGATATATTTATAGGATAACACCCAGCAACGCCGGGTTCATAAATAAATCTGTATATTTATTAATACGAAACACAAGAAATAACAACCAACATGTGTATTAGAAACAACAAGCAACCACAAATACAACATTTGGGCAAAATGACTTCTATGGTACTAAACTCTACAACAAAATCCCACGCAAATTAAAAAAAACCTACAACAATATTATAACATTTAAATCTCAAATAAAAAGCAGGATACAAAACATATGGCGATCAGATAGATAATATAAACACCGAATATAGACTAACATTAGGTTAGGTTTGGTTTTTTTCATCATATTTTCAATGTTGTGTTTTGTCATCTTTTTTATGTGAGACCGTACACGAGTCCCAACTGTCTGGAGCCAGTGAGAATATGTCATCCCCAATTGGGGTATGTTGTAAAGCTGAAGGTAGTGGAGATGAAGGTAGGGGTCAGATCTGGTCACCAAACACGGCCAAAGCCATTTCAAGCGATGTAACAATTCTGAATGGTGGCCTTACACAAGGGCGATACTAAGAGTATTTTCCACTCTGGAACGTGCCGCAAACATACTACGTATGATTTTTAACGAATAATTTGTGAAGTAACACAAATTAATCAAATAAAATTTACTTAAGCACGCCGTGATTTGAACCCGCTACCTCCAGCTTGCTAGTCGAGAGCGTTATTCCTCGATCACGGAGGCCGTCATTGTTCTGTGATGTCACTGTTCTGTTTTGTCACTGTTCTGTTTTTTACCCTGTTGTCACTGTTCTGTTTTTACCCTGTTGTCACTGTTCTGTATTGTCATGGGACCATTTGTGTGTTGCAGTGCGCGCAGGTGGCGACGAACGTGCGCGAACAGCAGCACCAGGTGTCGCGCGCCAAGCGGGGGCTAGCGCTGGGCTGTCTGTCGGGGGCCTCGCGGGGCTTCCGCGGTTCCACCGTCTGGTTCACCGGCTTCAGCGGGGCCGGAAAGACCAGCATCGCCTTTTCTCTGGAGGCCTATCTCATCTCTAAAGGTACCTTTTCGTGTCCTATTACTGCTTACATTAAACTGATAACGCCAAATTTTAAACCCCTATTTAGCATATATTAGTTCCACTTTTAAAAATGGCCAGCAAAAGTAAGCCATAATATATATTTTATATGTAGGTACCCAAAAAAATATTTTATTTCTTTTGATAATTTCCTTAAGGCGAAATAGGTAGACTTGACCTGAAATTTGGCATTTTTGAGGCCACTTTTAGACGTATGGACACTTTTCTAGAAAAAAACACAAATTGATTTCGAAAGATCTTTATTTTATCTAGTAAAGTAAGATGTTAAATTTTGAAAAATAATATTATTTTTATATCATAATAAAGTGTTACCGTTGGACGATGCGCAGATTTGTAGCATTTTCAAAGGTGAATTCGTATTATACAACAAATATTTCAAATCATATAATAATACAGTATAAACTATCAATAAATTATCTACCAGAAGTATGTATAAGAATTTTGTTTTTATTTCAAATAAAATTACTAATAAATAAATACGAGTACGCGTTTTGTGACGAAAATCCCTCAATTGGACTATTTATTTATGGTCTTGCAAATTGGTATCGTTCAGATTTTTTTACAAAAATAATTTACCAAGACATTAGAAATAATTTATGACCAAAAAATATATTCTTAAAGTATATAAAAGTAATTAATTTCGATTCGCGTTTGTGCATTTTTATTAACTCGGCACAAGACAAAATTTTGTCAGTCTCCGCCGCAGTGTTGCCGAAGCTCCCGATTTTTCGGGAGATCTCCCGATTTTTCACTTCATCTCCCGATCTACCGGAATGGCATCAATATCTCCCGATTTTTCAAAGCAAGCAGCGAATCGTCGTCACTCGACGATTCTTTGTTTATGGTCTGCTAAACAGGCAATAAATTGTCTCTGGCAAAAAAAAAAATTCCCCCGAATAGGGTATTAACAAGAATAATTAGAGAATACTGATTATCTAAGCCTTTTTTTTTTTTAAAGAAAGACAAACATTCCCGGGTTACGAATAACCTGACAATATTTTAAAATCTCCTACTACCACCACAGTAAGCCGAAAATGTTGCTTGTGTTGTGATGGAGGACTTACCCAGCCCAGGAATTGAACACACTCGGCCACCGACCGGTGTATGTATGTATTAGACCTATACAAACCGATAATCTATGAATTTTACGAGCGAGAGTTTAGAATTTATTACGTAACGCCTCGATTCGCTTTTTTGGTTCTTCGTTCCTCGTACATATATATTTTTTTTAATTGTGTAATATTAAGTTTTATGTATAAATATCAATGTCATCAATATCTCTATACTACTATAATATTGAATTCTTATATGTTATCTTTAAAGATAACTAGATAGTTCTTGCATTCTCTCTTCCATTTACCGATAGGTGTTATTTTTATGCTTTCTGGCAGTACATTGACATTTTTTATTCCTATATGGTGTAATATTCTATCGAAACACGTTAAAGTTATCTTTATTATTTCGATAACACATTGTGTATTATTAAATTTTCTTTATAAATATCAACGTCATCAATATCTCTGTTTTACTGTTAGCCAATTTAGCTCCTGTAACATTTTGGCTACTTTAAAAATCTATTTCGCCTAAGTATTATTCACATTGCTATATTTTGAACAATTTGCAACTTACTTTGTTCTCTGTCATTTCACCAGAAAAGAATCGTTGGACAGTTGTTAAAATATGGGCTAAAATTGGAGTTACGAGTATATAGGTACTGTAATCGCAGATTATTGGAACAACTTTTGAATAATTCTTCCCAGAAAAGAGATACTTGTACCCAAGTTTCTATTGTAAATGCGCAGCATGCTTATAAAAATTAAATCTTAATCTAATATAACTCCTAATTACTCCATAGCAGTAACAATTTCCACAATTTTATTTTCGCTCTTGCATTGTATTTTTTTTTTGCTAATTCATCTGCTAAATTAGTAGGTATTTCATAATAAAGAATGCTAAACAGTTAACTATTGGGTGACAGCGGAATGTTTACATGTGAAGCCAGGTGATATGAAGAAAAATCTCTTGAGGTGATTGGATGGTTGCTTATTAAAATTGAAAATAAAAAGATTGTTTCGTTTCATTTAATCGTAGACACATCCCGAGGACAAAAATCGTTACTTGTTTGAATGCCGCTCAATTTTAATGTACATAGATAGGTATTAATAAATTTTGACGTCTCTTGAACTGACAGTTCAAATTTCACAAAAAATGTTCTGTGTTGACAGACGTAAAAATAAGTTTCCATCGAATGTTACGGAAAATTGCGTCATTCCATGGGCAACATCTACAATTATGCTGCTTCTTGATTTTTTAGATCGTTGTTAATGGTCTGCTTCGGAAATAGTAAACGGGATTCGGATTGTTGACAAGGGAGAATTTTTATTATAATAGTTCTAGTCATCTCCCGATTTTTCCCGATTTCTTCAAATTTCTCCCGATTTCTCCCGATTTTTAGGCAAAAATTCTCCCGATTTTGAATTTTTAGTTTCGGTAACACTGCTCCGCCGAGACCGGGCGGCGAGCGGACGTCTATTCCACGCCAGTCTAGTTAATGACATTTTAAAGAAATTCCTCGCTTAAAAATGGGGAGGAAAATACCCTTGGAAAAAAGTTTTATTAGAAAACACAAATTACGACATCAAAAACGTACGTGGGAGATATATTTTCAGAAAAAAACAAAGGTTAGTGATATTTAATTATCCGTGTATATTGTACGTACTTATATGCTACAGGGTCGATCGAAAGAATCAGTCAGAATAAGCACATATTTTATAACATTTGGCGATAATTTTGTGTTGTTTAATTTCCAGGGAAAAGAATCAACTATGGACTATCAGGAGTTTATGTCTGACATCGATGTTTCATGTATAAATGTTAAAACTTATGCCAAAGTACGTGAAACTGTTTGTGATTGGTGGTCAAAAAGTGCCACGAACCAAATGAATTTTGATTCGTGATGTGCGATTCAAATAATTTTTTTGTTCATAATTTCTATTTCACTGTCCAATTCACTATTACATTGGTATAATTCAACATATTTAATATTTTTTGTGTTACTTTTTGTCAGTTTCATAATGTCATATTGTGAATTGAGCTTCTTGTTTTAGGAAAAAAACACGAGGTTATTTTTGACATACTAACCCAGGGCTTCCCTAACTGTGAGTCGCGACGCCCCGGGGCGCCGCGGGATCATCCCAGGGGCGTCGTGAGGCAATCTTTATAGCGAGAATATCGTTCCATCAGCACTGCAGCGTTAAGGGTTTTATTACCGTTTGCGACATCATACTTGTGTGAGACAGGTTTCTCTGCAGTTGCAGTAATTAAGAATAAGTACAGATCAAAAGAAATACTACGCTTGGTACAAATGAGCGGCGAGGGCTTAGATTTTTAGTCACCGGGGGGGGGGGCGTCGCAAAAACATGGCAACTTCCCAAGGGCGTCGCAGTTGAAACAAGTTTGGGAAGCCCTGTACTAACCTATGATTTTTTTAATCGAAATTTACCTCGTGAACTTAATAACATTTTCACTTTAGACGAGTCAGGTCGCTCCGTTAACTATGAAAACAAATACTTGAAAGCGATACAATATTATGCAATCGTATAACTACACATGTAGGTAGGTACCGTAGAAAAGAGTTGGAAATAAAACCTAGTTTTAATATATATACTACTTCATTTGTAAGGAATAAACCCTATTTTCAATGTCATACATATCAAATCAAGTAATACTTTAAAGATAAGTATTAGAAATAAAACTGGTAATACCTTTCGGACAAACGAATAAATAAGTAAAACAAAAGATGTTTACTTACCTTTGAAAAACTCATGTAAAATATTTAAAAAAAAAACAAATCAAATATTTGAATTTTTTTTTAAATGTATATTCATATACCTACATATTTTATATCTACCATGTCAACAAACTGCATTTGTATTTATTTATTTTTACGCACTCCGACGTATAATTTACAAATATGTATGTAACTACATATTAGGAAGAAAGCTGCAACCGAGAATTCAACAACAATAATTGTTATTTCGTCGGAACCATGCTGTAGTTTTCGTCAGCCGCCCGAGTGTACGGTTCGCAGCGAAATGAATTCGGTATTTCTGTCTCGTTCTAAAAAAACGTCCAATCGCGAGACCGTCTTTTAACGAAATTTGAATTCTCGTCCGCTGGTTAAGACGCCTTAACACATCCATCAATTCCAATTTTGAAAGGTTCGCTCGTACGGAAGTACTCACACAGTAAATTATGTCATAATAGCGCAGACCCGTAAAAAGTCACTGATGGTCTGAATTCTCGACAAATCAGTTCCAATTTCGAAAATGGAGATTTAAATAGTTTTTTGCTAAAAATATTATATTTAGGTAGGTATTCGCAGAATTCACAAACACTTATGAAAATTACACTTAAATTCAAAGCAAAAGTTCTAGAGTTCATTGAACTGGAGTTACAGACAGACGGAGTAGCAACCGAAATTAGTATTTTTAATACCTATTGTAAATATTTTTTTCATTCACGTCATTCTTTCAAAGCTCGACCAGCCTTACGGCCGCGAGTGGTTACTCGTGGCATTTTTTCATCGACCAGCTCCGATTACGGCTCTGTCTCGAATCTTATATATTTCCGTACGTAAAACGTACGGATTGTTCAATTTGAAAACACGTCTTATCGCACCGCCGTTAATTTAAAAGTTATTACGTGAGTTTTTTTCACCCGACAACGTAACAATGAGTAATACCGTGCTCCAGGAACTGAGTAGTATTATTCTCGAGCAAAATAAGACTATTAACGAATTGTTGACCCGGGTAAAGTGCGTTGAAACGACGTTGAATCAACAAATGACAAACAATCGGAAGCCACTCCATCAAACAAAGAACAATGGATGAACGTCAAACGCAAAACCAGGCAACGGACAACTAAGAACCTGGTTGTCGGTAACTCCGATAAGTCTTCGAAAGTTAAATTATTTCCAAGGATAAAGAATATCATTGCATCTAGGATTCTAAAGGACACTACAGAAGAAGATATCCGGGCACATCTAGTGAAGAACAAAATAACAAAATGTGAGGTACAGAAATTCATCGCAAATTCACAAGCGCATATAATACGCTGCATTCCGCATTGGAGTAACGGAGGACTTGTATGAAAAACTTTTGCAGGAAGATTGATGGCCTCGTGGAGTACCGGTAAGACATTACCGATACTTAAAACCGAGACAAAATCCGGTTGATTTAAGCCAATCCAAACTGAATAAAGATGCGGAATGACTAGGCAGGCTAAAAGCGTATCCTCCCCCTTGCACAATTTATTATCAAAACGTGCGGGGATTGACATCGAAAACAGACGATTGCTTACAAAGTATAACTATACAGGACAATGACCTTATATTACTATCGGAGACGTGGCTCAACGACAGCATCCACAATTCTCAACTCTTTGATCAACGTTATGAAGTCTTCAGAAAGGACAGGACCTCGGGTCATTCAAGGGGAGGAGGCGTGCTACTAGCCATGAGACGCGACCGCGTCACGCAAAACCAGAGACTCACCTTTCTAGAAAGCGACGGCGAAAACTTATGGATTAAGGCCAAAATAAACGAAGTTTGTATTTACATCTGTATAGTATACATACCACCGGCTTCACAGATAAATATTTACTCAGAATTTTTCGACAAGGTCATAGCTAATTTTAAAGTTTTAGTAGATTAAAAAAATATTATTGTTGGTGATTTTAACTTAAACTCCTGTGCTAGTAATAAAGCAACTCAAACAGACTTACTATATTTTACGGAACTATTCCAAATGAAACAGAACAACTTTATCACTAATATAACAAACAGGACACTGGACATTGTTATCAGTAATTTTGACTTAAAAGTGTTCAAATCTATGTACTCATTTAGTGAAGTTAGTGAAGACTCATACCATCCATCTTTATGTATAGAAATCGCACTTAATGAAAGGAAATCTTATTGTCAGAATGTATTAGTTAACGACGACAGAAATTATGGCGTGGATGGAACCTTGAACGTGGTAATTTCGAACATTTTTATTTCAACTTGAATTCTCGAGACTGGAAACCTTTGTTGGAACTTGAAGATGTAGATATAGCAGTAGATTATTTCTATAGTGTAATTTATGATCTTTTGGCCTTTTTTTAAAAAGAAAACGTTTACCTAGCTTGGAAAGAAAATACCCATATGATAAATAAAGTGGTTTAATGGTGAGATTTTTAGGGACTTGAAAAAGAAAGACAATATCACAGAAACTGGAAGCGCACCGGTTCGGTAGGAGATCGGGAAAAGTTTTGGGTTTTAAGATCTAAAATCAAATGTTGTATAAATATTGCATACAAGGAGTACATTTAAAATATCGAAAACAACGTCAAAAGTGATCCGAAATCCTTCTGGAAATTTGTTTCCGGAAAGAGGAAAGACGGCGGGATTTTAAACCAAGTATCATGGAACGGACAGACACATACAGGGCCCGATATTCCGGAAGAATTTGCAGAATACCTTAAGTCAGTATATGGTGATCAAAGTGCTGAATTTGACTCCTATACTCCCGAAGGTTACTCTTCATTAACTCAAAATGTTGACATAGTACATGTAGATAAAAATGATTTCCTAGCGGCAATAAAAAAACTTAAACTTAAACTTTATCATTTGAACTTATTATACAAAAACATATCTATAGTAAAGTAAAACCTTTTCTCATAAATCAACAGCATGGGTTTAGGGAAGGCAGATCTACAACGACGAACTTAATGGTGTTCACGGATTATGTCGCAAATATATTGGATAACAAAGAACAAGTAGACGTATCGTATAATGATTTTGCAAAAGCTTTTGATAAAGTAGATCACCTCATATTACTAAAAAAAGCTTGAAACGTTTGGTTTCTCATATAGAATGCTTCTGTTCTTCCACAATTATTACCTAACAGAAAACAATACATTGTTTATGGGCAGTTTGCTTCAAAACCTTACTTCACAAACTCTGGGGTCCCTCAAGGGTCTAATTTAGGACCTCTGTTATTTTCTATGTTTATAAACGATATAGCTCTGTTTATAAAATTTGTAATTTTTTGTTATTTGCTGACGACATTAAACTTTATACCAATATAACGTCAAAAGTGGATTCTACTCATTTACAAATCGATATCGACGGAATCGGAATCGAAATAAACTCTATTTTAACAGCGGAAAGTGTACAATTATGTGCTATACAAGGGCTAGGAGTACTCTATATTATAACTATAAAATGTCTGGTACCTCGTTAAGACATATTTTACTAATGAACGATTTACGAATCACTTTTGACACACGCCTGACATTCCGTTCTCATATCGATTCGGTGTGCAACTCTGCGATGGGAATGCTAGGCTTTATAATCTGCAACGCAAAATCTTTTTCCAATACAGCAGTCATAAAAATGCTCTACTTCACTCTGGTTCGCAGCATTCTTGAGAGTGGATCAGTAATATGGGGACCCGATGATGCACTCTACTCAAATGATGTAGAAAAGGTGCAAAAAAAGTTCATGCGGTACCTGTACATAGTGTACATGCGAGAGTTTGGGTACTACCCTTTGTTGTATCCCTCGGATTTCCTCGCGGGAATGCTGGGACTAAATCGTCTTGATGTTGGGAGAAAAATTGCAATGGTATTAGTAGCACACAAGCTGCTAAACGGGCAGATTTGCAATCCTGATGTTCTGAAAAAAATGTCACTTTATCTCCCCGATAACTTCACCAGAGCGAGGCAACACAGGCTGTTTATTTTTCCTAGAGGCAGGACCAACCTACCAATGATCCTCTGGGGAGAATGACCTCACTATTAAACCTTTCTTCTGAAATTGACATTTTTCAATCGAATCTCAATCATTTCAAGAGCGAAATAATGGTATTCTTTAGCACCTGTCATTATTAATGTATCTATTATATTATATAATTAAGCTATTAACTACAAACTGTGAAATGTAATTGGTTATATATGCAAACTGTTTTTCACAATAAAAATAAAAAAAAATTATAAATGTGAATGGTTTAGTCATTTAGTGCATTCACTTGTAAAGATCCGTCATATTTTTTTCATATTTATACCTTAATATAAGTTCTCATCGTTTATGAAAAACCTTAGAAAACTGTTGTTTTTTTAATATTAGGCAATTCACCTTAAAAAGGGTGCTTTGTGAAAACTATCGTCTATGTCATGATAATAGATTATACTTTAAATTTTTCCTTCGGTAAGTGGCCGAGTCATTCAAAGTATCGTGTATCTAAGGTGTATATAAGGTAATCCTAGCTAAATCCCCCATCATTATACAAACAACATTTTCCGCTGCTAAGGATGGTAGTAGGATGAATTCAAGTAGTACTGCTATTCATTCGTAATCTAAGTATATTATTTTATTTTTTTTAAACGTAAAAATATATAGCCATGAATACGCGCCAAAAAGCCTCATACCGGTTCTGACCTCTACAACAGATTTTGCGTAGAAATGGTTTTGATTTACTCGCTGGAAAAGTGGATCGTGTTGTATTCGCGTAACTCGTGCAATGGTGTAATTTGCAAATTCATAAACTGTAAATTCGACACATTTTAAAAGTGCTTTGCTCTCGTTGCGAAATTCATTGAATTTAGTTTATTTATTTATGCCCTCGGGGCATTTTTACATAAAAAGTCTTAGTTACATTTGAAGTTTTTTTTTAATTTTCATAATATAAACAATAATAATTTTATTCCCATATTGGCACTAGGTATAGCAGACAATAGAATAGTATAAAAATAAGAGATACGTAGTAGATATGAATACTTTATCAATAAAAGTAGAAATGTAAAAATGTGGAACTTTTTTTTTCTTTATATAGTTACTATGGCAACACCGAGATACGTCCATTTTACATAACAATGATAAATTATAGTACCTATCTACATTCAGATGTGAGGTTACGCTTGATTCCCGAATATGACAGTTCGACATCTAATAAATGTCTTCTTTTATAATATATGTCAAGAATACGCAAAAACACATTACCATTCAATTATCTCGCTTACGAAGTGTTAAAAAATTACAAGTTCAAATATTAAATGAACTTAAAATATGATGTAGAATCGTCTCCTTTCGGAAAGTAGCACTAATTTCTAAACACCGTGTATCTATATCTACACAGTCTACAGTGTGACAAATAATTCACCTGAACCATAGTGCTTTTTAACGTTACGCCTCTTTACTTTTGAACCATTTTGGTGTTACTATTTAATCAGTGGAACGCCGATGGGTCTCTGGAGAACATGTGAGTATTCGAATATGATTCTTATTAGAGTAGTTTGAGTTGCGATTTTGATCTTAATGTTTCGAAAAATGTATGAAGCATAAATCAGCATCGTTTGGGCTTATAAAACGTTAGGTTTCACTAATATTTTTTTTCTGTTTTATGCTCCGGCCTTCAACAGGTTAAATCAATTTAGAAGATTGCAGTGTCCTTCTGAAGTCAAACATAACATCACATTTGAACCCACTCCAATTTATTCTAAAATTTGTGCTGCCATAATAATGAATTCTATTTTTTTATGTTGCCATATTAATAATTTTATTTGTTCTATTTTAATAAATTTTATAGAATTTTTTGAGACTATTTTGTTAACCATACAAGGTAGGCACTAGGCTGGTGGCGATGGTGAGACCAAAGTCCATCGGTGTGTTCGTGATGATAATGATAATTAACATCTCAGACTGGGGATAGTAGAGCATTCGGTGCTAATTACAACGGTTCATAGTTTATATTATTTGTTTAGCACCGTTTTGAAGTAGGTACAGACGTAACTTGAATGGGACTTCACCGAATTATGGCAAAGTGGTTTATTATATCTATCTTTAAATGCATTTACCTTTATTTGGCTCAAAATAATATATAGGTACACCGTATTCCAAGAATACCGCGAAACCTTGGGGGTGATTAAAATTCTATTAAAGTTTTGTAAACAAAGCAATTCATTTTTTTAAATGTATTTAAAAATTGTTCAATGTAATTGTAGCTTTAATTTTGCGAGTGTTGCATGTGTTCGGACAACAAAATGGCCTCCCTCACATTTCAAATCTTACAGAACAGCTGACTGAGTGGGAAATAATAATTATACAGGTGTGTGTTTACGCTACACAAAAATACGAAATTTATAACTTTTTTACGCACTAGTGATTTTTTTTATTCATTTTTCCCGTAAAGTTTCGCGGTATGCGGGTGGGACGTTGTGTCTATTATGTTTTTGGATGATGGCTTCGTTAGACTGTAACACGTGTAGCTTTTTAAAACTTCTATTTTTGCAAATCGGTGCAAAAAAAAGCACCATTTTTTTATGTGAATATCACACGAGAGTTCCAACCGTAATGTGGTCATGAGACTGTGAAATATTTAGACTATGACATGAAATATTGTAAGGCTGAAGGGAGCGGGGTTGAGGAAGCAGATGAGGAAAATGATGGTTGGGAAGTACCTGGCTATTCCGATCTGGTCACTATATCTATCTGGTCTTTATATACCTATATTATATAGTATCACCTGACAGGTAAAAACATGTTTTTAAAAAAACAGCGCCGTCTGTTGGACGTAAAAGCAACAAACACTATTGTTTCTCTATCTGCAGACAGATTGAGCCACAGCAACGTGTGGCGGGGTACAGTTAGTTATTTAATAAAAAAATATATCAACATGTTTCAAAACCAAAGGTTTCTCCACCAGAATACAAAGTATACTGAAAATTAAGACATAATCATCAACAGAATCAAGGAGCAATTAAGATACCTAAATAATAAGAGTTTATGCATTAAAGTGAAATTGAATTTAGGAGATGGCTATTTAAAAAAAATGGTCACTAACAATATTTATTAAATTATTTTTATTCAATTTATAAATCGTTTATATTGAAGGAATAACAACAAAATACAAATGAAAAACACCAGGTGTCCGAATTTCCCCTAATGCATTCAAGGGGTATTTCACCACCTCGGATTAAACTGTCGATTATCGCTACTCGTCGAGTCACTACTCGTATACATATATTGTAATATATATGTAGTTATTATGTTTCACAGCCGAGTAACGGAACCCCTCAAGTAAATGTTTTTATAGCCATGTTAATCCCTTCATTAAAATAATTTGACAAATAGTTACTTAACAGTTTACTCAGATGTAGCGAAATACCCCCTCGTTCGTCCAACATTTGTGCGCGTTTTCCTCCTTTTTAGGTAAGTATCAGATTAAAATGTTTTAAGTTATTTATGTAGGACCCAGTTAAATCTGCCTGTTAGAAGAGTTGTATTTCAACAAAAAATATAAAATGAGCCATTCTTATGAAAAAATAGTAACATTAAACCACACTCGTGTATTCAATTTATGTACCGTAAAGCAGGGCTACTTTGATTGCGGTGTTACTCTGGCCCATCCCGATAAAAAGATGTTCTTGCGTATTACGCAAACATAGCAGAGGTAGTTGGAACTTGAAACTTAGTAATGACTGGTACTTTTTAATTTTTATTTTATTCGAACGTATTTTTTATAGCATTAGGAAAATTGCGTTTTTTTAAGTGCAGCGAATTAAACGTATATATAACATATTGTGTTATAAGGATAGTTCATGGTAAGCAATTAGCTGTCGTTATAAACTCTCGTTACTTTGAGGTATGATTCCGATAAATGTTATATGTTCCGATATATGTTCGTAATTACTGCAGAATAATTAACCTCCCATTACTGATTACTTTTTTTTTTTTATCTTTTCCGATTTTATGTCCGGGTTAAATCTTCCCCATAGGAAAAACTAAACCCTTCCACACACTTTTCCACAAATGATCATCAAGTCAATCAACATTATGCAAGTGCATTATATAAGCAAAATAAATACAGAACAATACAAGAACAACACGTTAACTCACCAGAGATCAAATGGGAAAATAATTCACCGACTCCAGATATTTTCATATCAGAGGGTTCGGCTTGGTAGAACTCCTAACAGGGCCTATAAATCCTACTGATCCCTCAACATAAATATTTAAAAAATCTTTCGTTATCCTACATGTATTTAAAATGACTGATTTTTGCATTTTTATATATAATTTTTTTGATAGATCTAATACGCCTAAATTTTGAATGAGAGAGCTACGTATAATGCCAGTAGCTGAAATAACGAATGGTAATATTTTTATAGTCTGAGAATGCCAAATTCTTTTTATCTCATTTAGCTATATTATTGATGATATTATTATTATTATTACTGCCACTGTGATAAGGCTACTGTGTCCCTGAGTTTTTTCTTAAATAATTTTTTTTCCTGAAGAATAGTAGATACTAAACGTAGTAGTCGTAAGAAAGATACGTCATGAATGATTTTTTGCATATTATTTTGATCAAGTAACCCCAGTTTACGACAGTTTAAATATTTAAACATAACTTTCACTCCAGACTTAACTATTTTTCTTTTACAAACTGTTACACACGAAAAATTCAACAACAAAAAATATGAATACCTTACCTTACCACAAACTAAAAAGTAACGTAGTAATGTATGACGCAACAAGATGGCACTACGTTGTTAATGTTATATTATGACTTATTAAACTATTAAGACTAGATTAAAATTTCAGGTGCGTAATAATACATTTCATAATAATATTACGCTTTAGAATAAATTGGGTTGGCGATATACAGGGTTTTCCAATAAGAGGTGTTATTTTGATATTCAATCGAAAAAGATCAATGGTTTCGTTGCTTGTGTGGCACGTAGCGCCGTCTTGTTGAAAGTAAACGTTGTCCAGATCAATACCATCCAATTCCTGCCATAAGAAATCATTAATCATCTCTCGATAGCGATCCATCGCCGTAACTGTTGATCCAGCCTCATTTTCGAAAAAGTAAGGTCCGATGACTCCGCCGGACCATAAACCGCACCAAACAGTCACACGTTGAGGATAGAGAGGCTTTTCAACAATAACTCTTGGGTTTCCGAGCCCCAGATGCGACAATTTTGCTTGTTGACGAAGCCACCGAGGTGGAAATGGGCCTCATCACTCAAGATGATTTGCATTTGATTCACTCAAGCGAATTTTAATAATTTCAATGCTTTGTTGAAGCGTGTATCGTTCAATTTTTATTAATGGCGTAGTTTCTACATGTCAAATGTCAAAAAATGACAGCTTCAAAAGTAACATCTACCGAAATAGCGGGCTATTCAAAATAACACCTCTTATTGGAAAACCCTGTACCTTCTAATACAGTACTGAGCAACCCGCGGCCCGCGTGCCCATTTCGTGCAGCCCCGGTTTAAACGGTTTTAACGGTTTCTGTTTAGCGGAAAACTTTACTCTTTCTTCAAAGTTTTGAATCGGCCGCTCAAAATAATAATTTTTTTCAATACATATTCTTTGAAAGGCAGAATTTCGTAGTTTGACCCTAATTATTTTAGATTTTTTTTCATACAGCGCTTTTTTTGTTGAGATCCATGTTTTCTTGACGAAATATTGTACTTTCCGAACGATAAATATCAACAGCATTTTTTAGTAAAATTTTTGCCTTTTTTTTTTAAATCAACCGCCGCCTGGGTACAAACTGATAAATTGGCCCTCAAGCTAAAAAGGTTAATGATCAATGTTCTAATACGTATAATATCAAATTTATTCCGAGTTCATCTAAAACACACCGCTAAACAAAAAATGATAGTGAAAGAATTTTTATCGCAACGTAAAAATTGCATTTGATTAAAATACGTAGATCATTATTATTATTGCCAATCAGCAAATTAATGGATTTCATACAACATCAGTATTTTATATGTTGTTTTTGCTTTATTATACTTTAATGCTCAACTAAGAATATTACACCTCGTTAAAGAAAATTTTGCATTCAAAACCAAGATTGCAATATTAAGGCGATGCACTACGTAGTAATTCAAAATCATGTGTTTTTGGTTTGAAAATTTGGTCGCCTAGAAATGTTTCAGATGCATTAATTAAATACTGCGAGTAGAATACATCTTGGCCTTTGAAATAATCGAGTATTTTTTAGACTTTTTATAAGCCCAGAAAAAAAATGTATAAGGCCTATGAAAACTGCTTTAAAGTTCAAAATCTCCTACTTACGAACCCATTTTCGGTTATGATTTTATTGTATAATGTGGCAAATTAAGTTATTTATAAAATGATCGAAAAAAAAAAAATTATGCCTGAACATCCACAAAATAAAATAAAAGGCACTTTTTGGCCATGTTTTTTTCTTGCATAAATCAAGCGGATGGTGTTAAGCGGGAATTTAAACCTTATCGCCATCTACGTAAGGGGTGTTATTGATAGCGGCTCACTAGGTAGTGGATCGCCTTAAAGAATGTGAAATTTTACGACGTGGAAAACGGCATTCAATTAAAATAATTATTATATTCAATTAAAACCCTTTGGTTCCACTTTATTGACGTATATACTTATGTACGGGAAACAGGTGCCTAGTTATTTTCCGAGATGAGTAGAGAAAATTTAGAACCAGAAATGATATAAGAAAACGTTCAGCTTCTTTGCAGATTATAATATGGTGACTAGGTAGGTACTGTATGATACATAAAATGCATAATTAACCTGCTTCCATTCTTATGTATTTATCTATCAGGTAATCCCAATTTAGATATGAATAACTTGCGCAGACCCGTGAAATATCACGGAATAGTCGTAGAGGCGCTATTGCGTCCTTGTCCAAACGTGCTTCATTATTATCACGCGAGTAGCAGTGCGTGAGGACCGGATTCGGTAGTTTCCGGTCGTTCGGCGTTGGAGCGTTGGAAGCTTTAGAGGACAAAATTGGACTAATTGGAGGTATTGTACCATTTTTTTCGCCTCGTGTCTCTGAATTATCGGAAAACTCATTTTGAAAATAGCAATTAAAATAATTTTCTGTTAAAAATAATCGTAAATATTCGGGATCGCTGGCCACGCTTAACACGTTTTTTTTAAATAAAACTTTTTGATTCACCTTTAATTACTATAAAAGGAAAGTGGCTGCATTTGAAACCTATCCTAACCTAACCTATCCTAACCTAACCTATCCTAACCTACCCTATCCTAACCTACCCTAATCTAACCTAACCTTTGTAAAAAATATTTCTTAATTTATAAAACATTCGCCCAAAATAGTACCTTCCTAATTTGCATAGAGTAAATGGTAACTCTAGCTACTCGTATGGTATCAGGAATACCAACATAAGAAAATATAATCAACAGAAATTATTTTGGCTGTCATACAACGAAAGCGAATTTTCATTTTACGTAATTAAAAATTAAAATGCTAATATTGAAAATTTCCTAAAGAATCAAGAGGTTTTATTTTTTAAAACTTCCAATTTTGAAAATGATGACACTCCAATTTAAAGCAAATCGAAGAATTCATTGAACTGGAGTTACATAACTGAAATTAGTGTATTACATAATAATGCGTACCCACTAATCTTTGAAATTTATTCGTTTTTCTGATTTATTTATTTATTATCTCGATAAAATATATTCTTCGTTTATTTTATGCCCCATGCCTGTCTCACTGGGAGGAGTTCCCGTCTCGAGACATGCGTGGGTACTACAGAAATCTGCGGTTTGCTTCCAAAAGGGCCAATGTCAGTTTTATATATATATATTTTTTGCGATCCAAATGGGTTTTTCACAAACTATGAATACCGTTAAAAATGTGTGGAAGATTTAAAGTTTATTTTTCTTATTTTGTTTATCGTACTAAAAATATGTTATTTTTATCAATAATTGATTTCAAAAGCGATCTAAAACTACACATTCCGAAACGGTTCCAGTTTAATGTCGAAAACGCCACTGCACTGCATAAATAAACCACTCACTAGATTCATAACTCCGAGCTTTTTGTAGGGAGAAATTTTGTGCACTATTTATCCATAGATCTGCCGATATTTAGACAGTTTTTAATTACGACATAGACACAGCCCAATAGACAAGGATTAGATTAAACAATAAAAAAGGCGCGACCATAGGCAATATGATCTTCCCTAGGTGCCTACGCCATTCATCAGCCTTAAATATTATTTTAAAAATTAATGTTAGAAATGTTAACAGATTCTTTCAGGACGACAAGGCTCCATCTAACAAAGCCTGGTCCTGCAAAAATGATTTCTAAAGTATCTTTTCTTACAGCACATTTTCTCAGGACGGCGCTTTGTAAATTGAAAATCTGTCGTCCCTAGAGGCCGTGGTAAAATATATACTTGAAATTTGAATTCCTTTACTTAAAAAAAACATTTTCAAATAATGATTGTGCTTTTCTACGACAGTATTGAATGTTAACATTTCCCTGCTTATCAGAAAAATTAAAAACTTTGTTACGTTTTGAAAATTTTTATTTCACTAAGATAACAGAAACAGGAAGCACAAATAAATTTATTAGCACAAAACACATATTAAATGTGTACCAAGACAATATAGATAACACAGAACAAGAAATACAAAAATATATAAAAATAAAATACATCTTAAGGCTAGCATTACACTTGTAAGTTTTTTCGTAAATTTACGACTTCTAGCCAATGGGCATCTTGCATTTTGAAAATCCAATGCGCCCATTGGCTAGAAGTCATAAATTTACGAAAAAACTTACAAGTGTAATGCTAGCCTAAAGAAGGTGTTGAAAGACATTAATTATCAATAAATAATAAGTGATTAGAAAAAAATACATACTAAAGTAATGACAAATAAAATAACTAATTAAGACAACCATTTTTCTTCCTATATTTAGAATATTTTCAATAACGTAGGATGGCCATTTTTCAAGCAACATAGAACAGATGTTTACCTTTGTAATCCTTCAGGATCATTTTGGAAGAAGGATTTACATCTTACATGACGTAATCGTGCTATTTTTTTTATTTAATATAAAGTTTTTTTTACAGGTGTTTTTCGATGTCTGTCTCACTAGGATATACCTGTGTCGAGACAGACGTATTGGATACATAAATTAGTGTTTATATATTATTTGATACATATAATATTTCATTACATTAAATGATAATGTGAAAATGATAAAAAATAATAAATTGGTTAATCAGCGTCTAGTTGGAGTACATACTTATAAAGGGGTTTTTTTTAAATTATTGATCTTGGATCTGTCTTGGCCATAGACTAAAATGGTCTTGGCCGATGATCCAAGACTTGGTGTCTGTTTTATATTTTTTTTAAATTGTTCAGACTCTTATGGCTAGTGGGAGAGCATTAAATAGCCGTGTTGCAAAATATCTAAAATTTCTCTGGCCAAAAGTTGTTTTAGCGAAAGGGATTTGTAAGAGATTATGTCCTTTGGCTCTAGTATCACGAGCAGTTTGGACATTGTCAAAAGTAGATTTGTGTTTGAAGAGGTATGCTATTATGTTTTTGGCATAAAGTTGCCTAATGTCCATAACGCGGATTTTCCTAAAGGCGAAGCTTAATGCCAAATCACTATTTTGATTGATCTTTATAATGAATTGGTGTACATTATGAATACTAAAAATATGCTTTAGATAAATTGAAAGTTTTCCTATTGTTTCGCTTGAGTAGAATACAAATTAAAAAATAAATTACTCAATAAAAAATATAAATATAAACTACAAAAAAAAACATTTTTTCAATAGAAATGTATGAACGCCTAAAGGAAACAACTTTTAAAAAATACAGTATTGTAGCTAAGAGTATCTGTGACAGTTTCACTTGATTACCTTTTTTGCTTTCTTATAAAATTAATTACAAAATAAATGAAAAACAGTTTTGTACTTGAAATCGAACGTTTCTAGACTCCGTTTGTCAAGCGATTTTAATGCCTATTACCTACAATATAAGGTATAATAAGAATATACACATTTTTGGCTTGTAGCTTCCTCTAAAGATTTCATCCGAGCTGCTTGTGATCGGTAGTTTGAGGATAATCTTTATTATAAGTTTATGATCTTTAGAGAGTGGATCAGTGGCGGCCGCGATTGCTCCTCCCCATGCTATGATACCATACTCTATTAAAAATTGACAAAGTGCATAGTAGATTGTTTTGAGCTGGTTTAGGTTGAGAAAGTTGCGAGTTTGTCTAAAAAAGGAAATGAATTTTCTAAGTTTGTTTGCTGTAGTGGTTATATGTTGTTTCTTAAATTGCTATCTTTGATGGCATCATACCGTCCTGTACTGTAGGTTCCCGGCGGAACACGATGGGGTCTAAACATAAATTCAATTCTGAGGTGAAATTAATTTAAGATTAAGTTACACATTACATGGAACACTGAAGACAAACAAAGGGAGATTCGTACCTGTATACTACTGGTCCGATGTTGTTGTAAATCCTGATATTTACCAATGCCGGAAAGATTTAACGTTGGCAGTGCGGAACACCTTAGTGATCTATCGGCTTTTTGTTTCCGATGGAGAAATGGGAGTCACAAACTAACGCATATCTCGCTGATATTGGGTACGATATGTATTCAAATCTGTCAGTTCTCCATGCCCATCCGCGGAACCTCCTCTCCTCAAAGCTTCCGTGGGTCGGATATTTATGTCGAGTGGACTTTCTGTCAGTACAGCCTTTCACACAACACTGCTTACTAACTTTATCGTGAGACATTTTCACATAAGCAGATAATTCAACATATTTAGGTTCACGACTCCCAAATTTGGACAACACAATCAACACAACAATCTGAATGTGACATGGTTTCCGGGGGAAGTGGAGCCTAGCCTCTCTTTCTGTTACACTGGTTTTTACTTCAACCACCGTACTTAACAACCATAGAAATTTCCGTGTATTTTCTTCGGTTTAAAATTTGGATCGGAGTTGTACCCCCCTGCCACTCACCCTGCGCCACCGGCCATTGGTGAATGTTGCCGACGTCGCATCAACGCCGCCATATTCACGAATAAAAATGAACATGTGGTTTTGGCGGCAAATCGAAAATGGCACATTATAAATCGTTGCATCAAATTTATTCCTCAACATAAAAATAAAATGAAAATATCTTCATTATCGTAATTTTTTTCGAGGATAAAAAAGCACCAAAAACACCCTATTCTACGTAGGCCTCGTAAAAACTGACATTGGACATTTTAGTAGCAAGCCACAGAAATGATTTAATATAAAATTTAGAAAATATTTAAATAAATGACTTTTAGGTTTAATAATGTAAATAGGAAGAAATATTAAAATAAATGTAACTCAGAGTTTTGGTTTTAGAAAAAAGGTTTGGTTTTATAAATAAAAAGGCTTAATATGCACTAACAACCAAAAGACTCAAATACAATATGATGTCTAGTAATGAGTAGGTAATGATAATGATTTATTATCGATAAATAAATTTCAAAACTGAGTAGGTACCCACCTACTTCCCGATCTAGATCAGCATATTATTTAATTATGTATTAAATTCAAGGTGAATCCTTCGATTTTTGAATTATATAAATACCGAGAGGTATTTTTAATGAATAAAACGATTGTTTCCTTCCGTCCTCTTGTTGCTTTTAACCAATCAGTAGTCATTACCAACCATTAATAATTAGTTTTGTAACCACTGTAAAATACTCAGTAGGTACTTACTTTCTAAACAATTAAATAATTCAATTATGTATTGCTCATCGTCGCTAGGAAATGGGAATTAGCACATTTTATTTAGAATTTATCTTTATCATTATATAACATTAGTAGGTAGGTACTTGAAAGTCGTGGAACCTACTTATTATTTAATTAGACGAACGGTAACGTAGATTAATTTTGCAAATATGAAATACGGTACATTTTCGTAATGTGCCATTTTATAATTGTATACCTACGTAATATAATTATTATGGGTATCACAGCCAATAACATACACGGTGTCTGGAAAATCGTACTACAAAAATGGGAAGCAGGTTAATCTACATCGCATTGGAGTCGATTTTGTTGTCCAATTTTTTTATTTATTTGATCCTTCGCTTTCGAGTAAATCGAGTCCAAATTTGTTTTTTTTTTATTGTCAAATTTCAGGTGTTTTTTTTGTATTTTAAAATGCGTTTACGCGTAGACCTGACCCAAAAGTTTTTTTAACCCTTCAATTGACGAAAAAAAAAAAAGTTGAAAAAAAATCGAAATGTTCAGATCGAAGAAAAACTTTTTTTTCCTTTCTTTAAGCAATGTAGATTCACCAGTTTCCCGCTTGTACAAGTTTTGGATACCGTGTACCTATAAGCAAATATTAATACTCACTCTTGTGCGTTGCTTGCCTACAACATATTTCATACTAACTTGTTATTATGATAGGTGCGAAAAATTCCAGTGAATTTGAAGAATTGTTTTTGTTGTTGATATAAGTACTAATAAAAGGAACACATTATAAAACTTTTCGAGTATTCATTTTCGAACAACATACAATGTACACAGTGTAGATGAATATTTAGTACACAGTGTACTAACTTGTTGTCCCTTTCCCGCCAATAACAATAAGTAGGCGTAAGCAATAAAAGTGCTGTTTCTCAGTGATTTTTGGCAAGGACGTCCCTGTCGGAAATA
The DNA here is from genome assembly GCA_026573805.1 of Hesperophylax magnus. NCBI lineage: Eukaryota > Metazoa > Arthropoda > Insecta > Trichoptera > Limnephilidae > Hesperophylax > Hesperophylax magnus. Next base: position 4,435,947 of record JAIUSX010000002.1, read on the forward strand.
TGTACATATCATATGCACCAATACACACACGCTTAAGTATCTTAATATTGTTCGCCTCGACTGTAATTGCGCGACCTATATGAATTTAAACAAGATTATGTGTTTGTATCTAAAGTCAGAGGCGGTGTCGTCAGTGTTTATTTATGATCTATAGGAAATTTTTTATTGAATATAATACTAACTAAACATTATGTCCAGTTGAATTTAGTAACTTATTATTACTTAACAATTGATGTTTTTCCATTGCAGGGATCCCCGCGTACGGCCTGGACGGAGACAACATTCGCACGGGCCTGAACAAGAATCTCAGCTTCACGAAGGAGGACCGTGAGGAGAACATCCGGCGGGTGGCTGAGGTGGCCAAGCTGTTCGCCGACAGCGGGGTGCTGTGCCTCTGCAGCTTCGTGTCTCCCTTCGCCGAGGTGCCACCAATCACTACTATCATATATATATATAACAGGGTATCTGGGGGTAAAGTGCACTAACTTTGGGAGGTGATTCTACGTGAAAAGCCAAATAATTTTTTGCGAAATTCTGTTGTTTTTTTTCAATACAAAATATTTCTCAACCGAAGAATTTTTTTTTCTGAACAAACAATTCAACTTTTTAACCTAAGAACATTGGAATTTTTAGAAAAAAGTTATTTACCCCTCTTACTTGTGCTGTCATGTAGAATCACCTCCCAAAGTTATGCACTTTACCCCCGGACCCCTTGTATATTAAATAAAAAGTAAATATTCATTTGTTCAATATCTTAAATTTCCGAAAGTTCTTCACCGATTGCTTTGAAAATTTGACACAATGTTGCATTAGAATATGCGTGTATTTTTATGTACCTATATTATATAGATGTCACCTGTGGCAGGTAAAAACATGGTTTCTTTGAAAGATAGCGCCATATGTTGGACGTAAAAGCAACACGAGCTCTTGTTTCTCTATCTGCACAGACAGACTGAGCCACAGCAACGTGTGGCGGGGTAAAGCTGGTATATAAATAAAAATGTAAATGTTTGTTTATTCAAAATCTTAAATCTCTGACCGTTCTTCAAAGATTGCTTTTAAATTTTGACATAACGTTGCATTTGAATACCCTATATTGTATAGATGTTACCTGTGGCAGTTCCATTTATCCAATAGAAACGCTATTCGCAGATTTCGGTGTGCCTCGAGTAGAGAATATCTTTAAGAAAAATGCAATTATCCAAATTTACAAAGATAATATCATCAAAAACTTTGAAACCCACCTACCAAAAAGATATCAATACAACATCAAACTACTAAAATGTAATACTAAACTAATGCAAAACAATGACCGGGTATCTAATCAAAATGACAGTTCAACACACCTCCAAAAAGTGATATAAAGTCATGAAAAGTAATGAAACAAAAACTAGGTTAAATAGGTTACATAGGTAACGATGTAGTCATTAACAGTGATGAAACAAACACTAGGTTTAACTATTAAACATAGTTTTTGTTTCATCACTTTTAATGACTCTATATCACTTTTTAAAGGTGTGTTTAATTGTCATTTTGATGAAATATCATTGAACCATGCAAAACACCTATATTTTTATTTTATTTATTTTATTTTTTATTTTTTTCATGTTCTCCATAAAACGGTTATATACCAATATATCATGGAGAAGATTACAAATGAAAAAGTTTACAGAGGCAGTTTTACTATTTTGTGAAATATGTTAAAAGATAGTTACTGAATTGTCTGTAGGTGACATTGAAAATGTCGATGGCTAATGCAGAATCGTTAAGCAGTTGAGTCGCTCTGTTTATTGGCGCGTTCTGATAGGCAGAAGTTCTCGCTTTCAGAGCATATAGGAGTGCATGGGATCTCCCTCGAGTATAATTGTTAGGGACATAAAAGTTAACCTCTTTCAACATAGGCGGATTGTGTATTGTACCAGAGATTAACTTAAAAAAGTGTTTGCCTAAAAATATCTATTTAGGAATAAAGTATTTCAACAACCTTCCGATTGAAATAAAGAAATTAAAAGATATCAACAAACTGAAGTTATACTTGTCAGGAATAATTAACTAAATAATTATGATTTAAGATTTTCACTGCCAAAAGTATTTTTGTTATTTGTTTTTGGGGTGTTATGCCGTGTTGCGCTAACTCCTTCTTTAGCCAACGTTTCGGACAGCATTGCAGTGTCCATCATCAGGGCAGATGTGCCCGACACATCTGCCCTGATGATGGACACTGCAATGCTGTTCGAAACGTTGGCTAAAGAAGGAGTTAGCGCAATACGGCATAACGACCCAAAAACAAATAACAAAAACTAAATAATTGCCTGTTTTTCTCTTTCTTTATATTTATTATCAGTCTATATTCATCTCTACTTTATTTAGATGTTTCTAATTACTCTCTTAATTGCTCAATATTTAGTATGTAACAGAATCATATATGTATATGTACACATACACATATAGATGATCCCGAAGTATCAATTGTTCCTATTATATAAACCCATTGCATAATGTTGTTCTGTTTTCCTTACAATTAGTGTAACTAGCTCACCAAGCACAAGAACCAGTTTCTTCTTTGGTGATATTGCGATTATAAATATACTTTGTACCCATGTATAATTTATATAACACCAATGTACATACTTATATTTATATTAACACATTGTAATCGGATCACGTATTAATACGTTTTTAGCAAATTGATGCTAGAGAGCGGATCACGTATTTATACGTGTTTGATAGATTGTTAGTGGAGCGCGGGTCACGTTAAAATACGGGTTCCAATATACTTGAGTTTTCGCTATATAGCGTCTGTAGGGTTGTAGCCATGCAATAATAATTTTTATTTTACATTTAGAAATAATTTTTGTGTATAATTTGTAAAATAAAGGATGTTATGTAAAAAAAATATTTTTTTTTTCAAAACGTTCCTACTTTATGTGAAATTCTGCACTAGTTTAACGATGAAGAATACATTTCTAAATATAATAAAATAAAATGAAATCAAATAAATAATTTGCAAAAAGAATTATTGAAATCAAACAAATATTTTTAAAGTTATCGCAATTTTTCTAGAGGTCTATGTTAGCGCGAAATTACGCAAAAAATCACCCGTTACCAGCACTAGTACGCGGCCGAAAACTGCCCGATCAAAATGTGTTAAATGATAAATAAAAAATTGAAAAAAAAACTGCACAGACAGACTGAGCCACAGCATCGTGCTAGTTTTTAAATGAGGAGAAACAACCTGGGCTACGAATAACCTGATAATATTTTAATTCTTCCCATTACCATAAATTAAAAGTGACAAATGTTGCTTGTGCAATGTTGGAGGACTTAGCTAGCTGAGGATTGAACTCACGACGCCTGGGTAGGGATGCCGATGCATTTGTCGCTACTAATCGGTCACATCATATTTTGAGACTTTTTAGAATTATTTTTTTCATTTGAATACTGCATTGTAGGGACAATGACGAAGGTTTCAGATTTAATCACTGTGCTAAAGTAATTTCTAGCTACATAATTTTTTTTTCGTACGTTTTCTTAAATAATATTTTTCTTTTCCAGGACCGAGATATGGCCCGCCGCATCCACAAAGAGTGTGATCTACCGTTCCTCGAGGTGTTTGTGGACACCCCGCTCACCGTGTGCGAGTCACGAGATGTCAAGGGACTCTACAAAAAGGCTCGCGATGGTCAAATTAAAGTTAGTGTATTATTATTTTTTTCTCTCTCTTTATGATCCTTTTGGCGTCCAGCCTTACACATCATTATCATCATGCTACTACATTCCAGGACGGAATTTGGCCTCCTCCATGAATGCTATGGTCCTTCGCCATTCGTCTCCAGTCCTCAATCCTCCCGTCCTGCTCCAGTCCTCTTCCATGCACTCTATCCACCTCTTCCTCGGTCTGCCTCTGGGTTGTTTCTACTAGGGCACCCTCTTGGTCATAAACTGGTATTCTTTCAATATTTTAACAACCTTTTCTTAAATATCTCTACTTCAAGATGACCTTGCAAGCTTCCCTACCAATCGTTTCACAATCCAAATACTTTCAGACTGAAGGCGAAAGTCTGCTACAGTCACAATACTCTTCTGAAGAGTTGTGGCGAACTTAGTGGCAGACCTCGGACGTGTAAAGCAAGCACCTTGTTGACCTAAGATCACAGAAATTATGTTGAAAATGTACTTGACTACACATAATTGAATTTAGCAAAATCTTACTAAATTATTATTGTTCAAAGTCATTTTATTTTAATTAAGCGGCTGATTATAATCTTTTATTACCATTCCAGGGTTTTACAGGAATCACCCAAGAATATGAGAAACCAGAGTGTCCCGATCTTATTGTAAAGACAGAAGATTGCTCAATAGAACAATCCACCCTACGTGTCATCCAGTTGCTGGAAGAGAAGGTAAGACAATTTAATATAAACTAATAATATAACGTGTTTTAATCTCACATATGCTGAAAGACAGGCTGCTTTTTGAACCTCTGTACACATTTGATGTTGTCATAAAATCGGCCACAATTATAATGTATGATGTTTGAAAATTCCTTGTTAACTGCCTATTATCAAAGAATCAGCATTTGGATAAATTTATGATGACCAATGAGCTTAACGGCTGATCAAACAACATAAACTAAAAACTTGATAAACCGCCAACGTGTCAGTAATTGGTGTTTAGCGGGTGCTGTTCAAATATCATAAGATTAAAATGTGCTGAATGCCGATTTTATGAAGACGTCAAATGTGACGGGAGTTCAAACATGTAAATCTAAGCTAAGGATACCTCAAATATCTCAAATCATATCCAACATAATGACAGATTATAACAGAACTTTCGACTGCAGAACCATCAAACTTTGAATATCATTGATCAATTGCAGTCATTTTAATTTGTAGTCATCAGTTTTATTTATTTATCTAATTAATAAAATATATTTCGATTGATGTTTTTCAGGGAATCATTCCACGCACCCACCAAGATGCTGATGAAGTACCAGAGCTGTTTCTCACTGGGAACCGGCTGAGTCATGCCTTAGAAGAAGCTGCCACATTACCCAAACTCTCTATCTCCCTTGTTGACCTCCAATGGCTCCAGGTACTACATAAATCAGTTATTCCCAATGTGGGCAATATTGCCCACCGGTGGACGATTTAAGTTGCTTGAGGTGCGATCGAGAGTTAAAAGTGACGGACGGACCTTTGGGGACGATTTTAATATGTAATTTTTTTGCAGTGACATTTTGAATAACTTTTGGAGGTTACGTAATATTTTATCAATGCAGAAGAAGATAATATTTATAAATCTTAACGCAACACGAAACAGAACAAGACACAGAAAATAAAAAGGCAACATTTGCACAGGGAATCGCATACAGGATCTATGTCTTACCTGGACAATGCATTTAACCACTCAGCTTTTAATACCGTCATTATTTTATTGGAATGACATTTTTAGTAACTTTTGAAGGATCTACCAATCAATAGGTGTCCCATATAAATAAAAATCGGATATATATATCCGAGACACCATCTAGGTTGCAAATAAATTTGTGTAGAACTTTGTAATCATACAAAAAGCTCCAACCAAGAATATGGGAAATAATTTAGTTTAGGATTACATTTATTATACTGAAAAATATATGTCATACTTACTGATATTGAGATATGTTACTAAATTGATAGAAGTGACACATAAATAATCATGGTCTCAATGGCCGAGTAAGTCAGAGATCCTGGGTTCGATTCCAGGTGCGACTGTTATCTTTTTTCAGTATCTTGTTTTGTTTCATGTTTCATTAAGAATTATTAATATTATCTTCTTCAAAGGTTTTCAAATGATTTTGGGCGATGGGCATACTTTGTGCATTTACTTAATTTTAAAGACTAGATAATTCACTGCTTCTTTTGTTGAGATCTATGTTTGTTGCAATTTATTTCTTTGTCAGTCAGTTATCACCAAAATTGCTTTTTATACACATTAGACAATCAATATTGCAATTTTAAATAATCCTTCTCTGGCTTCCATAATCCAATTACGAACAAAACATTACATGCCCTACAATTAGATTACAGGACGATTGGTGATAAAAACTGTAAACAAGTATTGATAGAATATTTAATCTTTTGAATATTTCAACTTTGTAATTGTCTTCCTCAGATTCTGGCAGAAGGTTGGGCAGCTCCACTCAAAGGCTTCATGAGAGAACATGAATATTTACAGGTGGGTTTTATTATTATAAATCAACTAAAATATTTTACCGTAATAACCAACAAAAACATCCCTATCATCGTCTGGAATAAAGCATTGCACTGGAGGTGAGTACGGCGTGGCAAGTTATCAATGATGCTACATACTAATAAATCATTTCCTTTCTGGGCATTTATTTATTTATTTATTAATTTATGGACAATATGTCCATTAAAAAGCAATAAATAGAAAAATAAAAATAAAATAATAATAATAACAATAAACAAATAGCAAAAGACGTGCATCTGGTCAGCTAACAACTTAACCACAGTCGGGATGACAGCGAACTACTAATAAATCACGCCTTTTCTGCGCACGGCAAGAGACGAAACTTATTTTGCTATCAATCCAGGTATAATAATATTATGTTGTTGTCTCGTTACAGACCCTCCACTTCAATTCCATAACGCAGGAAAACGGCAGCGTGGTGAACCAGTCGGTGCCCATCGTGCTGGCCCTCAGCGCGGCCAACAAGGCGCGACTGGAGAGCTGCAGCGCCCTGACGCTGGAGGTGCGCGGCCGTGCCGTGGCCATCCTACGCACGCCAGAGTTCTTCCCGCACCGCAAAGAGGAGCGCTGCTCCCGCCAGTTCGGGATGCACAATTCTGGGCATCCTTATATCAAAGTGAGTCTACGGAAATAAATTATGCCATATGCAAGGGTTTGCCGATTGCGAAGAAAAAAATTGATCAACGTTAAAAAAAACGATTGTGAGTTAAGAAAATTATTTTTATTTCCACTTAAATTTACAACCTTGGATGAAAAAATGTATAACCTGGTCGTATGACAAATTCGTTTTACTAGATTGTACTTATCTGTTAATAAAATGATTTAATGGCCATAGTAACTTGATCCCCATGAAGATTTAGATTTAATGATGCTGATCTTCATCCAAATGTGTTAGATAGTCAAGTTTTATTTTATTTTATGTGACACCTGACAAGAGCAAGATAGCGCCTTTGTCTGTACTGTGTAAAATCAGGGGAATTATCTTGCCTCCCGATTTTTCGATATCGTGAGGCTTTTTGACATTAAATTATTCATTTTGCAAACACATTGTCTGTTTAACCTTTTAACAGCGTTGACATGTTCTGGTATGTCGACACTAGTGGATGGAGTTATTTATACCATAAGTGTAATTTTGTACTGTGGTGCCATCTCACATGTTGAGACATTAGCGCACGGGCATCTATTTTGCTGTCAACTATGTAGAGAGTTAACGTATTACAATGTTTCTGATGTATTTAGAATAAGAGATGTTTGCGGGATGTTATTTTATAACACTGTATGTTTTTAAAGGATAATTAGATGCGCATAACTCTGTTATGTTATTCTTGCTAACGCTGTGGTACTATGATAATATATTACGTATCAGGTTTAACAAAGATTAACCTTGACAATCCTGTGGTGAATGTTGCGAGGAAATGTTTACCCTTTTTATTACAAATTATTTAAAAAAAATAATTTTAAGGAAAGACAAACATTCCCAGGTTACAATTAGCCAAAAATCTTGCTTGTACAATGAGGAGTTAGGAGTTCGCTAACAGAAGATTGAACTCTTTATTAAAAGGCATACCGCTTACAGCTTCATTGTAACTTCTACTTCTTTCACGTAAACAACGCATGCAACAAAAGGGAGCTTACAACTCAAAGTTCTCAGTGACAGGCATTGATATTTAGATTAGACAGAAAGTTAAAAAATTGGTTCCACTGAATAGCACCCCATTGCTATTACAACCATCGACCGCGGTGGACGTTGACATATAAAATTGATGTGGGAAGAGATTGAACAAAGGGCTTGACTTAAGGAAAAGATAGCAGGAAGGCTGAACCTTTCTATTCGATGGATTCAGTTGGAGAAGATAGCGATAATACTAGTTCCAACAACCGCCGTACTGCGTGCTGTGTTCGCTCAGCGAAAGAGGGAAATTATCGAACTCGCCTAGAATCCCGCTTCGATGGGATATTATAAATGACATGGGGCCTCTAATTGTGTAACACTGAAGAAACAGGAGTGTTTATAACATTTCAACATAACCTAAATTGGTAATATATTCCAGATGATTGAGGAGAGCGGAGACTGGCTGGTGGGAGGCACAGTGGAGGTGCTGGGCCCCATCAAGTGGGACGATGGCCTGGACCAGTACCGCCTCACACCCAACCAGCTCAAGGAGGCCTTTAAGGAAATGGGCGCAGACGCCGTGTTTGCTTTCCAGGTTCGTTTCCTTATTTCACTGTACTATAACTGTCTCCCATCAGAATTGGCATATTTTCATTTTTCTTATTACCTTTTCTTGTTCTAGCAACACTTTCCTAATTTAATGTTTATGCTGATTTTATGTAAAAGTAAATTTTTATACATATTATGGTGTGTGTTTATTTGTAGTTACGGAATCCCATTCACAATGGCCACGCTCTACTGATGACAGACACACACAAACAACTTCTTCAGAGAGGTTTCAGGAAACCTGTGCTACTTCTACACCCACTAGGTAGCTAACACTAACTATGTATATACTAGTACATTAAATAAACATTGTTTTTACTTAAGTGATTTTATTTTAAGTATATAATCATTTTATTTATTCATTTAGAAGTAACGGCTCAACTATTATTCTAAATACAACAGTCTTACTACAAATAATAAAAAAAAAATGATTATTAATCTTAACATAATAAAAAAAGAACCTACAATATAAAAATATAGGTACATTTCAGTGGTGAAATATTTTTTTCCAGTAATTTTCAGGAAATTTCAGTTTGGCCGTGATTTCCTGAAATTCTTCATACAAAAAAACAGAATTTTCGAAAATAAAATAAAAAGACGTTTTCAGCTAAGACAATATCAATGATGCCATTTTTTGTAATATCAGCCTTCTAGTACACCTAAAAGTCACGATCTTCCACTGGTACATTTACTATCTATGTATACAGAATTTTTGGTTAGTCCAACCTCGCACTTGACATTTGAATTGATTAAAAAACTATATTCCGTTATTATTTGACTTACGTAAGGTGGCTGGACAAAAGATGATGACGTCCCGCTGCCAATCCGAATCAAGCAGCACCTCGCCGTGCTGGAGGAGGGTGTCCTGCAGGCCAGCAACACCATCCTGGCCATATTCCCCTCACCCATGATGTACGCCGGACCCACTGAGGTAACATCCAATCTGATACTATCCTTATAATGTACTTAATTAATGACGCTTTCAACAAATTAAATCGAGTGTTTTCAAATTTTTACACAAAACAAATTTAATAAACAACTTACATATGAGGAGGGCAATAGACGAGCAGAGGTACTCATATTGCTACATTTATGTATACCGAATTCATTAAACTCACGAAGCCTACCCATCTAACCGATATTTTTAACCCTTTAGGCATCTGACATATTGACCGTTGTATTTCTTAACGAAGCTGTCAGAAAGTCGGAGAATTTGTGTGTATTTCCGCTTCTCAATAGAATCTAAATAAATGGAATATTTTTTAACATATCCGAAAACTAAAAACTGTTTTTGGAAGGTGATGATATACATATTATTAGAAAAAGACACAAAATTTTTCAAATACTAAAATTTAGAATGCAAACATAAAAAATTTGTAAAAATGGCTTGCTTTACGTTTTTTCCGCTAAACACTAAACTAAAATGACTGATAAAAAAAAATACATATTTTAATAAACAAATGTTATACAAACATTATAGCCACCTCACTTTTCTGTCATTTCGTATAAAAATAATTAATTATAAATTCACGAAATTTCATAAATTTTTTCTCAACTTGCGGTTTGATAGGTGTACATTTTAATTATTCTGTGGTTAACTTCTATATTTGAATATAAAACTTGGTGTTTTTTTTTTCTTTAAATAAAAATAAAAATAAATGAAATATGAACTAACACCGTTCATATTTCTAACTATGAATCAGATAGTTGAGTCGGGCCATATCAAGAGTCATAATAATAGAAGAGTAAATATGAGACAATGTAAGAATGTGAATGAGGCGAGAAGTGTGTGCCAAGACCGAATTTTTTTGCAGTCAGTCCTCACTGCCTACCCCTGTGGAAATGGCGTGATGGTTAGTTAGTTAAGACAACTGTTTTGCAAGACGTCCGCATACGGGGCACGGCCACTCGCACAACTGCTGTGACGTTCACATACAACGGGTTAACTTGTTATCTTTATATTTTGCAGGTCCAGTGGCACGCCAAGGCCCGCATGAATGCGGGGGCCAACCTGTACATTGTGGGACGAGATCCCGCGGGCATGCCCCACCCAGTGACCGGGGGTGACCTGTACGACCCTCGACATGGGGCACAAGTGCTGAAGATGGCTCCAGGATTAGGAGAACTAGAAGTAAATATTCTTATGTTAAATGTTTAACATTTTATTTACATAAACTTTGTACATTTTAATTAATTTTATTTTTTTTCAGATTGTCCCATTCAGAGTAGCAGCTTATGACACAGTTAGTGGTAAAATGGACTTCTTCGATCCTTCAAGGAAACAAGATTTTGACTTCATATCAGGAACCCGTATGCGAGGTCAGTTATACATAGTTGATTTATGATCATTGAATAAACAAACGTTATCCAGATTAGGTTTTGTTTATTTAATGCGTCTGATAATTACTTCCTATTTTCAGTGGTAATAATCAATCTTTATTTTTAACTCTCTTATCAAAATATGTGATAATTATTAAAGTTATGCTTTTATAAAACATGAAGTTCTGTTTTAATTTTTTAAGTAATATTTGATTTCTTAGAAATTGGAAATAAAACTAGATTTATTTGTAAAAACAATGAAATTTGCTAAATATTTTTTCGACACAAAACCGAATTGTCGAATTTTACGCTGGTTTAGGTTATGTTAGGTTAGGTCATCAGCCATTAAGCATAACAGTTTGATCAAACACTGATGAGTCAAGAATCAGCAGTTAAAGGCGACCCTCATTAATTTGAAAACTATTTGCATTGATTTGACGACAATATAAAATACCACATAGGTTCAAATAACCAGGCCTAAGGCTTAGCACGCACTCATTACACATTAAAAATGCCAGCCAAAGTGCGTGTTTGTACGCGGTTTGGCGTTTTCAGCTATTTCAAAACTCCTGCGTTTAATCGCAGTGCGTGCACCCACAGTGCTGTGTAAATCAGAATCTATGTTATGTCCTCATAATAAGGTTGTTTTATCATGATTGATTTTTGAGGTACAGCACTCTCTCACTAATCCGCCAACCCAAAAACCAGGCAAGTGTCCAATTAGTGAAAGCGGTGGCTAAAGTAAATATGTTTGCAAGTGACGAAACGACAAGCAAGAATAATATTAAGATACATTATTTCCTTGCCAAGCAAATAAAATATGCTTTAGGATGCTAGGACCATTTTCAAAGGTTCAAAATACCATAAAATCGGCAAGTGCGGTGAGCAACTACTATTATATACCTGTACTAGTATATCCGCTATGGATACACTGGCATCTAAGGGGTTAACATTGAACCAAATGTTTGTGCAAACATGAAACATTGGGGTAGGGCCATTTTGTCAGATGTTTTGAAAACATTTGGTCACTGGAGACCGGACTTATTATAGGCTTATGTTTTTATTAAGGTTATGTTTGTTTGTTTCCAGGTCTAGCCCGCAGCGGCACCGACCCCCCTAACGGCTTCATGGCACCCGCGGCCTGGAAGGTCCTCTGTGAGTACTATCAGTCGCTCAAAGCGCAGGACCACTAGTACCATAATACCTGGGACCACTAATCCCAGTGACCAGTGGTATAGCCAAACAACCAACACGGAGCACCCACTTATTGTTATGTCTAACATTCCTTAAGTCCACGCACCTTAATCAAATTTAAAATATATTTGTAAAATTATATTATTTTTATCTATTTACATTATACATATTTTTATCTTATTTTTATGCTGAGCTTTATTTGTGCAATAAATGATATAATACTGAATTTACGTGTTTTATTTATTTACAAACATACTCCTTCGTAAGATTCTGAAGGTCCTAAAGGTTGCGATGGGCTGGAAATGTAGAAAGAATGCCAGATGGTAGGATACTGAAAATCGTGATGAAGTGGGAGCCCCAGTGGAAGAAACCCAGAAGCAGATTGAGGAAGAGATGAACTGACTGCGAGGAACAAGAAGGCTTGAGGACTGGAAACGAATTGTGAGGGGTTGAAACCAGTGAACGGAAGCCTTTGTGGAAGAGGCTGTCCTATCCTGGGATGTAGCACCTACTCTAATGATGATGATGATGACAAAAATACCCATCTGGTTCTGGTTCAATCTAATAATTTTATTCTGAAATTTCTCAACACAATTATTTTAGACTAGGGGCAATTGTAACAAAATTTTAATTTAGTAGTTTAGTGTTATGAAAAATATGCTTAACAGTAGCCAGTTGACCACAAATTTATTTGTGCTCTACACATTTTAATACGAATCAAAGTATTAGTTTATGACCCGTCAGTGGCAGAGCTGTAGGCCTGGATTAACTCTTTGTAACGTCGTTGTCGCCGCCACGGCGACATAGGAAACATTCTAACAACTCCGATGGTGCCGCAACCGCGACATAAACAATGGGTATACATTTTAATGTTTAAAAAAAATGGTCCTTTTACACATGATTCAATTCAGTTGTATACAGTATCCACTTACAATTGGTTGTGCTTTTTGCTTTGTTTTTCATATCTAGCAATAAGTATGCTTCATTTTATTTGAATATTTTTTACTGGGAAATAAATATTCTCACTCCATCCAGGCTCAATGGAAAACTCCATATTTTAAGAAGGGGTCCCAAGCGGGACTAAGTGGTCTGCTCGAAAAGGGCAGTAAAAGGTGGCAGATGGGAAACCAGTGAGTACTGTGACACGTGTCCTAACAGGCCACGTATGCATTTGGGCGACTGCTTTCTTAAATACCACACATTAAAAAATTGTAAAGAATATGCAAATTTTTCTTTTATTAACAGTCTTATATGATAATAAATATTTATGTTTTAACATAACTTCATCATTTTATTTACTGCTACCAAAAAAGTACTTTCTTTAAAGTAGTACCTACCTAGTAGGCGGTACTAGTAGTATGATAGGAATAATTTATCAAAGAAGTACTTACCTACCTAGGTAGGTAAGGGATTATAATTTGTTATATTATTTATTATAATTAAGTAGTAAATACCTAAGTAGGTAGTAGTATGGTAAAGGAATAATAATTTATTATTGAAGTACCTACATGGGTAGGTAATTCCTTCTTATTTTGTTATAGAATTCACCGTAGCTACACAACTATTCATGAATTATTGAATACCTAATCGGAATGACTTAGCGATTTATCTACGAACAAATTGATGAGAGTTTAAGCGCTTATAAGTTTAAAAAACTTTAAATAATTATTTAGTAATCAAATGCGCGTTATCATTTATCAAAAAATTGAGACTAAAAAAGACGATGAAAGTTTATAATAAATGACATAATAAACGTTCGTGTTGTCTTGCGGAATTGCTGGCATACTAGTCCATGGATTTTACCCTCGTTCCGTAGGTTACCGGTTCGATTCACCCCGCAGTCCAAATAATATAGGCAAACAATTTTTTCGTAAATTAAACAATGCTAGTTGGTGTTTGACGCTGATTCTCAGTGTTGACGAGTCTAACAAAATGGGCAGATTTTATAACTTAATCGATTTATGACCGGTTGGTATCTGGGTGCTCAATCCTCCGCTATCAAAGTCTCCATCATTGCCCAAGGAACATGTTACTCTCAATACTGATGGAAGTAAAATGAATATCAAACTATGAATGCGTTCGCAAAAACTTACCCTTGAGCAAATAAAAACGTTTTCCAACTACAAGCGTCTGCTTTAAGATAGGTCATTAATTAGGTCCACACTTGTTAGATACATCGAATATAATATAAGAAAGTGTATAAAAAATACTTATTATATAATAACGACAATTTCTTTTTTGTTTCCTGCTAAAGATATCCAGTACCTACTTCGTTAACATTTATTTTTTATGTACGCATTAAGACGAGACAATACCCTAAAATAAAGCCAGAATTTTAACGACCTAAGTGAAGCAGCCGTGCACAAAAATAAGCGACGCGCGGCCCTGGTGTATTGGACAGACCTGCGGTTGAATTTGCCCTATCAAATCTCTGAAATTAAATGGGAACGACGTAAGTGATGCAGTTGTGTAACAATTTTGTGCGCGCGGCCCGGCGTAATGGGTGGACCTACGGTCGACTTTGCCCTAGCAGGCCTAGAAAATCGATCTTTCTTATTTTAATTATTTCTAATGAACGTATTTCAAAATTCTCAAATGTTTCTAGAGGGATCCCTCGGGAAGTTACTAATTCATCGTCTAGGAAAATAAAATCTGGTGCTTCCCGTTAATCTTATAGTTCAAAAACGTTTTATAAAATTTTCAAACCGTTTTTCATAAAATATTTCAATGGTAAGGTCCTGTTTTTATTAATCTTAAATATAAATAACCTACATCCGTAGCGATCCCTCTAGACACATTTGAGATTTTAGTAATACGTTCATTAGAAATAATTAAAATGTGAGTGTCGAGCAAACACCCGTTATTGGAGTCTTATGGGGCTTTAAAGCCACTCCATTCAAACGATATTCTGTCCTTCTGCTGCGAAGGTATGTCTTTAATCGGCGTAAGATGGGAATAGATCGCTCCGCAGTATTATAATTATGGAAACGTGCACAACTCCAATATTTGGCAACGCCGCGCCGCGCCGTCGCTGTTTTGTAGACTGGATTCTGGGGACCCCCTTAACTTCGCCCTTGCTTAGGATTGTATGTATCGATGCATCTGTGGGTTCCGATAGTGATGTCCTTGTCAAACGCTACTGAGAAACTGCCTTTTGTCTTGCTTACGCTTATTTATTATCATTAGAAATACAACATTAACAAGGTTATAGGTACATAAAATCATAGAATTTGAATTTTCTAAACGATTTTACATAATATATTCCATTTTCACTGGATTTTTATTTTCTGAAGTCGAATAACAACTTCTAAACATGCTGTATTCAAGCAATGCATTTATGTGAGAACTGTGTACGACTCAACTCTGATTGCGATAGGTAGACCTGTAACCTATAACACCAAAATGAAAATACTGTAGTGACTTTAGTGTTTTTGCAGATTTCAACAATATTAATTTGTTAAAAAGCCAACCTAATTTATTCATCTATTAGTCGCCCAGTTTACAGTTATTACAACACTAATGTGGTACGACGTAGAGCACGCGTAGTAGTTACGAGTACCAAGTAAGTACCTTCCAGCGAGCCGCGATCTACGCCGCGACGCTGCGAAGGCACCGCGACGCCATGAGAATAATAAATACTAGCTAGATATTATTGGCGTCGTAGGAACAGTAATTACATGTCTTGATGAACAGCACAGTACTTTTCCAATTACCATCGTGAGATCCCTATAAAAACGAATATTTCTACTTACCTAATTCTATTTGAATGGCTAAGACATTATACGTAGACGTATTATTACTATTACCTACACGCTATCATTATTATTACATGTATTTGTCTTTTCTATTATGTTTATGTTGTTAAGATTGGTGTCTCTTTTCTAAAATTTGTTTTTAGATAATCTTAATATACAGGGTGTCCGGGGTAATGGGCACTAACTTTGGGAGGTGATTCTACATGATTGTAGGAGTAAAAAGATAAATAACTTTCCGAAATCCAACTTTTTTCGATACAAAAAGACATATCTACTAAAAATCCTTAGTGTGAGGTACAAACTTACCCGATAAATTCGCTGTGAGCTTGCCGAGAATGAAGTGGCAACTTTGTGATCGGTCTGCATCCATTGAAACCGCATGTAAACAATAACATTAAGTCCAGAGTGTGACGTTTACAATATGCTACAATTCGTATGTTTTAAACCGAATTCAAAAAGGGAACAGTACTAAAATTAACAAAATGTAGTTACACTTTGAACGATTAAATTATTTAACTAATGGCATTACTTTTGACTAATTTAACGAATTTTCGAAATGTTCACTTTCCATGTGTATTTACAATATTTACATCATGCAGCACGTAAACCTAATGAATATCTGCCCATTCTTCGTGGGTGAAGCCAGACACTGTCACAGAAATTAAAATTACACAAATAAACACAATGTTAAAAGTAGTCTTCTGAGAAAATACGCACTGAATATAGATGTTCTTTCAAGTAAGCACACTTAGATAAAGACACGCTACTTTAAAAAGTTTTGATTAAATCAACCAAGTTTTTAAAGTTAAACACGACTAGGTACATTAAATTATCAAATCCTCTGTAATAAAATAAAAGTTAGACACGAAATGCGGCAATTAAATAGACTGGCGGAACAACAGCGTATGGGTGCAGGACGGTAGATTTAGCAATAGCGTAAAATAATAATGCCAGACCCACACGGCGGACCAATTTTCCGTTTTTACCTGAAAAGTACCCATACATATTTGAATTTAGATGAAGTCATTTAACTTTTTTACTTCTATCATGTAGAATCACCTCCTGAAGTTACTGCACTTTACCCCCGGAATCTGTATAAGAATTCATCCTGCCTATGTTTATGCTCGCAAAACTCTAAAACTAATCGACAGATATCGCTGAAAATTTCAAAGTTTGTTCTTATTAGTGTTACATTGTCTATTGTATTGTCGATTATAGTATTGTATTGTCTATGCGTATGTCTATGCATTGTCTATTGTATTATCTATGTATGAGTTTCCGGTCTGAAGAACGAAGAACGGTCTCTCTCTCTTACCAACAGCCGGCAAGGCAACATCTAAATGCCAATCTGGTATCACATTGAATAAAGCCTTATCTATTCAATCTGAATGACTTTCATTATAGAATACTAAAGATCCAGTAAAACAATTAGTACCAGTAGTGTTTAGAGAGTTATTTGAATGGTAGAAGAAGTCGAGGAAGCCTGAGGAATACTAAGCGCAATATCTCTGCATAGGAGTTACGGAGACGAATTAAAGTCGATGTAATGCAGTTTTTTAACAGCAACATTGTGGTATACAGTAGTGAATGATGGAAGAATTTCATTCTACTTCCATCACTATTAAGCGTAACTTGTTGATTGGGAAATGAGACTGTGATAGCGGAGGATTGAGCTCGCGCCGCCAGAGTGAAAATCCGACACATCTGTACACCCAGCTACCAACCGGTCATAAATCGATTAAGAAAAAAAAAAACTGCCCATTTCGTTAGAATCAACGTAAAATACCAAACTGGCATTGTTCAATTTACGAAAATTTTGTTTGTGTACATTATTTGCACTGCGGGGTGAATCGAACCCGTAACCTACGTAACGAGAGTCAAATCCATAGACTAGTACGCCAGCAATTCCACAAGGCAACACGAACGTTTATTATGTCAATTATTATAAACTTTCATCATCATCATAAAAAGGAATTACCTACACATTACCTCTTCGGTAGGTACTTCAATAATAAATTATTATTCGTTTACCATCCTAATACCTACTCAGGTAGTTTCTACTTTAATAAATTAATATTCTTTTACCTACCTAGGTGGGTACTTCTTCAATAACTTATTCCTACCATACTATTTTTTTCCTTTACCTTATTTGATTGTGAATGTTGTTTTTTTAATGTTATTCCCTTATGTATACCTAATTTACTCTGGTGTTTCTAACCATCATACCATTATTGTTATTGATGTGTTTGCATCTGGCAATTTGTTTGTGGCATGTAGGTAGGGGAAACCGGGAACAGTTGTACCACTGGTCAGTAGTACCAAAGCGAATAACTCGCCAACTATAATAGGTACGTAATGTTTCGTTAGGCGATGGCGCTGACACGTACGGACTTGTCGCCAATTAATAATAACCTTTGCAATTGGAAGAAGACGTTTTTGAGAGGCAATAATATCATTTCGATTGCATTCATGGCATAATAGTACAATTGCAGTGCTATTTTTGTACCTATTTTACTATCGACACATTTTTTTGGACAAATGACTTCATTTTGGGTTCGTAGATAGAGAATAACCAACATTTTGCGTTTTAATTTGAATGACCGTTCGGGGATAGTTGTACCGATTTATCCAAGGATGATTGTAACGGTACAACTGACCCTGTGCAACAACAAACCACGACTTCTTTTTAAAATGTCTGTTTAATATTTGTGAGTACTGCTGTACTCACAAATATTAATTATCACCCAAGTCGTATAATGAGCATGTTCGTCCGTCACACTTTCAATGTCCAAACCTTTTTCGCTCAATAATAAAAAAATTAAAACTAAATATTTTTTGAAGCGTTATCCAGATTTTAATACAAAATTTGTATTTTTATTTTGTCAGATGCCGCGAAACAGAGAAAGAAAAGCCAAGCATGTATGCTATTTTTATTGCTTACCGTTTGTTTTATTATTTATTAGTTTATATGACCAAAGTGTATTATAAATACAATACTCAGAAAATATTGTAGTTTTTCAAAAAAAATTTTGGGAAACAGCGATTATTATTGACTTTTCAAATTACCATAAGTACCGTATTGAACTGACCTTTTCATTTGTGATTAACTCATAAATCGTTTATATTGAAATAGTAAAACAAAATTAAAACATTATAGGTCCGATAATATCCATAAGTCTTTTAAGAAATCTAATCAAAGTTATGTACTTTTTAAAGTAGCTACAACTTTGTGGTTATCAATTATAAATAAATAAATGAAACAATGCTAATTTGTTTGAACCACTACATATTTATTATTTTATTTATTTTAACGAACTTAAATATAACCTACACAGAACTTGAAAAACATCTTTCAAGTTTGATGAATTGTTCAAATTCTGTGAAACAATGGAACGTGAAGCGTGTTATAAGAAGGAACGGAAGGAACAAATGTAGCGTTAGGGTTAACATAAATTATTTTTAAACTCTTAAATGTTTTTTTAAATTGCTCATTACAGTTATTTATTTATTTCTCATTATTTCTATTGGATATACGATTACATACGATTATATACGATTTTTTTATCTTATAACACACAGATATGAGGTTTTGAAGTTAAATATATTTATTATGCTAAAATGTAGTATTAAAATCATATTTTGTTAGGAACTTACTTAAGAGATTTACCTACCTACTAAATAAGTCAAAGTGATGACTTATGATGCAGCGACATGCATTTAATTGCTCTAAGCTACTTGATCGTGTGTGAGCCGTGGCTTATTTGATAAAATGTTCGTCGTTTCAATCAAAAATACATTACTTATTTTTCACTATTTGTTTAAGACTCAAGGATCAAAAATATCCGATGAGACGGACATAATTATTTTATAAATTGGATAATTTTATTTTTCGGAAGATAACTTTTTAAGGCAAGTCAAAGTACCTAGGTAGATAAGTAGACTAAGTAAGTACCTGCTTTCTTCCATAGGTACCTACTTTTGTATACGATCCCGATCATAAAAGAAATTTTTACAATAAGTATTAGTTAATATTTAAATACACGCACACTATCGATATATATTATAATATATGTTGGTCGATGCTGCACACCGTTTTTCTAAGTAGGTGCTTGTGTTTTTTTAACTATTTTTTAAACGTCTGCATTACGGTACCTATGTACGACCTATAATTCATTTTTTAGGTCTGATGCGGTAAACAGACTGTTTGAACCCTCTCGTTTGAAAAGTGCGAATTTTTGGAACAGCGGACGAATATGCAAGCGTTTCTATATATTTTGAGTAAATGAAAAAATTGAATATATATAAATAGTATAAAGTCGATATCCGTGTCTGTCTGTTTGTGCGTTTAGTTATTCTAAACTACGCAACGAATTTTGATAGGGTTTTCACTTTCATTTAGAGAATTTCTCCCGTAAGGTTTATATATACAGGGTTTTCCAATAAGAGGTGTTATTTTGATATTCAATCGTAAAAGATCAATGGTTTCGTTGCTTGTGTGGCACGTAGCGACGTCTTGTTGAAAGTAAACGTTGTCCAGATCAATACCATCCAATTCCGGCCATAAAAAAATATGAATCATCTCTCAAAAGCGCAATCCATTCACCGTAACTGTTGCTCCAGTCTCATTTTTATAATACTGAATTAGTGAATTTTAATAATTTCAATGCGTTGTTGAAGCGTGTGTTGTCCATTTTTATTAATTGCGTAGTTTCTACTTGTCAAATGTCAAAAAATGACAGCTTCAAAAGTAACATCTACTGATTTAATGGGCTATTCAAAATAACACCTCTTATTGGAAAACCCTGTATATTATCATTGCATGTTATATTTATAGAAAGTAGAGAAAAGTCGGTGTTTTGTAAACAAGTCGTAAATTTTTTTTTTTTTATAAGCTTACATTGCTAACCCTCGCGCTGGCTAAACTTTTATATAGGTACCTTAAAATAATGTACAAGAGAATTGTATATTTCAAAAACGTCTACAGAAAAGTTGGCGGTGGTATATGTCTATCTCCTAAGGATAACTCACAGCAACGCCGGGTACACGTCAGCTAGTCACCAAATAAATCATTGTATATTTGTAATTTAATTTATAAATTGGCCTTGTTAAAATACTTTTTTATTGGAAGATATTTTTATAAAAGACTAATTTGTTATTTGGTTCGGTAATTTATGAATATAAAAAAATAATATTACTTCGTAATTAACATAGACATATGAATATTAGTAGACCTGCCCTAAGTGATTAAAAGCGTATTATTCCCCACTCCCCATACCGGTTCCATTGGAGCCGGCTGTGCTCGCGTATGGCCTCAAGTGAATTTAGAAAACGTGACGTCATCATTCTTGTACGAACTAGCGTCGAGCTATGGTCGAGGCATCATCGGTTCATTTTACGAAATAACACGGCAAAATGGTGACTTGTGCTATGAAAACTTGTAAAAATAGATGTGAAAAAGAGAATAAACCACAGACATAGGAATTAATAGACGAGAAGATAATGGCGAGGGGTAAAATCAACTGTTGAAGAACGAAGGGCGTAAGGCTGACTGTGATTCGTCAATAAATCAATCTGACAGTAAATAGGCATCTCGCATTATAATATCACCATTTACTTCTTAAAAGTAAAATCTGATTTTGAATGAATAGACATTTTTACATGGGAGCGCAAATTACTCGCCACGTTATGAACAAATTTGCGAAGTCCAAATTCGGCAAAAAAATTCGGTTTCTTTTTTCAGAGTCGAATATTTCGTTTAAGTATTTAGTTAAGACACTTTTATAAATGTTCATAATTTACTTCCCAGCAACCAACCAGCTTTGTGTTTCGCGTCCAGACGTTTCTCTATGTGATAGTATATGTTTCTAAAACTGATCTATATTATACGATGTGAATATGCTTAAAATAATGCTTATATATGGAATGTAATACGACAATTGGGTTTATTCTCTTTTTCACATCTATTTTTACAAGTTTACATAGTACAAGTCAACATTTTGCCGTGTTATTTCGTAAAATGAACCGATGATGCCTCGACCATAGTTCGCACAAGAATTATGACGTCACGTTTTCAAATTTAACTTGAGGCCATACGCGAGCACAGCCGGTTCCAATGGAACCGGTATGGGGAGTGGGGATAATACGCTGTTAATCACTTAGGGCAGGTCTACTAATATTCATATGTCTATGGAATAAACCCAACTGTCGTATTGCATTCCATATATAAGCATTATTTTACTTTATTTTCAGCATATTCACATCGTATAATATGGATCAGTTGTAGAAACATATACTATCACATCGAGATACGTCTGGACGCGAAACACAAAGCTGGTTGGTTGCTGGGAAGTAAATTATGAACATTTATAAAAGTGTCGTAACTAAATACGACGAAATATTCGACTCTGAAAATAGAAGAAATTTATTTTGCCGAATTTGGACTTCGCAAATTTGTTCATAACGTGGCGAGTAATTTGCGCTCCCATGTAAAAATGTCTATTCATTCAAAAGCAGATTTTACTTTTAAGAACTAAATGGTGATATTAGAATGCGAGATGCCTATTTACTGTCAGATTGATTTATTGACGAATCACAGTCAGCTTTCCTCTCTGCGTCCCGCAACTCTTGTTTTAACCCCTCGTCCTTAACTTCTCGTCTATTAATATTCATAAGTCTGTGGTAATTAAGGTATTTTATAAAAATAAATAAATAGAGTAAAGTAGGTAAAGATGTGTTCTTTTACAATTTTTTCATAATTACAAATAAAAACAATCTGGAGGTCGATTAAGGATTAATTGAAAACGGATATTTTATAAGTTAGATTTTTTTAAATATTTATTTTAACTGAGTAAGAGAGAAAATGAATTGATCTAATATTTTGTCATGTTAAATATTTTTTTCGAGGTGCTATTATGGAAACAGGTAACATCGAAAATACACAAAACCATAAAATATGGAATTATCCGACGTGCACTCATAAACATACTGGATTCACATTCATGGAATAACCTTCGCATTGGTTTTAGGTTGGAAACCTTTAAAGAGGAATTTAAAACGTACCCATATTTTAGATGTGGATTTAGCTTTGCCCATCGCGCACTGAGCTGCTTTGTACAAGTTTTTCAGGAAATAATGGTGATGTGATTTTTTCCGGTTGACCCTCCCATCAAAATCGGATTTTGCGCATCATACCATCAGACGCATATTCTGGTTTGCCAGACTCTGCAAGAGGCAACCAACAAAATGAAAAGCACACTTGAAGTGATTTTATCACTAATGTCAGATTTTTATATCATATCGCAATAGCTGAACTGAGCACAAAAAGTGGGCCCCCAATAAAAGAAGAGTAAATAATAACATGTACCAATCGAAAACAGGTATAGACATAATTACCACATGGTGTATAACTGTATACACCACCTCAACCCAGGCCACCACAACAAGATCACCTCTATAATATATTTATTTCAGAGCAGAAATTCTGGGCCTAACAACCATATATATTATGTATTGCTCTCTGCTAGGAATACTTATGTTGAGAAATAATTACATCCAGTCAGTGGACATTTTCTATGTATTGCTCTCTGCTAGGAATACTTATGTTGAGAAATAATTACACCCAGTCAGTGGACATTTTCTATGTATCACTTGAAATTTTGTTACTGAGGCAGTTCAATTATGTATAATAACTATGCATACTATTCTACGTAAAAGCCCCTAAAAGGGCATCAATAAATAGATAAAAAATGGTTATTGCCCTTTCTACCTTTTAAAACTACGTTATTACTAAGTTTATCCAATTGTCGGACTACTAGATTAGAAACAAAATATTCCAAATTTAAAAATTTAATTTGGAAATTTAAAAAATTTCCAAATTTATTAAACAACTTTTCAATTAAATTATTCCCAACTTGTTTATGCAATCATTTGAGAGTAGGCTAACTTGTTACATTCATTACAAATATTAGATATACGGATATACCCATAGAATCTTCCTCTCCTGAGCACAAGTTTATGTAAAATAGTATAAATCAATATCATTATGTTGCAATACAATTTATTATGTTGTAATAACATATATGGAGAATTAACAACAACAAAAAAGAATGAAGAATATAACACTTTTTTTTTAAATTTTAAAAAGAAAGACAAACATTCCCGGGTTACGAATAACATGACAATATTTGAAAATCTCCCACTACCACCATAGTAAGCGGAAAGTTTGGCATGTGTTGTGATGGAGGACTTAGCCAGTTGATGTATTGAACACACTACGCCTGGGTGGGACCCACACGCGATGCAAACTCAGCCACCGACCGGTCTATTTACCGATTTATTTTTTATTAATTAGGTAGGCGACACATTACGCTATACGCATCATGGCTTGGCCTATTTAAGTCATGGTCATTATCGTTCGCCATACACTACCAATGGGAATGCATGGCGAGCGATATGCTGAAATAGGCCAAGCCACGCAAATATAGCGTGGTCTGTCACAGGCTTAAAACTTGTATATGTTATATAATAATTCAGGTTTTATAATGGGTTATTTGTAGGAGTATCTTATGATTTATCTTCCATTGGAAGCATTTGTTTGTGGATGGAAGTTGACAGTATAATAATATTTTATGGTACATGGATAATTATGTGAAATTATATACATTTCTGTTCGAATTATGGTTCTTTTGTTAAATATATATTGTTAAAATATATATTTACATATATTTCCTTTCTTTCTTTTATCTATTTTTGATTCTCTAGCTTATTAATTTCATCTAAATAAAAAGTAAAATTTCAATTTCACACGTCAATAATTTTTTACTATATTGCTATTTTTGAATTATCATATTTGAATATTCTTTTAGTCTATTCTCTACGTTTATATTAGTTAAAATATATAGTTAGCAACTTCTTATATCAACCAAGAAAACTTTTCAAATTATTTATAAAGTGCAATAACTAAGTAAAAGTCAACACTACACTAGACAAAACAAGAATCGCATTTAATAAATCTGCCTATTTCTGACTGTCCTAAAACAGGTAATCTCCTAGTTGGACAGCCAAAGATCACTGTAATATGTAATATGATATGTTTTTTTTTTTAAATAATAAATAATAAATAAAAGACATATATATTTATGTATTTGGAAAGAGAAAAAATATTATGGACGATAAATAGAATATTATATAATTATTTGTATGATTTTCAGGTGGATTTAACACTTCTTTTTAACATTTTTAGCTTTACAAACATATTCAATCAAAACGTAAATCACATAACACATACACACATGGATCACATCGTGTATGGGGCTCCTAAGGTGATTTATGACAGAAGCCACAACATGGCCAATCCAAAAATCTCCACTCTCAGCCAGTATGAATTTTTTTACGATTCTCTTGAATAGATTCAACGAACCTATAGTTTTTGTATTTTCACCAACATATTATAAAGCAACGGAGATTTATAAGATAAACTCCTTTGTCCAAATGATGTACTGGTATTCACCGTCTGATACAAAAGAAGAACCCAATCTAGTGTTGCGCACTAGTTGTGATCTTTGGCAGTATCAATGTTGTTGAAAAATGTACAGAGTTCCTATTTTATGTACAACTTTATCTTTATTCTATAGATATACCTAATACCTACGTAGTACATTTTTTTCTTTTCTATTCGTATCATTTTCTTTCTTAATTTGTTTTATTTTTTGCTGACTTTTTGAATGTAAATTAATTCTTCCTGAAAATAACATTATTTTACCTTTTTCTTAATGTATGTATTCTGACTGTATACCAATATAAAGCCATACCTTATAGGTGTTCTGACTGTTTACCTTAAGGCGATGCACTACGTCGTGTAATATTTTAAATTGAGCCGCTATCAATAACAACCCTTACGTAGATGGCGATAAGGTTTAAATTCCCGCTTACACCATCCGCCTGTTTTGATTTTTGATAATCAAATCATAACCGAAAATGGGTTCGTAAGTAGGAGATTTTGAACTTTAAATCAGTTTTCATAGGCCTTTGCATTATTTTTTTTCGGGCTTATAAAAAGACTTATCTAAAAAATACTCGATTATTTTAAAGGCCAAGATGTATTCTACTCGCAGTATTAAATTAAAGCATCTGAAACATTTCTAGGTGACCAAATTTTCAAACCAAAAACACATGATTTTGCATTACCACGTATGGCATCGCCTTAATGTATGCTATACCTTATAACTTTATATTGGTATAATGTTAGAATAATAAGGTAAAGCTTTATATTGGTATACAGTCAAAATACCTTAATGTATGTATTCTGACTGTATACCAATATAAAGCCATACCTTATAGGTGTTCTGACTGTTTACCTTAATGTATGCTATACCTTATAACTTTATATTGGTATACAGTTAGAATAATAAGGTAAAGATTTATATTGGTATACAGTCAAAATACCTTAATGTATGTATTCTGACTGTATACCAATATAAAGCCATACCTTATAGGTGTTCTGACTGTTTACCTTAATGTATGCTATACCTTATAACTTTATATTGGTATACAGTTAGAATAATAAGGTAAAGCTTTATATTGGTATACAGTCAAAATACCTTAATGTATGTATTCTGACTGTAGGTACCAACATAAAGCTATAAGGTGAGTGCTCTTTTTGTTTTCATTCGGATTTTTTGTATATTTTGATTATTAGTTTCTCGTTTTCTTGTAGGTACAAGCTTTGTTCATATTTTTATTTTTTATTATGAAACATCTATTTTCAATTTTCGACCTAATTGCGCCATCTCTTCAGCCGGCTAGTAGCCAATTTAAATGAAAATTTGCATGTGCATAAGTGCCACCAAAAGTAGATAGAATGCGTTATCATCGACAACGAGTCTATCTGCCGAGTTTCAACTCGATCAGATGTCGGGAAGTGGATTAATTTCTACTTCCAATATTTCACCACTGCATTCATGAATTTATTAATTAAATCGAGAAATTCAAAATATTCTTATTAAAAAATCAAATCGATGTATTTGAAAAGGTTGTAACACGTTCTATAGAAAAATTCAAACTTCAATGGTATTTTACAAACTTTGTCATTGATATATACAGGTATATGGTGACTTGAGGGTACCTACTATTTTTTTGCTTTCATTTCTACTATTTATCAGTTCATGTTATAAAATTATGATGTGTACTGTGTTATTACAGCGGTGCTACCAAGGTCTGTTATCTATGTGAGGATATTGTGTCAGCGCTTTATTAGCAGCAGACACATACCTGGACGGATGACGTACCTCGTGCTGGCACTTTTGGTGGACCTCTCGCTGCAGCAGCTGGTCCGGTTTCTTCACCACCTAGGATTCTTGCTGCAGAGTCTCCATCTTCAAATCTTCGTGTCACCTGTTCCTGTTCTTCATCTTACTCAACTTAACTTAACTTTATTTTTGTAATATTTATTTTTTTGAAATACCTGCATCAACTGTAAAGCTCCCCTGAGGTCATATCCTACAAAAGCGGCGCTATACAAATGGTCCAATAAATGAATGAATGAATTAATAAACAAATGTAATAAAAATAAATAAATAATTTAAAACAGTGTTTTGTTTTCTTCAAATTATTAATAAAAAACATTACAAAAAAAATATTATAACTTGGCTCCGTTGACATCTGTCTAGTCTCTGAAGGGTATACAGAGCTCTATTTCAGTTCGCACGCAACCCTTTGCCGATTATTATCCATTATTACTTTATTACTGTCTGCTGTAATGGGATAACAAAATACGATCAAATAATTACACTGGGAAAAGACTTATCGATCATCTCTGTAAAGAGACTACCAATTTGCCATAATAAACATGCCACTCTGTCGTCTGTCTGGAAAATTTTCTCATTCAATCTAATTTGAAATTGTCACGAATAATCAAAATTATGTCTTGTATTGATCAGGGTTACAAGACATAATCAAAATTATGTCTTGTATTGATCAGGGATCGGGTAATACAAGTAAATTGCTCCAAATGGGATAAAAACATCTTTCAATAAACAAATTAACAAAATAATTAATAGGTAAGACTTTTTCTTATTTTGTGTAGGTGAGTACAGGTAATATACCCTTGCTTGTGCAGGTGTACCGGTTTACTGGATGGATGGAAGCTAAAATGAACCTCGTCGAATTAAATCGCCAGTCTAAGTTTACGTAATTGATAAACGTCGCTACGCACCCAGTATCTTTGGACATATGTGCAAAAATGGTGTGCAAAAATACATTCAAAGTGCCCTATTTAAAATGATCTGCATTTTATTATTTGTATAAGCAAAAAACAAGTCAGTTTTTAGCTTAGTTGACTGTATTCTCGATACGAATTGAATATTATTATTATTTTCATTCTGAAGTTTTTTGTATCTTCAGTACCAGGTACCTATTACAAAACATTCATTTCAGATGTATTTTATATTTCTAAAAGCAATAATATTTTTTTTGAAAATGTATTTATAAGAAGAAGCTATGGCGTGTCTAATAGGTTATGTACAGACATCGGCACGTTTAAGAGGAACCTCACTAAATTCTTAACATTCTTTTAAAAAAAAACATACGACCGAATTATCATGCCCTTTAGTAAAATAATATACATGCATGAGCAATCATCACTTTTTCATATTATCCCAACTGGTTGGTTTAATAAACCTAATACCTTCCCTAGTATAGCAGTTTTCAGTAGTACTATAATGACTGGTACACCCCAAAAATAAATCACTATTACAATTACATTAATTTATTTAAATACTTTGTGTTTTTTCACATTTAATTAATATAAAATAATTATGTGCTTGTAAAATCTGTGGCTTGCTTCTAAAAGGGCCTATGTTGGATTTGCTCATTTTAGCAAGTTTTAATTTTATGAAAATGATTCAAGTTCTAGCCCCCGAAAATCTAAAAATCCTTTTTGAAATTGAAGGGTTACTTTAGAATTCGGAACATAACCCAATTTTGAGGCGAAATTGGAATACTTGAAAAACTGACATTGGCCTTTAGAAGCAGGCCACATATATATTTGGGGTAGTCGTAGCCGTAGTCCCACCATAATAATAATAACATAGCATTTATATAGCGCAGTTTAGTGTCATTTCACTCCCAGTGAGCTTTACTATAACAAACTTTGAAACGGTAATTTAGTATTAGTGGCCATGTTCTTAAACTTATTCCTACAGTGTGCCTTACCCAATACAGATCTAATATTATAACACTAAATATATTGTTTATACAAAGTGATGACAAAACTTAGAATAACAATAACAGCAGGATAGGACAAAACAAGAATATTAAAACTAAAACATAATACAGAACAGGAGGCAGTTTGTGCTCAGAAATGAGAATCTTCTCAGCAGACATTTAAAAAAGGTACAATAAGAAGGCAACCAAAACCAAACAATTACCGGAAGTTTGAGAATATGACTCATTATAAAATATTGAAAAGAAGTTAAGATTTATGAATAAGGTAAGATTTTTTAAATATTTTTTTAAAGACCGATTAAATTCAGCCAAATTCTGGAGATTAGTAAAAGCTAACGGAAGTCTACTGCAGATGAGCGGGCCTGTTACACGAAAAGAGCGATCATAGTAAACGGTTCTATTTGACCTAGAAAGTTCGATTGGACGATTACTAACATCTAGATATGCTGACCTTAGAGTAAGCTGTCTATTGCTTAAGTTTTGTCGGACACATAGTTCCGATATATATGCTGGCGCCATTCCTTGCAATGCTTTGAAGGTCATTAAGCAGATCTTAAACTCTATTCTTTCAGGGCATCGAAGCCAGTGAAGGCGATCCCTTAGAAGTGGGGTTATACGACAGTACTTAGATTCACCAAAAATCATTCTCGCCGCAGCATTAAAAACTGACTGGATTCTATTTGATTTGTTAGAAAAAGTAGTGTAGGTACAGTATTAATTGATGCACCCATATCGCAACAGGTATAAACTGTTTACAGTGTGATTTTCCCGATCGAATAGTGAATACTAGACCACATGGAAAATAAATTTTCCTACTAAAAATAAAGAAATAATATATAAAGCTTGATAAAGACCGCTGACAACTAGTGATACTTTACCCTTTCTCATAAACAACGTATGTAACAGAAAGAGAGGTTACCAAGGAGCTCTCAGCGACAGGACTATATCGGTGTCATGGCTTTTACATGCCACACATAGAAGTGTTCTAACTTCCCGAAATCATTACCACATCGACGGATTATGGCATCTTCAATCGGGGAATTTTGAAGTAAAGATACTGATGGAAGTAGGCAGGGAATATGATAGGAAAAATAAAGTTGCGGTGGCTTCAGATCTGGTCACCCAACACGGCTAAAACAATTATTTCGAAAAACGTTTCGATTCAGAATGGCGGTCTTTCACCAAGGCGAGTCACCGAAAAGATAATTCACTCTAAGCCTTCCATGTAGATTTTAACGGAAACCAATGTATCAATTGAATTTAGGCGCCACCTCTGGGCTGGAGACCCACAATACTTGATAAACCTACTTTATTCTGTGCAACGGAGGGCGGTCCGTCTAATTGACAATTGACTGATTTCCATCATACCCATCCACAGTTGATGTTGGCTTCATGAAAACGGGTCGTGTCTTCGGCTCATATGTGGAACGAGCTAACCTCCGTCTTTTTTCCTCCTTCATATAATCCCCTTCTTACAGCCCCTACCTTAACCCGCCTCACAACGTTACCTACCAGGTGTATCAAAAACATAATATTAAGAACCCATTTAGAACGTGCTCTATCTCTCTTATATCGCCATCGCATGACATCGTATATCGCCATCCTGTTTAAATTTCATAATTATGGTGAAATACACTCTACGTGATATAAAATGTAAGCAAAAAATGGTCAGTCATTAATTTGGATCACAAAACACGTGTTCTTTATTCAGTGCTGAGAATATAATCTATCACTATGAGAAGCTCAGGACCTCGATTCTCGACGAAATAATCCACTGGGTTGGAGAATCGATACCCTGATCGGGAAATGATGTATATATTATGAAAATTGCCTACCTAATATTGCAACAGGTTATTCTAGTTGTGAAAAATCTGTTTTCGTTCTTAAATCAAAAAGAAAATTGGGTGAACCGTTTTGAGTTTTGTCAAAATCTAAATTTTCTTTGGCTCTGCTTATCTCGAGTTAAACCTCAATCTACTGTTCGAGTGGTCGTGAGTTCAATCTTCTGCTAGTCAAGTCCTGAACAAGCAATAATTTCCGCAATTAATTGAGAATTCCAATATTGTCAGGTTACATAATCCGGAAATATTTGTCTTTCTTTAAAAAAAGGTATTTGTATTCAAATATCTGTAATATTATTTACAGAATAGATTAAATGAGAGAAGTGTATTGTGGGCGTGTCCATGTGTCTAAAATAAGATCAAATTTTCGTTAATTCTTGCGAAATAGTGTAAAAATTTTCAATTATCGAAATTATTCTTTCTTGAAAATTAAGTTTTTTTTTTTTAAATAAATTTCAATTATTTATTTTTTATATGTATTAAAATACCCAAAACTTGGCAAATGCCCGTAAAATGGTGGTAACCTAATGCAATAAGAAAATATAATAACAGTATTAATATTTATTATTCGGCCTCTCCGTCCCGTTATTTGGACAGCTATCATTGCTATACATTTATTGGTAGCTGAGGGATTTGGGTGCCTCTGTGTTGGTGGGCAAATCCGGAGACGTCGTGTTGGATAACAGCAGACTGTAAGAAATCTGCTTCTCCAGTCCTCAAGTTTAGTCCTGTCCAGTCCAGTTCTCAAGTTCAGTCCTCTTCAAATACTCATATCATTCACTTCTAAAGAACAGGGTTGTCTCAATATCAAAGTTGATTTATAATAGGGATAAAGGCGAAATGATGGGTTTGATGAACTGATTTCCACAGCGATTCGTCGAAGTGTATTTTTCTTCAGACTATGACGCCCTATTGGGCTTTTAAGTACATAACAATTACAAATTTCATTTTTAACAACAGTATAAAAAACAATAGAAAATCGAAATAAAATATAATGATTTCTCATACATTATTTAAATTTAAAAAATCGTGGACTAATTTGGCTTTAAATGTATTGAAGTTTAAATTAAATATGTCAGCGACATCACTTAGTTCATTGCCTAACCCAGAGGTCGGCAAAGTGCGGTTCCGGAGCCGCATGCGGCTCTTTAGCCTCTTAAGTGCGGCTCCCGCGCAAAAGTTCACGGACAGGCGCGCAAGACGCGCCGATGGTATCGGCGGGTGACGACTGCGGGGTGCGCGGTGCGAGGGAGACTCTTCTCGCGTTTCAATAAGTCTGGTTGGCGATGGATAGCAGTCACCTCGCCTGTCGCGTTGCTACGGTCACGGTGGTCGGCGCTTGTCGTGTTTGTCGCGCACGTGTTACAAGGGTTTTTATTCCATCCAGCGGCACATTCTACTGGTATTTACATCATTAATTTAATATTTATACATATGAATATGAATATGAGTAATTTGCCTGTGTTACAACTGACTGTCTTTGTATTTTATTATTTTGTATTGTAGTAAGTTAAAAGTTATTCTATTGTTTCTTTTTTATATATGGCTCTGTTTTTGTGATTATTTAAGTTCTTATTTAAATTCTTCTGTATCTATTTTAAATATTGTAATTTCTCGATTTTTGTATGCTTTGATAATATATTATGTTAAACTGACCTGCTGACAAACTGCTTGAGCAGTTTAGCGGGTATAAATAATAAAAATAAATAAAAAATTGATATATGTATATGATAATAATTTATATTATAATGATATTTATTTAGTGTTGGTGGCGGAAAAAAAAAATATTATAATATGATAGTTATTTAGTATTGGTGACGGAAAAAAATATTTTTGGGATTTTTTATAGGTCCCCATTTCACATGGCTACCAAAAAGAAGCAAAGAAAAACGGAAGATGAAAACCGTGAATTTAGAGTTGAGTGGACCGAGACTTTTGCGTTTATTCAAAACTTAGATGGCCTTCCGACATGTCTTATTTGTAAGGAAAAATTGGCACATAACAAGAAGTCAAATTTGGAGAGACACTTTAAAAATAAACACACTTCATTTAGCAATAAATATCCTGTCGGTAATGCAAGGAAGAAAGCAGTTGAGGAACTCCAGAAGACTCAAGAGACATCAACTTCTGTATTTAACAACTGGATGCAATCTTTCAGTAATGTTAATATGGCAAGTTTTGTTGTTAGTCGAGAGATTGCTAAGAGAGGGAAACCGTACACAGACGGCGAATACATTAAAAGTTGTTTTGTAAAGGCATCCGAAGAACTATTCCGGGATTTTAAAAACAAGATAGAAATTTTTTTTTAAATTAAAGAGTTACCGTTGTCTGCCAAAACAATGAAAGATAGAACACTTAAAATATCTTCGAATATAACCATCCAGCAAATCGAAGATCTAAAATTGGTTTCGGCTTTATCAATAGCAGTTGAGTCTTGTGACATAAATGATACAGCGCAAATTTCGCTTTTTGTAAGATTTATTTCTCATACAGGTACTAAAGAAGAACTTTTAGGATTATTGCCACTCAAAGGTCAGACGCGTGGAGAGGATATCGCAAACGCTGTAATTGGATGTATGGATAAACATCGAATTTCTCTCGAAAAAATTGTGTCGATTTCAACAGACGGGGCCAAAAGTATGACCGGCAACAGAAGGGGGTTTGTTGCTTGAAAGAAAAAAATAATCACGAGATACTTGCTTACCATTGCATCATTCATCAAGAAGCGCTTTGTGCGGAGACATTTCCAAAAGAAATTTGTAAAGTTATGGAATTGGTGATTACGATTGTTATCTCCATTTTAGCTAAAGCTCTTAATCATCGCCAATTCAAAGAATTTTTAGTTGAAATGGAGAGTGAGTACGGTGATCTTCTGCTTCATAACAAGGTACGTTGGTTATCAAGAGGGAACGTTTTAAAGCGTTTCGAATCGCTGTTTCCAGATATCAAAGTATTTCTCCTCGAGAAGGATGTTAACTATCCAGAACTAACAGACGATAAGTGGATTCAAAACTTTTATTTCATGGTAGGCGTTACGTCTCATCTAAATCAACTTAATCATAAACTACAAGGGAAAGGAAATACAATTTTTTCGATGTTAGAAGAAGTCGTTTCATTTGAAAACAAATTATCCCTCTTTGCTGAAGATTTTGCAAGGGAAACATTGTTTCACTTTCCGAGTCTGCTGAAGCATCACCAAGAAAATAATTCTTTCATTGACAAGCACCACTTCAAAACAACCATCTTAAATATGAGGGAAGCATTTCTCAGCAGGTTTCAGGAATTTAAAAACAGCAGAGCGACCTTAGCATTCGTCAAACATCATCTTAATGCTTCGAAAACAGATTTGAATTTTTCTCCGTTTGGCATTGACGTTGGTAACTTTGAAATACAATTGCTGGATTTAAAAAACAAGGAATTATGGAGCTCTAAATTTGAACGTCTTTGTGTTGATTTAGAAATACTGGAGAAGAAAAAATGTTAGCTTAGTTCACAACACAAGTGGTCTACCTTGAAAGACCTAGAGAAGGTAGACATGATCATATTCAACGCTTGGAATAGTATTCCCAACTGTTATGACCAGCTGAAAAAACTCGCTTTTTCTGTACTATCCCTTTTTGGTTTTACATATTCATGCGAACAATCTTATTCAAGCATGAACTTTATCAAAAGTAAACTGAGAAGTCGTCTTATTGATGACAACCTGGAATCGTGCCTAAAATTAAGAACAACAACATACAAACCTGACTTACTCAAACTTTCGAAGGAGATGCAAGGGCATGGTTCGCATTAAGTACTTATTATGATTGTCATTGTCATGGTTTAATATATTATATTATTTTTAATCTGTTTTTTTAATTTTTCTTTGTACAATATTTTACGTTACTTAAATCTTACAAAACTGATCAATCAGTTTGATTGTAAGAAATTTCTCATTTTTCCTGTTTATTTGTTTGTAATAAAATAATTATATCTCAACTTAATATTTTAATAGGTAATACATCATAATTACGTAATAGTGTAATACTTAATATTAACATATTTAACTAATTCTTATAATGCTTTTGATCATAATATTCACAATGTACGATAGTAATTATTTTATTTTTAACAATGGTTAACAGATCTAGGTGTTTGTCCATAATATTATTGGTTTTGGATATTATTTGTTTTTCACAGATCTAGGTATTTGTTATAGTTCTAGATATTTGTTTTCATGTTCCACGGAGGTAGAATGACCTTACTTTTGTTTTGATTTTTGAATGAGATGCCTCATTATGGATTCCTTAATTTATATATTATTTTTTTATCAACGAATAAAATGTTTATTAAATATGATATCAAGTTTTATTCAGTGTAGGTACCCGTAATTTAATAAAGTGCTGAAATTATAATAAATGTTTGCTAAATCAAAAAAACAGAATTGGCTCTTATTTTTTTTTTAAATCGTTGTAATGTACATATTTGGCTCTTTGGCAAATAAGTTTGCCGACCTCTGGCCTAACCTATGTATTATTTCTAACACAGAATTCGTAGCGAAGTTATTGTTGTAGAATAAAATATTCCGTCTAGTATATTTTGGAGGTATATGTAAAGGTAGCATTTTTATAGTGTCAGGGCAGTCCAACCTTGAATGAACAAGTTTATGTAATAAAAGGAGATCAAATATTTTTCGCCTTTCAGATAATTTCGATAAGTTAAGTTTACTGCGTAAATTGACGTAATTGATTTCAATAATAGGAATACCAATTTTGAAATTAATAAAACGTAAAAATTTATTTTGATTTTTTTCAATTTGTAAACAATGAGAGTTGAAACGAGGACACCAAATGGTTGAATTGTATTCAACCTGACTTCTTACCAGAGACGTGTTTAATTATTTTATAGGTTTTATGCTATTAAAGTCTTTAGCGATTCTGAGAATAAATCCAAGCATTTGTAATCCCTTACTGGTAATGCTATTAATGTGATTCAAGAAGCGTAATTTGGAGTCAAAGATAACTCCAAGGTCATTGAATTCAAAGACTCTTTTTAGGTTGGCAATGTTAATTGAGTAGTCGAATAATAAAGGGGTTTTAGATCTATGGAAACTGATCGTTAGGCATTGTTGATATTGAGATGTAATTTGTTTACGATACACCATTCATAAAGTTAATTTGTAGAGTTAAACAATCAGAAGAATTACCGATCGATTTAAACATCTTTAGATCGTCGGCGAATAGAAGAAAGTGAATATTATCGAAAATTAGTGAAATGTCATTAATAAATAGTAGGAAAAGAATTGGTCCTAGGTGGGAACCTTGGGGGACCCCACTTAAGGCAAAAAAAGTGTAAGAAGTTGTGGAGGTAATTTTTACAGATAATTTTCTATATGATAAGTAACTTCTAAGCCATTCGAGAAAGTTGCCGCTTATTCCCAAGTGTTCTAATTTTTCCATTAAAATGCGATGAGAAACAGTATCAAAGGCTTTGCTAAAGTCAGTATAAATTTTATCAACTTGAAGACCCTTGGACAGTGCATTAGAAATAAAATTTTCGTAAAGCAATAAGTTAGATGACGTAGATCTGTCTGGCATAAAACCATGTTGAAATGTTGATATAATTGGTTTAATTTGATGCATGATTTTACTTAATATAATCTTTTCTAAAATTTTAGGTAGTGATGACACAATACATATGGGTATATAATTTTCAATTTGACATTTATCTCATCTTTTAAAAATAGGTGTTATAAAGCTACTTTTCCAAATTATGAAACTTTGCTTTCTCTTCTGCCACTTTCTCAGCCATACAGCCTTCATTATATACCTTAGAAGCAAGGAAGCAATTAAAACGTTGTCTAAACGATAAATTCACTTTTGGTAATATCACCATTTGTTCTGATCTTAGTCTTGTCGTGCTGTGATCTACAAGTCTATTTTCGGAGTATTTGAACAATTCATAAAATTTCAACGTTCATTTTCGGGTTCTGTGAAAGACTTATTCAAGTTCTGTTTTTATTTAATTGTAGGCTAGTTGGTTGACAAAACTGAAATAAAAACAGAACTTGAAAAAATCTTTCACAGAACTTGAAAATGACCGTTGAAATTTGATGAATTGTTCAGATTCTCCGAAACAACCCGTCCTTAGAGTTGTTCCTACAGTACATTGCAAGTGCATACACATCTGCCTTGCATCTAATAATTTTGTTTCCTTGAATAAGGGTGTCGATGGATAAATGTAAGGTTTTTTTACCCATCACACCGTTTTGCACCTGAGCTGACTTAGTCTGTCCGGAGCATAGGAGTCGAAATTGGAAATTAGCGAGATCAGTTATTTTTAAAATCGGTACCTACAGATCACGCTTCTAGAGATGGTCTGTTCAGTGACAAATATAATGTAATGGACATGGCAACATTTGATGGATGTCACTTATTTTATTTTATTTTAATTTAATTTTCAACATAACATTCAATTTCTGTCTGGGGCGAAACTGGCGACAACAGTTTTCTTTCAAATCGTTATAGATCACTCCTACAGAGATTTTATGTCCACTGGTTATTATAAATATATGCGTTGAAAATTGATGCCTACCGTTCGGTCATACCTAGTTGCTGCGCCGGGAGAGAATCATTTAGACGTAGCGTAATAGCACTAGGAATCTGAGGCATGCGATCGATAGGGGTGCGCAGGCGTGAAGCTCCATCCCACCCCCTACCACCCATACCACCCCTACCCACTCCCACCCCACAGCACAAGGGGTGGTTAAGGCTCTACGGCACCAAACATCAGCCTTATGTGTACTTGTAAGCAGAAGGTGCTTGCATCATTCTCCGTCTGAAATTAGAGAGAGACTATTTGCAGGGCGAAGGTAAAACTATACATAGACGCTTTCGTCTATTTTAATCACTTGATGTCAACAGTTACGTTAATTTAGCTCATTGATTCGATTGACAATAATTGCTAAATTGGTAATTTACGGAGTCAATTGATGCCATTGAAATTTGCGACTTCCCATTGCCGGGAGAATGCTGGGTAGGTATTTTGATTGAACGCATAGACAAGCGCTATTGACTGTTGACGCATCGGAATGATCGTTTCGATGTCCCATTGACAAATGTTCGTTCAATTACTCAATTCAGTGAATGAGATTTTGTTTTTATTATAATTACGAGTTATGGAAAGTAAATTCAAAATATATTTGCACATTTTAAGTACTGTTTCTGCAGACGTCCACAAAGCAACTGAGGCGAATACATTGACGAGGCGTTTGAGTTGATCAATCACACTTCAATTGCTAATGTCAATGGCGTAAACATATTGACAATATTGACACCGATGATCTTCGGGGTGTTTCAATGGGATCGACTCTTTGTCCTGGTACAAAAAATGCCAAGTAGACTTGTTCTTTTTCTGGTGACATCTTCACCAAGCAGAGTGCAGTCAGGTAGATTACGAAGTCATGAAGTAAGACGTCTCTTTTGCTGCGTCTTCCATTAATTTGGGTAATCTACCAATCTTCGTTCCTAGTATCTAATAGTATCATCAAGATAATATCTTAAAGAAGCGATAACTCAATGTCATTGGAGTTCTCTTCTTCTCTTAAAGCCACATTTTTCAGTTCTTACCTACTAATTTCAACCCA
This sequence comes from Hesperophylax magnus, assembly GCA_026573805.1. Lineage (NCBI taxonomy): Eukaryota > Metazoa > Arthropoda > Insecta > Trichoptera > Limnephilidae > Hesperophylax > Hesperophylax magnus. Next base: position 4,474,374 of record JAIUSX010000002.1, read on the forward strand.
ATGCCAATGGTGGAGAGATCGCCACAAAAATCTGTCCTGAACTTGGAAGAAATATTAGCACAAGAAAACTTACTGATATGGAGTTAATTTATTAAAAACCTGATCAAATTACTCGTTTTCCTGGTAAAAACGGGACTGGAGGCCTATAACGAATAAATTGACAAATTTCAAAACAAACTTTAACGGAGGAAGTCGGAACACGTGTTCTTAAAAATTATTATATTTTCGCATCTCGTCCATTGTATTTATTCAGACAAGGCCACCTGCGTGAGCACGTGTGCAGACATATTCTGAATGACTAATATACTAGTTTTTCTCCGTGTGGATAAATATTTGGGTAATCTACAAATCTTCGTTCCTAGTATGTAATTTTATGATCACGGTAATATCTTAAAGAAGAAGAGAACTCAAAGTCATTGGAGTTCTCTTCTTCTTTTATAGCTGGATTTTTCAGTTCCTACCTACTAATTTCAACCCAATGCCAATGGTGGGCAGAACTGACAGATCGCCAGAGAAATCTGTCCTGAACTATATATTATACCATCATGGTCCTGACACACTCCTCACTTCATTAGCTTCACACAAGGCACGTGTGTACTTGAATATTGATGGGAAGGCCCCAATATACTATTATAGACACAAATTATTTCATGCACTATTTTTCGCCCTTTTGACTGCATAATTATTTATTTGCTAGTTGGGAGCGGCTAGCATGCGTTGTGCGGCCCATCTGGAGAAACATCGTCTCACACATACTATTATTTTGTACCGATTCTTGACATGATCCGAACAAAGAATTTGATTCGCCCGATCATGTCATTTTTCTCCAAACGGTAATACGGTCGCCTACGCTTCGTGGATAATTACCGAAAACAGTGACATTGGTATTGGTAGGTACCTGTGTCCTTTTTATATTTCGTTTTCGTTTTTATTTGAATACCGCACAACTTTTTTAAATATTATTTCAGTGGGATATAGCATCCAAAATTGGAGTATGTTGTCAGGCTGCAAGGGAAAGAATATATGAAGAAGAAGGTTGGAAAGTACCTGGCTATTCCTTGGCTAGTCATCATACACTTCTAGGGCCATTCCAATCAACGTTTCAATTTTAAATGGTGGTTTTTCACTACAGGGCGATGCTGAAAGCATCTAGCAAGTATCTAGAAAGTTGAGTGGTTTTAGCATTAAACCACGTAATAACAACACCTCCATTGCAAGGTTATCGTTATAAATACGACCATTTATTATATATTATTATTTGTGCAATACATTAAGTGTAAACAAAATTTAATGTATGCACATGCTAAAATAACGACTAGGTGAGTAATACCATAATCATATGTAATGAGTTAAATAAATAATAAATATGGGTTATTCATATATTTAATAGTATTAAATAAATAAATGTAAATACAGGGTTTTCTAATAAGAGGTGTTATTTTTAATAGCCCGCTATTTTGGTAGATGTTACTTTTGAAGCTGTCATTTTTTGACATTTGACAAGCTTCAACAATGCATTGAAATTATTAAAATTCACTTGAGTGAATCAAATGCAAATCATCTTGAGTGATAAGGCCCATTTCCACCTCGGTGGCTTCGTCAACAAGCAAAATTGTCGCATCTGGGGCTCGGAAAACCCAAGAGTTATTGTTGAAAAGCCTCTCTATCCTCAACGTGTGACTGTTTGGTGCGGTTTATGGTCCGGCGGAGTCATTGGACCTTACTTTTTCGAAAATGAGGCTGGAGCAACAGTTACGGTGAATGGATTGCGCTATCGAGAGATGATTAATGATTTTTTATGGCCGGAATTGGATGGTATTGATCTGGACAACGTTTACTTTCAACAAAACGGCGCTAGGTGCCACAAAAGCAACGAAACCAATGATCTTTTACGATTGAATATCAAAATAACACCTCTTATTGGAAAACCCTGTTTTATAAATGTAAGCACATCACAGACATAGGAATTAATAGACGAGAAGATAATGGCGAGGGGTAAAATCAACTGTTGAAGAACGAAGGGCGTAAGGCTGACTGTGATTCGTCAATAAATCAATCTGACAGTAAATAGGCATCTCGCATTATAATATCACCATTTACTTCTTAAAAGTAAAATCTGCTTTTGAATGAATAGACATTTTTACATGGGAGCGCAAATTACTCGCCACGTTATGAACAAATTTGCGAAGTCCAAATTCGGCAAAAAAATTCGGTTCTATTTTCAGAGACGAATATTTCGTTTAAGTATTTAGTTAAGACACTTTTATAAATGTTCATAATTTACTTCCCAGCAACCAACCAGCTTTGTGTTTCGCGTCCAGACGTATGATAGATAGTACACATTCTCGATGTGATAGTACAGGGTGCGCCAGAGAAACTTACTTATTTGAAAGTTCAATAAAAACAAAAGCACTGTAGTTATTGTTGTAATTCTTTTTTATTTGAAAATGCAATGTACCAAGTTTTTTTTCATACTGTCTTAAAAACTACATCTTTTAAATGGCGACCCTCATCGCGCATACACTGGTTAAGTCGTTTTTTGAAGTTCTCGTCCACTCTTCTCAGCATATCAATCGGAATATTGGCAATAGCATCGCGAATGTTGTTCTTCAGGTGATCTATGGTCCGTGGTCGATCGACATAAACAAGGGATTTCAGATAACCCCATAAAAAAAAATCACATGGAGTCAAATCCGGAGAGCGCGCCGGCCATGGGAGATCGCCTCGGAGAGAGATGAGGCGGTTGGGGAAATGTTGTCGCAGCAAATTCATTGAGTTTCGTGCTGTGTCTGCAGCATAATGGCAACTGACGAGAATGGGAAACAAACTTGGGGACGTCCCCCTCCAGATGCGCCCCCTCCCGCCCCTCTACCTACCCAACTCAACGGTCGGGAATTTTTTCAAATAAGTAAGTTTCTCTGGCGCACCCTGTATATGTTTCTAAAACTGATCTATATTATACGATGAGAATATGCTTAAAATAAAGTAAAATAATGCTTATATATGGAATGTAGTACGACAATTGGGTTTATTCTCTTTTTCACATCTATTTTTAAAGTTTTCATAGTACAAGTCAACATTTTGCTGTGTTATTTCGTAAAATGAACCGATGATGCCTCCACCATAGTTCGCACAAGAATGATGACGTCACGTTTTCAAATTTCACTTGAGGCCATACGCGAGCACAGCCGGTTCCAATGGAACCGGTATGGGGAGTGGGGATAATACGCTTTTAATCACTTAGGGCAGGCCTACTAATATTCATATGTCTATGAAGCACATAGATTATGAACTTATAATAATTTATAATGTATTACACATAGAACAAAGAAGAAAACTAGAAATGCCTGCCATATAAATTTTTGTGTGCCACTGACTTAGTACCTTTTTGTTCTAGACCATTTAGCACGCGGTCTGTCTCTCTTACACCTGCTGAAATTATATATCGCCATCCCGTTTGAATTTCATAATCATGGTGAAACACAGTTTTGTATGAAAACGTATGCCCAAATTGCGTTTATATTATTTGGACCACGAAACACGCCCTCAAGGCACTTGTGATATTCTTTAATCTATGGTGTTACGGGTTTAATAAAATAATGAACTTAGCTAATATCACCAGTTGTTTGAATCTACGTCGTCTTTCGTCATCGCTACGTGCGTACAATCAAGTACTACCAGGAATAAATGATAATTAATATCTACGTATAACTTCCATCCAAGCTGATCCACGCCCATGAGCCACTTATGATTTTATTGTATTATTATAATTTTCGATTTGTAATATTATGAAAAAAAAAATTGGCAGCTAAAAGACGAACAGCTGACAGAGACCCCGAAGCGTCCGAATATTTTTGATTTGACAACGAACGCTCCAGACAAAAAATTATACCTACCACACAATCGACTCCAGATGTGATGTAGTTTTTCACCAGTTTTATACCATGAATGACCAGACACCGTGTAAATTTGATACTAAATATGTTCTTTGAATACGGCAAGGGCATAGTGGACTTAATTATGTCAACATTGAAATAAGGTGTTTTAGACTTATTTTTTTATCAATTTGTGCCGTTAATCCAGAATAATTTAAGAATAATTTTAAAGCCCTTCAACATATGGCCCCGGACTACTTAACAATTTATATATCACACTATTTTAAACAATAATGAGCGTAGTGAAGTCCTTTTTTAACTCGACCGTTTTTCATTTCGTCTGTCTGTGAATTTGTTTATACGTTCCATTTCCGTTTCAAATAACCTGTTATGCTGTTGTATTATACAGTTCATACATCAATAGAAGCTTATTAAAAACATCAGCTGACAACTACATTTGCAAAAGATTTACCAATGGTGTGTTATCTATTTATAACATAATTATAATTTGAAACCGTAGTATACATAATTGTCACAATAATACATACTTGATCTAGCGGAAGGAACATGATGGTGAATCAACATTAATGATTTCAGGGCTGTCCATCTGATAATTTACCATTTTAATATAAAATCATTTTGCTTTTGTCGCTTAACTTCAACAATTTCAGTGAATGTAGTAAAAAATCACAAACTATTTAATCTAAAGGAATTCCAAGTCTAAAATAAAAAATATAACCAACTTGACCATTGGGGCCTATTTATTAAACGTCATGTATTGTCGATTTCATATTTCAAATTCAGAATTAAGAATATCATCTTGCAACTAATTTTTCCCATATTTTTGGCATCTACCTTTTAAGGAAAACAAAGTTTCTAATGAAATTGGTTTGTAACCTAGTGGTGTCTTAGATAAACACATCCTATTTGTATTTAAATGGGATACCTTGACTTTTTTTAATGTTGGTTAAGACGCCTGTCCCAGTAAGACAAAAGATCCTGGATTGGATTCCTAGTTTTGACCGTTATCTTCTTATTTATCTGTGTCATGTTCTGTTTGATGTTTCGTTTCGATTTTTTAGTATTATCTTCTTCTTCAATGATATATTACATTGATGGGTATTACCTTCAAAATAAGTTTAAAAAAATAAAGTTGTTCCTAAAATTAATGCACTCAAAAATTTGCGTTGTACTCTTTCAATGATATTAATGTGATTAAAAGACTGGTGAAGAAATTGTAGAGTTATATTCTAGAATAATTTTAATGAGAGATGTGAACAAAAATTTTGAGAGTGATTATTTTTTTAAATCGTTGGAAATCCTTACTATAAACCCAAAATTTTCAAAGCCCTGTTAGCGACGTAAGTTATACAAGATACAAGGCAGAGTTTTTGATAAAATCGTATTTCGACTACAGAGATTAAGTCAACATTACGCCATGAATAATTACATATTATTGTATGTTTCATTTTGTAGAATAGCATTTGTTAATATTTAGTTTATTACCCGAACACCATCTGAAAAAATCTTAGTACACCATCTGAAGAAATTACTCACTTATCGACACCCGATCGAGCAGTTAAAATACGAAAAAAATTTCGGTCCTACCCAATCGGGATTTGGCTCAGTTGTTAGTGCGGTTGACTTCAGCCCCTGGGGAGAATTGCTCAATCCTCAATCAAACTTTTTTTGTTGTTGTTCTAAAAAACATTTGTTTCATCAAAATTTCGCCGCAGTTAATAACCAGTCCACAGAGAGTAAGGTTCAGAGTTCAGTCTACAGTCAAACAAAAAAATGCACTTTTAAAAAACTTTGGTTTTTACGGATCGTATTTTCTATCCTCATAATTATTATGACCAAGATATTAAAGTTTTATTATTTATAATTTTTTACAAAATTGCCTTTCTCAGCGAATACCATACGAGGGTTCCAACCGTTTGGAACCAGTGGGACTATGGTATCCCCAATTGGGTTTTATTGTGTGTAATAAACGTGTGTATGAGAGAGAAATACGTGTATCAAAGATATAGCATGAGGCCGAATGAGTAAGTCTTCTTTTGTTTCATGTCTTTTTCTAGCAGCTTCCTTGTAAGTAACATGTACCAGTAGTGCGACAATAAATATGTAAATGATGTACCTACACTCTAGTATTATTATTGTAAAGCTACCCGTCGTTATTATTCGAGATCATCCACCGATCTATATCTGAAGAATACACAAAGTATGATACAAAGAAGAACCAGTCCATTGCACAATGTAGTGACTCAGTCAGTAGTCACCACACTGTGAGGCTGAAGGTAATATGGAGGGAGAGAAGATGGGGATTAGGAATGTGGGGAAGTACCTGGCTAACATTATTATTTCCTCTTTTATTATTATTTATAGAGCGGAGACGGTTTACGTATAGTTCCCGAGAGCACTTAAGTCATAGGCCCATTGCGCTATCTCCCATTTTACCTCATTCCTTTAACAGTGACCCGGTCCCGTTTATAAAGTTCATCAGGGTTGTCATTGTACATGTGGCGATGTCTTCTGATTCCACAATGTGTCTTCCCAGGTCTCATATCTCCTCTCCAATCCTCCTTGGTTCCCTGAAGGCTCCAAGAGGGAAGCGAGCCTCATTTCTTCTCTCCTATCCCCTTTGGTTCCCTGAAGGCCCCACAAGGGAAGAGTTCACGGAGGTGGTCTCATCTCTTTTCTCCACTCTTCCTTTGTTCCCTAAAGGCCCCATGGGGGAAGAGCTCACGGAGGTGGCCTCATCTCTCTTCTCCACTCCTCCTTTGTTCCCTGAAGGTCCCACTAGAGAAGAGGATCTCGTCTCTCCTCTCCGCTGAAGAGGGAGTTTCGAATGATCCGATTTTCATCCCAAGAGTATCTATGGAAATGAGAAGGTCCACTCCAGCAGAGCACCGAATTCTGGGGTAAGGTCTAAATACTCCGAGATGCGACCCTGTTTCTCGGAGGCACCGTTCGTGACACTGTTCCCCAGGTCATTCAGCCTGAGCACGGTAGCTCACACCTTAGCTTGGGATGGCTATTGCAGGTCTTGTTTCCACTCCCTGAGCGATTGATTCGCCACTCATTGACCGGTGTTGCCGTCTCCATCCCACTCCCAACTTCTTTAGTAATTTGCTCCCCTGGGAATATTCTTTACTCTGCCCTTGTCACTGATTACTTCACGGACACGCCACTGGCTTCCTTCGACTGATGAAAACACTGAAGAGATACAATTGATAGAATTGTGTTGTGGGCGTGTCTGGAGCGCCGCAGAAAGGACCTTTCTTTGGTTGAAACTGATTTGAATCTAACATGAAAATATTGAATTGAATTTTCTAATCTATTTTATTGGCCTGTCTGTGATCTAATAATTATCGATAGCTTTTGTGTAAATTTGCATCGAATAAAGAAGAACACAAGAAATGCCATATTGACGTTTTTCGGATCTGAAAGTGTAACCATTGTTTGCTTAAATTTCATATGCAGAATTGTGCTAGGGTAATAAAGTCAGTAAATCAGTTGCGACATTGGTTTCCATTAAAATCTATATGGAAGGCATATAGGTTTACATAGATTACAATTCTAGTATATAATACTCCGACAAGAGCGATATTGCTTCAAATAGCTATAAACGTAAATACATATACGATGAGGTCGCGTAATTAAAGCTGACCCAAACAACACAAACAATCGGTGTATTGTGAAAATAATCTCTAGTCTAACCCAAAACTTAAATAAGCCTAACCTAACAAACCAAACCTCACTGAGAAACAGCATTTTGTATTTCTTACGCCTACTTACTGTTATTAGTGAAAAAGGATACAAGTGTATACGATCATCGATTTGAATATCCGAAAAGCTTTTGCGGTGTGTTATTTTTATTATTTAAAAAAATAAACATTTTTCTTAATTTAAATTTTTTTTTTATCTTTTGTGAGTATTATGTACTGTGCTACTGGACTCAACTCTGATATACTGCCTATACCCGCATATTAAAAAATCTAAGATTAGTCAAATAACTTACCTATAAGTAATCATGAATTAATTTTGTAGGCAATGGAATTTTATTGAGTGCACTGCGCGTTTTTTACATCGTTTATTTTACCACGTCATTCTCCGGAACGTATTCACCGTTTATTTTACCACGTCATTCTACGGAACGTATTCGCCGTTTATTTTACCACGTCATTCTCCGGAACGTATTCACCGTTTATTTTACCACGTCATTCTCCGGAACGTATTCACCGTTTATTTTACCACGTCATTCTCCGGAACGTATTCACCGTTTATTTTACCACGTCATTCTACGGAACGTATTCACCGTTTATTTTACCACGTCATTCTTCGGAACGTATTCACCGTTTATTTTACCACGTCATTCTCCGGAACGTATTCACCGTTTATTTTACCAAGTCATTCTACGGAACGTATTCAACGTTTATTTTACCACGTCATTCTCCGGAACATATTCACCGTTTATTTTACCACGTCATTCTCCGGAACGTATTCACCGTTTATTTTACCACGTCATTCTCCGGAACGTATTCACCGTTTATTTTACCACGTCATTCTCCGGAACGTATTCACCGTTTATTTTACCACGTCATTCTCCGGAACGTATTCACCGTTTATTTTACCACGTCATTCTCCGGAACGTATTCACCGTTTGAAAATAGTAGTGAGTGCAATATTATAGTTTTTTATTTATTTAATTAATTTAAATTCAATTACGAGCAAAATAAAAATGGTTACAAAAGTAAATGTTAAAAAGTGGATCTAAATCTATAGAACCAAATATTTATTTTTGTGAGTACTGCACAAGAGTCCTAACTGGTCCCAACCGTCTGGAGCCAGTGAGACTATGGCATCCCCAATAAGGAATTCCAGTCAATTCATTTTATGAACTTTAACATTCTAACTTAAATACCAGAATTTTTTTTTACAAAGATCGATTTCATATAATTAATTTTACATTTTAAGTTTGCATTTTTCGAAGCCCGACTAACCGGGTGAGATATTTAATGTAACAATTTCGATGTTAAAACTTTCTGAGGACCGGTTGTTTCATAGAATTTGATTCATTCATCAAATTTTAAAATTAACCGGCCAATAATGATATAATAACAGAACTTGAATAGAACCTTCACAGAACTTTAAAATCTGCATTGAAATTTGATGAATTGTTCAAATTCTATGAAACAACTCGTCCTTAAACAATTTGATGTCAAGATATTATTGGTGATAATTTCGGTATGTAATTATTGTTTTTGATAATTTTATTTTATAGAATTGTAAACCAATTTAATTTATTGTACAACATTCTAAACATTTCAATGTACTCAAGGTATTAGCCCCGTGGGGATATAAAAAAGAATAAATAAATAAACCCGACTCGAAGGAAAATGCTTAGTTACTTATGTACTATTGTACAAGCAAGAGCCTGTTAGTGAAGTACTCAATTGAAAGCATTCGGCAGCCAAAAACAGCAAGTGTGATGAGCTAATACTTTTCGACGGCTGTGTACATATTATGTTCATGTCATCCACGTCAATATCTATGAACTTCAATTAGGCGACACAAGCGACAGCGCGTAAAAAATAACAATTTGTATATTGATGTGCTCCCAATATGACTAACCATCCCGCATAGTTCAACTACATATAGGTGCTATTGGAAATTCAGTGGGTGAAATGAACAACATTGGGAGCAGTGTTTTGATACGCGGTGTTCACGTTCAGCACGTACACCCAGTAGGCAATAGGCAGGAGGCATTAGGCAGTACACGGTATAATACAGTAATCAGCACAGCAGGGATCATCCGCGATCGTACGACGTACCGCGTACGAATGCGCGTGAGTACGGAACAGTACGGCTGCGACATACGGACACGCAGCTAAGGACTAGGCTAAAGGGTACAGGGTACCGGGTATCGGGTACTAGGTACAGGGTGGGGCCAACCATTTCCTCCGACTTTCCCGCCGTGCAGCGCTCAAGTAGCCCTCCGACCGCGCCTGCGCAGCTCGCCTCTCACTCCGCGCTCCGGCAGACAACCAAATACCGCGGACTCACCACTCCGTGCCAGTTCCTCTTACCCGAACAAATCCAGATCAAAGTCTTCTCTGTGACTCATGTACGGACGCGACTGATTTGCTCGATATTCGCGTAATCCTCCGGATCGCCTATCAATCCTTCTCAAACAACCGGTAAGTGAGCATATTTCCTATAAAATCAGCACTCGTTGGGCGACTCAGGAGGGCGAACGTCTCGACTGCTTTGTTTATTGACGATTCGCCGGGGCCTGTGTTCCGGTACCTACTTGAGAATGCCTATTTGTGCGACCACTTACGCAGTTAACTTTCATACCGTGAGACGAGGTCGGACTTCCAATATCTACCGCGATAAATAACGCTATTTACTTTTAGTTGGGAACATTCCCCGAACCACAGTGTTACGTGCAATTACCCAATTTCAACTCCACACCCTCGAAGGTCAAACCATAGGATGTGAGTAGAAAAGCGCGTAGTTCTATAATTTCTCCGAGTGATATCTTCCGCTTTTAACCTGTTTAAACAATGTTTTTACATCTACCGTGAACTGCTTTAATCTGACTAATACTAATTGAGTTTTCCCGGTGTCTTTTAATAACGTAGGAAACCCGATAAGAAATTCGAGTACGTAAATAAATATACGGTGTGTAATAAAGTTTTTATAAAAGACATAAATCGTTCCCAAATAACACGCTTATCTAAAAATCCATATTTCCTTGAAAAGTAGACTGAAAGTGTTTTCCCTCGACGAGCTTATAAACTCGGATGTACAAATTTACGTTTTGATCAATCGAGCGTGGGCGTGCTTACCTCTATAAATAAGGCATCAACATTACTGAGACGATGTTCTTTGTGATTTCAATGTACATAAGTTCCGTAGTGTTTTCCTGTGATACGTATTGTAAAGAAAAAAATACTAAATACATTAAATTCAGCACCACGATACTGGAAATTACACAATCTTTATTCTGAAATATTATGCTGCGAGTTAAAAGAATATATATACCATACTTATATGGGAAATATTAAATTCTTAAGATATTTGCTTTATCTTTTTATTTATCTAGTACCTATTACATACGTAATGTATTCGTAATTCCAAATTTTATACAAAGGTAGGCTATCTTTTATGTATTCGGTATTCAGCCCTCGCTTGATTTAACCAGTTTCAGCTGAAAACTCGTGTCGCAGAATATGATAACTGATAACCATACGGCAAACGGCACGCGGTTACAGCTATAAAAGAGTGAACTCACCTGAGCATATTTTATAAGCCATGCGTAACATATAATCTATAATGGGTAGGTATTTGCTACACAGCGAAAGCCTTTAACTGCCGTCAACATTTATTAATTATCTTTCATTTATAAAATGATTTTAAAGCTCAACATTGTATTCTCGTCCACGTCGCAAACATCAAAAATAATTATTTACACATTGAACTTAAACTTGTACAAGTAAAATTTTTTTTTGAAGGCACTAGAAGTTATTTAAACATTCCAAAAAATACCTAAGCGGATCTATGGTCTTTATTTGGATACTAAAAAATAAAGAAATAGAAAAAATAAAAAAAATATAAATAAATAATAAAAATAAATTTCTCTAAATAGTATAAAATAAAGTCGCTATCCGCGTCTGTCTCTTCGCTTAGTTTTTCTAAACTACGCAACGGATTTTGATAGTGTTTTCACTATATTTTAGAGAATTTCTTACAAAAGTTTTTTTTTATTTTTTATTATTTTTTTATTTTTTATTTTTTTATTTTTTTTATTTAACAAAATAGGTAGACCAACAAAGCTGTCACATGCCAGCTTGTCTGCAGGATCCACCGAATCATGGTCAGTCTATGTCTATAACATTGTATGATTATGTGTACATGAGTAAGTCTTATTTCTAAGTAGGTACATTTCAGAGGTTTTATTTTATTGCAGACATTCGCAAAATATATTTCTAACGAGTAATTGTAAATACATAATATATCTAATGCACCTCACTAAAAACAAAGAGTTTGGGAATTTTCATTATGGTGTTCAAATACATGCATATTATATTTAAAGAAAGTAGAGAAAAGTAATTAAGTAAAATAAAATTTTTTGGGGGGCTTACATTGCCAACGCTGGCTAAACCTTATATTATGAGATACATCAAAATAATGTGCTACTGAATTGTATATCTTAAAAAGGCCTACAGAAAAGACAGCCCACAACGCCGGGTATACATCAGGTAGTTATTTATAGTACGATATTATTATTTATGCTACTTTTTCTTATTTTGCCATTTCCATTTTTGTTATTTTACTTGTTTTTCTTATTTTTTATGTACATTCTACCTAGGATATATACTACATTCCTAGGTAAATTATTAATATGTAATTATTATTTTTTTTTGGTTAACTAATGTTTAAGACAAGATTTTTTATGAATAGCACAAAGGGTAACAATTATTTTACAAGCCATAATTATTCGCCTGAAACACTTATCCACATTGAAAAATCTCCTGATAAAAGATACATGACGCCAACGGGACTCGAACCCGTGTCCCTTCGATTTCCGGTCGACAGCTCTGATCACTGAGCTATGGCGGCTTATCTCATATCCGCGAAATAATTCAATATATACTAGTGTTTCATTCAACAATTACTGCTTGTTACATTTTTTGTGTTTCAGGCGAATAATAATTGCTTGTAAAATAATTGTTACCCTTTGTGCTATGCATAAAAAATCTTGTCTTAATCATTAGTTTACCAAAAAAATAATAATTAATATTTGACAAGTTCAAGTATTTCACCTAAAAATGTAGACAATTTGTCTCGACGCCATCTAGTGAGAGAGTTAGCACTTACAATGCCTTTCTCATATAAAATAAAGTTGGTTGTTTTCAGGTGAAAAAATGTAACAAGCAGTAATTGTTGAATGAAACACTAGTATATATTGAATTATTTCGCGGATAAGAGATAAGCCGCCATAGCTCAGTGGTCAGAGCTGTCAACCGGAAATCGAAGGGACACGGGTTCGAGTCCCGTCTTCGTTATGTATCTTTTATAAGGAGATTTTTCAATGTGGATGAGTGTTTCAGGCGAATAATTATTGCTTGTAAAATAATTATTAATATGTATTAATGCTGATATACAGAATTTTCCAAAGAGGTGTTATTTTGAATAGCCCGCTATTTCGTTAGATGTTACTTTCGAAGCTGTCATTTTTTGACATTTGACAAGTAGAAACTACGCCATTAATAAAAATGGAGCGATACACGCTTCAACAACGCATTGAAATTATTAAAATTCAATTGAGTGAATCAAATGCAAATCATCTTGAGTGATGAGGCCCATTTCCACCTCGGTGGCTTCGTCACAAGCAAAATTTTGCATTTGGGGCTCGGAAAACCCAAGAGTTATTGTTGAAAAGCCTCTCTATCCTCAACGTGTGACTGTTTGGTGCGTTTTATGGTCCGGCGGAGTCATTGGACCTTACTTTTTCGAAAATGAGGCAGGAGCAACAGTTACGGTGAATGGATTGCTCTATCAAGAGATGATTAATGATTTTTTATGGCCGGAATTGAATGGTATTGATCTGGACAACGTTTACTTTCAACAAGACGGCGCTACGTGCCACAAAAGCAACGAAACCATTGATCTTTTACGATTGAATATCAAAATAACACCTCTTATTGGAAAACCCTATACTTGGACGCTTTACACGAGATATCGTCCTTACGCTATTGAATATTTAACTCGAAACACGCAGTTGCGTATTTGCCACAATACATCGATAACTACTATTGAGTCACCTTGTGTCATATCTGCCACCAAGTGACACCTCCTCATGTTCTCATAAAACTCATACTATCTTCTTTCCTATTAAGATCACACTTATGACAAAAAATTTTAGAAAAAGAGAGAACCAAGCTCTTACTTTGCTTTATTTTACTATACCATTATATATGCGATCAAAAATTGAATGTCAAACGGAAACGTTTTTAAATAAATCTCTAATCTGATAAATTTTGTAACTTACGTGCATTTTCTAGACATGACGGGATAATTCAAATCTTTATATTATGAATTATTTTTGTGTCTGTACCCACCTAATTACATAATAACGAATTATCCGAACCGGTTTAAAAATACCATTACATAACATCTAATGTATTTAATTCTTGATTTTGGGAAAAAATCGTAACTACATGTTTTTGTAATAATTTATATATTATGCAAACAAACAAAATATACTGCCTTATTTTTGCGTAATACGGTTCGTGAATTAATTTCACTAGTTTGCACTAGAAATGGCTACAATTTGCACCCGAAAACCATTTCATAGGACGATTACTGTTGGCCGTTAGCGGAGTGACTCATTGTTATCTGCTTCTCTCTTCCCTCACTTTACTTTCCAGACCTAGTCTGTCTAATAATAATTAAACTAATCAATGAAACGAAAGCTGATCCTGTAATGACGGATTAAGAAAATAAAACAGGTCAACGAGTGCGTATTGCGTTCACTGGTTTCATTTACATTAAATAATCAAATATTTAAATTTCCGTTTTTTCGAATAGGTGCGTACTGTGTAGATTTACCAATTTTACCTCTTTTATCACTAGAAAACTAAATTTAACGTGTTTTGTACAGGTACCGCGGCCAGAGTTGAAACGAACACAGTTTATTTATTTATTTATTAATCTTAAGTTAGCTCACATCTTCGTGTGTGCTAATAGTTTTATAAACATATAAACATGTACATTGTTTGGCAAACATAATTTTCTTTAAATATTTCAATAAAGTCACAAAAAAAGAAACATTAATAATTGAGATAGACATATTTACTTAATTCATTTTTGAACTTATTAATATTTTCTATCACAGCAATTTCCTTCGGGATTTTGTTATAGAGTTGAACGGCCTGGTACATCAGAGATTTTTGGGTGCTTGTTTTTTTTCTTGTTGGCAATCTAATTTGCTTAGAATTTCTCGTCCCGTGTCCGTGTATCTCGTTATTGTAATTTATTTTTCTTTTCAGTTCCTTAGACATCATCCCTAAGTTAATTTTATGTATAAAAATAAGTACATTCAAATACACAGTTTGCTTCACCGTCAAAATATTCAGCTCCTTTAACATGTCTCTTATCCGTGTGTATATGTTGCGCTTAAGTATTATTCGCATTGCTTTATTTTGCAGTATTTGCATTTTTTTCATTTTCTCTTTATTGCAGAGAAAAAGAATACTTGAACAGTAATTAAAGTGTGGTGATATAATTGTATTGTATATTATCTGGCATGTTTCTTTATTTACTTTGTTTCTGATTCTACCAAGAAATGATATTGTTGCAATGTTGATAAGTTGCAAGTTGTAACACTTTCACAGATGCATTCGTTGCTTGCATACATCATACAGTTAAGTTTTCACATGTGTTATTCTGTACGTATACAGCTTCAGAAAAGAAAATTGGAAAAAACGTTAGGCATTGTTTAAATAATTAAAGAACACATCAAATTTTTTTGAATCTGTCAAAGTATTTCGAATGTTAAACTTCAACGATGTAGGTACATTTTTTTCGCTAAAAAATATAAGCGAGCGTAATGTTGTTTCTCAGTGACGTTTCGCAAAGACAACATTGTCAGAGATGTAAACATAAAACCAATTTTGTTGTTTGGGTCAACTACTCGTATAATTGAGCGAACTATAATGCTACGTATACATTTGTGGACAGAACCACGAATTATGGGAAATGAACGGAAAACCGCAAGTGGCGTTTACGATTGCTTCGTTCCTTTCACATAATTCATGGTTCGGCTCGCGCTTCAGTTCGCAAATGTACACGCAGCATAAGAAGCCGAATCAATTATACATATGTAGTCAAGATAACCAGAGAACAAAATGATCAGATTTAACGGCTGCCCTGGACAGAAAAGGAGTTTTGTTACATTTTAATTTTCTAGATTATTATTTTCCATGAGGTGGAGAATCATAGAAATTTACTGAATTTAAAGTTAATGTTCTTTATACAAATAGAACGGCGTCATATGCGCCTCACAATTTTTACCTCATATGGGTGTTTAAAATGTTATGCTTTGTATTTTCTTGGTAGGGAAAAAAGTGTTTCCTAAAAAACCCTACTTAAATTGCGTTTTGTTATGGTTGTAAGGGAATATTATTCCGAAAAGTAGTTGGGTAGCTACTTATATTTCGTCGCAATTAGCTAGCGTTGTCGCATCGATAGTATTCTGCAACTAAAACAGGGTACTTACCTAGTTGGGTGACGATAAATAAAAAATAATAAATCTCTAAGTATAAAATAAAGTCGCTATTTATGTTTGTCTGTTTGTGCGTTTAGTTCCTCAAACTACGCGCTAGAAAATTGTATACCTTAAAAAGGTCTACAGAAAAGTAAAAGTGGTATGTGTTTATCTCCCAAGGTTAACCCCCCCCCCCCCCACGAAGTTAAAAAAAATCTTCTGCGGCCGTTTTCCGTGTCTTTGCCAAAGTTATAACTAAATTTCTACTACTTTCGCTCTCTTATCACCCACCTACTCCAATTGAGGATGCAATAATTCCACACCAACAGGCTCCAAGATTATTGAGGAACTGGGAATAATATTACCAACGTATAATTTAAGTACATAATATTAATAGCAAGGAAACATAACGGCCTTTTAACCGGAAAATTCTTTTTTCTTTTTTTGCACCGAAGCCGGAAACCAGATCATATTATTACTTGTTACTTATAAAACGCAGTTCCGGTCCCAGACGGAACAATCCAAGGTTACGAGGAACACGACGATCAATGTTTATCGCTATTTTATCATCAATAAGTTACTGTTTATAAACATTACGTTTGATGCTAATTGCCATTGTGCACGGAAGAATACTTGAGCTGGAGTAAGCATTTTAACTCAGTGTGGTAATAAACAAACAGTGCTTTTAATTTTTCTTCATTTCTTAATTTAAGATGAAGCTACAAGCCAAAATGTGTATATTCTTGGTATACCTTATATTGTAGGTAATAGGCATTAAAATCGCTTGACAAACGGAGTCAAGAAACGTTCGATTTCAAGCAAAATACTGGTTTTTATTTATTTTGAAAATAATTTTGTAAGAAAGCAAAAAATATAATCAAGTGAAACTGTCACAGATAATCTTATCTATAATATTGTATTTTTAAAAGTCGTTTCCTTTATGCGTTCATACATTTCTATTGAAAAAATGATTTTTTTAGTAGTTTACATTTATATTTTTTGTTGAGTAATTTTTTTTTTTTTGTATTTTAATCAAGCGAAACGACAGGAAAACCTTCAATTTATCTAAAGCATATTTTTGGTATTCATAATGAACACCAATTCCTTATGAAGATTAATCAAAATAGTGATTTAGTATTAAGCTTCGCCTTAAGGAAATTTTAAGTATTTTGGTTAGGTTAGGTTCGTTTACAGGGTGTCCGGGGGTAAAGTGCATTTTCTTCCTTGCAAATATTTCAACTGTTTTTGGCTGAAAACTGTCTTTAAACGTTTAAGTTTCGAAAAAAATTATTAATCTTTTTACTTGTACTATCATGTACCTCCCGAAGATAGTAAACTTTACCCCCGAACACCTGGTAATGAGCTCAGAGTAAATTCGTTAAATAAAGTTTTGTACAATTCTCATCCCATCGCGCCATTCGACTCCTTTCCAGGCTGTATATTATCTATGGCCGAACTATGTAACTTTTTTATATATTCACACAGGAGGCCCTTAAGAAAATAATTTCCCTTAGGGCCTATCATCTTTTGAGATGCTGTGTGGAGGGTATTTTTTAAGGAAAGGAAAAAGAGGAATTTCTGTGAAGGTAAGGCTTGAGGGTTGGGTAGGAATCTAGGGATCAGTGCGGCGCAAGGCGGTGGGTCAAGAGGCCAGTTTGAGAGGTCAAAGGGTCTCCTCAAACCAGCTTCTCCGATGAACCCGGGCACCCCTTCTAAATCACCAAACGCAGCGAACCACTTGGGGTGACCTATGGCAAAGGGGTTGGTTATCCAATAAAAGGTTCCCGGGGCGGCGGCACCCAAACCCGCCTTCCAAATTTAAACTAATAATCTCGAGTCAAGTCTAAAAGGAAACTTAGGTATCACTTATAAGCGAGCACTCTTCCTTCTTTAAATTAATGAAATCTAAATTTAATTTTTTCGCTTCCGGAGCGCATTATCTTGTTAGTACCAAAGTACCTAAAAATAATTATATCGGAAAAATAGTGGAAAATATGTCTAGTTATACTGTTACAGTACATTCCACCACGAACAAATCGATGGGTATACATACATAACCATGACCACGAAGAAATGTCACAAAAAAATATTGAATATAACCACGAATGAATTGATAGGTTTCCTATTAAACTTTAGTAAAATACGAATGTTCACGACGTCGGAACACGTGTTTAGAAAAATTCTAATATTTTCCCATTTCGTCATTGTATATTATCAAGGTAAATGCAGGTGCATGAACACATTTTCCGATATATTAGGAAATATCTAAGAGTTTATCGGATTCGGATTGCAAATAATTTAAAGACATTTTTGATAAATTAGAAATTCTATTTTTTCTCCGTGCACATTTAAACAATGTTTTCCAGTTTCAATGGTTCAAATACTTTATAAAATTATTTTTCTCATCTTATTACACACGGTATGTCACCAAATAGTTGACACACACTAGAAATGCCTTCCATGTTGATTTTAAACGAAATCGATGTCGCCACTGACTTATATGTATGTTGGTTCTAGCCCATTTAACACACCATCCGTCTCTTTTACACTGCCTGATATCGTATACGACTATTATATTTGATCTTAATTTAAAAAAATAATCTTATGAAGCAGATACTTTGTGATGTGACATTATAATCTATATATATACATAAACAGGGTGTATCGGCAAGTACCCGACAAACTTTAACCAGCTATTCCTCAGCACATTTGGAGTAAAAAATGTTATGGGCGCTTTGCTGTCCGGTAACATTTTTTTTCCATTAAAAACAATAAATAAATAAAAAATCCACACTCCGTCACTGTCATTTGCCTTGTTTCTCGCGTTCAACAGCTGTTATTAGCAAGTGCGTCAAAAAGTGTCCTCGCTCTTTCGTACACACTAAATAATAATTGTTAAAAATGAGACGAATGGTGCTGTGCCATTTCGTTGTGATTGTAAAAGCGCGCCAACGTAGGTACGTACGTACATTATTCAACGAAACTCGAACAAAATATTGCCAGACGGGTTTTCAAACTTTGACAAAGGATAAAACATTGGTGACATGTGGTGAAAATATGAATAATAATTTTTTTATTAAAAAAAATGTTACCGGACAGCAAAGTGCCCATAACATTTTTTACTCCAAATGTGCTAAGGAATAGCTGGTCAAAGTTTGTCGGGTACGTGCCGATACACCCTGTATATAAAAATGAATATTCGTTTGTCCCCTGTGGACTTATTTTATGGAGTTATTGAGAGAGTGTTTTGAATGGTATAAGAAGTCGGGGACGCCCAGGGAAGACTTCGCACTATCTCTGCACTGGAATGAGATACGAAGTCGAATAAAATTCGACATAATGTAATTTTTTATGGTAACAATGTGGTATACAGTAGAGAATGGTGGAAATCGGGCACGCCCTAGGGAAACGTGGCACGATCAAGTGAAAAAAAATTCCATTTCTTTAGAATAATATTATCTCCACCTTAAAAATAGGCACATTTTTTAGGTACACTAGAATTCAAAAATTCAAAACTTCACTCCAAACCATCCATAACCCCGAGCAACGCCGGGTACATGTCAGCTGGTTTAAAATACAACAATACGAGTAAGTTTGTAAACATCACTTTTATATTTTATTCCTAAGCAGCTGATTTTCACCCGAAGTTGCTCAACTTCTTTACTATTTATAAATAAAATTTGCGTGTATTATGTTTATAAACCTTCCGGAAGAAATTCTCCAAATGATGGTGAAAACTCTATCAAAATCCGTTGCTTAGTTTAGAAGAACTAAGCGCACCAACAGACTTTATTTTATACTATTTAGACATTAGAGATTCCGCCAATATACTATATTGTACTATATATACGTATATAGTACTCGTATACGAGTACTATTGTAACTTATTTATAAAATATCAGCGGTATAAATATACCATAAAGAATAATTGCACATAACAGTTAAATGAAGCAAGTAATGCGGTCAAAATATTTCTAAAACATAAATTGGAGAATATATTTGTACGAGAATGTTGATTTTGTGGCGATACTCCAATTATATTCGGTAAAAAATACCGAACAAATAGAGAACACCATTATTTTGGTCTTTTCCAATACTGGAGAGTACAATCTATAGTATATTTTTCTTAGCTCGCACGGGCTTCGATCTCCCCGTGGCTAGTTACCTCATTCCTCTCACCCCCTATATATTATTCTAATCGGTTCCATGATAACTCAACACAGTGACAATTCAACACACTTTTAAAAAGTGATATAAAATCATTAGAAACGATGAAAAAAAATTTAAACCTAACCTAACCTAACCTACTTATCCCAATTAAAAAAGTTTTTGTTTCATCATTTTCCATGACTTTATATAACTTTTTAAAGATGTGATGAATTATCATTGTGATGATTTATCCGGTCACCCTTCTAATCTTCGTGATGCTGGGTTCGCGGTGTTTACTCGACGCTCACATTTTAATATCTTCTGATGATCGTATTACTAAATTTCAATTGTTTCTAGGGGGATCCATATGGATGTTAGTTATTTTTATTTAAGATTAATAAAATCAGGATCTTACCATTAAAATTATTTGATGTAAAACGGCTTGAAAATTTTATAAAACGTTTGTAAATTTTATAAAACTATAAAATTAGCGGTAAGCACCAGATTTTATTTTTCTAAACGATTAATTAGTAACTTGCCGTGGGATTCAGTTGACGCCATCTTGATTATCAATATCGGTTCGAGTTAAACTGAAACGTCTGAACTAAATCTTGTTCAATTTTTGTCGTCTAATAAAAGTCGATCAACTAAAATCGGACCGTCTGAACCCGGCATTAAATAACAGAACCATACCATACTTTTTTGAGGGAATTTCATATAAATTACTTTTTCACCTCGTCACCGGAATAGAGATTATCTTAAAAAATAACATACACTTTTTAAAAGTTTAAAGTTTTCAAAGGAAGTTCCTGTGTTATATTATGGCGGTAGAAATTCGCAGAGGAGACTAATAGTGTACATTGTGTGTTGAGTGATAAGAAACTTACCCAGGATTGAATCAGCGACACGGCGCAAACAAACACTGCAAATTGCAAATCCGTCGCATTAGACAGCAGACTGCTCCGCCATAAACCGGATCAAAGTCTTATTAATGCAGATCGGTAAGTAATGTAAATATAATGAAGGATATTAAATTTATAGCATGATATGCATATATTTTAAAGGAGTGCAGAAAGACGTCATTATGCTTTTAGAGTAATTATACTATGATCCTTAAATTGATGATGATATAATATCCCCATATGAATTTTAGTATTGTGATTTTATTTACCGTTCCTATTACGTATAGGTACTTACGTATATAATACTAACACCACTGTGTCTAATAAATTGAACACTGTGTGAGTACATAATACTCTTGGTCTAATCTAATGTAACAAGAGCCATTCAATTAGACGCGCACCGTCGTCGTTTCAAACCCGCCGGCAAAATCTTCAAAGTGGCCGTTTTCGAAAGCGCGCCTTCACAAATAAAACATGGCGTCGCTCCATAGGGATGGGGTGCTTTACTCGAGGGGTAGGACATCCGTCATCGATACTCCACAATCGATACCGGTACCTATCGTTTTCGACTTGTCAAAACTTGTCAGATTCTATGGATTATCTTCATAATTAAAGTTCTCACAATACACAAACATGTAGGTACGTAGATAGGTACCTATTCCAATTTCGGCAAGTGATCTAAAATAATAAAAATTCTTTTGCCGAATATTTTTAAATAATTTTATGACAACGGAAAAATTTAATGGGAGAATCAATATATTGCTATTTATGCTGTCGTGAACGCAAAACACTTTTTTTATGCAATATTATTGTATTTTATGCAATAGGTATAGAAGACCGGGACAGTTGTACCAATTCGACTTTTATATTTCTCTGCATATTAGGCATAAGTTTTATGAAGAAAATACTCATACTCAGCGGCAGATAATTTAATTGTCTTCCAAATTCTTATATTATTATTTATCTTATAGAAATTAATCTATAAGCGCATAAACAGATCGGGGGAAACGCTACAACTCACCCCGACCCAGGGCCGGTCCTTTGCAGGCGTAAATGGAGCAGTCCGCTCCGGGCGCCGTCTTGCCAAGGAACCAAGGATCCAAAGCTCTGATAATACATAACACCTAATACAGCGTCCTTGAGGTTTTTAGCACCAAGAGCTGTTTGGCTTGGGGCCGGCGACTGGCGACAAGCCCGCACCAGGGCCATCGCCTGAAGACGCATCATATACGTACTTATTGTAGTTAGTAAGTTATTCGCTTTGGTACTACCGACCCTTGGTACCATTATCTCCTATATGAATAGGAACTAGTAAATTAATGGTACTGTATCCAGCATAACTACAGTAAATAGTGACACACCGGCTGCACAAAACTACGAAAAATTCCTAGCTTCCCAAATTGCAACCGCGGCAAACACTACTCGGTACTTGCTCTAATTGAAATCTGATCCGTCCGCGATGAATACGAGTATATTCTGGTCGACCCGGTGCAGGTGACGTCACAGTCAGAGAGCGCCGCAATGTACTGTGAAGGTCAAACCTGCCGCTCAGTGTCAAAAGTTGTTAGCCAGCTCTGCCCTTTCATTTCACCTCAGTCCTTAGTCGCCCTGTGTAGACTGCGGCCAGGGGCGGCGCGCCGCGGACAAAATGCCTACTCCGAGTTATTGTTATAGTTCGCCTGAGAGTTCTAGTGGGACATCTAATGAAGTTTTTTTAGGTTATCTGTCAATGAAATTCGTCTATAAAATTTCTTTATAGCGAAATCTATTACTATGGCACGGAATAAATAAAAATCAACCCCGTAAAAAAACAAGTTTTTTTTAAACTATTTTTTTTATCAAAAGGTTGTTTTATTTTTAAATCTGCTTTTTTTTGGTTTGACTGAGGATTGAACCTTCCTCCCCAGGGATCGACTAAAATGATGCTACCAAGATATTATGTATTTACTGCTGTAATTTTTTTATAACGTAATTTTTTTAGAGAAATGCTTGTGCGTGCGTGAGTTGATAGGATGCATTGTTTTCGGCAACGGATTTATCTGTCTAGTTGCAGCTCGATCAGCTGGAAGTGCGTTAATTTCCACTTCATTCATTCGATCAAGAAAACAAAACTAAAATTCAAATTGATGTATTTAGAAATCCTCCCATAATATATGTCCGTATATTTCTTTTAAATTAAAATCTAAAATAAACACACAAGTGGGAGGTGGATTTGGGTACCATTTATTGGATAAACACCTCTTCCATAGGTCACCCCAAGTGGTTGTCTACGTTTGGTGACTTCGGAGGTTCATCGGTTGAGGTGTGTTCAGGATGTGCCTGCTCACCAGCTGCGTGGCGTTCCAGATCGGGAGAGGCTGGTTTGGGGAGACCCTTTGACCTCTCCAACTGGTCTCTTGACCGTCGCTTGCACCGCGGTGGCAGGGATATATTCATATGTCCGTCACTCCTAGTCACACTGATCCGTAGATTCCTACCCAACCCTCATACTGTTTACTTCCTTTCCTTAAAAAAAGACCCTCCATACAGCATCCCACAAGATGACATTAATATAATAAAAAATGTCTCTCTATACAATCACATAATTGAAAATAATACATTTGAATAGTTATTTCGTTGTTGTTTCGTTTGTTTACTCGGCGGCCATTGTTATTGAAGCTTAAGGTTAGTTATTTTCCTTATCTTATTTAACCCAAAATATGATCTCAAGAATATAAAGGTTCTAGTACACATATAAATATATATATAGAATATATAGGTTCTTAGGTTTTTAGTCTGGGTTTAGTATATAAATATAATAATAGCCTAATATAATATTTCGTCAAAACATCAGTTGTTATCATCTGAAATAGTTGTTTCTCATTGTTGCACGATAGGTACAGAGTGCTTTTCAATATAAAATGTGCCTATTAACCGCCCATCCCACTTTTCTGGAAATTTACCGTGAGACGTCCCACTACAACTCGAAGGCAACGAGAATGTGTATTGAATGTGTGTGTGTGTTTTTGGATTCCAGGTACAGGAAGATGTGGACAGTGCCCGCCCGCCCATGCTGAGCTACCGGCTGGTGTCCACACACTTCCTGAAGCAGCCCTAGACAGTGCCATGTGCCGCGAGTGGGACATGCGCCCTCCCCCGGGGTCCGCCCCTCCAGCGCCCCCCGCCCCCGCAGCCCTCGCCGCCGCGGACGATCAGCGATGATCGCACCCCCCTCCACTGAACACTGAACACTGAACACCGAACAGACCACCATCAGATGACAAACACTTGCTACAACCGTGCTACGCGCTAGCCACAAGTGAATCAGTGCGGTTCATTATTATTAATTGGACATTTGAATTTCCATTGTTTAGTGCCGCGAGTGTCGGAAAATGATTACCGATAATTTGTAAGTTTTCTGTCCGCGAGTGCAATATTATATCGATCGCGAGTGACCCGTGACTCCGCGCGTAAGCCCGCAAGAATACTTACAAGCACCACCTACCCGCACGTCTTAATCAGCAGCCTTCCTGTCAAGTCACACGTAAGTATTAAATATATCATGTATTACAAATTATGCTTTATCACCCGCTACGTATGTTCTTCGTAACGCAGTTTCCAGCGAAGCAGGCAAGACGATATGGAACAAACATTTAATTAACTCCGCATGTGATTTGATTGATCGTGACAATCTTTCCACCTTGTAGTTACTGCTGTGTTGTTGAAAATGAAAATGTCATGTACATGGTATGTTTGTGAGGATGTAAAATATGGCCAGCATTAGTCTGAGAGATTGTAAACACACTAGTCTTTGCATCTGCACCGCGTATTAAACATCATAACTAGTTACCACCTGCCTTCTTGTTTTTTACAACAATCATCACTTCTTCTGTCGAATCTCATGTGAACTGAGGCAAGTGATTTCCAGTTGGTGTCTTATTGGGAACTTGCGAGAATCTAATTGGACTCTAATTTGGTGAGTTGGTCAAGTTATTTGCTTAACAAAAGTTCTGGTAAATATACTGAAAATAGGGACACGCTTAAGCACATTTTGTTTTAAAAATACTTTGTAGTAGTTAAATAATAATGAGAAGTAAGTATTTAAGTTTCCGGAAGTGGAAAATAATGCATTTTAATAATTATTTCATTAAATTTAAAACCGATTTTTACTTGGCGGCCATTGTTGTTGATGTCAAAGTTTTAAGGTTAGTTTTTTTTCTTTTCGTATTTAAATCAAAATATTAGCGTATGTCTCTAAAATAGGTTCTTAGATTGTCAGTCAGAAGAAAAGATATCAAATTATCCGTTTTTTTTACTAAATAGCTATTAAATGTATTATTTTCCATATTCTCTTTCTCCTCATTATTATCTAACTGATACACAGTGGTTTTTCTATTAAAAGTGGGTATTAACCGTGTACCTATTTTAATCCTTTCGAGCTACGCCACTGATCAAGGCCGTTCGAAACACCTTTATTATTTCCGGTTCCCTGTATTTTATATCCGTACAGTTGTAACAGTTGTATACGGTACAGACTACAGGGTGCCTCGAAACATCGATGTTTTTATCAAATAAAATAAAATAAATAGTTTACTTCAAATTGTTTGTTGTTAGATATATTTAGAATGTTTTTTTTGTTGTTTGTTTTTGGGGTGTTATGCCGTGTTGCGCTAACTCCTTCTTTAGCCGACGTTTCGGACAGCGTTGCAGTGTCCATCATCAGGGCAGATCCGGTAGATCCGAAGATGTGATGATCCGAAGATCTACCGGATCTGCCCTGATGATGGACACTGCAACGCTGTCCGAAACGTCGGCTAAAGAAGGAGTTAGCGCAACACGGCATAACACCCCAAAAACAAACAACAAAAATGCTTTTGGCCGTGAGAATCTAAAAACTTATATTTAGAATGCATTAAAATGAATGCTTTAAGTTTATATTACTTGTAGTTCATCGATATTAAATTTACATTTACGTCTCACTTGCGTAGGTAGTAGGTATAGTGACAGCTTTCCCAAAATGGCTAATTTTATTATTAAACGGTAAAATGATAAACAACTCTTGTAAATTAATTTTGTACGTAAATTCACCAATACGCTCTCACATATAAATAATTCGGTACTAGATATTAGTGTGAATATGAATACATCGTTGGGAAAACACGAAACATCAAACAGCTTCTTTTGAAAATGAATTCTAAAAATATGTATTGACATCAAGACCGTTTAATTCAGTTGATTTAACTAATCAGTACCTAATCGGTACATGTTGAATCGATTTTAGATTTCAAAAGGTCGGAATGTTTTAAATTAATTTTTTTTTAATTCGGTTTTCGAATGAAATTCTTTTTTTAGAGTGGAACAAGATTATCGATTATTTTTTAAATCGTATAGGTTTCGAATGCATACCTATTACCTATAGTGTTTCGAATATAAGATGACGCAAATAATCGATCTTTCCGAAATAGATATCTTTATTTTGCCAAGTTTAGCTGTCATTCAATAACTTCGATTTATCGCGTCTCTAAAATATGCCGCCTACTCGCAGTTAGCGGAAAAGCGCATTTATCATCGTTGATTCGAGCTATCGCATGTGCTTTATTGATGGAGTCGAGTGCTAAATGATCAAAATATTGATCCCTGATCAGTGATCTGTGATTATTGATCATTGATGTTCCAAACGGTACCTACGTATTATTATTGTGACCCTGCTAGTTCTTGACCTTCAGACTTGAAACTACAATATTGCACTACTGAGCCGACACCAAGTCTAAGAGCGTATCTACTTAGTTAGCTGGGGGCGTGGTGTTACCTTTGCGACTTCGCTGTATACAGTGTATACCAGTATTCCAGTGTACAAAACTGAATACTGTATATACTGTTGCTAATGAATAGAGTACCGATTGAGTAAACTCTCCCTATCGCCATATTATGTCTGTATTCCATCGGCCATAACACACAGATGTGTGTATCCGATATTCCTATTGCGCGTATTTTTAGTCCACCACTACTCGGATAAATGAATGTGATGTTTGTTGTTGGTGTGTAGACGATAGGGTAAGGTGACCATTCACACTAGGTTTACCAGTACAGTGCCCACTTACTCGTTTTTATCTGTCCTGGTTAGTCGTTAGCGCAACCACAAAAAAATGCAAAGATCTAATAATTATCTCCAGACAATTTCTAACTAAAACACTCAAAGCATAAACACGCGACAAGATTTACAGAAAACCACAAGCAAACAAAACCATATTTCAAAAAGGACCTAACTACATGGCTATTAAATTATGTAACAACTTTCCACATAATATGAAACAAATATACGATATACCTACTCCTATTTAAATCATTACTAAAAACATTCCTTTTAAACAAATGTCACTAAACCTTAAGAGTGGCGACCATTGAGTCTAATATTAGTCTATGGTGGCGACACATTACGCTGTGTGCATCAAAGCGTTTTATATAACACCATATCTATAGCCATACAATCCCATACAGAACAGTCACACCGGACAAATTATGTGTTATAAGTGTGGGCGTGGCGACTATGATATGCTGTGATCTGCTAGCCAGGCGATATTCGAAAATGATGCGACCCCTTGCCGTAGGCAGGAGAGGGGGTCGCATAAAATTACAGAGCGCCATGATCAAGCGGATGTAATCTGTCAAGGTGACAGATCCTATATAAAGAATGATTTTCCGCGGCAGTTCCCCAATTAATTTGAACACCTCTCCCGAGGAAGATTATAGCGTAATGTGACACCTCAACAGATAATCTGCTTAGGCCACTCCCAAATAAGCATTGATGCGTATAGCGTAAGGGCACAAACGAATAATTTATGTGAATTAAATACCTCTGTGTCTATTTGTATATTTATTGTAAATTGGGTTAGCTGTAAGAAATAGGATGTACCTATAAGCTTTGCAATTTCTGTGTACTTATGCAATAAATATTTTAGAATTATTGTCAATAGTTCCTAAACACGCGCATTTTCAGAAAGCGGGCCACTGGGGATACAATTTGGGCAGGATATAAAATTCAGGGTTTCATATTTTTCAAGCTAACATTTTTTCTTAGAAACGATTTGTTTAGAGAATTTCTTGGTATACAAAAAAAATGGTCATCTTACTATAGAGCATGTTGACATGTAGTAGAATGTATGTAAACGTTCACTCAATATAGATTAATATGCTGCGGTTGTGTTGATGGTGTGATTGTTTATATTGCTAAATAAATTGGAATCTACTTGACGCACGCTTATTATATTATTATGTAATCATTCACCCCAATATAAATAGAATGGAATAATTAATTGCGAAGCGTACTTACCTAGTTACCTATTTGAGTATATTTTAAGAATTATAATAAGTTTAATATAAATAACAATAATCATTTTCGCCAAGGACGTCTTCAGTAATGGTTTGTGTATGAAACAGAACCACTTTGCTTGGGCTAAGATTAGATATTATTTTTAACCCATCCACTCGAAAAGAAAGAAGGAATATTGAAACCTAAAACATACGGGTTGGCAAATAGCGAATTATTCCGTGTTTAGATTACGCCAAGTCGACAAAAACGCGCGAATACACTGAATACATCCATAAAGCGTAAAATACATACATGCCCGGGCGTGTACTGGGCTAAGAACGCGCTAGAAGTCGAGCCAAAAATCACTGGACATCAATTCGCGAGTTTTTCTCTGATGTTGAACATCTACGCGACATGGTGCAGTCAGCTTGTGGCAGTCGGTAGTCGGTGCCTCCAAGTGACAGCCAAACCCAACTAATGTAATGGAATTCATTCCGAGCACGAAGTACGAGTAATATCCAAGTTTGTGTCTCGTTGCATGCGAGTGTTTTCTGTTTACGCCGCGCTAGCCGCCTCCGGAGGTTATTTACGCAGGTAATTACAAACATTTTAACGATTAAAAAGTTGCTTTGTTTTCACGCATTGTATTGACGGTTTGGTATTTCAAAACTAATCTGAGCACCATAAAATAGTAGAGTTTGCCTAGGTAAAATTTCTTTACGCAGAGAATAAAGTTAGGAATGTAAACATGTCGAGATAACGAGTAACGAGTAACCTGCGGCGACTGCCGGACTGCCTTCGTCCGTCGCTCGGGAAAGTTCGGCTCACCCGAAGTTCTGCTCTTCTTATCAGACAGATATAATATATAATGTGTGTAAGTACTAGGTAGGCATGTTTTGATATATTCTTTCCGTGCAGCCGCAGTAGTAGGTATGGTAGTAGGACAGCAGTAGACAGTAGGCAGTCAGCTGATGTATAATGTTTGTTATGAGCGTTGAGCGGCTCGGTGTCCGGTCATTATTAGATTCCCCCGCTGGAGTAGGACCGATATAATGTGTTGATATCTCCGCAGCTGCGGTTCCGGCCGTGGGAGGCGTTGGCGAGCAGCCAGTCTAGCAGCCATTGCGCATCTGCTGCAGGCCATCATAGGCGCCGCCAGACACTGCTTCGTGAGTACTTACTGCAAACAACCAACCAACCAACTGCTAATTGCATGCTACTTGCCTTTACACCCGCACCTCTCCACGCCGCGACACGACCAGCTTCTTCTGCTTATTCCCGCTAAATTGTTATGAAAATGCACTTTGATTATTATTGATTTAAAACAATTACAAGCGTAATAACAAGGCGTAGAAGTTATAAAACATCGAAATGTTCACAAAAAATATAGATACTTACCTTTAGTACATACTTACAAGTAGTATTATTTTCCGAGACGTTTACGATCACATGTTTTTTTTTTTAAATTATAAATATGTATTTTTTTTCAACAAACACAAAAAACAGAATAATGGAAATTTATTTGTTAAAACATTATTTCCATAATATTCTTGCTATTAGGAGTTGGGGAGAAATAACTGTCACCATGTTTTAAGTCCATCAGAAATATTTATAAATTCGTCTAGTTTCTCGATTTATCTTCACTAGAAAAAAACTATACACATGTAATTCTAAAAAAATCGTTATAATGGTAAATCGCTGACATGGGCAGCACCGGGCATTTTTTGTTCACAAATGCAATGTAAACATGTTTCTGCCTTCAGTTGAGGGAGAAGATCCCTCTAACTGGGAGCATGCCCCCCGGCGCCCCCATGGCCGTGGGAGTCTCGGAACCCCGGGCCTCCGCGGAGCCCATTTAAGTTTAATGTAAGTGGGCATTTATGTATAGGTAGTATGGATTGAATCTTGGGTTCTAGTCTAAGACCCATTATAATGCTGACCCTTTGGGAATCGACTGAAATAATTGTTAGATAGACGTAAAATTTTCTAAATACAGTTTCCTCGATCAATATCATTCGTTAATAATAATCAGTGCTAGGACGGTGAATAAATTAATACTTAATGAACCCTAAATAATACAGACATGAACCTAAAAAGCCCTGGACGGAGCAATTTGAGAACAATTATTTGTGGCCGCGAGGGGGAAGATGCATGGAAAATGACATAACCTAATTAAAAAAATTTAATGACTTATCCCATTCCTTAGAAGAAGAGTTATAACTGCATTATCATCACAAAAATAAAACAATAAAAGTTTATTTTGCACCATTTTGCAAACAAATCAGTTAAAAAGTTAGTCGTACAAAATGGCTACCAGGCAATTTCCCCTCACCCTAGATTTGGCTTCAATGCCATTCATACAAAAACGCACTAATGCTTTGTACAGAGCTTTTTAGGTTCACGACTTCAGAGATTCTTGTACTCCTCTTTCCATTTACTCTATGATTATCTCCGCCCCCATGGACCTAAATTGCCCTGGACGGAGCAATTTGAGAACAATTTGAAGCCGCGGGGTGAGGGGGAAGATGTATGAAAAATGCCAAAACCAACTTAAAATTTTTAAAGTCTTATCCCATTCCTTGTCTTATTAAATATCCCAAAAATATCGTAAACCGTTATAACTGCATTAACGACATTCAAATGAAATAATAATAGTTCATTATGCATCACTTTGCATACAAATCAGTTGAAAAGTTAGTCATACAAGATGACTGCTAGGCAATTTCCCCTCACCCTAGATTTGGCTTCAATACCATTCATACAAAATCGCAGTAATGCTCTATCCATGGCTTTTTAGGTTCATGCCGCCATCATGCCGCTCTCCATGGAGCCGCTTGTAGTTTTTAGAGTAGGTGTTGTCCGCGTATAAAATTTTAAAAGGGCGAAACTGAAAACTATTTATATTTTATAATTCTTTTAATGGTACCTATCTATACAACCGATGCAGGTACCTACTATGATGTCAATGATTAAGACTTAATAATTTAAGTGCTACAGCTAAGGTGGTTAAAAATAAAATCGATCGATATTTGATGTACCTAGGTAAGCATTCAATCGGATAATCACTTTTGTTATTGAGGATTACACTACGTGAATTTCCACTCAGGTGTCATTAGCAACTAGAATCGTTCTGACTAGTGTCGATTACGTACGTAATTCCTACGGTAAAACTTGTTATATACCAATGTAAAGCATTTAGTTTAATAGTCAAATGAAAATGTGATCGAGATTCCTTTCGATAATAAAGTTGGTATGTACATTATTTCTTTCGATTTATTTCTGTATTGCTTATTTAGGGCACTGGTTAATTGGGTATCGTTGTTTTCACTTTTGTACGTAATACAAACACAAGTATTAATTATGTCAAGGAAAATTCATTTTTCGGGGAAAATTCGCAAGGGCAAAAGCACGACCTTGGGAGCATTTCAACCGCAAACATTTCTGGAAATATACTGAATTCCCCTGGGATGCAAAAATATTATCCGTCTTTTGCTTCAGTTCCGTCGTTTGTTGATTCATTAGTTTGTTTAAAAAAAATGTCTACTGATAATGTTATTCCGTAAGTAGGTAGGTACTTACTTACTTAAAAGATAAATGAAGAAATAATATTCCCGCTTTTTCCTTCGAACTTTACTTGTAGGTACCCAATGTGGGTATTATCAAATACCCTATAATATTAATAATACGTCCAACTCTTGTGAAATAGTGGTAACATCAATAACTCTAGCCGCTAGAGGGAGCTAGTGTAGAATGTTGACTTTGACATTCCTTTTAATTGCGGCAAATTGAATTTATTTGGTACCTGGTCTCGGTGTTTAGCGTTTCTAATTTGTATTTTGATCAATATTGATAAAAAAATATTAAAATGTGTCAAAAAGTAGGTTCCATGGTTCAGTTTACGAACAAGCAACAAAAACACACCCAAGTCTTTTTCAGGGTGCCAATAAACGTTGACAGGTTATAGTTATTGAAATGATTTAGTTAAATTCTAGCAAATAAAATGTTCTTGATTACGTGACACAAAAATATAATAATAATTTTTTTAAAGGTTAATTCAGCAAAGCTGTGTTAGTTCCAGATAGCAATCTGTGTTCATGTCGAAGTTATAAATAATCGTCAACGTTGATGTTCAAAACACATTTTTTGTATTTTTTCTGTGCGACACCTCACAAGAGCACCCCTGCCTACAGTGTAAAGGCAGAGGAGCTACGTCGCCACCTGGTTGGGCAGCCCTGTGAGGAGGGTTAAGTTAGTCGCTGTAGGAAAGAATTTAAATGCGTGTCTTGAAGAGGCCCGGATTGTATGAAGGAGGAAAAACATAATTTTGAATCATCGAATAGGTATATTAAAAATATTGAAAGTATTTTAATAAACCATCAAAGACAGAGTTAATAGACGCTTTAATATTTTGAGCAGTTAGGATTCTTGTATGGCTTAACATAAATTTAAAAAACTATCACATTAAATCCCCTAAAACGTATTAGAGAAAACCAAGGCGCCCAACTCATGCCGCTAGGAGGCGCTAGTGTAACATGTTGCCATCAGAATGTGTGGGAAACGCCAGAAGTTTTAGGTATTATTAATATTATACGGTATTTTAAGTTCTACATTCTGATGGCAGTATGCAGATGATATGCAGCAAAAATAAATGCCTAACCTAAAAATGTGCGGCTCGGTTTTGTTTCATACTTAAAATTATTCATAAACTGCTCATTTATTTATTTATTTATTTATTTTTTCATGTTCTCCATGAAACGGTTATACACCAATATATCATGGAGAAGATTACAAATTAAAAGGTTTACACAGGCAGTTTTACTATTTTGTCACATGCGTTATAAGATAGTTACTGAATTGTCTGTAGGTGACATTGAAAATGTCGATGGCTAATGCAGAATCGTTAAGGCCAAGTATAATAGGTACCCTGTTCAGAACGAAACTACAACAATGCCCCCCAGCGGAGAAACTAGGTTTTACTAGCCATTTAAAGACAGTTCTGTACTAAAAAAGTTCTGTTGAAATTCGTAAGATGTCACTAATTATAACTGACTTATATTGTATGTCAATATTTGATTTTTTAAAACACTTTCCCACTGCAGAAGGCTCCGCGCTGACATAAAAAATACAATAGGTAGGTACCTAGGTAGGTACATCAATGTGCTCTGACCGTAATAAAAAAACGTGCTTGAAGACTATTCAAGAGTAAAAAATGCATGTTTTGAAGGATAACAAAAAAACATGCTTTTTGTAAGCTTTTTTTAATAAGGATCATAGAAGAAAACAACGGTGCCTAAGTAAATAATATGTAATGCATTATTAAAAACAATGTCATGACACAAGTAAAAATAAATTACTACTAAATTGCTACTTATAAATTCACATATTTATAAGTAGCATGTGATAAAAAAAAAAATAAAAATTATAAAAATATGGGATTCGAACCCGGGTCCTGCATAACGAGTGTCGAACACTCTGCCTCTAGACCGCAAAGAGAGGTATCTTGCGCGACGAGAACCGCGTATACGACGTGTACTCCTCAATTGACTTGTCCCGCGCAATTTTAAATTTTGAAAAACTCACTTACGGCTGTTTTTTTACTAAAAAAACTTGTCACGCACATCTGCGAGGGTAATTAGTCGCGTTATCGGCCTTGAGTCACTTGACGGTCATGAGTCGGTTTTACTCCGGTCCTTGAAAATGCATAACGCGCGTAAAGAAGTTTCACTTCAATATATAAAAATCGTATGTAAAGTACATTAAATTTGAAATAAAAATTATGAACGTATATAGCATGTACCAAATAAGAATCAGTTAAGCACACCTCACAATAAATGTAATATTATTTTACTTATACAATAAAATGTTGTGAAGACGAATCGTATCAACCTAACTCGATGAACATCTCTGATGCCTGTCCTCAAAATCAATGACAAAACATATTTACATAATATACACAAGTGTGTGTGAGCATGTCCACGTCGAAAACTAACACATGTATAAACACGTGCACAGCAAGACCGTTTGTCAATTTATAAAAAATTACTGGCAAACTTCGTATATACAAGTAGGTATTATCTTCGCTGACTGATGACACGAAAGATTTTGTTGAAAATTCCAAGTGTCGTTCCGTGATTAACGCCATCTGTTGACATATTTAAAAATAAGCCTTCAGTTCTAATTTCTGCCGTTGTAGCTGAATTAATGTCGCCACTTTACGGCAAAATAATTTATTATTTTAATAAACTCGAAACTCTTAAACAAATGGTAATTTAAAAATGTGAAAATAATTTTAAAAAGTGGACAAAAATAATAGAAACTATTCCTCGTTCCTTTTTTTAGAATAAATTTAACCAAAGTTTAGTAAACCGCATTTCCAAAAACATTAAAGATAGTGCCTAGGAAATAATTATACCACAACCTTATTCTTTTTTTTTTTTTAAATTTCTGAACGAAGTCTTGAAGAAAAACCTTCAAGGTATTTTTTGATATATTCAAAATTTAAAAATATTTTTTGAACAATACGAAAGGACGGCCATAAAAAGGTCATATTTCTGATTTAATTTTGATAAATGCTAAGTCTTTATAAATAATAAAAATTTATAATATTTTTTTTTCCGGCTAAGAACATCATATTTACCGTATTGCGTAATAATATGTTCATTATTTCGAATTGATAAATTACTAGACACCGCCTTAAGCAGTTGAGTCGCTCTGTGTATTGGCGCGTTCTGATAGGCAGAAGTCCTCGCTTTCGGAGCATATAAGAGTGCATGGGATCTCCCTCGAGTATAATTGTTAGGGACATAAAAGTTAACCTCTTTCAACATAGGCGGATTATGTATTCTACCAGAGATTAACTTAAAAAAGTGTTTGCCTAAAAATATTTTTCTGCGGGCTTCTAATGTATTGAAATCGAGCATTCCTGTTAAGAACAAGGATGGATACAGGAATGGATAGTATGTATATTCCCTCATATACAGGTAACGCATAAACCTTTTTTGTACTTTTTCTATTTCTAAGATATGATTTTGTTCAGAAGGGGCCCAAATAATGGAGCTGTATTCCAGGATACTGCGGACAAGTGCTTCATATGTTCTCCGTATTGCAATTCCATTAGTAAATGATCTCGCATTACGAAGAACAAATCCAAGCATTTTGTTGGCGCGGGAGACAATGTCATATATGTGGGATTTGAAAGAGAGATTTGCTTCGAAGATCACCCCAAGGTCACGAATCTCGTTTTTGCGTGTTAATATATTTTTATTAATGTGATAAGGGAATAGAAATGTATCTTTGGATCTTGTAAATGTAACTACACTGCATTTCTGGATGCTGAAGGGTAATTTATTTAATTCCGACCATTTGACGAGAGAATCAAGATCATTCTGCAGGAGAATGGAATCGATACAACTTTTGATAGCTCTGAAAAGTTTGATATCGTCAGCAAAGAGTAGATATTTTGAGCGGTTAATGGTCTTGCCTATATCAATGAATAAAAGAAAGAGGAGGGGTCCTAGATTCGATCCCTGGGGAATCCCGGAGTTAGTTTTGTATTCGTGACAGAACTGGTGTCCGTAACTGACATACTGACGACGATTGTGTAAGTAGCTAGCTACGAAAGCGAGAA
Source organism: Hesperophylax magnus (assembly GCA_026573805.1). Lineage (NCBI taxonomy): Eukaryota > Metazoa > Arthropoda > Insecta > Trichoptera > Limnephilidae > Hesperophylax > Hesperophylax magnus. Next base: position 4,510,492 of record JAIUSX010000002.1, read on the forward strand.
AATCCTGAGAGAATCCGATGTCACTCAATTTTATTAGTAAAATATCATGGTCGACTTTATCAAATGCTTTTTCGAAGTCTGTATAAATCACATCGACATGTAAAAAATTTTCAAACGATTTATAGATAGCGTTAATATAAATAATTATTTTAGGAAAAAACACAAGTTATTATGTATTGTTTGTTTGCGCATGTACATACGGAATATGAATACATAGTTTTGTCCATATAAAAACTCAATTCCTTAAAAATACAACATTGTACCCATCTATATGATATTTGTGCAAACAATCTGGCTGAACAATTTTGATTTCAAAATGGTCAAAACATAACATATGTGTTATAAAAATAATCAATGCCTTTCACGTTTACTAGAGATCCTAAATCGTTTCTTTTGCATGGTACAACCATTGAGGTATATAGGTAGAGCCAGCTTTAGCGTTCAAAGTATGGGCCACGCATATGGGTTCTTTGTCTACTGTGAGATGTCCATAGTTGATTTATGATCACGGGCATCAGTCGGTTATAAGTGCTCGCCGGGCGCAGGTCTCCGGCGATAACTTCAAAATGCCTACCAGCACTCTGAGATGTTGTACAAGTCGTACGGGAAATATTGGGAAAGCAATGTATAACCTTTCATCGGTAATTAGGGTTGTACCATTATCAGTAGTCGTGTAAATTGACTTATCAATTTTAAAAACTCGAGAAGAGTTTGCGCGGATGGTCACCTTCCACTCCGTTCGTGGAGTTCGTTCACGGTCGGAAGGATTCGAGCGACATCGACAGCCGCCACACCTCCCTTCCTACTTCCCGTACGGGAACAATATATTAGTGATATTGCAATGAATGTAGACTCTATTTATCTATAACTCAATGGCTATAACAAGGTTTGCTGAAACAATGTGTTTTAAACGTATTGATAATGATTTTTAAAACTTCAATTTGAACACAGAATGCTATAAAGAACTAACACAGCTTGGCTGAATTAACCTTAAAAATTATAATTATATTTTTCACGATATAATCAACTTTTTATGTAATCAAGAACATTTGATTTACTAAAATTTAAGGAACCTATATTATATTCCACTAACTAAACTGTGTATTTTATTGGAGTTGTACGTATTATTAATATTATTGGGTTTTTGGCATTTTTACAACTTATAATTTAGTTTTCAGTTAACGCTTATTTATTTATTTATAAATGCTTGATATTTGAGTTTTGGTGTTGATGACATGCTGTTGAATTTGTTTGTTTATTTGGTGTGATTGCAGTGCGGCGCAACAGAGGAGGAGCAGCGCGTAGTGCAGGACAGCGGGGACATCTTGTCCTATGAGGGTCAGCAAACAGGGAAGTACATGGAGCCGGGGAATACGACGGGTGGACAAGGACAGACAGCCAACTCCAACACAGAACACACCGGCACCTGCGCCATCATCTCCAAGATGGTGTCCACCTACATCAAGACCTCCACACCAACCGACGCTTCAACCTTAGTCAACATTGAGGACATAAAGCGCAAGCCATTCGCAAACCAACTATTGCCATCTGATCTGATTTACAATTTATCAGACGTTGAAAAGTTTCTTCCCAAAATCGAAGAAAACGCTAATGTGGAAGACTTCTGTGGAGAAACCTTAACCCGCAAGAGGAAAGAGAGGCAAGACTCAGGCAGCTTCTCGGCGCACGAGTGCAAAGTCACCAGGTCTAATAGTGAGGAGCGGTCGGTGGAGGTGAGAATAGTCTCCGAAGACAATATCCGCCGGGTGTCCTCCCACGAGGACTTTGAAAAGTACAAGAAACCAATGGGCCGCACGCAAGCGCAATCTGCTTCATCGCACGCGCAGAGTAGCGAAGACAACCACTTGCCCCTGCGCGCTCACAACCGCCTTGAGACCAGCAACGACAGCGTGCACGTTAAAGATATTAACAAATCCGCTATGATCGGTGAAAAGTTTTCAAGATTCTCGGTTCAAGATCTTGACAATGAGAATTCTCTCGAATATTATGGTAACGTGCGGCAAAAATATAGTAAGAATGATAGCTCTCCTTCAAGGTCCAGTATTCACGAGTATATCTTATTTCCCAAGAAAATATCTCCAAACCGGGACCCTAATGCTTTCGGGCGGGCTCAATTGTGCGAGCCCGCGGGGGCCGGGGGTGGCGCATGGGAGATGGAGAGCGAAGCGGCTGAGAAGGCGCGCAGCAGCGAGCGACGCTCCCGTACTCGCCGCGCGCCCCAGCGCCGTCAGCCCAAGCATCTGCCTGGACCCACCTCGGGCTCCCTCAAGGAAAATGATCTCATTTCCAATGAAAACTCTTCTCGGAAAAGCAAGAGGAGTGGGAAAAGTTCGAGCCAGAGAGATTCTTCCAATACCGTTATGCACGATTCGCAAAATAACATTAGTTCCGTAAGTAAATCCAAAGGAAATTACGAAAGGATATACGATGAAGAAGACTCTAAACATTTTAATGTAGAAAAGGAAATTGGACAAACGAAACATCATTTCAAAAATACAACTTCAATAAATGAAAACGCCAAAAAAATGCGCGACAGATCTCAAAGTCCCAGTGTTCACTCTCAGTCTCCGTTGAGGAAAACTCCTTTTATCGATTTAAAAACACTACACCAACAACTTGGGAATGACGCGCCGGTTCCTAGTGTACCTTTAAAGTTTTCAGATTTCCCCAATGACAGTGAATCTTTCGAAAATTTATACAATTTCCACGATGACTCTGAGCCATTACTCGATGATAATATTGCGGGGTACAGCAAGGAGATTTCGGAAATACAGAACCAAAAGAGGATATTACCCGACATATGTGATTACGGATCCATCGAAGCACTGGGTGGAAACTTAGTCATAGAACCTGATGAACGACTCAACAAAATTTCCAAAAAGATACAAACCTTGAAAAAGAAGATTGCAAAATGCGAGGTAGACTTTGAATTACTCCACGGATTTAGAGCATCGCACGCCGATAAGATGAATGACAGTACTTTAAGGAAAATGTATGCAGAAATAAGAAAACTCAAATATGAAAAAAAGAGTATTAAGAAAGGACCTAGTGAATCAATACTTCGGCCAATGCCCATTATATCCCACGATGAACAGTCACTGAAGACTAAACCTATTGCAGACGTAGTTTTGGAAATTGAGCGGGTAAGCAAATTCTAAATTTACTTACGTTTTACATCAAGAGATTTATAAGTTATTTATTCTTCAACAAGTATTTTCTTTTCAAGCATATTTTATTAGAATGGAGTAATAAGGAGTTGTTTTTGTTATCAGCGTCTGGAAGCTAAGCGTAGTGCACATGGCCGCCCCGAGCAACTGGAGAAGTGTTCACGAGCCCAGCTGGTGGAAGAAAAGGCGGCAGTACAGAGGGCGCTGCTGTGGCTGGAGGGTGCCCGCGGCCGTCCATCCTCACGCCCCGATCGCGACACGGCCCGGCCCCTTTACGACCGCTACCGTGTAGTCAAAAGGCTCGTTGCTAGCTTTGACGCTGTGAGTTAGCCTTTCTAAACCCTGGTTATATTATTTCATAGTTTCAACACGTTTTATATGATTTATAATTATTATAACTTTCTTTCAGATGAAACTTAACTGTAGCAACGAGTTAGCGACTATAATGGAGAATGAAGCCTTGCCATTTACTAGTTCAGACAGTCCTGAAGAATCTCCGGAATCCATGGATAAGGAAAGTAACAGCGACGCGGACAATAAAGACTCTTCGTCAGAAAACAAGGAAATAGACGAAGGGGCATCATCTTCTGCCAAGTCAACGGCGAGTGACCAGGCTGTTCTGCTGGTTGAAGAGAAGAGAGATGTTATCAATGAAAACCTACATATTCTACCACTCCACGAACTCAACAAGTTACTCGTAGAAGCCAAGGGGATGAAGCTCAGCCTGCGAGCCACCATCAAGACAATGGAAGCCAACTATGAAGACCTCAACGGGAGAAGCTTAACCGGAGATGATAAAGAATTAATACTGCAAACTTATGCCAAATATAAAGAAACCAAGGCTAGAATTCGACTTCTAACAGCCTTAGTCAATAAACAAAAAAAGATGTGAAACGAAGGAGTAATTAAGTGAATATTGTTTGAGAAACTATAGAAATACAAAGATGCACGTTTTATATATTTACATATTATGTAAATGTAGAGACTTGAATATATATTATGCTTGCTGGCCGAGCGGTATGCGTTCCTTTTTTTAGGTTTTAAACTCCAAATTAATGAGTTTTCTAATTATTTTGGGGCTCGCTTGTACTTATTAAAATTGTAGTGTATAATCCTTTATAATAAAGATATTTTTTCGTGAAATAAAAACTTTACAAGTATTTCTGTTTCATTATTACAACTTTTTTTTAAAACAAAATTCAACAAGAAAATAATGAAAAATTGACAAAACTAATTTTTTAAATATTCTTATGGCTGAGCTTTTTTATTTTGTTGGGTTTTTCTGTTTTTGGCAAAATATTATCTAAAAATTAAACAATTTGATCAAAGAAAATTTTTATTGAGATTTCACAACATTCTACATTTTGAGTATTGCTAATCACAGGATATGTGAATATTTCTACTTTCTAATAAACAGATATATAATATATACCACTATCGGATTGTAATTTTTATAAAGATGGTAAAAAAATTCTAAAATTTTAAAACAAAAGTATTGAATGTCTAATGGACTGGACTAACAAATAAACGCAAGTCAAATGAATTAAATCATTTTGTTAATTGAACATCATTTTCAGAAGTGTTTTGCACGCTGACATGTAAAGATAATTTTTTTTTATTGTTACAGACTATTTATATTTAAACAATTTCATTCATTTGATAATGTAGACATTTGGTTTATTAGGTGTCTTAAGTCAAATGCCATCAGACAATCAATAATTTTGATTAATATCGATACATACATAATTGTGCAAACATATTTGATTAATTCAAGCGGGCAATAACTAAAAATACATAATATTTTGTTCAATAAAATCATTTTATACAATAATTTTAAAAGCTTGTTTCGATGATAAAAATAGGAACAGTTCATTCAAAAAATCGGGAACGTTCTGAAATAATTAATATTAAAAAAAATCTTAGTTAATATATTTTGTTCCTTTGAGAATTTACCAAACATTTTCTACCTTCAGAATTATAATAAAATTTGTAAATATAATTTTATAATAATGAGAATAAATCATTTCAACGAAAAAATATTTCATGAACAAGTAACCTCTGAACATATACATACATAATATAGGTAAATTACAATTTTATTATGTTTAACAATTGTTCAATGCAAATCTTTAGGGTATGTGTTTTACAAATATGTTTTAAGATTTTCACGGCCAAAAGTATTTTTGTTATTTGTTTTTGGCGTGTTATGCCGTGTTGCTAAGGATATATATCTAGGATAACACATCTGCCCTGATGATGGACACTGCAATGCTGTCCGAAACGTTGGCTAAAGAAGGAGTTAGCGCAACACGGCATAACACCCCAAAAACAAATATGTGTTTTTCAATAATTTATTTGAACTGCATCTACAATCTCTTCTCTTTTTGTATTATACTAAAACTAACAAACGTTTACCCGGCATTGTTCGACTTTCAATAATTATAATATCCATGTATTATTTATATAAACCTTCCAGAAGAAATTCTCTAATTGATGTGAAAACATGATGTGTTTCATAGTTTCATAGTTGATAAACGCGGATAGTGCCTTTTTATTAATACTATTTAGAGATAATGTCGCTATCCACGTCCATCTGTTTTTGCGCTTAGTTCTTCTAAACTACGCAACGGATATTGATAGGGTATTCACTATCATTTAGAGTATTTATTCCGCAAGGTTTATATGATATTATACATGCTATATTTATAGAAAGTAGAGAAAAGTCGACTCACGCCGGGTAAATGTCCGCTAGTGTTCTTCAAAACTGTTTTGGGTTATTGACAGGTGTAAAATGACATTGCACGAATGACAATACATAATGACAGTAATGTTGTAAAAGTAATGTTCACAGTATGATCCTATTTACGGGTAAACGCATCTTACGATGTGCCAAGAATTCATGCTTCCGGCAGAATGCGCCCTATATATTTTTCTTATTATTAATGGAAAAAGTACCGCATCCTTCTGTAGTGAAAATGCGGTAAACGGTTCAATAAATCATTTCCATGTTTGTCCAGAAAATAAAACCTGTTCATGAAGTATTTTCTTTAGATAACACTTGTACCTTGTACGTGTGTACACGCATAACTTGTTAAATAAATGACTCATAATGTAATGTAATTATACAATATTATGGAACTTTTAAATAAATGACTTGTCAAAATATTTCATTATGCCAGTGGTATTGTTTAACATTACAATATACTGTACTTACAATAATCTCTAACTTTTAACTTTTCTTATGATGATTCTGGGAAGTGGTAATTATAACATGACTATATTTGTTGTTCTATTGGTAATGCTGCTACCTGGGGTAACATTATTTAACTTTTTTTTAGGTTGGTATTATTTATTGGTACATAAGTATTAATTTTTATTAAATATAAATAAAATTCTAATATGAATCGTGTAAATAATTTGTGTGTTCAATGGGAAAAGAGGTTGCAGTTTTCATACAAAATATTGAAATTCTGAATTTGAAACAAAATCAGATTATTGTTGTAATTAATTTACCAAAAGTAAAAATATATTTAAATGCTACCGACAATTAATTTATAAACTTTCTATGAATTTTGCAATACATACTTTATTATATAAAGAGTTGGAATGAGTACCATTGATCATCAATGAAAATGTTACCTGATGGCATAGACTAGCATAGACTCCAAGACAATGGGTTTGTCTCCTGCCAAGAATGGGGAGGGGCAGAAGTGTTTGGAGGCCAATGGCATTGTTAAGTTTGAATCTCACGAGAAGGTCTGAATACAATATGACAGTTACAGCAGTAAGTACTACTGTTAAAGAAGTACAATGTCTGGCCAACGAGGATTATTTATAAACTATTGATTATTTTGTAATTTAGTGTAAAAGTGTAAATAAAAAGCTTTTGAATACAATTATTGTTTCGCCATTATTATTGTATTTTCTTGAGTAGAAAACCCCAGAACCACCATATATAATAATTGGATAAAAAACATGTAAAATACACATCAAAGGATCGCTTCTTGTATATAAAATATACATGAATGCCGGAAGCATTACGCATGTCGTTCGACAGCCTTCAGCGCGAGTTGGGTAACTCGTGCATGTTTGAAGGCGGGAACTAAGTGCGTTGCTAAGGGAGGGAGGAAGGTTTATATAGTTCCCAAGGGAAGTTTGACCACTAACAAGCGAGTCAGTTATAATTATTATTATGCTTACATATACAATAGGTAACAACAAAATATTTATAATATAGGTTCTAAGATGATAGTCACTGCAAGAGATCACAGATGGAATAGGTTCATTACATTAGGTACATTCAATTCTAAAACATTTAGGACTAAATTTAAAATATTTGTGTTTTTTTTTGTGTGCAATTACAATACTTATAAAGAATTTCAACAAATATTTTATAATAAGCATATACGCAAGCTGGTACAGTTAAACTCTGTTATAGCACCAATGTCATAACTTATAAATTCACTTTCCGCGATTATCTTATCTGGGTTATGTTAATTCAGCCCATAAATAATATCTCTCAAGAGCAGACGGAATGGCTATTTGTTCTGACTGTTGTCAATGTCAAGCGGGCGTTGCCAGACGTTGTTGCTTTCTAAGGTATTGTTTAGAACCATCAAGGTAAGCCACTTTGCACTAGAAACAGGTTAGAAGATCCATTATTGCAATAACAGACTTTAACGTTACTTGTATTGTTAAGATAAATAATCACACATTAATATTCAGAGATGTTTCGATGTTTAAAACAAAATACATTCAGAATACTCTTCGATTCTTGCATTGCATCATAATAATACAATTATATAACTTCTCATTGCGTTGGTAGATCACAAACCATAATAATACAATTATATAACTTATCATTACGTTGGTAGATCACAAACCATAATAATACAATTATATAACTTATCATTACGTTGGTAGATCACAAACCATAATAATACAATTATATAACTTATCATTACGTTGGTAGATCACAAACCATAATAATACAATTATATAACTTGTCACGTTACGTACATTACGTTGGTAGATCACAAACCATTATACATAATACAATTATATAAATTATCATTGCGTTGGTAGATCAAAAACCATAATAATACAATTATATAATTTATCATTACGTTGGTAGACCACAAACCATAATAATACAAACATATAACTTATCATTGCATTGGTAGATCACAAACCGTAATAATACATTGTATATAATTCATCTTTGCGTTGGTAGATCACAAACCGTAACATTTTTTATATACTTACAGATTATGATGTTTTACAGATTACATAATATAGGAATACATTAAACTGTAGCATAAGATCAAAACAGTTCTCTTAGAATCCAGTAAAACACCTGTTCAACAGTTATTTAGTCAAGGAATGTGCAATGTGCAGTTAAATATTGCAACGAAAAGACAACGATGTATAACATTATCATTTAAGTGGAATACAAAAACATATAAATGCGATGTATATATTACTAATTAACACACTTCTTCACAACACGTGGATTCGGGAGTACAACTTTAATCTTCTACTTCTAGGGGGAAAGCATAAGACTTAAGACTTCAAGGTAATATTCGTGTACATGGATAAGGCATACAATATAGGTAAAAGTATCGCTACAATGCCAAAGTAATCATTATGTGCATGTTTCTTTTCTACTTTTATTATTTGTACGTTTATTAATCTTTCATAAATTGTGCTCAAAAGTACTTATCTTTAAGTTCACATAAGTAACTTTACCCTACGAGATCTACTAACTTTATGGTAATTTCAAATCATCAAGTCTCACGGGAGAGCTTGCTTGGAACTTACCTATAATTGGCATGTAAGAATCAGGCATTAGAAAGGGGTGTAGTTATTATTAAAAAAGTGTAGGTGATTGTATAACTTTTCTTGATATTAATTGGCTGGTTTATTATGTTTTCCGAAAGTCATTTTTGATATGTTAAATTACATGTTATATTTTTATTTCGTTTCTTGACATTATAGCTAAGTATTTAGCCTCTTAAGTTTCGTTTGATCATTATAGGATTCACAAGAAAAAATCACAGGAAAACAACAAATTGAGGTTGTTCACTCATTGAAGATGCCCTTAAGATGTCAATGTTGTCTGGGACACAAAGCTTAACACGAGGGTACTAGGGGACATCTGTCAACAGGTACGGTACAGTCTACTACTAGATACACAGGAAGATCATGTTTTCTAAGGAAGGGAAGGTTGCAACACCAATAACATATGAAGACACTAGGCATGTATTGCTCAAGAGTGAGAAGGACACATTGACTTCAGCTTAACGCGATGGGATAATCAATCTACGGTTTTATTAGTCCACCATGTGTTCTGGAACAAAGAGTATACATACATACATTATTATAGGTTTTATCATAGTCACTATTGATGTACAGATGTTATTGATTAGTGGAATATACCTTGGTCTTCTGTAGAGTGTTCCTCTTCAGAAGAATCAAAACGGGATTCAATCAACGAACTTTGTTTCGATAAGGACTGAAAAATAACGGACAAATATTAGTAAATTTATTAGTAGAGAATACAAAAAACATAGAAAGCATTAAAATCATAGACATTCAAATTAATGGACGAGCCTATCAGGGAAAGGGGAACAAACCAACTTGCGTGGACCATCCCACTTTCGGTGATTTGTCAATAAATGAATCTGACAGTATACAGGCAACTCGCATTGTAATAGCACCATTCGGTCCTTAAAAATAAAACCTGTGTATAAATTACTAGTCTTTTTTATAATAATGTGCAAATTGCTTGCTGCGTAAAAAACTTATTTACATATCCCAAATGGGGTAAACAAAAGTTTGGGCTTGTTTCCAAAATTTTATATTTTCTTACATTATTTGGTTAGACACTTTTACAAATGTGTTATAATTTTCCCACCTCACTCAATTTTAGCTTAGCTACGCCAGGTGATTCGTTTATGAAAAAAAATTCAGATCCTGCACAGAAAAATCCCACAATGGACAGGGCTGCAAACTTTTGCCTTACTTTACTTTTCTGCGAATGGTCTTGTTATTTCAATGTGCACTCTTCGGTGGTCAATGTACGACTGATGTCATAGTTTATTCAAAGTATTCTCGAACCCTCCTGGTGCCAAAAATATGGTCATGTGATCAGTGCCGTCTTAAACTAGGCTGGGGCCCTTGGGCACACAAGAATTTGGGGCCCTTTTGGAAAGTAAAAAAGCAAATTATAATACCATTTTTTTTACTAAGTATGACCATTTATTATAGGTAATCAAATACAGTATGATATAATATGTCATTATGTAGCATAGGCTTTATTTAAAACCTATAAAGTGAGATAAACATTACCATTTTGCAGCCAAATCGACGTTTCTTACCAATTTCGTGTGTAATTCTTAGTTTAAATCTCCCGCCAATGTCACCTGCTAGTTCCAAATGCATCCTTGAGGCGGCGCCAGTAGTGGGACGCCACTAGTGACGCTATAATTTCAAGCTTCATTAGCATTTATTTTGCGAAGGTCAAACACGTTTGGTTTGTTTACAAACATCAAATACCGTAAAATAACCTGTTTTTCAGTATTTGCGCAAAATTTACATATTTTTTTCGAGGTTATTAACAGTGTGACTGTTCGAACTCCGTAAAATTGCGATTTATAGAGTTTCGTGTGTTTTTGTTTAGTGTTTTTTGTATTTTCGTGATTATGTCGGATTCCGAACGTTCCGAGAGCGGGGAAGCCGAATTTTCGAGGGCGGAAGTCATGAAGGTGATTCACACGGACACGCGGGGGAAGCGTCCGAGGGTCTACGGCGAAGGCAAAGCCAAGAGGCAGAGGGTTTGTGAATTAGCTCCCGCCGACCCGCGAATTGACGTATTAACGCAGCAGATGTCCCAGATGCAGGAAATGTTGCGTCTGCTGCTGGAAAAGCGTTCGGAGGCTCCCGTCCGTGGCGCCTCGGATGACGATGACGAGGACAGCATCTCCCTGGACACCCCTGCGTCGCTTCGGGAGGAATTGGCAGGAGATTTGGGAATGGGACTCGTCCATCCGAATAAGCCGTCTCGTGACTTGGATCTCGGGGAGTGGACAACTGACCTAAAGCAGCCGAAGATACCATCGGCCGACCCAGGGAGGGTGAAAAAAGTGGAGCTCCTTCAGCATCTGGGGACGGCCAACTGGAACAATGTCCGCTACCTCGAGATCCAGAAGTCGTATGCCGCAACCCCTCTCTTCTCAATGTTGGCATTGAACCCTGAATTGAAGCGCCTAGCTCAGGAGGAATCGGCCAGTACGTCAACGGACTCCTTCTGCGGCTCCCTGACCAATGCTCTTTCCCTGCAGGCTGATCTCCTGAAGGCCTCCTTGCAGGAGCTGGTCAACTGGAGTGCGGAACCGGGCACGAAGCTGAGCACTTCCACTCTCTTCGAGAAGGTGCAGTCTCTCTTCGCGGCGGGGTCTGAGTCCCAGAAGGTGTCCAAAGACATCATGCAGATGGTCTGCGGAAAACGGGCTAGCCACATTGAGTATCGACGAGAGGGGGCATTGCGAGGCATCAGTGACGGATACGTCCGAGATGCCTTACGGAAGATTCCGCCCACATCGGAATATCTCTTTGACCCGAACCTCCTGTCGGCCCAGCTGGATAAGTTGGGGGGAGTGAAGAAGTGCCTCGCTCCTCAGCCTAGCACGTCGCGACCAGCTCCACCCGTTAAACCTGTGACTGTGCAGAGCTCGCAGCCCTTTCGTCCTAGAGTACAGCAGGGAAGAACCATCGCGAGAAGGGAGCACCCTGAGAGTCGAGGTCCGGAACCAGCCCGTAGAGCCGCTAAAGCTTTCCCTCCCCGAGGTAGGTTCCGGCCCAAGGAAAGAGCAGGGAAGCCAGACCGTAAGAGGTTTTAACAGTGGGCCCTCTTTTCAAGGGGGTCAGTTGCGCTCATTCGCAGGTAAGTGGAGGAACCTTGGCGCCCCTACTATCATCCTTAAGATGTTAGATGGCTACCGAATTCCATTTTCATCAAAACCTCCACTAAATAATAATATTGATTTATTTAACTCCCCTTTCACCACTAAGACTTCTGTGGCAATGACAGAACAAATAGAAAAACTCAAAGCCCTTAAGGTTTTAGAGTCGGCACCTGCCACTCCCTCATTTATTTCTAACATGTTTCTGGTCCCCAAATCAGATGGCTCAAAGAGGCCGGTCTTTAACTTAAAGTATTTAAACAATTTTCTGACTGTCAGTAAATTTCGTCTGGTAAACGTTTATCGAGTTCCTACTTTTCTACAACCGAATGACTGGATGGTTAAAGTGGACCTCACACATGCTTACTTTCATGTACCTGTGAGTGAGCAGCATAGATGTTTCCTTAGACTTATCTATAGGAATGAACTCTTGCAGATGACATCCCTCCCCTTTGGCTTGGCCACCGCACCTAAGGCATTCGCAACCTTCACTAACTGGGTAGCGCAGGAACTGCGGAAGAGAGGGATGAGAATTCTAGTGTATCTGGATGATTTTTTATTAGTAAACCAATGCCTGCCTACTTTAAAACAGCAGGCTATTGAAATGGTGGAGTTTTTGCAAGGCTTGGGATGGCATATACAATTTGATAAGTCAATATTAGAACCATCACAACAAGTTCAATTTCTTGGTATCAGCTGGAATACTCTAACTAATGAAAAGTCTCTCCCTCAGAACAAGGTTTCAGCCCTATCTTATTTGTTAAAGGGTTTTATTCAGACAGGTAGGTGGTCACTAGATAAGGGGCGCAGCCTCTTGGGCTCTTTAAACTTTGCTAGTTTTGCAGTTCCAAGAGGCAGGCTCAACAGCCGGCACATACAGAAAGGGTGCTTAGGACTCAGACACTACCACCCTTGGGAGTCATCACCAATTCCGGCAGCTACCGCTCGGGAATTGAGATGGTGGGTTCGATCGCTCACCCTGACGTCACCTATACATCTGCCGCTGTTTGAGCATTACCTAACAACCGATGCCTCTGATCAGGGTTGGGGTGCCCAGCTGGACGAAAAGCTTCTCAGCGGTGTGTGGGCTGATGACCAGCTGAATCTTCACTCCAATGTAAAGGAGATGCTCGCCGTGTTGGCTGCCTTGTCTCCTCACGTGCTTGAGCTATCTGGCTCGGGTCTTCTGATCCAGTCGGATAACAGGTCTGTCGTATCTTATCTCCGCAAGGAGGGTGGTACCAGATCAACTCAACTCCTGAGCTGTACTCGACTAGTGCTAGATGTTTTGGATAAACACTGTGTCTCCATGACAGCACAATACTTACCCGGTCGTTTCAATGAAGTAGCGGACTGTCTATCTCGTCATCGTGCTATACCCGAATGGCACTTGCTACCCTCGTTCACAGAGGTAGCATTCAGGAAATGGGGACGACCCGAAATAGACCTATTTGGCTCTAGGACAGCGCATGTGGTTCAAAGGTATGTTTCTCTTGATTTTCAGGACGACGAGGCAGACTACCACAATGCTTGGAGCAGGGACTGGGACCATCAGCTGGCTTGGATCTTCCCTCCCCCGTGCCTCATGCCGAGGGTTCTTTGCCACCTGAACAGAGCAAGGGGATTATACTTGGTAGTGGCTCCTCGTTGGGAAAGGGCATTTTGGAGAGCGGATCTGAAGTGTCGGGCCTTGGGTCCACCTCTTACGATTCACAATCTAGGAGAAGCACTGATAGACACCAGGACCAACAAACCCCCTCCTCAAGTAGAGTCCTTCACTCTGGAGATTTGGCTTTGTGGGGGTGGGACAAAAACCTAACAAGATGGTCAAGTCAGCAGAAGGAACTTCTTAGATCCGGGTGGAGAAGTTCTACCCTTCGCACTTATGCTCCGGCATGGCGGAGGTGGCAGCGCTGGGCGTCAGAGAATCAGCTTGATGCCACGCGTCCCAAAGCTGAAGACTTAGCCAGGTTCCTAGCCGATCTACACATCAGAGAAAAGCTATCGCTGAGTACCATTTTAGTTCACAAGTCAGTGGTGTGTACCTTAGGCTCTCCCGAAGACAATAGAGAGCTGAGCTCCAATCCGATAGTGAAGAAGATATTAAAAGGGATATCTTTAGCTAGACTAAGGCCTTCAAAACCCCCCATTTGGGACCCGAGGGTTGTATCATCATGGCTGGAGAAGAATTTGCCTCAACATATTACTCTCTTTGAAGCATCAAGGAGAGCAGCCACCATCCTGCTTTTGGCATCAGGGCGCCGAGTCCACGATCTCACATTGCTCCATTGCACAGCTGAAAGATTGTCAGTGGACAGTGAAGGCATCTCCATTTGGCCAGTGTTTGGTGGCAAGACAGATTCGGCAGACTGGCAACAATCAGGGTGGAGACTGGCTCGCTCGGAGTCTAGGAACATAGACCCTGTCTATTGGACGGAGAAGGTCATAGAACTGTCTAAGGAACGGAGAGCGCAGGCGATACTACCTAGCCTATTTATTACAACTTGTGGGACAGTGAAAGCGGCCTCCAGGGCAGTAATTGCAGGTTGGATTAGGGCAGTCCTCAGGGATGCTGGTGTAGAGGATCCACCTGGCAGCATCCGTTCAGCAGTGGCATCTCTGAACTGGCTGCAGAAATATAAGCTGGACGATATACTGTCGCGTGGTAACTGGAGAAGTCCCAATACCTTTGCCAAGTTCTATAGAAGGGAAATTGCAGAATCGGCTGGCCGAGTCAACACCGACCCATCTGTTGCTGACCTTTTTCAACCTCTGTAACTGGTTAGCTGATTTCTGGAAATCTTGCCCCTATTTTCTTTTTAGCAAATAAATTTAAATATTATATTTGATTCACATTAGCATAATGTCACCAGGCGATAACAAACAATATCTCACTTTATAGGTTTTAAATAAAGCCTATGCTACATAATGAAAAAGTTTTACCTTACAATAAAACTTATATTATGTACTTAGCTTTATTTAAAACCTAGGCAAGGGCTGCCTGATGAGATCTAATGAAGCTTGAAATTATAGCGTCACTAGTGGCGTCCCACTACTGGCGCCGCCTCAAGGATGCATTTGGAACTAGCAGGTGACATTGGCGGGAGATTTAAACTAAGAATTACACACGAAATTGGTAAGAAACGTCGATTTGGCTGCAAAATGGTAATGTTTATCTCACTTTATAGGTTTTAAATAAAGCTAAGTACATAATATAAGTTTTATTGTAAGGTAAAACTTTTTCATTAATGAAATTAGAATGCTGCTGGTTTTTTGGTTACGATTACGGTTTCTTTCGGGATTTCTGTTGAGCAAAATCTTCTATCATATCCTCAAAGTCAATTTTTTGAAGGATATCACTTTCTATGCACATAATTGACAAATTACTCAGACGTTCTTGTAACATTGTTGTTCGCAATTCATTTTTTATTCTTCATTCCTATCAGACTGAATGTTTAACCTGTCATGGGTCGGGCCTGATGGGGCCCCCTTCCCTTCCCTTTCCCTAACAAAGCACCACTTTGAATTTTAAATTGAATGTTTTGTGGATTAATTTTGAGCTATCATATCGAGCCATAATCGGCAGAACAGCGTAAGCGACAATTTGTAAATTATACAGGAGAAGGTTTTTTTTAATTAACTTTCTTAATTGATTCCAAAAAGGATTTAGGTTAATCAAGATTAATAATCTTTGGTTACTGCCTGTATGAAATGAAAATACTTTTTATTTGAATGCCTCCAGTTGTCGAGATAGTGGCGGTAACGCTGTTTTGCCTGTAACCCTAACAGATTTTTTTCCCTCTGAAATGTCGCTTACGCTATTTGGAGTAGATTTTTTAAAATTTTTTTATCATGCAATAGGCCATAAGTAACCACTAATAAAAAACATATATATTTTTAAAGTAATATATTTGTAATTATCTTGCTTGTACTTTATAGGGAAAATTAAGAAAAAATGTTATTTTCTAAAAACAATAAAAATAAAAATGTTATTTCCAAAACAATAAAAATAAAACAAAAATATTTTAACAAATAATAAACATAATAGATACAACGTATATATTTTTTTAATAATTGCACTTATATCGGCAATTTTTCAAAACTTTGTTGGTTTGAGCCACATTTTTCAAAACTATTCACATGTCTTCCTGGTCGGATTCAGGTAAGGTATTTTCCACTGTGGATCCATGTGGCAGTTCCAAAAATTGATGCCTCATCCTCTCAGGAATAATACCTTTCTCGCAGAGACCTCTAAGATCCCTATACTTGATCTCCGTATTTACGCTTTCTCCATGGGGAGTGGTTAGCACCTTCTCGAGGTCAAAACTTGCGCACAAAATATCATTATCATTTTTGCTTTTAGCCTGATCATTAATGAAGATCTCTTTGCATTTTTCCTTTTCGCTGAGGTGACTTTTGTAAGTATCCATTTCAGTTTGCTGAAGCTTCTCGTCACCGGACAAATTTTTCACTTTCTCACATAAAGAACACTTGTCCTTTTTAGGTAAATGAAAACCCAAGTTGAAATTCGTATTAAATATTTTTCTAAAAATATTCAGACTCACAATGTTACTATGCCCAGATTCATCTAATGAATTAACATTTTCAATGTATATTTTATACACAGTTTTCACATTACGCAAATCGGCAGGAAGATATCTTTCGAAGATTTATTTCGACAGTAGTGAGATGGAACAGCGGGCAATTGTGTAATAAACTTTATTACCATGTCCTTTTTTTCTTGGTCCGTTTTATTGGATGGTTCGTGCTTTCCTCTCATATCGGCTTTAGAAAAATTATTTTCTAAAATATTATTGCATGCATGCGTGATAGTCATTTGCCCGATGTCAAGAGTTTTCAAAATAAATTGCTGACAGACTTGAACTCTTTTCCTGTTCCAATTTATGAAATATTTATATGATGTGTTTCTTCTGCTATCATATTTAGCCCTTTTTCTTTTGATTGGCTGTTTGTTTATACACAAAAGAAGCCAGTCCCTCTGCCGCTGGTTGCTGGCCATGCCCCAATAAAATGCATGTATGTTAAGGCGATCTTCTTCACTGAATTGAATGGCACAATTGCTGCCACATTTTTTATTTAGACACGGATTTGGTTTAACAATTTGTGCTGTCGAGTACATTTTTCTCCTCTCCTTTGCACTCTCTTTGGGACTAATTTTGATTTCCTTAACCCAGCATATCCAACAGATAAATGTGGATCACTAACACTGCCAATAAGTAAGCTTTCATCGCTCATTTCTGCATCTGCATCATCTGAATCAGGCTTCCAAGACTCTTCAGATGGTTTGAAATCTAAACATAATTCAGTATCGGAGAATTGAACAATTGGACTTAAATGTGCTGTTGCTGAAGTGTTCCCATCACAAACATCTATTTTCTGATTATGGGGCTCCTCGTCAATACATTCGCACACGTTCGCACTGGTCATCCGATGGACGCTAACTGACAAAACTGGAACATTCTCTACCGTTCGGCGTAAGAACGTAACCGACCATATTGTCGCTTACGCTATCAAATGACGTCGGTTGCGCTGTTTTGCTCGCCTACAAGATTTGTAAGGAAGTTCATACGCTAAAAGGCACAGGTACCAAAAAAGCGTCAGGCGTATAAGATAGAACTGTTATATTTTTGTCGCACACGTATAAGGTATTATTGAACGGCTTTCGTTAAAAATCGTAATTTGACAAAAAACGTCGCTTACGCTGTTCTGCCGATTATGGCTCGATATATTTTATTGACCGAAACACATTCCTAGAACAATAAAATATGTACCAAAACAACATTAATTGCGTTAATTTGATAGGTTTTACGATGTTTTCGTCAAGTATCACGCATCAGATTTGCATCGCGGCAAATTTGACATTTCGATTCCAAAGATAAATTATTTAAAAATATTCTGGTGTTGCCAGGTGAAAGAAACTAGTGGCTATATCATCAATGATGTTGGCGCAAGCGATTCTGACCTTGTTCTTTATACAAATTCTGTACACAGAAGGGTCAAAATCGCATTCAAAATTTTTTCCGCGCGCATGCACACACACCGCCCGCATTATCGCGTTTCGCGAGAGAAATTGTCAGTCCTCCGGGGCCCCCTGAGAATGGGGGCCCTGGGCACGGGCCCCGTGTGCCCTTATGGTGAAGACGGTATTGCATGTGATGTGCCTCCAGCTTGTCTAAATTATACCCAGATTTCACGTTAGGGCAAGTCTATCAATTTGGATGTATATGAATAAAATTAAATATTATTGGTTAGGTTGACCATAAAAACGAACACATACTATTTATGACTAAAACAGTAATACTTAAGGTGGGTATCGCAGCAGTAAGCAGCTTAGGTAGGCCTTCATCCATCAGTGGAGAGATGAAATGAAGGGAGGTTATTTACCTTATTGGAGCGGCGACGAGGCGGAGACACTTTATTCCATAAAGCTTCCAGCTGATCGAAGTGTTGAGATTGTGCAAGCGCCGCTTGTTCAGGACCCAGACCGCTCTGAAATTATTTGACATCAATAAACATCTGCTACCAAATACCATCTGCAGATCTACGCTTCACTTCAACGCTAAGGCCCAGTTGTTTCGCAGAAATAACTTGTGACAAAGTCATCAAATGGCCATTTAGAGCCATTTTGTTTTTTTTGACATTTGAAAGGTCTCCAAATTGTAATAAGCTGACAAGCTTAACAACACGATAGTTGTCCTCTTCTGCTGATTACAATTTGTTCAAAAGCTGAAACGGACTTAGGACTGGTGTTTCACAGAATTTGAACAATTCATCAAATTTATAAGTTAATATTGAAGTCCTGTTCATGTAATGTTACTATCCAAGTAGTGTGGAGCAACCGGCCCATGGTGAAATAATAACAGAACTTGAATTTTAACTTTGAAATTTGATGAATTGTTCAAATTCCATGAAATAACCCGTCCTTAGAATCGACATTTAACGAGGACTCTCAACTGTCAAAAAACAAAATGGCACTGTATGGCCATTTGATGACAAAGTTACTTTTGAATTTCTGTTAAACAAGCCGTCCTAATACTTCTACTATATCTTTAGTAAATTTGGGGTTGCCGAAACACCGACAAACCCAAAGGTATGTTTTGAAAGATCAAATAGGTACAACTTCAACTATCTTCTGAAAATTCATTTTTATAATTTCTTTACCTATTTCAAGTTTAATTAATTTATCTTAAGGAACTTAGCGATTGCAAAAGGCTATTGTGTCACAAAAAGACTTGGGGATTTGACTCTTCCCATCTCCTTTCCTACTCTCCTCTGTGCAGTCTCACAACATACCCCAATTGGGTATGCCATAGTCCCATTGACTCTGGACAGTTAGGACTCTTGTGCGGTGTTTACATAACAAGTAACAATTGGGAAATACCTGGGACCCGAGCTCTTTGCTTTTTTCTTGTTGAATTTTAGAGATTTCTTCCATTGAGGCGGACACTGAGAACCTAAAACAAAATACAATAGGCATTGTCATCATTTCATTTAAAAAATATATCAATTCAGCTATTATGTGGAAAAACAACATTATTGAGATAATGCAGTTTTTATGCAGATCCATTCAGATTACGTGCCATACATACATCTATGTTCAGACCAACAGATAGCAACACAAGCAGTGGCGGCTCTTCTTAGACGGTCATTTGGGCAATGACCTCAAAAAATATGCTGCAATAGTATTGATGTAAAAAAAAAGAATTTAACAAACTACCCGATTATTAATTTAGTTTTTATTCATGCAGATTCATACGTTTATTAGATTCGTTCCAGTGCCATCTAGGGTCCAAATGAGAAGCTATTGCATGTCCTAGCATGGGTCACTAATTTTGTCCCAAACCAATCTCCTTTCTTTCTCTTTGCTATAGAGACAAGGAGGTAAACACTATCATGTCTGACATATGCTTAGTATCATACAAAATTTATTTTTTAGGTGTTTTCGGACATCACCGCGGTGAGATAGATTATTAGATAAAGATAGATTATTAAGGTATAAGAGGGGGATGTGAAAAATTGTCAGACGAAAGTTTTTTGTGTGATAAACGATAGCCATCTTGAACTTGAATATTACTTTGCGAAATTATGTCATTGTTGATGTAATTTGCATAGAATAATTCAAAATGTCCAATTTTGTGGTTATTGCATTGAAATAAATCACAAAAAATTCATTGAATCATGACAAACGCGTTCAAATAAAGTGACAATTAGTTTATGTTAGAAGAGAGAAAAATAAAGAGGTTGAAAACGATATTTTCAAACAAAAACTTGTCAATGGTTTTGCGGGTGTAATAAAATGAATGTATAGGTACTTTTTCTTTCGTGGATTACTTTTTAAATCTACTTAAAACAATGGACTAATGTTGGAATTAGTGATTTAAAAAACTTTTAGGAGGAAAAGATCTTTCAAAAGAAAAAAAAACCATTAATTAGTTATGTGTGTAAATAATTAGATAAATATTCAGAATATGTGAGTACCAGTAAATTAATTACATACATTGGCATTTTTATAATATTCAATATGCATTTTTTCATGTTCTTTTTTTTTCGATTGACCTTCTACTTCTGGACTCCTAGAGTCGCCTCTGAACACAAGGCCTCGAGTGGCGGCCAGTAGGGCGATCTTTTTCCATACAACAATAAAGTAAAGACAAGTCGGCCATTATGTTAAAATTGACAGTTTGTGCAATCGGCGTTTGGCATATTTTTCATTATACATGATGATAATCTGTAATGTGTCTGGAATACTTCAAATTTTATGTTTATTTTTGTTAGTAAAACTTAAAAATATTGATTTATGTAAAAAATTGTGACATTTTTTCCTTTGTTTTATGTTTTTTGTACTCCAAACCAGTGGCGGCTAACTCTGAACTTGGAGTAACGCACTCCCAAAATTTCAGTCAATCTAAAAATAATAATTATCAACCGACAATAATATCATTAAAAATCAAAGCAAATAAAAGTTATAAGATAAATTCAACCGGCTCGAATTTTCATTCTTTGTATCACGTGTCATAAGTCACGTGGTGAGAGCGAATTTCATATTGCTCATCGAGAAAAATCAATTATCTCCGAAACGTGAATGGCACCCTCCAATGCCTCTTAAACTCTTCGGTGAGATGGCGCCACTTTAGTTTACAGTTCGCATACCGATCATTCCAGTCGGTATAGGCTTAAAAATTTGCTAATTGCTAGTATATTTCACCGCTGAAGGCTTACCTGACCTGACATAGGGATAGGTTGGCAATATTGTTAGCGCACTACCAATATTTGTGAATACAAGCAGCTACTGCTCCAAACATTTGAATAAATTGATTAAAATATATAAAACATGTTGTCTATTAGTCAAAATATTTTATTACCTTTACATTTATTTGACTTTCAATGCTCACATGTGCTCACTACAGTCAAATAAAATGTTTAACAGACCATATTATCTCAGAGCTCACTTTTTCACATTAAGCTGTTTCTCTGAAAAAAGAGCTCAATTATTTACATATTTTTTTTTGGTTAACCTTAAATGCATACTGTTGCAAAATGGCAACATACCGTTCAAACCACCTTTAACTCTTTGGTGTATACTTAATGCATGCCGTTTTAGAATTATCAAGTTCACGGTAATATATTTTATCGAGTGGCATCACCTTTTTTTCTTTCGCGAATGTCAAATGTCACTTTTTCTTTAACAAAGTGAAGATTCTCGAAAATTGGTTGGAGGTTAGAATTACAGTTTTGTTTTGCTGTTATTATTTTGATTTTCTTAGGTAAGTAGATACAATAATATAATACTTATATGTAATAACTCGTATTTTTTCCAGTACACTTATTAGTTTTGAGAAATTGTTTTAGGTTTTTAATTTTTTTTTCATAGGTAAATTGTTCATATTAATTTCTAATACGTGGTGTTTTAAATCTGCAACAATTGTTTTTTTAATCAAATATCATTAAAAAATTACAAAAAAAAAAATTCTTTATTTTTTCTTGCAACAAAATATATTTTTTTCCAGAAAAATAATAAATCATGCATTTAAGGCGAAATAGGTAGACTTGACCTGAAATTTGGCATTTTTGAGGTCACTTTTAGACGTATGGACACTTTTCTAGAAAAAAACACAAATTGGTTTCGAAAGATCGTTATTTTATCTTGTAAAGTAAGTTGTAAAATTTTGGAAAATGATATTATTTTCATACCATAATAAAGTGTTACCGTTGGACGATATGCAGATTTGTTGCATTTTCAAAGGCGAAGTTGTATCATACAACAAATATTTCAAATCATATAATAATACAGTATAAACAATCAATAAATTATCTATCATATATATGTATAAGAATTTTGTTTTTATTTCAAATAAAATTACTAATAAATAAATCCGAGGACGCGTTTTGTGACGAAAATCCCTCAATTTGACTATTTATTTATGACCTTACAAATTGGTATAGTTGAGATTTTTTTACAAAAATAATTTACTATGATATTATTGAAACATTAATAATAATTTATGACCAAGAAATATATTCTTAAAGTATATAATAGTAATTAATTTCGATTAGCGTTTTTTGTTTATTCGTCGTTTCTGATTGCCACGGCGCAAGCCGAAATTTCGTCAGTATCCGCTGCGACAGGGCGGTGAATGGTCGTTTGGTTCGTGCCGGTCTAGTAAATAACATTTTGACGAAATTCCTCGTTTAAAAATGGGTAGAAAAATACTATCGGACAAAAGTTTTATAAGAAAACAAAAATTTCGTCATCAAAAACGTACATGGGAGAAATATTTGTAGAAAAAAAAAGGGTTAGTCATATTTAATTATCCTTGTACATTGTACGTACTCTATATGCTACAGGGTCGTTCAAACGAATCAGTCAGAATACGCATATATTTTTTATAACATTTAGCGATAATTTTGTGTTGTTTAATTTTCAGGGAAAATAATCAACTACCAACGAATGATTGTGATTCTGAAGCAAATATTGTCTCTAAAATTCCGTCGGTATTTTTTTTTTTTTTTTTTACAGTAATACCGCACAAGAGTCCCAACTGCTCCCGTCTGGAGCCAATGAGACTATGGCATCCCCAATTGGGGTATGTTGTGAGGCTGAGGGTATTGGGGAGGGGAGGGAGATGGGGAAGAGGAAGGTGGGGAAGTACCTGGCTATTCAGATCTGGTCACCAAACACGGCTAAAGCCATTTCAAGCAACGTTTCAATTTTGAATGGTGGTCTTACACCAGGGCGATACTGAGAGTATCTTCCACTCTGGAACGTGCCGCAAATATACTATAATATATTATTTTAAATTAATGAATTGTGAAATAATAACACAAATTAATCAAATAAAATTTATTTGCGCACGCCGGGTTCGAACCCGCGACCTTCGGATCTGTAGTCAAAAGCGTATACCACTAGACCACGCCGGCCGTCAAAGCCGTATGTGTAATTTACATTAATATTATTATTATTTTGTTATGTAAATAGGTAATACCTACAATATATTGTGAATCATGGATATTATGGTGACCGAAACCGTCAATATCGGGGTATTTATAAACTAGCAATTATTCCCGGCGTTACGCGAGTTACACGCACAAAACCATACCCTTGTATACATGGTATCGGGAAACGCGTAGTATATTACTGTGACCGATTCAACTCTACCGCGGTAATTATAAACAAGCATTTACTACCCGGTTTTGCGCGATTTACGCGCATGCAACATTACCACGTGTACACGGTGTCGGGAAACTCGTGGTGAAATTACGGTGACTGAAACCGTGAATATCGCGGTAATTATAAAATATCAATAATTCCCGGCATTACGCGAGTTACACGCACAAAACCATACCCTTGTATACATGGTGTCGGGAAATGTATGGTATATTACGGTGAATAATTTCTATTCTATTGTCCAATTCCCTATTACATAGGTATAATTCAACATATTTAATATTTTTAGTGTTACTTTTTGTCAGTTTCATAATGTCATATTGTGAATTGAGCTTCTTGTTTTAGGAGAAAAAAAACGAGGTTATTTTGACATACTTACTTTAAGTATTAGAAATAAAACTTACTGGTAATACCTATCGTACAAACGGATAAATATGTAAAACGAGAGATTTTTTACAATCAAACTTAATGTTAAACACTTTTTTAAAACCTATGTAAACTAAAATTTAAAAAAAAACAAGTGAACAAAAATATTTGAAAAATTAAAAAAAAAATGTTTATTCAAATACCTACCTATTTTGTACCTACTATGTCAACGCACTGCATTTGTATTTATTTATGTTTACGCACTCCGACGTATAATTTACAAATATGTATGTAACTACTCATTAGGAAGAAAGCTACAACCGAAAATTCAAACACAATAATTGTTATTTCATCGGAACCATGCTGTAGGTTTCGGCCGCCGTGCGGAGTGTACGGCTGGCAGTGGAATGAATATGGTATTTCTGTCTCGTTCTAAAAAAACGTCCGATCGCCAGACCGTCTTTTGACCAAATTCGAATTCGCGGCCGCTGGTTAATACGCCTTAAGGGTTACGTTATACATTCAGTGAAAAAATATAATAATGTTATTTTACCTTCTTTTCAGTCTTTCATCTACTTGCGCCATCATGGCAGAAGACTGCAGATGGCCGTACTTCTTCTGCCAGGTGTACGTGTCCAGGGACACCTCCTTCTTCAGCAGCCGCTTCATGGGCCGCTTGGGGGCCAGGGGCCTCAGATCTAGGGAAAAATAATTCAATGTAAATAACAGACATGTACTAAATTTTGTGACTTGTAAATTATTTGATAGGTAATTTTACCGTCCACTTCCTTGGGCGCTGAATACGTCGGCATCTTTACATAGACAGCGGGAGTGTTGTGAAGACATATTATCGGTAGACAACCTGAAAACATATTAATTTATTAGTCAGAAGTAGATTTATATAAGTATTAACTACTGGGAAGCCGAGCTACCGACAAATACAAGCGCCCCCAAGTGTGCTGGAAGTATAAATAAATTTTGCGCACTGAGTGCCAGCTGACAGTAGTTACTCATTGTTATTTGACGTTTTTTTAATTGTACACTTTTACGAGATATGTGTTTATGTATTCATCAACATTTTAGTAGTTTACCAAGAATTAGCTACTTATATTCGTAGGGCCGTCCCTAAGTCAAACGGGGCCTGGCGCTTGTAAAAACATTAAGGGTATTAGGACTTGGGTATTATCAGTGCCTTGGCTACTTGGCACTTTGGCAAGTCGGCGCCCGGAGCGGACTGCTCCTATTGCCCCTGCACAAAACCGGTCCTATATATTCAGATGAAAATAAAATAATACAATGTTTTTCCTCTACATAAAATAAAATAGTAATAGGTTGATGACGTTTCCATAGTGGCAATGCACTTTTTCACAGATAAAATAAATATGTTTGCAGGTGACGAAATGACAAGATGGAATAACATTAAAAGCTAAAATCTCCACGCTGCGAAAAATGACAGTTTTCGATGAAAAGTTTAGACAGTATCTATTTTGTTTGTCACGAAATAAAATTAGGTTAATAATATAAACCATATATTTTATAAAAGATTTTCATTGAAAAAATAAGGAAAGACAAGGGTCCTGGGTTCAAGTACTAGATGTGACTTTGGTGTGTTTTCTTTTTCAAATCTTCGTTTAGGAATCGCTAATATATTCTTCAATAATAAAAAAAATTATTCAATTTGTCCATTGTTGATTTTGTGGCAATATGATTACGGGGGTTGGTCAATAAGTCCTTAGAAAAAAGCATTAAAACAGTTTGTATTTTTGTATTTTTTTTTTTATTTCTCAACATAATCTCCTTGGAGCTCAATACACTTGGTTAGACGTTTCTCAATTTTTTTTAAACCGTCAGAAAAATAAGTTTTCGGAAGGTCCTCAAAATAAGCATTTGTCCGATCGATGACTTCTTCATTTGAAAAAAAACGTTGTCCACTTAGCCATTTTTTTAAGTTTGGGAAAAGGAAAAAGTCACTGGGGGCTAAATCTGGCGAATACGGTGGGTGGTCGACCAATTCGAACTTCAATTCTTCAATTTTAGCCATTGATCGTAAACATGTGTGAACACGGGCATTGTCCTGATGAAAGAGGATTTTTTTCCTGTTTAAATGAGGCCGTTTTTCTTCAATTTTGTTTTTTAGCTGGTCCAATAAAGATGCATAATAATCCCCTGTTATTGTTTTTCCTTTTTCCAAATAGTCAACGAAAATAATTCCACGTGCATCCCAAAATACAGTAGCCATAACCTTACCAGCTGATTTTACGGTTTTCGCCTTCTTTGGACATGGTTCGCCTTTCGCAATCCACTGCTTTGACTGTTCTTTCGTCTCGGGAGTATAGTGGTGTATCCATGTTTCATCTACTGTCACAAAGCGACGAAAAAATTCATCCGGATTGCGTTGCATGAGTGACAACAGGGCTTTAGAGGCCACCCACCCTATTGCGTTTATTGTCGACTGTGAGCAAACGCGGCACCCATCTTGCAGAAATTTTTTTCATGCCCAATTTATCATGTAAAATAGAAATGACGCTACCTTTTGAGATCCCTGTAACCTCAATTATCTCACTCAACTTTAATCTTCGGTCACTTAACACCATATCGTGGTTTTTATTGATCATTTCTGGTGTAGTCACCTCTACAGGACGTCCTGAGCGTGGTTCATCCTTTGTTGATGTACGACCACGTTTAAATTCATTTAACCAGTTATAAATAGTTGCAAGTGAAGGAGCAGATGTGCCGTGAACTAAATCCAACTCATTTTTTATTTCCTTTGCTGTTAACCCTTTTATATTAAAATGTTTAATAACAGCTCTAAACTCAATTTTCTCCATTTTTGTACACAAGCAAATTTTTTTTTTTTTAAATGTACGAGAAACACACAACAACCCGACCAATCTGCTTGAAACTTCTCAGCATACTGAATCGGTAGTGCCGCTGCATGAAAACAAACCGCTTACAGTACTAGTCGCGCCACCTGTCGGCTTTTCTAAGGACTTATTGACCCACCCTCGTATATTCAGCAAAAAAATACCGAACAAATAAAAAACATAACTATGATGGTCTTTCCATTACTAGAGGTTACAATCCATATTATTTATTTCTTAGCTAGTGTCTAATTATCCCCCGTGGCTAGTTATCTCATTCTTCTCACCCCGAAATATTATTCCAATCTTTGTTAAAATCCTCTTAAGAAATATCATTTCAAATTAATAAAATATATTTTTGTATACAAGGAGCATTTTTTAAAGATCAAAATACCATAAAATCGCTATAATTACCTCGGCATTCAAGCAGTTAAGAAAATAATAGACGGTAAAAATATTTGTTAGCACAAAAGAACTACCCATACTCTCTAATTATTTATTTTTAAAATTTTTCCCTAAATTCAATTTTGTATTATTTACATCATACATTCGACTTCTGTGTACAATACATATTTGAGAAACAATTGTATTCATTTGTGTGCTGTGACCACCCAAAGCGGCATTGAGAAGGAAGCAGCGGACCAAGGTAAGTCTGTGGCATTTCCCACCCCTTTCCTTCCTAATCCCGGCATTACTAGGCAACTCAATATCATTGTTTTCATCGCACCCGCAAGCACTGAACCAGCGCAATCAAAAATAATATATAAGATACAACAACATACCTCTGTCAATTAAATGGACAGCTATTCGGGAGCAGTCAGTGGCCATTTCAAACCGCAAGAGGGGGGCATGGAGCTGCAGAGATGTCAGAGCTAAACCTCGCTTTGTTTCCCAGACTATTAGTGTCTTGTCTTCGGCCCCTGAATAAAAATATATAAAAACACTTTAGTAAGATTACACATAACATCAAGCAACTAAAACAATCACCGTCAGTTTCATGTTTTGACACGCAAATTGATATTCCACGGGTTTGGATTTGGCCGCGCTCATTCCAAATCATACCTCTGATTATTAATATGGAAACAAATAAACTGCTTACAGCTGTTTAATGCCAATACCACCGACATTTCAACGTTTGTCCCATATTTTTAGATTTTATGAAAAAGAATCAAAAAATTTAAAAACACTTCTGAATTCTGTGTGTTATTTACTGAAATTGCCCAAACTTGTACCTATTTGAGATAATATTAAATATTACAATGCCTGTATGTTGTCTATGGTCTACTGGAAATGTCTAGTTACAAACATTAAAAAAATATTTTTTTTTATTGGTGCCCTTTTTTACTCATTGAAAGTACGCTCTAGCATGTTTAAATCGCACTTTATGGAACGCGCGTTTTTAAAGTTACCATGGCAACATCAACAAATCAACAAAATGTGAAGTCTAAATGTCAACTTTTAACTATACATCTACTACGTTTTGCTCCTCCATCCATGTTATGAACCTTTCATATTCTTTTTTATAAACGTCTTTGGATTTTTCAGGTATTAACCGCGATTCTGCTTTGGTATTTAAATTATGAATGTTAGAACTCATTTTACACACAATAACTAGTAAAAACTGTGATGTCAACTATTAATCTTATGTGACAGATTGCAAATTAATGTTTGTGTTTTTCATTTCCATGACAACAAGATATTGTGATGTCACATCACGAATTCTAGTTCTTATTTCCAAATTTTTAATAATAATATCAATATTTATGTTTTCAAAGTGTACCAATAAAAAAAATAGCGTAAAGTATTCGTGGATAACTGGTCTTTGAAACACTTGCTTTATTTCGAGCACACGGCTACGCCGTCGTGCTCGAAAAATTGCGCGTGTTTTAAAGACCTGTTTATCCACTTATACATTAATATACTATTTTTAACATGTAACTAGATGTTCAATCTTTAGAAAACAATTTAAAATTATGTCTACATAGGAATTCACGATACAAAACACTTTCTAGATTATTCCATGACAGGAACAATAGTGACATCTTTTATTATTCGATAGAAACTTAATCAAGCTAATGACTAAATATGTTAGCTGATTGCGGGAGGTTCAAAATAAATTAATTAAAGTCACCTACCTACTTCTCTCCGCAAGTAAATTTTATTTGATTAATTAATGTAATTTCCCAACTAACTCATTTAAAATAATATATAGTATATTTGCAGCACGTTCCATGGTGGAAGATAATCTCAGTATCGTCCTGTCCTGTCAGATCACCATTCCGAATTTAAAAGTTGCTTAAAATGGCTTTGGCCATGTTTGGTGACCAGAACTGAATAGCCAGGTATTCACCACCTTCATCTTCATATCTTCTTCCCCTCCCCACTACATTGAGCCTCACAACATACCTCAAATGGGGATGCCATAGTCTGAGTGACTCCAGATGTTTGCAAGCAGTTGGGACTCTTGTGCAATGAAAGAGACTCAAAGTTAACATTAAAATTAAATTAAACCCAAGAAATTAAATAGTACATTAATGGTGAACAAACCTGAAACTGCAATGGTGCCATCGCCCGACACTCGAACACAGGTGACTTTGCCCAGATGGCCAGAAAGCAGGTGCACATCGGAGCCAGTATTGATGTCCCACACTATGAGATTGTTGTCCCAAGAGCCAGATACTACTTGCGTCTTGTTGAGGATCGAAACCCCCACACAAGTTACTATGTCGGTATGGCCAACGAGAACCTGTAAAGTAAAAAGTATTACATAGTAGGAGTAGGAAGCAATGACATTACAATACAAATAGACATATTATTGTCTCACAACGCCATCTTTAGATACGTTCTTAATTATTTTTTAAAATAAAATCATTGTAGTACATGACACATGTGTCAAGCTTCTAGCAGGCTATATGTATAATTATACCTATGACTGTGGGACTTGCAATTGATATTTGGTACTATGATAAGAATAATTACCGCATTTACATGTGTGTAGAATTTGCATATCTTAATCCCAATAAAAAGGAATGCCATTAGGGCTGCCACCTTTCAAAAACAGATAGACCCGGAGATTTTATTAATTTAGTTTTTTTTATTAAAATAAAACTTTTTAGTATGAATTTTTAATTAAGGCAAAATATCATGCTAAATTACCATTGGTTATGTTTTTTTTTAAATATAAATGACCCAGCTAGTGCTAAGCTGACTTGGACCAGCTTGACACATAAAAATATTTTTTTCATTCTGAAGGGATTGTTTAACCACCTTTTCTTGCTCAGGTTTCTTCAAAAACTTCAAAAATTCTTGGCAATTCATATTGTAATTAATCTCCACAATTAACTCTGCCTTCACCATGTCCACGACAAGCAGTTTCGCTCGTTGGTCCACAAATTTCCCATTAAAGAAAAGACGCATTCAACAAAAGCATTACTTATAGGGATTTAAAAAAAATATCCAATTATTTTTGGCAGTTCGGTGAACGTTGAGATGACTTTGAATAACTGAACCCATCGTAAATCAACAGGCAATGTTGAATCACTAGATTGTACGAACTGAGGAAATACTTGGTTTAATTTTTGGGTCTCGTCATAAAGTTTATCTTCGTCGACATTTTTCAAACCAAGTGATTCGAGACCTTCCACAGTATCTTCGTAACTCACTGCACTTGTTAGATCGAATTTGGAAAAGATTTTGAACACAGAATCCTCAAAATCATAATTTTTCTGTATGTATTCAAGAGTTCTCCTGTGAACCTCACTGGCTTATTTTTTTAATTGATCCTGATCAGAAGGCCTCAAAAACTTTATGTTTCTCATTATTTTGGCACCGTAAAATTCATCGTGCATTCACTCAGTCAGACAGTCACGCGCTCCGCGCCTTGATAGTCATCTGGTTCGCTGCCACCGCCCGGTCTGACCCGGAGATATCGATGTTAAACCCGTAGCCCGGACATGCACTATGCAAACCCGTAGACTCCGGATCAAACCCGGGGAGGTGGCAGCCCTAAATGCCATAGTTCCTAACTAAAAATTAATGGGATGTGTTGATTTTGTTTACTCTATTTATGTCTTATTTTGGAAAGATACCTATTCTATTTGTTTTGTGTTGATTATTGAAAACTGCACTGCTTTTCATACAAATAATTGGCATTGTAATCATCTGAATTGTTATATTTTGAATAAGTGCCATTCGGAAGATCATTTATAAAAATAGCGCCATTAAAATTATCCAAGTAACAATTGTTATTATACTACACGTACTCAGAGATATATACGGCGTCTGATACTCCGACATCTGGACTTGGACATATGTACCTACACCTACTAACTACCTAGTATCTTATTTTTTTTCGTGGTACGGGACGGCGTACCGATATGATACGATCATATTCTTATGTCGGGGAGTTGGGAGATATATCGGACCAGTTCAATTGAGCCGTCACTCAATTGAGTCGACTCTTCAAGTCATACAAAAATATTGAGCTGGTACCGTGACTCCCGCTCTTAATAAAATGAGTCATGACCCACATCGCTAGTCCACTGAACCTAGTTCAGAGAGTTGTCTCAGTAACCTCTCTTCACTTTTTAATCAATAAAAGTTGTGTACTTGTGTAAGATATTGCAAAAACAAAGCTGGAAAGTTTGGTGTACATGCAGGGCCGGCCCTGACCCAAACGGCTCATGGCGGGAGTAACATTTTGACGCCCTTTGTCAAAACCAGTAGATGTCTAAGTAGGTGATCACTGTAATTAATAATATTTGGATGATTTGTATTTTGTGCAGTGCTGTTTCTGTAAAAAATAATCTCAAGGGTCATGTATTTGGACTGGTAGGTGTTGTTGCATGTGTGTGCCTGAGAGAGCCGAACCAACCCAAACAAATTTGGACATGCTTTGAATTCGCATTTGCATGGTCCTGACAACTCTATTATTGTACCTCTATGTACAAATTCGACATTTAGTTCCCCTCATAAGAAGATTGAAAATATGGTCCCCAATAAAAAAAAATAATAATTCTTTTATAGCAATAAAACTATTTGCTGAGGCATTTAATGACACCATCCTTTAACATTTAACGATGCCCAATCTGATTTTAACATGCCCAATAAAATTGTGGCCAATTTGTGCCAACAATGCGGGTGTTTTTTGATGTTTCTGGCTCTAAATAGCTCCAATAAAATTCTATTTGTCATACTTAAAATGACTAAATAAACGGAGATTAACAAAACCGAACACCGCTCAACAAATCACGTCAGATATCCACCCTGCGCAGCTTGATTTTAATATTTTTTAATTTATCATTAAGTTTTATTATGTTTTTTCAAATTCTTGGATTAAGAATTATTGGCCTATTTGTATGTGATAGCCACACAGGTCTATCCAAATCACATACGCATGCATCAGCTGCGATTAAAAGATTCTCAATTGTGTTTATTAGTTATCAGTGACAGTAAATATTGATAACATCTGTCATCAAACAATTTTTATTTTTTTATTTTTTATTTATTTGTTTGTTACAAAAATATTACAGCATAGATTTTGACTGTCCAACTAGGAAGGTCTCCCGTTCTAGGACAGTCAAATTGACAGTGAATATACTTAATGGTGAAATCACCGACACAATTTATTTTGAGAGATTACAAGAGTGAAAGCGAGGATACATGTAGCCTTTATATTACTATATTTTAATACATAATAAAATAAACAGTAAAATAAAATGAAAATAATAGAAATAAAATAAAAATAAAAGAAAATAAAATTAAAATAAAAATTTAAATTTGTAATAAAAATTTAAATTTGTAAACAGAAGAAATAAATCAGGCGCTTGTATCACATAATTATCATATAATATTTTTTAACATCGAAATAAGACTATAAGACTTAAGAAATAAATCAGGCGCTTGTAACACATAATTATCATACAATATTTTTTAACAGTATTTCTGACTCCAACCTGCCTAAGTCTAGTAACCATTTTGTTATTTTTGGGCCAAAGGATGGCATTTCATACAGTTTTAGTTGCGAAGGAATAAAATTTAATTAAAATGACATTTTCAATGCAAACGTTTCCATCTCAATAATAAAGTATTGCAATTAATTATCTGTATCATAATTTTACAGAATAAAGTATTCCTGAGAAGGGCAGTCTTTTTCTTATTCAACATTTCATATCCAGCCACTTATTTGTCTGTCAATATAATATGACAATTAGATAATTAACCTGCTCTATGCGGCTATCCCAAAATGTGCCGGGTGATGGAATAGTTTGCAGTGATAAGGCCAGCATTGCAAAGGACACCAAATAAATCCCCACCTGAGCAAGTTTCCCCCCGTTGAGCTGCCAGACCTTGAGCGACATGTCCTTGGAGCCGGTGACCAGATAGAGGGAGTCGGAGGTGATGGCGCAGCAGGTGACGGGCTCGGCGTGACATACACTCCAGCGCTCGTCCTCGCGGCTCAGGGACCAGATGGTGGCCAGGTTGTCTCCCACATTGATGCACACCTATATGTAATTGCAAGAAGATACATAATAAGAGGTAAAAATGTTAATAACCTTGGCTAAAATGCATTCGGAAGGGAGAATAAAGATTCAATGCCCAAAATTTTGGACATGGTGGTTGGCACTCAGCCATTCATACAAGGGCCGGGTGTTTTTTTCGAACTTTTTGTTAGAATTAAAAAGAAACCAACATTTTATCACGAATTTTCGAACAGACGTACAGTTGGGAGTCTCAAGATAGTTTTTAGTTGTATACTAATAACAGCTTGGGAAAATCACTGTACAGTGTGTGAATTTTGAAGATTGCGAAAATTGCAAATTGCAACCTAATAATACATATTATTATTACGTACATGATATCTACATATGTTTCTTCTTTTTTACCAAATAAAGAAATACAAACATTCCCAGGTTACGAATAACCTGATAAAATTAGTACAAATCCTGCAACCATCATTAAGAGTGGAAAATGTTGCTTTTTCAATTATTCAGGGTTTAGCTAGCAGAGGAATTGAACCCACGTTTCATGGGTGAGAATTCAGCGCATCTGTCAACTAGCAAAAGTGGTAGAGCACTGATTAAATCTTATATTCGTTGTCCATAAATTCAATAATCTAGGGCAAACATTAATAAATCGACACTTTTATTTATTGGTGACTGACGCAGTGGACCATTGAGAGTATCTAAGTGTATAAAATGCAATGGTAATTTACCGCAAACTTCATGTTGTTAGTGACAGAGACGGTGGTGCTGGGGTAGTCCCAGGTCTGCAGCAGGATGCCGCTGTCGGCCAGCCACAGGTGGAGTGCCCCCGAGGTGTCTGCGGAGGCAACCCGCCGCGAGTCCTGCAGCATGCACAGGGCCTGCACCCCCGCGTTGTGGCCCTGCCACGCAACATGACATTGTGACGGTTAGGTTTGTAGAAATAGTGGTGCTTGTTGGATGATAAGGGTGTAGGAGTATGTGACAACCTTAAAATATTGCACGCACAAGCTAATTTCCTCTCTCATCTGTTCATCTCTTCATACTATACAGCTATTGATCACTACGTACCATCAAAAACCATTTATCTGTCTCCCAAATATCCCCCGTGGTACACTCCCTACCTAATCAAAATCATCAAAGAAAAGCTAAAGTATCACCGAAAGTTTAAAAATTATTCACACCCCTCAGATTATCATACCTTCTCATTACTCAGGACTCGCCAAAAAAGAGTGTTATACTAATTATATAAAGAAAGCCGAGTTAAATATAAGGAAAGATGTGAAATATTTTTGGACTTTCGTGAAATCAAAACAGTCATCTTCTGAAGTACCTAATAACGTGTATCACAAAAACATTTCCTCAAGTGATGGTCAACGAATTTGCAATCTTTTTAACGATTACTTCCAATCTGTCTTTATCCCCGATAAAACTACTAATAATACGTCCACAAATATTGTTGATACAAGTAATGATGTTACCATAAATTCAATTAATTTTGATTCAATTGATATAACTGCACCATTAGTGTTAAAACATCTCAAAAATGTGGAC
The DNA here is from genome assembly GCA_026573805.1 of Hesperophylax magnus. Lineage (NCBI taxonomy): Eukaryota > Metazoa > Arthropoda > Insecta > Trichoptera > Limnephilidae > Hesperophylax > Hesperophylax magnus. Next base: position 4,545,592 of record JAIUSX010000002.1, read on the forward strand.
ACTAAAAAGAGTGCCGGTTGTGATAAGTTACACCCAATTTTTATTGTTAATTGTGCTGAAACACTAGTTACTCCTGTAACACTACTGTTCCAAAAATCTTTTAAAGAAGGTGTATTTCCTACCATTTGGAAACAAGCTTTTGTTTCACCTGTTTTTAAAAAAGGGGACAAACACAACATTGAAAATTATAGACCTATCTCTAAACTATGTATCTTAAGTAAAATCTTGGAAAAAATCGTGTATAACCAACTTTTTGACTCATACAAAAATACTATTATTAGCCCGCATCAACATGGTTTTTTTTCAAGGCAGATCTGTTGATTCGAACCTAGGACAGTTTACTGATTTTGTTCTTAACTCTATGGATAATGGAAAACAGGTAGATTCTATCTACACAGATTTTTCTAAGGCTTTTGACAAAGTTAATCACGACATACTGTTAAACAAGCTCTCGAAGATTGGTATATGTGGAAATCTTCTGAGATGGTTCTCTTCATATGTTAAAAATAGAAGTCAAGCTGTTGCTTTAAAAGGTTACATGTCACAAATTATAATTATTCCCTCAGGGGTACCGCAAGGCTCCCATCTAGGGCCTCTCTTGTTTATTTTATACATAAACGACATGAATCGTGTTATTAGTAATTCTTGTTTCCTATTTTACGCTGATGACATGAAATTATATAAATGTATTAGCTCCATAGATGATGGCGACCAATTACAAGAAGACCTTGGTAAAATTGAGGAATATTGCAAAAACAATCAACTATATCTAAACATAGATAAATGTAATGTTATTACTTTACACGAAAAAAACATTCAATTTATTATACTTACAAACTAAACCATGTACCTCTACAACGAGTAGAAACAATAAGAGATCTTGGAGTAATACTAGATTCTAGAATGTTATTTAGGGATCATATTGAAAATATTCTAAAAAAAGCTTATAAGCAATTGGGTTTCATTATTCGAATTACAAAGCCTTTTACGGTAGCACACACCCTAATTCTGTTATATATGTCATATGTACGGTCACAACTAGAATTCGCCTCAGTAATTTGGAATCCTCAATATCAAACATATATTGATCGCATTGAAAATATTCAGAACAAATTTATGAAACACCTATCGTATCGTTTTAGTGACCATCGATTTGTCCCTGTCACTTTATATAAACGTAGAAAAATCTCTGATGCATTATTCTTGCACAAAATCGTGAACTGCCTAGTTGATTCATCATATCTGTTAGAAAGGATTGCATTTATTTTATACAAAATACTTTTATTTTATTCGATTTTTTTGTTGTGAAAAGTACATTATTATCTATCACCCGTAGTGAATAGTATAGCTATGCGAAAAGTTGTATTTTTTCTTTTTGTTTTTAATTTTATGTATTTCTTTATTATGTTTATTTTTTGCCATTTAATATGTTGTGTAGGTAAAAAATACTAAATCTACATTTAATTTAATGGAACTTAATTAGTCTAGAACATATGAATGTTTATTGTTATAATTTTTTACTGTACGACTGTTTGCTTCCTAAATAAAAAGAAATAAAAATAAAATAAATACTAAATGATATTTTAAGCTTTGGGCAAATTTTTTGACTTTTGGGAACAACTCGTACCATCTCATAGAAATCGTTGTATCCCCCTTACTGTCACTGTTACAGTGAGAAACATGATCCAAACGGTGTTAGAAAGAGAAAACACCACGCTTTATATTCAAATCTAAAAGTTAACCACAGAATAATTAAAATGTACACCTTTATCAAGGAACGCAAATGAGAATTATGATCTAAACGGTGTTTGAAAGAGAAAATATCATCCTTTACATTCAAATTTAGAAATTAACAACAGAAGAATTAAAATGTGCACCTTTAAGAAATAAAAGGTCCAGAACATAACTTGAAAAAAAAGTGTGAAACTTTTTATGAATTTTTTATGAATTATTTTTATATGAAAAGACAAAGAAGTGAGGTGACAGTAACGTTTGTAATATTTATCTAATAAAATAATGTGTTTTCAATATTTTTTCATTACCAGTAATTTTTTGTTCAAAAAAACGTAAGGTAAAACATTTAAATTTTATTTTTATTTCTGCATTAAAAATTTTAATATATCAAAAGTTTAATTTTTATTTATTATAATAAAATTTGAAAGTGTATTTTATCACCTTCCAATTTTCCATTTATTTGGATTTAATTGGACAGCGGAAATACTCCGACCTTATGAAAAAATATGGCAGAGGCCTGAGAAGTTAAACCAATATCTAATATCCTGCAATGGACTTTATTGAACAGATAATAAATTTTATTTGCCTATCTGGGGCCTACGAGTCGAAAGGTCTTATGTAAAGTGGCCACCACAGTTTTCTTTCAAACCGTACACTTTGAGGAATTTTCTGTCCAGTGTCTAAGTACATATTACAAGAAAGCTTTGCATAAACTCATAGCTTAAAGTATTTAATTTATTTGATCTACTCATTAACAGAAATAAAATAAAACTGATTCACCTTATATGTGAGGGTGCGATTGCAATCAGGCAGCACCCATACACAAACAGTGGTGTCGTCCGAGGCACTCAGCAACAGCAGATTGGAGGGTGCGAAGGCCACGCAAGTGACGGAGCGAGCATGTGCCGGCAGGGCGGAGACCACGGCCGGGGAGCCAAGGCGCCACATCCTCAGCTCGCCACGGGAGCAGCCGCTGGCCGCCAGCTGACCGTCGGCCGACACTGCCACACAGCACGGGGCCAGCACGGCCGACTGCTCGCGAGAAACCCGCACCACAGTCTCGCAGCCAGGTCGCTTCTCCGATTCCGCGCCCATTGGACGGAAGTTGGTCATCGAGTCCTCAGTGCGGAAGGAGTAGATTGTCACACGATTTCCACCTGCAACAAACAAAATCAGTAAATTGTCTATTTTCATTTAACCCTGCAAGTTGGTGAAACATAATCATTTTTTATAATAAGAAATAAACATTAGGGAGACGAGTAAAGATTTTTTCACAATTGTAAAATGTATTGATCCAATATGAAGTAAGTAATTAAAAATTTTGTTTAAAAATAAGCAATACCTAGTTTAGATTTTTTTAAATGAAATGTAATTTCAAGATATTATTGTGAAATCAGGCAAGAGCGCATCAGCAGAAGCGGCTATTATCAGACATGCCTCAAAAGGGCCGGCGTCTGTTAAACGGCCAATAATGGAGGTGTGTTCAGTACCTGCAGCAAACAAGAAGTCATCGTTCTCCGTGAGCAGCAGTGCAGAGAGAGGGGCTGGCTGAGCAGGGGGCAGCACTCTCATGGGGCGCCCGGAATGGAGCCCAAACACCAGGACCCCCCCGGCGCCCAGCCCCACCAGCAGGCGGGAGCTGTCGCGAGACACGCGCAGGCACATCACCTGCAGAAAAAACATATGTATTAACTAATTAATTCATTAGTAATTAATCATTGAAATGTAATAACAATAGATTTGCCCTCATATACCTAATTCCAATCTAAAAATAACACCACCGAAGAGTAATTTCATAATACAACTCTCTCGCTAAGTAGAAAAGAAAAATAAAAATTTTCAAAATATAGTTGTTGTCTCCGATAGTTGTTCACCGATTGCTTTGAAATTTTGACACATCGTTGCATTCGAATACGCGTGTTTTTATATAACTATATTATGTAGATGTTACCTGTAAGAGTAAGTTTTTTTTTAAAACAGAGTTTTCTGTTGAACAAACAAGCTTTTTTAAAAAAAAAAACTAATTTTTAAAAATTTATATCATATTTAATATTCTATTCATATGTAGAAATTTTTATTTGTTGGCGGCAGTGGGTGACATTTCAGAGGGACAAAATCTCGCGGGAAATGGCGCGAAATTTGAACACTGAAAGAGGAGAGAAGCCCTAATCGCATAGAAACAGAGATGCTATCTCACCTAGGAATATTCTGGATAAGGAAGGCAACATAATAAGAGTTTTAATGGTAGGTAAAACTCCAATATTCTATTCATATGTAGAAATTTTTATTTTTCCAAAATTTTTATCAGATAATAAATTTATTCCTGTACAAAATACTAGCTGTGCCCCTACCTAAAAGATTGCTAAATGCCTCAAACTCGTATTTGAAAAATGATGTTCACAATGCTCATGAGATAGCTGGAAGACAAATTTGCTCCGTGTAGACCAACAAAAAATAAAAAGCTATGCTTCTTTCCATCTTTCAACCAATATTTATGAATTTGATCCAATATTTTAGGCTTCGGTGTTAATTTTAAGGTTCACACACCCTGTCTAGATAATACTTAGTCGATGGTATTAATACAATATATACTACGGTTCCATGACAAAAGAGAACATAGAAGAAAAGTGAAGAAAAATAACAAACCTTACCTAATGTTCTGTTTTGACACTGTTCTGTCCTATTCGGGTACTATATACTATTTCATTTATGTAGGTAGTCTTTCCAAGTTATAAGTACTGTGCTATTTTCTAAAGGCTTTACAGCAAAAATCTCTTGCCAATTTCGGAAGCTCTGTGCTGTCATGATGTCCACTTTCTTTTTTTTGAGAATGCCATGATGCTGAAGGATGTGGACGAGAGGAACGAGAAGGAAGAAGAAGGTCAGAAAGTATCAGATCACTTAACATAGCCAAAAACACCATTCTAAAAATAATAAAAGTATGACTAAATGAAGAGTCTTTGGGGATAATTTTTACCTTTGCAAAGTTTTCTGTCAAAAAGTATTTACCTGCGTCTTCTGTTTGGGGATAGTGTGAAGGTCTGTCCCCGTGATAAAGGTCCTGATACGAATCTCCCCATCTCCTTCCAAGGTCACCAGGAACACGGAGTCATCGGAGAGGTCCATCATATGTATGGGCGCCCGGTTGTGAGTGTAGATGGTATTGAGGAGCTGGAAGGTGTCCGCCAACCAAGCACACACCGTGCCATCTTGGGAGCAGGAGACGAGGACATCGCCGTCTTGTGTTACTTTCACTCCTGTCACGGGGCCGCGGTGATGGTCTAACTTCATTATCTGTCAATAATTTCATTTTGAGTGAGATTTTTTCACAAAATTTTACTAATCTTTATTCATTATGCCTACCACAAACAGAACAATAGGTTATTTTAAACAGTTTATATTTGCTAATTTTCTCTAACTAACTTTTATAATGCTTGAAAATAATATTTATATTCTTCAAGAAAATGTATTTCCTATTTACTTTCGGTAACAAAACTGCTATGACTCATTAAAATAAATATGTATATCAAGCAAACATATTATTTATACATCATTTTTAGAAAGACAAACATTCTCCTACGACGATTTGTGGAAAATTTTGCTTCAGCATATAACGGAGAACTTAGATACTAGAGGAATTGAACACACAATGCCTGGCTGGCAACCCAACTCATTTGTTCACTCAGATACTAACCAGTATAAGTTGGTTCATATTATGATGCACACCAACTAATTTTTACAGGTTATAATATTACTCTTTCTATGCCGATGACCCCTACTTATAAAGACATGTGCCAAATAGCAATAATTTTATAAGAGAAAACAAATTTTTCATTTGTACTATAAGCCATCTTAAATTCAGTAAATGTCATACAAAGGGGAAGCTAATATATTAGATTTTGACATAAAGTAAGGTTAAGTTATGACCTACCACAGATCCATCGGCCAGGGAAGTGATGATAACGGCAGAATCTTCTCCTCCACTCACGACGAGTGAGCGATTCACTACACACGCCAAGCTTAATACAGCGGCTATGTGCTCTCTAAAACACAATACATAATGTAATTTAAATACAATCATGCATGCATACTATTCACACACTTCATTCTAAATATCTAAATTAATCAAAACACTTGAGGAACAATCCATGGATAGTGGTTTAATTAGTTTCAAATATCATATAACTTATAAGAAGATAATATTTCATTATATTTTCTATTTAATTAGAATTGCTTTACTAACGCTATCTTCATCTTGATGGTCAGGGTTTGCAGGTCCCAGATAATGATTGTGGTATCTTCAGATCCAGTGAGTAAGTACTGAGATTCTTTTGTGACAGCCATACACAGCACTTGACCGGAATGCCCTGCAAATATTCACAAGCATACGAGTAGCAGTAATATTTATGTACAGAAGACTACTCACTCTTTCAAATATTCTTGACTTAGCTTCGTTTGAACTTATTTTAGAAGAGGTTGAAACGGAGCTGTCAGTGGTACACTTTTACCTTATTACTACTACATAATTTGTATATTAAATAGCATTATGTTAAGTAATAATGATTTTGGCATACCTTTAAAGGTGTGGACCAGTGAATTGGACATTATGTGCCAAAGCTGAGGATCTCCTTTCTCAGGGGCCAGCAGAAGATGTTGTCCTGTGGGGGCTAGAGCCAATAAGCGAGCACCCCCGGCGGCTTGGAGAATCTTCACAGTGGCCGCAATTGGGGGTTGCACCCTATCAACAAATGTATTTTAAAGTAATCATGATAAAAAATATTAGAAACTCGTCTGAGGGCCGAGATGATCTGTCCAGAGATAGAAAAGGTTATTGCACATGTAGTAAATTCTACTCACCAGCCATTGAGGGGAACGAGAAGAGGTTTGGTGTAGCCATCACACCAAGCCATTGCCGCTGTCACCAGGACATTGAGCGCAGTATGGGGGCTCACTATAACAGGCCGCAACCAGCTAATAATCTAATAACACATTCAAAATCAAAAACATTTTTTTATTTGCAATAAATAATTTGGTGCCTTGTCCTAATTTTTCACAGTTACGTTACATGTATATATCGTGACATTGTGAGCTGAAAGCTTTGCTATTGCAGAATACATACCTGTGCCCCAAGCTGCATATGGTCTCTGGTGAGGATGTCGCTGGACTTACGCACGGCGCTGTACACCAGCTCTATGTCCCTGTCCAGGATGTAGCACCGGACATGCTCCAAGATGCAACGCAGGTATGATATTGTCACCGTTTGTACCTGCGAATGCAATATCTTAATAGGTATGGGGTTTTAATGGCAGAATTGACATAATAAAAATGGTAGGGATGCGAAATTTTTTACTGAATGTAGCGAAGTCCAATTTTGACTCAACCACTTTGTATTTCATCTTTCTGTGAATTGGTTTAGGCATTTCGTGACCTGCCAAGATATCGGCCGTTTTTGATGGCACCATTTCATTCCACCAGAGAGCATGAGCGTTGGGTCTGTTGCAGGCTTTCAAGTCAAAGTAATCAACTTTTAATATGTATGTTTTTTTTTGCGTCATAGAATAATACTCTTCACTGTTTAACAAAATGTGAGGTGATATTCAAAATTGATTTTGTCCAGTATTAAAAAAAATTACTTGATTATGTAGATTTCTTCTTATCATTGGTGGGATTTAAGTTTTCAATTGAAGTCGAAATTTGCCCTATTCAATCTCTAATAATGATTAAACCTGATCTCTGATGGTGATGAAGTCGTATGAAAAGAATATTCGGCGCGCGGCTTGACGTACTTGGATGGACTTACGGTCGACTTTGCCCTAGCAGGCCTGGAAAATCAATATTTCCGTGGGGTTTATTTTAATTTTTTCTGATGAACGTATTACCTAAATCTCAAATGTTTCTAGAGGGATCCCTCGGGCAGATACTAATGCAAGAAAAATAAAATCTGGTGCTTACTGCTAATTTTATAGTTAAAAATCGTTTTATAAAATTTTCAAACCGTTTTACATAAAATATTTTTATAATAAGGTCCTGTTTTTATTAATCTCCGTAGGGAATTCTCTAGGAACATTTGAGATGTTAGTAATACGTTTATCGGAAATAATTAAAATGTGAGCGTCGAGCAAACCCCCGTTATTAGAGTCTTATGTCGCCAAACTAGAAATTCATTAAAAAATCATTGTGTCCATAATGAAATTAATCAAAAATGATCCTGTCCAAACTGACCAATCAGAGCACGCCGAAATGTATCTAACTTCAAAGCAATCTGACAGCATGTGTCACTTTTGAATATTCATCATTCTTCATTGTTGCTTACAAGTACAGAATGCTCTTTATGAAAAACGGTTTGAAACTAAGTGCGAAAAAATATTATTTGGATAAAAAGTAACCAAGGAATACTGTTACATATAAGGTTTTTCGTTATCTTATAACCAGAGTGGTACATAAAAGCTTTCAATAATGCCCTAGTGAGAGAATAATAATAAATATTCAATATGACCTACAGCAGCATGCAGGAAGTCGAAGTTGCAGATGGTGAGGTCCTTGAGCCTGGTGAAGTCTCCGGCCAGCAGCAGATGCAGCCAGGACTCCTCCACATGGCGCTGCGTGAAGGGGGCCGCCATGGTGCGGCGCCCGCTCTGGAAGGGCGTGCCGTCTCCCTCCACACCCTCGCCCATAGCTACTGGGGCACCTGCACACCGTTATAATATTAGAAACAAGTCATTTCGCAGTGATTAATTAAAAACAAGGTTTGAAACGTTGAATAGTACGTTGAAGTTTAATTAAGTAGGTACCTATGTATTTAATATATAGGTATGAATGTAATATGTCAGCATGTGCAGACTTCAAATTGACAATATGTTGTCACCAAAAAGATCATCTAATAACACACATTTTTCCCTAAAAATGTGTGACAACCAGAGATGTGCAAAATGGGTACCCAAAACCATTTGAAATGCAAAATGGAAATGGGTCAAAACTTTTCCATTTGAAAATGCAAAATGGTTTTTAGAAAAGCATTTCAAATGCAAAATGCAAAATACCTATTATTATTTTTTATTTTTTTTTGTAAACTAATGTTTACAACATGTATCTTTTATCAGGAGATTTTTCAATGTGGATGAGTGTTTCAGGCGAATAATTATTGCTTGTAAAATAATTGCAAAATACCTATTTTCAAAATGCAAAATGGTTTCTCAGGTCAAACAATCAAAATAATTATAGAATTTAAAAAAAAAATTGTCATTTAATAATGGACATCAATTTAGAACAAACATATTACATGATGGTAAATCCAAAAACACCACGACTACAGATTATGAAACCAAAAAAATTTGCGCGGGACTAATGTTGCCAACGTAAAAACATAGAAACTGCTATCTAACATTTAATATTACAGCTTCATGGAAATGTTCAGTATTTTTTGTAATGGTATCACTCAATTGCCAGGGCTCCTACCAGGGAGCAACTTGACAAATGTAAATTATCTCTCATAGCGAGGTTGAGGACCGACTGATATTTGGGGCTTATGAAAAAAAGATGAGAGGAGATAGTAGGAAGAATGTTGCAAAAAAGCATTTAAAATGGAAAATGCATTGAGAAAAGCATTTAAAATGCAAAATGGTTTTTAGAAAAGCATTTAAAATGCAAAATGGAAAATCATATAGATATATAAATCATCATATATAAAGCACATCTCTGGTGACAACATACATAACTCTAACAATAATAATGTAAATTATTGTAAATTATTTAAATTTTAGTCTTCCCTTGTCAACACTAGTTTACAATGTGAATTATTTCCTAACATTATAATAAAAGCTGCAGAAAAAACACTTAAAAAACGTAATGTTAACATTAAGATAAAACATTCCACCCCATGGTGGGATGAAGAATGCACTAGTGTCGTTAAATCCAGAAGAGAAGCAATTTCCATTTTCCGTAAATGTATGTCTTTCGAAAATTACCTTTCTGTGAAACGCGCCCAGGCAGAAGCGAAACGTGTTTTGAAAAACAAAAAGCGGTCTGGATGGCGAAAATTCTGTGAACGCTTGTCTCCTGAATCTCCCCAGTCATCCGTATGGTCCAATTTAAAAAAATTCGGTTCGTCATATACTCCGCAGCGTTCTAAACATATTCCAGAAGAAATTATTATAGGTTTTGCTGATAAGATAGCTCCTCCGTCAGTTGCCAGATGTGAGGGAATGCCTTCCTTTATTTCTTATCCATCTCACTCTAGCTGGCTGGACTCTCCTTTCTCAGTAAGTGAATTAAATCGAGTAATCAATTCCCTTCCAGACTCTTCTCCTGGCCCTGATGGAATCTTATATAGTTTCATTAAAGCATTCTCAGACATGTCGGTTGAATATTTTTTATCCCTAATTAATTACATGTTCGAAACGGGATTTATTCCGGAAGTCTGGAAAGTTCAAAAAATCCTTCCGATTTTAAAACCTGGCAAAAATCCATCTGAAATCTCATCCTATCGTCCTATTGCTCTTTCGTCATGTTTAATGAAAGTAGCAGAACACTTGATAAAGAACAGATTGGAATGGTTTGTTGAAAATCACAGAATTATCTCTCCTAATCAATATGGCTTCCGGAAAAAGAAATCAACCATAGATAATTTAAGTGTGTTAACAACAGACATCCGTATATCTCAGTCCCTTAATTCTTGCACTCTGGCCACATTTCTTGATCTTTCGTCAGCTTACGACGATGTATTAATTAAAATTTTGAAAGAAAAATTAATTAAAATAAAAATTCCCTTAACCCTTTCCTAACGGCTATGAGAAAAAAGTACAAAATTAATGGTTTTATATGAGATTCTTAATAATATGTTGTAAAGGAAACACATAAATTTTTTTTAGATTTTTATTTGCATTCTAGGTATTATTACTGTGACCTGGACTAATTTGTACCGTCAGGAACTTTGTGTATCATAGTAATGTGTATAATAGGAACTTTTAAAACATAGGTTTTTTTTTTTAAACTAATTAAATTGTTAAATAAATATTTAATAGTTATAAATAATTAAAAATGAATCTCGTGGTATTCAGTAAAGCAGTTTTTCTTTTCATTTAGACATAAGAATACATTGCAGTGAGAACATTTTGAGTGAGGCTTTGACTGTATCTTCTTGATGCTGCATACTTCGCATCTGCCTCTGTTTTCTACAAAAGTAGGCCAGTGTATGCCTCTGTTACCCAACCTAACATCTTTCAATGTCGAATAGTTTGCTTTGCGCCTTTTAGATGGGCCAGGGCTGGGTTGGTTTTCCCTCGATAACCTTTTTTTCTTGTCAAGATCTTTTTTTGTCATCAATCCTTGTGCAACTGACCGTCTAAACTCTTTTACAGAAGTCTTTTCAAGTATCAGCCCATGAACAACATATGCATTTACAAAAGCTATATCCAGAACTCCCCAAAACAATCTGTGCCACCATTTTGGAGACTTTCGGTCTACACAGTACAAGGCCCTCAATCTGTCAGCTGTACCTACACCGCCCATGTAAGAGTTGTAGTCTTTGATAGATTTTGGACAAGATACTGTCGATTTGGATCCATTTTTTTTCTTTGCGAGTTACAGTTTCTTCTTCGTTGCCATGAAAATTCGAAGCAATGTTTACGACTTTGTTGTCCTTCCATTTCCAAAACCCGATGCCCAAACTAGAAAATCGATAGTCACATTCTCCACGTTTCAATTTAGAGTCAGCTAACAGATTGTTGGGTACACCCTTACGATTAACCCTCATTGTTCCACATCCGTAAGTTCTTTCAGTCTTCAGTTTCTCCAGTAGAGCTACCGATGTAAAAACATTGTCGAAGTAAACTACTTTATCCTTCCCCCAGTCAGAGTCTGTCAATTCCAAAACCACTCTTTCTCCTAAAGTGCAATCGGAAAATTTTGCATTCATTACTTCGTCTTTTCCTTGATAAATCATGAATTTTTTTATAAAACCTCTTTGGTCAGCCAGACACCATAGCTTATAGCCTCTCTTTATTGGTTTCATCGGAAGATATTGTTTCAAGACTGACCTTCCCTTGAATTTTATCATTGATTCATCAACACTCACTTCTCTCGTTCCGTGGTAGCACCCTTGAAATTGTTTGTTCAAAGCATCAACTATAGGTCTGATTTTGTATAGTTTGTCTTTGCAGTTAGGAAGCAGTTGAGAGTTATCATTGCAATGGAGGTTAGACAAAATAATTGCAAATCTATCTCTGGGCATGGTCTTGCTTACCAAAGGATTGTTCAAATCAGGGGCCGACGAAAAATGATCTGTCCATGAAGGTCTAGTATTGTAGGCCATGTAAAAGTTCATTCCAATAAAAGCCATCAGTTCTTCCTTTTTTAGGTTGAGGACCTTATCATGTTGGACTGCATATAAGTTACTTTGATATATAATTATATCCAGAATATCATCAATGAAAACTAAAAAAATATCGGTGGGTGTATTACATCCAGCAAAACATTCTTCGACCACACCCGTATTTGTAGAATATTCTGGAAGATAAGTTTCTAAATCGCGTTTTTTCCATTTACGATTCGGCTCAATATTCTTCTTCTTTTTAGATGGTATCAAAGCAACAGTTTCTGAAGAACCGGAGGGTAATGCGCATTGACTTACTTCTCCATTTTTTTCTTCGATCTCATTTGTAACCTCAAGTTCAGCTTGATCTAAAGATTGTTCCAACGCTTCCTCGAAAATTTGATCAAACGTTCTAGATGTATGTAGTTGCATATTTTCAATATTTTCTTCGTCAGACAACTCCACATCTGAATTCGCATCGCAATCCGGAAGGTCTTCTAAAAGTAATGCTTCAATCAAAGCATTATTTTTTGAAATATCCATTTCGAAGACCTGAAAAAAGCGTAAAAAAATTGTACGGGACGATTGTATAAAAAAAATTATTTTTAAAATACCCACATGAGGTAAAAATTGCGAGGCGCATATGACGCCGTTCTATTTGTATAGAGAACATTAACTTTAAATTCAGTAAATTTAAATGATTCACCTCTTCAAGGCATATAAGAATCTAGTAAATCAAAAAAAAAATAAAAAAATTGTTGTCTCATATGCATTCGTGGACTTGTTCGATATAAAAATAATAAATTTCACTCATGTCTCAAACAAATAAAGTATAACAAGAAGTTACTGACGGTACTTATTAGTCCTTAACGATTTTTCGAGTTATTCAAACACTAATAACTAGAATTATGCACTAAAAACACATTTACTACATAAACAATACCTTAATTTCCAAGTGTAATAAACAATAATGGCACTTACCAAGTAATAACTATTTTTAAATATTTTCTAAAACAACAGCACGTCACCACGCATTACGGTCGTCGTTGCGAAGACTTATTATTTGCCCTACTTGGCGCCAAATCGCCGTATGTCAAATACTTTGCTGTTATTGGCTAGCTAGACGGTACTAGAAAGTATCGTCAGGCTTAGCAAAGGTATAGACGATAATGCGGCATAGATTTTAGGCAGGAAATCAACAGGTACAAATTTGTACCGTCAGGAAGGAAAGGGTTAAAACTAGTTCAATTTATTATTAATTTACTAACAGACAGATCCATTATTATCCACTTTTCCTCAAAAAGGATAAATCGCAAACTATGGAAGGGGTTACCTCAGGGGTCCGTAATCAGTCCATTATTATTTAATATATATATATAAGTGATTTAGACAGTGTAATTCCTTCATCTATCAAGCGACTTTATTTTGCTGATGATTTCCTTATATATTTATCACACAAAAATCTATCGCGCGCTGCGAAGGAATTGAATTTGGCTTTACATAATATTAAAGTTTGGTTGTTGACAAATGGGATGAATTTAGCTACGTCTAAAACCAAAGTAGTGGCTTTTACGCGCAAAAGAAAAATACCCCCCTTTTCTGTCTGCTTTGATAATGTCCCTCTTCAAATTGTTAATCAAATTAAATTTCTTGGACTACTTTTGGATCATAAACTTTCCTGGCTCCCGCATATTCAGAACATTTCGGCTAAGTGTGAAAAGGGGCTAAATATTATGCGAGCTGTTTCCAGAGTGTGGTGGGGATCTCATCCTACTACTCTTAAATTAATGTATGGTGCTCTAGTGCGAAGCCATTTGGATTATGGAACATTTCTTTTTGATCCTCTTCCTAAATATTTGGACAAAAAACTTGAAAGGATTCAGTCCAAAGCGCTCAGAATAATTATTGGAGCGATGAAATGTTCTCCAATTAATTCTCTCCAGGTAGAATGTGTTGATCCCCCCTTAATTTTAAGGAGACAATTCCTAGCTGATAAATATATTTATAAATCTTTTTCTATATCGCGTCACCCTTTAGAACAAAGCCTTGATTATTTGTTCAATAACTTAAATAACGAAAAAAGATCGACAGATAAAAATCGACTTCCTCTCCCTGTAAAAAGTTTTCTTTCATTCAAATCTCTGTCTTCTTCCCTCCAAAATCTACAAAAAGATCCTATCCTTCCTATTTTCACCATCCCATTTGATTCTATCAATTATATCCCCAACGTTATAACTTCAGACTTCCGAACTGATATTTTAACCTCATCTAATCAAAATGTTGAGGAAAAATTTAAAAACATTACATCTTCTAAGTTTCCAGAATTTTCTCTCATTTACACAGATGGTTCTAAGTCTGATAACAAAGATTGTGGAGCTGCGGTACACATTCCCGAATTCGATTTAGATTTGTCTTATAAATTGCCTAAAGAAATATCCATATTTACTGCAGAATGCTTCGCAATTGCACAAGCTTTGAGCCAAATCCAGCTTTTCAATATTCGACGAGCCTTACTGTGCACTGACTCACTAAGCGCAGTGTTGAAAATTTCCTCAAATATCCATAAACCAGAAGACTATATTATTTATAATATCAGAAACACCCTTAAATCTTTAAATCAATTAAATTTCGAGACAATATTGGTTTGGGTCCCTGGCAATTTAGTAATTGAGGGTAACGAGAAAGCCGATTCTCTAGCTAAACTTGGAACAATTTCTGGCTCTAATCCTTTAGATTTTAGAATTCCTATCTCTGACGTCATCCCAATTCTTAAATCCAACATGATCCGCTCCTGGGAAGAAAATTGGACTAATACGAAAACCCGAACTGGTGCTTTTTATGCTGGAATACAAAATCATATTCCAAGTAAACCTTGGTTCCACGGCAAGAAAAAATCCAAAAGATTTATATCTTGTATCTCGAGAATGAGAATTGGTCATTGCTCCATTGCATCCCATTTGTTTAAAATCCGGGTCCTAGATAGTCCACTCTGCCAGTGCGGCATGGAAAATGAGACTCTTGATCACGTTTTCTTTAATTGTAAAAATCATTCATCCTTCAAAGGCATTTATCGTTTACTTATAAAAATCACCCACCAATCTCCCCTTAGTATTCCTTATTTACTTTCTCTCAACAATTCTCGCATTTTCTCAGTTCTATACAAGTTCATAGACTTGAATGACTTCAATATTTGAGATTTCCTATTCCCGTATAGATTTCCCATAAAATTATAACCATCTCCCTTAACTTTAACGGCACATAGCACTCTCTTTAGGGTGAATTGCCTAATACAACAAAAAAAAAAAAAAAAAATAATGTAAATGAGGGTGTGGCTAGGGAAATTCTGTGATAAAAACAAAAATTTCAACACAGAAATAACCGGTTCCTCAGACAAATAACTTTTAAATTATCATTTTACATGAATGAGTTATGTATAAAATAAAGCGCTGTAATTTCTGAAAATCTAGCTCTAAGAGAGCCGAGTTGGCAACACTGATGCTGTTCGAGTCAAAGTTCATTCTACGGCTCAATCTCATGGCTGGTTGAGTGAAGGTGGGTGAAGTTGGAGTTGATGTAGGAAGTTTTTGCAAAGAGTCCCGGTCTGCCTAGGGATTAGGGGATTAGGTCTCTGACCTAGGGATTGCTTTGAATTGTTACCATTATTACTTATGCTTGTTATTAATGCTTATTTACTGATTTCTCACACTTTTTTTAATATTCCATGTACCAATTCGACATTGATTGGCGATGTGATGGATAGAGAACCTCATCGACACTATAATATTCTTAACACACTATGTGTCGGTCGATTCGCCAGCTATTTACTACCGATAGCGGGTGAAACATATAAATATTTTGTAATAAATTTTTCTGTTTTGGACCGGTACAGGTATTGTGCTATAGATTAATTATTTTATTTTATGTATACCGTACAAGAGTAATGACCGGGCTGTTACAAGAGTAACAGCCCGGCAAGTGGGACTACGGCATCCCTAATAATTGAGGAATGTTGTGGGTCTGATGGAAGAGGAGAGAAATGGAACAGAGCAAAGTTTTTTAAATTTTATCGATATGGTCACCAAACATGGCTAAAGCTATTCTAAGCAATGTTTAAATTCGTGATTGTAGTCTGGTTTCAGAGTGTGGTTTCCTGTGAAATATGTAAATAAAAATCGATATAAATAAAAGACAATATTCTTATGTGTATGCCCTTTAGACTCAAAAACTACTCAACCGATTTCGCTGAAAATTTCAAAGGAGAATGGTTTGAATGGTAGAGAAGTCGGGTATGCCCAAGGAAGTCTTAACATATTATATCTTGACTGGAATGAGAGCATTAAAATATATATAATTAAGTTTTTTTCCTAACAACGAATACGAATGGAATACGATAATCATTGGTAGAACAAGTCGGGGACGTCCGAAGAATATTTAACGCAACATCTCTGTAACTGGATAGTTCTCACGTAAGTGAGAACATCTGTAAAAACCCAGTATAAATAAATGTCTGCACCGGAATGAGTAGCGGAGTCGAATTAAAGTCGATGTAATTTAATATTATTGTAGAAAGCAATCACTTTGTGGTTTGACATATTTAATAAAATAAAATACTTTTTTGTTTTAAAACCACGATATTTATTAATTTAAGAACCGACCGGTTTCGCTTTACTTAAGCATCATCAGGGTACAAATTAATACTGTATTATTAATTTGTACCCTGATGATGCTTAAGTAAAGCGAAACCGGTCGGTTCTTAAATTAATAAATATCGTGGTTTTAAAACAAAAAAGTATTTTATTTTATTCGATGTAGTTTAGTTGTTTAACAGTAACTTTGTGGTATACAGTAGTGAATGGTGGAAGAAGTCGGAGATGCACGAAAAATAAATTAGCAACAGCGAAGCATTGCGGGATCCACTAGTATTAAATAATAAATTAATAACTATGGGTTAGATCGATGAAGTGGGAACGGGAAGGAGATGGAAAGAGGATAGTGGAGAAGTATCAGGCTATTCAGAATTGTCCACCAGGCAAGGCTAAAGCGGTTTCAAGCAACATTTCGATTCCGAACAGTTGACTTTCACCAGAACGATACTGAGAGTATGTTACGAAAACTATGGATATTCCAATGAGTTGACAAGTTATCTGCAAAAATGTCATTGTGATAGTAAACAAATATGTTATAGTATAACAGTAATAATGAAGTGGGAAGGGGAGATTGTCAAACTGAATGTATATTTTGATGATGAGATCAAAAAGTGCCATTAAAATTATGTGTATACATTAACTAGCCGCAGTTTACGATGATTCGGCGAATAGGTTAAAAATGCCCTTAATGTGGTTAACCGACAATTAAGTGAATGGGTAAAAATACACTTCCCGCAGTTAGTGTGTTAATTTACCTTTTTCAGCATTGCACTTTCTTCTTGCATCGCTGTTATACAACATTATAGTCGACGAACCTAGGATACGATGCTAGGCTAATTGCTTCTATATTATTTTCGTGGTGTTTCATGTTTTCTTTCTTTCACTATTGTTTTTCTAGCTTATCATTATGACTACACTACACTGTCAATGCGATGCTGATGACATCGTTTTGCAGATGTTGTTCTTAAATTATATTTTTCCTAAAGGTCCTGCGGTCTCCAGTCTGTACATGGATAACTAATAAATTGCACAACTTTGACTGTCTTAATTTTGTTATGCTTTTTATTTCATTAATTTCAAATATCGTTCAACAGTGTAAAACAACCGATTCTAGATTGATCAAGGCTTAATTAACTTTGTTTATCCTTAAGTTAGGCTAGAATTGAACTCTAAAATTTATGGTATCGTTCATCATCACATCTAAGGGGTGGGTTAGACCCATCCCCGCATTTACCCAAGTGATGAATTCTCCGAGAAAGCTGTCCCACGACCCGCCTGCGCCACCCCCATCATCATGGGCTGGCCTGAGGTACAACCGCGCAGACTCGGTGCCGTTCCACCCTGCCTCTGGTGAGCCGATGCTCACTCTTTCCTCATATTATTCGGGCATCTTTCCCCTCTATTCCACTACAATGTCAATTTCAATGTCAGTCGATGGCCAATTGGGAAGCCTGCGAAGGGGCCCGGGAACCGGGTCTCGCTTGCTTTCTGGGTGACCGCTGAGTTCATTCTCAATGAGACTGCCCGGCGGAAGCAGTTTAGCTGTCTTGGGCGATGACGCAATTTCATAACCTCGTACACTTACATAATTGATTTCAGATCTCCTTTTTTTGTCTTTTAAGTTATCTCTTGTATATTACTCTTCTATTTTCAGATTGCGGTTTCTGCAATATTATACTAACTATGTAAGTACTTGCATACTGCTTTATAATCCCGTCTGGGTCTAAAGTCATTAAAAAATATACATAGCATTGTTTAATAAAAAAATTAGAGTCTTGTGTGCGGTGAAGGAGGAAACCATTTTTTTTCCTTATAACGCCGCTGGGAAAGTGATTGGGTCCCCCCAAACAACCTAGGGATAGGTCATAAATGTAGGAAATAGATTCTCATGGTTCTTTATTGAATAGATGGGGTGAGTTTGATGTGCCACTTCCAGGCAGGTTGTTGTAGCCAACACATTGTTTGTACCTTGTATTTGTTATTATTGCTGTTGGAATTATGTTGTCAGACAATTTTAAGGAAAATGATAGTTAAATAAGTTATGTTATCAGGTTTTCATTACATAATCTTTGTATATAATGAGAATGATTTCTACTGACCTGTTTCTGTAGCATCTGACGGTGTATCCTCGGACTCTTCGAACTGACTGAAGAAGAGGTTGGCCACCTCGTGGTGTGTGGCTCTAAGGGGCTCCTGTGCCGACAGATAGCGTCGCCGTGCCGCCTCCGCCACACTTGCCGCTCGCCACACCACTGTTAATTTTCCCGACATATACTTGTCTAATAAGATGCTTTCTAGAACATGAAAAGTACAGTGTTAGCAATCAAATAATCGTTTTGTAACTCACCAATATTAATGATATTGTGAATTCGTGTTTACCCATTTGTTTTTTCACAACACATAGCATTGAAAAATTAAAGTGTCCGTCTTGCACACTTATCACTGCATCACTATTTGTGGTGGGCATCAATAACTCCAGTAGTTCTGTTTCCGTGAGACCAAATTCCGCACAAGTTATGTATTTGGCCAGCCTGCTGAATGCTCCGTGGCCGAATCGGCGCTCTAAATCATCGAGATGTCTGTCAGCTTCTTCAGACGGCAGGCTACTAGCTGCCGGTAGTTGATAGTAACATCCACTGGAGCGGAACTTCTCTTTCTGCGTCGGAGTGAATTGTAGCTGCTCAATAGGGATTGAACTCGTACATATAATGAATACGTTTTTTGGTAGTGTTACGGGAAGCCATGATAGCCCCGTAACAATATCGCATTCCAGCGGATTAATTTTGTGCATGTTGTCTATGAATATAAGCATAATTTCATTTTCCATATCTTCACATCTTCTTAAGAGACTTTGAAACCAGTTATTGATGTAGAGAGGGTCAAAGCTTGCATCTTTTGGCAAATATCCTTCAGGTATTTTGAGAATAATAGATATTTGCTGACAGACGACTCTGAGTAATTCTAGGTTATAAACGGAGCGAGGTGTTGCAGCTGAAAACCTTATTATTCTAAGAACAGGTTTTTTAAACAGCTTTTCGCAATTTTCATAAATGTGAGTCAAGAGAGTTGTCTTCCCTGAACTGTGAGGTCCGTACACTAATATTGGTGGATGCCTTGCTTGGGAAGCATAATTAGAGGACATGAGATCTTGTATTTGATTTGTCAAAGTCTGCAGGCATGCCATGTTCAGTTTTTGATGATGTAAATGATTTTTAAAGATTGTCATGTGCGTGAGATGTTCTAGAAATATTTCCTGTAACAAAAGAGGTATTCATTACCCAAAATTGAAAGAATTATAAAATGTTTTTTTAATGCAGTTTAGCACAGCTGTAAAGCCATTTTTAGTAAATCCATGAAACTTATCAATCAACAGATCGTGCAGTGCCTATATTGCTTCTTTACTACGGGCTTTGCAACCTCCCGACTAATACTCTAGTCTGAAAACCACTAACCTACGAAGGTTGAATATTTCTCAGTAAGTTTACAACCTACCTGAATTGTCTTTTTCCTTCCCTTGCCGGAATCAGGCTCCTCGCTGAGATCTAGATTGATAAGTCGCTCCAATGCTCTCTGCACCGTCTCTCTCAGTTCCATCAGGTATTCTGATTGCCCCGGTGACTCCGGGTCCACTTTACCTCCTCGCCAAGGAGCCCTAAAATTTATCGAATACCAATCTTAAGTATGTACGGATTGTGAAGAAACTCTATTTTGACGCTATCTTCAATCTTACTCACTTTATGTTAATAATGTTCTCTTCAGGTAAGATTTTCTGAAACCTTTCTCCGAGGTCTATAATTCTAGATTTGGTCAATATATCAAGAATTTTGTTATTTTCTTTCTCTTTATTGTGATCTATCCATTCTCTCCTGACAGCCAGGACTCCACTTTTTTTATTTGATGTATTCATAATATCTGTAAAATATCAAAGTAATAATAAAATCAAATTCATTATTACGATATAATCAAAAACTTAAGATATTAAAAGGGGACCTACCCAAAACAACCTGTGCGTGCCTTTCCATGGGACTTTGTAAGAGCTCTCCATATCGTATTGCTTCGGCGTTCTCCAGATCTTTTCCCTTCAAAATACCTTCGATGCATTTTCCTAAAATTTCTATGACTTGCTCTCTCTCTTCGTGTATTTCCTTTCTATCAGAGGTTAGGTTCCTGAAAAACAATCATTTAACACTTCAATAACAAAGTTAGTCCAGGATAACATTCAAATTCGCTTTTATGAAAACGTTTGTTACGAGTTTAAAAGAACTTGACATTGCATAGTACATAAAACATTTCCAATAATTTTCCACCAACTTTGTCTATGGTTCATTTGTTTTCCACGTAGAATAAAGAACACTAAAAATATCTTCCATACAAATTTGAATGGAAACAAATGTTCCATTTAGCCCAATGTTGTGTTTCAATTACACTTGCCTGACATCAGAGATCTCGATCATTTTGTTTTAGAAATTTAAGTCTTGATTAGGCAAATATTTGGATCACAAAACACGCCCACAAGGCATTTCTTATGTTATTTTTTATTCAATGGTTTTCCCCCATGCCATAAATAAAATGTGTAATTTGAAATGCATTTTATGGGTGCTCTGCGTGAGAACTACCTATGTAAAAGTAATGGCTTTAGGTAGGAACTAAGTAATATAATTTGTTTTTATTGTTCTAGGTAAAAACCAAGGTTCGTAGAAAGTGTATTTAAGGCGATGCACAACGTCGTGTAATATTATTGAGCCTCTGTCAATAACAACCCTTACGTAGATGGCGATAAGGTATATATTCCCGCTTAACACCATCCGCCTGTTTTGATTTATGCAAGAAAAAAACATGGCCAAAAAGTGCCTTTTATTTTATTGTGTTAATGTTCAGGCATAAATATTTAATTTTTTTTCAATCATTTTATAAATAACTTAATTTGCCACATTATACAATAAAATCATAACCGAAAATGGGTTCGTAAGTAGGATATTTTGAACTTTAAAGCAGTTTTTATAGGCCTTATACATTATTTTTTTCTGGGCTTATAAAAAGACTTATCTAAAAAATACTCGCAGTATTTAATTAAAGCATCTGAAACATTTCTAGGTGACCAAATTTTCAAACCAAAAACACATGATTTTGCATTACTACGTATGGCATCTCCTTAACAAAAGTAGCTTCTCATAGCTAGAAAGTCGTAATGAAGCTAGAAGTCCATATTCCACTGGGAGTTTGAATTTACTGCAATACAATTGGCGTCAAGTGACTCAGACCGCATTTGCTATGATTTATTTACGATTCGTTGGTTATACTAATTATTATATTAAATCTAATGTTCGGATTAAACCAAAAATTCCCAAGAAAATATTTGCATTGTTACTTATGCTTTGATGATGTAGAATTGGGGATATTTATTAGCGCCTATACAAGGCGTATGTCTATAAAATAAAAAATATACAATTTTGCCTTTGAAGACATTCAAATTTTCAAATTGAATGTCTCACTAAGCAAACTATCATGACAAGGGAAAGACAGGGAAAATGTTGAGAATAATCATATTTATACAAAGAGTCGCACACGGTGGTAGTTACTCTCAGCATCGCCTTGGTGAAAGTCGTGAAAGACCATTATTCGGAATTGAAGCATTGCTTGAAATGGCTTTAGTCGTATTTAGTGACCATATGTGAATAGCCAGGTACTTGCCCACCTTTCTCTTCCCCATATCCTTCCCTTCCCCAGGCCTATGTCATCTTGGGGGATGCTATGCAGACGGTCTTTTTCAGAAGTTGAGGTTGCTAAAAAGGGTCTCGTTGAGACCCATGTTGTAGGAGTGAGGGAACACGAAATTATTCAGTCATTCCAGTGCAGAGATCATGCGTTAAGTCTTCCTCGGGCGTCCACGATTATTTCTACCATTCACTAGTAACTGTATCCAACATTATTATCTACTGTTAAAAAAACTACATTGTCTTAAATCAACTCCGTATATCGTTTCAGTGCAGAGTTAATGCTTTAAGTCTTCGTCGGGCATCCATGACTTTTTCTAGCATTCATGACTGATTACCACATTTTTACTGTTAAAAAACAAATTTTTTTCGACTTTAATTCAACTTGTATGTACAAACATAAGTGCAAGGAAATCAACTTGGATTTACCAATAAATAATATTATATACCTAATGAAACGTGAAAGAGATCGTTATTTTCGGACTCCAACTGGACTTCGAACTAGTCACGAGCTTGCGAACAGCCTGATGCGTTTTTTTTTTGAAAAGTGCCTTTATGAACCAACCTTGTTACATAAGTTTTCTACGAACCTTAGGTAAAAACTATCTATGTATAAGACGTTTTATGACTCTAGATTTATGGTTCTACGTAAGAACTACACGCATTATAGCCTTCCAGATCACATTAAATTGTCAAATTCCATGTGTACATTTAAAAAGAATGTTAAATTATTTCTGCCATCCGAGGATTTCCAATATATTCTTTCATCTCTGTCCTTTTAAATTGTGGCATAATATTTTGAATACGTTTATTTTTTTATCCTTTTCTTTTTATAATGTAATTTTTTTTTTCTCTCTTTCTTTCTTCTCTGTTTTTAAAAATAATAGTTTGTTACATTTTTTTGCAATCAAATATCACTGTATATCATGGTTACCCTACATGTTTACAACATTATACTGTAATGAATAGGCTGATAGGTACCATGTAGGTATCCAATTCGTAGAAACGTCAATGTAACAATATTGTTATCTTAATATATAATCTTTGTGCTATTTTTTTTTATTATTTTGTAAAATTATTAACCTCAACACAGGCTTGTCCTAGTGAGGTTAAAAATTCTAACTTTAAAAAAAGATACAATGTGAAGAAACGATAAATAAATAAATAAATTTACATTAATTTATGGCTATAGGTAAAAATGTATTATCAATTAAGCAAAAACTTGTTGTTTGGTTACCCTAACTCTTTCCATAGAATGCATTTACCCAGTTAAGTGTTACTGGGCAAATGCATTTGATTGCGTTATTAACTAAGCAAAAACGACCTCATTTTGTGTTTTGAAGGAGAGGATAACTTATTGGCTAGACAAATAATGGTGAATATTAGCATTTCCATTCAGTTGACCACTCAATGACTGTCGTGCTTTATATGGACAAGGATTAAATATTACACTAATCATTCAAACATCATTGAAAACATTTACGTACTTTGTTGGTTGGAAATAAAAATTGAAGTAATTTAAGCAATTAACATAGCAATATTAAGATATACTACATGAAATCTTAGCTAAATATTTGTGAGATAGCAGGGAGATTTGATAACAGAGCAACAATACTTAGGTGATGTCGATATATTTAATATTAACTTTGCAAATTTTGTGGATCACGTAAAAGATTTATTTCAACATTATTCCTAAATGGAAGTTGTATTTTTGTAACGCAGTCAAATCGCTGTATTTTTTAATTTATGTTCTTGTTCTTTTTACTTTTGTTTCTTGCATATATTATTTTTTAATGTAATTATATTTTATTATTTCATTCTCATGTTTCAAAATTGTCTGTCATCAAAATTGTACCACTTACACGAAAAAGCCTTCTGGGCATTAAATAAATAAATAAATAACTCTAGGTAGTATGTAAAAAAGATATTTTGTGCGGTAGACACATATAAAGTAGTGTAAATTATAATGCAGAATTATTTTTGAAATATTTTTGTTATTTGACTTGTTCTTAGTCTGTTATAATGTACCAACCAGGTAAGTGAACATATCATAAATTAAAATTTTAAAGCTTTGGTACTCCGCTGATTCTGTGGCTCAAGGTTAGAACTATCCATGTATAATGTAACCAAGTAGGCACTGATTCATCCATAAAATCAGTAATACCTTTGTATAATGTCAGCCTGGGAGGTTCGAATTCAGGTGAAGCACATTGAAAAGATTTCCCAATATGCCGTATGTATAATAATAATGCTAGAAGAGATTTGTATGGGATATGAATGTGACACGAAGTGAGCATGTGCAGATTACCACATCGGCAATGCTCTCATTTGCAAATATGTCAGCAAATATCAGTTATTTAAATGTAAATCACACATCACCAATAACTTTTCCAAAAAAATTATCATATTGGAAGTAGTAAAATTAAATAAGAGTTATAATTTATCCAAAATCAGATAGGTCACATGCTCGAGTGTCCTTTTAGAATAACTGTGTCTGCCCTTACGCATAGTTCAGTGTGTATATAAGAACTTTTAAACTAGAACAATAAAATTCAATTGGAAAATGTTGTACTTGGTGAAACATTATAGATCTCCAGTGTGCCTCAGAAGAGTCTATTGTAAATCTAAGAATGTAATAATAATATGAATACTCACCATCCCCTGTTGGCGATGATGTGAGTATTCCCCTGTTTGGGCGGGGGGTACCAGCAGCGGAGCAGGTCTGCGTCCAGCCGCAGCACCTCGCACTTGTCGAGGAGAGCACTCAGCAGCCCGCCCTCGATCTCCTTGGGCAGGGACGGGCCACTGGAATAGCTCTCACTGCTTGACAACCACTGAAATCAAATTATATTTCAATTTGACTTGTGTCTACCATTTTGTTATTGGTTCAAGAAACTTTGACAAGTAAGAAATATTATTCATTGGGGAACATTTTATCGAATAACACATATAAGCAGTACATTTATATGGTAAAAGGGGCTAGAACAACATTCTGGCGCCTTTTTTACAATTTTTCCAATGTATCAAACTAAAACCACCCACCATAACACAGGAGCATCCCTATTATGGCGGTTGAAATAACATTCAAAATGTATCATCCAATGTACATTTTCTTTGAAAAAAAAAAACAAAACAGTTTTAATAATAATAATAACATAGCATTTATATAGCGCAGTTTAGTGTCATTCCACTTCAACAATCTTGTTTACCAAACTTGTCAGACCACGTAGATAAGTACTTTCTGTGGTTACTCAGAAGCTGTGGCAGTCACAGCATAAAGGCTGAAAACTGTGCCTATCCTAAAAAAACGAACCATACAAGTTTACAATCTGGATAATGATTAAAAAAATTATTAGAATATTTATTAACCCTCCAATGGGTGATGTGGCCTGGCCAGGCCATTTTGATTTTCCTTTTTTGTTGTTCTCTTTTTGGCAAGCAGTATCAATATACTATACAACTCGGTGAGCTGCGTCGAATGGTGCTATTGCCGATGAGTTTGCGTTTAGTTTGTAGAATTTAAAAAAAAATTAACACCAAACTTTCAAGGACTGTACTACATGGCCTGGACAGGCCATCACATACGGCATCATGGTCTGGTGGCTCTTTCTTTGGCTAATGTTTCGGACAGCGTTATGGACAGTGTTCGGACAACGATTGACGCTTGCAACGCAGTGTCACTTAAAAATATATAAACATACACTTCACCACAATCTACACATGTGCCTTGATGATGGATACTGTAACGCTGTCCAAAACGTTGGCTAAAGAAGGAGGAAGTGCAACACGGCATAATAACCCAAAAATTAATCACATCCTAGATAATTCCATTTACAAAGGTCAGAACAATTCATGATTTTTTTCAATATAATGACTCTATGGAAAAGATAAAAGTTTATAATAAATTAACTACATAGATAATCAATTTGAAATAAATTAACTAAATAGATTAACAGCATTATTACACAATAACAGTGACGAATTACACATCTTGTCATCCTAGGAAGGCTAAATAAAGATTTTAATATTCATGAAAGTCGATGTATGGTGATGTTACCAAAACAAACTAGCTGAGATATTCATCAAATCCACCCCTAGCAGTTAGCAGTTAGTATTTAGTCAGTCCTCGTATTGACATTACATTATTCAAAGCCAGAACAGATAATGTGGTGTTAACTCACGTTAGCTTATCAATAATCACTTGTGGATTCAACGCGAGCTCCTTGGTACTTGAATTACACGGAAAGATAACAAATAATAATAATTCACATGACAGGTGACATATGACACCTATGACACTGACAAGGTGGTGACAAGTAATAAGTATAAGTACCTAATAAACTATATTAAACTAATAGGTACCAGGGTACGAGGTAGGTACCTAATTTTGGTTAGGAAATGGTTAGGGACGTCCCATATTTCATATTATTCATGAATAATGCCATTACATTATTATGACACTTAGTGCTTTGTTAAAGTTTGATAATAAAATAAATCTTAACTTACGAATTAATTCAATTATAAAGGAATATTCCCCGCTCATAAACATAATATAATATTATTACAATATAACCATTTCACACTTTCAAAGGGAGGCAAAAGTTTTGCACTGCAAAACTAGCCAATCACAACGCTCGGTAGATTTTATTTTTGATCATTGCCATTGGCTAGAAAAATATAATCTAGCGAAACTTCATCTTGACATTTTGCAGGCGGAACATTTTTAAATCCAGGTTTGGGGGTAAATATATATAAATATTTTTTAATGTAAAGTCCCTATATTATAATGGGCGTCAAAACTGGATGTGAAATTTTTGAGGCATAAATTAAATTTATAACAATGAAAACTTATTTAAATAGCACTTAGGACCCCTGCACACGAGCAAGTTTAGTTGAGGCGACTGATTTTGAAATGGTTTTGGAAGCTATTTTAAAATCCATGCAAATAAAAATAAGAAGTCTCCCTTGTGTCGCGTTGTTTTTTGTACTTTCATATACCTCAATGGTGTTGATGTACGCAACTCAAGGCCGACTACAGTACAGGCCTTGGCGTGTGACGGATTTGGAAGTGTCACGTGATCAAGTCAGTGCCATCGCACAAAGACAGTTTGCAAATGGCAGCGATTGTTGTTGATGTGTGTGTTGTTTTACCGCAAGCATATTATTAAATAAACAGAGTGATCAGACTATTTTAAACTGTAAAGTTTGCTTAACAACAGCAGTTTACTTTACTTGACTTCGTAATTTGCGGTCGCGCGCCCAGGCCTGTTCTCTAATCGGCCTTGACTCAGCTGTTGCCGGTAACCCACAGCTAAAATTTACTGACTTAGGTACAAGTAAATATTTTTAAAGAGACCCTTGCTTGTGTAGTGGAGTACCTACATTTAAACGTGTCCTTTTGTTCTGTGCGAGTAGTTTTGAATTCGAATGGTTGAACCCGAGAACCTGAGAACCCGAGAATCCAAGACCCCGAGAACTCAAGAACCCGATAACCCGAACCCTACACCTAGAACTCGGTTTGAAATTCGTTTTTTTTAAATGGTTCAATGGCTACTCAGGGCAGTGGCAATTCAACACACTTTTTTAAAGTGATATGAAGTCATTAAAATTTATGAAAAAATGCCTACAAAGCTAACCTATTTAATCTAGTCTTTTCAACACATCTCTCTAACTAAAACTACCCGTCTATGCGCAACGCTTATCGCGTTCTAGTAGTGGAACACGTTTCGACGAGATATTAATTAGTACGCAATAGAGCCTCTAATTGTATAGCTCTATGAGTTAATGCAGGATTGTTAGATGAGAAGGTATCGAGGGACGAAAAAAAGTGAATGTTCTTAATTATTTATTTTTGTTACTTACTTATTGCGTCCTACTTCTTGTTTATTACTTCCTGCACTCTGCTTCTTGCCTCCTGATCCTGAATCCTTGGTCCTGCTTCCTGCAAATCTTGCATCCTGTTTCTGGCTTTCAGAGCCTATTTCTTGCTTCCTGCATTCTGCTTCTAGCTTCCGATCTTGCTTTTTGCTTTTGCTGCCATTTGCTTCCTGCACCCTGATTCTTTTTTCCTGCATTCTACTTCATACATCTTGTTTGAAGTGTCTCATAAATTTTCTCTTTTACACTAGTCACTCATGGTACGGAGTCAATATCCATGTGGTATTAAAACTATTTTTCTTGGTGAAATAACTTTTTTTTTTTAAGGTTTATTTTTTAAAAAAATACGAAATGCGAAAAACACTTTAACGTAAAATAAATAGCGAAACGAGGAAGAAAGTATTATTAAAAATAGGTTAGTAGCACACTTTTCAGAAAGATTTTTAAACGCAAACACTTGAAGCAAATAAATTTAACACTTGAAGCTCTAAGCCAGCAGTAAAAACACTTCTGGCGGTTCCGGTCACAACAGAAGACCAAAACTTACTTTAGTTTTTTTATTACTAAATTAAAAGGAAAACGTAGAAATAGTTTGTTTCTTACCAGAAAGAAGCAGGCTCTAGATGTGTCATGGCAGATTTGTATTTCTTTCAGGTGGTCTTGTAAAATGTGCGGTTCATCGGCTTCGTATTCGCTGCAGCCATAAAGCATGTCCACCAGCTCTATCTGTAATCATTGTTTGTCAATTTGTACTTTATTGCTAATTAAATTACACTGGCGGCATTGATAAAACACAAATTACATACAATATACATGTACCCATAGTTACCTAATTTAGGCAACAAAATATTTTTGCTAAAAAATCGAATGGCTTAACGATAATCGGTGTATGTACAATACGGCAAACGGTTACTTCAGCTTGGTTATTTAATTTTAAAAATTCCCCAAAACGTGATTATCTATACCTATAAAGTGCATCGGTCGATTATTTCAAATATATTGTCTTCCAAAAAGAATCCTTTCTTCGGGCTAAACTAGCCCAGCTACACTACTCGCGAAGTTGATCGAAGTTGACCGAATACGATAGTGTGGGCACGAACTTCGCTTCGCTTCGGGCAACTTCGCTTCGCTTCGCCCGACTTCCGATTGTTGTCGGTAAATGCGCCCGAGTCAAAGGACTCGAAGCGTCACGGCCAATCAATCACTGACTGGTTGGACTGAGTTACTCGCGAAGTTGCACGAGTGTGTGGGCACGCACTTCGAACTTCGGCTATCTTCGTCGAAGCGTCGCAGCGAGTAGTGTAGCGGCCGCTTTACAGTAGGTACCAAACTTTTATGGTGACCGGATAAATCATCACAATGATAATTCATCACAGCTTTAAAAAGTTATATAAAGTCATGGAAAGTGATGAAACAAAAACTTTATTCTGGGTTAAGTAGGTTAGGTTAGGATAGGTTAAATTTTTTTTTTCATCGTTTCTAATGACTTTATATCACTTTTTAAAAGTGTGTTGAATTGTCACTGTGTTGAGTTATCATGGAACCATGATCAAGCAAATATCCTGATTACAGATATACACACAGATATGTGTAGATATACCTACAGTCGGGGGCTACATTATTATGGAAATTGTGACGACCTGTGCAAGATTTTTTAAATTAAATTATTTATTAAAAAAATATATTTGCCTCAAAAGAACCAATTAACCTATCGAATGTGAAATTACTACATCCATCCAATGACACTATAAAAATACAAAACACGTTATATTCAAATTAATCGAACTAAAAATGTAGCACCGCTTATGAAAAGGTTAGCAATTCAAAGTATATGTGAACGAATGAAATAACTATATGAACGGCCGCAAAAGAATGTTCGCTGGACCCCTCAGTGAAACCACGAGCCTTTTCTCAGTAACGTATCTTTACGCTAACTCATCTAAGCATCGGTCTAAATTTTTCACATTTTGAATTGAAAAATAATACTTAATTAATAAAATTATGTTGGTACCTACTTTATCGCTTGTCTGATGTGATTTAATACTTATCAGTTCCAATTTTCAAAATTGATATTTCATTGAACTTGATTAATTAATTAAATATTAGCCTGAAACACCCATATAAATTAAAATTAATTTTAAGCATTACGCAGGAATATTTCACATCACGCATGCATCACGAAAACCGAAATTAGTACAATACTAGCGGATGCAAACCCGATAGGCCCTGCAGGCGGCATTTTGACGGGCATCGCCCAATTTAGTAATGTTCCCTTTGAAGTTTTACGAATGAAAACTAATTTCAACTAAGTAACAAACTCTCGTTAACAAAGAAATTTACTGCCAATCAGGGCTCAAGAAATTAAAGAATGCCGCCGAAATTGTGTATTTTCACATAAAATTCGAGTTCCTCCCCGTAATGGCCAGACTTCTCGAGTGAGGGCCTTGAATTTTTTTTGCATAAGTCATTACGCAAGTAATGTTTTGTATTGATGTGGCAGAAGTCGTAAACTCCATCGAAACATTGGTCCTGTCTTGACATGACATTATCTTTATTGCTTTTGTGTCCCATTTTTGTCTTAACTGTATTTATTTTTTAATTATACCATATTGTAACACTTTTCCTTTTATTAACTTCGTGTAATATTTATTTATTAATCTTAAGTTAGCTCACATCTTCGTGTGTGCTAATAGTTTTATAAACAAATAAACATGTACATTGTTTGGCAAACATAATCTTACTTTAAATATTTCAATAAAGTCACAAAAAAAGAAACATACAATAATTGAGATAGACATATTTTCTTAATTCATTTTTGAACTTATTAATATTTTCTATCACAGCAATTTCCTTCGGGATTTTGTTATAGAGTTGAACGGCCTGGTACATCAGAGATTTTTGGGTGCTTGTTTTTTTTTCTTGTTGGCAATCTAATTTGCTTAGAATTTCTCGTCCCGTGTCCGTGTATCTCGTTATTGTAATTTATTTTTCTTTTCAGTTCCTTAGACATCATCCCTAATTTAATTTTATGTATAAAAATAAGTACATTCAAATACACAGTTTGCTTCGCCGTCAAAATATTCAGCTCCTTTAACATGTCTCTTATCCGTGTGTATATGTTGCGCTTAAGTATTATTCGCATTGCTTTATTTTGCAGTATTTGCATTTTTTTCATTTTCTCTTTATTGCAGAGAAAAAGAATACTTGAACAGTAATTAAAGTGTGGTGATATAATTGTATTGTATATTATCTGGCATGTTTCTTTATTTACTTTGTTTCTGATTCTACCAAGAAATGATATTTTTTTGCAATTTTTTTAATTGTATAGTCTGCATTTTTTGAGAAGTTCAATTTTGAGTCTATAATAACACCTAGATATTTAATTTCTTCCACTTTTTTTATGATTTCTCCATTTATAGAAACCTTTGGTTCCTCATGCGTATTTGTTCTGCCTATATGCATGTATTTTGTCTTATTTACATTTAGTTTTAATTTATTTAGTTTGAGCCATTTTGACAATGTTTCTAAGTCACTATTTATCTTTTTGATTGCTTTCTCATAATTATCTTCTGCAATATAAATTAGTGCGTCGTCTGCAAACAGTCTTATTTTGCAATGTTTTAATATTTTTACCATATCATTTATGTAGAGTATAAACAATATCGGACCCAATACAGATCCTTGCGGTACACCCAGCTTATTTTCAATCGGATTTGATATATTGTTTCTTATCTTTGTTGTTTGTAAGCAACACTTAAGTAGTTTTTAAACCATTCCAGTTCTTTCCCTTTTATTCCATATTTTTTTAATTTTTTAATAACTCTTTTTCTATCTATTGTTTCAAAAGCTCTCTGAAAATCTAAAAACACCGCAACAATATGCAAGTTTTTATCTATATCTTCCTTCCAATCATCAATTACTAAATTTAACGCTGTTTCACATGAATTATTGTTCCTAAATCCAGATTGTTCGTCACAAAGGATGCTATTATTTTCCAAGTATTCTTCAAGTTGAGATTTAATTATGTATTCCATCACTTGCTCATATTTTGGTAATATATTTACAGGTCGAAAGTCTTCACATTTTTTTGTGTTCGAAATCTTTGGAATCGGTATCACCATAGACGTTTTCCATGATTCAGGAAACCCTGTTTCTAACGATTCGTTTATTAAACTAAGAAACTCTTCTCCTATTACAGGTAATACATGTTCTAATATTTGAATAGTGATCCCATCTTGGCTGGGCTTTGATTTGATTTTGGACAGTATTCTTTGGAGTTTCTGGCCGTCTATTTTCTTAAACTTTAATTCACAAGTTTTTTCTTCAAAATTGAAAATTTCTTCTTCTTCTATGATTGGGATATTTTTGTTAATTTCTTCTATACTTGTCACAAAATATTTATTAAACTTATCAGCCATGTTGTTTTCGCCAGCCAATTCGGTTGGGAATATGATATCTTTTTCCACATCTTCACATTTATTTTTCATCATTGACTTAAGTGTTTTCCACATTTTCGTTGGATCTCCCTTTTCCCGTTGAATTTTGTTGATGAAATGTTCATTTTTTGTATCCTTTATAAGTTTTGAGTACTTGTTTCGAATTGTTTTAAATCTATTCCAATGATGCTATGATCTGTTATTTTAGGTGTATCTAATATTTTTACATTTAGTTCATAATCATTTGATAAAACAAGATCTATGAATGTACAGGTTGATTGTGTTATCCTAGTGTATTCTTTGACCAACTGTTTCATTCCTGTAATGTTGATGATGCTTTTCATTTTCTTTGTATAAAAATCTGTTTCGCATTTCATGTTTATATTAAAGTCTCCAATAATTATATTGAGATCAGTTTCTTTTAAAAAATTTGAACACCAGTTTTCAAAATAATTTATAAAGTCACTTTTACTGGCATTTGGGGAGTGATAAATTACGCAGTATGCTCCTGGTCTAAATCCTTTCTTAATTTTTATTGCTAAGATCCAGGCAATATGCAATGTGTTGTTATTGGAGATGACTCGTTTAAATAAATAACCACCGGCGATCCAGTGGCAGCAAAGTCACATGGAAAAATAACCGTGATAAGAATATAGTCATGCATGAAGTCAATTTTTTTTGGTAAAAAATTTGGAAAACGTTATGTTTAGTTATCTTTTTGATTTTGTTATTCGAAGTTTGGAAATTTTTCATCCTCGAAAACTTTTTCTGAAAAAAATTCGTCTGGGAAAAATGGTCGGAAAAAGGATCAATTCCAAAAAAGGAAATTTTCAAAAAGAATTATCTATAATTATTTTTTTTTATTTTTGAAAATTTTTATTTTCATAAAAAAATAAAAATAGTAGAATTTAAGATATTACGTGAGCTTTTGATATTACGTGAGCTTGATAATTTTCCATGATGGGAAATTTGTATTTTTCTGAATGAATTTATTCCGGGAAAATTGGAGAATCGGAATTTTTTCTCGGTAAATGGATCTGGAAATATTTATAAAAACATTTTTCAGTTTGTTGCAACGTAAGTTTGGAAAATTTCTATATTGGCAAATTGTAATTTTTGGGAAAAAAAATCTTACCGGAAAATTGAAATGATCGGGAAAATTTCACAAAAACATTAATCTTTTTGATATTATGTGAAGCTTGGAAATTTTCTATGTGAGAATTTTAATTTTTCTGAAAACATATTCCGTGAAAATTGGAAAACTTAGAATAAAATGGAAAAAGGGTTAAAGTTTTTGAAACTGAAAAAAAACAATTTTTGTAAATTTTCGTTTTTAATTATTCATATCGGGGATGCTATTGTCACATAAATATTTTGTGACAAGTGTAGTTCTTGCCTAATTGGGGTTATTTTGTCTATGGTGTTTTTTTTGAAGTTTGGCAATATTTTTTGAGGAAGGAAGCACAGTTTTGTTTTTTTGAGCACTTCCTCCCCAGAGCTGTTTGGCCAGCTGCTCGCGGATCTTGTCACTCGCCATTTAAGGTGTTTTGAATCTGAGTTAATCATGTGAATAGAAGTCATTCTTTTCTTTTAAAAAGGGCGCGGGTTGTTTTACCTTTCACGAATAGTTCGTGTTGATTATTATTTTAGTGGTGATTATGGAATCCCGCTTTTTATCCAGTGTTGGCCGGTGGTCTTATTTTAGTACTCGTGTTTCGGTTGTGAAACCGCAAATAGTTTGGTCCTAGCTGTGGCTAGAAGTTGATGGCTGAGTATCCCCGCGTCGCGAAGGAACGGATTGCTGTTCCCGAAGTCTGTAAGACGAGTCTGGTTGGTTACCACGTGCTGTAGACTTGATGTTCCTACAGGCGCACGTTGAAGGAGTTGCGCCCTCCAGTTTCCACTAAGTGAAGGATGTCCTGGCTCCGTAAGACGAGTCTGGTTGCTTGCCACGTGCTGCGGACTTGATGATCCTTCAGGCGCGCGTTGAAGGACTTTCGCCCTCCCGTCTCCATTAAGTGAAGGATGTCCTGGCTTCCGTCACGGGTCCGTTCCCCGTTACCGGAGACAAGTTTTCGTTCGCCACCTGTTGTTATTCCTTCGTTTCTCGACCACGTAAAGTTAGTTTAGTTTGGTTCAGGAGTCCATCTGGTATGTGCCTACTTTTATTCCTATTGTTACATGGTTATTATTTGTACTCCTTTGTTGTAACTTTTGATGGTTTCAATATAATTTCTATTAAGTAATTACTCTTATTATTTCTGATTTTCCTCCTTACTTGACAGAGAATTAA
Source organism: Hesperophylax magnus (assembly GCA_026573805.1). Taxonomy (NCBI): domain Eukaryota; kingdom Metazoa; phylum Arthropoda; class Insecta; order Trichoptera; family Limnephilidae; genus Hesperophylax; species Hesperophylax magnus. The sequence continues at coordinate 4,580,601 of JAIUSX010000002.1, forward strand.
CCCCACAATCATGAGATTGAGATCTTTGCTCTACCGTATTTGTACCCTATAATTGATCCTGTAGATCTCAATATTACATGTAAACATTGGAATGTTCCTACTTTACATTTACACCGTTACACTATTTGAAAATTTCTCCGGTTCTTTTTGAAAATAACAGAGGGCACCATTTCAGTTTACAACCATTCGAAATAATAGCGTAATAATACTATAATAGCGTAATAATACTATCTATATATAATTAGCTTAATAATACTATCAGATACTAATTTCGGTTTTCAAATTACAATTAAATACAAGTAAAAAAAAAAACAAAAACATCCCATGCTAGTTTAGGCGCCAAACAAAAACAACACATTATTTTTCTTCTTTTCAGCAGAGCGGATTTATTGCTTATTTGCAAAACTCTTATACCTAGTAGGCAAATTATTTTTAGTGTAGAGGAAAGTTAGATATTGAAAAATTTGCCTCACTGGATTTTGCTTCTGTTTCAATAATAACGCCGTTATAAAAACAGACAAAGGGGATAAAAAACAATTACCGCGCAGATTGCAATTTAAATATTATCCCCTACCCTACCTATAAAGGTACTTACCTAACTTGGAGCGAGAACTAAATAATTTAGCTCGTTCGGTCAATAGTTCATCTTTTAACATCCTGTACAGGTAAGTTTAGAAATATGCATGGTATGTTTATTCCCGGTTTAAATAAACTCATAAAAAAATTACTGTAGCCGTTATTTACAGGGAATCTTGAAAAAGAGTTTGGATCTAATTTACTAGATAACGAAATCTAAAATCAAAAATGTTAAACCAAAAATCGGTTCAAAGTGTAATGTAGATTAGGGGCCGGCCCTGAACAAAACGGTGCCTGGCGCGAGTAAAATTTTGACGCCCCTTGTCAAAACCAGTAGACGCCTAGGTAGGTGATCAATCAATAATATTCTGATGATTTGTATTTTTGTGTAGCGCCATTTTGTGACAAATAATCTCAAGGACTAGGACTATTAGGTGTTAAGTATTATCAGAACTGCTCCAATTGCGCCGGATTAGGACAGAACCCTGTGCAGATTCATCAGTTTCCCGCTTGCAGGTACTACAAAATTCCGGACACCGTACATTCACCGTAGAATCTGATTTCATTGCCAACGTTCATTATGTTTTTCCTTATACATAATACGTTACCCACCTCAATACACAATATATATCTTCTGAAACGGGTAAAAATGGTTTTTAAAATACAACGTTGGCTTTTTCAACCCAATCTATTCCATCATGCGACACGTTTTGACACAATGTACCAGTATTTAAGTGGACCACATAAATATACCACAACCGCGTATAAGGAGAAAGCCGCCAAAGGATCAAATATGCGAGAGCCGCGTAGATCAGGTAAAAAACTGCGGGATCTGTAAGAATGTTGAATTTAGAAGTCTACCAGGTTAACTCGCAATGAATGATTTTTTTACTGAAATACAATCTTCTATAAGAACTGAACATAAAATAAACAAAAAAATTACTGAACACCGAGATAAAAAAAACATTCCATATAATAATAGTATTTGGATGATTTGCGCTTTACAAATATATAATACATTCTACAATGATCTATGTTATTACTAACTATAGACTAGTAAACTATTATCAATTTATGTCTAACCGATTGCATCCACCGATTCGTCGATCCATATATAAATTACATCGATAAATTACAATCTTGGGGACCTTATCTTCTGCGGAGTCCCTCCATAATATATTATGTTATAATATTAGAGTGTTATTAATGAATATAAAGAATCAACACCAATTAGCACAAGGTTGAATTAATTGCGCTTTTAAATACGTAATTAACAGTGATCATCGTCTTCAAGTACTTTAGGTAAGTATTTAAGGGGATTAAGTTGGCATTCAATAGTAAGTTCATTGAAGTAAAAAGATCGCATTTAAATGGCACTTTGAAAATCTATAAAATGTCCCAATAATTCCAATAATCCCCAGGCCGTCAGCTTTGCGGAAAGTTTTTATTATTTCGATTATTTACTGAATGTATTTAAATAAAAATTGTATTTATACCATTGACGTCAGATTTGTACTGATTTACATATTTTTTAAAATTATATGTAGGTAAGTACCTAATAAATATTTGATAATTCAAAATTAATTTAGAATATTCCGATAAAAATAATTGCAATAATTAAATGTTACATATTTATAATGCATTGACATTACCAATGTCTATGGTGCCAACCCCACCGACTTTTTTTTTTTTTTAATTCTTTATTTTGGCTTTCACCCATTATGGGTGATCTTGGCCATACACAATAAACATAACGTAACATATTTAAACCAAACATAACATAAACATAACATAACATACTTAACATAAACGGTACAGAGCTGGTAACAGTAGGTTATCACAAAATTATAAAAATAGGAACCTGTGTACAATATAAGTGGGCGCTTTTCGTTATTTAACCAAAGATTTTACTAAAATTAGTGGCGTTATTTTCAAACAGAACTATGAAATTTGCAATCTTATAAACAAACACAGCATAAGAGAGTAAACAAATGTGATTATAAAACATAAAGATAAACATAACACAAACTTACCATGAACATAACATAAACATATCATAACATAACATACACATAAACATACCATAAACATAACATAGACATAACATAAGTATAACATAAACATAACATAAGTATAACATAACAAAACATAATATAACATAACTTAACAAAAACAATACAGAGCTGGTAATCATAGGTAATTACAAAATTATAAAAATAGAAACCTGTGCACAATATTAGTGGGCGTTTTTTGTTATTTAAAACCCTTTAATTATTAGGAGACCAAATGTGTCCCCAAACATCATACGAATTTGGGTTCCTGATACTTAAAGGGTTAAAAGAACAGATTTTTCCAAAAATGGAAGCATTATGTTTTTAAAAACAGTACTTTGAAATAAATATAAACAAATAGAATAAAAGAATCAAGAAAAATATACAAATGCATAAAGAATAGTGTTTTAACTCAGTCAAAATATACAGAGTTGGGATTAGTGAAAATAGATAAAAATAAAGATGAAAATTGGAACCTGAACAAATGAATACAAATGAAAGTGAAAGAAATTTGGTTTATATTTATTATTATGGTCAGATATTAAGGCCATTTTTATAAATAAATTTTGCCAACAAATGGTAAATTTCAGGAGTGTTTAGACTAAGAAGGCAGGGTATACTGGTAGGCAATTTAATATCAAGTTTTACCAATTCATGCATGAAGTTTGGAAATTGGTCATTGATAGGACACTCAAAAAAATTATGGTCCAGAGTATCCTCTGACCCACAATCACAGTACGGCGAACTGACTATGTGGAACCTGGCAAGATGGCTAAGACAACAAGTGTGACCCAGCCGCATTCGGGTTATGGAAGAAATATATATTTTTAGGCATGGTAGAGTATTTGTGAAACCAGGGCTTAACAGGAATAGAAGGTTGAATTAATGAGTACTGGTGACCTGTTATCAGAGAGGTTTTTTTCCATTCAGAAGACCATTGGAGTTGGTACTTAGTTTTTAGAATAGGGAAATGGTCTCGAACCGGAATAGGGATATCACTTAACGGACCATGGGCAGTGGCTTCCGTAGCAATATAATCTGCCATGTCATTTCCAGTAATACCTAGGTGACCCGGTATCCAGGCTAGGACCATTGATGCATGAACCAGTGACATGGAATGCAGTAGGTCCCTGATCGAGCAGATTAGAGAGTCGCTACTGGAATTGAGTGGGGATGCGCTTATTTTTTGTAGTGAGCTAAGCGAGTCTGAAAGGATGAGTGCGTTTTTAATATTTAATGATTTGACGAGTTGAAGAGCTTCTATGATAGCTATGCATTCAGCAGAGAAAATGGAGCATTCTTTGGGAAGTTTGTGTTTGAAACACAATTTTCTGTGAGGAACATAGACACTGGCCCCGCAATGGGAGTCCTGACTGAGTTTGGAACCATCTGTGAAAAATTTTATCTAATTTGGCCAGTTGTTTTCAATAATTTTGTTAAATTCTGCATTATTTAATTGAGTTGAGTTTTGAATGTTTTTTTTACTTATTCCTATAAATTGATGGACCTTCGGATAGAAAGTAAGGCTTTCATAGGGGCATGAGTATAAGGGAAGAGATTCATTGAGATAGGTGTTTGAAGATAAATCCAGGAAAGAGTTGTAGCAATCATAAAGTAAGAGTGAGTTAACCTCATACTTTAAGGATTGAAGTATAGGAATCAAGGGATGGGATGTTATTGAACATATTTTGTAAACATATTTTTCTGCTAGGCATCGCCTTCTTATATGTAAGGGAGGTTCACAACATTCCACTTGCATTGCGTTGATTGGAGAAGATTTCATGGCTCCTAAGACAAGGCGAAGAGATTTTGACTGGATTTTATCTAATTTATGAGAATTTGAAGTGGACATTGGATCAAACAGAGAAGATCCGTAATCGAGATGGCTTCGGATGAGGGCATTGTATAGAAGTTTTAAAGAAGCTGGGTGGGATCCCCACCACACTCCGGCTAGAAATCTAAGGGGATTGATGTTGCTTTCACATTTTGTAACAACGTGATTTATATGAGAGTTCCAAGTAAGTTTGGAGTCCAAAAATATTCCGAGGAACTTAACTTCCTTAGAGATAGGGATGACTTCATCGCCAAATCTCACCTCAATATCCGGAAGCTTTCGTCGACGAGTGAAGATGACAACTTTGCTTTTGGCAGGGGAAAGTTCAAGACCATTACTATTTAACCACGCCAAGAGTTTTCTAAGAGCGTGGTTAATTGCTGATGCTGCGATGAAAAGATTGGCGGATATTTTGTAAAACGTTAAGTCGTCAGCATATTGGAGTACGTTGCACATGAAATTAATAGATTTTTTCAGATCGTATGTGTAAATATTATACAGTATCGGGCTTAAGACAGACCCTTGCGGGAGTCCTTTGAATATTTTTCTTATGTGGGGAGAGGATTCGGATCCATCTACAAAAACAGTTCTCTCTGAGAGCAAATTGATAATAAATTGAACTAATTTGGGAGGAATACCAATCGCCAGTAACTTTTCTTTAAGAATGGGTATATTTACATTGTCGTATGCTCCACAGATGTCTAAAAATACTGCAACACAATATTCGTTTTTAGATAACGCTAATTTGACATCTGTAACAAGAGAGGAAAGGTTGTCAAGGGTACTTATACCCTTTCTAAATCCAAACTGGGAAGGAGGAAGAATATGATTTTTCTCTACAAACCAGTCTAATCTATTCTTAATCATTCTTTCAGCTACTTTGCAAAGTGTTGAAGAGAGAACAATCGGTCTGTAACTTGAGCCTAGACTTGGATCTTTGGTACTTTTGCAAATGGGAATGATTTTTTGAATTTTCCAGTCCGGGGGAATAAAACCAGAGTCCAGGAAGATATTGATGAGAGAGAGAAAGTAGGAAAGGGAATCGTCATCAGTGTGGCGGATGAATATGTTCAAGATTTCGTCATTGCCCGGAGCTGAGTCTTTTAGGTCTTCCGTGGCTCTTTTTAACTCATCTATGGAAAATGGAGCATCTAACCAAGAAGAAGAATTTGGGGAGTAAGATAAAACAGGCACTTCGTCAAGATTAGGTACATAAGGGGGAGTAATTTTGTTAAGAAAGTCAGAAATCCAAATACCAGAATTGTGAGATGACTTCGGCAGGGAAAAGGAACACCTAAACCTGCGAATCATGGACCATACCTCCCCCGCCTGAGTAGCAGGGGATATATTAGTGCAGAAATTACGCCAGCTGTTTTTTTTTTAAGAACGGAATGTACGTTTAGCAACAGCTTGGGCATTCTTGTCTTTCAAGAAATTCTCCATTGTCATCTGTTGGCAGTATGTCTTATTGGCCGCTTTCCTCTCCTTCAGCACTCGAAGGCATTCTTCATCCCACCAGGGGGGAGGGTGAGCCTTCGTGCCTACAGGGGATGATTTGGGAATAGACTTGTCTGCAGATTTTAGAATGGAATCAGACCAAGATTTGTAAGAGGAGGTGCAGTTATCTGAAGAAGGGGTAGGCAGGGTAAGGGTGTGATCCTGGACAGATTCTCTAAAATGGCACCAGTCGGCTTTTTTGTGATAAATTTTGGCTTTCTTTTAAAGATGTTCGTATTTAACCCTTGAGCCAGATTTAGAATAATTGGATAGTGGTCACTGCCGCAGGGGTCTGATGAAGTTCTCCAGGAAATTAGTGGATATATACTTGGGGAGCAAGGAGTTATATCCACCGCACTAGGACTCTGCCCAGGTAGACTTAACCTTGTTGGGGATCCGTCATTTAGAAGGCACATGTTCAAGGAGTCCATAAGATCAATTATTTTGATTCCTGAGGGATCCGTTGATGAAGAACCCCAGAGAGGGGAGTGGGCATTGAAGTCACCCAGAATGACAAGTGGAGAAGATATTTTTCTAAATAATGAAATGTCAACTGGGGTAGAAGGGGGAATGTAGAGGGATACAAATGTAATATTAGAGACAGTAGCTGCCACTAATTGGAAGGATGAATCTGGGGGTTTAATGGAAATAGGGGTGAAGGACAGGGAGTTTTTGATTAGAAGGGCTGCACCACCCTTCCCATCAATGCGGTCGTCCCGCAGACATTGGTAACCACTCACCTTGAAGAGCTGAGACGGTTTAAACCAAGCCTCAGAGATGGCAGCAATAGAAATTGTGTGTAATTGTAGGAGGCGGATGAGGTCAGCCTTATTGGAGAAGGCGCTTCTACTATTCCACTGAAGAATCCCTGCTGTCAGGGCAGCCATTGGAAACAAGAGAATTTAAGGAGGAGAGTAAAGAATTATAGAGATAATAACATGATGAGAGTTTGAATAATATTAGAATTGTCATTAGAAATTATGTTGTTTAAAGAATTTCCATTTGAATCGGGGATAAAGGAATTGCAGTTCAAAGTATTGCTGTTAGGAAAGACGGTATTTTGTGGAAATGGGGAGCTGATGTTACCATTTGGGAACAAGAGCTGGGAGTTATGGCCAAGATGATCATATCCGGGGGATTTAAGAGGACGAGAAGCAGATTTTGTCATTACAGTCTTCCTGTATGACGAGTTTGGAGGAATAATGTTTTGAAATAACTGGGGTTGAGAGGCGACTTCAGCAAAAGATTTTTTAAAGGGAGCTATTGTTTTAGAAGCGTGGAAGTACGATACGCTATTGGAAGCCACATAACTTTTAATGTTTTTTTGGCGTGAAAGTTCAGGGCAGGATGGATTTATGGCTGTGTGAGAGTCTGAGCAGTTGATGCAAGTAGGGGGATTGAATGGGGAGGGGCATTGTTCTGCTAAATGACTTTCTGCACATTTAAAGCAGCGAGGAGAAGAACGACATGATTGCTTGGAATGGCCGAACCGACAACAGTTAAAGCACTGAATTGTCGGGTATGAATAAATTTCCACTGGGAGAGAGTTGTGGAAAAGGTACACATGAGATGGAAGAGATTGGCCTTCAAATGTAAGAACTACAGTTTGGGAGGGTTTCCAAACTATAGAATCGGAAGCACTATCTTTATAATTCAGCCGCCTAGTCTTTAAAACTTTCCCCGAAGATGCTGGGATAATAAGTTCCGTGATGAGTTCTTCATCGGATAGGTCTGTGGGGATACCTCTCACTAGACCCATGCGCGAGATGTTGAATGAAGGGATGTAAGCCTTGTATTTTTTGGCAGAGAGGAAGTCAATGGAATTTATAAATTTATTGGCATTGAGTGCAGTTGTGAACTCTACACAAATGCGGAATCTTCCCTCCGATCTGATACCACCTGGGGAAATGCCAAGTGGTGTTTTTCCTACAAATTTACCAAAATCAAGGGGATGCAGTGAGTGGCCTTGTTGTTTTGCACATACACGATGAAGGGGGCTTTTGCTGAAGTCGGGTACAGTGAAGCGAGTGGAGGAGCGATAGTCTCTACAGGAACTGTAACCTGAGAAGATTCCTTTTTCGGAAGGACGCTTACTTTTCTTTTTTTGGGAGTAGAGGAATCAGTCATTATTTCAACCTCGCTAGCAATGTCATGTTCAAAATTAACAGGGTCAGGATCAGGGGGGTCGGGATCTGGTGGTTTCTTCCCCATGGCAAAGGCCATTGGGACAAAAAAGAAATGTATATTAATATAAAATAACACTTACTGGACTTGGTCAGCAATAAAGGCACTCAAAGAGGACAAAAAATAAAGTTTTAACCTACAAAAGGCAATAAAATTAGATTTTTTTGTATTCGAACGGAAAAAAAGACAAGAGAGTTCTTCAACTGTCAAAGTTCGAATGACCCACCGACTTCAAAATTGTTTATTTTGAGGTGATGCAAATATTTAGAATCGAGCCGCTAACAATAACACTCCTTATGTAGATGGCGATAAGGTTCAAATTCCCTCTTAAGACGAGACAATATCCTAAAATATAGCCAGAATCTTAACGACGTAAGTGAAGCAGCCGTGCACAAAAATATGCGACGCGCGGCCCTGGTGTATTGGACAGAATTTGAGCGTGAGTGGTTTATTTATGATTTGCCCTATCAAATCTCTAAAATAAAGTGGGAATCTTAATGACGTAAGTGATGAAATGGCCTGAAAGCAATACTCGGCGCGCGGCTCGGCGTAAATAACACACCTACGGTCGACTTTGAATTCTAGAAAATTAATCTTTTCGTGGGATTTATTTTAATCATTTCTGATGAACGTATTATTAAAATCGCAAATGTTTCTATGAGGATTCCTCGAGAAGTTACTAATGCATCATCTAAAAAATTAAAATCTGGTGCTTACCGCTAATTTTATTTCTTTATCGTTTCTTTACATTGTATAATTTTTTTAGGTTAGAATTTTTAACCTCACTAGGACAAGCCTGTGTTGAGGTTAATAATTTTACAAAATAATAAAAAAAAATAACACAAAGATTATATATTAAGATAACAATATTGTTACATTGACGTTTCTACGAATTGGATACCTACATGGTAGTATAATGTTGTAAACATGTAGGGTGACCAATGTGACCATGATATACCTTGATATTTAATTGCAAGAAAAATGATAATAAACTATTATTTTTAAAAACAGACAAGAAAGAAATAGAGAAAAAATAATTTACATTATAAAAAGAAAAGGATGAAAAAATAAACGTATTCAAAATATTATGACACAAACCTTTTTTTAAATTATTGTTAAAAACCTTTTATAAAATATTATTTATATATTAATAAGTATTATAACTTAAATCCGTAGGGATCCCTCTAGAAACGATTGAAGTAATGCGTTATCAGAAATAATTAAAATATGAGCGTCGAGCAAACCAGCGGCATCAGAGTCTTATATCGCCTTAACACCAAAAAGGATGTTTTATTTTATTTTTCGGAAGTTTAAATGTTTTACGATCGTTTTCGAAAGAACTTAATTTGTAACATTACACTATAAAACCATAACCGAAAAGGGGTTCGTAAGTAGGAGATTTTGACCTTTAAAGCTGTTTTTATGAGCCCAAAACTTGTTTTTTCTGTGCTATTAAAAAATACTCAATTATTTTAATAGTAAGATAAGAGAAAATGGTTGTATCTGATACTCCACCATTTCTGCGAGCTGTTTAGTCGGGCATCTTGTATTATTTAATTTCCGGAGTGGTCACCTCGATAGGCCTTCCTGGCCGTGGGTCGTCTTCAAGCGACTCCCTGGCTTGTTTAAAGAGGGTATGCCACTTGTAAACCATAGTTTTACTTGGACAAGATTCCCCGTAAACGGATTACATCTTTTCCAGTATGATCTGAAATGATTTTTCTTGCTTGGTAAGGAATTTTATAACAGCGCGGAACTCGATTTTCTCCATATTCACAATTCTCCCCTTGATTGTCTTGTTTGGTCGACGATAACTCAAAGACTAATGACCTAATTACGATAAAACCCGGTATTTATACTAATAATGAGTTGCTCAATTAGTACCTAATTCAGCGACACCCCCACTACTCACCTACCTACCCATTCAGCGAACTTAATTACGCCACCTCGTATGTTCCATTCGCAGTATTTAATTTATTTTTTAATTAGAACCTTAACCAAAACACCTGATTTCGCATTACTTCATAGTGCTTCGTCTTAAGCTGTACTTATACAAAGCATTACTTGAAATATTAAAATAACTTTTCAGGTCCTCGGGCTAGTGAAAATAAATAAAAGTTCCACAAGTTTAAAAAAGGTACTCTTGATTTCCCAACCTCGAAACATAAAACTTTTTTATTTGCGCGAAGCATCTTGCCTACATGTTATTGTAATTTCGTGGCTGAGATGAATGTCTCGAAATTTCTTCTAATGTTATTTTGCGCGATAAAACTGGGTACCTCCAAACTTTCATAACGTGGTAGAGATTTATTCCAGTGATACCATCGGCCCCCCCTCACCTCCCACCCCACTAAGGGAGGCTTTTACCTTCAACAAGGCTGAGTATAACTTTTCCCAAAGTTATCATTTTTATTCAAGAATACTTTTATTCCGTCCTTTTATTTTGATTAAAATCATATTACATTTTCAGTAAGTAACACACAAGACGTAATAAGCGTAAATTCTGAGACATGTATTATGTTGTCAGACATGGGTAATGTACTAATTTATTTTGCGACGACATCAAATTACTCTACTTAACTACGTACAGAGGTGAAAGGAATCATTATTTGGATATTTTAAAACCGAGCTTGTGGGTCACCAAATTGCTCACGATAATGTATGCCGTTGTAATCTACTCGTTCACAGATGGCGTTAATTAAATTATTTTATGAAACTAAATTTTTAGTAGGTTATTGAAGAATTATTTGTTTGCGCACATACATACGCAATTTGAATATTTATTTAATCATGCCATGAAGGCTTTTAAATGTATACAATGTTTAAGGTAAGCTGATCAGGAGTACAATAATGAATGTATATTACATATCATAATAGGCCGAGTACGGACAATATAAGCAGGTACAATACTAATTGTCGTTTAGAGTTATTGTACATTCAAGTAATAGTTGTTAAATAAATAATAATACAAATACAAGATAGTTACTTAAGGTACCTACTATGCAAGTAGTAGCGGAACAATATTTAGTAACAATGTTGATTTTAGTAAAAAATAAGTGTGAAATATTTACTGTTGTGCGTGTTAGTATTTAGCAAACTATTATAATGCCAGATTGGGTATTATACAGAACTAGTGATGTAGACCCGGGAATATTCCCCGGGGAATATTCCCGGGAACAGGAATATTCCCGGAAATATTCCCCGACCTGAAATAAATTCCCGAAAACGGGGAATTTATTTTCTTTTTAATAAAATGGTTTCTACACTTCTCTCTACATCTTCCTGTCAAAACACGCCGGGGCAGTTATTTAAATTGCCTTGACAGCATGATGAAATGTAAAGTAAGCCTGCGAACATTTGCAGTAAACGAAACTGCCTCATCTTTACCTTGTGATATGAAGAACAGCCTGTTGGACGATGATGTTTACTGGACAAGAGTGACATCATTAGCCGATGTTCTGCGACCGATTGTTTCCTGGATTACACAGCTAGAGGGAGACGATCCACTAACACACAAAGCATTGTATGCTTTTGAGGATATTGAGAGCAGTCTAAGTAAAACTATTCCAGCGTCTCTACTGTCACATGCCGAAGAGAAGCAAATACTGGAAAAGGCGGCGCAGCGCAAAGAATTTGCTATTGCTCCAATACATCTGGCTGCTGCCCTACTAGATCCAGGTTCCCAAGGACATCTGCTAAGCCACGCACAGCAACTTGAAGCACTTGAATTCATTGACCAAGTAGCAAGTCATATGGAGACTGTTGATAGTGCAAATGTTCTTGTTGATTTAGCCAATTATAGGGCTAAAGAAGAATCATGGAGCAAGGCATTCCTATGGAAGTGTGTCGATAAAATCACGCCAGTGACCTGGTGGAAGGGGATGTGCGGATGTTGATGATTCAACCTGTGGGTTGCCATAAGAATATTGACTGCTCCCATTACTTCAGCAGCCACTGAGAGATATTTTAGCACGTTTAGTCGCATTCATACAACACGGAGGAATCGTCTAACAACTCAAAGAGCAGGGAAAATATCATTTGTGGCACACAATTGGAAACTTCTTTCCTCTGAAAGAGGCTCTCAAGTTGCTCCCAAGAAAACCCTTTCTTCCACGGATGAGCAGATTGCTTAGCATCATAACGTTTCAAACCTATCTGGTACTCGCAAACGCAAACATCCAATTGACTGTGCTGAGGAAGAAGAAAACGTAGATAATCCTGAGTCGGCAACAACTTCGTCCGGGTCGGATGGAGAAGAAGAAGAATATGAAGGTGAATGTGGAAGCGAAGTTGATAGTGTCAGTGTCCAATCGGTATCATCAGATGAACAGTAACGATCTGTGAAGTTGTACCATTTACTAGCATAAAGTGTATATAGGCTACTAATACTGTACAGTATACAATTATATAGAGATACTACTCACTTTAAAATAATTTTGATCGGTGTTTTTTTGTTATTTTTCTCTTGGATCCTATTCCTATATATATGGGAATAGTTTTTATGGATCTATCCTGCTCTATATGTACCATATGTGTGTATATTTTATTTTTTATATAATAAATATTATTCTTTTTGAGGTATTATGTTGTTAAAATCAAAATTCCCAAAATTCCCCGTCCAGGGGAATATTCCCAGGAATATTCCCGCGAATATTCCCCAGAAATAAATTCCCGGGAATTTATACATCACTATACAGAACATACCTTAACATTTGTATAGGAATAGACAAGAAAGGTTTGTTGTAAAGCAAATTTGTAATCAAAAAATATTTATTACACCCGATTGGGTATTTTATGTAACATAGAAAATTTTATATAAAAATAAAGTGTGCATGTAAGACAAAAGAAATTTTGTGGATCAGTTACAAATATTCTAACATATTGGTTTTTTAGTTTGAATAAGAATATATTTAGTTAGAATATGAAATATCTATACTTCTTTAACTATCATAAATAATGAAAAAAAAGTTTATGTTCGTATAAAAACTCAATTAAAAATATTGATCGCATATGATATTTGTAGGCCTTGAATATGTACCATGTTAGAATTAAGTTTTTTATGCGTATAAAACTATTTACTTACATTCATATTACATTGTACAGGCGGAAACGAATAATTCATCTTAATATTTTAAAACCCTTTATTTTTGTTGTATTATTTTTGTTGTATTATTTTTGTTGTATTATTTTGTTCTATTATTTTATACAATTCTTTTATTTTATATAATTATAACTTCACATTTCTCATAAATTTAATTATTTCTTCTAATGCTGTCTTACGTAAAGTCACAAGGAGGAAATCCGTAATTGGTTTTATTTTGGCTATTTTACTTATGTACAATCTGTAAAAATGTAAACTGTTGATTTCCCAAAAATGAATAAATAAATAAAACAGCATTTTTGCGAAAGTGTTTTATTCCCAAAATAGTCAAATTATGGCAATCTGCGAAGGCGCATATTTTATTAATTATTGTAAGTAAGTACCTAATTGCCAATCCGTCACCTAAGTAAAATTTGTATACCTATATCCTATATACCATAAAAACGATATTGAACAAAATTTTATTGTTTTGTACCACACGGAGAACAAATACTGATATAAAATATTGATTATTTATTAAAAATCTGGTCAAAATTTTCGTATTCATGTTAAAAACGGGACTGCACGCCTTAAACGAATGAATTGACAGCTTTCCTAACAAACTGTCGGTTTTATTAATTTCAAAATTTGGTATTCCTATTATTGAAATCAATTATGTCAATTTACGCAGTAAACTTAACTTATCGAAATTATCTGAAAGGCGAAAAATATTTGATCTCCTTTTATTATATAAAATTGTACATTCAAGGTTGGACTGCCCTGACACTATAAATTTGCTATCTTTACATATACCTCCAAAAATACTAGACGGAATATTTTATTCTACAACAATAACTTCGCTACGAATTCTGTGTTAGAAAGAATACATAGGTTGGGCAATGAACTAAGTGATGTCGCTGACATATTTAATTTAAACATCAATACATTTAAAGCCAAATTAGCCCACCATTTTTTAAATGTAAATAATGTATGAGAAATCATTATATTTTATTTCGATTTTCTGTTGTTTGTTTTATACTGTTGTTAAAAACGAAATTTGTAATTGTTATGTACTTAAAAGCCCAATAGGACGTCAATAAATAAATAAATAAAATATGTTATTAGAATGTCGGAACGCGTGTTCACAAAATTCTAATATTGTAATATTTCGTCATTATATTTATTAGGAATAGGACACCTGCATGAACACGTGTTCCGACATATTCTGAATAGACTATATTTTTATTAGGAAATGGATTGCAATCACATTATCAACAGGATTTCACTCAATCAGCCATACTCATTTTTCTCCGCGCAGAACGTGATCATTGGCATCATATTAGCGTTTAGATTCCTTGTTTATCTTAGATTAGATTTAAATTATAGATTTAATATTATATGCATAATATATGTATCAGTTCTCATAATTTGCGGAATAATATGTTTTTGTGTAATTTCGAACATGGAAATCGATAGAAAAAGGTAGGTAGGATGTATTGCTTAAATCTTCGATAGAATCATAGATTTCATAATAGTTTTACATTAATTTGGTTGAGTGCAGTGCGGCTTTTAAACCGTACTTTTTTTAAACTTTTTTTTAGGAAGGGTTGTTTCGGAGAATTTGAACAATTCATCAAATTTCAACGTTCATTTTCGGGTTCTGTTATTATATCATTATATGCTAGTTGCTTGACAGAACTGAAATAATAACAGAACTTGAAAAAATCTATCACAGAACCCGAAAATGATCGTTGAAATTTGATGAATTGTTCAAATTCTCCGAAACAACCCGTCCTCATTCTTGCTTTGTCTGAAGATTTTCCTCAGATCTATAATAGAGATCCCGATCGTATAGAAATCCCCGATCATATAGAGATCCCCGATTGTATAGAGATCCCCGATCCATTTTTAGTTAGGAAGTTTAGTACGAATGGGACATATTTCACAGTAATGCGTATTTGCAATAAATTCCTACCTCTATTTGTCGATCGTCGTACATTGACTGCAGTTCTGGGCCAACCACCTCAAGGAGCTGCTTTCTTTCTTCTCGAAAATCTAAAAAAAAAGGTTCATATTAGACTTTCACAACCTTTACACCTTCTCTTTATTTCACAACCTGTACACCTTCGTGTTACGCGAAGTTTATCTTTACGAAAAACTAAATCAACCCTCAAGATATCAACAAGTTGCTAAAATTAAATGCCTAATCAGGGTGTACCCAAACCTTCATTAATTAACCCGCAGACGTGTTTGATGCCATCTTAAATATGTAGGTATAGAAAGATGTGTATCTTTTATGGTAAAGTTTCATAAAGAGAAACCCTTCAGAAAAAAACTTTTCAGGAACAAAACTTTTGACGGAAAGTTCAAAAAAATATTCAGTAGGGATCAAGTTTTAAAAGTTATAATACAGAAAGCATAATATGTGCTTCCTTAACTTGGGAAAATGTATTTGTGAAGTACAGAATTGTTTTCCTTCTTGGTAATAGATAAAAGTGGAGTGTACCATGTAGTATTTTTCATGTAAATGCCTACGTCTACGTAATATTAAGAAAAACCATGGGATTTTTATTTTTTTATTTTTTTACGACTTCAAGGCAAACAAAAAATAATAATCATAGCTCCCAGATCACATCCGAGAGGATGAGAAAAAATAGGTTTTTATAGCCGTTTCATACGTTTCGATTTTAGTTGATCAACTCGACACTTGAAAGCAAATTGACAAGTGTGAACCTCCTTTCAACAAAGTTTTCAAGTTTTTAGTTGGAAATCATGTCGTTCAATAAAAGTTGATCAACTAAAATTGAAACGTCTGAACCCACTATTGCAATAACGAAATGAGTACCAGGTGTACATTCAACCTTTTGTCCTAGTAGTGTTTTCAATTACTTAATACATGGACCATATCATTACACGTCCTTTGCTAAATAACGTCTATTTTGTACCTATATTTTGACTCATCTAATGTTTTCATAAAAGCGAATTAAGTTAAAAATCTTTTTTATTGTCTGCGTAGGTGCACATCTCAATTTCCCTTCTGGACATATTTTTTTAGTATTGTTACAGATTAGGCTAAATTCAAAAGCCATTATGAAGGAATAGAGGGAAAATAATTTACTGTATAATAGTGTAGTCAGGAGATTTTAAATATTATTCAAATTCAACCATAAACCACAGGTTGGAAATAATATTTATGTAGGAGCAGTCGCGGGTCACAAATTGAAAAGTATTTTTGCGCAGAGGCGCGCGGCTTAATGTTCCGCGTTAAATATTTAAAACGGTCACGTTCCGTGTTCAGTTCCGTTGCTTTCAGCTGTCTACTCCGGGAGTCGTATTATAGGCCATAATATAATGTAATTATAAATAAATCACTGGTACAAGGGAACCTACCTTTAAAAATAACTATATTTAAAATCTTTCATTTCCTATAACATACCCGCGTGATGTGCCACAGTAAAATCATGTACTTACGGCTACGGTCTGACAAATAAATGTGGAAAAAGGATGGCGCTGTAATCGTTTAAATTGTTTTAAATGGCAACACCAAGAATGTTAAGTCTGTATCTTTAAAAAGCACTGCGGTCGAAATTTAATTTACTTATATTTTTTACATTATGTAGGTATTATGCTTACACGGTGGTCATAAATAAGTATTACTTCCGGAAACAAGATGACCCTCAATCACGTTATAAGATGTGTATTTTAATAATTGAGAGATAATTCTATGGAAAAGTTTTTTTTGTGTTTTTGAAATTTGGGTACATATTATCAAAGATGTTATATCAAAATAGAAATATGTAGAAGAGACGCGTACTAACCTACAAGAAAACGTTTAAAAGTTTATTAATTCCGTTTTTTCTCTGAAATTTCAAATTCTCGACAAATAAGAATATTCTAGAATTCCAGACAAATAATATCATAAATAAACCACTCACAATATAAGATTATTAATTTGTTCCCAAATCACTCGGTGTAGCGACAGTAATTAAAAAAGTTCCACTTGATTAAATTGTGCGTGATCAATACTTTTCCAGATCGTACGTAAATCAAATCCTATGTTGCTGCAAAAACGATCTGAATGAGATCGAACTGTAGGTATGAGGTACTCAAATCCTGAATGAGGTGTTGAGGTGTTCCACCTCAAATTAGGTGAGGTGTGAAGAGTGAGGCAGTGTGAACGAGTCAAAATTGAGTTAAAATATTGTTCAGCCGAAGTTGTATTAATACAAAACCTTTTGTAGTATTACAAAGAAAAAGTGTTGGAGCAAATATATTTTGGGAGGCGGCGAGACATTTTACGTTTTTGTATGGGTATCTTGTATGAAGTACTCAACACTATTGTCAACTATTAAATAATATATTAAATTTATTTGATATGTACAAGGAGCCGTACTTAAAATACCCAACGTTATAAGGGGAGGGGGCGTAGAAGTAACGTGACTATATATGAGAGGGAACGTGTGTCTCTGAATTAAGTGACGCGTTACTCATTTTCGTAAACTAAAATAATTTCACTCTCTGCGTGGAAATAATTTTAGATTTATTTATTTATAGCATTATTTGCATATATTAGCCAAACAAAGGAGCTAAATTTGCCCCAATTCTCGGAGTGATTCCACAAAATCAAGGATCGTTCAATTTCCACAACTTTCGAACAAAGACATTTCCACCCCCATTTGCATGAAAATTGGACATTGTTCCATTCCTTATTCCTTCTCACCTATTTAAAATTCAAGTTCTCAACTTCCCGAATTGTAGGCAGGTACTCAAAGTGACCTTCAAGTGGAAACCATAGACTACGTATACCTACTTTAATTTCCCTACTATGTACAAGTAGGTACCTACACTATTTTCAAACTTTATCGTAAATACCATCCCCCCTTTTCAACATCGTTTTTGTAACACATCCAATTTAGCATAATTAAAATATGATTGCAAACACCTTTTAAGGGGGAAGGCTAAATGCAATTATAAAATATTCATTCTAAGAGGTAAGATAGGGATTTCGGTTCGGCGCTGGGAGGAAATATATACAGACGTAATTGGACAAGGGGGGTTCTAAAAAACGTGACAAGAATTGACGACTTGGGAATAAAAAAAAAATCTAAAAATTGCGTAAGTTGCGTTACCCGAGATTCTGTAAAAACGCAGACATTATTGATGGGTACAAAAATGGAGGGCGCTGCCATCGTTTAAAGCGAAGCTTAATGCCAAATCACTATTTTGATTAATCCTTATAACGAATTGGTGTACATTATGAATATCAAAAAATATGCTTTAAATAAATTGAAGGTTTTTCTATCTTTTCGCTTGAGTAGAATACAAATAAAAAAATAAATTACTCCATAAAAAATATAAATGTAAACTACTAAAAAAAATATGTTTTCAATAGAAATGTATAAACGCGTGAAGGAAACAACTTTTTAAAATTACATTATTATAGCTAAGATTATTTGTGACAGTTTCACTTGATTAACTTTTTTCCTTTCTTATAAAATTATTTACAAAATAAATAAAAACCAGTTTTGTGCTTGAAATCGATCGTTTCTAGACTCCGTTTGTCAAGCGATTTTAATGCCTATTACCTTCAATATTAGTTATACCAAGAATATACACATTTTTGACTTGTCGTTCCTCTTAAGCGGTTTTAAATGGCTGAAAATATTTGAAAGGAAAAATTTTAAAATTTAAAAAAGCACTATGGTTCTAGTAAAAAAATAAAGAAGAACACAAGGAATGCGGTGTGGGTGTGTTGTTTCGTGATCTAAAAGTCTGGCCATTCGGGACATAAATTTCAAATTCAGAAATTCGGTCTCTCGGTACCAATTCTTTATCAAATGGAATGGCAATGTCAGGCAGTGTAAGAGTGTTGTACGAGTATTTTTTACTTATAAGTACTTGAGTAGGTACTGATGATAGGTGAAAATAATAACTTTAAACGTAGCTACGCACAATGGGCAAGTGTTCCAAACTAGTTTAAACATTTTTTTGAAGCATCAGTACTATCAGTGTGCACATATTCAGTCGTGAAAATCTTTTGAAAACGTGTCCAAAGATTTGCCCTTACATGGAAGTCACTTCTATTTGAAGGTATGTGTGTACTATGTCTATTCAGTGGTTCAAGTGAATATTTTACACATCAATATCAAACGGTGTTCAGATATGGTAGCAATTCCTGAAATGAGATTATTCCACACCTAATTGTGATGAAATCTTGTATTCGAACTTGTTATTTTTGAAACTTAGAGATTTTATTTTATGGCATGGAAACGTTTTTTTTTGTATTTTCGAAATATACCCGTCATTGAAGCTATTTATGAAATATTAAAACAAAATAAATACCAGGCGAAAGAAACTCACACTTACATCAATTAAATAAGTAATAATAAGACACAATACATGTGCTTATCATATTATTAATTACTTATAAATAACTACAATAATGTACTGTACATTCCTCTTCCAAACGCAAGCTAACGCTTCCATGGAAGATTAGTATTCAAATCACATAATATATTATGTAAACCCAATGTAATGCTGTTTTATAAGTAATTACCTTATTTCTTTAATATAAAAAACCATCAAAAATGCCAATTTTTCCTGTCCATTCGTACTGTCGGATTCGAAAGACAAACATAACTTCGCTGAATATAATTTAATAAAGAAAAAAACATATTCTATGAATTTTATGCATGTACTGTATAATTTGTACCATTCATATGTAAAAGCCCCTAAATAGGGCATTAATAAACAATCGTTTTGTTCTAATCTACTCGGTGTTGCCATAGTACCTAATTAAAAAATTGTTAGCTTTTTGTTTTTATATATTATTGACAAACATAACTTAACTATCTGCCTACTAGTAATGCAGTACCTACCGTTGTAAGCACTGGAGACGAATATCTTGACCAGTCTAGGGCCGGGCCACTGGTCAGCGCTGCAGGAGTACCCTCGGAGGGTCTCCATCACCACAGACTCTGGGGTGGCCATCCTGCCTGCTCTCTGCGCTCCTGTCACTCCTCACCACTCCCTGCTCAAAAAGACATAAGAAACATACCAGCTGTAATTTAACATATATTTTAGGGAGTAGGTGACTAATACCTAAGTACGAGGGTATTTCTTATTTTTTTACATAATTGTCATTTCGCAAAATATGTAGAAAAATAGATAGATGTTAATGCTTTAAAAAATGTTCCTTTGTGTTAAAAAAATAGGAGACCTTTCTTTTGGGATTTCCCCTCGTACCTAAGTATTTTCAAAAGGTAGGGACGGGAAATATTCGCACAAGTACCTACGTCATATATGATGAAACTTGGATTCTTTAAGCCGGGATCTCATCACAATCTATTTCATAGAATCTATGGGATAGATTCGTCAGAACGGACGTTTCTATGGAATAGAAACCCAAAGTTGAATGGACTTTTGTTCCATAAATTTACCATAGAGACTCATAGAAATGATCAGGTAAGAACGCGCCAATAGCAAAGTTTTTAAGGAAATTTGTTTAATCAACCCTTCTAAATCATCGAACAGTTCGAAGTTTCAAGTAGGTAAATTGTTTAGAAGCAATTTCAAGATCTAATATGTAATCGGTAGGTAATATGTAATCGCTAGGTAATTAATAAATGTGTATTCTGTGGGGAATATGACTAACATGTGATCGATAGGTAATATAATAATATTATGTAATCGGTTAGTAACGTGTAAACGCCGTAATCGGGTAGGTATCCATTGATATACCATTGCAATACAATATTATAATAACTTCACAGTCACAGTTCGGTAGGCGAGAAAGATATTATAATGTTTTCGTATTTCGCACGATTTGTTTGGTATTCCGAGCCAAAGCTGTAAGTTATTGAACCACCCCTGAATTCTTCACACCGACGTATTACACTATTGTTTTGAAAATGCGGGAAAGCTAAACTTATAATAAACATACGAGAAACAGCTGCGAGATTTTCTGTATCGTGGTTTTCTGTGCGAACATTATAAATTATTTTATACAAACCGAACACCTAACGAGACATAAACAATAAATACAAAACACATCACAGCAGTTATTTTTATACAATGGATTGGAATATCTACCTAAAACTCGGCGCATCATTCAGATAATATCTTATAACATCTAATCAGCTAATCTTAAAAGACAATATTCTCGCCTGTGACAACTTACTTATTCGCTCGTTAAGTTAATATTGTGCGAAGAATTCAACTATGTATTCTATGGTATTGTACAGGGTTTTCACAATAAGAGGTGTTATGTTGAATAGCCCGCTATTTAGGTAGATGTTACTTTTGAAGCTGTCATTTTTTGACATTTGACAAGTAAAAACTACGCCATTAATAAAAATGGAACGATACACGCTTCAACAATCCATTGAAATTATTAAAATTCACTTGAGTGAATCAAATGCAAATCATCTTGAGTGATGAGGCCCATTTCCACCTCGGTGGCTTCGTCAACAAGCAGAATTGACGCATCTGGGGCTCGGAAAACCCAAGAGTTATTGTTGAAAAGCCTCTCTTTCCTCAACGTGTGACTTTTTGGTGCGGTTTATGGTCCGGCGGAGTCATTAGACCTTACTTTTTTGAAAATGAGGCTGGAGCAACAGTTACGGTGAATGGATTGCGCTATCGAGAGATGATCAATGATTTTTTATGGCCGGCATTGGATGGTATTGATCTGGACAAAGTTTACTTTCAACGAGACGGCGCTACGTGCTACACAAGCAACGAAACCATTGATCTTTTACGATTGAATATGAAAATAACACCTCTTATTGGAAAACCCTGTATATCTATTGAAACCCGAATAGAAAATAAAGAGTCCGACTGTATCGTGATGCTGTGGAGACTGGAGACGCTGAAGACTTGAAGGCGCCAGAAGGACTAAAAAAACAACCGCTTTTGTGTTCGAATATTGTTTCTTCCGCTTATATAAGAATTCGCTCGATTAAATATCCGTCGTAATATT
Organism: Hesperophylax magnus; assembly: GCA_026573805.1. Lineage (NCBI taxonomy): Eukaryota > Metazoa > Arthropoda > Insecta > Trichoptera > Limnephilidae > Hesperophylax > Hesperophylax magnus. The sequence goes on from JAIUSX010000002.1 coordinate 4,602,803, forward strand.
TTATAATATTATTCCAAAGTAAAATTCTTTTGCGAATAATACATTTTTATACTATCCACGCCACTTAAGTATTTCTTTATAATGTCTGACTTAAATCATAGCCAGTTAACAGATCACTTTCGCAAAAAGCAGCTGAAAAAACAGACTTTTCAGTAAAATCATAGTATTTTTCGCGCAGCTTTACTACTGTGTATATATATCTTATTTATTTTCTCGAGCGTATCTCAGATAATCTCTCATCGTAATATATTTTTTTTAATAATTTAGATAATATTTTGGTGCGCGGTTTCGCATCGTTAAACAATCGTTGAGAATGTTATGGTAAATGTAAACAAAGAATAAAAATAACTTTAACAATCGCTTTATAAATTTATCAGAAAATGGGAAAAGGAATTATTGAACTAACACGAAAACAAAAAATATTACGGTTTATTTATTGGTAGAATCTGTCGATGAAAGACATTCCTGCTTCCTACCAACTAAATACTACATTGGGGGGGGGGACAATGACCTAATGAATTCCTTATTTTGTCGTTGATTGCCTATTATGACACCAATTGAGCTATTTCATAGAAATACATAGGTACATGCTTAATCTACTTACTATGTAGTAAGCCAAGCTAATATATTCTATGATGTATAGGAAGCTAACTTCGCTTCCTAATAATATTTATAGAAAGTATAAATAATCACGCAGAAACGGAAGGGCAGTATTTCGTGTTGTATTTAGATTTCTGGACATAACTCTAAAAGTCCGCTCATGAGGCAACTGAAACTAATTGGCAACTGCGGTTGCAAACTGGTTGTCGACTTTCTCTCACGACACAACTCAAGTTTAAGATTTCTAATTATCTAAGCTTATTTAACCATAGAAAGAAGAACACTTCAGCTGTCATCTTTCACTATCATGTTGCGTTAAAAATGTCAGCAGAATCAAGTGATATGAAGCCGCCATTATTTTTTTTCTTTTCTTGCATAATAAGGAAGACTAAAACTGACATCTATATATGTCTATCTTACTTCCTTCCTTGTTAGTCTTACTTCCTGATTATGCAAGAAAAGAAGAAAAAATAATGGCGGCTTCATCATCACTTGATTCTACAGACATTTTTTTAACGCAATATGATACAGGGGCAACTGAAATGCGCAGGCGAATTGCGAGTGACTGGTTGCGTCGCCGTTGAAAACTGGTTGCGCCGTTTGCGGACCGCCTTTGAAATACGCAGGATAGCAACTTGAGTTGCCAACTGGTTTTTTTTCAGTTGCCCCGTGAGGGGATGGACTTATGATAAATACGTAAAATTTCTTGAACAAATTAAAAAAAATCTATGGTATCTTTATATGAGAATGCATGGTGAGGACAGCTCTCTGAAATGCGCAACGAAAGTCCCCAATCTAGGATGAATGGGGCCCTTACAGCAAAATAATAAACTATTTTATTGACAGCCCATGCATGGAATGTATAAATTGTTCGGACCGAACAACTACCACCAGGGTCGACATCACGACTTAGTTTACATGGCGGAACGGACGTGGTATGACAAGAGGTATGGGTGCTGCTAAAAGAAATTTCTAGGTCTCTTGACATTTTCGACATCGGCCATGAACGTTTCAATAGTCATTTTAGGCGAGGATTCTAAAATACATTATCGTTAAAATTTTTATTTATTTATTTAAAGTTATATAAATAATGTCACATATATTGTAATAGTATTACATACACATTATTAAAAAAAGAAACTAAAAGGAAATCCTAATGTAGATAACGAGGTAATTAAGTCTTAATTGGCTTAAAATACATGGCATTTTTTTCAGGGTGTAGTAATTTTAATAGTTCACGGTTTTCCTGTGCAAAATGAAAGCAATTTATGCATTGTTTTTTTTAGCAGTTTAATCAAAAGAATAGAAAAATAAGAGGATTAACATGGCAACGAGCACGTATACGTATATAAACACGCACACTACAATCTACACATCTGCCCTAATGATGGACTAAATAAGGAGGAAGCGCAACACGGCTTAATACATTTAAAAAAATATTACAGTAAAACTTTGGCCGTGAAAATCTCAAATCCAAAAAGTGATTATAATTATTATTGAGTATTGAGTAATACACTACACGTAGAGGCAAATGATTTTAAAGAGGAAAAGTTTGAATGTACACGTGTGTACCCCGATAATAAAGAAAGTTTCAAAAAAGTTTTTCCGAAAGTAACGAAAGTTTGAAACACCCGCATCCAGTCCCCTCTTACACCGCAAGTGCGAAAAGATACTAGATGCATGCGTTTATCAATTCCGTTTAAATTTAGTTTAGTTAAGTTAAGTTAAGTTAAGTTTAGATTTATTCAATTCATCTTCCAAATCTTTTCAAATTATTCGTATTCATGTTAAAAAACGGGATTGTAGGCCATTGACAAATGCATTGATAGGTATCCTGATGATAAACTTTAAGTAAAATACAAATGTTTTGTCACTATGTCCGAGCACGTGTTCATGAAAATCCTAACATTTTTGCATTTCGTCATGATTTATTATTTAGACAAACGCAGGTGCGTGAAAATGTGTTCCGATATTATCATGAATTTACACTTATCAGGAAGCGGCTTGCAGTTCCGTTTTTAACAGGATTGTGCGAAGAATTCAGATTAGTGGTAATTTACCTGCGTACCATATGTAAAATGTTTTTAGCGGAAAACTGTTTTAACTATCATTTTCAAAGTTGGAACCGATTGTGTGAAGAATTCAGATTAGTGGTTATTTACCTACATACCATGTGTAAAATGTTTTTAGCGGAACACTGTTTTAATTATCATTTTCAAAGTTGAAACCGATTGTGTGAAGAATTCAGATTAGTGGTTATTTACCTACATACCATGTGTAAAATGTTTTTAGCGGAAAACTGTTTTAACTATCATTTTCAAAGTTGGAACCGATTGTGTGAAGAATTCAGATTAGTGGTTATTTACCTACATACCATGTGTAAAATGTTTTTAGCGGAACACTGTTTTAATTATCATTTTCAAAGTTGAAACCGATTGTGTGAAGAATTCAGATTAGTGGTTATTTACCTACATACCATGTGTAAAATGTTTTTAGCGGAACACTGTTTTAATTATCATTTTCAAAGTTGGAACCGATTGTGTGAAGAATTCAAATTAGCGGTAATTTACCTGCGTACCATAATATGTAAAATGTTTTTAGCGGAAAATTGTTTTAACTATCATTTTCAAAGTTGGAACCGATTGTGCGAAGAATTCAGATTAGCGATAATTTACCTGCGTACCATATGTAAAATGTTTTTAGCGGAAAACTGTTTTAACTATCATTTTCAAAGTTGGAACCGATTGTGTGAAGAATTCAGATTAGTGGTTATTTACCTACATACCATGTGTAAAATGTTTTTAGCGGAACACTGTTTTAATTATCATTTTCAAAGTTGAAACCGATTGTGTGAAGAATTCAGATTAGTGGTTATTTACCTACATACCATGTGTAAAATGTTTTTAGCGGAAAACTGTTTTAACTATCATTTTCAAAGTTGGAACCGATTGTGTGAAGAATTCAGATTAGTGGTTATTTACCTACATACCATGTGTAAAATGTTTTTAGCGGAACACTGTTTTAATTATCATTTTCAAAGTTGAAACCGATTGTGTGAAGAATTCAGATTAGTGGTTATTTACCTACATACCATGTGTAAAATGTTTTTAGCGGAACACTGTTTTAATTATCATTTTCAAAGTTGGAACCGATTGTGTGAAGAATTCAAATTAGCGGTAATTTACCTGCGTACCATAATATGTAAAATGTTTTTAGCGGAAAATTGTTTTAACTATCATTTTCAAAGTTGGAACCGATTGTGCGAAGAATTCAGATTAGCGATAATTTACCTGCGTACCATATGTAAAATGTTTTTAGCGGAAAACTGTTTTAACTATCATTTTCAAAGTTGGAACCGATTGTGTGAAGAATTCAGATTAGTGGTTATTTACCTACATACCATGTGTAAAATGTTTTTAGCGGAACACTGTTTTAATTATCATTTTCAAAGTTGAAACCGATTGTGTGAAGAATTCAGATTAGTGGTTATTTACCTACATACCATGTGTAAAATGTTTTTAGCGGAAAACTGTTTTAACTATCATTTTCAAAGTTGGAACCGATTGTGTGAAGAATTCAGATTAGTGGTTATTTACCTACATACCATGTGTAAAATGTTTTTAGCGGAACACTGTTTTAATTATCATTTTCAAAGTTGAAACCGATTGTGTGAAGAATTCAGATTAGTGGTTATTTACCTACATACCATGTGTAAAATGTTTTTAGCGGAACACTGTTTTAATTATCATTTTCAAAGTTGGAACCGATTGTGTGAAGAATTCAAATTAGCGGTAATTTACCTGCGTACCATAATATGTAAAATGTTTTTAGCGGAAAATTGTTTTAACTATCATTTTCAAAGTTGGAACCGATTGTGCGAAGAATTCAGATTAGCGATAATTTACCTGCGTACCATATGTAAAATGTTTTTAGCGGAAAACTGTTTTAACTATCATTTTCAAAGTTGGAACCGATTGTGTGAAGAATTCAGATTAGTGGTTATTTACCTACATACCATGTGTAAAATGTTTTTAGCGGAACACTGTTTTAATTATCATTTTCAAAGTTGAAACCGATTGTGTGAAGAATTCAGATTAGTGGTTATTTACCTACATACCATGTGTAAAATGTTTTTAGCGGAAAACTGTTTTAACTATCATTTTCAAAGTTGGAACCGATTGTGTGAAGAATTCAGATTAGTGGTTATTTACCTACATACCATGTGTAAAATGTTTTTAGCGGAACACTGTTTTAATTATCATTTTCAAAGTTGAAACCGATTGTGTGAAGAATTCAGATTAGTGGTTATTTACCTACATACCATGTGTAAAATGTTTTTAGCGGAACACTGTTTTAATTATCATTTTCAAAGTTGAAACCGATTGTGTGAAGAATTCAGATTAGTGGTTATTTACCTACATACCATGTGTAAAATGTTTTTAGCGGAAAACTGTTTTAACTATCATTTTCAAAGTTGGAACCGATTGTGTGAAGAATTCAGATTAGTGGTTATTTACCTACATACCATGTGTAAAATGTTTTTAGCGGAACACTGTTTTAATTATCATTTTCAAAGTTGAAACCGATTGTGTGAAGAATTCAGATTAGTGGTTATTTACCTACATACCATGTGTAAAATGTTTTTAGCGGAACACTGTTTTAATTATCATTTTCAAAGTTGGAACCGATTGTGTGAAGAATTCAAATTAGCGGTAATTTACCTGCGTACCATAATATGTAAAATGTTTTTAGCGGAAAATTGTTTTAACTATCATTTTCAAAGTTGGAACCGATTGTGCGAAGAATTCAGATTAGCGATAATTTACCTGCGTACCATATGTAAAATGTTTTTAGCGGAAAACTGTTTTAACTATCATTTTCAAAGTTGGAACCGATTGTGTGAAGAATTCAGATTAGTGGTTATTTACCTACATACCATGTGTAAAATGTTTTTAGCGGAACACTGTTTTAATTATCATTTTCAAAGTTGGAACCGATTGTGTGAAGAATTCAGATTAGTGGTTATTTACCTACATACCATGTGTAAAATGTTTTTAGCGGAAAACTGTTATTTTTCAAGAATTTAGCGCTAGAATATTACAATAATGGTATGGTAAATGTACATGGATATATTAGATTGCGCACTTTGTGAGAAGCTATAAGAAGGAATTGAAAAGGAAAGGTAGAGGAAGGAAGTAATCTCGAGAGTAAAAGGCTCTGGCGGATATGAAAATGTGTTTCGTGCACGTCTTACAAAAGGCTTAGTAATCATATGTAGATGAAACGAGTATCAAGTGGCAAGGTGTATACTAACACTGTACCGGTACACGCTAGATATGGATTATTTACCTGTGAATAGCTTACACAAACAATGGGAAGAAACACAAGTACAGGTAAGCCCAGTACTTTTCCTAAAAGAATACCCACAGTGGATCTATTTACAAAGCCAATCGATGAATCTAAAACATAAGTAGCTTATCACGCAAGTATCTACTTTTGTTTTCCGTGGAAGTGACGCGAGTCGGAGGGGCTGATGGCATTCAGTAATAAAAGATTACTGACAGTTTTGTTATAATTTAACGGTGGAAATATGAATTAGAAAGTGCTATATCTAGGTACCTACCTGGTCAAATGTAAATATAAAGAGATCGATGTAAAAGTGTAAACTGTAGTGTGTGTGTTTGTGTATATGTGGAATTGGGACATACTCGGACAGGTAATAAAACCACGCTCAAAATGCGCGCGTATATTTTAATGTTGGGAAATCTTAGTACTCATCCAATGCACAGATACTGGCGCGATCATCCCCAGTACTCCCGTTTTCTAAATTAACCACAATAAAGCTGACAGCAAGTGCAAAAGGTTTGTCTTGTCTGTGCCCAACGGCATTTTTCCATGAGACTGAAGTTTCAATAATTGAAACAATGATTATGTCGCTCGCTCTGTCCCGTGACTCCGCGGACAATGTTTGTTTATTTTGCCTTACGCACTAAGAACGATAATTATATTTACTTACTTACAGTTCGATGGTTCTCCGCTGTTACATGCAACGAAGCATTTATTCAACTTTTACAAGGTAAATATTATTTACAAAATCATATTCACAGCGCACCTTTCCACGTTCATCCGACAGTGTGCATATTTGGTTAATTAGAATAAGTAAATAAAGAAAGGCGCGGTACTGACCACTGACCACTGCCCGACGGACGGGCGTTAGTATCGGAGGCCCAAAGCTCAACAGATAATGGGTGAAGCTCGCGAGAGGATATTCAGGTAACCAAAGTTCGGCTACCGAGGGTGAAGACATGAGAAAAATCCATCGCGGGGTCTCGCGCGCGCACAGCACGGCCGGTCGAATAAAGTCGAGCGCAATACGGCCTGCGAGGTTCGGCGCTCGGCCCGGCTCGGGAAATGATCGGGAAACGCTCGGGAAACTCCGGAGACTGCGCGCTCGGACAGGCTCGGCCGGTGGAAGTGGAGGTGGAAGCTCGCAGCTCGCAGCACCTCGCAAAGTAAGGAGAATGAGAATACTTTCTTCGTTAAATAGCGCGGGTGTGTACAATTGTACATGTACACATATGTACCTACTGTACACCTGTACAGCGTGCTTGGAGTACACCTACTTATGTGGATAGCTGTTAATAAGTGACCACCTGTAATAATATTTCTCCGATAGCGTCGCATTTACCTTTGTAATCGTCGCACGTATCGACGTATATGATGGTAGTTTTCATTATTATTATATTTTACTTAACGCTCATAGGGCTTTTAAATGATAGATAATCAAAATAAAATTACAATAGATAACAAATACAACAAACTATTTTTTATCAATCAGCGATCAGATAGGTATACAAAAACATTTAAAAAATACAACAGAAGCCTTAAGAGTAGTGTTGGAATACATATTTTATGTGATCCACAAAATTCGCTAAGTTAACAATGAATATGTCAATATCACCTAAGTATTGGTTTCCTATAGTATGAAACCGCTATATAGGGCTATAGTAGGGGAATGGGTAATGTACTTGAGTTTGGTATACTAGTAGAATAGTGTATTTAGTAGAGTTGTTCTTATGGGTAAGTGCAGTATGTGTGGTTTATGAGTTCCAGGAGTTCGCAACAGTCTAAATTAGGGTAGGTAGTCATTATGTATCAATTTAGTTGTTTGAATTATATTGAATATTTTTCTTTATCCTCAGTACAGATTGGTTTACTGTAGCCTTTCTCTAAATAAAGAAATTCAATGGTTTAATTTTACCAATTTTACATAGAGTTTTCATTTCAGAAAAAAACAACTACTGTGTAACTCGCAGTAGTAAAAACGACTTCGCTTCTTGTGAAAAACTTTATTTTTACTTACTTATCAATTAAAAAATGCAATATTTACGACGTGTTATGGCCCGTTCCCAGGGCAGTATGTCTTTGACGTATCTCCTATACGTCAAAGACGAATACGTGATTTACAATCCGTGAAAAACGAATATTATTTATCAGCCGAAAGAATCGAGTTCACCCGCACACGACGAAAAGACTAATCGCAAAAAAATGATACGTCAAAAAATCAACGTTTTGAAAAACGGATACGTCTCCCGCTTACGTATTTTGTTAACAAAAACGGATACGTCTCCCGCTTACGTATTTTGTTAACAAAAACGGATACGTCTCCCGCTTACGTATTTTGTTAACAAAAACGGATACGTCTCCCGCTTACGTATTTTGTTAACAAAAACGGATACGTCTCCCGCTTACGTATTTTGTTAACAAAAACGGATACGTCTCCCGCTTACGTATTTTGTTAACAAAAACGGATACGTCTCCCGCTTACGTATTTTGTTAACAAAAACGGATACGTCTCCCGCTTACGTATTTTGTTAACAAAAACGGATACGTCTCCCGCTTACGTATTTTGTTAACAAAAACGGATACGTCTCCCGCTTACGTATTTTGTTAACAAAAACGGATACGTCTCCCGCTTACGTATTTTGTTAACAAAAACGGATACGTCTCCCGCTTACGTATTTTGTTAACAAAAACGGATACGTCTCCCGCTTACGTATTTTGTTAACAAAAACGGATACGTCTCCCGCTTACGTATTTTGTTAACAAAAACGGATACGTCTTCCGCTTACCTATTTTGTTAACAAAAACGTATACGTAATTTGAAATTTTATCACGTGAAATGAGGTAGTATACCTACGTAATTTTTCACGAAACGTGATCACGTAGGCCAGTTGAACACGCTCATAGTAGTTCTTATACTACGTATTAACAGGACAAAATGTCCGCGAGCCGAGCCGCGAAAGATGGGAAAGGAACGAAGCAACCGAAAACGGTGCAAAATACCTCTTCCCGTAATTTGTTGCTCGGTTCGCAGAAATGTTGTCCTGTTTATACGAACACTTAAACCACTACAAAAAAGACGTTACGTTAAAGACGTACGGCCGTGGGAGCGAGCTGTTAGTTACCGTTGATATACTCGTATTTACTAGTGGGTTCTTACCAATAAATACATATTTACTACAAAATAACAAAATTTCAAAGCTGTTGAAAATGATGTTGTTGCCATTGACGTTGAACTAGAAATCCCTGAGAGACAAAACTGTGCAAATTTTCTAATAAGTTTTTTTTTTGTAAATCTAGGTTAGCACATCCATATATACACATGCAGATATACGTATACACAAATACATACATATTTAATGGTTCAACTATCTTAATAAAAAGAAGACAACAGAAAAAAAAAACTTATATACATGCACAAGTTTACATACAAGATAAGAGTTTACATAAAATAAATAACTTAATATACACACTATTTAAAGAAAAAAGTATCGACATTTTTCAAAACCAATGGTTTCTTTGTCAGGATAAACAACGTATTTGTTTATTTAAATTAAAATGATGCCACGGAGTGATTTTGCAATTACTTTAAAATAGTGTTTAGTACCGAAAAATATCACACTTGAAGGAATAATAATAATGTTGACTATCGTAAACAAATAAATTATTGATGCTTAAAATATACCTAGAGTGTGCGTACAGAGTTAACCCAAACAGATTAGATACTCACGCAGGAGCATTACTTGCCTACGCTATGTTCAAACTAGTTATTTAATTGCAGAAAAAAGAAAATTCCATTGTATTTGAAAAAAGATATTTTTTAAATAAAAAAAGGAAACTTGAAAACTTTTCGAATATTGTATTTTCAAATGTTTTCACTTTTTATCCGCTTATCACTAATAACAATCAGCAGGAATAAACACCGGTTTGAGCCGGTCGGTGGCTGAGTCGGCTAATGAGTTTCCCATCCTCAATTCTTCGCCTGGCCAAGTTCCCAATTATTGCATAAACAATATCTTCCGCAAGGACATCACTTTTGGAAGGGAAATCAATATTTTATTCACCAATAGACATAATCCGAATTGCGCGATTGAACGTATAGTCCTGTAACTCGACCATTTAGCTTTTCGTATCTCTGTAAATTTGTTTGTACGTTCAGTTGCAGTATCAAGATGGAGTCCATTTTAATGGTACAGTAAAAAAAAATTCAAACACGAAATCGTAGTATTTATTTGGACTTTTTAATCGCATTTTTTCAATGTTATGGTACCTGGACCTACCTGCCTGGAGAAAGTTTAAAAAAAGAATTATTTATTTATTATTATCACACGCCCTAATGGGCTTTTACACACTACAAAGTTTAATAGTAGAGTATCACAGTTATTATAAATTCTACAAAATTAAAACAATAAAGGAAACATAATACAACGAAAAAAGAAAAAATATTAAATGTTACAACAAAAGCATATAATAAAATAAGATACATTAGTAAAAATGATAAGAAGTCTCACATAAATATATATTCAAAATAAAAATAAAAATATATATATATTGCGGAAATTATTATTATTATTTTTTTTTTTTATTACAAGATAATACATTACAAAATGATAACAAAGTAATAATGTATTATTCCCAGTGAGTTTATATAACTCATTTCGGGAAAGACAACATTAGAAAGGACAAGACAAATAAATAAAATACATTAAAATAAATAAACGCAGATGTTATTATGGAGTTCCAGAGAAAGATTGTGTTAGTCATTAATGAAACTGCTAAGGAAATAGCTTTTAAGAGCTTTTGCCAATGTTTTTTTGTTGGTTGCCGGAAGTTTTAAATTACTAGGTAATGCGTTATATTGTTTATGTGCAATGTATTGTAAGGAGTTAATTCCAAATTTGGTCGTGTAAGTAGATGACGATAAATGTATTTGATTTTGTGATCGTGTTTTGTGCTGGTGTATGTCAGAATTAAAGACTGGTTTAGTGTTGGTGTGTGAGGAGTGTTGAATTATTTGTAAAATAAAACAAAAAAAAAAAAAAAAAACGAAAAACAAACACACTAACACAAACAAATAGATCAAATATCAATAAAAAACAGACACAACACAGATTTACAATAAAAACAACCTCGGAAGAGGAAATTGACAAAATAATAAACACATTAAAAAACCGAATTGCTCCTGGATTAGATGAGATAACAACGGATTGCATTAAGATATTTAAAAATGAAATTTTGAAACCTATAACACACTTAATCAACCTTAGTATAACACACTCCTGCTTTCCTAGTACTCTTAAAAAAGGACTAGTTATCCCCATTTATAAATCCGGAGACAAAATGGAAATAACTAATTATAGATCAATCACTCTGTTAAACTCGCTATCAAAGATTTTCGAAAGAGTATTAAAAAACCAAATTATAAAATACCTTGAAGAAAACAAATTAATCTCGGATAACCAATATGGATTTAGAGACAAAATAGGCACAAAAGAAGCTTTGGCATGTACAGTAGATTATATACATAGCAACTTAGATCAAGGGTACAAATGCATAGCGATATATCTAGATTTAGCTAAAGCCTTTGACTCAATCTGCCACAATTCACTTTTTAAAAAATTAGAAAACATGGGTATCAAAGGCAAGGAACTTCAACTATTTAAAAGTTATATGAGTAACAGAACTCAACAAGTCAAAATTAACAACCATACTAGTAAACCACTGCCGATTACATATGGAGTTCCACAAGGAAGCATACTAGGGCCCGTTCTTTTTACTATTTACATAAATGAACTTTGCAGCATGAAAATAGATGGTGAAATAGTTAGCTATGCTGATGACACAGTTTTACTTTTCAAATCTAAGGATTGGAATAATGTATATAACATAGCGAATTTGGGAATCTCGCAAGTCAAAACATGGCTAGACTCAAACATACTTACACTTAACATATCAAAGACAAAATTCACAACATACAGTATAAATAGCACGGGACAGCCAAAAAACAATACAAACACCATAAAAATACACGAATGTTTAAACACCAACATCTGCGATTGCCCTCCTCTAGAAAAAACAGATCAAATAAAGTATCTAGGAATCGTAATTGACCATAACCTTAGATGGATACCTCACATCAAACAAATCACAAATAAACTTCTCAAAACAATACACATTTTCCTTAACATAAGAAACATATATAAAATAAAACAATTGAAAACAATATATTTTGCACTCTGCCAATCAATAATAGAATATGGAATTATTGCTTGGGGAGGAGCAACAAACTCGGCTATCAATTACATAGAAACCGCACAGAAAACGATCTTAAAGGTAATACTAAAAAAACATAGACTGACCGATACAGACCAAATATTCAACAGCTGTGACGTACTAGATATACGCCAATTATACATTAAAACACTACTAAACTACATTTTTAACAAAAAAAATAAATTTCAACACACACAAAATAACACTAACAGACCAGTTAGACAAGCGTACAAAGAAAACATTAAAACTCCAACAGTAAATTCAACCTTTGGACAAAGACACTACCAATACCATGCAATAAAAGCTTTCAACAGTCTAAAAATTGAAATTAAAATTGAGGAAAATAAAAATAAATTCACACACAAAATTACAAAATGGATTAAACAACAAAAAAGACAATATTACCAAAATGTCATAGCATAAAATAAAAATAAAACCTACACGTAACACACAAAACCAACATAAACACACATCACTCACAAACACACAAGATTATTTTCATTGTATTATTTTTTTAATTTTAAATGTATTATTATGTATTTTTATTTTTAATTTTAAATTTAATATTTTCTTTTCAAATTTACTATCTTAGATTTTCATATTATAAAATGAAGGCCTCAGCACGGGCAAGCCACCCAGTGAGGCCTACATTACTGGTAAAACATAAATTGTAACAAAATAATGTACCAAATAAAAATAAAAAAAAAAATAAAAAAAAATGGCAGTTGTGATGTTATACTTTGGCAGGACTGTAAAAGGAAGTATTTGTGTCTGTGAGTATATATCTTTGACATGTGTATCCCATGGCAGATTATATATATTACGTACGGCTCTATTTTGAATTACTTGTATTTCGGAACTTTTTTTTTTTGGTAATGGTGCCCCAGATTCTAACTAGATAACTCAGGTGGGAGTGGATCATAGCATAGTGTGTTGCACGTTGGATTTTACATTCTTCCACGAGAGGTTAGAGTCTATGAGTAACCCCAAATATTTCGTTACTTGAACATGTTGTAGCTTTTCATTTCCAAGAATGATATTCATACCCATGTTATCTTTTTTTCCGAAAGTAAGGTAATGGGTTTTTTTTAACATTGAGGCTTAATTTGTTTAATCGAAGCCATTTAGCCAGCTTTGCGAGATCTTTATTCATTAGAGCTTCAAGTTCCTTCATTATAGATGTCTATTTGTGTCTCGATATATAAAAGAATTGAAATAAACAATATTTATATTGATTATTTTTAAGATGAAATATATCTCCCAGATCAGAGTATTTATTTCCGAGACTTGGTAGGAAGTTATAATTTTTTGTATGTTGGAAGATATTTTAGAGAGTACAATTTTTTCAAAAAGTTTGGGTATCGCTGATTGGATACATATCGGTCTATAATTTGTAATCTCCGTTTTGTCCCCTTTTTTAAAAATGAGTGTAAGAAAACTGTGTTTCCATGTATCAGGGAAACAACTTGTTTCTAGAGACTGATTAAAAATTAGGAAAAGAGGAACAGTTAGGCCGTTTAAACATTCCTTAATTAACACCGGTGGAATATTATCAGGTCCAGCATTTTTTCTACCATCTAACAAATTTACATGCTTTTTGATATCATTAATTTCTATGCGTATTTCAGATATATCCAGACTCAGATATTTCAGAAAATTAGAAAAAATTATCATTAAGATAGTGACGTTTTCTTATTTTTTTAACTTTAAATTTATGGTTTATAATTAAGTAGGTAGGTATTTAAGTACATGATTTCAAATCTTATGATTTGAAAGGAAATTTTGGTTTTGATTTAATATAAAAGAAAATTAGAAAAACACTGTTTTGAACGCGTTCACAGAACTATTAATGTAATTGCCAACAAAAGATTTACCTAATTAAGAATAAATTCCAGAAAGTGAATACATTTTAGACAATTTTTCTAGGAAACAGAAGACGTCGCAATTAATCTTAAAATAGTAATAAATTCTAAAACGGCGGACCGGTGAAGCGTAACGAAGAGATTTTATCGATTTTTTTCTCGTTCGAGCGAAAGCGAGTTCTGCGAGTGTGCCAAGAAAATAATTTAATGCGGCCCGCGCGAATAAGAATCTCTCGGCGTCCTTTCCCGGGCAATTTTGGAGAAACGCTTTCACCGGTCGTTTCGCTTTTATGTGCGAGTAAATACTAAACTTCAAGAAGTCTACGATTTATTTTCTTAAAGATTACGGTAGATACTTCAATTCAGTTTAAAATACACACTGTATCGTCTAATCTGTATTTAGGCATAGGCAACCCGGGCAGCTGCCTAGGGCGGCAATTTTTAGGGGACGGCATTTCATATTTTTTAATTTTTATTTATTTGGAAAACCAACAGATTACAATACTTTTTATAAGGTATGAGAAAATATTCGTAATAATTGGTTCTCACTGATTTTCAAACTGACACAAATTTAAAAAAATGTTAATGTATTGTAATAAAATAAATAGTAAGTAATTTCTTAGCAGTGTTTCAAACAGAGATGGCGCCGACTCGCGTGTGAACGCTTCCAGTAGGTCGATAGACTTGTTGTCAATGGTGTACATTAGCATGAAGTGAATTATTTTTTCAGAATTTAGAAATCGCCATAGTTTGGAAAAATGCTCTATATAATTTTTAATATTTTCTATTCTTGTACTTCCACAAGAGCTCTTTTTAATTTTTACAATTTTACCCAAGTATGTATGCCAAATATCACATTCATTATTTTCGTTGTTACACATTTATAAATTGATAAACGGAACAAATAGTGAGAAAATAAGATTGTCATTAATAATATTAGCAATATTGAGAACCTAAAATTCTTAAAACTTGCTATGCAAGCTATTGTATACTGGTGTTGAAAATGGGTACATTTTTTCCTGATTCTAACCTTATTTTTGTTCATCACTATCTCTTCTCAAAAGTCCACAAACAATATGTGACACTTCTGTTCAATTTTCACACATCTCTCTTTGGTTTGATTTGAGGTCAAGGAAAATTCTTTATCATTGGTAGTATGAAATTGTCAATTATGGTGTGATCGGTAATGATATCAATTAACAGAAAAATCAATAACAGTCACCTTAAATGTGTGAATAAGGTCAATTTGCATATTCGTTTGCCGAGCTTTCAATATCCTTTTCAGCTCCAACTCTCTTTCTTATTTTTCGGTTGTCGGCTAGCATGGCTAACAATATGTTTTTTGAGGCCCTAAAAACCATGATGCTGGACTACTGGATACTTAAAATCGTTTTAATCGCTGCAAAAATAGCACGATAGCACTAATGTTTCATGTCTAGCACCAAAAACACACACTATTTTCTTCTTAATGTAGTACGACATAGGTGCGTAAACTGTTAATGATTAATTAAAAAAATATATTGTTAATGAAAACATATTATGAGATGGTTTTTGCAAAGTAATATATTCAGGTTGACTGTAGTGAGCCGCCTGGAATGTATGATTATACCAGGTTTTCTTTGCAGAATCCGGAGTCAACGGCTTCACGTGATTTCAGTACATACAGTTGACCTGTACTTAAATCCTGCTCGTTGTCACCCTTGGCAATGTACCTTGAATGGCTTTAAATTCCACGAAATGAAATAGTTCAAACTTATTTTAAGATTTTCCAATAATACCACTGAAACTTCCATGTGGTTCCATCCGGTAAAGGCGTTTGAAGTGTGATTCAAGGGGCCGAATTACACCATCTTTGACTCCCTGGTTGAATGCAGTTCCGTCGCATCCAATTGTAAATAGCTCCTCGAAATCAATATCTTTTAAAGACCGTAAGAAAACTATTCCATTGTTAAATGCGTTAGATTTTTCGACAGTCAATAAAATGTGTCCCATGTATATGTAACTATTTTTCGCAGGTTATCCTCCAAGTTTAAATTTCTATCCATATATCGAAATATATACCAAATTGATTGGAATCTATCGAAAATTTGGTATATATCGAAATATATACCAAATTGATTGGAATCGATTATTAACTGCTTACTAGTAAGGCCAGTCCTTTTCTTTATTTGAACTCGGCGAATCTTCTCCTATCCACAACTAAAAACTTTAACTCCATGCAAGCCAAAACTGTTATACATATCTCTAGTTAGAAGTATAATTGAATACAACTCAGTAGTTTGGTCTCCCTCTTACAAAATTCACATTAATAACATTGAGAGAATACAAAAAAATGTCTACGTTTTATAAATTTTAAATTAAATATCCCACTAGAAGACTCACAATATCATTTCTTATTAAATACTCTAAAAATACACACATTGGAAGACAGGCGTAAAATAAACGACTTAACTTTTTTATTCAAGATTCTAAACTCTAAATTCGACTGTTGCGAACTTCTGCAACTCATAAACTTACGAATACCTACAATAACAACATGACAAAATACACTATTCCACTGCAACACACATAAGCGCAATTACATTGCGAACTCCCCAATACAACGGTTTCACACTATTGTAAACCAATACTTAGGTGATGTCGATATATTTAACATTAACTTTGCGAATTTTGTGGATTACCCAAAAGACTTATTTCAACACTATTCCTAAATGGAAGTTATATTTTTGTAAACCAGTCAAATCGCTGTACTTTTTAATTTATGTTCTTGTTATTTTTAATTTTGTTTCTTGCATATATTATTTTTTAATGTAATTTTATTTTTATTATTTCGTTCTCATGTTTCAAAACTGTCTGTCATTAAAATTGTACCACCTACGTGTAAAAGCCTTTTGGGCGTTAAATAAATAAATAAAAATAAAATAAATCACAATTGTAGTAGGTATAGCAGAAATGATGGTAGTTCCTGCATGATCCGAATATCTGTCCGAAGTTCTGGCCACAACAGGGAAGTCTTTCATCGCACTATTATTTTTTTCCACATTAACTCGACACAGGAAGCCGTGAGGAGAATAATTAATCTCGGGGCCTACGCCATCTTTGGGAATGTTGTGTGAAGGGTCTTTTTGAGGAGTGAGTGAACAGTTATTCAATACCCATGTTGTAGTGGGGAGGAAACACAGAAACCGGCAAATCGTTCTTAGCTGTTGAACTCAAGAACCATTTTCATATCTATTACATGTTAAATAACAGAACAAAATGTGTTTTTAATAAATTTCGGAGTATACTTTCCGGTTTTTTTTTTTCTATAGAGGGAATTTAATTTAATTACCGTTTCGGCTCGGCAAACGTATAGATATTTTTAAGAGCTTAAAACTTAAATTGTTCAAGGGAAATGTGATATAATTCGGTCGGAATGTGGGGTAAGTATTTTATTTTTTATTAATGTTTCAGCGTTCAAGGCCATCATCAATCTATTGTTAAGCCACACTGAGACGGCTTATTTATATAATTTTTCACCTGTTTTTATTTAAAGCGATTTTAATATTTTCGGTAAAATCAATTGTGTGAGGCCCTAACAAAATAATGAATACATACCAATGACGAGTTTGAAAAATTCACGGAATTTGAATAATTCATCAAATTTCAAAGTTGATTTTCAAATTCCGTGAAGTTTCTATTCAAGTTCTGCCCTTATGTCATTATTGGCCAGGTGTTTCACAAAAATGAAATGATAACAGAACTTGAATAGAACCTTCACAAAACTCAACTTTGAAATTTGATGAATTGTTCAAATTTCAGAGAATTTGAATCAGAGAATTTGAACAATTCATCAAATTTTGATCCGTCAAATTCGGGTTTTGACCCGTCCTAAGTCGTTTTAAGAACTGCAATAACTCTCTTCTATTTTATTTTAATTGGGTTGGTTTAAAAAATTACCCTTAGGCAATAAGAAAACATTTATAATCGTTACTAGGGACTGCAAACAATCACGAATAAACTCAATATATTTGTGATTAACTTAGAAAGTGAACTACCTAACTGAAAAAACCTTGAAAATCTACAATGTTTTTTTTTTTATTGATAAAAAAACCTCAAGAAAAACTTTTTAAGCATGAAAACTTCTTATACGGTAACTTTATATCAGGGATTCACTGTACCGTAAAACGTGGTTAGAATGTGCCACCAAGGGTGAGTTTTGCCAATCATCTTTTGGTTTTTTAGCAAGTTACAGGGCTTAACCCCTGTATCTTGCAAACTGTAGTAATGTCACCTGATGATTTTTTTTTACCTGCTGCCTTTTGTTTGTTTGTGTGATATCTGAATGCGGTATACGCACATAAATATGTATTTATTTGGCAGCTTTGTTTGCACTGTTCAACCTTGCATATGATAATGCAATTGACTTTAATCAACTTTGTAAATGGTCACATGATGCAGGACTATTAATAAATGCTAAAAAAACCAAAGTTATTCATATAAGATCACCTAATGCCAGATTTCAATTTAATCCTAATATTATTTCTCATAATTTTAATTGCATCCATAAAAATATCCCGACTAATTGTAAATGTGAAAGCTTAAAATTAGTTACGGAATATGTCTATCTTGGTGTTACAGTAGATTGCTTTTTCAAATGGGACAAACATATTAAAACAACCTGTAAAAGACTCAGATCAATTGCTGGCAGAATGTACACATTAAATTTTTTCCTATCAATTGAAACACTTAAAATAATGTCAATGGCAGAATCTATTATAAGATATGGATTAACCATATGGGGAAATACTACTATAACCAATCTGAAACAAGTCCAAGTTGTACAAAACGCAATTGTAAAATTACTAGTCGTCCCTAATATTTTTAAACAGAGACATAATACACCGTTGCTGTTTCAGAGTGCCAAAATTTTACCTGTTAAGGCTATTCTATGGCAAAAAATCATAATTCAGTATATATTTACCCCGCAGCATAAAGAAAAATTAGAACATAAATACAGTACTAGATTCACGCGCAATGACGGATTAATAGTTCCGAAATTTAATAATAAATACGGACAGAGAATGTTTGAATACAACATACCGAAGATATTTAATTTATTACCTGACACTATAAAGTAATGTAAATCTATGAATAAGGTTAAATATATGGTGAAAAATTGGCTATCGGAAAAAAAATATTTACAAAAATTATTTCAAATATTTATATGTATGAAAAATTGTATGAAAAAATTATTGATTCTGTAGATATAAGATGTAAATTATAACTTATAAAAATGTATATGTAACTAAACTTTAAGCACCTGTTGACAAGCCAATTCAATTGGCTTAGCAGGACTTGTTTGTTGATATGTATTAACTATTTATTCAATAAAAAAATAAAATAAAATAAAAAAATACTAGTAACACCATCTCTTGAGCATAGTGCCAACTACTAAATGCAACAACCATACTAGTGACTGTTTAATTTTGACAGTTTGTGTCAGTAATACACAATTTGTCGAATATGTGTGGGCCTGAAAAATCTGTTAGATATTGATATTGAATAAAATGTTTTTTCTAAGCTATATGGTTTATTTGAAGGTTCACTGATGTATGCGGACGGAGAATACATAATATTATGAACTTTGAGAACGAGAATGTGTTATCTCTGTTGGTTCTTGAGAAAACGGTGGAAAACTGAGCCCCAAGGTGAATGTGCGCCAGGAAAAATATAAGTTTTCTTCAAAATTATGGCACAATAAAAAAATGTACATATTAAAAATATCACTGAAAGAATTATTATTCTATCTAATACAACTACCCAATCTGCCATATATCTAATTTTTTTTTTTCGCAATGGTACATAATATTCAAAAGGTGGCAAATTCTCAATTTGTTTTACGGTATATTAAAATGCTGTTAATAATGTATGCTACAAAATGGGTATAAAGAAACCAAAAGTTGAGAAAACTCACACTTGCAATGGAAGAGTAGTTACACCATTATAAGATTCTCAGTTGGTTCACATTAACCTCGCTCTTTATTACAGGGTACCAATTTCCAACAATTAGTAAAGGTATAGCCCTCCAGATGCAGAACGGCTGTGGTAATGGAAAATAGCTGATCTCATGGTTTAGTGGACAGAATACTTTTCCGTGTCACGAAATAGTACAAATTGTCAAAATGTGGCTGTTGAACATGATTTGAACATGTGCACTGCCTAAACGCTACTGACCGCTATCGTCTAGCCCAGGGGTCTCCAAACTACGGCCCGCGGGCCGTGTCCGGCCCGCCAGTGTCATCCATCCGGCCCGCGACATCTTATGACCAGTGTCATCAATCAGGCCCGCGACAGCTAATGGCTAAGACCTTGCTCAGAACGGGCGAATTCGCCGCAAAGTTTTTCGTGCGAATATATATGCTCGTTGGCGAGGTACTGGGCACCAATACATTGCGTCCACAAGTATCGCGCGAAAAATACGGGCACAAATCGTGTGTAGTTCGCCAGACTTACGTCCAGTTTACGCGCAAACTGCAGAGCCAGTACACGTATCAAGGGAAATGGAGTGGCAAAATTTTGACTAGGAATTGTCGCAGTCGTGACAATATAATACAACACAATTTAGTAATTGAACACTAGCGAATTTAGCAAGCGTATGCTCAGTGTTGCCAACTAAACGGATTTCCCGTCATATCTGGCGGATTGGAGTGTCCCGAAATGGGAATTGTCCTCTGTGTTTAGGAATTTACAGGATGACAAATTTCCTCGCGGATTCGAATAATGTAACATGGTACATATTATTAAAGGCGAAAATAGCCTATTTTTATGGATTTATGGAGAAATTTCGATCTCTGAAAATTCTATTCTCTAGCCCCCCTGTAATTCCTATATATCTGTAATTCCAGATATATAATCTTTTACTGAAAACACTCTGATGAAAGTGCAGATAATCTTAATACATATATAAAAATTCAGCTTGTGTATGTTCGTACCTGCAAAACTCAAAAAGTAGTTCACCGATATCACTGAAAATTTCAAAGTTTGTTGTTATTAGTGCTAGTAGTATTGAGAGTGGTTTGAATGGTAGAAGAAGTCGGGGACGCCCGAGGAATACTTAAAACAACATCTCTGCACTGGAATGAGATACAGTAGAATATAATATAACAGTAACATTGTGGTATACAGTAGTGAATGGTGGAAGAAGTCCGAGACGCCCGAGAAAGACAAGAGTCCGCTAGTAATAAATAAATAAATAATACTTACCTTTTTTTAAACTCTGATGATGTAATTTGAATTCAGATGAAAACAGTCTCAAAAACTGACTGTCCTAGAACGGGAGACCTTCCTAGTTGGACAGTCAAAATCTATGCTGTAATATTTTTGTAACAAACAAATAAATAAATAAATAAAACTCCTCCATAGAAAATTTTATAGTTTTTTTAGTAGCAATAATATTTTACTGGACTGTATATAATGTAATAACTAGCGCAGACCAGTGAAAAATCACAGGATTTATTATATATAATTAAAATTTAAAAAAAAACAATTAAAATAATTTTCTCAGGCTAATGTAGGTCTCATAGAAATCGTTGCGTCTCCCTTACTGTCATGGTGAGAAATATGATTTAAACGGTGTTAGAAAGAGAAAAAACCACGCTTTATATTCAAATCTAAAAGTTAACCACAGAAAAATTTTAATGTACATCCCTATTGATCCAAAGTTTTCGACTGCAATTTGAAAAAATAATAAGTAAAATGTAATGAGTTAATTTTTATAATAAATTACTCTAATAAAATATGTGTAACTCATTTTTGATATCACTAATATTAGTTAGAAAAAACCTAAGGCCATTATTTTGTTTGTAATCAAAAATTTTATGTTTAAAAAACTGTATGTTTATTTCTAATAATAAAATTTTTAAGTGTATTTCTTCACCTTTCAAAAACAGTCTTTAGTTTTCGGATACATTCAGAAATATTACATTTAATTGGGTTTTATTGCAATGCAAAAATAATCTCACTATCTCAATATGCCAGAGGCCTGAGGGGTTTAAATATTATATTATAAGTAGGTACCTACTATCGCTTGTCTGAGTGCTTGATTCACACAATCCGTTCCAATTTTGAAAATGACACTTAAATTCAAAGCAAAGTTAAGTTTAATGAATGTGAATAATTTTACGGGGGAATAATGCACATCACGGACAACAGAAATTAGTATGTATTTTTTAAATTAAACAAATATTTTTTTTTTTACAAAATATAATTATATTTTTTTACAAAAAAGATTTATAAATCAAATAACAAATACTTTTTGATGTTGGAATTGTTGCTCATAATATACAAATACTCGTCTCTCAATCTTACTCAACAGTACTCCATTATCTATTATACAATACTTTTTAGAATAAATTATTTGTAGAATGTTACTTAAATAAAATACAATATTAAAAAAATGCTTGTTTACCTTACGTATTAGAAGTAACCTTAATATAATAACCATAGCATAGCTATATTGTGTAGTCCGCTTAGTAGGTAGTCACAGAAATCACATTATTCACTTTGAAACCTTCATAGAAGTAGTGCAAGCTCCTTTCTGGTTAGTTTTTAGGCAAGTAGTTCAAGTTACATATGAAGCACTTGCACTTGGTGATGTCAAACATTTGCAGGCCACAAGGAAACTGTAGAGCCGTCGAGGCTGTCAAGATCTAAGGCGGTGTCTATCATGGTAGTGTCGTGGAGTAGCCGCAGCTTACTGGCGCTGAGGACTGTAACGGCGCTCTTGTCTCTGGCGTCGGCCTGCGGCAGGCGGTCGGCCCAGGTCTGCGTGCTGTTGTTGGCGCTGTCCACTTTCGTGGGCAGCCTCGTGATGGTGCTGTCCTCGTTGGGCGCTCCCTCACGCTCCCGCTCCTGGCTGTAGGTCACATTCTGACAGACAGGGTCCACGGAAAGCTTCATGGAAGACGAGGATACCATCTCGATGTGATGTGAATGATGCATATCTTTGTCCCCCACCAGACTGTGTTTTGAACCTTTTAAAGGGAAACAAGATATTAGAATCGTTAACCTGTTAAACATCAGAGTAAAGGCCCGAACAAATAGCCGCGATCAAAGCGCGTCCGCGATCCCGTGCACGATGGCGATCAGATGTTGTGTATGAACTTGTAGCAACGTGTTCACATCGAAGCGTTCTCTGATTGGCCGCGGCGTCCTGTGCAGCGTCTAGACGCGGCGATCGCTCGCGTCCGCGATCAGATGCTGCTTGCAGGATCTGCACGCTGCACGCAACGTAATTATCTCTGAGTTTGTGGTATTTCTCATGATGTCGGATACAAATACAGAGAGAATGATCAACGAAATTAGCAAGCATCGTTTACTTTATGACACTTCACATCCAGAATATAAAAATAATAGAAAGAAGTATCAAGTTTGGAAAGAAATAGGAGAATTATTGGGATTAAGTGGTAAGTTTTAGAAAAAATATATTTATTTTTATAGGACATACATTTTTATGAATTAATATTTTCATGAATTGGATCGTCTGAAACCATAGTGAACTAACTCACTTTTTGCAGTTTTTGAGTTAGTGCTTGAAATGAGGGCTCCAAATCATAATCTACCTTTGCCAGAGAGAACCATGTTGATTGACCAATCATAGATAGTTTTTTAGCACGGTGAACCAATCAGAAACGAGCATTCTTCCATTAGTTCTCAAGCCACACTAAACTAACTCAGTATCCAACATGGCTTCCTACATGACAGGTCGCGCGTCGGTCAGCAGAAATGATGACTTTTCAGAGTGTTCCATGTCAGATTTCAGTGAATTGTCAGATGACAATGATAAAACTTATGTTCCTAGTGATTCAGAAGGTAAGTCTATTTGAATAATTACTAGTATTTGGAAATAAATGTTATTTTGAACTGGGATCGTTCTTAGCCACTCCAGTCTTCAACCAAAGTAAACTAAGTAGCAAAATCATGATAACTTTCAATATTTTGATAAATAAATAAAAAATCATGTTTTTGTTGAGTACTGCAGATTGTGTTTATTATTAAGCATTTATAAGTTGAATAATAATTTTGGAAAGCTCAGGTTAAGTGCAATAAAATTCACACTTTAAAAGTTAGTTCAGTATGGTTGAATCAATGTAGGGGAAACTTGAAGCAACATGATACAGAAGGCTGCTGTATTTGATGGTTAGAGATAGTGTAGGGTTGAATTAAAGACTAAAATAAGTGAAATTCGCCATTCATAATAATTATTTTGTTTTTCAGATCGCATTTGCGCTGAAAATTCTCCTCATGCGGAACGTGAACTCACCGAAAATGCTGAAAATAGTGAGACTTCTTCCCCGGAGGGAAACGCATTGCCACTGCCAACTAATGCCGTTTTACACGAAGGGGCAAAAAAAGTGAAAAGCAAGTATGCTGATGCTGCGCAGTGGCGAAAAAATTTAAGGAAAAAGCACCGAAATTCGGCAGAAGAATACACTTCATCCAAAGGAAAGGTTATGACGGGCAAACCTTTTATCGATTATAAATGCACTTGTAGACGTAAGTGCTACAATTTTCTAAGTACTGCCAACAAAAAGGCATGTTATGACAGATTTTATGTGCACGGGTCTTGGGATTCCCAAACTGCATTTCTTGCTGGTTCTGTGAAGACTACCAGTGTGAAACAACGAGTTGGTGTGAAAGGATTGGCATCTAGAAGACAAGAGTCAAGGGCGTATTATTTAAAGGGGGACCAAAAGGACATTCAGGTGTGCAAACTGATGTTTTTGAATACCTTACGGATTGACAGTGCTCGTGTGCATCGAGCTCTTGTAAAAGGTAGATCCGGAAAGTTAACCGATAACAGGGGGCGCCATGTGCCAGGAAATAAACTTGATGCTGCCACTGAAAAACTCGTTCACGACCACATTAAAAGCTTTCCTCGCTACATCAGTCACTACACGCGTATCAAAAACCCCAATTGCAAGTATCTGCAGCCAGGGTTAAACCTATGCATGATGTACAGGTTGTATTGCGATGATTGCAAATTCAAAAACAATAAGCCAGTAAGTCAATCATCATACGAGAGAGTTTTTCGTAGATCTTTTAATCTCAAGTTCAAGACACCACAGAAGGATACATGCAAGACTTGTGATAGCCTTAATGTGCAAATAAGGGCAGAAGAAGGAAAACCTTTGTCAGAACAAGACAAAGACAAAATGAACAAGTTGAAAGCAGACCTTGCTCTTCACCACGCCCGTGTTGAAGCTACGCAGACTTCCAAAAAAAATGATATAGTGCTTGCAAAAAAAGGAGAAATTGAAATGCTGACTTTCGACCTACAGAAAACTTTGCCAATACCCAAGATATCTACAGGTGAAGCATATTATAAGCGTCAGCTCTCAGTTTATAACCTAGGAATGCATGAATGCAAGAATGATAAGGCTACTATGCATGTTTGGCACGAAGGACTTGCTTCTCGTGGGCCAAACGAAATTGCATCATGTCTTCTAAAATACTTAGCATCTAACGAAATTAATTCCAACCACCTTGTGCTCTGGTCCGACTCTTGCGGTGGACAAAACCGGAACATCAAGATGGCAGCAGCAATAATGTACATTGTTCAGAGAGATGACAACCCAATCGACATTATAGAACACAAATTTCCAGTGCCAGGACATAGCTTCCTTCCTAACGACAGCGATTTTGGGGACATTGAAAAACATCTAAAGTATCACAAAAATGTGTATTCCGTGGAAGATTACAACGCTATTATTCGTGAATGTCGACCACGAAAGCAATCCTTTGAAGTCTCGACGATGATCCCTGAAAATTTTGTCTCTACCAAACCGATTTTATCATTTCTCACAAACAGGAAAAAAACCACTGTCGCTAACAAAAAAATGAAAGTAGAATGGTTAAAAATGCGTTTAATATGTGTTGTGAAATCAAGACCAGGCATTTTGAAGTTCAAGTACACTCTCAACGATGCAGTTGAATTCTATGAAGTGAACCTCAATAAGCGACTCCGGGGAAAACCATTCAATGTTAGCAAGGTAGTTTTAACCCAACTGTACCCTGCAGGAAATCGAATCGCACAAGCAAAGAAGAATGACATAATGTCACTATTAAAGTATGTTCCACCGATTCATCACCCATTTTTTGAAGCATTGCGTACAAAAGAAGAATCAGGAAATGCAAGTGATGAAGATGTTGATGGCCTAGAACTTGCTTCAGACGACGAGTTTTTCGAAGAATGAACTTAGTTCACTTAATGTATGCAATGGAAGAGATTAGTCACATAATATAACCAGCCAGAGTGCACTAACTTTGAACTAACTTACCGAAGTATTCAACCAGAGTGAACTAACTTTTTTAAATGATTTTTAATTGATATGTTAAATATGCTGGAATAATAAATATATGTTCAAAACTCAATCTAAGCCTTTATCTTAAATTTAGGTCACAATTTAGTTCCATAGTGATGGTGGTATTTACACAGCATTACCAAACGCAAAACCATCGTTTTCTCAAATGTAAGTTTTTTGACTTAGTTCTATATGGTTTAAGACGATCCAATTAACATCTTCTGTTTTCACCTAGCGATATTTGTTTATACTTGAGTAAATATCAATATTATATCAGTGAACAAAACTACAAAAAACATTAAAAACACGCCTCTTTTAGAAATTATTTTCTCTTAAAAAATTGTAATTCAATTGTAATTATTAGGTACTTCTATCTGCAATAGCCGCTAGAAGTAATAATTCTTCTTCAGATTCATCTCCAAACATGATTATTTAAATGGTTCCCGCTCCGAGCTATACCTACCACACAACCGACACGAACGTACGAGTGCCACGGACGCCAGCTGATCGCTAGTTGATCGCTAGTTTGGTGTGAACGGTTCTGCACGCACACAGGACGCTCACCGTGCACGCCATCGCGGACGCTAAATGATCGCGGCGGTTTGGTCTTGCCTTAAGAAAAGTCAAAATACCCCTAACTAACCTTAACCTGTATACAAATATAATATATTATTTCTAGATAAACCTGATTACATACCACACACGAAAAACAACAATCAAAAGGTGTTTCAAAGAAATAATTACCTTTATATTACTTTAAAAACTCAAATATTTTCATTTTTGCCATGTCGTTTTACGTATGCAAGAATGTTTAATTTTATTTTATTTTTTTTTTTATATATATATATTTTTTTTTTTTTACCTAAATAAATGTTGAAAGTTATTTTTGAAAATTATCTGTCATAGAGGCTACATTCACAAAATAAACAGTAGAATTTACAGTGAAAGGATTAAGTATTAGTTTTATTTCCTTGCAAGCGATTCTGATTTCGTCCTCTGTACGGTTTTCAAAACATAAATAAAGGTTAATATGGCATCTGAAAAAATCTGACATGGATGGTATTA
Organism: Hesperophylax magnus; assembly: GCA_026573805.1. Classification (NCBI taxonomy): domain Eukaryota; kingdom Metazoa; phylum Arthropoda; class Insecta; order Trichoptera; family Limnephilidae; genus Hesperophylax; species Hesperophylax magnus. The sequence goes on from JAIUSX010000002.1 coordinate 4,630,290, forward strand.
GACCACACATGTTTTGCATTCAAATTTGGCTCGAAAATCAATCCATTGGTTAGCTATGCAACATTGGTATTGGCGGCTCTCCATGCAGCACAGGACCGCAAGTGGAGAAGCATTGTTTGCCAGGGAATTTGGAGCGGGGGTCACTAAACTAAGCAATAAGGCAATTAAAGATGAACAACTAAATCCTATGCATAAAATTTCTTTGGTTGTATAGGTCCATAATGCAGATCAAAAAGAGATGAATAGATTGTAAGTCTATTTCTTCAATCGTCATTAGGGTGATCACTAACAAAGACCTTACCTCCTAAATTTTTATAAAAACAACTAACCGAAACACCTGTCACATGCACAGTAAAAAAATGTATCACCTGTCAACACTACAGGATCCAAATCCAGATGGTGGTTCATGTAATGTGAGTCAGCGAGATTGGAGTAGAGGTGTCCCCGGGGGTGGTCTGTCTCCACCGCGGGGTCCATCCGGTCCCCGTGGGGCTCCGAGGGACTCCTGTTCTCCATCTCGGCCTCCGCCCCACCGTTGTCCAGCTCCCCGTCCCCTTCATCTATCCCGTACAGGTTGTTATAGCTGCCGTTCAGGGGCCTCATGTAGGTTCCAATAACTTCACCGTATTCTGTCGGAATAACATTAAAAGATAATTATTAAATTGAAATAGACGAAAAGATAAAGCAAAGCATTGTATTCATGGGGCGGGCCACATTTTAATCTTAATTTTCATGGGATTGATTTATAACAAGATTCTTGTGAGAATTTTTTTTCTTTTGCTTTTTTAGTACATAAACAAATTTTTCACCCATGGCTGTAAATTGAAAATATGGAAGTAATAATCAATTTCAGAATTGTACTTATAGGGGACGGACCAAATTTAGGTCCGTGAGCGACCACTGAACACAAAATTCCTAGAATATACTATGTATAATCTATACTGATTTGAAAGAAAAGTGACGTGACGACATTTAAAAAAGTTTTCAGTTATAGTAAGATGAAATTGACCCTTCTTTGGCCACAACACAGTTTATTGTTTTATCTCTTCAGTGAGGTGGGCGTAAAGTTTAAATGCAAGCGAAAATAAAACATAAAATTAATGCAGCGATAAAAGACAAAGTAACAAAATAAAATATATATATATATATATATATATATATATATATATATATATATATATATATATATATATTTTTTTTTTAATATTAACTCCACACAGGAGGCCCTGAAGAAAATAATTTCCCTCAGGGCCTATGTCATCTTTGGGGATGCTGTGTGGAGGGTCTTTTTGTGGAGAGGAAGGAGTGAACATGGGTCTTGAAGAGTCCCATGTTGTAGGAGGGAGGAAACACAGAGGCCGGCAGTTCGTTCCACAGCCGAGCTGTTGAACTTAAGAACGAATCGTAGAAGCGACCCATTCTCATGTGACAAATGTCAACCGTGTACAAATGTTTGGCGCGCGTTTGGCGTGTATCCCGACTACGCACCGGTGCCGAAGGGATCAATGACGCTAGTTCCTCAGAGCATCTTCCATTGTATTACCGATAGAACAAGGACAGCATACCTACCTGACGCCTGTGCTCTAAAGATTGCAGTCCGTTTGTTAAGATTGGGGAATCTATCAAACGGACCGCCCGTTTCTGTACAGAGTCAAGGGTTTTTTTCAGGTATTTAGGGGCTCCGGACCAGAGATGGCTGCCAAATTCGACAGTAGGGCGCACTTGCGATTTGTACAGGGTCAGCAGTTGTGTACTATTAAAGTATCTGCGGGCCCTGTACAGTACGCCCAGCTTCTGAGAGGCCAGCTTTACTCTGGCTTCGATGGAGCCCCCGTACCTGAGCTGGTCACTTATAGTTACACCAAGCATATCAATGTCGTCACGTCACTTTATTTATTTATTTATTTATGATTAAGTATTAGTTATATTTCCTTTCATTGAATCCTATGAATATAATAAAAAAGATAAGTTAAAAAAAATGGGGGGCACTAGATTTTTTTTTATATCAAAGTGGATGGTGGTCGAAATAAGTTTGAGAACCTGTGGTCTACTGTGTTGGCTTTAACGAATTAATCTTTTTTGTCAAAGGTTTAATTTTAACAAATATTTTGGAAGACATGGATTATCTAAATAAACCTTCGTTTTCATAAAGGTGTTCTCGACCCCCACATGTTAATTAATAATGTGGTAAAATCGGTAATATTTCTTGTAATGTCGGAAAATTTTCACAAATCAGAAAGGAATTTTGTATTAATGTTGATGAAACTCTGTTCTAATGTTTAGAAGGGACCGAAAAAAAAAAACTTTTTCAGTGGGAAAACCTTATACATATGCGGGATAAATTGGGCCATTTGTCAAATTCAGTCTTCAAGGGACCGAAAAAACAAAACTTCTTAACCATGTGTATATTTGAAAATAAATAGATTTCAGACTTTTTTTCCACAATATCTAGAGCGAATAAAAATTGGTGGTTTTCGTTTTCCAATTGCTGGCATTTTGTTATGGGGGTAGGTATGTTTGAAAGGTGATTTTTGTGTTTAATCTCAACCAAATTTTTTCTAAGTTTTAAAGATATTTTTTCAATGTGATTTTTTAAAGTTAATGAAATATTATATTTTTTTGTATGTACGACTTGTCATTTTATGTGAAACACCCCTCTCTGAGACCTAATGTTCTTTCAAATTAAAGTAGAAATAACTTCTAAGCTATTGAAAAAAAATAACAAAATTTTTCAAACAGCTCTGCCAACTTTTATCAAGCATCAAATATTATGTTTGACCACTGTCAGTTATAATTCAGGTCTGAAAGGGTTATTCATGAAACTTCTCAAGTCGAAGCACCACAAAGTAATGCAATATGATGTGTTTTTGTTTTGAACATTTGATCTATTTTAGATGGTTTAATTAAATACTGCGAATATAAATGAAATAATGGAGCATTTTTTAAGCCCAGAAAAAAATTAGAAGAAAAGGCCCATAAAAACTGATTTATAGTTTAAAATCTCCTACTTATGAACCCCTTTTCGGTTATGGTCTTATTGTATAATGTGACAAATTAAGTTCTTTAGAAAATTATCGTAAAACATTTAAATAATTGTTTTTTCTTGCATAAATCAAAACAGGCGGCTGGTGTTAAGCGGGAATTTAAACCTTAACGCCATCTACATAAGGAGTGTTATTGATAGGGGCTCGATTCCAAATGTTAGACAACTTGGTGCTTCGCCTTAAGGTTTCACTGTAATACCTTCTACCGCAAATAAGGGTTGAGCTTTGGAACAATCTAAGTACATAGATGATAAATGCTTGTGTTTACCATGTGGTGAGGCAAGAGCAGGAACAGGAACGGAGTACTCGTACTGAGATGTTATTGTCGGGGAGAAACCATTGGCCTAAAAATACAGTTAACATGAGATGCAACACCAAATCAATTAAGGGAACACACCGTGCAACACATAAATCAACAAATAATATCAGTCAGCGTAAAACATCGCAACATTGTGAAAGTCCTTACCCTTTGTTGCGCCTCGGCCATTTCTACTTTGAACTCATTGGTGACGACGCCACGTCTAAAAAAAAAATAATAAATGTAAAAATATATAAATCCACATTGGGTAAAAAGGGTAACCGGATAAAACAACAATGACAAAACAGGACATGCTAAACGAATAGGTAAGGTGAGTTTTTTTTTCTTCACTTTTCTTTATGTTCTGTTAAGTCATGAAATCATTTAAAGTAAAGATTTTATTCAATGTAAAAATCGAATATAATTACCGATCAATGAGTGAAGGGGCAACAGGACCACACAAGACGTGCCAGCAGTTACTGCAAACCCCCCCTCTTGAATAAGGATTGGGACTCTCCTGTCCATGCTTTGAGGAAAATGATCCTTTAATCTGAAAATACAGGAAACAACCATTTTAGGTTATATATAATATTAGTCAATAATTAGCAACTGAAAGAATCGTTCCTAATCATATAATAACTAAACAAACAACTATTCTTTCCAACCAACATGACTTCCTACATTCAAAATATACAACTGGTTGTGGATCCCACTATTAAATTGCTAATAATTGGATAATTTGTATAGTACTGATTTTGTAAAAAAAATCACCTCAAGGGCGCTTTTTAGGTTTCTTTCTTGGCAAGCATGGATAACTTCATTTATGAATGATGCACAAATCGACCCCTTAAATGAGGTTACACAAGTGGCGAGTGGCGTAGACGTGGCGCGGAATATGTCTCCTCCATAGACTTTGTGCCCGAGCCATGGCCTGTGTATAATTTACGCCATAGAAGTCCATAATGCGTTGAAACAAAATATTTATGTAGGTTCCTAAATCTGATATTTTTCGTCATATTGTTAACTGAAGATATATACACCTTTACTAACAATAAGGACGGGTTGTTTCAGAGAATTTGAACAATTCATCAAATTTCAACCTTCATTTTCAGGTTCGTATGTGCCTGCCACTATTCGACAGTGAAATAATTTTTTCGTAAAAATTAATTAAAAATGTGAATTATTTTTATTTATTTGTTAGTTTTAATTTTTTTGAGTGCTTTTTTTGTTTATTAAATACGTTCGTATGTTTGCGATATTGTATGTATGAATGGTTCCTTTGCTGACAGTACTTGTCACAATCTGTCTAGCGGTGAGCCAAACTGCACTCTTCACGCTAGCCTGGAACGGAGAGTTCTATTTGCACATCACTCCTTGTACACGCAGAAAACTCGAAGTGAACGATCGCCACGAACTGAGCCGTTGAACGCTGAAGGCACCAAAACACATGGCACACGACTCTGACAGTGAAAGCAATAAGCATGGCCCCGACAGCCAAACTGACAGTAGTCACGAACTCGTACCGTCCTGATCGGTTCGGCGATCATCGGCTCACTTCAGGTTTTCAGCGTGTACAAGGAGTGATGTGCAAGTAGCATTCCCCGCCTGGAACCGCATTGTTGTCATTTTGATTGCGATTGCTGCCCCGAGTTTGTCGATTAAATATAGGTGGTGCACGCCACCCTACCGATATATTAGAATGTGCTCTAGAGTACAAAAAGGTTGGGAACCCCTGTTCTAACTAATAAAAATAATAAATAACGAATTCCTTCTGACGGGGAATACCCCAGATACCCAAAAATAATTCTGTTCTGTTCGTTGTAAGTTGAAACTGTTGAAGACCGTTGAAAATATTAGGCATTAGAATATATACATAATAGCATTGATGAAAAATAAATTCTTTGCTTTCCATTTTATATTTGCTTGATGATTGGCGCTATGTGTCGGCTGTTTCGGATGAAATCATAAGACCAAACCAAAAGACCAATCCAAATTATGCATAACATCATTCACAAAGTGTAAATAGTAGCATTTTTTTATTAGACAAATGCATTACAAACGTTACTGTCAAGTCACTTTTTTGTCGCTTCATATACAAATAATCAATAAAAAATTTCATTTTACAAGTTTAATTTTTTTTTTCAAATTGCATTCGGAAAATTTTATTTCATAAAGGTGCACATTTTAATTCTTCTGTGGTTAATTTCTAAATTTGGATATAAAGCGTGATATTTTCTCTTTCCAACACCGTTTAGATCAAGGCTGCCCAACCTTTTTAGCAGTTGGGCGAAATTGACGATTGTGAATACCTGACGGTTCCTATTTCCATGGGGGGGGGGGGGGGGTTGTTAGAGAATTTCTATAAAACATAATTCCCCACAAAAAAAAAATTCCGAACATCATATGTGATACCCCACAGCAATTTTTCGATTTCCATGGGGGGGGGGGGGGGGTGGCTATGGGATTCCATTTCGATGCAAAAATATATTGTATTGTCGAAAACCGGTGTATTTTTGTTTCAAAAGTAAGTTCAACACGTTAGATTTTTTCGTCGCTGATTCTCGTTCTGGGTAGCCTAAATAGCGATAAATCGCCGTCGTTGGCAACACTGGTGACCGCGCGCACTTGTTTGTTTTACCGCGGGCCTGCGACACTTTTTCAAATTGGCAGATTGGCGGATTTTTTGAAAATGTTTCACGCGGGCCACTTATAATTCGTTCATTCGGGCCTGGGGTTGGGCAGCCTTGGTTTAGATCATATTTCTCACCATGACAGTAAGGGAGATACAACGATTTTTATGAGACCATATTAGTTGTTCCCAAAAGCAAACAGATTATCCTGAAGGGTTAATAAATAATCTGTAGTACAATAAAAAATTAGTTAAATTAAGGTATTCAACTTTCAGCACTCTAGATAGATAGTAATCATTGATTGTCCGTCAGGTAGGTCTAGCTTGTATACTCACATCTTCATTGGTGGTCTGGTCAGTGGTGATGAGGTATGTGTGGAAGCCGGCCAGCCCTAGCACGGACCAGACAGACAGGAAGCAGACGGCGCATACCACGGCCGAGGCGGGTGAGGCTCGCAGGGCCTCCAGCAGGGCACGCCCCGGGGGCTCTCGTGACACTAAAATAAAACACCATGCTTTCAATAAATACAATCAAAAATGTGATAATGGAAAATGATTAAAACGTTTCACATTTTCACTACTTCTTTGGAGTAAAAGCCATGAAAAATTGTAATTTAAACGAAAGTGGCGGCTTGTACTCACAAAAATGGGTGGTGCGCTAAAAATAGTCAGTCTATCCCCTACGCCAGGTAAAGCATACTAGCCATTTTTAAGCTTTTACCGACCTGCTGGAATTCTCCGTAAGCAAACTGTGAACTAAAGTGGTGACATCTCTATTCGGCACTACAAGTAAATGTATTGTGTCTTCGTGTATTCTCGGAAAGCCATATGCAATCAGCTCGCACCATGTGACTTATGACACGAAGAACTGTTATGAAGCAGTGTTAATAATAAATATAAATATTATAATTGTTATTTACTCACAGTAGTATAATAAACGCTGCTCTATAACATGATCCGCCGCAGTACAATCTGCATCAGTTAAGTACTAGATAATTATTTCCTAATTAATTAATTAATCAGTGGATGAGTAGGGCAACACTGGAGGAACAAAGCGAGCGGGTTCCGTTTTCGGAGGGGTTCACTCTGGGATTTTTGTTGTTACAAGCAAGGCAACGGATTTAGAACAGTCAACTAGATTAAGAATTAATTAGACGAACGTCTCAATTGGGCAGGATCGCGGTGTTAAGGTTCTCTTATATGAGATGTGGTTATTCAATTGAGAGTAAATACTCTAAATATGTCGCTATTTGTGACATATGTGTAATGGCGTGATGAAACACACATGATCGAGAATGAAAAGTAACCGTTATCGAGTTCATCAGTTGTTTATCCGCAGCAATCAGATAACGCCGTTCATTATTCACATTGGTGAAAAGTAAATTACGATTTCTCTGTCACCCAATCACTGCGAAGCCACGCGCATCTGCTCAATCGGAAAACAGCAAGTATTACCCGTGTCTTCAGAACCCCTCATCCCACTGATGGAAGCATGGCCTGGACCATGCCACGCTATTCAGCAAAGATGAAAACCGTTCCCTGATGGTTTTCTCCGTTACAATAACGACGGCGTAAGTAATCAGTGATTTATAGAATAGGCTATCTACCAAGACGGTCCATTGGTAAGTTATCCTCTAACCAATTTGGTAATCTATTATCCACTGTAATTCCATATCAGAACGAAAGAATGAAAATTCAAGCCAGTTGAATTTAACTTAATATTTTTATAGTACATGTACAAGGGTGGTCTGAAAAATTTCCTAATGAATGTAGCTGTGCATCTCTTGACAGTTACTCACCAAAGTTTCGGCCATTTTAGACGCGCAGTTTTTAGTTGACAGTCGTTAGAGTGAGTCGATGTGTGTGTTTTTGTGAAAATGGAAAACATTGAGTATCGAGCTGATATTAAATTTTTGTTTTTGAAAGGCAATACGCTTACGCAAATCAAAGATGAGTTGGACTCTGTGTATGGGGACTCTGCACCATCATTTACCACAATGAAATTTGGGGCAGCTGAATTTAAAAGTGGCCGTAAGAGCTTGGAAGACGATGAACGTTCGGGATGTCCAAAAACTGCAACAACTGACGATAACATTGCTAAACTTCACCAAATATTGTTAGACGACCGCCGAATTAAAATGAGAGAGATAGCAGAGGTTATGAAAATGTCCAAAGAACGTGTCTGTCACATATTAAGTCAAGATTTAGACATGAGAAAGCTGTCTGCGCGTTGGGTGCTGCGTTTGCTCACGTTAGACCAAAATCGTGATCGAAGGAACATTTTCAACGCTCTGTTGGCGCAGTTTAGGCGCAATAAATCCGAGTTTTGGCGCCGATTAATTACTGTAGATGAAACTTGGATACACGATTATACGCCAACAAAAACACAGTCAAAACAGTGGACTGCAAAGGGGGAACCGGCTCCAAAAAATCCAAAAACTGTTTTCTCGGCTGGGAAAGTGATGGCGACTGTTTTTTGGGATAGTCATGGAGTTATCTTAATTGATTATCTTCAAAAAGGAAAAACTATTACAGGAGCATACTACGCATCATTACTTGACAAGCTGAAGGCAGAAATTGCGGAAAAACGGCCACATTTGCAAAAAAAGAAAATCCTGTTTCACCAAGACAACGTGCCGTCTCACACCTCAGCGGTTGCCATGGCAAAAATCCACGTATTACGGTTTGAACTGCTTGACCATCCGCCTTACTCACCAGATCTAGCCCCAAGCGACTTCTTTTTGTTCCCTAACCTAAAAACTGCGCTCGGAGGACAGAGATTTTCGTCAAATGAGAATGCAATCACCTTTGTGAACAATTATTTTCCAGAGAAAAACGGATAATACTATTTGGACGGGTTAGAGAGATGGGAGCATCGCTGGAAGAAGTGTGTAGAGTTACAAGGAGACTATGTAGAAAAATAAATTAAAAACTTAAATTAAACTAAAAATTCTTGTTTTATTTTTAGGTCGGAAACTTTTCAGACCACCCTCGTACTTTTCAGTGGCGGTTCGTGAAAATCAACAAAAAATTGAAATTTTGAAAAAAAAAAAAATTTCAGCTACAACATCAATAATATCTTATTTTTTAATCTTACCGCTAGCCTAGCTCACTGAAAAGTCACGGACCACAACTGATTATTAGCTTTGATTTTTAATTGGTGGTATCTTTATTGGTTGATAATTATTATTTTTATTACTGACCAAAATTAGAGGGTGGAAAGCTCGCGAGGCGAACGATCCTGAACTGCTCTAACAAGGTAGAGCTTGACACACTTATTTTTGCAGGCCGTCAAATGTGCCAGGAGGCCTCAAATCAAAAAGCAAGTTTTGAATGAAAAAGTCCGCGCAGCCGATAAAGATAGAGAACAGTTGATTTACGTATGCATGCATAACAATGAAGTGTTTTCACACATTCTTTTATTTAGTTATATTGTCAAGCCAAGTTCTTTAAAAAAATATATCAACTTACGTAATACTAGATGTGTGATTCCACAGGCAAATATAAATACGGCAAGAAACGCTAATGAGACGATGAACATGTAGAAGAAACGGTAGTTTCTTTTCCCAACACAGTTGCCAACCTGAAATAATAAAAAAAATTACAAATAAAGCATGCGTAATATAAGCATGGATAATGATAACGATCATGATCAATCATAATGATTTTCTCTCCATCCATGAACGAGATAAGAACTATGTATGTACTATGCATTTTGAAGATAACATAATATACGTGATTATCACAAATCATCGGAGCCAAATTTATGGGCTTCAGATTATTGCTCACAATCTATCTGATGAGAAATTGAGTCAAGAATTCGGATTTTTTTTTATTTTTAGTTTATCTTCAGGCCTATTTAACTTACCGAGTCTGGCAAATATGCAAAATTTAGAAAGTGGCATGCTTCTGCTGAACTATTTATCTTCAAGGACAACTGACGCCAATAATGATTATTTTCCCAGTAAATGTAAAAACTTAGAAGACAATTAAGGGTAATTAAACAGCAAGTTATATTGCTAATAAGAGTGTCTTGTGATGATAGTACACATTAGTATCATAACATACCCAGGGGCAGTGATGGTCGAATCTATCGACGCAATTATCACACAGAGAGCAGTGAGAGGCGCGTGGGGGGCGGAATATCTTGCAAGTGTAACAATACTTGAGTTTGACGGGTTGGCCGCGCACCAACACCTCCTTTGTGCGAGGGGGCGGCCTCAACGTCGGGGAATTACACGAATTGGGCACCTCTGAAACATACATATTTATTATTGACATGACATATCTGCAATTACTTGGAACAATAAGGTTTTAGTGAAAAATCATAAAAGTATGATGATTCTCTGCATATTTTGTTACTTCGCTAGCTACGTCCTTCATCATTGCATAAGCAACTTTTATTTACTTATTATGATGAAAGTGGTAGGAATCCAAATATTATCATGTTATTCGTAACCTGGGAATGTTTACTTCATTATTATAATGAAAGTGGTAGGAATCCAAATATTATCAGGTTATTCGTAACCTTGGGAATGTTTACTTCATTATTATAATGAAAGTGGTAGGAATCCAAATATTATCAGGTTATTCATAATCTGGGAATATTTACTTCATTTTTATGATGAAAGTGGTAGGAATCCAAATATTATCAGGTTATTCGTAACGTGGGAATATTTACATCATTTTTATAAAAAAAAAATAACCTACCAATTTGCTTCTCAATATAGTTAGCTTCGTCGTACGCCGCCCGAGGTATGATGCCGGGATCGCTGAATGAAGTCCGCAATAGCGAGCCCATCGTAAAAATAAATAGAATAGCACCAATGCATGGAATAGCTGCCGTTATATGAACAGCCAAAAATGGACAGCTAGAAAAGAAATTCGATACGACATTAAAATCGTGATCATTAAACATAAATATTGAATGGTTCAATATTTTTTGTATTCAATATATAGTTCTCTCGCACTAATCCGCCAATCCATAAACCGGGCAAGTGTCCAATTAGTGAAAGCAGCGGATTATAGTGCAAGCATACAAATATATATAAACTAAAACAGGTATTCATTCATTTCTGTGAAACACCCCAGTCTTAATATTATTCGATAGATTGACCTTAAAACATTGCTTTGTAGGAAACTGTGCAAATGATTGATACAATCATTGTAATGCAAAGCCATCCTAGAAAGGGTCATATCTAGCCACTTTCCAGGATAGACAAATACTCCAAGTTTTGAAATACAATTATCTAAAAAAACTTGAAAATCATTTTTATTATTAACTAGCTGTACCGCGCCACGCGTTAGTTAGAGAAACAATAGCGCGTTTTACTTTTATGTCCAACAGATGGCGCTGTTTTAGAAAAAAAAGCATGTTTTTATCTGTCACGGGTCACAACTATACAATATAAGTTTATAAAATGGTACATATGTATTTGAATGTAACGTTGTGTCAAAATTTCAAAGCAATCGGTGATCAACTTTTAAGATTAGATTTTAAGAAGATTCTGAACAAACGAACATTAACATTTTTATTTATATAGATAGATAATACTTAGACTGTGATCTACTTGTGATTGATTAGCTAAGTCAAAACGGCGAGCGTTCGAGAAATCGAGCAGCATCATGTCGTATGGACGTACCTATGGCGCGCACCTCCTCGCAGTCACGTTTAACGGCGAGAATTCGAGCAAGGCGAGCAGCCTCATGTCGTATGGACGTACCTATGGCGCGCACCTCCTCGCAAAATTACATTCACATGGCACAGGGTTGTTACGCTGTTACGCGTTGTTACGCTGCCTAGAATACGTACCTTGTGCCGTATGGACGAAACTATTAATTAATTTGCTTGAAACCAAAAGAAAGGGGCTTCAGTTGTCCACTCCAACATCCCAGAAATTTTGTAAGAAACATTGCACTGTGACAGCCTTGTTTTATTATTTTATTGAAATGCGTATAAACTTACTCAAATATAAAAAATAAAACACTGGTGCAAGTGATGAGGAAGACGGTGAGATAGAATACTCCGTTATGAGGCGCCGTTATGAGCCGTCCATTGCAGATGAACTTGTTCCGACCCGCAAACACCTCCCATTTCCGGGTCACCTTTTTTGAAGTCATTCTTATTTAGTGATTAAAAGAAACATATCTGCAAATAAAGAAAAAAATTAAAGTAATTTTTTTAATATTTAAAGCAATTACATGAAAGTGGTAATAGAGTCGACAGAATGATACAAACTTTGATAATTTTACTCTCAGAGACTGTATTGTGTATAAACTAATATATATGAATGTGTTGTTAGAATGCAGCAACATATTGACAAATACAGTCATAAAAATGTTGCACTAGAAGTAATAGTATCTACTGTAGCAGGGGTTTCCAATCTTTGCTGTCCCGTGACCCATTTAAAAAAAACTTCACAGATCACTTATCTAGTTATAAAAAAGGGAGAATTATTTTATTTCATAATATTATTTAGAAAGTGACAAGACAGAAGACAATAACAAATAAGCAACATTTTAATAAACATTCCATGAGGTGGAAGAAGCTTTTGATAGTAAAAATTGTCCATCAAAAACAGGGATATACTAGCACAGTGGGGGGAAAACGTACTGACCATAAAACTTATTTAAAAAAATCTTTTTTTTAAATTCCAGGCGAAAATTCCCCATAATTTATTATTAGTTTAGTGATTTAATATTCCGTTAAGGGAAAATTATAGGCAAAATGGTTTGATTTGATGGAAAAGAGCTATCAAACACTTCTAAAATTGCCTTACGCCATTCCCAGATGTGATATTTTTATTACCAAATAATGGACTATTGTTTTTCACTCTGCAACTCTGAGTGTTTATAATTAATGCAGACATTTGACCATAATAAATAAAACACTATTACACAAAACAACAAATTTACAATTTCGATCTATGGTTTATGGCATTAATAATGATTTTACACAATAATTTTTATTTAAAATATGTAAATACACACATCTGTGGAATTGCCATCTGATATCTGTTGTTAAAAATAATTAAATAAATACTTCATTTGGCACCATATTTCGGCACATTTCACAGCTCTTTGTCATTCCAAGATAGAAGCCCTCGTCGTCGGAAGGAACTGGACGCGCTCCCTGTTTTATCATCTATATCAACGAACGAATTACAAGTGGCCCGCGTGAAACATTTTCAAAAACCCGCCAATCGGCCAATTTGAAAAAGTGTCGCGGGTCCGCGGTAAAACAAACAATGCAGCTTGCGCACGGTCACCAGTGTTGTCAACGACGGCGATTTATCGCTATTTAGGCTTATTTAGAATTATGTTTTATAGAAATTCTCTAACAACCCCCCCCCCCCCATGGAAATAGGAACCGTCAGGTATTCAGTGGCCCGCCAGTGATTCAAAATCGTCAATTTTGCCCAACTACTAAAAAGGTTGGGCAGCCTTGATCTATATCTTTGAAAAATGCCCTCAAAACAAAGAATACCGACTCACTTAAAGCACTGCAATCATCTGAGAAAGCTTGGAAAGCAGTAAATTCTATTTTTTCATTATTATATTATTTTTTAATGAAACGCATAAAAAATATCATTTTGAGTGCGTGATATGCCAAATGGTTAGAACAAACTTGGCTTGTCGGCGTGTTAGGTCGTTCGATTTACATGTATGCGTGAGAATTCATTGTCTTTACTCACTCTGCGCAATTGTTAGAGTGAACGCTTTTAAATTAAGTTTACATGACGTTTGGAAACTCAGAGGCAGTTTTTATTTATTATTAATATTTTACTAGTAGTTTATATACGTGGTGTTAGGTAATTAAACCAAAACGGTTATAGATGTATATGGAGTATTTTATTTAAAAAAAAGTTAATTGAAGTTAATTTATTTTTATCTTTGTAGTTTAGGTACGTGGTGTTTGGTAATTAAACCAAAACACTTATACTGTAAAGAGTAAACAAGTTTAATTATTTTATATTTATAGTTTAGGTACATATTGTTTGATAATTTAACCAAAACACTTATAGTACCGCTTGTACTATGAGTTTCCGGAAATCGTATTATACAGGTACATACATTAATGATTTGTTCATTTTAGTCTGGTAGGTACCGGAAATTGTACCGGACCATTGTGATTTCATTATCACAATGGTGTATCTCTTTAATATTCGACATTTTTAATGATAACAATGAAAAAACATAGGTATCTAATACCAAAGACAAAAGTCAGCATAACTAAATTTCGTCACTTTTTTATGAAACTATATATTTAAATTTTAAAAAAAAAAATTTTATATAAAATCCACCCCGAATTACGACATCTACTAATTTAGTATAATGATAATCCATATTGAAATGGCTGTAAAATTTAAAAAAAAATTAAATCGTCTCCAATTGTGGGAAGGTTCACCAGGTTCCCAGTTGAACCACGAGTTTCCGTACTCCGTGTTTAACAAAGGCAATCCCATACCCGCGCTGGGCGATCTCCCAATGATATTCGCAAAACTGACGTGCAACCACGAATTATGGGAAAGGAACCGAGTAGTGCAAAACGCCGCTTACGGTTTCTTCGTTCCTTTTCCATAATTCGTGATTATGGAGAAGGAACTGATGGAAAGCTGAAAAAATCTAATGTCAGCCGTTCAAATCTAATATGATTTTAGAATGGCAAGCAAATGATGAAACATTTGTAAAAAGGATCATACTAAATACTCTACCAAAATAATAGGTTCCGTAAACAAGCCACACATTCTTATTGGTTTGTTGTTTTACTTTAATATTCCGAATTGGTATTGTGCATTACAGTGTACCTTCGCAAAACAAGTCTAATATTTTATTTTGTAAATTTGAAGTAATAATAAAGACATAATGATAGTAAAGGAATTCTTCCGTACCTATAATATACGCTTAACAGGTTGACTGCCGTTATGGCAAGGTCAAAGAGTGGGAAAAGCCCATTATTTATTCCTGCAAAATCGCTTCAATGGTGTTTGTTGTACGTTTATACTTTTAGTGGAAAATATTTTATAATTTCAAATATTTAGATTTGTTGGAAAACGGGAAAATAAAAATTATACATTTGTGCCGAGTGCATGATAGGTAATGGGATTGAAATTTTCATTCTCAGTGCCGAGGATACTGACAGATAGAAGTAACATAATGTTATCATGCGTAATTGCATGATTGGCATCCCGTGCACTCCTTTCATCATGCACAAACGCATGATTGGTAGTCAACCTGTTAATATAATATCGAGGAAAAAAAACAATTTCAATAAGGAGAAATTCCCTTTCTCCCGGAATATTATTTATTTTAAAAATACTTTGATAGTTATTGATTACTAGAGCACTTGTGAAAAATCACAGGATATTATAATTGTGGGATTTGTGAAGCACAAGAGTACCAACTGCTTCCAATCGACATTAATCTTAGTTATAAGCCACTAGTTATAAGTCTCTAGCTATGAAACTTAGTTATAAACCAAAAGTAATAAGTTATAAGTCTAAGTGATAGGAATAAATAAAATGCGTAAATTAAGTTGTTAAGTGTGGTGATGTTCTCACGAAAACGACGCTATACAAATAATCCAATCATTAATCGTCTTGAGCCAGTGAGACTATGGCATCCCCAATCGGGGTACGTTCTGAGGCTGAAGGTAGTGGGAAAGGGAAGGAGATGGGGAAAAGAAAAGTGAGGTAATACCTAGCTATGCAGATCTGGTCACCAAACATGGCTAAAGCCACTTCAAGCAATGTTTAAATTTTTAATGGTGATCTTACACCAGGGTGATAATATTTAAGAATATCTTCCAGTCTGGAATGTGCTGTAAGTATACTATATATTATTTTAAAGAATAAATTATGAAATAACCCAAAAACATCAAACAAAATTTACTTGGATTTTAACCCACAACCTTCGAATTGTTAGTCGAGAGCCTTACCCCTCGACCATAGAGGCCGTAAATATAACCAAAGAAATACATTTCAAATAAACTTTTTTTTTAATAAAATAATTTTGGCATACAATTAATAAGATTTATATAACTAAAAGTTCATCGTACTTGAATAATTTTACCCACTACACAGGGATACAATTTTAAATCATGCACCCACGCACCGACAACCGAAATTAATATGTTTAATTATATGAATAACCTATGATAGAATAAGTGTGTATAGTAGTGCAGAAGTTAATACTCTGAGATCTAAGATTAATTTAAGATTATTAATCTCTTCATACTAATCCTATGTTGTAACTAATTATTGCACAGATCTGTGTGAAAAAGTGTCTTACTACATACATTAAAATTGAGCCAACAGTTCACATTATGATAATGCTACAACATAACATAAGACATAAATTGAATGAACATTGTTGAAAATAACATTTTAAATAGTTTTTCTCAAATAAAATTTGAGGAGTAAATAATGACAATGCCAGTAATAATAAGATAACTCATCACGATGGTTTTATTGGAATTTACAGAAAAGCTTATCTTTCGTAGTAGAGATAATGATATTTGAAAATAATAATTATTACAATAATTGATTTGAGATGCCAAAATTATATTTCAAATATACTACATATTTATATCACAAATGAGAATAAAAACGATCGGAGCTAATTTCAAGGATTAAAAAAATTAAACTTCAAGGATAATTTGCGGAAATTATTAATTTAGTTTTACAGCTCGATTGTGTAAAATCAAATGTCAAACACGATCAAATTTTGGCAGGGTTCACAAGGGAATGCCATATTACCCGTAGCTTAGTAACTGTCTAACATGAAAATAGACGTTGATAACACATGTATTAAACCAAAGCAATTTAAGCAAATAAATAAATGATACAAATTATTGCAATAATCTCACCTAGGTCATCAGCTGGTAGTACAAATAAACAAATCTATCAAATTCATCTTGTTGCTAATCTCCGTATCACAGTATCATAGATATACTGTCAGATAAATGCAGCAGTTATAAATTAAATGATACATGAAAAGGAATTACGGCCGGAAGGAGTTACGAAAATAAAAATAAAACTGCCCACAGCAGTACACAATAAACACGACAGATCCAGGGAGAATGGAAACGAACGAAACCACAGATGAACGAAAAACGAAACCAATGAAACGATGCATCACAGACAACAATCAAATATCATTTATCTATATAGAGAAATGGCCGAATGAAACCTTAGGGTGGCGACACATAATGCTTTACGCATCAATGGGTTTTATATAACACATATCGCTCGCCATATAATCCCATATAGACCTTTCACACCTGAAATGGCGAGTGATATGGTGTTATTAAAAAACCCTTTGATTCGTATAGCGTAATGCGTCGCGAATCCTAATGCTATGTAAACATATTCGAACTGAATCTCAACTTATGGGAAAGAAACTAAGCAACCGCAAATGGCACGAAATGACGCTTGCAGTCGATTTGTTCCTTTCCCGTAATTCGTGGTATGGGTCACGTTTAGGTTCGCTAATGTATACATACCCTTAGACACATGTCGCCACGCCCACACTTATAATATATCACCGGACAGTCGTGACTGGTCCATATTAGATTGTATGGTGTGCGATATGGTGTTTTGAAAAATTACGATAGCTGTCAGTGATTCGGAGAACTAAAAGCAGCGTGCACCCAAAAAAATATTATTTTATTACATATTTTACAGCCGTATTGTTTCGATATTTTTCTCGATTGTTTCACTGCACAAAATAATCGAAAGATTAATACGATAAAACATTCGACCATCACTAGTCCTGTGTCGTTTTGTTCAACAACCCAACAACAACGCTTTTATCTGTGCTTTTATCTGTGGTGATCTTATGTGCGACCGTTCTGTTTTTGTATTTTTCCGTTTCTAAATTCGTATAATCCGGAACGATCGTCCCTTTTCACATATTTTTTGGAAAAATACAGGATTTGGAAAACATATAGTGTAATTTTGTTTACTGCGGTTGGTTTATTTATACAGTTGTTCCTATCGCCGATGAAAGAAATAGTTTGATTCATTCGTTCGACGATTGTTTCGTTGGGTGTAAAAGGAAAATGGCGTGCGCTACCCTGAAGAGGAATTTGGATTGGGAGTCGATGTCTCAAATGCCAGCGAAGAGGAGAAGATGCTCTCCTTTTGCTGCTAGCAGCTCAAATACTAGCCCAGGATATAAAATTGCTGAATCCAGAGTCTCACCGTTTGGGGAACAAAGCTCCGGAAATCCCAAGCTAACTCCAGGTTTGTTTATTTTCTTTATTCTAAAAACAAAGGTCATTAATTCATTTAAAAATTTAAAAATTATTTTGTATTTAAATTTGTGTGCCCGTTTAATATAATAGATTTGCTCTTATTATGCTTTATAAAACTAGTTCCATTGTGCAGTTTTTACATCTGGCGTCTTCAACGGTTTTTTTTCTGTGGGTTTCATGAAACTTAAATGGATAGGTATTTAGTTATGTCGTAATAAATTTAAATAATATTTGTAGTACGCAATTCAACTTCTATTTAGTTTATTTATAATATTTCAGAATGTTGAAAAACTGCTTGGTAATGATTGCCCTTGTTTATTATAAGATGTTTATGTCTACCAGTGAAGTTCTAGTCATTATGCAAAATTTTGCACAGCTTAATTAATTCAATTTCACGGACGACCGTTATTGTACAAAACTGGATTAGAGTAGTTTTGGTTAGAGTGAATAATGGTATGTATTATTCGGCATTTCGCACTAAATAATTAAGTTTTGCTAAATAATTTTGACAGCCTCTGTAGTCGATGGGTAAGGCTTTTCCACTATGAATCCTGAGGTTGCGGGTTCAAATCCCGGTATGCATAAATTTTATTTTATCAATTTATAACAATATATAATATAGTATATTTGTGGCAAGTTTCATACTGTCAATATCGCCCTTGTGAATTACTACCATTTAGAATTGAAATGTTGCTTGAAAAGGCAGTAATTGTTTAAATAAAACCATTTGATCCACCATATATACTATAAAAGTCATCTATCTGCTTTTGGAAAAATTTTAATTTTAGCATTCTACTTTTTAATTACGTAAAATGAAAATTTGCTTTCGTTCTATGGGATGACAGCCATTTAAAATAAAAAATTGATTACATTTTCTTATGTTTGTATTCTTGATACTATACGAGTGGCTAGAAGAGACGTAATTACCTTGCAAAAAAAACACTAAGTATAAATGGAAGATTCAATCCTAGATCATGCGGGATCTGTTGCATTTAGCGCAAAATATGTGTAATTTACCTACTATCATTATTTTTATGTTCAAACTTATTGTTAATTTGTGTACATAAATTTTAAAGTTAGTCGTTTACGGATACATCATATTTATAAATGAAGATGTCAAATTTTTGTAGATTTTAATTATTGTTAGTGGGTATGTTTTTGTGGAAGGAATTTTGCCATCTTAAGAGGGTATAACCGAACCCAAACGAAATTTGTCATTTTTAATTGGAATTCTAGACATATCGACTCTTCTACCAAGAAAAACAAATTGATTTCGAAGTTAAAGGCGTTTTTTAAATTTGAAAAAAAAAAAAAAAATTATAAAAAGTTATTGTTGTTGTTGGTCGTAACGCAGATCTTATGTTACATCTTCAATTGCTTGTCAATTTAATATAATATTTACTTTTGAATTGTCTGTTCATGGTTTTTTTTTTAAATAATGAATAGGTATATTATTATTTACAAAAAAATAATATATCAAAAAATCCTAATTTTAAAGTTTGCTATATTGCAGAATTATCAAGCAAAATATGTAGGATCATGCTTTCTATTTAGAATGTAGGTACATATTATAACAAATTTTGTATGAAATAAAATCAGTATTGAGTTATATGACACATTATTTGGTAAATATACAAAAAAAATTAGGGCACGGTTAATACCCACTTGTAAAGAAAAACCACAATGAGAACTAAGAATTTCAGTTTCTCAAAATGGAAAATAATCATAGACATATGAATATTAGTAGATCTGCCCTAAGTGATTAAAAGCGTCTTATTCCCCACTCCCCATACCGGTTCCATTGGAGCCGGCTGTGCTCGCGTATGGCCTCCCGTAAATTTAGAAAACGTGATGTCATCATTCTTGTGCGAACTAGCGTCGAGCTATGGTCGAGGCATCATCGGTTCATTTTACGAAATAACACGGCAAAATAGTGGCTTGTGCTATGAAAACTTGTAAAAATAGATGTGAAAAGGAGAATAAACCCAATTGTCGTATTACATTCCATATATAAGCATTATTTTACTTTATTTTAAGCTTATTCACATCGTATAATATGGATCAGTTGTAGAAACATATACTATCACATCGAGATACGTCTGGACGCGAAACACAAAGCCGTTTGCACAAAAATCACGGATGTGCCTTCGCCTTTTGCGTTTTGATAACATACATAATCGTATCATTTGGAACTTCTATTTTTTCATCTGTTATATCTTGCTGGAACTCCATCGTATTAATAAAGGATAATAAACCAATCATTTTTAAATTTATTCCACTTTAATGGCGTTATTACTAAACGAGTTTTGAATTTTACACAACTCATAAACAACACTTAATATAGGATAAATGGTTGGTTATCAATTGTGAAAAATTGGTATGTTTGGAAGTAAAATTTGGATACAGTGAGCATGTTTGGAATGAAAAATGTATGTGTCATTAATGCTGTCTGATGATATTTTTTTATCTATTTAAATTAAAAATATTATATTTTTCTATCGCACGTCGCCACCGATCATATATTATCTTTGGATCATTCTATCACACGTCGCAACGGACCACGTGTCAGGTAAGCGCGTTATTTCGCATGTACGGTACTGCTGGAACGAGAAGGAGTGCATATCACGTAATGCGCTAGGTTATACCGAGTGGCGATGTGTGATAGAAAAACATGTTTTTGTTTTTAATTGAAAAAGTGTCATCGGACAGCAAAATGATGTCCAAATTTTTACTCCAAATACTCTTAGGAATCGCTGGTAAAAGCTGTGTGTATATAATTTCATTTGTTTTTTTTAGTTGTTTTACATTTCTATTATCTTCTTAAAAGTGAAATGTTATATATTTTCTTAAAGATTTCATTATTTTATTATTAATAGGAACAGAGCGGTTGTGACAATCCTCCAACATTGGTCGAATGTAGCGATTCTCAAGTGTGCTCATGGTTGGTTGCTGGGAAGTAAATTATGAACATTTATAAAAGTGTCTTAACTAAATACGTAAATAAAATATTCGACTCTGAAAATAGAAGAAATTTATTTTGCCGAATTTGGACTTCGCAAATTTGTTCATAACTTGGCGAGTAATTTGCGCTCCCATGTAAAAATGTCTATTCATTCAAATGCAGATTTTACTAAGAACTCAATGGTGATATTACAATGCGAGATGCCTATTTACTGTCAGATTGATTTATTGACGAATCACAGTCAGCTTTCGTCTCTGCGTCCCGCAACTCTTGGTTTAACCCCTCGCCTTTAACTTCTCGTCTATTAATATTCATATGTCTGTGAAAATAATGCATTTTAGTAGCTAGCTATTTGATAAAAATAATCAATAAATAATTTGACCCCTTTTCTCCACGCCATGTTTTGACATAGTAATTTAAAAAAATAAATTGTGCTAGTTTTTATTATTTATGTTTTAATTAAACCCAAACTGACAACCACAGGACCTAGGGTCTTAGGTTCATATTTTGTTTTAAATAAGAGAAGGAAAAGAACTTACCATAATAATGGCCGGCTGCCAAGTAAAAATTGGTTTTAATTTTAACGAAATAACTATTCAAATGCATGACTTTCCATTTTCGGAAGCTGAAATACTTCTCATTATTATCTAATTACTACAAAGTATTTTTAAAACAAAATGTGCATATAGCTTTTTTTTTTTTTTACCCATTATTTGTAGTGCGTAGATACATACATAACAGAATACTTATTTTTTCTTTTTATATTATGTTTTGCACTTCGATGCCCGCGACACAAATTGACGTCAATTTATTTTTTTAAATGCTTGAGAATAATCAACATTTACATTGGAAATGCACTTTAGACTACGCCAGTTGCGAGCAATAGCTGAAGACAGCGGCCACACGGCGGTTAACAGTAGGACGATTACGGTACATCTATCTCATTCTAAAAAATGACTGTTCGCGAGCACCGTCTTTTGACGAAATCAGAATTCTTGCCCCCTGATAATTTGACCTCAAGTTTAACAGTGAAAATTCTACTGCTTTTATTTAATTTTGCTTTATAACTCTGATTTGTTGTGAAGATTTGTGATAGATAATTTAAAATCTAACAATTAAAAATTTGTACAGTTCCTACATATGACAAGTTCACGTAGGTAAAATTTTCAATTATAACTTTTTATTTAAAAAAGTTGTAATTGAAAAAAAAGTTGTCTGCCAACATTTCACCCAAGTGGACTTATATATAGGAACTATACGTCTCAAATAACTGATAACTTTTAATCTAAGTTGTTTTGTAAAATCTGGGTCCCGATAGACCTACGACGTCGAGGTTTAATATGCACACTTTAATTAAGAAACAGTTAGATATCAATGAGAAACAACTATTTCATTAATCAGAAATGGAAAATAATGCATTTTCACAGTTACATGCACCTAATCCTCCCATTACACGTGTCAGTATTTACTGATCAGAATACTGATGGCGGTCATCAGTATTTGGATGCCATTACATGTATCAGTATACTGACGTCAGTATCGAAGTATCTGCGAGAATCCCGCAGAAGACGCTTTGAATGAAATGGATCTGAAAAGAAAAGCCCATGTTGCTATCATTTTGGTGCTCGGTACAAAGAATCGAGTGAAGCGTGATCGATGGGTGAAGGACTGGCTTCTCAAAAAAGAAAAATTCTTGCATTTGAATTTAACGGATGAAATTTTGCTGTCTGATCCACACACGTCTATAAAAATTATTTTAGTATGCGCGATGAGAATTTCAATAAATTGGTTGCTCCATATATTAAAAAAAAAAACACAGCCATGAGAGCTTCGATCGCGCCAAGAGAAAAATTAGCTATTACTCTTACGTTTTTATGTGATCGGCAGAGGCTTTGAGGATTTGAAGTTTTAGGAGATTCTGTCTCCAGCAGCAATAAGCCAAGCAATATCGGAGACAGCCTGATTTCTCTTGAGTAAATTTTTGTAGTCCTTGCGAGCAGTGGCGGCTCGTGACTTTTGGGTTACTAGAGTGATAATATTACAAAAAATGGCTTAATTGATGTTGTTGTAGCTGAAAACGATTTTTTTTTTTTTTTTTTTTAAATGATTTTTTGTATGAAGATTTGCAGGAATTCCGTGCGGCGCACGGCTACACTGAAATTTCCTGAAAATGTTCATACAAAAAAACGATTTTCGAAAAAAAAAAAAAAATCGTTTTCAGCTATAAAAACATCAGAAATGCCATTTTTTATAATATTAGCACTCTAATACACCCAAAAGTCACGAGCCGCCACTGCTTGCGAGTCGAGTTCCACAGCAGATCACGTGTTTCATGCGCCTCTATAAATGTCGCTAGGATGTTTTCCTTTCGCATCGGCGGTGCAGCTGGTGGCGATGAATGTATCGGTGGGCTACGCTCTGCGGACAAGGCAGCACTGTCTTCCATGTCGCATAAGAAATACTGCCTTACTGAGGCGGCGAGCGCACACACCCATCAGTACGGGCATCAGTATCCCTACCACTTTTCGACCACGCCTCAATACCAATGTCTAGATACGCATCAGTAATGTTGTCAGTACATCAGTATTTGTCAATACACGCAACAGTATTAAAATACTGATGCGTGTAAGGCTAAAGAAGGAGGTAGTGTAACACGGCATAATACCCTTAAAATAAATCACTTGTCTGTATTATTAAAATCTTTGATTATAAACTAAATAATTTCTCTGGGTATCATTGGAATGTTATTCCTCGGAACATCTTCCAGTTAAATATCGGTACAGCAAGGACAGCATTCTGTGACGCCTAAGCTCTAAATAACGGGTTACCAACCTTTGAGTGCCACCTGAAGCACCCCTTGGGTTGCCGCGCCACCCGAAATAGTAAACAAAAAATAATTATGTTAAGGTATAAAAAATATGTCAAAGTTAATTATATATAATATCGTGGTTGTGGATCACTATTAAATCAAGATGACCTACTGGTTACACCGGAAGGTACTGTAGATTATCTGTCTTAAGTTACCCTGAATTAGAAGGTACTGTAGAGTATGTGTCCTAAGTTACCCTGAATTAGAAGGTACTGCAGAGTATGTGTCTTAAGTTACCCTGAATTAGAAGGTACTGTAGAGTATGTGTCTTAAGTTACCCTGAATTAGAAGGTACTGTAGAGTATGTGTCTTAACGCATTGTGATCGGGCAGTTTTCGGCCGCGTACTAGTGCTGGTAACGGGTGATTTTTCGCGTAATTTCGCGCTAACGTAGACCTCTAGAAAAATTGCGATAACTTCAAAAATATTGTTTGATTTCAATAATTCTTTTTGCAAATTATTTATTTTATTATATTATATTTAGAAATGTATTCTTCATCGTTAAACTAGTGCAGAATTTCACATAAAGTAGGAAAGTTTTGAAAAAAAAAAAAATTTTTTTACATAACATCCTTTATTTTACAAATTATACACAAAAATTATTTCTAAATGTAAAATAAAAATTAGTATTGTTTTAGGGTGTGATATCTTTTGATAAACATTTGCCCCTGTGTAGGGGAACTTCACAAAATTTGCATATGAAGCTTGTTTCACTACGCACCTTACGCGCTGAACAGACACGACATTGCCTTTGAACAAATTTCTTCTTTCCCTTGCTTTCAATTTTGGCTATCACATGTTTGCGCATGTCCATGGAAAGCCTTCCGGGAGGGTCACGAGAAGGAGCCCTTATCCACGAAGATGTCGATGGCCCTGGATCTTCAGAAATAACTTCTTCATGAATCGAATCGGAAGTCCATTCGAAGGCAATGTCATATAAAAATCTTTTATATTTAATCTTTTTAGTTGTAATGGAGTTGTATACAACAAAAGAATTGAATAAGGCACAATTTATCACATACATTGCCACACGTTTTGTCCATTTCGTGGTTTTTCTCAAAATATTGTAATACGATAAATATTGATCGGCACGATCGACGCCTTTCTTCTACTTATTGTAATCAATAAGGGCATTTGGCTTGATAATCTTTTGTCGCGTCATTCGGTCGATGTTATGGCTCTCCTTCATTTCTGCAGAATGGATAGAAGATATGAGAGATACCTCTTTCTTGGATTTCCAAACTTGTAACAATATATCATTTTTCCGACGGAATATTGTATCTCCTGTCTGTAAATCCGTTTTTTTTAGGCATTCAGGTAAGCCTCTATTTTTTCTAATGGTTCCACAAACCCTTATTTTCTTTTGTAAAAGCGCAACAGTATTGTCGACACTATTATAATAGTTATCCATATACAAATGGTTCCAGACATCAGTATATGGCGAAACTACAGTTTGGATTATTTCAATCAATCGTAGTCCTTGCGCGCAGCGTAAATTTCAAATTACAGATATATCCTGTATCACTCTCTGATAATATTCTCACGAGAATCCCGTATTTTATGATTTTTCCAGCATTGTACACCCTGAAGAATAGTCTTCCTCTCCATGGTATTATGCCTTCATCCAATGAGACTTGCTGTTTTGGCTTTTAGATGTTTTTGAACTTTTCAACGAAGTGATTGATTATAGGTCTTACTTTTTCCAGACGATCAGATGGGTCAGTAATATCTTCATTGTTATTGAAATGCCAAGCGCGCCATATTTGGTTAAACCCATCTCTTGACATTGTTTTACCGAAAAACGGCGTTTCTAAAACAGGATCTGTGGTCCAATATTCATTCCGTCTATCTTTCCGTACTAGCCCCGTGAATATTATGAGACCTACAAACTTTTTCATTTCCGGAATGGTGATATCTTTCCATTTGATACCTTTGGTTTGTGATTTTAGTCGGTCGATGTTTTGATAATAATATCTGTTGGATTCGATAACCAAAAACTTAAAAAAATCGTCGTCTATGAACAATTTCAACACATCCATCTGCGTTTTTGGAGGATTATTCAAGGTAATTCCAGGAATACCCAAAAAATCTTAAAATAGACCAACCATCAACCTCTTCTTCGTCAGAACTGGACGAAATGGTTCTGCGGGTAAATGTTGTAGGCAGTGGAATAATATCTTCATCATCAACTAGATCGCTATCATCACTATCAAAATCACTTTCACACGATATGTCGGATAAATTGTCGGCGTATATTTCTTGGTCACTATCTTCATTGTGGTGAGACATTTTTCTTATGGGATAAAACACAATATAATAATATAACTAACTAAAAAAAATAACAAACTTTCAATCACAATAGTGGTAAAAATGTCTGTTTCATCGAAAATTTATCAAAAGTATTTTAACTTTTAAACACTAAAATTAAATGTAAATATGTACGTAATATATATATATATAATATCTATGTACTCGATATTTAGCTTTTAGCAACGTCTGACCACCAAAGAGTAGTAAAATAAACTAAAAACAAATTATTATTCTTCGTCTTAGTGTTGCATGTAGACCGTTATATGTACCGTTATCTTCGACTATTTTTGTGATGAATAACACTACCTCGGTACCCACCGTACACCCCATCTATTGTTCTCAAAAGGTTTTTTACCTGCATGGCTACAACCCTACAGACGCTATACAGGGTGTCCGGTGGTAAAGTGCAGTAACTTCGGGAGGTGATTCTACGTGGATCGTAGGAGTAAAAAAGATAAATAACTTTTTCTGAAATTCCAACTTTTAGATGTACTTTTAAGCTAATAACGAAAAATTTCTCCGACGTGCCTAGACGGCATTCTTTTTTTCGTCGTTGCCAAATCTACATCCCGCGCCCCTTCAGTAAGCAAACGTCTGTGCTTTGAATGTAATGTATTTGACGCGCGGAGTAAACAACTTTGAAAATTTAATTTATCTAGTGTTAAAAGTCTCATTTAAATAAAAACTTGTTAATTTAGTGTCTTTATCTAGTGTTTAAGTCTTACTAAAAAGTACATCTTTATTCGGTGCGTGTTTTCCTTAAACATCGAGTTTTATTTAGTTTAAGAGTAACCTAACTGTTAAAAATGTGTTTCTTTTGTGCGTAATTTTAATACAGAATTATTGTGACAATGCCTCGCTTTACCAACGAAGAACGGGCAGATATTCATTATTTTTATGGACTACATGGTGGAAATTCCGAAGCGGCGCGCCGGGAATATGCACGTCGTTTTCCGAATCGTAATGTGCCCAACGCTCGTGTTTTTGTTCAAACGCATGCACTTATTCGCGAACAAGGAATTGGCCGAAGACCCCGAAACAACAATGCTATTAATTTACCAATAGCGGACGAAGACTTCATCATGGCTACAATTGTAAATGATCCTACATTGTCGCTTCGTAGAATTTCCGCAATGACTGGTGTTCCTAAGAGTTCTATCTGGGATCTCTTCAAGACGTACGGAATGCACCCGTTCCATTATCGGTGCGTGCAAGGCCTTCTGGAACGTGACCCCGTATCAAGGATTGCATATTGTCAGTGGCTACTTCGTAAGCAACTTAATAACCCGAACTTCATTGGGAACATCCTTTGGACGGACGAGGCCCAGTTCAACAGAACTGGTGTGATAAACCTGCATAACTTGCATGAATGGGCGGAAGAAAACCCGCGCTCCGTAAGGCAGTTGCACCATCAAGTTCAATTCTCCGTTAACGTTTGGGCTGGAATTATTAACAATCAAATTATAGGACCGCATGTGTTGCCACCTAGGCTTAATTCAATAAATTACCTGGATTTCTTGAAGAATGACCTTCCCGTTCTTTTGGAAGAAGTTGATTTAAATAGAAGACGTGAAATGTGGTTTCAACAGGATGGAGCTCCACCACATTTCGGACTTGCCGTTCGTCGCTACCTAGACGAACAATTCCCAGATCGTTGGATTGGACGAGGGAGTACTTCGCCATGGCCGGCGCGTTCTCCAGACTTGACACCGTTAGATTTTTTCTTTTGGGGTGCGATGAAGGATAAAGTTTACGCCAAAGAAGTAAATAACGTCGAAGATCTCCGGTTACGTATTCACGAAGCCGCAGATGAAATACGCCACAATGTACGAATTATAAATAATATTACTGTACGTTTACATACTTGCCTACAAGCAGAAGGTGGACATTTTGAAAATATTTTAAATTAGTAAAAAGCGATGAAATTAGTTAAGTGTTCAATGAGTTATTAATATTTTTTATAATAAAAAGTGTAACGTGATCTTAGTGCAGTTCTCTTTTGAATTTGGTAAAATATCAAAACATACGGCGAACTCTGTGTTGTTATTGTTTACAATTCACATGCGGTTTCCATGGATACGCGCCACTCACAATATCGGTTTCCATGGATACGCGCCACTCACAATATGCAACGTTGCCACATTCACACTTGCGAATTTATCGGGTAAGTTTGCACCTACACTATGGCATTTTAGCAGGTATGTCTTTTTGTATGAAAAAGAAAAAATTGGAATTTCGGAAAAAGTTATTTATCTTTTTTACTCCTACGATCATGTAGAATCCCCCCACGAAGTTACTGCACTTTACCCCCGGACACCCTGTATAGCGAAAACTCAAGTATATTGGAACCCATATTTTAACGTGACCCGCGCTCCACTAACAATCTATCAAAAATGTATAAATACGTGATCCGCTCTCTAGCATTAATTTGCTAAAAACATATAAATACGTGATCCGATTACAATGTGTTAAGTTACCCTGAATTAGAAGGTACTGTAGAGTATGTGTCCTAAGTTTCCCTGAATTAGAAGGTACTGTAGAGTATGTGTCCTAAGTTTCCCTGAATTAGGTTTTATCCTCCTGATATACAAGAATTTGCTTATTATTTCAGATAATTTTTTTAGTTATAAAATTTTACATTACTAATATAATCTTACAGTACTAATATTTGGACTTCACAACCTTGAGACTTAACCCACGAAAAACTTAAAGACTTTTGGCTTCCTTCAAAAATACATATCTATTTGTGTTATAAATAACCTGGAAGCTCTGTAAATAAATAAATAAAATCCGTTTATCGAGTTGCCCAATTCTAAACACATCCTCCCATATAAACCCTGCAAGAAAAACTAATCTAAATGTGCTAATAATCAAGATATAATATAATGACTGATACTCCTTTGAAAATTTTAATATTTTCAATTTTGGAATGCAGTTGAATGAAAATGATTTTTTAAATGCATAGATAAAATGTTTTCTAAGTCAGAGAGGCTACATGCATGTAATAAAAAGTCATATCTGCAGTGTTATTAGCTCAAGTGATTCTGATTTTGTCCTCTATACGGTTCACAAAGCATAAAGATTAAAATTGCATCGCAAAACATTTGAGCATGGATGATATTAGAACGGCTCCAGTGACCTATCCACAATTTATGTTGTAAATAATTGTCTCTGGAGCATGATTGGTGTTCTACTTGTTCATTTATTTTTACTAAAGAAATTGGTGGCCAAATTTAAATTTTTGTTAATTTTACATGATAGTTTTTATGGCTTGAAAATGTATCTTATCAATATTATAATTTGTCAACTGTTATTTTAGCAAGACTTCTTATGGCATCATATTTGTCATATTAAATGCTTTGACAAGTGTGACTCAATTCATACTTTTATTTTTATTTTATTTTATTAGGAACATTAACAGGTTTATAACATAACATGCATAGAGAGAGAGAAAAAATAAGTAAAAGAATTAGGTTACAACCCAATAACCAATGTTCACATCATGCAATAAAGATAAAGAAGGTTAAAAAGCAATAAACAAACAAAGAAAACAAAGAAAGGTTAAAAACAAAGAAATGTTAAAAACAAGGAAATAATAAGAGAAAATGTATATATATATATATATATATACACGTATAAATACATACATACATATATATACATACATACGCATACATACATACATACATACGCATACATACATACATACATACACACACGTACATTTGATATTAAATACAAATAATATGTAAGAGTGATAATGAATAAATGATTAATGTAATGTATTAAATTTAGAAAAGGGTTAATTATTACAATACTCTGTTAACAATTTTTTTAAAAGCTCCTAAGGTACACGACAGGATATCAGCATCAAAATAAGTTTTATTATAATGATTGCAAGTTATTAGTAAGAAAGAATTTTGCCTGAGACTCGTTGAAGCAATTTCGATATGAAACAATGATTTGTCTCTAGTTTTCTTACTTGGGACTCTAATATTGATTGATGACAAAAGGGCTGGACAGTCAATATGACCACTCAAGACTTTGTGTAAGTAAATCATGTCCGCAGTGTCTCTCCTGCTTTTTAATGTTTTAAGTCCGTAGTGCTTGATAGAGCTTTCCATATCGTAATAACGTAATTGTCTCCTGAAGTTCAAGTGATGTACAAACTTTCTTTGAACAGATTCAATGCGTTTTGTGTGAATGTTATAAAAAGGATTCCATATGGCAGAAGCGTACTCAAGATGACTACGGACGTAGGAGTAATACAAAATTTTGAGTGTATGGATATTGTTGAATTCCTTTCCAATACGGAATAAAAATCCTAACATGCTCAATGATTTCTTGACAATCTTATCCACATGTGCCTTGAATGAAAGTTTGTCGTCAATCAGTACACCGAGGTCTCGAATTTGATTGACTTTTTTGAGTGGTTGACTGTTTGTAATATGGTAATTATATTCAATTTTATTTTTGTAAAGGTTATTACATAACATTTGGCAGTATTCATGTGGAGATAGTTGACAGTACAATAATCATTAAGCCTATTAAGATCTTGTTGCAGTTTATAACATTCAGTAATAGAGTTAATAGAAAGAAATATTTTCATGTCATCAGCAAAAAGTAAAACTTTAGCATGCTTAAAGCATTTTACAATGTCATTGATAAATATAGTAAAAAGCAACGGTCCCAGGTGAGATCCTTGAGGGACACCTGAGGGACATACTGTCCCCACATCTGGAATCAATGCATTACTGAAGTCAAGTGTATAATTTAATGGGAATAATAATCATTGTGTTTGTTGTGTCTTTGCAGAGCGCATGGCACAGGAGATCTGCGACGAGATCAAGCGTCTACAGCACCGCCGCCAGCTGAAGCTGAGCAGCGTGGCGGCTACCGGAGCCCCACGCCAGCCGCAGCAGGTGGACAGCGACGGCTCCTCCAGCGGCTCCGAGGCTGACTCTCCACACCACCCGCACTCTCGAGCTCTATTCACTTTCAAGCAGGTCAGTACTTCATATACTCGTCACTTTTTACTTTTACATACCTCAATTCTTTTACCTGCCCAATAGTTGTTACATCGGTCATACCTGAACCTGTAGTAATAAAACTTCCCTTGTTCAAAAAGGTTCTAAAACCAATAGGATAATTTGTTCATGTTCTGTTGCCACATTTAAAATGCTTGGGTGACTGTTGTATGCTGCTCATATTATTACTTTTTTATTTGAATACTGCACAAGAGTCCCAAATACTCCCAATCATCAGGAGCCAGTTGAGACTATGGAATCCCCAATTGGGGTATGTTGTGAGACTGAAGGTAGTGGGGGGAGGAGGGATAGTTCCTGGTTGTTCAGATCTGGCCACTAAACACGGTGAATGGTGGTTTTAAACTAGGGCGATAATGAGAGTATCCTCCACTCTGGAACTTGCCGCAAACATACTATATATTATTTAAAATTAATAAATTGTGAAATAATACAAATAAAATATACTTGCTAATCGAGACCACGACCACGGAGTCTGTGAAAGAAATATGTAGATGAATAAATTATGTCCTAAAGATTGTTAATAATGCTTGAGTTTGTTTTGTAGGTTCGTGTGATCTGCGAGCGCATGCTCCGTGAGCAAGAGGCCGCGCTGCGCGCTGAGTACGAGGCGACCTTAAGCACGCAGCTGGCTGAACAGTACGAGGCCTTTGTGCGATTCAACCTGGACCAGGTGCAACGACGCCATCACTCCCAACAGGACCTCACTTGTGAGTGTAGCATCTGGCATTACCAGTGTTAAAAGTACTAGTTACTCTACTCTCTACTCACTGTGTTTGTTTGCTTGTCTGTTACAGATCTCTCATAATAAGTGGCGAGTGGATGGCGGTGTGTGCGTGTGAGGGAACCAGACGGAGACGGAGTCCGCCGCGCAACTGTACAACTGCCTCTCATCATGCAGCCGCTTTGCGAGTCATTACTTATTCCCATTAGTTATAAAGTGAATGCAAATGTGTGAGTGTATATATTTATATTAATCGGAGTGCGGAGGGCAAATGCCACGCAGAATTTTATTATCGCTTCATATTTACGAATTCAGAACAACACCTTTAATGAATTTAGGGTGCAAGTTTTTCTCTTCACTTATAATCGTCCCACCGATGTGAATAAAGTAGCTTCTTTTATTGTTTCATACGTTCTCCATAAGTGCTGACAGTGAACTTGTACAGTGCTGATTGTTCGTTTTATTAAACTTATTAAATGTAAAGGTATCCAATAGTTTTAGGTTGCCAATTATTACACGGTTTGTATTTGGTATACTAACGGCTTTTTCATGTACCTACACTGCTGCGCGAATAATGTGCGCCTCTAGCGCTACACGCATATATGTATGCATTCCCCTGTTTCTCCTTGCCAAACATGTTTCTTTACTTAGTCAGCATTTTGTGCCTTCTCCGAATTGGCTAATTTGTTCCACGAGGATTTAATTATTTTGTATCGATAATATTATTAACCTTGCACAGTATGTTACTTTAGTTACTACTTCTCTCATTTCATTCTAAAAGCATTGTAAATTGAATGTTGATAGTGATGTGAATGTTTTACAATTTTTAACCAAAGGATTTTTCAAGTAATAAACCTCTACTCAAATAAAATAAAATATTGTATAAGTTTACATAATCTTGGCTTTGTAATCGATTTCCTGAAAATTTTTCGAAATTGAGTTTTTATTTATTTTAATTTTGCACTAAACTTTACAAATTAGAATCTTCAATACATATATTTAGATTTTTATTTAAAAATAATCTACTTTACGAGGCCTACTTACAAGAGTATATTTTAGCCTGCAGTAGTTTTTTTTTGTAAACTTTTCTTCACCGCTTCACGTCTGACGTGCCTGGACTGTGTTAAAATGCAATTTCATTTAGAAGGCAGTCAACATAATATCAACTGCGGCACTCTGCACTTGAAGACAAATAAAACACTCCTTTGGAACAGTGTAAGGTTGGCAGCAATTATCTGTGAGGTTGAACAATTTTGCATAATAACCTGAATTAAAGTGGTAGATCGTATAAGAATAGCTCGTTCTCCTGAAACATTATTAATTTGTGAGGAATCTGTTAGTTTAACCCGTCCCATCCGAAATTATTTTGATGGAAACTGACCACAACAACTAATTGTTGTGCGAACTTGTCCCGAATTAATTTTTTGGTAGTTAAAATGACAACTTTTTGTTTTTGTATTTATTTAATACAAATTTATTTTTTAATAAAAAAAAAATGAAATTAATTTTTTTAATTTAAAAATAAATGTTGTGAGAGACTTAAATTATGGCGGCTCGGAGGGAAGACCCTCTAAGATAGCCGCCCTAAATTGAGTCAGCTCGGAAGGAATGGGTTAATGAGGGATATGAGATGGGTATGGGATAGGAATAGTAGTAGATGATGTCCAGTTTGAGCTGTTAACTGAAAAACCAAAACACCCGACTGTTTGTTATGTTATTAAAGCCCTATATAAATAATAAGTAATGCGACTCCAATGCCAGCGTGTTGACTGCCAATGAATACTTATACTACATTTAGATTAATACATAAATGAGACACAAATCTGTAAAAGGCATCCTTTTTTCTGCCATGGCCAGGAGCAGCCAGCCGCCTGTCTTTCTATCAAATGTTGGTAAAAATATCATTAGAACTTGGAATTGAATTATAATATTCCATGTAGAATAATATATTTTTGGACTTCAGAATAAAACCATTTTATAAAATGTAAGAGCTTTGTGGAAATTCCATCCTTATTTCTTTATTTATTTTAAATTTTATCCAGCTATTTAAAGTGTCGATTAGAATGATATAAAATATAAACAATGAGTATTTGATACATACAATTATTTATGTAGGATTTGATGCGTATGTATTTTACATTTATTACATCTTATTTTTGATTTCATCATACATATTTATATAATTTTATTTCCCATAAATTTAAATGAAAAGGGAATAAAACCAGTATCTTCAATAACTAAGCCAATTTGTTGTCGAAGTCCTTATTTGTGAACTGTTCAATTGCTCACACTGGATTGTATTTATTCCTGGACACAATGTATTGTATTTTACATCAGCATCCAGACTGACCAATAAATAAGGCTTTTAGAATACGTGGCTTACTGCGAAATTTTATTTACTTTCATCATTTATTTGTTGTGCATTCAAATTGTCAATGGGAACCATTGTTTATATAATTCAGCTAGTAAACATGTTATCTAGATTATGTTCATTAAAATGATTATTTAGGTATATTTTTAAGAGGAGTTTATGTAGCCATTTGGTTTTAGGTTAATAAACACAGTGTGGGCAAATTGGATTAACTTTATGTAACATGGAGATCTCAAACAAAACAATTTTCAGAATTGATTATTTAGGCTCTAAATATAAATACATATTGTAATTTACTGGAAACCAAAATCAAATGATTACGCAATTCCTGCATGGGTCAGCTGTACTGACTTTTATTAGAACTGATTGTTGACACGATTCTAATAAAATATTGTACAATTTGCCATTTTTCGCTCAATTGATATTGATGTAACGAATAATATAGAATCCTTATGTATTCTTTTTGAAGGGTTTGTTTTGAAAGAAGAAGTTAAGAAAGCAGTCTGATTGGTGTGTATTGAATAAAATTAAAGTTGCCCATAAAGGCCTTTATCAAAAGATGTCTCTAAAATTGTTTTTCACAATATTGTGCAACATTTAAAATGATATTGCACAACTTGTGTAGATTGGGAGGAACATTTTACGTTTCTAAGTGTGAAATTATTTACATTGTAAGCTTTTTACTTGATATTCAAAATCATTCTTCTTTTGCCTGGAGACGCGACAATTGTTCCACAGCGATACATACATAAGACTTGTTATACTGACCTTGAACAATACTGATCTTCAATGACTGTCTATGTTAAGGATTTGTTTAAGTTATAAAGAATTAAGATATTTCATTTTCTTTTTAAGATTAGATTATTTGGCTGTCTGTTTTTAACATGTGAAAAGATGCAACAAAATTATAGTTATTCATGACCTGATCTGGTAGTACATCTATGGTTTTGTTAAGTTTTGTTAAACCACTGATAGTTCATTTTTATTTTCTCTTTGTTTGCTTCAAATGTATGACACCAAACATTTAAGGTAACATAATGTAACATTAAATAAATAAATTAATTTAATAAATGCTGTTTTATTTTTAATGTAAACTGAACTCGGAGAGGTAAGTTTTATCCAGGGGTTCCCGATTTTTAAAATACCTTTGCCTCCTGCGCTTCTAAGTAATAAGCTATCACAACCCGAAGAGACATACTAATTTTAGTCATCTGTGATGTGCGTTATTCCTGTGTGAAATTATTGACTTTCAATGAACTCACTTGAATTTAAGTGTCATTTTCAAAACTACTAGAAAAATGATAAAGTTTGTATGTACCTATCTACATAAAATAGGGGGGGGGGGACAAGGAGTCTATTTTGAATATGATTTTTGTGCCAAAGAATTCACTTAATGCCGTGTAATATTTTGAATCGAGCCGCCATTAATAACACTCCTTACGTAGATGGCGATAAGGCTTAAATTCCCGCTTAACACCATCCAGCTGTTATGATTTAGGCAAGAAAAAAACATGGCCAAAATGTGCCTTTTATTTTATTTTGTGGACGTTCAGGCATAAATATTTAAATGTTTTCTGATCATTTTATAAATAACTCAATTTGCCACATTATACAATAAAACCATAACCGAAAATGGGTTCGTAAGTAGGAAATTTTGAACTTTAAAGCAGTTTTCATAGGCCTAATCAATTATTTTTTTCTGGGCTTATAAAAGATTTATGTAAAAAATACTTGATTATTTTAAAGGCTAAGATGTATTATACTCGCGGTATTTATTTAAAGCATCTGAAACATTTCTAGGCGACCAAATTTTCAAACCAAAAACACATGATTTAGCATTACTACGTAGTGAATCGCCTTAAGAGGTACGGTAGTCGGCCTTTTTCGTACAAAGTTTAAGAGGAATCCCGGTAATTCAGAAACTTATTTAATAGGTATTTAGCCCAATTATTGCTATTCCGCTCTGTTCTACGGTCAGTCATCGTGCTGTAGATGTGTGAGTGTGCGAAGCTCTTATGCGCGTTGGTGGCGCACTCTGCTGAGAAAGCCCGCCAAATAATTATTCCTTTGCCTCTTCACTTTGTGGTATCATATTACATCGATGTTTGCCGGCCGGCGCGGCTAGTCGAAAGTCACAAGTCGCTACAGGACTATCTGCATGTGTGCGGAGACAAGAATAACAATCAATTTCTTGTGACGGGACGTTCCATCCTTAGCCACCTAAATAAGCTATTATATACATAATTGTCTTTGAACGCAAGAAATAAAAGCGGAGATACATGAGCCTCAGATGACATTTTTTAATAATTGTTCCAAATCTATTCTGCCTAATCTAAAAACCAGTTTTAGACTGAAGGAACTAAATAGGTACATTTTCGTAATAAAATAGGAGACCTAGGTACATTATTTCATAATTTATTGTATTGCTCTTACTTGACCGGTCAGTGGCTGAGTGGGCATCGCGTTTGGGTCCCACCCGGGCGTCCCATGTTCGATTCCTCGGCTGGCTAAGTTCTCCATCACAACACAAGCAATACCTTCCGCTTAGTGTGGTGGTAGTAGGAGTTTTTCAAATGTTAGGTTATTCATAACCAGGGAATGTTTGTCTTTCTTTTAAAAATTAAAAAAACTCTTACTACCCATATAGGTACACCTACTAAAATATGTAGGTGCGTACATTTGAACTGCCTCCGTGGTTGAAGGGTAAGGCTACGAATCCGCAGGTCGCGGCGTGCGCAAGTAAATTTTATTAAATTAATTTGTGTCGTTTTGCTAAATTAATCAATTAAAAATAATATAAAATACTTGTTTGGACAGATAGTTATCTTTTTTGTTTAAAATTAACTAATTGTTTGAGACAGGGAAAAGTATTAAAATAAAATATTTATTTTTTATTTTAGTAAAATTCCTGAAATCAACAGGTTTTAATTCCCTTGCGATGTTTATTTGGCCAAAATGACCAATTTTTACCACATAAACATCGCAAGTGACCAATTTTCGACATAATATTGCAATTTTTTGTTCACTATTTTGTTTTACAAATCTTATTATTGTGTTTTGTTAATGGAGCCAACGCCAATGCCATTCGTTGAAATTTTGAAAATGACATGAAAGCCAAAACACCCTTGCCAATCACTACACTGCAAATCGGATGGTGTGGAGGAAACCTCCATTTTTTTCCACTCTACCTCCAGACATGTCGGGGTTCTGAAAATCGGATCATGAGTAAAAATGAACTAGTATTTAAATATCCATGTAACTCGAAAATAATAGAAAATGTCATGACTAAACGGCGCAACTTTTCCTACTGTGTTTTGTTACAACAGATCACCACGCAAATCGCAACTTTAAAAAAATATATATTAAAAAAAAAATTAGTAGCGAACCACTTGGGGTGACCTATGACAGAGGTTATCCAATAAATGGTTCCCGGGGCGGCGGTACCCAAAACCACCTCCCAAATTGAAAATTATTATAGTACTTGACGTATACAAATTGAATTTGGTCCAATTTTAGTAAGATCGGCAAGTATGGTATACTCGAAATAAGTCACTAAACCAAAAAAAAACTAATAAAATATATCAATAACTCGGGAAAAGACAACACTAGTGCACCGACACAATTCGATATACTACGCTACATCACTTTGCTGTATATTTATTTGTCGAAATAGAAGTTAAATAAATAAAATAACAATATACATTAAAGGTTATTGAAGAATTATAATATTATGCTAGTTAACCAAAAGTAATTTTTTAAAAAATTATCCATTTGAGTGTTTTGTATCGAAATCACCTCGGAGTCGGTCTGGCCGTAACGGATGTTTTTTTTACAGATATTATTTTACGTAAACATATGAAATTAAAGTAAGAATATCGGAATACTTCACCAAACAAACACAAAAGTGACCAAACGGAAAAAATAATTTAAAAAAACATCGATTACTCGGGACAACACAACACTAGAATATCGATTTATGACTACGTGACATCACTTCGCACAAATATATACGTATTTATCTAAACCCTGTCCCCCCGACCCTTACCTCCCGAATACCGAGCGAAAGGGACACATGCAGCTCGCTCTACTAATACCTAAATGCGATCTTCAAAATCGAGGTTTTATATTCCCCATTTTTCTCCTCCGAAAGTAGACCGATTTTCATTTTTTTTTACCAACTACATAAGAAGAAACTATTCTACGTCGCACAGTGGGCTGAAAATCGGCTTTCATAGACATAGAGACTTGAATTTTCAAGGGTATTTTTTTTGGCTAGAAATGGATTTTGCTGATCATTACTATGCTATAAAATGTCGTACGAAGCAATTTCGTGTACAAATGAAGGAGTTATAATTTTTTTAAGAAAAATTTGTATGGCGCTGACATTAAAAATGAGGCTATCTCTGGAATCATAAGGTTGGCCGTTCTATCTTTACACACAGATAATACTACTATTTATTTGTATTTTTTTGACATACTTCATATTGTGGCGCAAGGTGCGATTTATTTTTTAAAAATCCTAAAGTTGAAAAAAAATCTTTTTTTTTGTTAATGAATCATTTTAATGCTTAAATGCTTTACATATGAGTATGCTTTGTCTAGTTTACAATATTTTATTTACACTGCAAGCCAAAACACTGTGCACAGTGGGCTGAAAATCGCCTTTCATAGACATAGAGACTTGTATTTTCAAGTGTATTTTTTTTGGCTAGAAATGGATTCTGCTGATCATTAATATGCTATAAAATTTTGTATGAAGGAATTGCGTGTACAAATGAAAGAGTCATCATTTTTTTAAGAAAAATTTGTATGGAGCTGACATTAAACATGAGGCTATCTCTGGAATCATAAGGTTGACCATTATATCCTTACACACAAATATACTACTATTTATTTGTATTTTTTTGACATACTTTGTATTGTGGCGAAACTTGTGATTTTTTTTTAAAACCCTCAAAGTTGAAAAAAAAACTTTTTTTATGTTGAAGATTCATTTTAATGCTTAAATGCTTTACATATGAGTATGCTTTGTCTAGTTTACAATATTTTATTTACACTGCAAGCCTAAAAGCATTTAAGCATTAAAATGAATCATCAACAATAAAAAGGGTTTTTTCAACTTTGAGGATTTTTAAAAAAATAATCGCACCTTGCGCCACAATATGAAGTATGTCAAAAAAATACAAATAAATAGTAGTATTATCTGTGTGTAAAGATAGAACGGCCAACCTTATGATTCCAGAGAAAGCCTCATTTTTAATGTCAGCGCCATACAAATTTTTCTAAAAAAAATTATAACTCCTTCATTTGTACACGCAATTTCTTCGTACGACATTTTATAGCATAGTAATGATCAGCAGAATCCATTTCTAGCAAAAAAAAATACCCTTGAAAATTCAAGTCTCTATGTCTATGAAAGCCGATTTTCAGCCCACTGTGCGTCGGACCGTTTTGCTTTTTTTCAAAATATATTGTCTAGTTTGTAGACTGAACGTCTTTTGACTGCGTTTAAATCAGGCAATTTTATTGATTTTTGGAAGGTCATAACTTCTATAAGAAGCAATTTATCAAAAAAAAACAAAACGTACCGACACGCAAGTCGCCGATATCTATTTTATGTTAAAAAAATATTTGCTCTAGGGTTAAAATCCAGAAAGATAAATGGGGACTACGTTTGTATGGAAAAATCAACGCCCGGTTACGTCTTAATTTTGGATTTGAGGTCAAAATACCCACGGGCACATTTTGAAAGCCATAAACCTACTGGAAAACAGTAAACCTCATAAAATGTTTCTTTAATTTTATTAGCCACTGGACCTTATTTGGCCCAAATGTGGGCAATTTGAGAGATATTTTAAAACATATATTGGAACCTTCGATTAATTATAAACTTCGTATCTCCTCTGACTTAGTTGTTATCGACATACCTAATCATCATCATCACTTTTGGCTCTACAACCCCTGGTGGGTCTTGGCCTCCTCAAGAGACTTCCTCCACTCATCTCGGTCCCGCGCCAGCTCTCTCCAGTTTCGAAGCTCCAAGGCAGACAAATCTTTGAGGACGTTGTCGCTCAATCTTATCCTTGGCCTTCCCAGGCTCCTTCTCCCTATCGGTCTTGAGCTCAGCAGGGACTTTGGTTCTTGATGCTCGGTCATTCTCCCCACATGACCTCGCCACCGAAGTCTTCCCAGTTTTATGAACTTACTTTTATGAACGACATACCTAATATTGAAATATTTTTTCTTACGAATCATTAATCATGTTTTTAAATATTAAAAAATTCATGGTAGAATTTAAATTTATAGTAGGGCTTATCAACTGGGCCATAGAAAACATACAAATGTCATAATATTTAATATTGCTCCAAGTAGGTACTACAAATGGCAATTTTAAAGTAATTAATAAGCAGAATTCACGCTTTAGAAATATAAGGATTTTTTAATAAACTTTTCATGAATCCTAAAAATATGCAATAAACGATTAAATATTGGTCCATTGAATGGCTCTCTAATACTAAAAGCAGTTTATATGTCTCCATATTAAAATTCAGAGATTTAATTTTATGATAGAGGATTGTAAATTTTCAAACCAGACACTTCAAAATTTCCTAGCGGTCAAGGCTGAAATTTATTATAGGTATAGCAGAATGCTCCAGTGGTTAAAGTGTTTTTTTTTTAGTTAAAAATTCAATATAATTATATTTTGAATTGTGGAACGAATATATATTCGGCATTTGGAAAGATCAAATAAGATTTTTTTATGTGTAGCTAATTAATTACCTAAAGAGTAGTGATGGGTCATGACTCATTTTACTAAGAGAGGGAGCCACGGTATCAACTCGATATTTTTGTACGACTCAATTGAACATGAGCCGTGAGCGCAGAGAGTACGAGCAATGAGAGTTCTTTGCTCACCTCCCGTCGACCGGTGTAAGCGTATGAATGATCGTACGACTCTTGGTACTGGTACGCCGCACAGTTTGGTGGGCTGAAAATCGCCTTTCATAGACATAGAGACTTGAATTTTCAAGGGTATTTTTTTGGCTATAAATGGATTCTGCTGATCATTACTATGCTATAAAATGTCGTACGAAGCAATTGCGTGTACAAATGAAGGAGTTATAATTTTTTTAAGAAAAATTTGTATGGCGCTGACATTAAAAATGAGGCTATCTCTGGAATCATAAAAAAATACAAATAAATAGTAGTATTATCTGTGTATAAGGATAGAACGGCCAACCTTATGATTCCAGAGATAGCCTCATTTTTAATGTCAGCGCCATACAAATTTTTCTTAAAAAAATTATAACCTCTTCATTTGTACACGCAATTGCTTCGTACGACATTTTATAGCATAGTAATGATCAGCAGAATCCATTTCTAGCCAAAAAAAATACCCTTGAAAATTCAAGTCTCTATGTCTATGAAAGGCGATTTTCAGCCCACTGTGCGCCGCCTCGTACCACAAGAAAATTAATATGCTATGTAGTTAGTAGGTGTAGATATTTCCAAATCAAGATGTCTGACTGTCAGGCGCCTTTCACGTATCTGAGTATTTTTTTTCTAAAATATGACCTGAAAAAGTGTTACTGTTCAATTGAGCCGTGGTACGGTTTACCGGGAGTCGTACGAATATGGCTCATCAAAAAGAACTAGGTTAATTGTTCGGCCTGTTCATGAACGACTCATCACTAAAACAGAGATATAAAATAAGGAAAAGCGCACATTAGTCCCAGTTTCTCAATAATCTCGGATCCTGTGGAACTATGGCATTTCCAACAATTCTCGGTCAAAGTTAAGAACATCTGTGTACTGAATTTGGTTCGTACTGCGCATACCCCACCCCCCGCATCTGTCCCTTCATCAGCGCGAGGCTGGTAGCGCGGGCGCGCATAGCTCGTG
Organism: Hesperophylax magnus; assembly: GCA_026573805.1. Lineage (NCBI taxonomy): Eukaryota > Metazoa > Arthropoda > Insecta > Trichoptera > Limnephilidae > Hesperophylax > Hesperophylax magnus. The sequence continues at coordinate 4,672,700 of JAIUSX010000002.1, forward strand.
GGCTGTCTTTTTCATTATCATTTATCACTATCGTAAAGTAAAAAAGAGGACAGCTAGGTATTAATAAGTTTGTTTTTTAATTATAGCTTTTCGAATTGCAACAATATGAAAAATACATTTTTATAAATCAAATGATGTAGGTGTATCTATAAATGTACTGAATGGTGGTGTAAATCGGTTTTATTTATTTTTATAGGTGTAACACAAACCTCAACCCACAATGATAATTAATATATTTTATTGTATTAAAAGTGTGTTTTTGGTGAAACTGATAACTCGCAAACATTTGCCATCCACGCAATTTTTAAAGACAGTATTGGGGTACACACCATAAAATACAAAAAAGTTAAATTCGTCTGAGCATATTTTCGAAAATCAAAGATTTCGATAGCCTATTTGATAAATCTGATACTACATAAAATGCAACATGTATATTGTAATACTGTTACGATCATTATTTAAATTAACAAATTATTATAATTTTTTATTTGTGGGTAGGTTAATAAAAATTTATTGAATGTGTTGACATGCGTTCAAGTAGCAGACAGGGCGAAGGGTGGAGATATGTGCTCCCACAGGTCGTTCTTAGTTGAACCGAGAATAGAGTAGGTAAGTGACGAGAGCGAGAGAAGTGGAAAATTTGTTATAACTTTCACAAAGACACGGAAAAGCGCCGCAGATGAAATTTTTTACATGGTGTCCCCAATTATTGAGGTACCGATGTGTTGTGGGAGAAGGGAGTGGAATATGAATTAATACATTCACAAAGACGCAGCAAAGTCAGTATCCCACCAACCAATCTTTTAGTTTTTTTTAAATGGAAATCTTTTAGTATTGTGTGAAACCGAAGCCTTTAAAACATATCAGCTTAACCAGCTATTAGACGAGTGAATAAATACGTCGGATTCCCATTCCAGGCTTCGCGAGTTCAATCAAGTCCTCCATAATTGCACATGCAACAAGAGTTTTTTTTTTCTAGTCCTGTGTCCTCAATGTGTATCGGTTTGGCAATTACCTTGGGACCCTTCCAAGTTTGGGGCCCTATGGAAAATTTTATATATCAATTTCCGAGTCCTGCGCACCATTTTCACAGCATCCCCAAAGGTGACACAAATGTTCGTAATTTAATTTCCTAGAAGTGTTTTTATTTAAAATGGATTGTCTATATTATCTTCTATTAAATAAAATTGATTGTCTGTGGCGAGAGGGCGGGCTGGCGTGGATTTTATGTGTATACAAATCTCCGTTTTATTCTAAGATTGACGAAATTTTGCACACTTTACATTCAAATAAAATAAAGGTAATTTTTACATGAGATTTTGAAAAACCACCCTCATTCTATTTTCCTACCTTTTAAAGCAGTATTTTGAGACCTTTTTAAACGAAATTTTGCACACTTGACGGTCGAAATAAGAGAAAAATTACCGTCTACATCTGATTTCGAAAAAAACCCGGGCAACGCCGGGGATTTTATATGGAAGTGTCCCGTTTTGTTTTTTTTTATAAGAGGATGGTCCAGGTCACTGTTTACTTGAGATTTCCCACCGTTTCCCACTCCTAAAAGCGGTATTTTGATACTTCTTAAAATTAAATTTTACACACTTGATGTTCAAAATAAGAGAAAAATTACTGCCTATATCTGATTTCGATTTGCGTACAGCCCAGGCAACGCCGGGGAGATAAAAACTTTCTTTGACAGCTGCCAATCAAGGATTAAACGCATAATCGCTCAAAGCTAAAAACAAAACGTCAACCATTGTCATTGTCGTTGTTCAGCTCTCCACTCAATGAGGGATGGATGCATTGTGCGGCGATCACCCTAAGGGACGATCCGTTAATTATATTTTTAAATGTTTATTAGAAAAAAAACTACATAATTCACAGATAATATATTCATTATTTCACCTAATTTTATACATAAGATGAACGACCATAATAATGCTTGTGTGGGGATGTGTCATTTAGTTCGTTATTTTTATGTTAAACTAATCACTTTATATTTTCCAATGACTAAATAAAATTACCTATAAAATCTTTAATGTTATTTATATTTCGGGCATCTTCTGGCAATGAATGAAAAAAAAATACTCCAAGATAGTTATGGTTAAATTGCCCATTGTTTTTTGCACTTTAGAGTTGGGAATCAAAATTGAGTAATCTATTGTTTTTATATGGTGTAGTTTTATTCAGAATATTATCTTCATAAATTTGTAATGTTGCATGGTGGAAGTATAATTTACTTAGTTTTCTGACTTTAAACAGAAGTTCTGATGAATATGTATATGGTTTAGATAGAATTGTTTTTAATATTAATTTTTGTGCTATGTAAAGCGGTTGCAAATGTTTTTCCACAAAAAGTTTTTACCAAAAGTTCCACCTCAACCTATAATGCCATATTATATTATTGATTGGCGGAAGGCAATTATAATTTTGAGTAAATCTTTATTTGGTATATGACTTGAAAATCTAAAGATGTATGTTAGTTTCTCACTCTGTCTTTGAGTATGTTTATGTGTGTGGACCATTTTGGGCATTGGTCTGCTATAATGCCTAGGTATTTTATTTCGATTTTGCTTTCTATTCTCAATACTCAACACGAAATATTACAGTTGTTATGTTGTCGTGTATTTGTCCGAGAGTGGATTATAATTTGTAGTTCTAAAGGTGTTTTTTTGTTTTATTTTTTATGCTTAATGATATATAATAAGTTTTTTTTAAATTTAGTGTCAATAAATTTATGTAAAACAACTTTTTTAGTTTGTTTATATCTGTGTTGGCCATGTTATTTACTTCCGTCCATGTATTCGCTTTTATTAGCAGTACTGTGTCTTATGTGTAGGATACAATTTTGCCATATTTAGAGACATTAAATATATCGTTAACATATATGATAAAATAGCAAAGGGCTTAATACTGTACCTTGAGGCATAGAGAATTCACTACATTCGGAGTCACTAACTTGATCGCTTAATTTTACTTCTTGGGGTCTTTTATTTGGTTCACTGATCTTTCCATTTATTCCAATGAATTCTAATTTATTTATTAGTTTTTTTTATGTGCTATACTATTCACCACTTTAAATACTTCCAACCACCCCAACATTTAAAAGACTCACTATATTTTTTTTGTAATACCTGCATTAACTGTAAAGCGCCCCTGAGGTGATATCTCACAAAAGCGGCGCTATACAAATCATCCAATAAATAAAATAAAAATAGCATTCCACAAACTATCAACATTAGAAGATAGAAGAGATTTATCTGACAAAAAAAATATTCAAAATTATCCACAACGCTGTTGACAAAGGGAAAATTCTGGAAAATGTTCATTTCCGCTGTCCAGTTCGAAACAAACGGTCAAACAAACTATTCCACATCCCACACTCAATAATTAACTACACAAAACATTCATTTTTCAGAAGGACATGCAAAAAATACAATAATATATTTTCAGATGCCGATAGTTCAGTTTACTAAATGCATATTTGAGAAAATTAAGTCAAATTGTTAATTACGTACCCTCTCCCCCTGCTGTGTGTAAGATATCTCAGTTATTTTCGCTAAGGCGTGTAAGATATCTGAGATATATCAGTTATTTTCATTATGGTGTTTCTGTTTGATTATGTTTTTTTTTCTGTATGTAACATGAATTTTGTGTGGAAACTTACGTAAAATGTAATTATTTTTATAAAATTACAGCATTTTTCGTGTCTTTTTGTACATTATACATGTTCTTTCCACCTGTGATTTCAGACATGTGCTTGTATGTCTTATTTTTATTTATTATCTTATTTATTGTTGACCAATTTGAAAGACACACGAGGTGGTAAGTTATATCTCACAAATTATCCTACAATACTCTATTTATCCTCCATAATTTATTTTTCTTCTTTCCAAATACAACAATTTGTATGGATTTTAATTTCGTAATTATTTTTTACTTTGTAACCATAACCTTAATGTAACATAAATTTTTAATTTAAAATATGTTAATTATTTCACCAAATAATGCATTTATATTACTATACCTACCATTATTTTTTCGCAAATGTACGCTCCTCTTCCATCCACAAGCAAATGCTTTTAATGGAAGATTAGTATAAATAGAAAACAGAAGCTATGTAAAACCTGATTAGTAATATTATGTTCAAAAGTTTAATTAATAATTAATAATAATTGATAATATTTGTTTTCCACACAGTAGAAACGTGTCATTTAGATGTACATTACACCATATGTGGTTTAAGCATGATGGTGTTTATTTATTTCCATATTTTATACAATCATTAGGTACCTATTATTTTATCTTTTTCATTTTATTACTATTTTTTTGAAATGTAATTGTACATATTTTTTCTCCCTGAGCCTACATTGTAACAATGGTAAAGCAAGTATATGGTTTTGATTTATAAAATAGGTAAACTTAGTTAAATACATGACACACGAGTTTAGCTTCTTTTGAAATAATATTGAAAACTCACTTCTTTAAAAGGAGAAATAAGATTAACAAAATAAATTAAAAGGTGTAAAGTATGACAAATGAATGATATTTAAAAAAAAAAATAAAAAAGAAACAATTTTTTTTTTTGCTTTTTTACAATTGTAAGATATAAAAATCATCTATACATAGGATCGTTTTACATATTTTCAAATCTGTATATCTTTAAATACACAAAAACGGCCGCTACACTACTCGCTGCGACGCTTCGACGAAGTTAGCCGAAGTTCGAAGTGCGTGCCCACACACTCGTGCAACTTCGCGAGTAACTCAGTCCAACCAGTCAGTGATTGGTTTATTTATGCCGTGACGCTTCGAGTCCTTTGACTCGGGCGCATTTACCGACAACAATCGGAAGTCGGGCGAAGCGAAGCGAAGTTGCCCGAAGCGAAGCGAAGTTCGTGCCCACACTATCGTATTCGGTCAACTTCGATCAACTTCGCGAGTAGTGTAGCTGGGCTATAAGATTGCGACAAGCTGGCTACTGAAATGGTATGTTGTAGATGATTTTGTACAACAATACATATACAATTTCAGTTCCCGTCGTGGCTGAATCAGTACAAGTGCATAGGTTTTGTAAGAAACCGGATGAAATCAGAGATTATCCAAAAATTATCGTTATTAAAATTATTAATTATTTTTTGTTGGTGGTTCTCATACATGTTGAAAGGGTAATTTGATTCAGTGTCCCTTTATTGTAATCTAGATGGCTTTGATATAACTAACTAATTAATTAAACATCACTTCGTTTCCCCAGGGTTATGCAGAGAGAATAGACGCCCGCAACTGCTTGCTTCATTCAAATTCATATGTTGTCTTAAAATACCTACTCTTTTGGGATTCTGTGATTGACTCGGATCAGTTGTAATAATTAATACGGATGTCAAGATACCTGTCGTTAATGTAAAGTAACAAACAATAAAAACACATCAATTTGTTACTGACCACTTTCATTTTATTTACCCTCTACAAAAACAAGTTTAAAAACAGTTTTTAATATTTTCCTGGTGAATGAAGGGTTCTTCCGAAACCGATAGAGTGAAAATAAAATTAAAATGGTCAATAACAAATTTTTGTGTGTTTATTGTAAATAATGACGAACCACAAAGTTAATGTTTTTTACAAATACGTATGTAAAAAATTTCTTTAAAATATGTTTTGTTTCTGATGAAAACCTCTCCTCATAAAAGCAGAAAATTTATTATTCAAATCTTGTGGAAAATTTTGTTTTTTTTGCACTCATTTGAATAACAATAATCGTTTCCCCATGCCCCCCACCCTCTCCCTAAAGTGACACTTGGCAGCCATCATGGAAATTAGTAAATTGCTTTTTCTATCGTCTTGAGCCAGAGATTACAATAAAAATACGTTTCATTTGTTCGAATAATCTGAGGAAAGACGTCATTCCTCTTCCTCGCTTTCTTCCCACGCAGGGTTTTCCACAGCTGAACTCGATCCCCCACTCGCCCACGTTCAATTATCCTATTTTCAACCTTTCGCGTATATATACGAGTATTATATTCCAGAATACGTTATAGTCACACTACCTGCAACTTAATTACTGAAATATCTACTTTACGTATTTCCTAAGCCAATTCCGTCGTGCGGTGGCGGCTCGCGACTTTTGGGTGTGCTTGAGTGCTAACCAAGTGAAAAATATGAACATGTCGCTATTGCTGTAGCCGAGTCTTGGTTTGTCGGATGACAACACAATAAAACAGCTGTTTTATTTTAAAAACTCCTTTTTATAAATTATTATGTGCTATCTTCTACTCGGACGGAGTAGATTTGATTTGTATAAAAATCTACAGTTTTATTCCGAGATTGATGAAATTTTGCACACTTGACCTTCAAAACAAAAGGAAGGCCACTATCTTAGTCTGATTTGAAAAACTATGACGTCGGGGACTACATCTGCTGGAGGCCCATCTGTGCAAAATCAAATAGTTGCTCCCGATGTCATCGACTGACTGACCAACATCAGAATTCTCCTCCATTACACCAAGAAGAAGAATAAGTATCATCATTATAGCATTTGGAAAACTTACTTAATATTTTCCGGTCACGAGTGATTCTCCCCCGACCAAGTAGTCGGCAATGCGCAGGTTCAGTAAATATCGACAGCCACCTTTGCATCCATCCCTGTCCCGCGCTCCACGTCTGGTGCGGGGGTGCGAGGGATGAAGCTATGTTTGAGCGGGAAAACACCCCCCTTGCCCGTATGTTTAGATAATAACACCGGTCCCGGGTGATGAGCAACCTGTAACACTAGGAGCTGACTCGCACTACGCTGTGGACGGCTAGACTGCCGCCTGACCTGCGTCCCGTATCCGCTACCCACTACCTGCTACCTGCTAATCATGAACTTCTCCCACGTTATCTGGGTGATCTGCTCTGCTGTCTTGATAGTCCACGCCGCCCCGAAGCCGCCGGGAGAGATCGAAGACCATGGGAACAAAGGTAAGTTGATTAACACTGAAAAGCAATAACGCCAGACACGCCACTTCCGAAAGGTCATGGCTGGGTACTGCTTTGCTTGCAAGAAAACTTACACTTATCATCGTGACATCACACATTGAAAACATATCGGCTTTTAGATGAGGTTATCACACTATATCTGGGTATATTACCTTGTTCCGCCACAATAAAAATAATACAATTGATTTAAATTCGTAAATGCGCAATATGGGATGAACTATGAAGCCTTCATTTTCTTATTATGCACATCATACAGTGGGCTGGTACCGGTCCGAGAATTATCAAAAATAGTATTACATCGTATTGATCAATGCAGAAAATTAGATAATTTTGTATTTTAGTACATATGGAGGGAAATAATTATACCGAGTCAGTTTACACTTTAATTTATAACTTAACAAATTCATAAGATTGTTACTGAGGCACTTTAGTTATGTATAATAAACATGTACTGTATAATTTTTACTTTTCATGTGTGAAGCCTCTAAAGGGCGTCAATAAATTTCATGTTTTTGAATACAGTCATCGAGAACAAGATTTCATGAATAAATTTATAGGAAGTTATGACGTCTAAGAAAACCATTTTCCGACAACGTTTTCTTCTTACGAGGTAACATGCCGTGCAACTCGCAACCCTCTACAATTTGTGATGCTTTTGATAAAACTATTCTAAAAAAACTCAATTTATTGATTACATGCAGGAAAACATAAGTTTTGCTTTTCAGTGGAATTTTAAATATGCAAGATGATGTTTTTGTTGTTTGTGGGTTATTAAAACCACTTCACGTAAAAAGTGCTTATCGCGTAATTTGAATCAAATCGTTAAATAGTATAAAACTAGCTGACCCTGTACCCGGCGTTGCTCGACTTTTCTCCACTTTATATAAATAGAATATACTTGTCTTATTTTACATATAACCTTTCAGAAGTCTATAATGATATTGAAAACCCTATAAAAATCCACAAACAGACAGACGCGGATAGTGACTTTATTTTAGTATTAGCTGACGTGTACCCGGCGTTGTTCGGGGTTGTGAATGATTTGGAGTAATGTTTTGAGGTTGTGAATTCTAGGATAAACATTTTTACAGACATTTCTCTACTTTCAATAAATACAATATGCATGTATTATATACATTAACCTTTCGGAAGAAATTCTCTATATGATAGTGAAACCCCTATCAAAATCTGCTGCGTAGTTTAGAAGAACGAAGCACACAAACAGACAGACGCGACTTTATTTTATACTATTTAGAGAGAATAAATGTTTCCCAAGCCGGAAAATGACAGCTTTTGGGTGAGTGGGAATACCAATAACAAACAACCCACAAATACATACCCTATGTACTTCAATAGATGGAGATGGAGGGTAGGTAGTTATTTATCTACTTGCTGACACTACCACCTGTGTAAATATTTGCGGAAGGCTTTAGCTTACCTTCCGCCCAACAGCTGGTGCCATTTATTTTTATCCCAGAGTCAGCAAAAGTGCTTTAAAGCGAACTTGGTTACTGCTTACATCGACTAATATGAACTACATCGAACTTAGTTACTGCTAACATCGTCTAATATGAACTACATCGAACTTAGTTACTGCTAACATCGACTAATATGAACTACATCGAACTTAGTTACTGGTAACATCGACTAATATGAACTACATCGAACTTAGTTACTGGTAACATCGTCTAATATGAACTACATCGAACTTAGTTACAGGTAACATCGACTAATATGAACTACATCGAACTTAGTTACTGCTAACATCGACTAATATGAACTACATCGATATAATACATTTTAAAAATACATATTATTTAGGACGGAACAGAATTTGAACAATTCATCAAATTTCAAAGTTAATGTTCATATTCTGTGAAAGTTCTTTTTAAGTTTTGTTGCTATCCAAGTACTGCGAAACAACAGGCCCATGCTGAAATAATAACAGAACATGAATAAATTTTTACAGAACTTGTATTTTAACTTTTAAATTTGATGAATTGTTCGAATTCTGTAAAACAAACCATCCTTAAAATACTCATATTGCCATGTATAGGTGCACTTACTTTAATAACACCTATGATTGCATTTTATTGCAAAAATTGTTAAGATACGATGTCAAATCTTGTAATGATTTATAAAATATATATATTAATATTTTCAAAACCAAATACGCTTTTTGAAATTTGTATCTATATTTATTTTTACGGTCAACAGCTGTTCCATCTACCGAAGGTATAGTGAAACTGTCATCTAACAAAACTTTTACTAAGAACGGGTTCTTTCAAAAAATTTGGACAATTCCTCAAATTTCAAAGTTGAATTCAAGTTCTACTCAAGTTCTGTTATTATTTCATTATGGGTCGCTGTTTTTCACGGTACTTGGATAATAACAGAACTAATATATGACAATAGAACTTTCAAAGAACTTTTTTTTTATTATTCTTTATTTTGGCTTTCACCCTTTAGGGGTGATCTTGACCATACACAATCAACATTTTTTCTTATTAACAAATACAACAAATTACAGAATATTATTGATTACAGATCATAAACATAACAAAACGTAACATAAATAAACCTTACATAACATAACATAACATAACATAACATAACATAACATAACATAACATAACATAACATAACATAACATAACATAACATAACATAACATAACATAACATAACATAACATAACATAACATAACATAACATAACATAACATAACATAACATAACATAACATAACATAACACAACACAACATAACATAACATAACATAACATAACATAACATAACAAAACATAACATAAACATAACATAACATACATAAACGGTACAGAGCTGGTAACAGTAGGTTATCACAAAAATATAAAAATAGGAACCAACATATATTAACAACAACCATATATACCAACAACATTATACCCACTTATATTGTACAACCATGTACAATATAAGTGGGCGTTTTTCGTTATTTAACCAAAAAAAATTCTAAAATTAGTAGCGTTTTTTTTTTAATCAGAACTATGAAATTGGCAATCTTATAAATAAATACAGTATATGAGAGTAAATATAAATATTAACTTTGAAAATTTTCTGTGAAACAGCCTGTCCTGAGTAATAATTATAAATTGAATCTCTGTAAGTTCTCCTCGTTCTCCGTTTTTTGAATGATTGTTTTTTAAATTTAAAACATGGTTTTGCTTCGAACGAATTAAAAATAAAATCCATTGTCAACCACAACCGGGCACTGAATGTAACTATTTATTTATGATATTAGTGTTAATGATATTTCAGTATTAGTTCTATAATCAACGTGAACGGTCGCGCGCAGCGAAGTATTGTCGCAAAAATTGCAAGCGCTGCCGAGCGCCGAGCGATTTGCGCCGAGCGCAGCGATTTAACACATTATGGTCACGGCCATTGATAATATAAAAACTGAAATACAAAAAATTACAACAGTGAAAGATTCGAAAGCAAAAACAAACCTAGAACAAAATGTTTATATATTAGAAGAGCTTTGGAAAACTGAAAAAATTAAACACCAAAAAGAAATAATCAAACTACAAAAAAAAATTATCGAAAATTACGAAGAACTTACGAAGAAAATTGAAAAAGTCGTAGAAAAAAACAATAAAATACCATCTTACGCGCAAGTTCTAACAGCAAATAAAAAAGAAATTTCAAAAGAAGAGAGGTTCTCTATAATAATATCATCAACTAAAAAAACAACAAAAGCTGCAGAAATATGTGATAAGATACAGAAAGACATCAAACTAGACCAACTTAAAATTGGAATAAATGGATTGAGAAAAACAAATAAAGAGCAAGTAATCATATCCTGCCCAAAAAAAGAATATACCAACACTCTTACGGAGGAAATTAAAAAACTCAATTATAACTTAGAAATAAATGAAATAAAAAAGAAAAAACCCAAATTAATTTTGAAAGGACTCAAATCGAACTTGACGGAAGAGGAAATAGTAAATGGGATACTCACACAAAACGAAGGGATTCAAGACATTGTAACGAAAAACGAAGAAAATAAAATAAATTTGATTACTGAAATAAAATACAAACATTCTAAGAAATACCAACGTGGTACTCGGGATCAAGAAGATGAAGAACAAAACAAATTCTCGAACTATATCGTGGAAACCAGCGGTACAACACGAAAAAATTTGCTATCCTTAGAAAAGATAAATATCCAGTACCAAAGGGTTAACATAGTGGATTGTGATCCTTTAACCCAGTGCTACCACTGCTGCAAATTCATGCACACAGCCTCCAGATGCCTAAATTGAATGAATCCATCGGTGTGCCCGCATTGCACGGGTGATCATACTTTTGCTAAATGCCCTGAAAGAGAAAAAACACCGGTTTGTGCAAATTGCACATCGCAAAATAAGAAATATGGCGAGAAAAATAAAACAGACCACACAGCTTTCAGCAACTTATGTCCCTACAAAAATAAAATGCTGAAAGTAGCAAGAGACAGAATAGACTTCGAAGAAAAATGACAGATTTTTTATATAACGCACTAGACGAAAAAAATAATATTGACGAAAAAACATATAACAGCTATCAAGAATATCGTACCCACCAAAACGACCTCAATCTCAGTCCTTTAATTCTACACATGAATATAAGAAGTTTGGAACGAAACATGGATGAATTTTTGACAACAGTAAATAATGATCTCAGGAAGCCCGCTTGCATTGTGTTAACGGAAACACATTCAAGTGGCGAAGTGGCGTACTATATACCGGGATATACCTGTGTATCTACTACAAACCGAATTAACAAAAACAGTGGAATCGTTATGTTCGTACAAAATAATTGTGACATATTGTGCGAGGAAGAAATTAATGTGAATGGAACAAACTGCTTACATGTACAAATGAAGTGTTATAACAAAAAAATTGATATTATCTCTCTATACAGAACGCACTCGTCTACTGTATGTTTGTTTATAGAAGAATTAAGACATGTGTTATTAAACTACAGAAACGCGAATACAATAGTTTTAGGTGACATTAATTTAAATATATCGCACGATTATACATCGAACGATAAAGATAATTACTTAAATATGATGGCGGAATTGAATTATGTGTCGTGTATTAACTCTTACACCAGAAACGTCAATGTGCAACGTCCATCATGCATTGATCACATTTTCACAAATATCAAGGATATAAATAATTTAAACTCGGGAATTATAAAAACCTCAATTACCGACCATTACATGACTTTGCTACACTACAATTCAATAATACCTCAGGCGATAAACCAACATTGCGGACAAACTACTAATAATAAGAAAGAAATATCTATTGTTAATATCGAATCTTTGAAAAATAAATTGTCATCTGAATTATGGTTAGATATTCTCCGAAGTGAAAACGTCAACGAGTGCTGTAAAATATTTGAAAATAGATTAACGAACTTTATAAACGATTCAAAAAAAATTATTCCAAAAGGAAATACAGCAAAATTTCGTAAAATCAAACCGTGGATAACACATGGGCTTGTTGTGTCCATAAGACACAAAGAATGGCTTTATAAAGAACCAAAAAAAAAACCACTAGACATTAAATTAAATGTTCATTTTAGAGAATACAAAAATAAATTAACCACGCTCATAAAAAACACGAAAGAAATTTATTATAAAAACAAACTTGATAATTCTGAAAATGACAGTAAGAAAGTTTGGAATATAATCAATGAAATCATGGAAAATAAACAAAAAACCAAAAGTAATACTATTAAGAGTGTAATACAAAACAATAACATAAATAACTGTATTGAAGAACCTAAAAAAGGAGGAAACGCTTTTAATGATTTCTTTGCAAATATAGGAAAGAGTCTAGCAGAAAAAATTACCGTGAAAAAAATAAATAATATGTATATTGAAAATATTCCGAATATAGAAACTAAACTTGAACTCTTCGAACCAACCAATCTGTCTGAAATTGTACAAATTATATCAAAAATGCGAGGTGGTTCTGCTCCGGGATTTGACGGTCTCACCGTAAAAACACTAAAAATCATTAAAAATTATGTTTCTACACCAATCTCTCATATTATAAACAATAGCTTTAAGACAGGAGTTTTCCCGAGCACGTATAAGAAAACCATAATATCTCCAATATTTAAGTCCGGTAGCCCGGAGGACATTTCTAATTATAGACCCATTTCACTCTTATCTAATATATCGAAAATTTTTGAAAAAATTGCTAAAAAAAGACTAACTGCATTCTTAAATAAAAACAAAATTATAAATGAAAATCAATTCGGTTTCACAGAGGGAAAAAGTACCCAAGATGCCATTGCAAAAATTTCATCTAGTATTCAGAGTACCCTGGACAAATCAAATAAATGTATAGGAATTTTTATTGACTTAAAGAAAGCATTTGACAGTATTTCCCATGAAAAACTTATATTAAAATTAAAAGAAAATGGCATTGACCACTTAGCCCTTAAATGGATAGAAAGCTACTTAACAGAGAGACCTCAAATTGTAAAATTAAACCAAACTTTTAGTACACCACTAACAAGTACATTTGGCATTCCTCAAGGCACGGTCCTCGGACCATTACTATTTTTAATGTATGTAAATGACATTTTCCAACAGAAAATCAAAGGTGAATTAATCTCTTATGCTGATGATACTGTTTTATTAATAAAAGGTCAAACATGGGAACTAGTTAACAAACTTGCAAATGAATGTATTAATATCTTAAAATCATGGTTTGATAATAACCTACTCACACTTAATGCTAAAAAAACAACATATGTATTATTTTCACTACAAAAAATACCTAAACACAAAGTAAATATCATAATCCATGATGAAAATTGTGACAATGTCAACTGTAAACTACTTAATCCTATGTGTACTGTAATCAACTCTTCTTCTGAAATTAAATATCTTGGTGTGATCATCGATGAAAATCTGAAATGGAAAAGCCATATTAGGGAGTTAGTAAAGAGAATAAGGAAATGTATATATATATTTGTTAGGTTAAGAAATATTTTAAATGTGAAAATACTAAAAAATGTATATTATGCTCTTGTCCACTCCCTGCTTATTTACGGAATCATAGGTTGGGGAGGATCTTATAAAAACAACCTAAACTCAGTAAAAGTCTCGAAAAAAATTATTATAAAAGTAATACTTAAAAAAAACTCTACTTTCCCAACAAAATTGCTTTTTAAATTGTTTCCAGTACCAAATATTGATGATATATTTAAGCAAACTTCCATTATAAAAATGTGTAAAGAAAAAAATAACAAAGAATATCAAGAATTTTACAAACTCATGAGAAATGGAAATCAATTTATTACGCCAATCTTTAAAACAACTCAAATGCAAAACCATTATATTTACCAAGCCATAAAAAACTACAATAATCTCCCTTCCGAATTGCGCTGTATTACGAACCAACAAGAACAAATAAATAAAATCAAACTTTTTTTCCAAAAAAACTTATATTAAACAAAAATAAAAAAAATATATATATATTATTATTATAATATATATTATTATATTATTATTATTATATCACATTATGCATTATGAATCTAAGTAAAAATCGTGGCTCCCTTATCAGGCACAAGAGCTCCTCTTTTCTGATAAGGTATACATGACCAATTACGAACCTTAATATTATATTTTGCAAAATATGTATGTATTAATGTAACCCATATAATGTATATTAAAATAATAATAAAAAAAAAAAAAAAATGATTCCATTGTATGGAGTGTGTTTATTTATTATTGTATTTATTTTATCGTAGCAGTGGCATTCAGTTCCTACATAAACCACCCTAAGAAAAACAAACCACGAAAAGAAAATTAATCATAATGCGTCAAAGTGTATTTTTTCGTTAAAATTGTGAGTATGTGTTGTGTCACAATCGTTCTAACATTGACAAATAATTTCAACTTGATAAATACTATGCTTTTATGTCTAGTAGTTCTGTGAACTGTAGACTTCGCGTCCAAAAAGTACTTTCAAATATTCTCTTATTTAATAAATCAAAACCAAAATTTCCTCTGAAATCATAAGATTTGTGAGTTGATTAACTTCCTACCTACTTAATTATCAACCATGATATATTTTATATAAAAAATTTTAAATTTCAAATAAGGAACTATACAATTTGCCCAAAGAAACGTCACCATCTAAATGAAAATTCTTTTTTCAAACTTTCGTCCCTCAGGTAGTTAGGAACCTTATTATTGAAAAAATGCAAATAAGTCCAAATAAACCGAACATTTTAACATTTAAAAAATGAATCTTTACTGAATCACAACGGCCACGACGGCCACCATCTTGAAACGGAGCGTACGAACAAATTTACAGGCAAATGATATGCAACCCAATCAAATTGAAATTGGACTTTGCTACGCATAGTCATTATGGCGATACATTTAACTTCGTCGATCTATCTAATCTGGAAGGATTTTGTATTTTTTTATTTTTTTTTTTAAATTTTTAAAAGAAAGACAAACATTCCCGGGTTACGAATAACCTGACAATATTTGAAAATCTCCTACTACCACCACAGTAAGCTGAAAATGTTGCTTGTGTTGTGATGGAGGACTTAGCCAGCCGAGGAATTGAACACACTACGCCTGAGTGGGACCCAAACGCGATATCAACTCGGCCACCGACCGGTCGGTTACTTAGATACTGAAATGAGGTGTTAAGGTGTCCCAACTCAAATGAGGGGTTCCGTGACAACTCAGGACAGTGACAAATCAACACACGTTTGAAAAATTATGATAAAACTAGTCTACAAACCTAGCGTAACCTGTTTTAAATATTTTTTATCACTTTTCAAAAGTGTGTTGATTTGTCCTGAGTTGTCCGGTTACCAATGACTCCAGTAGATAGGTACTACTACGATAGGTATTACTACAACAGTAATAATTTTTTTGTTTCCTTGTTTGTGGCAGTGTTGAGTTCCTCATTCACGATGCACTACAAATGTCCCATATATTATAATGCCTATGCTGTAAGGCTCTAATGCTCACTGTAAATGCAGTAATGTAGTGCCAATAAACAAACACCTCGCCTCCTCGAAACATTTTTAGTAGGTACTACAAAGAAAAAAAAGTTGAGTAAATATATTTTGTGATGTGGCGGGACATTTAACGTTTTTGTATGTGAAATTTGGAGTGCATCTTGTGTAAGGGATATAATGCATTTGTATTATAGATATCGGAGACATCGAGGAAGGCCGCAGAGAGCGGCTGACCACTCAACAGCCGGAGAGGCCCCCCGGCCTCTCTGCATCTGGAGACTCTGTGGACCTTCCCGACAGCTGGGACCAACCCAAGGACGACGCCCAGTCACTGTTCCTCAACAAAAGCGACAAGAATGACCTAGAACCGTATCCGATGGCGCTGACTGATGATGGTAATAAGGATTTTTAGGTGGATTGACTGAGCAATAAATTGTTATGTATATGTATCTCCTAATACTTTTTAGAAACTTGAAGATATCTCTGTATCGACTTCTCTTCTAGGGACTTGTTGTATTAACTCAATACAGCAAAATCTAGCTTTTAGATATCTTATTTTTGGATTTTTTAAAACTTTAATAAGAGATAACGTTTTTCTTTCAGCTTACGATGGCCAGCCAATCCGAGCCGACACGGAGCCCCCCAGGGTGAACACGGGAGCCCTAGAGCACGTGATAATGCGCGCCGAGCTGTACGGAGAACCCCCTTCGGCGGACCCTTCTCGTCTTGCCCTTCGCAGGAAGAGGGCCAACTCCCACCCCCTCAGGGCGGACCTGGGTGCCACGCTCAGCCGGGTCAGCAAGATGTCGCCGAGATACTCCACCATCAATAGATTCAAGAGGGAATCCAACATGCGGTCTGAAGACATACTAGCGCTTCTGTCCCTGTGGGAGGCACAACAGCGACGCAACAACGAGCAATCTTCCAACTATCCTTCAGACAACTATTACAACAACTACAACCTGGCTGACCCCTTCGAGGACAACACCGGAGAAGACAGAGAAGAAAGTGACGAGAGATGGATGGAGGAGCCGGCTCTACCCTCACACTTCACCCGGCCCTACTACGCCGCGCGGCCCTCCGCTATGCAACCCAAGGGTCACTACCAATACACCCACGACTTCCCAGAGATCATCCCCGCGGAACCTGCCTACCTCCAGAATCTCCAGAACCTCCAGAACCTGCGCAGGAAGAGGCAATGGGCTGGATTCGGAAACAGAAACCATCTCTCCAAGAGGTTCATGGTCGCCAAGAAGCGCTCACCTTTCAACTACCGGCCTCACGAGGATCTCTTTACCCTCAACGAGTTACTGCGCTCCACGCCCAACAGGGACCAGGGATTCCCCGTGTCCCGCCGCATGGTACTGTAAATTCTAATTGCAGTGTATAAGGCGAAGTCTTCACGCATCTTTATTCAAATCTATGTGGTAGAAGTAAGAAGATTATATTTAAATATTCATCCCGATGTATATATAAAAATAATGTAATTAAACGCTTGTCATAACTACATAATACGTTCAATAAAATTGAATTCTGCACCAATAAAATCACTCGGAACAGAATAATGTTCTCTCAAATGCCAATATAATTTTACATTTTTTTCTAGGCATATCGATCGATGGCAACTAATGTATCCCTTTTCTTAGATAAAATAATGATATTAATATATAAGATTGTAAGGAATTAGATATAAATTATAAAAAGATATTTTTGTCTATAATTAAAATATGCTACTACGCATAACATATTTCACAAATTTCGTTTATACATTTCTGTAACGAAATCAGGAGAGATCCTTTATATAAGATTTATATAAAAAAAACTTCATTTCTATATTTCTGTAACGAAATCGGGAGAGACCCTTTATAGACCCGGGAGAGACCCTTTATAAGATTTATATAAAAACGATGTAATTTGATAAATGACTGGATGGGCACAATGATGGAAAATTTTGTTTTTATTATTTTATCATAATTTTCATATTATTTAAACATCTCCATGTTTAAAATGTAATCATTGTTTTCATAATAATATATATTATATAGTCATATATTATATTAAATCATAGAAGTCCCTATAGGCATTCTCCGATATTAAAACAATTCGCACACCTTTAAAATAATCAATAATTATTATTATCAATTTCACCGACATTTCCAAAAAATATGTACTGAAGATACCCATTTACACATCTGCTAATTAAATTGTCAAATCATATCTTACCATCTAGATTCTAGAACTACAACAATAAATCTTAATAAATGTGAATATCAAGCCATGAGTTTTATTGGTAACTAGCTGAAGTTCCCGTGGTTTTCCGGGCTTTATTCTGCTTTTAGGGGTGGGGTTTAATCTCGTTTAGATGGTGACCTTCATCTTGTTTTGAAGGTCAAGTGTGCAAAATTTCATTAATCCTGGAATAAAACTGTAAATTTTCTTAAAACAAACCCAAACCGGACACTTTATTATACATGGTGTCCGGAAACTCGTAGTTCAAGCCGGAAACT
Source organism: Hesperophylax magnus (assembly GCA_026573805.1). Taxonomy (NCBI): domain Eukaryota; kingdom Metazoa; phylum Arthropoda; class Insecta; order Trichoptera; family Limnephilidae; genus Hesperophylax; species Hesperophylax magnus. The sequence goes on from JAIUSX010000002.1 coordinate 4,691,218, forward strand.
GGAGAATGTATACCACACGGGGAACCCAAATAAACATAAAGTTTTTTGATTTGAGCATTTTTATAAAAATAAAAAAAAACAAAAAAACATATTTTTCAGCTATTTCAGGGTTTCAATTTTTTCGTCATTATTTGTTTTACTTTTAAATTTTTAAATAGTTTTTATTAGTTGGGTACTTTGATCTTCAGTAATAATTTATAAGAATTTGATAAAAAAAAAAATCAACTTCTGACTCGATTTACTCGAAAACGAAAGCTCAAATCAAAAAAAATTATACTACAAAATCGACTCCAAATGTGATGTAGATTCACCCGCTTGTACTACGAGTTTCCGGACACCATGTATGTAGGTATAGATACCTATAATAAAGATTGAAAGACTAGATCAGTCCAAAACGGCGTGCTCACGGAATTATAATATCCATACTCTTAGGGCGTGCTGATAACAACCCTTCGACAGCCTCCGTGGTGACTAGCAAGCCGAATGCCGCGGGTTCAAATTCCGGCGTGCGCAAGTAAATTTAATTTGTGTTTTTTTCACAATTTACAGTGGAAGATTGTTCAGCCTCAAAACATACCCCAATTGAGGATACCACAGCCACACTGGCTCCAGACGGTTGGAGCTGTAGGGACTCTTGTGCGGTATTCATAAAAAAAAACCTGATGGAAGTGAGGCCAGTGAGGCATGGAACTGGCATATGAAGTATGAAAGTAGACTTAACCTATTACTGTCCAGATTTTTTTTTATTGAATTCCTTTAATATTTTTGGTGTAATTAGACCCAAGTGAAAATAAACAATTATTTTTTAAAACTTATTTTTCACTGTAATAATTGGTGCTACCATATGGTATCGCTTAGTGGATATGGGTACAATTGGTGCAAAATATGGTAACAAATAAAAATCCCAATAATCTCATATCAAAGGTTAAAACAATATATTTTCAAGGTTTTTACAATATTATAACCGCTTAAAAATAATATGTTATTCATTAATATAACCGTAATGGTTTTGTGAGATACTTGACATGGTAACCGGATAACACATCAAAATGACAATTCAACACACCTATAAAAAGTGTTATAAAGTTATGAAAAGTGATGAAACAAAAACTAGGTTAAATTGGTTACATATGTAACTATTTAACCTAATTTTTGTTTCATCAATTTTAATGACTTTACATTCACTTTTAAAGGTGTGTTAAATTGTCATTTTGAGGAGTTATCATGGAACCGATAGTACAAGTAAAAAAGAAAAATAACTTTTTTAGAAATTCTTTCAAAATTTGAGACTGGAAAGTTAAATAAGTTGACTCCAAAGTTTGACACGTTAATGGCGACCAATGGAGGAACCTTGGATTTTTTGTTCACAATGACCTGCACAAAACTCACCCCATAAACCCGGGCACCCTTGGTAAGTGATCAAACGTAGCGAACCAATTTGGGGTGACCTACCAAAATTGGAGGAGCTAACGAACCGGCCGATTTCAAAAAAAATATTTGCATTGGATTATGATACTACGAGTCTCCCTCGTCATTTCCCCACTAAAAAAAAATAGATATCATTACGATAAAATTTAAAAAAAAAACGTATTGCCGTATAGCTTGCCCCTAACGAATTGTGCCAATAAGAAAAAATTAAGTAATTGAGATTTTTACGACCGGAATAAAAAAACAACGATCTCAATATTTAATTTAAATAGGCCGGTGACGAAAATTGGACGATATTATTATTTTTTATTCACCAAATTTTTAAGTACCTACGTACATCGCGAGAATATTATTATTTATCATCAGATTCTGCCGACCCTACCTGTGAAAAGAGTCGAGTTGTGATTCCTCGTAGTTCAAATTTTTGTGTTACGATTTACAACCAATTTTCATATCAGACACACGACGTTAAAGGTTATAATAGCGTACATTACAAATATTATCAGTTACGTATTAACATAGAAACGACAAAGCGCCATCTGTTATTATAAAATCAAAGTTGATAATTGTAAACTTGTCGGTCAACAGATGTCTCTCAATAACATCCTTCATTCTAAACAATATTCGTAGTAACATAACCAAGAAATATCGTGAACTATTTTGATAGTTTGTATATATCTGCAGAAATTAAATAGAAAATGGTTTTAATGGAGTCATAAAATTTTATGTGATGGTGCCCATGACTGATGGCTTCGCAAATACAACATGGACCCATCATGCAACAAAAGTTAGAAGAAATCGACTATGATGAAATTCAGAAAATACAAGTAAGTTTGCAGATTATTTTCAGTAACGAGCTGTCAAATGAATGCTTAATACATTACTCCTAGCCGCAGAAAGATTTATATGGAGAATAAATTATCCTATCTTGCTTAATTGATCGAATAATATTGTGAAGGAAAATGGTTGTCAAGCCATTGTAAATAAATATTTATTTGACATCCACAGGTGGTGGGAAAGGGCGCTTTCGGGGTAGTATGGAAAGCACTATGGAGAGGAACTCATGTGGCTGTGAAACATATAAATTCCGAGGCAGAACGAAAGGCATTTAGTGTAGAAGTCCGGCAGCTGTCAAGAGTGTCTCATCCAAACATAGTGAAGCTGTATGGGGCTTGCACTAAGGGCCATGTTTGCCTCGTCATGGAATTTGCCGAAGGGGGTTCGCTGTACAACGTTCTGCACTGTAATCCCAAACCTAGATATAAGGCCGCCCACGCCATGAGTTGGGCTAGACAATGTGCTGAGGTAACTTACATTGAATTCATCATTTTTATTGTTGTAATTATCAATGTTATACTCTAAACTTATCAGGCGTTGTGGTAATTATTAGTTTACTGTCTTCCATGCCTGAACAACATGCTCAAATGCACTAATTGTTGCACAACAGCTGATCGGAGTTCCATATCAGTAAGCAGGCAGCCAGCATAATCATACCTTTTTATGCTAACAAACCTTTCCAACTTTATAATTTTGACGATTTTCTGTGAAGTTTTAACAATTCTACCCATTCTCAAAATTTTGTATAATTTCTCCACCTACAGCTACATCGGAAAAATACGATGAAGAGCAAATATAGTGCCTTATTTGCTTTTTATAAGTGTATTCACGTAAGATATTATATTAGTTTGCAATAGAAATATTTTTTTATGAATACCTCAAACATCGCAACAGGCAAAGGCCACAGAAGACGTGCCTATCATATTATTTAATATTACCGCAATTTAAAGCTCCATTCTTTGGTAAAGATGTATGTTAGTGCAAACATCACCCTGAGACCTTCAGCAAAAAAAAATTGGGTCTAACTTAATTTTGCATGGTCAACCAATGCAAAAAAACCAAAGCACTGACAGCAGTTGTGTTTTGTACAAGTAGGTATGCCTAAAAATGATCATATCAATGACGTTACAATATAAATAGACGCGCCGTAAAAATCTTAATGTGGTAAGCAAAAAGTATGTATATTACAGTACTTTAGATGTCTTAGTTCTATCATGCGTCTTATAAGGTCGTCTGCTAACCCTAAGTAAATTGCCTTTCAAAGTGCCAAATACCCTTGTGTGTCTGATGAGAAAGTGTTTTAACCCCTCAGGCTAATTTGTTCGCTTTTGGGAACAGCTCATTTGGTGTCATCGAAATCGTTGTGTCTCCCTTACTATCATAGTTAGAAATATGAACTAAACAGTGTTAGAAAGAGATAACACCAAGCTTTATATTCAGATCTAGAAGTTTAACCACAGAATAATTAAAATGTACTCCTCTATGATGCCTAAGGTTCCGAATGTAATTTGAAAAAAAAAGAAGAAATTTTGTGAATTTTTTTATGTATTATTTTTATATGAAACAATAGAAAAGTGAGGTGGCATTGATGTTTATATGTAATACGTTTGTCTAAAAAAATGTGTTTTTTTTGGTTATCAGTAATTTTAGTAGTGTTGTGATGAAAAAACGTAAAGTGAGCCATTTTTAAAACTTTTTCAAGTTTGCCTTAAAAATTTTTATTTATCAAAATCATGTGTTTATTATCACCTTTCAAAAACAGTTTTATGTTTTTGGCTACGTATAGAATAGTCCACTATTTGGATTTTATTGCAAAGTGGAAATACAAAAAAATTCTCCAACCTTCTGACAGCATCTTTAAGAAATATAATGGTCAATATGCCAGAGGCCTGATGGGTTAATTACTCGGCAAACACAAGTAAAAATATAACATTTCATTTTGTAAATACATGCAAATTACTTATTTTTTCTATTATTTCAAATAATAGAGTCCGAAGATTTTATGCGTCATAGAGAAAACGCAAAGCGGACTAGAGTAGAGGTCTGGGCGTGCAGCAAAGTCAGTGCTGTCCCCAACTAAATTTCACTGTTTAAAATGGTCATTTTGTTTATTTATATGCATGCGGTAAAACAATATACAAATCAGCAGTAACAATGAGTATCAGCATAAATCACCGCCATTTTCAAATTGTATTTGCTCTATTATGGCACGGCACTGAATCTGACACCTCAAAATTCGTCAGGCGCCCAGGCCTCTTACTCTAGTCGGCCTTGAAATAGTATTCGATGTAACTTTTGAATACGAAAATGCCGCCCGGTCCTATCGATTATTCTGTTCATACACATATATTCTTTAATGTTTATATTTGTCATACATGAGCAACGTTTGAATTAAGTATTTACTGTAACGTAACATAAGAGTGTTTCTTACTTGCCACATTTTATATAAATTTTGTGAGACAATAACAAGTCTAGATATATTGTAACGTCATTGATTGATATTGTTTAAAAAAAAATTTTTAGTTTATCTCCAACTGACAATTTACTATTTGATAATATATCGTCAGTTTTCCTGTTTGTGCAGCAAATAATACAGGGTGCAGCTGAGAGGACGGACAGTTTTAAAAAAATCATAAAATAGTTAATTTTTACTCAAAAACAAATTTATTGATGGAATCAGGTTCGCGAGGAAATAGCATTTGAGACAGTCAAGTGTGGAAAATCACATCAGGCATGTGGTGGCCGAAATCGTTGATGCAGTGCTGGAGGCGTTCTTGGAAGTTCGCGTAGACTCTCTCCAACATCGCTCTCTCAACTTTGGCGACTTCCACGCGAATTGCGTCCTTCAATTTCGTCCAGAGTTCGGGGCTTGTTCTCGTATACTCTAGCCTTGAGGTGTCCCCATAAGAAAAAATCGCATATGGATAAATCTGGGGACCGAGGAGGCCAATGAACATCGCCAAACCTGGAAATAAGGCGTCCAGGGAAGAGAGGGCGAATAACGTCCATTGATGCTCTGGCTGTGTGGGCGGTCGCCCCATCCTGCTGGAACCACACACGTCGGATTGGAACACGTCGCCGTCGTAATTCAGGGAAAAAGAAGTTGGTGATCATCTCGACGTAGCGCTCTGAGTTCACGGTAACAGCACGACCATTACCGTCTTCGAAAAAGTAAGGGCCAATGATGCAAGTTTGCGATACAGCGCACCAAACCGTTACTTTTGAGCTGTGTAGCGGTCTTTCGTGTAACTGTTGCGGATTTTCATTAGCCCAATAACGTAAATTATGCTTGTTAACCATGTTGTTTAGGTGAAAGTGGGCTTCGTCACTCATGAACAAAATGAGGTTCTCATTTTGATCGATCAGTGCTTCCATCTCACGTGCGAAGTTCATTCGTTGTGCATAATCTCCGGGCTGTAACTGTTGCACAATGGCCAATTTATAGGGGTGAAAGCGGAGATCCATATGCAAAATTCGCCTTACCGTACGATCACTGAGGCGAAGTGCAGCAGCATGTTTCCGGGCACATCGAGTCGGACTGTGAAGAAAGGCTTGTCGAACGCGTTCAACTTTTTCAGGAGTTCAAACTGTCCACGGAGCTCCTCTTGGTCTTCTGTTGATCAGTTCACCACGCCTGCGAAGTGATTCAACCCAACGAAGGATGGTGTTTCAAGAGGGAACAGCTCTATTCTGATGAATGTTGAAGTGGCGACGAAACTCACGCTGTACGACGGTGACTGACTCATTATTTCGGATGAAACAATCATAGGCGAAAACGCGGTGCTCCACCGTCCACGGCTCCATGACGACAACTGTAGTATAGTAGTATAGCGCCCTTCGTGGCAGCAGGACGCGTCCTCCAACCGCTTTGTGTTTTTTTTGTATTTTCAAGGAAAATGAGGCAAAATCCCTTAAATTATCCTTTCCCTTATCTTTAAAATCAATCAAATTTAACTTAAATAAAAATAAATTTAACAACCAGTTATTAGAACTTTATAATATGTGATTTGAGTGCAGTGTTTTATAAGTGAATATTCGGAAATTTTGCTCAAAAATATTCGATATTCGAAACGAACGTCGATCGGTAAATGCACCCCAGATGTTTTCAACGGAATTCTCGGAAACTCTGAAAGCAAGTGTTTTGCTAAGCCCAGAGTAATTTATTATCCCGTCGCTTTTTATTGCGGGCAGAATGCACCACTTCAACAATCAACAGGAACAGGATTACATGGAGATGAATGATGGACTAGCCGAACGTCACAGCAGTGCTGCCAGGGTCTCTTATCTATCTGAGGTGTCCAGCGCTTTATTAGCAGCAGACACACACCTGGACGGATGACGAACCTCGTGTTGGCACTGTTGGTGGATGCGGTGGACTCTCTCGCTGCAACAGCTGGTCCAGTTTCTTCACCACCAAAGATTCTTGCTGCAGAGTCTCCATTTTCTATCTTCGTCGAACGTCACAGCGGTGCTGCCAAGGTCTGGTATCTGTGAGAGGATATTGTGTCAGCGCTTTGTTAGCAGCAGACACATACCTGGACGGATGACGAACCTCGTGCTGGCACTGTTGGTGGACGCGGTGGACTCTTTTGCTGCAGCAGCTGGACCAGTTTCCTCACCACCTGGCATTCTTGCTGCAGAGTCTCCATCTTCTATCTTCGTGTCACCTATTTCTGTACTTCATTTTACTTAACTTAAATTCAGTTTATTTTTTTAATATTTATATTTTTTGTAATACCTGCATCAACTGTAAAGCGCCCCTGAGGTGATATCTCACAAAAGCGGCGCTATACAAATTGTCCAGTAAATAAGTAAATAAATAAACTGGTAAAACAATGCTAGGAACTAACGAGTCAAGCGGCACCCCCCCCACCTCTCTCGTAGACGGAGGGGGAGAGTACTACCCATCTCAAAAACGTCCGTCCTCTCTGTCGCACCCTGTATATTATTTTTGTTATTTTACGATGCATTCCAAAATCGAAATTATGATCTTTAAGAGTAATGTCAGTTATTATGTTTATAATATTTAATAATTCATTTAATTTGGTAGTTGGGTATGGGTACCGCCGCCCCAGGAACCGTTTATTGGATAACCAACACCCCTACCATGGGTCACCCCAAGTGGTTCGCTTCGTTTGGTGACTTAGCAGGGGTGCTCGGGTTCATGGGGTGAGGTTTGTTTAGGTCTTTGCCCACCTACTGCGTGGCTGGCCAAATAGGGAGAGACTTGTTGAAGGAGACCTTTAGACCTCTCCATCCGGACTCTCGACCCATCGCCTTGAACCGCAGTGGGAGGGATGGATTCATTCGTTAGTCACTCCTGGACACATTGACCCCGAGATTCCAAACCAACCCTCATACCTTTTTCCTTCCCCGAAATTTCTCTCCTATCTTTCCCTAAAAAGACTCCACACAGCATCCCCAAAGTTGACATAGGACCTGAAGTAATTCAGGGAAATCAGGGCCTCCTATGTGGAGCTTATGTAAAAAAATCATGTGATGTAATTGCCAGTAAAAAAAAAGAGTAGGCTGAATGTTTGGAAATTAAAACATTTTAATATGTAGGTATGTGGGGACTTGTTATTTTCTAAATGATTAAATTTATTTATCAATTCACTGTACTTAATCTCTTCATTTTTCAGGGGGTTGCATATTTACATTCAATGCGCCCAAAACCGCTTATCCACCGGGACCTGAAGCCGCCGAACCTGCTGCTGGTGATGGGCGGGTTGAGGTTAAAGATCTGTGATTTTGGAACAGCGGCCGATAAGGCAACCTACATGACCAATAATAAAGGGAGTGCAGCTTGGATGGCTCCCGAGGTATTGTTTTACATGTTTAAAGATTGACAAACATTCCAGGGTTACAAATAAACTGACAATATTTGAAAAACTCCTATTACACAATAAGAAAAAAGATCAACCCATAACAAATACGTAACCCAAACAATCAAAAAGCAGTCATCAAAAGTTTTAAAGGTCATATGTGACGAATTAGTAATACCCCAACATCAATAAACTCCATACTACAAATAACTGACATGCAGTGTTTATATTTTCTGTAATTAAATTGAAATCATTACAGAATATATAAACACTGCACGTCAGTTATTTGTAGTATGGAGGTTATTAATGTTAGGGTATTACTAATTCGTCACATATGACCTTTAAAACATCTTATCACCGCTTTTACTTGTTTGAACGGTTGCTACTGAACTCAGATTGTCGTCGTGTTTCAACTTTTGAACAAATTGTGTTTAGCTGACAAGCATAACAACATCACTGTTATGATGATGATGATCACAATTTATGATTGCTGATTGACCGAGAATCGGCGTTTAAAGGGTTTCCGAGTTATCTACTAATAATTCTTGGGCTTAAAGTCAAGCAACGTTATCCACAAAAAACCATACCAATAACAATAATTTTGCAGTATGTTTTTTTGTAGATAACATTGTTTGACTTTAAGCCCTCGTCGGTATTTTTTTTTTCGAAAATGTTTTTTGACTTTAAGCCCTAAAATTGCTTCCATGTTTTTGGTAGATAACATTGTAGCCCTCGATTCAATTGTAACAATTCAAAATGACACTGACAATCATAGACAATCGATATCAAATGTGACGAGAGTTTGATAACCCTACCTAAATAAAACTTTAGTTAAGAAATTACTATTAGTTTCCTGTATAAATAAGTGGAACTGTATTATTTCATCCTTTGGTATTATATTCTGATGTTTCTCATTTCAGGTGTTTGAAGGATCATCATACACGGAGAAGTGTGATGTTTTCTCGTGGGGAATTATACTGTGGGAGGTTTTGTCGAGGCGGAAACCTTTCGATGAAGTTGGAGGCTCTGCTTTTAGAATTATGTGGGCAGTTCACACAGGTTTCTATTTTTTTTATACGCTACCATAGACATAAGAAACAGTAGACATGTCATAACACAACTTCTGAGTATCATTTCGACAAGCTGAGGGCAAACCACGTCACAATCATTTTGGCACCAGGAGACTTGCAGCATGTCTTGAATAAATTATGACATTATTTGTACATTGACCGTCAACTAGTAAATAACCAGACCTTGCACAGAGAAGTAAAGTTTGCTAAAATAAGTTAACGGTTTGCAATGTAATCCATTGTGGGACTTTTCTGCGCAGGGTCTGAATGTATGTTTTCCAACCTAACTAACTAATACTATCACATGGGGTTGCACAGTGATACAAAATAATCTATTGCCATAGTATCATGCGTAGGGTTGGATAATGCTATAGAATCATGCCATGCATTGATATGCCTTGTGCACTTAAATACTATAAGTTGGGTTGGATAAAATGCTATAGAATCATTCCATGCATTGATATGCCTTGTGCACTTTAATACTACATATAAGTAGGGTTGGATAAAATGCTATAGAATCATGCCATGCATTGATATGCCTTGTGCACTTTAATACTATAAGTAGGGTTGGATAAAATGCCATAGAATCATGCCATGCATTGATATGCCTTGTGCACTTAAATACTATAAGTAGGGTTGGATAAAATGCTATAGAATCATGCCATGCATTGATATGCCTTGTGCACTTTAATACTATAAGTAGGGTTGGATAAAATGCTATAGAATCATTCCATGCATTGATATGCCTTGTGCACTTTAATACTACATATAAGTAGGGTTGGATAAAATGCTATAGAATCATGCCATGCATTGATATGCCTTGTGCACTTTAATACTATAAGTAGGGTTGGATAAAATGCTATAGAATCATGCCATGCATTGATATGCCTTGTGCACTTTAATACTATAAGTAGGGTTGGATAAAATGCCATAGAATCATGCCATGCATTGATATGCCTTGTGCACTTAAATACTATAAGTAGGGTTGGATAAAATGCTATAGAATCATGCCATGCATTGATATGCCTTGTGCACTTTAATACTATAAGTAGGGTTGGATAAAATGCTATAGAATCATGCCATGCATTGATATGCCTTGTGCACTTTAATACTATAAGTAGGGTTGGATAAAATGCTATAGAATCATGCCATGCATTGATATGCCTTGTGCACTTTAATACTATAAGTAGGGTTGGATAAAATGCTATAGAATCATGCCATGCATTGATATGCCTTGTGCACTTCAATACTATAAGTTGGGTTGGATAAAATGCCATAGAATCATGCCATGCATTGATATGCCTTGTGCACTTAAATACTATAAGTAGGGTTGGATAAAATGCTATAGAATCATGCCATGCATTGATATGCCTTGTGCACTTTAATACTATAAGTAGGGTTGGATAAAATGCTATAGAATCATGCCATGCATTGATATGCCTTGTGCACTTTAATACTATACATGGGGTTGCATAGAATGCTATAAAATCATGTCATTCATTGATATGCCTTGTGCACTAATACTATATGTGGGGTTGCATAGAATGCTATAGAATCATGCCATGCATTGATATGCCAGGTGCACTTTAGTAAAATTAATACACAGATAATTGTTTCTTTTGCTTTCATAATGTTTTGTATTCCTCTGCGGTAATATATATTTTATGTCGCTTAATTTCCATATTCATTTCAGCAGATTGTGATTATTGTTCAGTACGATAGAAAATAAGTAAAAATGCGACCGGTGCCGTTCTATACTCTTAAAACGTCTTTGAAGTATATGTCTTTCACAGTTTGATAGATTGCCGTATGAATATGACCCATAGAAAACACTTTAGATATACATTTTTTATTTAATTTCTTATTCATCTCATATTAAAGTGTAATAAATAAAATGAAAATTCCTAATTGATAAAGGATAAAAATTAAATGAGGTCAATAAAGATTGATTCTTAAGTCTACACAATATTGTTGTTTTAAATTATAGTAATGAATTTTAATTTAATGTAGTGTGATTTGGTGAAAAATATTTTTTGTCAATTCGTCTTTTGCCAATATGAATAGATAAAGCTTACGCAACTTAAAAATGAATTACGACTCTTTTTTCCTATAAAAAATCTCTAAACTCGCATAAAATATTGAGAAGGGAGAAGGAGGGGGGTAGATAAGTTAAAATTTGTGCTTGTATGTATTTTTAGATGATAAAGCTGAAAAAAAACTCTTATTTTTTTGTAATTATTTGTGCGTAAACGAAAAACAAAATTTGTAATGTAATAAAATACATACATTTTATGTTTAGATTTCTCCCCCATGACTACAGTGTAAAGACAGGCGAACTATATTACCATCCGGTTGGGCAGCTTTGTGAAGCGGGTTAAGATAGGGACTGTAAGAACAGATTTGAACAGAAGGAGGAAAAACGGTTGCCAGTAGCTTGTTGTTGCGAGTTTACAAAAACCTGTTCAAGAAACGACCCTCTCTCATGTACCCAACATCAACTGTGAACGGTTGTTCCGCTTATGTCCGTCGAGTTTAGCGCACATGCACCGGTGCAGAGGTGATCAATGCTGCTAACTCCTTTGAGCAGGCTCCATTGAAATACCTGTAAAACACACTCAACTTGCCTACCTTCATTCTTTGCATTAGAGATGGCAATCGGTCTGTTAACAACTGAATTTGTGATTAATTAACTTTATTATTATTTTGTTTTCAGGGCAGCGACCACCTCTAATAGAGAACTGCCCGCCGCCTATAGAGAACCTTATGACGCAGTGCTGGCACAAAGTCCCTGCAGAGAGGCCCAGCATGCATGAGGTGATCTTCATTTTCCTTATTTAATTATAATATTTGGATCATTTATATAGTGCCGTTTTCATAAAAAATCAACTTAAGGGCGCTTTACAATGTAATTTATCTATATATAACCTATACCCTATGAATTTAACTTCTTACATTTAAGATTTATTACTAGTGACTTACAACTAAGATTAATAACTGGTGACTGACAACTAAGACTTATTACTGCCCGTACTGCCAATAGTAAGATACAAAGTAATATCAAGAACGCTTGATAAGGGTGACCAGGTTGATGTTTCTTATTTTGGCCTGGAAAAAGCAACAAATCCATCGACATGGAGTTCCTCAGGGGTCTATCCTTGGACCGCTTTTGTTTCTGCTATTTATTAACAATATTGGTTCTGTCATCATTTATTTGCAGTATTTACTTTTTGCAGATGACTTTAAACTATATCGTTCAATTAAAAACCTTCTAGAAACTATATTGTTCAATTAAAAACCTTCTTGAAACTATATCGTTCAATTAAAAACCTTCTTACGTTCTTCTTCAACATGATATTGACTGTCTAAGCTTCAGTACACCTAAGTGCAGTATCGTCTCGCACACAATATGGAAGAATCCTGTTTTTGATTATGAAATTGTTTTCCGACGTTAAACCAAATGAAAGAGGGGTTATTTATAAACTAACAATATTATTTATAAACTAACTTTTCACCAAAACATCAACGATTTAGTAAGCAGAGCGTTCAAGCTTCTTGACTTCGTAATTAGAAATTTGTATTCTTTTCAAAATGCACAAATGCTGAGGCTATTATATAATACACTAGTCTTAAGTGTATTGGAGTAAAATTCAATCATTTGAGCCCCACACGAACTAACATACATTTTGTGCAATACACTAGTCTTAAGTGTATTGGAGTAAAATTCAATCATTTGAGCCCCACACGAACTAACATACATTTTGTGCATTGAAAGAGTTCACAATAAATTTTTATTTTTGCGTCTCTACGGATATTACCACTGGCTATACCCATCTATTTTTATCCTGGCCATGACCAATTACCACTTCTTAGATATACATAGAAGTATTACTCAGATTAAATATTTTTATATTTTACTAGACGGTTACATACCTAAAAATGAGATTCTGGCTAAAACAAATTTCTTTGTACCTGAGTCTCACTCTCGAGGACGTCGCCATAACCTCCTTTGCTGTAGAGCGAGCCGCACCAATTTGTTCATGAACTCACCTGTAGGGAGAGCCACGTACTTCCTTAATGTACATAAAAATATCAATATGTTTTTCATGTCCTACAATGCACTTACTAGGTTTTTGGCACTGCAAATACGTTAGAATAAACGGTACAGTTATAATGACCTACAGTATCTCTTGTTTTTTAATATTTTTTTTTGAAGAATACGTCCCTTAGGTTCTCAAGTTTGTTTTCAAATGTAATTCAACACTTGAAACATTGTGACCTGATAAAAATTGTTCCATGTATTTCATCAAGTTATCCCACCCGTTTTATTAAAGTTGAGTATTTAATTTCAGGTGGTGGAAAGTATGAACATGCTATGTACATACTTCCCTGGTGCCGACACGCCTATAGAGTACGATACAAGCTACTCTGAGGAAGTGATGAGTGAGGAAAGCGATCAGGAAGATGACACATTAGACTATCAGGACAGTTTCCCCACCAGCACCAGGCTCCCTGCAGACACCACTTCCACGGAACAGTCAAATGAATCCCTAGCACTATCCAATCCAGCAGTTATGAGGAGAACTAATGTATGTCCGCAAATCAGACCTCATAGTTTTGTGGAATCTCAAATAAGTAGACTACAAAGTGGTATGGCTTCCTCCACCCCACCAAGACCCCTAAGTATAGCTATCATGCCACACACTAAAACTCCTGTGGCGTCCTTTGGAACCAACCGAATCGGACAAGTTCAGAAAGTTTCAACTAAAAGCCCCAATAGATCATTGAATAGCCCCCATAAAGCTGAATCTGATACGACTCAAGGCTCGAGCCAACACCCAGCCCAAGTTGTTCCCTGCTCTACGCCCACAAACAGATTGCAGTTAAATCAACACCCATCCGGTGGCAGCACCCCTCAGAATGCCACGCAGCACGAGACTAGATTCATGAATAAAAGCCCCGTTTACTTCAGCGAGAGCAGTTCGCCTAGGAGGTCGCCCATGCTGAACTACAACGTGGGCAACATGAACCCGCGCCACACTGACATCGAAGCCTACTGGAACCAGGAACACGAGAACAGCAGTAGATCGCCCATGAGAAATACCTTGTCGCCTAATCCAAACACTTACTTCTATCCTCAGAGTCAAGACAACTGGAATAGTAGCCCCGGAGAGCGGAGTAACGAGGGATATTGGAGTCATGTAGCTTCATCTAATGAAGGTGGCGTTTACAATCAGCCGCTGTTGAACGGCAACGTTCGTGACGTGTTCCCCGGCGGACTCTTAGCCGTTCCGGATCCTAGATTACAAGCACCTTTACAGATTAATGTCAACCCCGTTAGTATTCAGTATTCTTCATACTTGCTTCATGGTGGCTTTACAGCTGATTTTCATTTTATGTTTCTACACACTATTACACGCATATCACACTCACACATTCCAACTAGCATTCTTTATTTCTTTTCATTTTCAGTGTTTTCGTTTTATAACAAATATTTAAATATAAACTAATTGAATTTTTAACACTTTTCTCTGATTTATGATTAGTGTGTACATTTTGGAACAATAACGATAAAGCTAAAAGATGATAAGTTAATATTTACGTATCTATTAATTTAACCCCTTAGGCATTTGGCATATTGACCGTTATATTTCTTAGGCATTTGGCATATTGACCATTATATTTCTTAGGAATTGGCATATTGACCGTTATATTTCTTAGGCATTTGGCATATTGACCGTTATATTTCTTAGGCATTTGGCATATTGACCGTTATATTTCTTAGGCATTTGGCATATTGACCATTATATTTCTTAGGCATTTGGCATATTGACCGTTTCTTAGGCATTTGGCATATTGACAATTATATTTCTTAAAGACGCTGTCAGAAGGTTGGAGAATTTGTGTGTGTTTCAACATTGCAATAAAATTCAAATAAATAGAATATTTCTGAATGTATCCGGAAACTAAAAACTGTTTTTGAAAGCTAACGAAATACGCTTTCAAATTATATTATTGGAAATAAACATATGTATATAATTTTCATAAATAAAAAGTTTGAAGGCAAACATCTAAAAGTTTTAAAAATGGCGCACATTACGTTTTTTTCATCTAAACACTGAACTAAAATTTCTGATAACCAAAAAATTCACTTTCTTTTAGACAAATGTGTCATAAAAATTATTGTCACTTCACTTTTGTGTCATTTCATACAAAAATGATTCATAAAATATTCACAAAATTTCATAATATTTTTCTCAAATAATGTTCGGAGCCTTTGGTTTCATAGAAATATTTTAGTTCTTCGGAGGTTAACTTTTAGATTTGAATATAAAGCTTGGTATTTTCTCTTTCTAACACCGTTTAGTTCATACTTCTAACTATGGTAGAGAGGGAGACACAACGATTTCTATGAGACCATGTGAGCTGTTCCAACAAAGAAAGTGAACAAATTGACTGCTGGTAATAGCTGTTCGTTCCCAAAACCGAAAAAATTAGCCTGAGGGTTAATGATTTTTTTAGTATTTCATAATATAAGTGCTATCGAATACAATTACATTTTATTATCAACGGATAAACAATTAAAAAATATGCGCATCAATAGACGATTGTTTAAAGTATGATTGTTTTTTTTTTTCTCAATGCATCTCGCCAATATACTTCATAGTGAAGTTTCTAGTTTTACTGTTATATGTGTAAGATTGTAATGAAATCATTTGCATAATGATTTTTATCTATATACTTAATGACCTCTAATCAATCTTCTATGCACATTATGTAAGTAACAGATGTGCATTTGAATTTGTTTGTTATCCTTCCAACTTATCAGTATCTCGAGAAGAAGTTTAAATGACAAGAGAGACCTCTGTTAGTAATGCCAAAAAGTTGATGTCATCCAAAATGACTCACCGCTTGAATTGGTGCTGTGCAATTGGCATCACACACGGAACAGATAAAACGATTGAAGTGTGATCGGTTATGTCTTTCTTAATTTGATGCCTTAATGTCAAAAAACATACATTTCTAATGCTTAAAGTCAAACATCGTTTTCTCCAAAAAACATATGCACCACATAGTAATTTGAGAGCTTAAAGGCAAATTAATTTTATCTACAAAAAACAATCCAATAATAATAATTTGTGTGTAATTAACCCTTCAGGCCTCTGTTATATTGACTATTACATTTCTTAACCCTTTAATTATTAGGAGACCAAATTTGGCCCCAAACATCATACGAATTTGGGTTCCTGATATTTAAAGGGTTAAAGATGCTTTCAGAAAGTCGGAGAATTTGTGTGTATTTGTGCTTCTCAATAAAATCCAAATAAATGGGATATTTCTGAACGTCTCTGAAAATTAATAACTGTTTTCAAAAGGTGATGAAATACGTCTTCTAATTTTACTATTAGAAATAAACATAAAAAAATTTAAATCAAACATAAAAAGTGGCTCACCTTACGTTTTTTCGTCTAAAAAACACTGAAGAAAAATTACTGATATACAAAAAAAAATATATTTTATTGGAAACAACGAACATTACGGCCGTCTTAATTTTTCGTCATTTCATATAAAAATAATTAATAAAAAATTCACAAAATTTCATAAATATTTCTAAAATTGCAGTCAGATCTTTTGGTTTCATAGATGTGTACGTTTTAATTAATCTTTGGTTAACTTCTATATTTGAATGTAAAGCTTGGTATTTTTCTTTCTAACACTGTTTAGTTCACATCTCTAACTATGACGGTAAAGGAGACACAGCGATTTCTATGAGACCATATGAGCTGTTCGGAAGAGCGAACAAATTGACCCTACGAATAATAGGTGTTTGTTCAAAAAACCCAACAAATTAGCCTTAGGATTTAAGCCATTAAATTGATAAAACATATTTAAATATTTTTTTTAACCTAATTATTTTGCTTTTGATTTTTCATTTATGATCTAATAGAAATCGTTGTGTCTCCCTTAATAACATAGTTAGAATTATGAATTAAACGGTGTTAGAAAAATAAAACACCAAGCTTTATATTCAAATCTAGATGTTAACCTTAGAAGTATTAAAGTGTACACTTCTATGAAACCAAGTTACAATAAAATTATTTGTTTATTTCTAACTAGCTGACGTGTTCCCGGCGTTGCTGAGGATTATCCTTAGGAGATAGACATATACCATCGCGGACTTTTCTGTAGGCTTTTTTAATATATACAATTCCTTAGTACATTATTTTGATAAGGTTTAACGAGCGATAGCATGTAAACGCCCAAAAATATTTTATCACAACTTGATTACCAAACATCGTATTTTGTTTACTTTCTATAGATATAATATGGATGTACTATATACATAAACCTTCCGGAAGAAATTCTCTAAACGATTGTGAAAACCATAACAAAATCTGCTACGTAGTTTAGAAGAACTAATCGCACAAACAGACAGACCCGAATAGCGACATTGTTTTATACATTACTAGCTGGTGTGTACCCGGCGTTGCCGGGGGTTAGGAGATAGACATGCCATTGCGTTTTTCAGTAGACCTTTTTAAGATATACAATTCCCAAGTACATTGTTTTCAATTCAATTTGTTTATTAATTTCAAAAACATTACAAATTGTTCATTTCAAAGCGTTTTTAAAATATTTTTATAATAAGAATTCTAAGATTAATATTTACAGGGTGTATATCAACTTTACAAGTGATAATAGAGCTTGCCTTTTAAAGGAAGCTTCATTAATGCAAAACATGTCGATATCCGAATTGATTCTGTTCAACAGCAAGATTGCTCTCCCCACAGGCATGACCATTGACAAGTTAGTTCTGCAGGCCGGGAGATAAAATAGTCTTATGTTGTCGGTGACGTAGATAACCATCGGGAACATAGAAATGAATGCTCTCCATGATGACCGAGTTTTCAAACCATCCACGAATCAGTCTAAAGAAATGTGTAGCAATGCGCACATCTCTCCTGACCCGTAGATAGTTCATTCCGAGCATACCCAAAAGAAAGTCAGTGGGATAGAGCCACGGGTAGTAGCCATACTCCCTCATGTAGAGAAATCTCAAGAATTTCTTCTGAACTCTCTCCAACATGAGAGAATACTTTACCTGGTGTGGACTCCAAATCACCGACCCACTTTCAAGTCTATTCCTTACTAAGGAATTAAATAAGACTATAAGCACCCGGTTATCTCTAAATTTCCTTGCAGTGCATAGAACAAAGCCCAGAATTCTAAGTGAAGTGCTACATGCCGCCTCAATATGAGCATGAAATGTCAGTCTACTATCAAAAATGATTCCAAGATCCTTCATTGTCGAGACACGTTTTAAACTATTGATGTATGTCATAAGGTTTAGCCAGCGTTAGCAATGTAAGCGCCCAAAAAAATATTTTTGATCAAAAAACATCGACTTTTCTCTACTTTCTACAAATATAATATGCGCTTATTATATACATCAACCTTCCGGAAGGAATTCTCTAAACGATAGTGAAAATCCAATCAAAATTATTTTTATTATTTAGAAGAACTAAGCGAACAAACAGACAGACGCGGATAGTGACTTTATTTTACACCATTTAATTGGTGACTTCAGTTTTCTTTCTCATCGATATAGATCACACTTCTAGGGATTTTCTGTTTTTGTATCAAACAACTATGTATTGGTTTAGATTTTTCACCAACGATCTAGTTCTTAACAAGGGTTTTTCAAAATTTTATTTATTTACATACTACGTACTTTCAAAACGGTTTGTAGTTAAGAAGTATTGAATCGGAAGGATTCAAAATATTTAACACGCCTGGTGATATTTGTTATTCATTTTGGAGCATTAGGAAAGTCTTCCTAAAGAAATGGTGACAATGGTTTTCTCTTTTTCACATAATATTTAACAATGGTCAACTATGTGAATCAGAAAACCACTAAAGGGGCCCTAACAAATAGGTCTATTGGGTTGCTGAATAGCGCGCTATTTCGGTAGATGTTACTTTTCAAGCTGTCATTTTTTGACATTTGACAAGTAGAAACTACGCCATTAATAAAAATGGAACGATACACGCTTCAACAACGCATTGAAATTATTAAAATTCACTTGAGTGAATCAAATGCAAATCATCTTGAGTGATGAGGCCCATTTCCACCTCGGTAGCTTTGTCAACAAGCAAAATTGTCGCATCTGGGGCTCGGAAAACCCAAGTGTTATTGTTGAAAAGCCTCTCTATCCTCAACGTGTGACTGTTTGGTGCGGTTTATGGTCCGGTGGAGTCATTGGACCTTACTTTTATGAAAATGAGGCTGGAGCAACAGTTACGGTGAATGGATTGCGCTATCGAGAGATGATTAATGATTTTTTATGGCCGGAATTGGATGGTATTGATCTGGACAACGTTTACTTTCAACAAGACGGCGCTATGTGCCGCACAAGCAACGAAACCATTGATCTTTTACGATTGAATATCAAAATAACACATCTTATTGGAAAACCCTGTACTATAAAACTATGTCACTCTTCCGTGTCTGTCTGTGCGCTTATTTATTCTAAACTGTGCAATGGATTTAGATGGGGTTTTCACTATCATTTAGAGAATTTATTCCGGAAGGTTTATATACATAATACATGCATACTATATTTATAGAAAGTAGAGAAAAGTTGAAGTTTTTAATCAAGTCGTAAAAATATATTTTCGGGCACTCACATTGTGAACGCTGGCTAAACATTATAAAAATAATGCACTACGGAATTGTATATCTTCTAAGATTCTCACAACCTCAAAACATTACAAGTCCCCGAGCAACGCCGGTTACAAGTCGGCTAGTTTTAAATAAAATTATAATTTATTTATAATGATAATTATATTTGGATGATTTGTATAGTGCCGTTTTTCTGAAAAAACACCTCAAGGGCGCAAAACAACACGTATAATATATTTCTACAATAATCTATCTTATTAATAACTGTATATTGATTGACAACCGATGTCGATTTATATCTTGACAGAAAAAAAATGAGTGAAGGTTTAATTATAGCATGAAGATTTATATTTTGGATACCGCATGTTACTATTGAAAGCACACTTTTCCCCCTTTTTATTTTTCTTGGAAGCTTCGACTGAAACATGCCACAAGCTTCTTAACTGACGTTTGGTTTAACCCCATTTAACATTTACAATAGAATAATGCGAATAGATGTTTTAATTCATGTTAGCTTTGACTCCTTATTATTACTGCATATTTATTTATTTTTGCATAGCTTCATGCACATTAGTTGCTAGTTATTAATAATGTATGATCTCTTTGAATTATAAACTCTTCAGCATGATTAGCAACAGCCTTAGATAAAAGAAACAGGGAAGATGGGACATAAACCATTATTAATATGAAACCGTATTCACAACATGCACAACTTTGTTTGGTTCCACCACTTTGATTGTTTGTACATTTTGGTGGTAGCTCGGTGAGAGTCGGCACGTGTTCATCCTTACCATATCTCCCTTTTTTCTATTATTTATGGTAAGAGTGTTGAATCAGCACATGGCATGATTTATGTAGTATATCATAATTCTTACTAATATTTATCTCTTCCACAAAACAACACGAAACAACACAAAATTGTAAAAGAATATTAATGTGATAAGATTCTTTGTTTTTGGCCGTGTAGAATGCCTGGGATCTGACCAACGATGAAGAGGATGAACTCGCAGAAAGCCTGGAGATTAGGAACATGGCCGGCTTTGACAAAATTATGAGACAGGAGGAGAAAGGTAGGAATTTTATCATATCTAAGTGTAGTACGTACATACCAAGGGATATATTATCTGTGAATAGCCTGCAGACAGTTGTTCAAATTGAGATGAACCCTTCAACACAATGAAGAATCTTGGTCGCCTTTGGGTGCCTGAAGATTTCACCACTCTTGCAATATGTATCGTAATCCAATTAAATTATGCTGCACAGGTTCTACTCTTATAAAATGTTAGCTGACGTGTACCCGGCATTGCTCGGGGTTGTGAGCGGTTTGAAGTAAGGTTTTGAGGTTGTGAATATTGTGCCTGAAAATTCTTTTTTTTCCGACTTGATTACAAAACATCGACTTTTCTCTGCTTTCTATAAATATAATATGCATGTATTTTATATATAAACCTTTCGGAAAATATTCTCTAAATGATATTGAAAACACTATCAACATCCGTTGCATGGCTTAGAAGAACTAAGCGCACAAACAGACAAACGTGGATAGCAACTTTGTTAGATACTATTTAAATATCATACTTTAAAAATGCTTTACCTAAATTTTTTACATATTCAAATAAGATTTTTTCCAAAATAAAAATTTTGTCATCTCATAACTCCTGTGTGCTTTGGTGACATTTATCCTGAACGTAGATTACACAATTTAATCTTTTAAGGGTAAACGTAACATACGTTATAATCTACGCTTTTATAGATGATGTAAATTTGATTATTCTATGAAAATACAATTTCTGTAAGTTAAAATATCAAGATGAATTATATGCCTTTCTTGAAAGAATTGCGTTTTTATACAGACAAAACTATTTATTCATATTCATACTACATACAGGGTGTATCGGCACGTACCCGACAAACTTTAACCAGCTATTCCTTAGCATATTTGGAGTAAAAAATCTTATGTGCACTTTGCTGTCCGGTAACGTTTTTTTTTAATAATTTTTTTTTTTTTAATATTTTCACCACATGTCACCACTGTTTTATCCTTTGTCAAAGTTTGAAAACCCATCTGGCAATATTTTATTCGAATTCCGTTGAATAATGTACGTGTGTACCTATATTGGCGCGCTTTTACAATCACAACGAAATGGCACTGCACCATTCGTCTCATTTTTAACTATTATTATTTAGTGTGTGCGAAAGAGCGAAGACGCTTTTCGACATACTTGCTTATAACAGCTGTTGAACACGAAAAGCAATGCCAATGACAGTGATGTAGTGTGGAAATTTTTAATTTTTTTGTTATTGATTGAAAAAAAAATGCTACCGGACAGCAAAGTGCCAATAACATTTTTTACTCCAAATGTGCTAAGGAATAGCTGGTTTAAGTTTGTCGGGTTAGTGCCGATACACCCTGTATACAGGGGTACAAACAAATAATCTATGAATGCGTGTGTAACCTTTATCCTTAACCACATTCCCAATGTAAGCAAAAAAAATTACATGAACAAGCGCGGCATTCTATGTTACATACGTTTTGCGGCCTTCATAATATTATGGTCTACGTTTGACTTTGAGCTGGGAGATGCTGTTTCCATTCCCACTTTTTTTTTTCATTTAATGTATTATATTATTAGCATTGTCTGGGTGTTGTAATTTTGGTTTTATTAATTGAGTTCCCTTCAAGATGGCTCTACACTTCACTAAGAAGTGAATCTGTAACCAATCGGCTGAGTAATGACCTAATATTAACTCTTTTGTATTTTTGCGCAGAAAGCTATTAATATATCGATGTTTCACCCAGATTCCTTAAACAACAACCTGCTACGATACAAACGAATTTGACATGATCCCCCTTACTAATAAACATGGTTTAAATTTTACACAACTGATAAATAACCATTTACCATACATTAATGGTTGTTTATCATTTGTGTAAAATTTAAAACTCGTTTATTAGTAAGCCCCGATATGTATATCTATTGTATACTTATCAGACATTCAATGATTGTTGATTTTAATCACTGTTCATTTTTGACGGCCCATGGTTGAGGGGTAAAGTTTTCAACTAGCGATCTGAAGGTCGCGGAATTGAAATGTTGCTTGAAATGGCTTTAGCCGTGTTGGTGACCAGATCTGAATAGCCAGGTACTCCCTCACCTTCCTCTTCCCCATTTCCTTCCCTTCCCCACTACATTCAGCCTCACAATTTTCCCCATTTGGGGATTCCATAGTCTCACTGGCTCCAGGTGGTTGGGAGCAGTTGGGACTCTTGTGCGGTATTCAAGTAAATAAAATTAGAAAACAGTTTCTCATTTATATCGGTGGTTTCCAGTTTCCATACCCAGTTAATCTATTTGTGTAATCTTTGTTCTTTTCTATTTTGAAGTAGAAAGAAGAGCACAAAGTGGTCATTGTTGTAATTGAAGAAAATGTTTTATTATTTATTCCTCCCTTATTAGCCCAGTCAATCTAGACAAAAAATCGACCTTAACTGGAACAAATTAGGGGAAAGCTGAATATTTGCATGTGCATAGTACCTACTACAGGGAGTATTTTCGCAAAAGTCCCCACTCTTTCCCCACTTGCTTCTCCCCCCTGTGCCCCCACAAAAATTTAAATTGATGGTTTTACTAAAGCCAGTGTATATCCTAAACTTAAATATATATATATCAGAAATTTACTTCCAGAAATGAATTTCTCATAAATTTACCTAAAAGTAATCTAGAATAAAACTTTTTGTTATCTGCAATAGTTTAGCAAATAATAATGGGACTGTTGTAAAAAAAATATATTTTATTTTAAATAAGTTTTTTGAAGTTGGATATTTTTCTTAATTTTAAGGAAAACGACAAAATGTTTCGAATAAACCGTTTTCCAAAATTTAATAAGCTCTAAAATTATGTATAACATTGATTACTTTTATCCTCCTTACTCATCAAGAATTGTGGGTAGGCGCGACACGGTGCGAGGGCTCTGGACGCGATGCGATACGCAGGGCCGAGCGACATGTTGCAATTTGTTGCTTTACCAAGTTATAACAGATCGAAAAAATCAAATCAAAGATCAATCAGTCACACGTGGAAAGGGACTAGCTCTTCGAAAATGGTGAATGCTTTCTTGTAAGTTTGTACGGTTTGTCAATACATTAGAACCTTGATGAGGTTAGATATTTTAAATTTAAGCATTTAAAAATCAAGATCTTTCTAGGTAATCCACTGCTTTTTTTTAAATCTATGTGTAGGTCCTGGGAGATTTGTAATTTCTTGATGGATTCTTTAATTTGCGAGATGACGCTATTCATTTTGTTGGTGATTTCTTCAATTTTCGTGGTAAGACAGTCAGACTTCACAATATCTTCGAATTTATCAATGTTTTTTTTTCATCTGCTTAAACTTTTCGTCGAAATACTTAAATAAGTGCTACGCACAAATCAGTCACCAAAAAACCTCTGCCGCGGCGCATGTCGCCTGCGCGCTGCGCCATGCTGCCTTTGGATTAACATCCTTCATACTCGTTGACAGATTTCAACGAGTATGAAGGATATAAGTAAGCAATGTTGCACATCTTTTTAAAGGTTATAACATTTTCTCATATTCCCTCGGTCAAAAAAAAAATTGCAAAAAAATAAAAAATTAACAACAATAGGCGAAATTATTGCAGATATCAAAAAGTTTTATTTCACAATTAATTTTACACACACTTAATTTTATAAAAAGTTCATTTCTGGAAGTAATTTTCTAATACACGTTTTAGTTTAGGAGATATAATGATTTTAGTAGAACCCTACAATTTTAATATTTGGGTGGACTCAGTGGGGAAGCAAGCGGGGGAGGAGTGGGGACTTTTGTGAAAATACTCCCTATGGAAGGTACTATTCACCTGCAAAAATTCAGCTTTCCCCTAATTTGTTCCAGTTCAATGCGTTCATTGACTGGGCTATATCTTTGGACAACTACTTATCATAATGTCTATAAGAGACTTTTAGGAAAGGTTGAATTGGAGAATTTGAACAATTCATCAAATTTCAATATTCATTTTCAAGTTCTGCAAACGATTTTTTCAAGTTCTGTTTTTATTTTAGTTCTGTCAAGCAACTAGTCTAAAATGATATAATAACAGAATTTGAATAGGCCTTTCAGATAACCCGAAAATGAACGTTGAAATTTGATGAATTGTTCAAATTGATTTGAACTGGAAAATCGAATATTTTAACAGTTTTCAGAAACAAAATAAATAATCGCATAAAACGATGAATCTATGTGTATTATGTTGATTACATTATTTACAAAATAAATAACACTTCTTGCTTCATCGAAATCCATACACATTATTGCCTCACACAACTACTTTTTTATTTCGATCCTTGACTTATTGTGGATACGCAATTATTTGATTGGCTCGATCATTTCATAAAACTTCTTACTCTATTCATATCTTTTTACAATTTGGGAGGTGGGTTTGGGTACCGCCGCCCCTGGAACCATTTATTGGATAATCAACACCTCTGCCATAGGTCAACCCAAGTGGTTCGCTACGTTTGGTGATTTAGCAGGGGTGCCTGAGCTCATCGGGTGAGGTGTGTTCAGGATGCGCCTGCCCACCAGCTGCGGGGAGACCCTTTGACTTCTCCAACTGGTCTCTCGACCCATTGTCCTGTGTCGCAGTGGGAGGGATATAATCATACGTCTGTCACTCCTGGACACACCGATCCCTAGATTTCTACCCAACCCTCATACCTTTTACCTTCTCATAACTTCCTCTCCACGGAGAAAACTAACCGTTATGAAATACTTTAATTTATTAATAATCTTTTTAGATTATTTGTTTTCCTGTTAAAATGGTACTGCTCACCTATAACGAATGAATTGAAAGAGTTTCTAACAAAAGTATCAGTCAAAAGTTTTATATGGACGGCGGAACACGCATTCTTACAAATACTGATATTGTTATTGGCACGCTGATTTTGACGCATTCCGTCATGATATCCATTAGAAAAGGTGTTCTCGATATATTCTGAATGATTCATATTTTATCACGAAGTTGACATGCTGTCACGTTTTTAACAGAATCCTTTTTTTCCGTGTTGTTAATTACGCTTACATCAGTCTTCCTTTGTTTTTGTCATATTCGCAAATGTTTACCCCACATACTTCTTAGCTATCATTCAGCGATTTTCGAAGGGTTTCTGGACACCCCTATATAAGTGTGTATATAATTTTTCGCATGCCAGAAATTATTTTACGTTAGATACAGCGTGTATTGATAATTTTTTTTTGGTTGGAAACCCATTGGTTTGAAAATTGAATGACGCTATCGACTTCCCAATATTTTTTACGCAAATCCGTTCTTCTCTGTTTGGTTGCGTTTTAAAAAACGTTCTGCCGTTCCGCAATCCGATCAATCCGCTGTTCTGGTTATGCGTCGCCGATCGACAGAGATCCTTCTCGGAAATGGACAACATCGCCGAGGAATTTCAGCTAAAACCTTTGGCCGTCCACTGGTCCTTGGTTATTTACGGCGCGCGGCGTCCTTCTGGGAAGCGCCGGTGATATCACCGCATCACACTCGACGTGAACACTGACACCCTGACACTGCGACACTCCGATCAGCGCTGATCGCTGAATCACCCAACAAAATGCGCTCTATTTCAACCTGCTTGGTGGACCATTATACAGGATGTATCAAGACATACACGACATACTTTAACCAGCGATTCCTGACCTTATGTCATTTTTCTGTCCGGCGAATTAAATATATTTTCTACCACATGTAGCCACTGGATACAACCTTGCGCATTTTTCGACTTCTTCTTGTGGGGCTACCTGAAAAAAACTATTTTTAAACATTGACGTCACACCTTGGACGAACTCAATGATCCAAATTCGGGAAGAAATCCAGATGTGCCAAAATGCGGCCGAAAATTTCAGAAATTGCCTTCATCAATTTATCGCTGCTGGAGGGCAACATTTTTCTGATGTCATCTTCAGGACATACATAAAACGGCATGATGTACGGAATAAAATAAAATTAACCTTATTTCTGTGATTTGCGCCGTTTTTTTTTATAATCCTTAAAAACTGCATTGTCTGTTTTGCCGCACCCTGTATGTGACAAAAATTATTCGGTGCCTTCTTCAAGCACGGAAACTGAAATTTTACTCAAAGGATTCGAGCGTTTAATTTCTATGAATATCTATATACCTAATCTATTGTCCAATTCCGAATGTATCAAGGACTGGTGCTTCGCCTTAAAACGAGACAATACCCTAAATTAAAACCAGAATCTTAACGACGTAAGTGAAGCAGCCGTGCACAAAAATATACGATGCGTGGCCCTATGTATTGGACAGACCTGCGGTAGAATTCGCCCTATAAAATCTCTAAAATAAAGGAATCTAAATGACATAAGTAATGAACTCTGAAACAATACTCGGCGCGCGGCCCGGCGTAATAGATGGACCTACCGTCGACTTTGCCCTAGCAGACCGATCTTTCCGTGGGGTTTATTTTAATTATTTCTGATGAACGTATTACTAAAATCTCAAATGTTTCTAGAGGGATAGCTCGGGAAGTTGCTAATTCATCGTCTACAAAAATAAAATCTGATGCTTACCGCTAATTTTACAGTTGAAAAACGTTTTATAAATTTTTCACACCATTTTAAATATAATATGTTAATGGTAAGGTCCTGTTTTTATTAATATTAAATATAAGTAACGTGCATCCGTAGGGATCCCTCTAGAAACATTTGAGATTTTAGTAATACATTCATCAGAAATAATAAAAATGTCCCCCGATATTATGACGCTTTAATCCAGTAATGAACAATCTTCTACGCTGGTGCAGTCACCGTGAACTTCTTCCAACTCTTCGTCAACTTTAACTAACATAAAATGTTTTGTCTTCGTTCCTCGTTTTTTTTTCATCTTTATGACGCCATCTCATAAATTTTAATAACTTATCAAACCGCCCTCGTACTCATCGAATGACCAAAAATTACGAAAGATGTGAGAATAAATTACTAGATAACAAAAAGAAAACCTATAATTAGTGATGCCGCCGGGTACCCGGTTCCGACCCGGTTCCGACCCGGTTCCCACAGGACCCAGTTCTGACAACAAGAACCGGCTCTAATTTTAAGACGTGTAATTTTTTTAACTCTGTTAGATTCACTGTGGACGCCGGTGCTGGCCACAGTGAATCTAACAGAGAAACACTTCAGCCAGTACCTGGAAGACCAGCTCGGCGCGGTGATAGAAGACTGGAATATTAGCGGAAAAGTCGTGGCAGTTGTTCACGACAATGCCGCTAATATTGCCAAGGTGGCGAGCCATATTGACTCCAGGTACCCGTTTGAGGAACCCGGGTACCCGCCCGGTCTATAAGGGTCTCCCCAACCGGCCTCTCCCGATCTGGCACGCCACGCAGCTGGTGGACAGGTGCATCCTGAACAAACCTCACCCGATGAACCCGGGCACCCCTGCTAAGTCTCCAAACGTAGCGGACCACTTGGCGTGACATATGGCAGAGTTGTTGATTATCCAATAAATGGTTCCCGGGGCCGCGGTACCCAAACCCGCCTCCCAAATTACAATTTTGTTATTCGAATAATTCTTGTCAGGTGTGATAATAGTAAAATGTGATTATAATAAAATATCGAGGATTCCGACACCTCTCTCCTATGTACTTCCCACCACTAAACACTGCAAACATCCAAATGGCGCCCGACGGCGAAAAGGTTCCATACCCCTGTACTAAGTGAAAGAAGAGTGAGGCGAAGTAATAATGTGTATGAATAATTTCGATTAATTCAGTATACATGTAGCAAAGGACTTGTCGTGTCAGCTCTAAGTTCTGACTCGCTTGCTCTGGGCTTGCTTGTGGCTTGCGTCACTTGCGTATTTCCTCTCCGCCTTTCTTGGAAATGCAGTTGCAAGCGGGCCCGGAGCTGGCTGATGTGGCTGAACTGGCTCCGGCCGCCGCGAGCCGTGTTTTCGTTTGTCCACGTCAGGGGGCATCACCTCAATACTCACTGGCTCACTCAGTACCTACATAATTCAGCAGTTCAGTACCTACCTCGATAGCTAAGCATATCAGGTGTTGGTAAATGAGCCTACTATTGTCTTTTCCGAACAATTTTCTTGGCCGTCAATGTATTGTCGTGTCATGACAAATTATTCCCAACACAAAATACTGTATCCTGCAATAACTCCACCAAACTTGTTTAAACTTAATTATTATTAATATAAATCGCTTTTGAAATGATGACGATTTTGATAGCCACTATGTTGCGAGCAGATACCCTAATGTATACCCATGTAACAGAGCAAAATGGAAGTAGTTTTAGCCAGCCAATTTTGTTTTTCGTTTCTTTTTTAGACTTGATGGGTTGTTTCAAAAAATTTTAACAATTCATCAAATTTCGAAATCAATTTTCAAGTTCTGTGAAGGTTCTATTCATGTTCTCTTATTTTATAATAATTGGCCAATTGTTTAACAAAACTGAAATAATAACAGAACTTGAATAGAACCTTCGCAGAACTTGAAAATCAACTTTGAAATTTGACGAATTGTTAAAATCCTGCGAAACAATTCGTCCTTAATATTATCGTAATATCGCGCATTAACAAATCGCACATAATAATGACAAGTACCACCAACTTAATGTTAATTAATTAAACACATTCATCACACAATGTATTACATTTTTAATCTTATTCTCGTTATTATCTTGACAGTGCGAAAGAACAATATTATGATAGCACCTTTACGGTTCGTAAGAAATGAAACGACGCATTTCTACATAAAATAATATATAATGTAAAGCGTCATGTTTGGTATAAAATGAAAGAGTATTATAATATTGCTATTCAAACTTTGCTCTTCGCGATGTAATTTAATAATAGCTCCGTGTTGATCCGGCTCTTGGTGTTGACTTCACACTTATGTTCGTCTTAAATGGGTAGGTTGGGCCGGGGCAGTTTAATGCCATTTTTCAATATTGTGACGGGCCATCGGCCAATGACGGCACCGGCGCTGGCTGACGCGGTGGCGGCGTCGCGACGTCCCGCACGCTGCAGCGAGCTTTCCGCTTTCTGGGGGTTTGCACGGCCATATCGATAATCTAAGCGATATCGGCAGGATAAACTTAGCTGTCGACGATTGTTTATCGATGCTGCTTAAATTAATCAATGACAATCAATATCGAGTGAATCGAGTACTTAAGTCGATCTATGCCGAGAATGAAACGATGTATTAAGGCGATGCACTACGTCGTGTAATATTTTAAATTGAGCCGCTATCAATAACATCCCTTACGTAGATGGCGATAAGGTTTAAATTCCCGCTTAACACCATCAGCCTGTTTTGATTTATGCAAAAAAAAAAAAAACATGGCCAAAAAGTGCCTTTTATTTTATTTTGTGGATGTTCAAGCATAAATTTTTTTTTCGATCATTTTATAAATAACTTAATTTGCCACATTATACAATAAAATCATAACCGAAAATGGGTTCGTAAGTAGGAGATTTTGAACTTCAAAGCAGTTTTCATAGGTCTTTACATTATTTTTTTCTGGGCTTATAAAAAGATTTATCTAAAAAATACTCGATTATTTCAAAGGCCAAGATGTATTCTACTCGCAGTATTTAATTAAAGCATCTGAAACAATTCTAGGCGACCAAATTTTCAAACCAAAAACACATGATTTTGGATTACTACGTATGGCATCGCCTTAATGTGAATGATTCAAGGAGTGTGTGCCAATACAGAGTTGTGTGGCTGTCTATGCTCTCTGCCTACCCTTAAGGGAAACATGTTTACGCTGTTTAGCCTGGATTATTTCCATTTTGATTTTTGTTACCTGTTTGTTTTTCATGGAAATGGTAATTATATATTTATTTACTTACTTCTCCATCTTTGTAATTAGATGAAAGTTTTCGTCTCCAGAAATCTCCTTGTTTTGGTTCTGACGCCTTTCTATTTTTGTGCGGAATTATCGTAAATCTTCCATACCACGTGTGATACAATATGCTTACTAATGTACACACGTGCCCACTGCACACAACTTGCAGGGGCTCTCAAAGCTGTTCTCATTCGCAGTCTTATTTTTAAATTCCAACTTCTGTGGTTGAGGAAATCACCCCGTCTCAATGCCGCCTCTCTACTAAACTAACTCGGCCTTTGAATTAATTGATTGAGATGGCGGTATTTTTCTTTACCTCATTGCGTGAAATCATACTTTCCAATATGTTTCCAATAGTTGTACATTATTCGGATTATTTATATATATAGAAAGTTTTAAAACAATTTTTGGACGACTCATCGAATTTTCAAAAACTGGAACTCCTAATATCGTTTAGTTACTGTTTACTCGAAAACGTTTTTTTTTTTAATTGAGAGACTTTCAGTTCATACTATGAACATTCATTTTATGAACATTAAATTAACCTTACAAAGTAAAGCAATTATTAACGGATTCAGTAACTATTATTATAATGTAATTAAAGTTTACATTCAAAGTAAAGTTTTAGGATGATATGTAAGGGGGGGGGGGAGAATTGATCTAATTTTAAATATATATCATAGACATATGAATATTAGTAGACCTGCCCTAAGTGATTAAAAGCGTATTATCCCCACTCCCCATACCGGTTCCATTGAGCCGGCTGGGCTCGCATATGGCTTCAAGTGAAATTTGAAAACGTGACGTCATCATTCTTGTGCGAACTATGGTCGAGGCATCATCGGTTCATTTTACGAAATAACACGGCAAAATGTTGACTTTTGATATGAAAACTTGTAAAAATAGATGTGAAAAAGAGAATAAACCCAATTGTCGTATTACATTCCATAAGTAAGCATTATTTTACTTTATTTTAAGCTTATTCACACCGTATTATATGGATCAGTTTTAGAAACATATACTATCACATCACAATGTAGCGATTCTCAAGTGTGCTCATCGTTGTTTACTGGGGTAAGTAAATTATGAGACATTTGTAAAAGTGTCTTAACTAAATACTCTGAAACTAACTACGACTCTGAAATAGAAGCTGCCTTACTTTGCCGAATTTGGACTTCGCAAATTAGTTCATAACGTGGCGAGTAATTTGCGCTCCCATGTAAAAATGTCTATTCATTCAAACGCAGATTTTACTTTTAAGAAGTAAATGGTGATATTATAATGCGAGATGCCTATTTACTGTCAGATTGATTTATTGACGAATCACAGTCAGCCTTACTCCCCTCGTTCTTCAACAGTTGATTTTACCCCTCGCCCTTATCTTCTCGTCTATTAATTCCTATGTCTGTGATATATATATATATTAAAGCATTTTTTCTTACATACATTGTAAAAAAGACTTATTTCGATTTATATTTTGGATAAACTTCATGGATAAGACTTACATATTACATTTTTCTTATAACCGACGCATTAAAAAAAAAGTATATTTTGTTTTTTTTATTTTAATTTTATTTTGTTTGGTTTTACACCCAGCCGTGCTTTTTCAAGGATCTTAAGAACAGTACCTAGTGAGCTATCGAATATTATACACAAAGTTTTTAAAGCATGACATAACGTTAAACTGATAAATTGAATATGAAACAATATTAGTAAAACATGTAACAGTAACAAAAAATTATATAGAAACTAGAACAATACCTACTACATATAAGACAAATTACCAACGCTACTATAATTTGTGGGATTCAACAAAGTGCTGGTATAGATTACGCTTAATTCTATAAATGGAGTCAGTAAATATGTCAATAGTACCCCCAAACTTCTTGCCCAGATCATGCATCCTATTGGTTGTGTATGTATTGCAGAAGAATATTACATTTTGTCTTGTGTTCCTAGTCTATCAAGTTGTTAATGACTCTGTGTAACACAATAATTCTCCTGTCAGACAGCGTTATTAGATGCAATTGATTCATCAAACTGACATAATTAATGTATTCAATTGTAATTTTATGCTTAAAATTTACGTACCCTAGAAATTTGTACTGATCTATTTCTATATTGACTGGGTGAACTTTATACAAAGGGGACCAAATAGGTGAATTATATTCCACTTGACTTCTAACTAATGAAATATAGAGGTTGCTCATACAATGTAGGGACCATAGACATATGAATATTAGTAGACCTGCCCTAAGTGATTAAAAGCGTATTATCCCCACTCCCCATACCGGTTCCATTGGAACCGGCTGTGCTCGCGTATGGCCTCAAGTGAAATTTGAAAACGTGACGTCATCATTCTTGTGCGAACTATCGAGGCATCATCGGTTCATTTTACGAAATAACACGGCAGAATGTTGACTTGTGCTATGAAAACTTGTAAAAATAGATGTGAAAAAGAGAATAAACCCAATTGTCGTATTACATTCCATATATAAGCATTATTTTACTTTATTTTAAGCAAATTCACATCGTATAATATAGATCAGTTGTTACTATCACATCGAGAAACGTCTGGACGCGAAACACAATGCTGGTTGGTTGCTGGGAAGTAAATTATGAACATTTATAAAAGTGTCTTAACTAAATACTTAAACGAAATATTCGACTCTGAAAATGGAACCGAATTTTTTTGCCGAATTTGGACTTCGCAAATTTGTTCATAACGTGGCGAGTAATTTGCGCTCCCATGTAAAAATGTCTATTCATTCAAAAGCAGATTTTACTTTTAAGAATTAAATGGTGATATTATAATGCGAGATGCCTATTTACTGTCAGATTGATTTATTGACGAATCACAGTCAGCTTCACTCCCTTCGTTATTCAACAGTTGATTTTACCCCTCGCCATTATATTCTCGTCTATTAATTCCTATGTCTGTGGTAGGGACGTAAAATCAATTAAAGTTCTGCAAAGGAAGCAAAGCATCAAAGCATCAAAGCAAAGCTTTATTGGTAATATTGGTAATGTGCGCAATGAAAACCAAGTTTTCATCGAATATTAAACCCAAACCACGAATTTGTGACATTGGTATTAATTTATGATTATTTCATATATTCATGGAAGATATTAAATAAAAAATAAAGCATTTTGTTCACACCAATATAAGTTATATATAAAGTTGAACTAAGTTAGTCTGTAAAATACGTAAAAAATTCGTATTCTTTTATATATTTTTAAGTCGTCAGCTGTTGTTTGAAACCAATGGATTCAGATATGTAATTTTCATAAATCATTAAATTACTTAAGGTAGAGCGACCTGTGATGAAGCCATGTTGGTTAGGAACAATAATGTTGTTGATAGGTTTTACAGTGATGTCTGGCAATAATTTATCAAAAAGTTTCGGTAAAGCAGGCGTTATACTAATTGTTCTGTATATGTGTTAAATCACTCTTTTTCCACTGAACCGGAAAAAACCCAGAAGATAAAGACTTGTTAAAGAGTTTATATAGAGGATATATAAGACCACTGACACAGGTTATAAAAAATATTGGAGGAATACCATCCGGTCCAGCAGATTTATTGCTATCTATTTATTTTATGTTTTTTTTCTATGGCTTCTATTTTGATGGAACATTGGCTTAGATTTAATGATTCTTCCATTGAAATATCGGGAGCAGTATTGACAGGAATATTTGTGTCGTAAACACTTTTAAATGAATCAGCAAAGAGACTATACCTTCGAACTATCGGCACATTTGTCTTTTAAGTAGGTACATGTTATTTGTATATCTACAGTCGTTTTTTGTAGAAATTTAAAAAAACACTCATTTTTTTACAATTTGGTGTACCTCTTTTTCTATTAAGCTAACATAATCACTATAGAATTTTATTCAGAATTCTTAACACTGTTTTCGTAATATAGTAAAAGTTATGTAATCATTAGGATTTCTGGTATTAATATATTTTTTAAATTCCCTTGCGGACCATGGGACAGTGTGTGAAGTTGACCCTGGGAACAAAGCGTTCTATCGGGGTATTTAAAATTGAGTAAAATTGTTCCAATTGAATATTTAAATTATTTTCTAAAAATGACCAATCTACCGAGATAAGGTACTCGATAGTATTAGGGTATTCAGCTTTCAAATAATTATTCAAGCAAGCCTTACTTTGACTAGATGGCTAACAATGATTCAGTAAAAATTGTGTGAAATCGTCAAGTTTATTTGAACTTTCTTATCAGCATTTTTACAATATAATAGTGCCTACCTGTCTGAAGAAACTGCAAAAAGAATTGTCGTAGAGATAGTGACATCTTTAGACAAATTGTATTATTCAATATTGTAAGTATTACATATACAAAGTATATTATCTATAATTAAGTAGGAGAATATTTAAGTACCTACTTATAAATCTTATAATTTCAGCAGAAGTTTTGGTTTTGTGTTATTAAATAAGAGAAAATTTCAAACATTATTGGGACGCGAGGTCTGTTTATTTAAAATTCCTACTGCGTGGAAATATTTGCAATCGAATTTTTTTGCTCCACTTGAGTCCCCTGGCGTTCCACCCTCGTAGCGCACTGCACAGGCACAGTGCACGATCCCTATTGTCTCTTCGCCGAGTTAATTGCATCCCAGTCCCTCCCCTCGCCGCCCGCAGGTGCATCTCCCGGCCAGCAGGCAGCAGCCAGCAGCGTGCAGCCGCGCAGTCTGCCGTCTCCGCCTCCCTAGTGCTAGTGCATCCACACACGTCCGTCACCGGTCACCAGGCACCAAGCCGCAACCCAATCACATCAACAGTCAATATCGCGGTCGCATCACTTCATCACAAACCGTTACTCAAAGAACCGGTTCCGAAATCACAGTTACAAAAAAACTGTTATCGTCGTTGAAAAGCAAATTTTGCATTTTTCCTTTGTATTTTACTGTTTTCTACAAACCTTTGAATGCGTGAATTATCTGAATTCCATCGTGACATTTATTATTTTTTGTTGATTATGTGAACATAGTTGTTTGTGTAAACTTTACAAAACTGCTACATGTTTTCGTCATGAGTGAGTATTTTTGTTGTGTTTTTAGAAATTTAAGTAACTTATAAGAAATTACCAGTGAATGATAATATCCATTCTTAACACAAGAAGGAAATCTATAATTGGTTATATTTTTGGTATAATGTAAAAGATAACATAAAATTCAGCCATTGTTTTCGCAAATAAATAAAAAATTACAAAGTTGTTTACATTCCCTATCAAATTAACCATTTTATGCATGACTACCGCATACATTAAAATACAACACATTTTCTATTTTTGCCGTAGTCAACAACCGGGAATTTGTCATAGAGCTAAGTTCCATTCAAATTGCTCACTCCCTTAATATCAATTTAATTCGATTGAGTCCGCCCAAAACAAAGTGATGCAACATCCCTCTAAGGCAGTGGTTCCCAACACTTAGTGGTACGCAGTGGTACCCCCAAAGGGGTACTTTGAGTCTATCAATCTGCGTATGACTGCTTAAGTACCTACACGGGAGGCGGCATCGAACGATATCAAAGGGGTTGCGATACTTTAGGAAAGAATATTGTAACACTATAAAACTAATTTCTATTTATCATTTTAAAGGTACGCGAGCTTGGATTCTTGAAGTGTTCAAGATAAAACAAATTGGGAACCACTGCTCTGGGGGGTCAACCCTTGTTATTTTCTTTACTTTTTATGTTTCTTTACTAAAAACGTGTCTTATCTCACAAAATTTTCAAAACGATACCACGCCCCTCCTCGACCTACACGGAGAAAAACGACTATTTGCTAATTTATTAAAAATCAATTCAAATTATTGGTAATTCTGATGATATATCAAGCCAAATTACCTTGCATATTGGCCTTGATAAAATATTATGACCAAATACAAAATATTCCGATTTTCATGAACATGATGTGTTCCGACATCATAATATATTCGTAATTTACTAAAAGTTTATCAGAAAACCTATTAATATATTCGTAAGTTCAGCAATCCCATGTTTAACCGGAATTTTCTATAATTTGAAGATATTCTTAATAAATTAGCAATAGTGATTTTCCTCCATATAGTTTGTAAACATATATTTTTTTTAAATCCTTTCTATACCTCTCTCCCCCTATAGGGGTTTTCCAACACTTCTTTTGGGCGGACTCTGCAGTTCTTCATTTTTATTTATGTACTGCATAGGGAGAACAATAATATTCTTATACCTATTATTTGGTATCTCCAGAACCACTCAAAATCTTAACTTAGTATCCCAAATCGTTTTGCCGTCCACTATAATTTCGCCCGTAAACATAATTTCGTTCCGTCATTGATGCTACACATTACTCATTATTCCATAGAATCATCTGAGACTCATTCGAGCCGATGCGTGCTCGTGTTTTGCATACCCTTTTTTGTTACTGCTTGAGTCATTATACATTATCTTCACTTTGATGAGTTCCAAGAAACGCAGTCCAAGAGATGTGAGCTAACAGGGATAAACGTAATATATCCTCATTCTTCCCTGTCAATAGCCCTAGGTCCCAGGCTATCAATAATATTACGGTGTTCCAGAATCAATTATAAAAGTTTTCGAACCTTTTTTCGTAATCAAGAGATGTCAGTTTTAGGGATAAACGTAATAAATTTCCTCATTCTTCCCTGCCTCATTATTCCTTGTCCTAGTTAGGCTATCGATTATCAATTCGGTTTTCCAGAATCATTTTTACATACTAAGTTAATCGATCGTTCTTTCTTAAAAATAACTTTTTTTATCTATTTTTACATTGACAATGTTCTTTGTGTGATGGTACGTACGCATATTAATATTTTATTTATTTATTTGGTAGTTCAATTATATTGAATGATTTTAACCAGCGATTTCTAAGCATATTTGAAGTAAAAATGTATGTATCATTTTTCTGTCCGATATATATTTTTTTCGAACAAAAATGTTCCTATTACACGTTGCCACTGATCACACTGTTACGCGCGCGACGGGATCACGTGGTACGCGCTCTCTCTCCTCTGCTACCGTGCTACTAGAAAGAGACGGGGTGCGTATCATGTAACCCGCTAGACTGTACCTAACTACTCAGTTGCGACGTGTGATGGGAAAATATTTTCTTTGTTTTTAATTAAAAAATATGGTTAAAATTCTTCTGGTACGTGCCGTTACAACCAGTATAATATTCAGGTCCCCCGGTTAAATAAATCAAACATAAAATCGTCCTTCCAATCCGCAGGAACGTTTTACATCGACCAAGTATTATCTGGACAGGGAATATGAACCTTAAAATTAACACCGGTACCAAAAATATTGGTATAAGAAAACATTTATCCAAAAGAAAGTGCATTATCTCGCAGACGAAAGATCGGAAAAAGCGTCGCTTTTTACCTTTTGTTAGTCTGCACGGAGCAAATTTGTCTTCCAGCAAGTTCATCCTAACTTTCAATGAACTAGACATTTTTCAAACACGAATTTGAGGCAGTTAGCAATATTTTAGGTACGGGGTCTCAAATACACGGGTTCGCGTTTATGAGTAAGGTGAGTTGGGGTAAGAGCACTGTATAAAATGAATAGATGAAGTTTAAAGTAATCCCATACGTCTCAGTATTA
The DNA here is from genome assembly GCA_026573805.1 of Hesperophylax magnus. NCBI lineage: Eukaryota > Metazoa > Arthropoda > Insecta > Trichoptera > Limnephilidae > Hesperophylax > Hesperophylax magnus. The sequence continues at coordinate 4,729,591 of JAIUSX010000002.1, forward strand.
TCCCATCGCATTCAAATTTTTACACAAGGAATATTAACTATTCCTTAATCAAATTGTTATATCGCAAGAAGTTAATCTGCTGTTTTTATTAGATTTTTAAGTATTTAAAAAAAAAAGGTCTTGATAGATCCACTTACCCCGGAGGCGGGGTAAGTGGATCTAACCTCAATATTTTGATTATTGGCTAAATGAATAAAAATGTTTAGTTGCCAATCCAATCAAACGCACTCAACACACAATTTCGCCATTTAAAAATATTGAATTTAGTGGAATATACATCATAAATCAAACATTATTTGGCAGATTGGGGTAAGTGCAACATTTTATGACTAGTGATGGGGCAATGAAAACAAACTTTTTTTTATGTATTAGTATTGTTTTTCACAATATTTACTAACAATGTTATTATAATAATATATATTTACTACTAATAACTGAACTTAATATGTTTTTATAGGAACTGATTTTTGCAAAATGCCATTAATGTCAACAGACAGAGCATCATCTAAAGGTACGTTATTTCTATTGTGTTCCACGTCTTCCATTAATAGATTTTGGAAATAGTCGCATTGATCTTCAGAACTAGACTTCTAATCAGATTCGCTGACAGATGTTTCTGACGCCAAGCTAGGGGTTTTTTTGCTATTTTTTTTAATCTATTTTTTATTAGTCACTTCAGACTTCTTGCTTGAACAAATTTTCTTCTTCGAATCATTTAGTTTGTTTTTTAAACGCTCTACGACATCATCATATGTTATGACCTCCGCACCATGTGCAACTTTCGTCTTTTTTACTTTAGCAGGTTCGTTTTTTGTATAGATATCAGTATAAGCTCTTCAAATGATTGTTTGACCTTTACAGAACGCAGAAAATCTGAATTAGCTGTTTTAATTATTCGGTCTTCTAAAATTGTAATCCTCTTCAACGGGTTAAGGGAGTGATTTTTGGTAGTATAAGTAGAAGACTCGGAATACTGAATTGGATCATTTCTAACATGTGATACAAATTGTTCCTTAAAAGGTTTGACTTCCTTAGATGTGGAAGGTATGGCATAAAATTTTTCAATATTTTCTATTGATGATAGTGGATTTTCGGGTAATGTTCTTGTTGGTTGCGCATTCTAATTGTGACTTGGTTTATCTATTCTTATGTTTTCCTCATCAATACACATTTCAAAATCAGTAGTAGTTATTATTTCAATGTCTTATACATTCAATGATTTTTTTTTAGAATCATATTTTAGCCAGCGTGCTAAAGATACAGGATCGCACTTTTTCATATTTATAGCCATCCTATCTAGTGGATGAATCCCACTTTTTTTTAAACCATTTTTTATTACCTGAAGATCAAGATTATTCCATATTTCTGTTAAAATCAATGAAATTTTTTTTTGTAGTTTGGAACCTACATGCAGGCGTTGCCATTTCACAAGTTTTTCATCCCAAGCATCTTTCATTGATTTCATCACACTTAGGTCTAATGGATGGAGTATGTGGATGGAATGATGTGGTAATTTTAATATGGTTACATTCTGTTTTCTGGCCTCCTCAATTAGATTTAAGCTTATGTGTGTAGTATAGCCATCATAAATAAGTAGAATTGGACGGACTGGCCCTGCTGCTGGAAGGAAACCATCGGTAATTTTTTTTTTAAAAAGTGTTTTCTCCATCCAACCGTTTTTGATAGCAGCATACCGCGCAGCTGAATTCTTTTCAAGATTGGTCCACTCATCCCATACATACTTGTCCTTGAAGACAATCAGGGGTGGACATTTATCTCCGCCTGCACTACACCCCAATAAAACTGACGTATTGTCTCTTCCCAGTGAACTAATTGTTCTGGTGGAAGGATATCCAATAAGACTAACTACTTTTGTTTTGCTAGGATCTTTAGAGAAAGTAGTTTCATCCAAGTTCCAAATTTGATGAGGACGGTTTTGAAGGTCTAGTTTTTCGATTATATCTGTCAAAATATCAAAATATTCTTTTATTATGAACGGATTTAACACCCTTTTCCTGGCATATTCAACAAGCTGGGGTTTTTTAATTGACAAATTATTGCGTTTTGAAAACCCCGCAAACCAATCGTGACCTGGAATGCCATTTTCGAAAGGGGTTTTCAAATTGTTGCACGCAATATTTTTAGAAACTAAATCAATCACTTCCTTTTTTGAAAGACCGAATCCATGTTTCTCCATAATATGTAGATTTTCACCTAATTGTTTCTCAACTTCAGGCGGTAGGGCTGTACTTCGTCCCATGGTGGTAGATTTCTTACCTCGCCTCCCAGAAACATAGCCCATAATAGTTAATCTGGGTATTATGAAAAATTTCTCAGCCTGGTAACCACTCATGCGACTGCCTTTTACTTTTTCCAATGCTTCCAACAGTTTTTCTTTCGTGTAAGAAGTAGCCTTAGAAGTCTGTCTTACATAATTCCTAGGCATTTTACTTTCTGAAAAAAAAACTTTCACGATTATTTAGGTTTTTACCTGCTTCATTTTATACTTTATTTTTGAAATATCTTAATAATAAACTAATCTCGTTTGTAAAATACATTTATTTTATTCAATGTTTGTTTACATGGTAGGTTTTATAAATTTCATTGCAATATATTTAACCTCGCTAGAACAAGCCTGTGTTGAGGTTAATAATTTAATTAAGTATTAAAAAATATCACAAAATAATATGGGTATTTAAAGAACAGCATTGTTACGTTTGTACCCATTCACAAACATTATAATATTGGTAATTTAGTAAAGCTACATTAATGTACTTACAAACATGGGTTATTTTTGTTAATCTTTGTCATATTTCTAATGGTACTAATTAAGCTTGTGTTTCGGTTTTTGAAAGTAGTATGCACATCACTAGTAAAATTTGCGTCCATACAAAAATATCAGGGGGAAGTGGATCTACAGTTTAGTAGCACTTACCCCAGCTTGATAATTTATGGGGGAAGTGAATCTAGTCTCATAAATCACAATTCTTTAAGATATTCATAATGCAAATATAAAGACATCAAACCTCAATTCAATTATAGAGTACTCACCAATTTGTAACTTCCTATCACAAGTTTTTGTCAAGTTATAGATAAATGAAGGCAGCACTCACAACTCGCACGCAGACTAAAACCAACTGCCAAAATTTGAAGCTCTCTAACAACTCTCTGTGTTTATGAAGCAGCTCGATCTATACGTCAGAATGAGGATTTAGCTAATTACATTACATTCTCATAGATAACAGCGCTTGAATATTGTATTCAAAGAAGTTAGAAGGCCTGGATGAACTTCCCCCAAAAATTCACTTACCCCAACTCACCTTATTTAAAATTATTTATTAAAATTATGAGATATCTTATTCTTGTCCATCTCTATATCTTGTGACGCAATGCCTTTCAAGCTTGCTATTGGCCGATAAAATTGACAAATTACAGCATGGGATTTGAGCGATAACTTAGTGCTCTGTTTTATATTGTAGGGAAATTGCATTAATATCTAGGCTTTTGAAGCGAGGCATCGGAATTCGATGGGGTTGTATTATGAAATCACTCTTATATTATATATCGATTACGCATTAATAACAAATCTGAGGTTGGTCTGGTGACACAGAAATTGCGTCTGGTAATTCCGCATTCTTCGAATCGTTTATAAACTTCTTGAATGGCTTATTTTTACACAAAGAGTGAGCTTATGGCCTAGTTCAAAAGACGCGTTTCTACATAAAATGCACATTAAAATATCTATTATCTTTTCGGTTTATGACCACCCGGTGAATGTGTAAGTGGTAAAATAATGAACGTGTGCGATGTGATCCAAACGATAGTAAATTATTTTAAAATGGCATGTTTTTTGATACAAAGTAAAATATTCCGTTTTACATGTGATTGTATTATCGCAAGAAAAACTCAATTCCTGTCAAATGGAAACATTTTTATAGATATTTTAACCGTTTATCTGTATATTTATAGATTTAACCGTTTTTTTACATAAAATTTTATTATATTTTAATTGTTATATTTTTTATCAAAACAAACAAGCGCTTTTTGTTGTTTGTTTTATTATTTTTTTATTAATTAAGTTTCAATAATCAATGTAAAATGGAAGTCTTGTAATCGCATTATTTTAGGTCTATCACGAAATTTGCTTTTATATAAAAACAAAAAATAAACTTTTCCTCCGCCAAAGTAACATTGTTTTTTTCTGCCTTATCTTATAGGTGATGTATTTATTTTTAAAATTATAGCACAAATATAGTCTGTAATATATGTATTGGTTACATACACTTACGTATTTATTACATAATCTATTGTACATTATGTAGTTGTCGTTTGACAACCTTGCAACTGCACTTCGGATAGCCTTTTTTAATTAAAAAAAAATTTGATCGTAAAATTTATATTTCGACGTTGGCAGCAAATCTTTTTAAAATAGCACCGAATTGGAAGGATTTTTTATGACAGACCTAAAATAAGACGATTGAAATACTTTGCATCTATCAAGAAATTATTTCCGCTTTCAATACCTGACCCTTCACCACATGATCACATAATGATTTTAAATAAATTTTATCATAAGTTTATCTCTGAGATTATAAAAACTATCCTTTGCCTTTAATACTGTAGTTACATTTAACCCCATGTGCAATTTCGGGAGATATTCTTAAGGGGTAGCTACAAGCCAAAAATGTGTATATTCTTGTTATACCTTATATTGTAGGTAATAGGCATTAAAATCGCTTGACAAACCGAGTCAGGAAACGTACGATTTCAAGCACAAAATTGGATTTTATTTATTTTGTAAATAATTTTATAAGAAAGTTAATCAAGTGAAACTGTATCAGATAATCTTAGCTATAATACTGTATTTTTAAAAGTTGTTATGCGTTCATACATTTCTAGTGAAAAAAATATTTCTTAGTACTGTACATTTATATTTTTTATTGAGTAATTTATTTTTTTATTTGTATTCTACTCAAGCGAAACGATAGGAAAACCTTCAATTTATCTAAAGCATATTTTTGGTGTTCATAATGTACACCAATTCGTTATAAAGATTAATCAAAATAGTGATTTGGCATTAAGCTTCGCCTTAACAGACAATAAACAACCGTACATTTTTTTGAGATTTACCTCCCAACCTGACACGATATCATAAAAGTTTTGTATTACGGTGAGAAATATGATTTAAATAATGTTAGAAAGAGATAATACCACTCATTCAATTTCCATTAAATAAATGACCATATACCCTTTTATAAAATCAAAATGAAATTTTGATGCAACATTTAACATTTGAAAAATATTTGTCAACGTTTGAAAAATTCTAAATAAATATCACTGTATATTTTTTAATTAAATTAAAAAATATTTTTTTTTTGTTCAATAAATTAAGTGACGATAACTTCTGTAATACATTTATCTAATTAAATATGTTTTTTTTTTGTTTCGTGTAAAGTAAATACACGGTAAAAACCACATTCGTGTAGACTTTTAAAACTTTATCTTTCTTTGCGTTCAAAATTTTTATATTTTAATTGCATATGTCGATTTGTAATAGTAAAATTTGAAAGAGTTTTTTATCTGCTTTCAATAACAGTATTCTATTTTAAAAGCAATGATTGAATGAATGTGTAATTTAATTAGCAATTACATAATGTGTAATATAAAACAAAAGACGTCTCATCACGTTTTACGCCCCCCTAGGCGATTTCCAAAGACGGTGAATATACGACTGAATGTTTATCATAACTTATGTCATTTAATTACGCAACTTCTTGTTCAATGGTTCTGTTCTTATTTTATAGTGTTTACGTGATATTAAACGAATATTTCTTTAACCAGTTCCATTCAACACTAGAAACTTATAGCTCAGACCGAACGTGGATAATGTCTATTGACACAACTATATTTTACTGATCATGGGTACCTTGTAGAAATGCAAATCAAATCCCGGCGCGCGCAAGTAAATTTTATTTGATTAATTTGTATTATTTCACAAATGACTAGTTTAAAATTGATATATAGTATATTTGCAGCACGTTCCAGAGTGTAAGATACTGTCAGTATCGCTCTGGTGTAAGACCGCCATTCAGAATTGAAAACTTCCTTGAAATGGCTTTGGCCGTGTTTGATGATCAGATCTGAATAGCCAGGTATTCCCCCACCTTCCTCTTTCCCTCCCCACTATCTTCAGCATCACAACATACTCCAATTGGGGATGCCATAATCTCACTGGCTCCAGACGGTTGGAAGCAGTTGGGACTCTTGTGCTGTTTCACATAAAAAATGTATAAAGATGGGTTATGAAATAACTTAAATAATAATAATTGGACGATTTGTATATCGCTGTTTTTGTGAAAAATAACCTCAAGAGCACTGTCCATCTATCCATGCACTAACCCTTAATAATATTAATATATTGTCATATTTAAAAAAAAATATATATTTGAACACCGAACAAGATTCCCGATTTCACGGAGACAATGGGACTATGACAATCCAATTGGGGTATGTTGAGAGGCTGAAGAGAAATGGGTGGAGAGTTGTTGGGTTCTGGCTGATCAGATCTGATTACTAAAAACATGGCCAAAGCCAAACGTTGCCTCAAACAACGATTCGCTTCTGAATTATGGTAATTTACCAAGTTACCGGTACTGTCCGGAGAAAATAATAATTTTCCCGTTTTATTAAAAACGGGACAGCAAGCCGCTTCCTAATAAAATGTTAGTACGTTAGACGAATGATAATGACGAAATGAAAAATATAATTATTTTTATGAACACGTCCGACGTCGCGTTAATACATTCCTTGTTTTACTAAAAGTTTAGCATGAAACCTATCAATTCATTCGCCTGGCCTGCAGTCTCGTTTTTAACAGGAATATGAATAGTTTTTTTTTAAATAATTTATCAATATGTTACATCAGTAAGTTTTCTCCGTTTGGGAGTACCTATCTACCACATCCTAAAAACTAAATAATAACTCACATAATTATTTATAGATATACTTAGGCAAAACAAAATCTCAAAATAAACGCGTACGATGTAATATTTTAGGAAAACTAACAATAACTTTCTCAGATAGGAATCAATTGATAGAAATAATTCAACTAAAAAGTCAACGTAATACAGGGTTTTCCAATAAGAGGTGTTATTTTGAATAGCCCGCTATTTCGGTAGATGTTACTTTTGAAGCTGTCATTTTTTGACATTTGACAAGTAGAAACTACGCCATTAATAAAAATGGAACTATACACGCTTTAACAACGCATTGAAATTATTAAAATTCACTTGAGTGAATCAAATGCAAATCATCTTGAGTGATGAGGCCCATTTCCACCTCGGTGGCTTTGTCAACAAGCAAAATTGTCGCATCTGGGGCTCGGAAAACCCAAGAGTTATTGTTGAAAAGTCTCTCTATCCTCAACGTGTGACTGTTTGGTGCGGTTTATGGTCCGGCGGAGTCATTGGACCTTACTTTTATGAAATTGAGGCTGGAGCAACAGTTACGGTGAATGGATTGCGCTATCCAGAGTTGATTAATGATTTTTTATGGCCGGAATTGGATGGTATTGATCTGGACAACGTTTACTTTCAACAAGACGGCGCTACGTGCCACACAAGCAACAAAACCATTGATCTTCTACGATTGAATATCAAAATAACACCTCCTATTGGAAAACCCTATATGAAACGCATGGATACATTAAAAAAAAATAACGTTAGGTATTTACATTTTTTTCGAGTAGATCTTAAAGCTCCGTAGTAAGCGTTCAAAGATGGTTTGAAAGGGAGATATGTAAATACGAATGTTAGAGGGAGCGCGCTAATATTAAAAAAACGATAATAATTAAGCGAAAATATTTAATAAAACAAACTCGTTTGAAATAGAGTAAAAATCTTTTGACTTGAATTTTCTCAAGCCAAGCAATATTAAACAACAGAACAAAACGTTTTTTTAATAATTTTAAGATCTTACTTTGTGGATTTTTTTCTATCGTGGGTTATTTCATATAATTAACGTTTAGGCATAACAAATGTATAGATATTATCTTCAAAAATAACTTTTTTTTTTGGGACTTAAAGACTTAAAGGGAAACTCGTTATAAATCGGTAGAAATTGGGAATGCGATGGCTTACTATTATTAGTGTTATACGTCTAAAGGGGTATGTGTCTGGAATTTTCGTTTTGGGCGTAGGACATAATTTTTGTATTTAGAACATACTCTTTTGTTTGAAATGTACTCTTGTATTTAGATCATACTCTTTTTTTAGAATGAACTCTTGTATTTAGATCATATTCTTTTGTTTAGAATGTACTCTTGTATTTACTCGTAGAACTAAATCTTGTGTTTAATCATATTCTTTTGTTTAGAATATACTCTTGTATATAGAACTAAGCCTTGGATTTAGAACATGCCTGCTCTCGTATTTAGAACGTAGTCCTTTATGTAGAACATGCGTTGGAGATGACCACGCACGCCTATTTTACTTTTAATCGATGTCGAGTCCACTTGTGCGTGACGAAACACGCCTCGAATGATTCACAGGCCAGAGTCATGTCGACTTATCATCGTACTTTTATTTACATTTGAATTAATTTCGGATTATGGTTCAATACACCTGCAGACCTATTTTCCGCCAAAAAATAACAATTTAAATTATTTTCCTTGAAAACCAAAACAAAAATACATTTATGTTTTAATTCGGAATTCGACGAGTTTATCAACAATAATTGCACCCCTATTTATTTTTTTTGTAAAGCCGTCTCCGTTCTTCGAATTAGATATATTTTGGTAGAGTTCAGCCGCTGAGAACTTTGTTGTAATATCTTTCTTTGTTTTGCGTTGTTTACAAGAAAGGAGATACAAAGCACTCTTTTTAGGATGAATCACCTTATTAAAAAATGGAGATGTTACAACGGTTCTACCAGCGGTATGCCTATATGTCCAATTTATGCCTATATAGATTCACTACCCATATGTAAATCCACGTTTCTTTCGATTTGTACACAGAGTAAAATGACTATTGCTAATTTATTAAGAATATCTTTATTGGCAGTCCCTGTTAAAATGGGATTGCAGGCCTTACGAATGACTTGACAGGTTTCCTGATAAACTTTTTTAAAATTTCGAATGATGTCGCAAGACGCGTACATGAAAATCCTAAAATTTTTGCATTACAACGAAAATTATTTGTATCATCATGATATATTATTAAGGTAAATCGATAAATTTCTCTTCTACGTTTAGGAAATCCATAGAAAAGCGTATTTACATGAACGTAGGAGAGCTGCATTTTTTCTCCTACGTTCGGGAAATCCATAGAAAAGCGTATTTACATGGGAGACCTGCATTTTCTCCCAAGTTTGAGAAATCCATAGAAAAGCGTTTTTACATGAGCGTAGGAGAGCTGCATTTTCTCTCCTACGTTCGGGAAATCCATAGAAAAACGTATTTACATGAACGTAGGAGACCTGCATTTTCTCCCACGTTCGAGAAATCCATAGAAAAGCGTTTTTACATGAGCGTAGGAGAGCTGCATTTTCTCTCCTTCGTTCAGGAAATCCATAGAAAAGCGTATTTATATGAACGTAGGAGGGCTGCATTTTCTCTCCTACGTTCAGGAAATCCATAGAAAAGCTTATTTACATGAACGTAGGAGAGTTGCATTTTCTGTCCTGCGTTCGAGAAATTCATAGAAAACGGTATTTACATGAGCGTAGGAGAGCTGCATTTTTGATTTAATGGCGATTTATAGAGTAGATCTACATCACAGATTTTGCAATACATGTCTACTTACGCGTGTGCCTACTCATAATATCCAAATTCACCGAATTTGGTACTGGTACAGTACGGTTTTTCACGCAATATATTATAATGATATATCTATGTAATTTATTACGCTCAGATAAAGACCGAAGGTTATCAAACATTAAAATCGCAATAATTTAATATCACTGATGCATCGTTTAATCTCGGATTAAGATGTCAAATCTGTCGACCGGATTAAGCTTGTGCCAGTGTTCGGTGTTTGTGTGCCAAGCCGGTAGAATTAACGCAGAACCGTGAGATTTCTCGCATAGCAACCGGTCGGCATGTTGGCATTGTTTCCCGCTCGCTCGGGCCAGAACAATGCGCCCGTTGCACCCGTCAAATAATCCGCCTATCGAGCCCAGTGATGTGATGGTTCGAATTTCTCTCCAATGAGCCACTTACCAAAGTAGAGTGAAACTATCTTATAGTGTTTGCCAAGGGGCCAGAAAAAACTTCTCATATGGGAAATTACCTAAGTTATTCGACATTTAAGGTTTTTTCACATAAAAATGTTTATTATATCGATGGCCTTAAGTCAAACAACTTTATCTACAAAAGACATACGCATTATACTAGGTCTTAAAGTCGAACCATGTTATCTACAAAACAACATACCAATAATTCGAGGGCTTAAAATCAAGCAACGTCATATTATATAAAAAAAATAAATGCCAGTAATTAGTATAGGTATGTTTTGTACAAAAGTTGTTTGATTTAAAGCAGAGGTTCCCAAACTTTTTTGCCCCGTAGACCACTTGCCAATTTTTTTTTCCGTAGACCCCCTGCCTGTCGAATATTGAATTTACCTAAAACTATTAACGTCTCATGTGATAATCATTTATTTTTTTAGTAAAAATATTCCCTTCCCTTGCCTGCCCAACAACCGGGTGGCGGTATAGTTTCTCTCTCTTTACATTGTGCAGACAGGGGCACCCTTGTGAGGTATTACACCAAATGAAAATGAAGCAGGATAAGCAACGGAAATTTCTTTCTGTAGCTAGCCCTACAGAACTGCCCCTTAAGTTCTTTGTCAGTGCTTATTCCGGTCAGATCCTCTTGTCACATGATATCCGATTCTTCAACGTTGCATTTCCAAAATGTCCTCAAACTTAGTTTTTAAGTCTGTATGAAGTGCATTTAAATGTTGAACGTCATTATTACCCTGGACGTTTTTCAAAAACAAGTTGGGGAACTAGGAAAATTCGCGGCTTCCAATGTGCAATGTTTTACTTGAATGTATTAATTCTGATGAGAAAAGGAAAATTAACATCTTTACGAAATATAAAAATACAAATATCAAATAAGTAATTTCTCAGGTCTATTGTGTCATTTACGGAACTCCTAAATGTTGACTTGAGGTAAATGGGGGTTCGCTCGTATGTACCCCCATTTGAATCACGTGGACCCCCAAATTTTTTTCTCGCTGACATAGACCCCCAGCATGCCGATATCGACCCCTGGGGGTCCATATAGACCACTTTGGGAACCTCTGATTTAAAGCCTTCAAATTAATGGTATATTTTTGCTGTTGAAAATAAAGTTTATATGTATGAAATCTTCTCAAGCAGGAAAACTTATAACATAAATACTTTTTATGTTAAAATAAAGAAATTAATACCTAATGACTTTATATCACTTTTTAAAAGTGTGTTGAATTGTCACTGTGTTGAATTATCATGGAACCGAATTTAAGTAGGTTCTGTAACCATTGCCAAAATGAGTGCATGAAATATAAACAATGCGTTTTCAAAATTAAAAATTATCGTTTATCGAAATATTATCGTGTATCCTGTATCGACAAAATATTGTTTTCGGTTTTTCTTATTTTTCCCTCTAGTTCTATGGAAAATTCTCGATCTCACAACACTGTTCCTCCATCAGAGAATAATGCGCCCGTCAAATAATAATAATATTTAGATGAATTAGCGCCGGTTTTTTTTTTCTAAAATCATCTCTAAGGTGCAAATCTCTATCTGGTCCGCCATTTTCCCTCGCCATTTTCGCGCGCCGCTTTCCCGCGCGTAAATCACCGCCCAGATGTCTCTGGCGGTCTAAGGGCGAACTATTGCCTGACTCATCATACATCTGTTCTGGGCTCAGGGACTATGAATTCTCGTTTTTTTTACTTCTGCACATGCCAACAACATGTTGATGCATAAATTGTCGTTATTTTATTTCTTTCATTACCGCACAAGAATTCCAACTGCTCCCAACCGTCTGAAGTGAATGAGAATATGACATCCTCAATTGGCATATATTGTGGGGCTAAAGGTTATGGGGAGGGGAAGGGAATGGGAAAGAGGAAAGTGTAGAAGTGAAAAAAAACTATTTCAAGCAACGGCTCCATTCTGAATGGCGGTATTTCCGAAAAGTATATACCACTACGAAAAGTGCCGCAAACGACGTGTCTATTTTACGATTATATTTTTTTAACATGTAATCGTATTATCTTCACCATAAATCAGAAAATTGGGTTTTCTTACTCGAACAGTGAGTCCCTGGTATTGGCAAAATAGATTTTTCTGTAACACGATTTCAGCCCACAACATCATTTCCGCCATGAGCTATGGAGTTTTGAAGATTCCGTTTTTCTGGCAAAATATAAGGCAAGACGCCATATTGTGGTCTCATCTTTAAAAAAAAATTAAATTGTAAGATTCAATAAAAACGTTATTGTAATCTCGGGCGACTAGGTTGTCACTTCAAAACATAGCTCAAACCTTATTTCTCTTTATTTGTTTATTGAACATTTACATTCTACCACTACCGTCCACCGTTTCAAAATATAGCTCAAATCTTCTTTCTATTTATTTGTTTATTGAACAATTACAATCGCAGGCGATTATAAATTAGTATCAATGATTATAAATTACTATCATCCGCCGTTTCAAAATGTAGCTCAAACCTTAATTCGTTTATTAAAAATTACAATCGCAAGCGTTACTTTCGCCAGTTGGCACTATTTAAAGCATGACAGAAAATTGCTCACTCTTGGTGTTTTCAAGAGTTGTTAAACGACCTATTAATGAAACCTTAATTTTGAAATGATCACCAAAAGATCATTTTAAATATGACGTAATTTTGTTGTTCTCTAAACCTTTAAATCGCTTTTCATCAATGTTTAGGTTTCGAGTTGGACGCTTCGTGTGTGCAAGCTTTTCCTGGTAATCCTTCAACATTATCACTTCTCCGAAATAACAAAAAAGTATATACTTTTAAATGTGATTTGCCGAATTGAAAAAAAAACTACGATATTCTAACAACTGCCAAAAATTCGACGAAAAACACATTTTCAAGTCAATTTCAACTTCAGTTCTTTGACGTGTTCTTAATTTCACCATTTTTTTTTCATTTATATATTTTTTTCTGTTATTAATGAATACTTTTAAAGATTAAAATATGTATGTGTGCACTTGAAGTGAAATGACACAAAAATGCGCTATATAAATGCTATGTTATTATTTACATATAAAAAAACATCGTAATATAATATTATGTATTAATAGCGCAGACCCGTGAAAATTTACGGGATAGTATTCTAGCATAATGCTTTCTTAAAATGAAAAAATCTCATATTAAAAAACGCAAAATCCGTCTTTAATTTTCATGATTAACCCTAAGAAATTAAAAGAAAAAAAAGTTGAATTTATTATTAAAATTATCGAAGGAAGCAAACATTTTGTGGCTTGACATTATTACACAAATGAAAGAATATCTTTGTTTTAAACCACTTTATTACATTTATATACGTCGACCGGTTTCGGTTTCCTTTCTCCCTGGGTAATCCCCACCCCTCCCCGACCCCACTACCTACTCCGCTGCCCTGATGCTCTCTCCCTCACATTTATATACGTTCTCTTTCTTTATTGTTTACTTAATAATCTTCCTCTGTATTATATTTTAGTTTATATTTGTACTGTCCTGATGAAGGTTGAGTTCAACCGAAACCGGTCGACGTATATAAATGTAATAAAGTGGTTTAAAACAAAGATATTCTTTCATTTGTGTAATTATTATTAAAACATTTTTCTTATAAAACTTGTTATATTATTATAGGTAGGAAGTACGTACTTAAGAAATGAGAAATGAAATGAAAAAGTAGGTACTAAATAAATAGGTAGATACTTTATCGTTTTATCGCTTTATTACATTCAGTTACAATATAGAAAATGACACTTAAATTCAAAGCCAATTCGTGTTCTTGTGTTCATTGAACTAGAGTTACAGACAGACACACAACCAAAATTAGTTTTTTGTGTTACTTTCAGTTTTAGTAGCCAGTGCCAGTCGCCGTACACCAAAGATAGGTATCGCTACATAACGTACCCACTCGTAGACGCAGGGAAAACCTTTAATTTATTGAATGGTAATTATATTTTCAAGTCTTATGTACTAATGAATATAAATCAGAAATAAAGGAATGGAAATCAACAGAAAAGTGGTTTTTATCTTACGCTAGCAGAGCTGCATTTTGGTTTTAAAATAGATTAGAACTACAATTGCATTTCTTATTTTGTAATCCTTTTACAAAAAAATGATCGCTAGTGCCTTTAACATTTTTTTAATACAAAATCAACACCTAAAATACATGTTTTTTTACTGTAATACTACATCTATTTTTCTTAATTTGCGTATATATTTTTTTTTTTTTTGGTTTGACTGAGAATTGAACCTTCCTCCCCAGGGACTAGCTAAAATGAGTGAACCGCGCTATCACATAAGCCAAATCCTTATTGGATGGCGCCCAGATTTATTTCGTACATTAACTGCTGAAAATTAGATATGATTTGAGATTTTCTCGGCCAAAAGTTTTATTGTGATTTTTTTGGGGTATTACGCCGTGTTGCGCTACCTCCTTCTTTAGCCAACGTTTCGGATAGCATTACTTTATGTGACATATCCGCCCTGAGGATGGACACCGTAATGCTGTCACTATTATTCTGAAAATTGTTTTTGATGTCATCCAATTTCAGAGAAATGTGTGTGTGCGTGAGTGACACTAAAAATTGATAGAAAGCATTGTCATCGACAATGAGTCTATCTGTAGAGTTTCAGCTCCATCGGATTGCGGGAATTGGATTGATTTCTACTTTAAAGATTCCATTCCGATTAATTAATTCATTTAAGAAAACAAAATCACAAAGAAAATAGATTTATTATAAAAAAACGTATGTTTTATTATATTAGTCGCTGTATACCAAACATATATGTAGATTGTAGATACTCCTAGATGCAGTTAGAACTTTATTACATTTTTAAAACGTATAAAAAAATGTAACCATTTTAACCACGATTTTTAGACTGTTAACCTCGTTAAAATGGAAGTGATTAAATGCATTTAATAATAAATACTATTATATTATATTCCCTTCGAGTCGAAATAAGTTTTCAGTATCAGTTATTTATTTGCTCGGAGAAAACACTGGGCACAATTTGCGTAGCCTCACAGGCATCATCTATTCGTTACGATCAATATTAAATGCGCTATTAGTATCACATAGGATAGGTCTCCCTGACCCCTTTATTGAGTGCGTCACTCACTCCGGTCTCAGACAACTAAGTAAACATATCAGTGAAACCGACCACATTTGCCGCAGGGTTCCAGTGTGATTTTACAGCGATTGCCGATGGGTAATAAACCTAAATAGAAAATATTCAATTAATTTTATTTGAATCCGTACTCTTTCAGTCGCAATTATTTGGCCTTAACTTGCGACTAAACTTCTTCTATAATCTTGTATAAATATGCACACATATAAATAACTACATAATGTATAAGCAGGGCTGGATTAATTATTAATCGAACTAAGAGCGTGCTTAGGGCATCAAGAAAGGCAAGCACCACAGACAATATTTAAAATATTCCACGTGTTGAAAATGGTGCAGGTGAGCTAGATTTCACAATGAATGGCATCCCATAATACAGGGTTTTCCAATAAGATGTGTTATTTTGAATATTAATTAAGGAATTAATGATTTTTTATGGCCGGAATTGGATGGTATTGATCTGGACAACGTTTACTTTCAACAAGACGGCGCTACGTGCCACACAAGCAACGAAACTATTTATCTTTTACGGGAAAAGTTTCCGGACCGTGTTATCTCTCGAAGAGGTGATCACAATTGTCCACCGAGATCTTGTGATTTAACACCTTGCGACTTCTTCCTTTGGGGCCACGTGAAAGAGAAGGTCTACGCCAACAGCCCAGCGTCGATTCAAGACCTCAAAGATGGAATTCGTGAGGCTATCGAGGACATAAGGCAGCCACTTTGCGATTTGGCTGTAGGCGTGGTCGTGGTAGTCATTTGACTGATGTTATTTTTCACTATTAACGGCATACCTTCCTCTTTATAATGAAATAAACATTCGATCATTTATATTAAAAAATGGCATTTTTCTTTGAATATCAAAATAACACCTCTTATTGGAAAACCCTGTATATTTAAAAATGCGTAAGTATGCTCATACGCTGAAATTATTATTTTTTTTATGAAAATTTAAGAGTAAACTGTAAATATTCCTTTTATTATTTTATGTTATAACTATTTATCTGCATCCGGTTGACAAAAGTTCGTTTGCTTGGGTACTTCCACCCTCCAGAAGTTTTGCTAACACGGTTTAGTAAGTTGCACGCACGTAACCTTAGTAAGTAATAGTAAGTCTAGGATCATGCTGTTAACAAAATAAATCAATCCGAATTTTTCAATGATTTGTTTCTTTATATCCCGTGCAACATATTGACATTAAATCGTTCGTTTAATAATTATAAATGTTTCACTGCACATTGTTAATACTCAAACCGTTAGTTTACCAAAATAAAATACAATTAATACAATAGATTTATTTTATTATTCTTGCTTTAATTATTATAACACATATCTTAGGGTCTCTTATCGTGTTTAGGGTCTCTAAAGATCTTAATTCGGTCCTGCGTACAAAGTTTAAATGTTTTAAACTCTTTTTCGGGGAAAAGTGTGCTAATAACTACCGAGAACAAAACTAATGAGGTTGAGAAATCCAACCAGACGTGTTTTCTTTCAATAATAGATATTTTATAGGTTTTGTGATCATTTACTCCCCGTTCTTTGTTCGTGAAACCTTCAACCAATAAACCTATAATCAACCAGCTGCAGTCAGCTTCATATGGCTTGTTCTTCGGAGGTCATGACTACTCATATCTTAAGGCGTCATAACGCGGGTTTGCTCGACACTCATTTTTTTAATTATTTCTGATAAATACTAAAATTTCTAATGTTTCTAAGGAGATCCCTACGGATGGTGACGGGATAAATCATCAAAATTATAATTCATCACATCTTTAAAAAGTTATATAAAGTCATGGAAAGTGATGAAACAAAAACTTTATTAACTGGGTTAAGTAGATTAGGTTAGGTTAGGTTAGGTTTAAATTATTTTTTTTCATCGTTTCTAATGACTTTATATCACTTTTTAAAAGTGTGTTGAATTGTCACTGTATTGAGTTATCATGGAACCCTACGGATGTAAGTTATTTATATTTAAGATTAATAAAAAACAGGACCTTACCATTAAATATCTTATGTGAAACGGTTTGAAAATTTTATAAAACATTTTTCAACATTAAAATTAGAGGTAAGCTCCAGATTTTATTTTTATAGACGATGAATTAGTAACTTCTCGAGGAATCCCCTTAGAAACATTTCAGAATTTAGTAATACGTTCATCATAAATAATTAAAACAAACCCCACGGAAAGATCGATTCTCTAGGCCTGCTGGGGCAAAGTCGACCGTAGGTCCGTCCAATACACCAGAGCCGCGCATCGCATATTTCTGGTCAAGGCTTCTACACTTACGTCATTAAGATTCTGGCTTTATTTTAGGGTATTGTCTCGCCTTAACATGTTTAAGCGTAATAATACGATGTTGACAGCTCCTATATACAATACAACAATGTGCATCCATATGATGTTGGCTTCAAATTAACCATTCATTTTCTTTAGCAAAAATGATTGCGTAAATCATTTTTTTTATCAATAGGAATGTAATTTTTCAAAAGTTGAATAAATGTCCGGGGAGGACTCAAGCTTTCTTATGACGCACGGAGACCCATCAGACATCTGCTGAAGTCATCGGTGTATTATATTTAGATGAGACGTGAAGCGAAAAAATAGGTTCCGCTTTTTTACCTCCAGCTGACCTCCAACTCTCCCAACGCTCTAACTAAAACAAGTTTCGACGAGATAAGTATACGAGACGAGATGAGATAGTACGCAGTAGCGCCTCTACTTGTAGCTCTATGGTTGAATTATGTTATATAGTTTTGAAATCTATTGAGTCATAAATATGGATTTTTAAAAGCAAGATCACTCTTGGACTCTTGTACCATCTGAGAAGCGTTCATTCATAATGTAATTATCAAACGTCAATACAAAGATTGCGATAGTACTTTACTGTAAAGAGTAAATCTGTTTCAAGAATCGTGAGCGTCATGAAATTTGCATAGCTTTTTCCCATCTTCAACACAACGACTTTAGTCTTGCTTCATCAATTTGATCACACACTTTGGAGCTTTGAAATATCAATATAAAATAACGTTCGTTGCATATTTTGTTCAATTCAAATATCAAACAAATTAATAATACCTTGTTTTAAATATCACAGACTATATTTAATTTTATTGCAAAATATCTACTCCGTCCCGACTTACAGAAACATGTGACGCACTTCCTACACTCTTAGACAAGTGCGAACTAATATCAGACGTAAAATATTGATTGTTTTTGTGTTTAATTCGTAGAACTGCATTTATTTTTTTTTAAATTTAATATAAATCAAATTTAATAATATTTTCAAGGTTTGAAAATGGAATTGAAATCCGATACAGCTGTAACAATAATAAAAACCAAAATACTTGCAGAACTAAATAATAATATTGTTAAATTTAATTTATATTAAATGAAAAATAAACAATAGTTAAACACAAGTCCCGAAATATTACGGTCACAATTGATATCGTTTGCCCTTTTGCCTGCAAAAAAATATTTCTGTTGGTTGGGAACTCCCTCGAACACTAACTAGGAGCGCGGTGTGTGAACAGGGCTAATGAGTAATGACACTGTAGGTGTGATCCTATGTATAAGCTACAAGAACTAGTTGAACTCCCCGCAGTTGCTCGGGCTTAACACAGAGTTTTTCAGAATCAGAGGTGACGTTCCTTTTGTTTTGATGGTCAAATTTGCAAAATTTCATCAATCTCCGAATAAAACTGTAGATTTGTACAAAAATTAAACAAACCCCGCCCGCCCTGTGTCCGCCCTCCTGTCTGCCGGTCGCCACAGACAATCTTTATAAAAATAGCTGAAGTGAACCCGGCGTTGCTTGGAGTAAAGTTTTGAGGTTGTGAATTCCAGTAAACTGGGTGTAGTTTTAGGGTGGAAATTTGAAATCAAAATTCTGCTTTAAGGGGTGGGAAAGGGGAACGGGGTGGTTTTTTTTAAATCTTAATTAAACTATGACATTTCTCTTGTTTTGAAGGTTACGTATGAAAAATTTCATTAATAGCGGATTAAAACTGTAGATTATTATAAAAAAAACAAAGCCACATCGCCACACCAGAACAACCATCATTGCATATATTGATAGATACATAGCTCCCCGATGTTGCCCGAATTTAATGCAGATGTCGAAAGTAATTTTCCTTTCACTTTGAACGTCAAATGTTAAAAAAATCGTCGAGTAGTATCAAAATTCTGCGTGAAAGTGTGGGAAAGGGGACGGGGTAGTTTTTCGAAATATCAAGTACACAGTGCCTTTTCTCTTGGTTTGAACGTCGAATGTGCAAAATTTTATCGATATCAGAATTAAACTGTAGGTTTCTCTTATCTAGATATCTACAGACTCTTCTTTATATATGTAGATATTAATAACTAATGTATAGCTGATCTCCCCGGCATCGCCCGGGCTTTATGCAGACTTTGTCGAAACCAGATATAGACAGTGATTTTCGTCTTATTTTGAACGTCAAACCTAAAAGTTTTATCAAAACGTGTCAAAATACTGCGTTAAGGGGTTGGAAAGGGCAATAGGGGAGGTTTTTCGAAATCTCGTGCAGACAGTGAACTTCCTCTAGTTTTGAAGATCAAGTTTGCAAAATTTTATCAATCTCTGAATAAAACTGTAGATTTGTTTACAAATCCAGCCCACCACAAACAGGCAATCAACTTTGTATATTACAAGATATTGCGTTCAAAAGTTCGGAAAATTTCCATCGGTTACGATATAACGAATAATCCTTCTTTTGTAAACAAGGACATGGCACTATAAAACTGTTAAAAGCGCTTTAGCCGTTTTCCCGAGAAAGCCGCGACTAGACTCCCCAAAGGTGAATGTCGCGCTTTTAGATTTCCCGGAACCGTCGCGTCGCTGAGTCACTCCTCGCAGTGCAACAGCCCATCTGTCAACACCCCTCGCTCCTGCTCCACTTGTAGAGAAGCTCCTCAAACAAACAAAACATATCGCCTCTTTTTACACCGACATCATAGTACACAACAGCGAACATGTCGCCCTTTTACACCGACATCATAGTACACAACAGCGAACATGTCGCCCTTTTACACCGACATCATAGTACGCAACTGCGAACATGTCGCCCTTTTACACCGACACCACAGTACACAATAGCGAACATGTCCCCCTTTTACACCGACATCATAGTACGCAACAGCGAACATGTCGCCTTTTTACACCGACATCCATAGTACGCAACTGCGAACATGTCGCCCTTTTACACCGACACCACAGTACACAATAGCGAACACGTCGCCCTTTTACACCGACACCATACTTACACAACAGCGAACATGTATTATGATTATTTTGATTCAGACGAAAATAGTTACGCACAAATTGAACGTTTGAAGATTTTCCTAATTTCGTCATTTTTTAGCGGGTGATTCATTTTTTACGCGATACTAAAGATACTCCTCGCTTGGATCTATTTTCCACATTTGATTCAAGCGCCATGTGCCAATCTACTTTTCCAGCTATTCGAAATGTTTTTTTACTTTATTATGCTATTTTCAATTTTTTTCAACAATGTTACACCTGATTTTTAAAGCCGAATCGAAAACGTAGAAATCAGAAAATCGACAGAATAAATAGGATGAATTAGGAAAACAGAAGAAAGAAAAGGGGAGAGCAAAGACCGGAGTGAAAACTTTTAAAATACTGAACGAATTTTCAACTACTGATTCGTGTCTCCTGGTTACTGTGAGTCTTTACACAACTGACAAACAACCATTTACCCTACAATATATCCTTAAGGATGAAATGATAAAACGTGAAGACATGAAGTGAAGGGTTGTTTATCCACCATTAACCATTTGTAGGGTAAATAGTTGTTTATCAAATAAAAAGTAAAATTTTAGAAACGTATAAGGGGGTATACGCACGTATGCGTCGCCACAATTGCGGATCCCGTGTGTTGCTGTTTTAGTAAAGCTATTTAGTTTTTTATGTGTTTTCATTTTCTTATGAAAGAAAAGTACGTGGTGATAATTTAAGTGTTTTAAATCATTCTTTGATTTTTGATATCTTATCGTAAAAAATATTTGTACTTCTTTTAATAATACTCAGATGGTTAGACTTTATGCTGCCACTAACTTAATCAGGGTGGCCACAGACCTGGAAAACCGGGAAAACCGGGAATTATCAGGGAATTTTACCGAACCGGGAATTATCAGGGAAATGTCAGGGAATTTCAAAATATTCTTAAAATATCAGGGAATTCCAAAAATAAAACGAAATTCGTTATTTACGATTTGTGAAGTCCCAAAGTTGTGTTTTATTACTTTTACTTGCGGCGTGTGTAACAAAAGATATGCCGACAAAGACAAACTAGATAAGTAGGTATTTTTTTATTATTATTTTCGTAAATATCCCTTGCAACACAATCATGTCGTAAACCACCCGCCTTGGTTTTTCCCCTATACTATGTAGGTGCGAAATCTGTAAAGAAAAAGCTAGCAAAGTTACAACAAAGTGTCAAAAGGGTCGGACACCCAGTACGGTCGTAATAAAATTTAAAGATCATCATCATTTATGAAAAAAAAAAAAAATACGCCGAAAATCGATTTTCTCGGCCGCCTCTTCAAATCCGGGTGGTATTTTAGTTGTAAATTCGTATTAACACCAATTATTTCTTTATTTTCGCGGCCTATTACCGTAGCGGCGGGCCCTTTAAATTCAGATATTCGCAATAAATTCGTAAAAATGCTATATATTTACGCGTAAATCGAGATTTCGCTGCCGATTTCGGTCGCGGCCTACCCTTTAAAATGAGATATTCGTAAAAATACGATATATTTCCGCGTAAATCGAGATTTCGCGGTAATTTTCCGTCGCGGCCGGCCCTTTATTTCAAATATCTGAATTTAAATTCGTAAAAATACGATATATTTCCGCGTTAAACGAGAATTCGCGGCCGTATTCCGTCGCGGCCGGCTCTTTAAATGCAGATATTCGAAATAAATTCGCAAAAATACGATATATTTCCGTCTAAATCGAGAATGCGCGGCCGATTTCCGTCGAATACGTTATATTTCCGTGTAAATCCAGAATGCGCGGCCGATTTCCGTCGCGGCCGACCCTTTAAATTAAGATATTTGATGTAAATTCGTAAAAATATGAAATATTTCCGCGTAAATCGAATTTTATCTTCGTCGCGGCCGGCCTTTTAAGTTCAGATATTTGAAGTAAATTCGTAAAAATATGTCATATTTCGGCGTGAATCGAAATTTTTCGGCCGATTTCCGTCGCGCCGTATTTTTTAACTCGGATATTCGAAGTAAAGTTAGTAAAAATACTAAATATTTCCGCGTAAATTGAAATTTCGCGTCCGATTTCCGTCGTGGCGGGCCCTTTAAAATTCAGATATTCGAAATAAATTCGTAAAAATACGATATATTTACGCGTAAATCGAGATTTCGCGGCCGATTTCCGTCGCAGCGGGCCATTTAAATTCAAATATTCGAAATAAATTCGTAAATATACGATACATTTACGCGTAAATCGAAATTTCGCGGCCGAGTTTCGTCGCGGCCGACCCTTTAAATACAGATATTTGGTGTAAACTCGTAAAACTACGACATATATCCGCGTAAAACGTATTTTCTCGGCCCTTCAAACTCGGATATTCGAAATAAATTTGAAAAAATACAACATTCCAGTGTAAATCGATTCAGATTTACAAAATAATAATACTAATTAGGACGATGTATAACCACGTAAAAATACATTTTTCGGCGTTTTACCGCCACGGCTGACTTTTAGATTCAGATTTACGAAATATTATGATTTATTTTCACAAAAATCAATTTTTTTCGAATTTCACGAACAAATTTTCGTGCGCGGACAAAAATAAATTTCGAATTACAAATTTCGAATTGAAAAAATTTTTTTTTAAAAATAAACAGATACATAAATAAATTTTTTAAAAACTTACCGAAAAAATTTTTGTATAAAAAAAATTTTCTGCGGAAATTTTACGCGTTTTTTCGAATTATCGGGGTTCTACTGTACTTACTTTTGTTTATTTGTCTATTTTTGTATGGTCTTTTCATTTGTACACAAATTGTCTTCAGGCGAAATGTCATAAATTTGTAATAAGTGTATTTTGTTTTGAATAGATCATTGTGGTGCAAGGAAATAATAAATGCTTTAGATGACGGAATTCCCTTTATTTATGTATCTGTTCTAATTTTCTGGCGTAGATGAAAATTGTGTTTCAAAAATAAAATTTTGAACGATATGTCCTTATACCAAATAAAACATATCAGGGAAAAATATAGAAACTGCCCTGGAAAACCTGGAATTATCAGGGAATTTTTAAATCCGTTTTTTGTGGCCACCCTGTTAATTCATTAAATGTTTCATCTTCGAATATACTAAGTAAACTCAACCAGGTAATCAACAATTTATTTGAATTTGTCATCTTTGATCATGCTCTATGTCCAAGTTCAGTTACCTTTTATTTATTGTCTCATTATTTAATTTCCTGTCTCAAACGCGTGATAATGATAAATCTTGCGAGAAGCTCTTAAGCTTTCGACTATAAGATGTTTTTTTGTAATTACTTATTTTGTACGTGGGAAGTGGGAGAGGATATTAATGCATCTTCAAGAGACTGTCGTATCATTACTCTTTTTATAGATTGGTGACACAGCTACGTAGTTTTAAAAAATATTAATCACAGTAACAAGTTCAGTTTATTTATTTCTTTCAAAACAATTTGATTTTTTTTTTAAATTTTCATTGAATTTATTTTATTGTGGGTACCTCTAACCCTTCTAATGCCAACATCTCTCTTTCTCTTTTATTTCTCGGATTTTAATAAAATTTTAGGGTTAAGTCGTTTTTAACACATTTTTTGATCAAATTACTATTACTATTTATACCTTATAACCTCTATTAATTAAAGTTATCATATCTATAGTTGAATTGCCCCATTGTTTTTTTACGTTTTGGAGATGGGAGAATTGATGTTTGTTTGAGTTTTCTATTACTTTTAAATGGTGCAGTTTTATTCATAATATCATCTTTTTAATTTTTTAATGTTGCATGGTTGAAGTATTGTGCATTTAGTTTTCTGACTTTAAATTCTTTAAATAGAAGTTCTGGTGAATATATATATTGTATACATATGGTTCAAGTAGAATTGTTTTTAATATTAATTTGCGTGCTATGTAAAGCGGTTGTGTGTTTTTTCTTCTTTATTTTGTAAAATTTTCTAGATCGAGTAATTTCAACAAAGGTTCTTAGTCAAACTTTGAAATTAAGATTTTATCTTATTTATCCGCGACCTTTAGCTTGTTAGTCCCTGTGTTACAATGAAAACAACTCTAAAGATGCTGGCGTCGTGTGGCATTTTAGTGATCTGTTTTAGCCTGTGACTCACGCCGATCAGCGGGAAACTCTATGTATCCCCTCGATAATGCATCCAACGCAGGCCTCCTCAACCTGCGGTTCGCATTCGTATACTAAAAAAAATCTAACCAATTTCTCCCAGACTTACCTTCAAACTTTTTCGAAGCTTTTCGGACCTACACACATCGTTGGTGTTTAATATATTGATTTGGCTAAACCACAAATGTTTTACCCACTGGTCATTAGTTAAGTAGGTGCCTATTGTAGATAGCCCTGCCGCTGAAAGCTTCCTTGTAACCTCTATTAGCCTTTAGTTGTCATAATATGAATTTGTTGTTTATCAAGACTGTGTTGAAAACCCTCATAAAAGCTGTACCTACAAGTTATCTGTGCGCTCGGTGACGTCACTACTGCAGATATTGTTGATAAATTAACACTTTCTTCGTTAGTTCCTTTTTTGGCCGCCTGCGCAGGTAATTTTGTAAATCGGTAATATTATGTATAATGGTTTGTATGCGGAAGCTGTTTGAGTCGACCATATGCCGCGAGCTAAAGATAAAAGCTCCCAACCGTCAGCGAGTTTATGATGCAACATAGACGAAATTTCAATTCATCCTCCTCTTAGGATGGGTTGCTTTAAAATTTTGAACAATTCATCAAATTTCGAAGTTAATATTTAAATTTTGTGAAAGTCCTATTCAAGTTCTGCTACTGATTTGATTTAACTACCTACTGATACTGTTGGAATTGTGACTGATTGTATCACGTTTTTTTAATGTTCTTTGAATCGAGCTTGCGAAATATGTTGGGAGTGATGTTGTTGGAGAATAAACTTAACGGCGAGTGAGTGTGCCGAGCTGTAGTAAGCTTTTGCATTTATTTAATTTGGAGGCGAGCCCAATGATTGCGACACAAAAACAATGCCCGCAGTTTTTCATCTAGTGACTCAGTGCCGCTCGCACTATAAGCTCATCTGAGATCACTTTAAATGCGGATTTTCGAGAGCTTTCAACACAGACGACGTCAACACAAAAAGCTTTAATTCCAACCTGAAGAAATCTAGTTAACGTAGTAGTTTTCATTGTTTTCATAATGGTGCTAAAGAAATACTCTGCTCTAATGATTGACGTTGGTAAATATATATGCACATTTATTTCGTATCGCCGCGTGTCTTGGTTCTCACTGTAAGAAGCTCAACGATAAGTATGTGCGATTTGTATGTTCAAGCCATTAATAATAGTGAGATATCTATGATAGGTACTACATAAAATTACAAAGACCAATGCGACGGCTATTAGTCATCCGAAGCTCGCGTGCCGCCCTGCTGTGTAATTTTCTTCTCAGCAGGAAAATCCTAGCTGCATTATTTGGAATAAAAAATAGCTTGTAGTTTAAAAAAATTGAGTTTATTTCGTACGTTAATCTGGCTGTCTGCACAGTAGCAGTAGCAGTAGCATGACAGTGTCTTACGAAGATCTGGTGTGGTGTGCGTGCACACGGGCCCCGATATAGCCCGTATGGGCCCGTGAGTCAGGCGCCGGGAATAGCTGTTCGGACGCGGGGCGAGGGGGCAGGGGGCCCGTGCAGCGCCCCCTAGGGGCAGCGCCCTCCGCCGCGAGCCGCGACACACTTCTCCTCTCGCACATCCTGCACTCTGCCGGACGAGGAAAACTCGCCTGCCTTGCCTACCAAACAAACTAACTCGACTATACGCGTTAGCGCACTTGCCATCTTGTGTGTTCCCAGTAACCCCGTGCATAAACAAGTGAGAATAGGAAGTACGCCTTGTGTTCGTTCAGTGATAGATGTGTTTGTTGCGCAAACCGGAATAAGTGGGAAACTAGTTGTTTGACGAATGTGATCCTTCGCTCGTCTGTGACGTGGTCGTTCTTCCGGCTTGTAAGCTCCTGGCGGGCAGTGGGCGGTGGGCGGTGGGGGAGGGAGAGGGTGGTGGCTGGGTGGCTGGGCGCGCCAGACGCGCTGCAGCGCGGTGCAGCAGTGCACGCGTCACGTGCTCCCCCCGCCCCTGGGCCCCGGCGCCCCCGGCCCGAGGTCGCGCGGGCCTCTGTGTCCTGTAGCGCCGACCCTCGCCCTCTCAGCTACACAGTCTCTCCCTCTCCAGCCATCATGTGCGACATCCCCGCCAGCATCGTCACCACCGTCAGGGACACGGTCACCTGCAGTTGGGTATTCTACAGTGAGTGAATTGTGGATAGTTGATGTTGATGTGCTTTTATCCATTATCCAATTCTAGAATTGAACAATGTATCCGCGTCATTGAAACAAATCTTCACATCCAATATTTCGTAAATACGCACAATGTGTCCTCGCCAAAATGACGTAAATTATTGGAATGCCCAAAGAGATTTGGGAAAGAATGATTTTACGAGGTGACGAGGCGCCGCGGCGGTGTGGAATTATTTTTGGTTCGGACGACCTCCTCTCCCGCGCAGTCTCCTCGAGCAAGCAGCAAACAAACCTCCCCCAGCTCGACCATGTCAGCATTCAGCATGTGCTGCATGTGTGATGAGTGACCACGGAAGCACTACCACCAAGCTGCGATGACGGATGTGAAATCTCGACAGGCAGCAGAATCGTATCTGCAAACATAAACAACGCACCGGTGAATGTGTACACTCCACCTCCACTGTATACTGTACAGTGTACACAGTCTCCGCAGGCGCCTCTGCCGAATATTTCTTATTGCGGAAACTGTCTGTTGCTACGAATATACCATATACCCCACTAGCTCGGTATAAGTTAAACAGATTTACGACTTACGATCGAGATTACAAAAAATAAACTTTCGTTTCTAAGTTTATTTAGGATTGTGAATTTTTCGAATAATGATTTTCCTCCACGCCAAAAATATTTATAGCTCTGTCTCGTTGTTCATTAGACTTATTTAGTTTTATCACAAAACTTTTATCTAGTATTCTCGTAGCCTCATCCGTACATTTGAATGACATGACACAACCTCAACAATATTTTAAAAAGAACTCGCTTGATTTCTTTATTTTGTTCACCTTGTAAAATAATCATGAACGTCAGCTTTAGCTGTGATATGGATATGGATGATTCGGTGTACAAACTACAAACTTATTTTGAATACATCCTTGAACGATTGTTTATTCATACTTTACCTTCATAATTACCTTTCAATCCAGAAAAAAAAACACCGTGGTTAAGTCCTCTTAAGTCGTCGTCATACACATTTTATCAACAAATTTCTTTATTCCAAATGCTTAATGGTTTTTTCTTGTTCTTCAATCGTTATTGTTGCTGACAAAAAATGTTGTCGCAAAAATTAAGTCGTCGTCATACACATTTTATCAACAAATTTCTTTATTCCAAATGCTTAATGGTTTTTTCTTGTTCTTCAATCGTTATTGTTGCTGACAAAAAATGTTGTCGCAAAAATTAAGTCGTCGTCATACACATTTTGTCAACAAATTTCTTTATTCCAAATGCTTGGTGGTTTTTTCTTGTTCTTCAATCGTTATTGTTGCTGACAAAAAATGTTGTAACCTCGCCAAATATTAAACACATGACTATGATTATTCACGATTTTTTTCTGGAAACTCATTTGTTTCTTAAAAAAACAAGGATTTTATTATTATGTATGTACTACTGCAATTATATCGACTGCTCAACCTCATATCTGGTCTTCAAAATACTTAGGACGGGTTGTTTCGGAGAATTTGAACAATTCATCAAATTTCAACGTTCATTTTCGGGTTCTGTGAAAGACTTATTCAAGTTCTGTTTTTATATCATTGTAGGCTAGTTGCTTGACAAAACTGAAATAAAAACAGATCTTGAAAAAATCTTTCACAGAACTTGAAAATGAACGTTGAAATTTGACGAATTGTTCAGATTCTCCGAAACAACCCGTCCTTAGTCAATTTTGTTTTTATAACGTAACCAGCTTACCACCAGAAATTTGTGTTGAAAAGTCTGTAGTAAATGAAGTTCTTACTTTGAACTTACTTCTCTTATTTCTTGACAGTGAAATTGGCTATTTCGTTCACGATGAAAATGTCGTTGCTAGCTGAAAATAGTATTAAAAAATCTCAAATTGGAAAGCTGTGCAAATTTAGTTTTTTTAAATCAAGAGTCCCAACCGTCTGGAGCCAGTGGGACCATAGCATCCTCTATTGGGGTATGATGTGAGGCATCAAAACAAAACAGTGGGGAGGGGAAGGAGATGGGGAAGAAGAAGGTGGAGAAGTATATGATACAGGGAACCCTTCAAGAGTTTTTGCTTTTTGTCATGACAATAATTAAATCAACTAAGAATCTACACTAAGAAAAGCGTTTTTAACTAATTTTTGCCATTTTTCTACACTGGTAGACAGAGAGGATAGAACGCCAAACAACTGTCTTTGGACACACCGCTTGCTTCATTTGCGTCCATATATAGGAACTATTCTGTTATACTTACCATATTTTGTCATCACCCTAAAAATTATTTTATTCACTTTATTGTGCAATTTCTTCATGGAATGTCCCCGAGTCTTCTTCCATCCACTTGTGCGTCATAATTCCCCTGATACTGCTGATGAAATCTAGTCTAATTGATTCACAGAATAACTACTAGTAGTCATGGAGCCAAGAAATCTAGTAGTACACTCAGTTTTCTGAATTATTTAACAATTTTTTATTATTCAGTTTTTTATTTTTTTAAACGCCATTTTGTTTTTTTTTTTACATTTGGACACCGTTTCATCTTTCCTTCAAATTTTGAACAGCTGACATGCATTACAACTTGGCAGTTGTGCTTTTCCGCTGATCACAATTTGTTCAAATGCTGAAACGGACCGGGGATCGGCATTTTACGAGGACCTTTCAAATGTCAAAAAAGAAACAAAATGGCGCTGATTGGCCATTTGATGGCAATGTTTTATTATACGTTTTTAATTTCTGTGAAACACCCCAATATTAGGTTTAACCTGTTAAAAGCCATGGCAGAATATCTTCAAAATACCCACCCTCGATTGCCAGCCGAAAATACGCAGATGAGTTACCGAAATTAACATGATGAGTTTTGGTCAAATATTGAAATTGAAACTACGATTTTTATTTTTTTGCGATTGTCTTCTGTTTACCAGGTAATGTTAATCTAACATATTTCATGTTTACATCGTTTCGCCAAAATAGTCAACTTTATAAAAAAAAAAACAAATGAATCCCCCATTCAGGGGACAACTATCAATAAAAATTATCTAAATATATATCCTTTAATGAAATAAATAATCGGAAGGTGAAATTATAACCATGATACTCATTTGAAAATTCTAATATTTACATTTTAGAAACGCTTTTG
The DNA here is from genome assembly GCA_026573805.1 of Hesperophylax magnus. NCBI lineage: Eukaryota > Metazoa > Arthropoda > Insecta > Trichoptera > Limnephilidae > Hesperophylax > Hesperophylax magnus. The sequence continues at coordinate 4,759,634 of JAIUSX010000002.1, forward strand.
AAAGAAAATGAATTTCGACATTTACAGATTAAATGTTTTCTAAGTAGTCAGAGAGGAGGTTACATTCATGATATAAAAAATAGAATCCACTGTTATTAGCGCAAGCGATTCTGGTTTTGTCTTCTACACAGTTTTCAAAGCGTAAAGGTTAAAAATGCAAAGCAAAATTTCCAGCACGAATTATATTAGAATGGTCACCAATGACCTAACGGCAATTTCAGTCATAAAAAATGATTCACCGGTGCACGATCGGCGTTCGATTCGTTAAGTCTGTTGCAATTGTATTCTAATCTCCAATGTTTCTTCCAGGTAACAGCAGCCAGTCCGGAGTGGGCGGCGGAGACCCCCCCTCGGGGCGGTCCCCCCCCCCGGAGCAGGGGGCGCAGGACCCTGCCCTGGACTCCATGCACATGATGCTGGACCCGCATCTGCGGCCTGTCACCCCTGACCTCTCTAACGACACTTCGCTGAGGATTTTCGAGGAGCACAAGCAGCTGGCACAGGAGTACCTCAAGGTAACTCATTTGCAATAATCAGACACGTTTGTATTGGGTAAATCGATTGCTCCGACCGATTCACCCTGTTGCCGATACCTTCCCACCTTGGTTGGAAGATGGCTCAGATATCTGGGGAGTCATGTTATGGGTACCAGGGTTCATTGTCAATGACAATTGATGAAGTTATATTTTTTATTATGGGGTTTGGGCTACTGTCAAAGGAGTAACATGTAAATTAGGATAATGGGCATATGGCTTGTGTAAGAAGCCTTCGGACTGTCTCCAATGGGCATATGGCTTGAGTGCTTGTGTAAGAAGCCTTCGGGCTGTCTCCAATGGGCATATGGCTTGAGAGCTTGTGTAAGAAGCCTCCGGACTGTCTCCAATGGGCATATGGCTTGAGAGCTTGTGTAAGAAGCCTTCGGACTGTCTCCAAATTGATAGTAATAACATTGCTTCTTACTTCACAGTTCATAGAGGTCACAAGCTAAATACAATTATTTTATGAACAAACACTACCGGATTTTAACTGCTTTATAATAGTGTATGTATTATGTATACATTTTCAGTATGTATTTTTTTTCTAGGTTCAAACTGAACTTGCCTACTTATCGAGGTACCGTTCAGAGCTCATTGACCAACACATTGATGAAGAAGCCCTGAGACAAAAACGGGAAGCGATGCAGCTAGAAGACGAGAAGGTACAGTATCTTTTAATTTATTCATGAATCCGGTCAAAGAAAAAATTACTGTAAACGCCAGAAGAAACAACATAGTTAAAGCTACAACCCGGAAAAGAAACTTCATTATAAAGAGTATAAGTAAAAATATAATAAAATTTTTGATTATTTAATTTTTTCAATCTCTGGGACAATATCTTTATTATTTTGATACCACCGGAAGATATTCCGGTGGTATCAAAATAAAAAATCTCAAATATATTTCTATTAAAAATAAGCATTTGTTACTTAATCACCCGATACATGTAATCACAGTTTATAAATTTGAAATTGCTCTCCTGAAAAGTTGTTGATTTTGATTTATACTCTTTGCTTAGCATGATAGATATTTAAGTCTCAAAAAGAGTCTAGTTTAAATTTTGTGTAATGCTTTATAATGGTACCTATACATTTGCGAACCAAAACTCGAACTGAGTCATGAATTACGGGAAAAGAAAGAAGCAACCGCAAGCGGCGTTTTGCGCCATTTACGGTTGCTTCGTTTCTTCCCCATAAATTGAGGTTCAGTTCGGCAGTTTGGATCGCGTGTGTATACTTAGCATTAGGCATTGAATGATTCTGTGCCATCCTATTTAACTGATGAGGTATAGTCATACCCAAAACTAACTTATGCTCAAGACGGCCAAGGCCTATTATGCATCTAATACACTGATTTATCAGAACTTGTACAGCATTTAACATACATACTACGCAGGATCTAAGATGTGCAACTGTCAACTAAAATTTAAACCATGTCTTGTCTTAGACCGTGAATAAAATTATCCAATAATGATAATATTAACCCCTAAAAGATGGTAAAATTTAGTAAATATATCAAAGCCAAATATAAAATGAAAATTATATTTGAAATAAAAGACAGTCTCTACAATATTAACTTTGGAATTTTCAAGGACAGTAATGAAATACATTAAAAACTTGTAAAACCTAGCTCTACATACTGCACACTGCAGTGCACTTCAAGGCAGTCATAATTTCGCAGTCTCTACAATATTAACTTTGGAATTTTCAAGGACAGTAATGAAATACATTAAAAACTTGTAAAACCTAGCTCTACATACTGCACACTGCAGTGCACTTCAAGGCAGTCATAATTTCGCAGTCTCTACAATATTAACTTTGGAATTTTCAAGGACAGTAATGAAATACATTAAAAACTTGTAAAACCTAGCTCTACATACTGCACACTGCAGTGCACTTCAAGGCAGTCATAATTTCGCTGGACTGCAAATGTAGCCAGCCGCATAATAGGGGTTAATAGATGCTTTGTGTGTATTGATTCTATATTTCACTTGTCTTCCAGGATTCCTTAGTGAAACTCTACTGGAGCTTAAAAAAACAATTAGAATTAATGGGAGCCAGTCCCTTACAACTTGACGACGACTGGGTCCTGATCCCGGACGAGTCACCGCATGACTGAAGCCTCACGGAGCAGCAAATGGCTCCCAATCTAATCTGTGATGAGACCAGGATGCAAAGTGTTCCCTTATCGCATTGTGTCTTCCCAAGGGACTAATTGAAAGTGTTCAACCTGATGTACTGTTTCCATTGAAAATACCTGTCGTCTAAACATCACATCTTCCACTTTGAAAATGATAGAAAACTTTTATTGAATGTATGTTTACTATTATATTCTATACATCGTGTTATTAACTAACATCATAAATTAAAGCCATTCTTCATTATAATATGAAGTTCATGTAAAAAAATTGTGCTTGATATTATATTGATAAAAATAAATAAATATTAAAGGACGTTAGAGACACGGGCAAGCAAGAAGGTCACGTGAACATAGTGTCAATTCTCAACATTATTGTTATAATATATGCAATTTACACCTGGAAAAGTTAGACTTCTGAAAATGATAGTTAACTAAATTTTCATTGTTGGAAGATTGCTAATGCCAAATACCCATTACGCTCACAGACAATTTCACGATCACAGAAGAATATTGCAAAATTATTAACAAATAAACATTATATAATAAGAATAACATTCTCAGATTGCTCGACGGTACTAGTATCTACCCCAAATATCGCTCTTGAGCAGTAACACACGCAGATCATTCCATATTCTAGTTGATTTCGGATAAAATTTTAATTATTTTTCACTTTTAATGCCACCTCTGTCCGTAATGGTTAAGAATGTATGCCATGATCACATGAACAAATTTGCTTGAATATGTCTTTTCTACGATGTCCTTAAATATTTCGCACCACCACTAAACCTGTTTAATTGGATGTGATTCAATAGAAAGAAAAAAAAAATTATCATTTGAGTGTTTTTAATAACTAAAATTAGATATGATTTGTTGGAAGAAAAAAATCATTATTTTTAACAACTCGTCTAGGGGGTCATAACGTTTTTTTAAAGATAAAATTATCTAATATTCTGTATGCTATTTAAGTGGTAGGTAGAACTAACAAAAGTGCAATGTTTTATCAGTGCACAAACATGAATTACGGAATTGCCTTGTTCATTCAGATCCTATTGTTATATGTAAATTAAGCAGAAGTTATTACCTGTGATCCTAAAGCCCATATTAAAACAATGATAACAAAGTTAAGTAGACCTGTGTTTTTTTCCAATTGACCTGATTACAATAGATTGCATTCTGTATGATAAAATTATTGTAGTTAATTAATTGTGGAAAAAATATGAGGGTTAGGGATATAGAAATAGAACCTTATTTGTTTCTTGGAATCCTTTCAAAGTAATCAAATAAAATTATGTTTTTATCAGATAATCTTTTACTCAACGCTCTAGGCATAAAGACCTAGTAATTTGACACTTTTCGTAAATATATTACGTAACAAACTCGCCAATTTCTCACCTACGTAGTTTAGCAAGGGAATATACAAATAATATCGACACTTTTAACAACAAATATGATGTTTAAAACATACCTATACAAATCTTTCAAGTCGAAATATTATTACTGAAAATTTTTAGATTATAATATTTTTTTTAGTTTTATCCAATTGTAAACCATATGAAACCATTGTTTACTACTAACCTTTGAATAAAAAATTGTAACCATATGCATCCAATGTAAAAGCCCCATGGGCATGTAAAAGAGTAATAAAATATCAAGCATTAAACCTACCAATTTAACATCACTATTGATTCATGATCATCATTTAAATAGCTCTGCGCTGATAAAATATGATTACTTGTTTGTTTATATAATAGTTTTAATAACATGTAATGTTTGTGAGATTTGTATAATGTAGTTTAAGTTATTATGAATTTATCTAGCCATTAATATTGAGTTAAATTAGTTTTAATTTACATCACAACTTATGGACATTCATTGTACCTTTTGTAATTGTGTAATATATGTATTTATGTTTGTTTAAAATTAAACTAAAAGTAGGACTTTAAAGATGCCTTAACTCCTGCTTTTCTGCGGGTCATGTTAAAACACAAGTAGAATGTCATTCCATCACATGGGTTTATTTAAACATTTGACTAAGTTGACATCGCAACAGGTTTTTTTCTAGCTTCAAATAGAGCCCATCTTTTAGTTGTTAGGAGTAAATAAGAAATTAGACCATATTTTCCAAACTATTGGATATACTGCAGGTGTGCGTCAATGATTGCAATCAAACGCCAACAGAATTTTGTATGCACAAGTAACATTAGCTTTTATGTGTTATCAGTAAAATTATTTACAAACCGTTTACTGTTTTATCACATGTATTTCTTAAGAAAAGATAATTTGTTATGATTATTTAATTTAAGGAAAACATAGTTTTTATAAATATATTTTATTTAGTAAGATTTAAATGATGTCACTATTGTTGGTGTCATTCCAACCATATTATCATCATTGTAAGTTCAATACCGCGGAAGAAGAACCATTTTCCAAAATGTTCAGGTGGGAAAAAAACCTTGCAATTTCGTCAATAAAAAAGATAAATAAATCTAACTGAAGTTTATTTTGTGTTCCTGTTTTATATTCGAAAATATTTTTTTTGCCATTGATTGCGTTATTAGTTGTGGCACGTACGCAATATTGCCATATGATCATTTATATTGGAACTAGGTTGATACTCGGTCTTGCTTGCTTCTTTTTGACGATTCGTTTGCAGTATTAACTGAGAGCAAGGAATCTATTGGTCAATTTCTAAATTTGAATGCGGCTTGTGTCATTCAGCTGAAAGCGCCAAAAAATAGTTATTGACTCATACGCAATATTGAACTTATATAAAGGATATATATTTTCACAAAAAACTTGAAATCTGCCTCAATTAAAATAATAATTAAACAATTATACCATCAAACAATACCCTTTTCAGGTATGAAAAAATATATACCATGTTTAATATTGCGGTGATTTGAGTTCAGATCTAAAATCTTTAAATTAATTATGTACGTAGATACATAAAAACCAAATGTTCACATCTAAATTATTATCTTTATCACTGTTTTACATAGGCTCATAATAAAATGTTAAGGCCTTGTTTATGATTACATATTGTGTTTTTAATAAATGCATTTAAAAATAATTATTTTCATTATTTAAGTATGCATTTTGGGTTTTATTGGAAGTCGAATGTCCTAATTTATTTGAAGTAATATAATAATATTATATATATGGTGTCATAAAGGATGATGAGAAAAACATCACCAGATACATTCAATTTCAGAGCTTCAAAGGAGCTCATAGAATTAAATAGATCCTTTTTAAACTGGGAGACTGCTGATCTAAATGGTATTAGAAAGAGCAATCAATTTAACCATAGAAGAATTAAAATATATACCGTTATGAAACCAAAGTTTCCGACTGCAATTCGAAAAATAATTATGAAAGTTTGCAATTTTTTTATTATTTATTTTTATAAAAAATAACGAAAAGGTGAGGTGACAGTAACGTTTGTAATACATTTTTTCTAATAAAATGTGATGTTATTTTTTTTTCGCTGTCTGTAATTTTAGTCGCAAAAAACATAAGGTGAGCCATTTAAAAAAAAAGGGTATTTCATCACCTTTCTAAAACAGATTTTAGTTTTCGGATACAATCAGAAATATTTCATCTATTTGGATTTTATTGCAAAGCGGAAATAATCTCAAGCTTTTGACAGAATATGCCAAAGGCCTGAGTGGATAATTTACAAAATGTGAACATATTGACATCTATCAGGTTATTATTAATATTTGCGTAGTTCTATGATACAGTACAAGCTTTTCGTTTGTTAGTATTGAAGTTCCAAAGCAATGTCCATTCAGTTGAAGATGAATTCAGGGAGGTCTACCAATTTAATACCGATTTGCCGGCTTGTGTTTCCACCCTCCACAATACGGGTCTCTTCCAGTTCCAGGTTCACTTCTGCTTTTACTAAGAAAGTCCTTCCACTTAGCATTCCCGAAGATGGCACTTAGCATGTTAATATAAAAAAAATGATATGCTGGCACAACTTTTTTCTTATGTTTTCGTTTGACAAACATATCTGTGTCGCACATTGATTTATTACTGTGTACTGAACTTGCATGTTATTATTGTATGTTATTGTTTGCTGAATATTTTAAAGTAAAATGCCAATCTTATATACTCAAGCGATTTTTGGCATATTATGCCAAGTTTGCAAAAACATTCTGAGTGATCATTTGCCATTATGTGCCAAATTTATAGAACCTAAAAATATGGGATAAATGGTGAAATCTAGATGGATTCATTGGCTTTAAACCGCAGTAAGCAATTTCATAAGTTTCCATATTAATATATTGAGAAATGATATTAATTAAATAATATGGTAAATGACACCAGTAGCTCGAGTGGTAAAACCATCTGAATTTCCATATTATTAGCAAAAGTTGAATACGTTGACATTTGAATGGCCAAAAAACACATTCACTCGTCAGGCACACGTTTTCAAATGTTGTGTTGTCTATTTGATTACATAAGACTCTGAAAATGTTATTTATGAGCAGATGTTTGCAAGATAAGTACTTTTGGAGCACTCAAATAATAAAAAACATTGATAAAACAAATTTTATTAATAAAATAGCACCATAAATTTACAATATATAAATATGTTTTTCATGAATCCAAAAGAATATTTAATTCGTTGATTATCCAAAATTACATTTTTTTTAAACAATTATGTAGTACAAATTCGACATGGACCATACTTCATTACAACTTCCTTATCATTTACAATTTACAAATTTAATACATACTATCTTTAGTTACATTCATATAAGAACAATAAACAGGATGGTGCATAAATCACAAACACAGAAATCAACACCTGAAGAGAAAGCTTTTATAAAATTTCGAATTCGTATTTCGAAATTATGAAACAAATCAACATAAGAGAATATTGACGAAAACATTGAAAACCAAAACATGTTCCGATTATAAGATGCAACTCAACGCACATTACTCGGCGGTTGAAAATGACAGTTAAATATGCAACCCAACTTTTCATTTGGTAATTTTTTAAATTTTACATAAATCATTTAAAATCAAAAATTTGCATTCAGAATTGTGATGCGCCACCCTTTAATACACAACAATGCAAAAGCAAAAGGTCATATTTATCCCACATTTATGCCAACTTTTATGGCAAATTTTTTTTTATAATATTGTTTTTACTAAATGAATCGACTAAAAATCCTCTTTAGAATACTAAAGAGGATTTAATAACTAATTCTTAATAAAGAATTGTTAATCACTTTAAAATAAATGTAAACATGTCATCAATTAACAAGCAATTAAAATTATCAAGTAAAATATTTTAAATGTGGGTTATTGCACTTCTGTTTTCTCACAGTTGATATTATAATAACAATTTTATTCAAAGATCTTGAAAAATAAACACGATATACAAGTAGTGCAATTTATATTCTATACTGGCATTTAAGTTTTCCAGGTTTCTTTTCCTGCCCCTCCAACATATTTTTCTAATACGTTTTAACCCTGTGAATTCATTAAAGCTAATGTTTCAAAACACTTTTTATTTTCTCATTTCCTAAAACAGCAGGGCTTTTATTACATTATCATTTAGATTTACACAACTAAATGTACTGACCAAAGATATTAGAAGAATGAGATGTGCTATGAGCAGTTCATACTGTGTGGAATTGCTTTGCCGAGTGTCGCCGGTTTTGTTCACCAACACTACTGCACACCTTCGCTTACGCTAAGGCATCGCTAAGGTATCCGCACTAATACATAGAACAGATTTCTGTGCGTACACGTCCCGATACCGTTCAAAGTACCCTAATTAGTTAGTACTCCGCCTACGGTCCGGCGGCCAACATAGCATATCTCGTTCTTCTAATATCTTTGGTACTGACAAATCAATATTCAACTAGGCCATTGACATTACTAAAATAATAATGTTGCAGTGATCATTTCTACAGGAAAGACACCTTACAAAATAGAGTATTTTCAGTTTTTTTTTTTATTCGCAAAGAAAATTACGATGATGAAGGTATTTTTGAAAAAAGTAAATATGTTTTGATAAACGAATATGTTTTCTTTAACAATTTAAAATATGCCATTTTCGATTTGCTGCCAAACGTTGGTGAGAGCGGTCTTACCCAACGTTGACAGTTTCTATGTCATAATGATGCTGTAGCCAGTTGGAACCGTTTCTGAATGTGCAGATTTTTAAAATCAATACTAAAATTACACATCTTTAGTACAATGATCTGAATCAGAAAAATTTTTGTAAATATTTAAGTTTTGTGTAATAACTGGCCAATAATAATATAAAAACAGAACTTGAATAGAAACTTCACAGATCTTGAAAATCGACTTTGAAATTTGGTGAATTGTTCAAATTCTATGAAACATCCCGTCCTAAATCTTGCACATCTTGCAAATACCCCATTATATACAGGCCACCGCAGAGAGATTGCCCACCGTGAAATCAGAAAGTATGTAAAAAAAATATATATATATTTTAGAGATAAGTAGTTCCTGATTTCATCAGTCAATCTCTCCCTGGTGGCACTATATAAGTTTTGGATCAAAATCGAAGATTAAGTTAAGAAAAGTATTTACATTTACTAAAAATATAAAAATTGCTATTATTCATAGTAAAATAAAGCAAAAAATGATGGGCGGATAATGTTGAGAAAATACATTTTTATTTGGAGAGCAAATGATAGCAAAAGAAATATTAATACATAACCTACAATCTACTTCATTCAAAATTAATCTGGTGGTATATAATTTTATAGGAAAACATGTGTTATTAAGATTTTACACGCAAATAAAATTAAACATGATACATGTACTTAGTAAATCACATGATTAAAATATGACCAGTTTAATAATATAAATTGCTTTCATCGATTGACCCAAAGATCACACTGTAGATTAGTAAAATCGCTGACTCCAGTTAAAAAGTATGTAAATGAAAACATATTTATTTTTATTTGAGTTTTAAAAATATATATGAGTAAAACATTCCAACATTATGTATTATCTCTTCACGAGTAACACTATCAGAAAACAAATTAATTTAAGCTTCAAAGATTCTGTTCACTGAGAAGGAATTTTTAAAACAAATAAACTTTGAAAGGGAACTAATGATATTTGCAGCTCGACACACTTCTCTTTGCGGACTGAACCATTCTTAAATACAATAAATAATCAATCATTTCGCATTTTTCTAAAATCGGCTACTAGCTGGGCAAGACTCTGAAAGTTGAAAATAGTGTATTATAGTAAAAAAACTTATAACTGTTATTGAATTTATTTTACCATCGATTCTATTGCATGTATTCTTAATTTTAAAACAGAAATTTGATTGTCTGAAGGCGCTATGAAATTTGCACAGTTTTCAACTCAACTCATTTCCGTAATGAGCTACGAAGTATATATGTATACGTTAATTCTAATAGGACATACAAAAGGATGACCGAACTAGTTTAACTTGAATATACAGCAAGGCACTTAGTGTTTAATTTAATAATTTGTTTTTAAAATGGATTTCTTCGTCGTGAACAGAATAATTTGGTTGTGATTTATTTTTGGTGTATTATGCCGTGTTGCACTGCCTGCTTCTATTGCAAACGTTTCGGTGTTACAGTGTCCATCATCAAGGCAGATGTGTAATTGAAGATAGTGGAGAATATGTATGTAGCGTAACACGGAATCGTATCTACATGGCACACACTTTGCCGCAATCTTCAATTACACATCTGCACTGATGTTGGATACCGTAATGCTGTCCCGTAGTGTAAAAAATGAGGTAGCGCAACACAGGATAATACCTCAAAAGTAAAAACATTTCTCAATCAAAGTTAAGTTTGAAAGTTAGGAAATATGTACGCATATTTCCCGTGACTTAAATAGTTGTTCCCGCTAGTAATTAAGTTGAAATCAAGTTTGGTTTTTTTTAAATTGCGTGCGTGAGGCGGAATTCGGCATCTTTACCATATATATTTCTCAGTGAACAAATATAGATAAATTATTATCATGTTTATGATAGTTAACTTATGATTGGATTCTTCAAACAGTTTTGGCAACAATTTACTCTAAATGTTGAGAAATAAATTTTAATTAAAAATATTAAGTAGGTAGCTAATTCAATAAATTTATGTTTATTATAAAATATACGTTTTTAACATATACTTATGCAGCTCTCCTTTGCTAAAACAGTAATTTTACAAACAATAAAATTTATGAAAATATATTGGAAAAAAAGGAGCTACCTTTTTAATTGCATTTTTTTTTCTTGACAATGTTAGAAATTTGATTGAACAATCTTAATGATTCAAAAAACATTTGAAATAATCTTAGATGAATTAAAAAGGAAGATAGGTTACTGAGACAACGCGCGTGGTTACACTGAACAGTCCAGTGGAAAAACTGGTGATTTACTGCGTTTGGTATCGCACATAAGTCCGTTGGTTAGACATGCTGCCACCGGATGCCATAAACGTGTCGCTCTAGGTTCTTTTCTGCGAAAAAAGTGCCTTCCTGTGCTTTTGAGATGCGTACAAATCATTCTCGAGCAAAAACCAAATCTTATGGAGTTTCTTTCCATTCGCACATTTCACAAAATTACAGAGACAGCAAATGCAGAAATACAAAAGAGAATGAAGCACAATCAGTTCGAAGGATAGACAGCACGTCGTATTGTACTATACTGCTCGCTCGTTTCTTCATCAAGACTGAGGGTAAAACCGGCCCACTTACAGGCGAGCAGTCTGAGCATGACGTTGATACAAAAATGCTCGCCTGTGACGTTATGCTTGCCGCGGACGTGCTCGTCCCTTTTAAGCTGGCAACTGGGATCGCGCAGGGATAAGAGAAACGAGGGGCATTCTCAATAATATACCCGTTTCACCCGTACACAAACTCTTTGAGTGGATCTCTTTCTAAGGCGTTCCATTCATTTGGCTTTATATGATATTATTCGTAGCCATTTCATTCATTCACACAAATTCGCTGCGAATATTCTTTTCTCATGCATTTCGTTATTCAATTTCAATCTGGAAACAGAAACGTACCATTTTTTTGTTCAATTAGTATGAACGTAACGCGTCTTTGTATTTATATCAAATAATACAAGTATTTTTTTAGTCTGGAAATCTGAGAAATTTCCCCAATCAATGAAAGTATTGGTATTAGTATATAAAGCAGGCACTAATAAAAGTACGGCAAGATATAATTTTAAAAATCATTACATAAAAAAAATTTCAATCAATTATTAAATCATATGTAACAGTCAACATGTAAATTATGATGTAGTAAAATTGGCATATCACCATGGTATCACAGAGTTCAATTTTATAACAATTAAGCAATGTATTTTAAATAAAATAATAATAAGTAACATGAAAAGAAAAAACTAAAGGCTGTTCAAATAATCAATATTTCATTATACAATATAGATTCATCGTGTACAATATAGGGTGCCCATAAAGTTCAAATAATCAATATTTCATTATACAATATAGATTCATCGTGTACAATAATAGGGTGCCCATAAAGTTCAAATAATCAATATTTCATTATACAATATAGATTCATCGTGTACAATATAGGGTGCCCATAAAGTTCAAATAATCAATATTTCATTATACAATATAGATTCATCGTGTACAATATAGGGTGCCCATAAAGTTCAAATAATCAATATTTCATTATACAATATAGATTCATCGTGTACAATATAGGGTGCCCATAAAGTTTGGTATGCATCTTTTAATGAAAACAGTGTAATTTATATGAATTGATTTTACAGGCAGTGAACAGAGTGTGTAGCAGTAGCAATTTCGCAAATCGAAGGAAATAAGACTTTAGAATTAACGTAGAGGTGTAATTAACATAGGAAAAATAAATTATGCTAGTAGTTCTGTGAACAGCAGACCTCGCGTCCAAATAAGTGTGCTTCTAATTTTCTCTTTAATACATCGAAAACCAAAATATCCTCTGAAATCATATAGATTTCTTAGTAGGTAGTTAAATACCTACCTACTTAATATAAACCATAAATATTTTATGGAACATTTTTTTATTTAAAATAAGGAACTATACAATTTTTCCAAAGAAACATCACTATATCAATGATTCTTTTTAAAACTTTCTTCCACGATCATGCAAACTCTGGCGGGATAAAAAGTAGTATCCAACAAGGCTACAATCTTAAAGCAGAACCGGAATGTGACAAACAAAATTATAGACAGATGAAATGACAAATGGTTGAGTTCAAACAGGACTTCGCCACGCTCAGTCAATTGACACAGCGGAGGGTATAGTAGTAGTAATTTGTTAAATTAAAGTAAATTAACTCTTTTTAATGAATACAGAAGAGTAATTATATGAATACAGGGAAGGGGAGGTCTTCAAAGACAAATTTCTTTAAAGGTTTTTACTTAAAGAGATAGGAACTTTATGGGCATATATAATATAAATGGAGTAAAAACTATGAAGTATGTATATGGCTAAATAAAAGAAGTGTAGTAATGTTGAATATATAAATCATTTCATGTTTGTGGTTTCTGAAATAATTTCTCAATTTTATAACAATAAGGCACTATTGAAATATCTTGGGAAAGTTAACATGAATTATTTATTACAACAACCAAAATACATAAAATAATAAAGTCTAGTTTAATTTGTAATAGTTATAGAATAGACTAGGAATGATTTTTTTGGTTTACCTTTATATGAACCTTCATCGAACGACTTTCTTATATTATTAAAAAATTCCCAAAATCAGATGTGAATTCGAAGAAATTTATCTATACCACATACTACATTCATAAAGATGGTATAATAATAATTATGAAGGCAATCGGAAAATAATAGAAAAAAGATGGTTAACCTTCTAGAGAGGTCAATTACACTAATGGCTAATGGTTTTTTTGCTTAAGGTTGTTTGCGCAATTGAATTACATACCAAGTATTTGGTGGGATACGCAGACAACTAAAAAAATAATTACATATAAAATTAAGTAGCATTGTTTTAAAGAAGTTTCATTCGGAAATCAACATTTTGTTTAAGTACCAACTTAATTATATTGGGAATTTTAGAACACAGACACAAAAAAAACTATATCATTTAAAATAAATAATATAAGACACGAGATTTAAGTTATTGCAATGTTTTTTGAAACAATCAATCTCCAAGATCACTATCTCTATCACCAATTACGTACAACAGTTGGAAAGCTAAACCCAGGAATGCAGTCCCCAGGAGATCTCCCAAAGCTGTTAGGTAAGGGATGGCTGAGTTATCAGGATCTATTCCCCACTTCCACATCCACAGAACAAGGTAATGGCTAATAGTGAGCAGTAACAATACTTGCGTTATTGCCGCACACATGTATACCATTATAAAGACGGGAGTCAGGGAAGTATGCCCCGCCTGCAGGTAGCTGATGGTGTACGTGAATATCAGGTGACCGGGCACCACCATCAGGAGCAGGAGCTTGGTAGTTTTACCCAGAACGGGGCCCACCACGCCCCCCGTGTGGAGACAAGTGGATAAACGAGACGCGTGCACGGCAGCCATGTTCCCTCCCACGCCATTAATAACTAACTGGAAAACAGCAATACCCTTATAACTTGACACGGTATAGTCCAGTATCAAACCCCCCACACTGCTTATGACCATAGCAGATATAACGGGAGACCATCCCTCATCCAACACTTGCTTCGTAAAATGATTCTTGGCAGCGGCATAACCGCACACGGGAACTATGATGGCTCCGGCAACTATAATTAAGCCCGGAAAGACCACATTATTACCCAAGTTCTTGTACAACAGTGATGCAATCCAAGATAACAAAGCCAGAGTTGTCAGATCTCCCAGACTTGCGGCTATGGGGGTGGCAACATTATCAGGATTGATGTTCATCTTCTGAGACAAAACTATAACCAGGATCATGATGCATCCGAGTACAAAGCTGGCCACAGAAGCTGTGAGGACACTGGAGGCACACAGCAGCATGGCGTGGTGGATATCAAACTCCCCCTCGGGCACCCAGCCCATCACCACGGCGGCCATTGCTGCTAGAAACCCAACGAGAACACCTTGGCACTGAATCAAACACAAATTGCCAATAATCAAAGGCGACATACTGGAATCTAAATGGCCCATGTGGGCGTGGGTGGACAGCCGAGATGCCAAGGTCATCTCCAGGTTTCCCTTTAGCCCGAGAAGAGCCGGAACGAGGATGTAAACTTCAGAGACTTGCAGGAATACTGGCCAATGTTGCACCGTATCTAACAGTAGACTTGCAGCAACCATTCCGAATCCCGCCAGCAGAAATGGAATGAACATTTGTACTGCCACAATCCACAAAGTTTCTCCACTATCACTAACATCCCGTCCCTTTAAATTATTATTCAGTAAATGATTTCGATCACTATCCGAAGAATCGGTTTCACCTTTTCTTTCGGCGTCTTGAGGCATTGTAACTGTAGAACTTTTCAATCTATGATGCATATTCCCAAAACAATCTGTACTGGGCATTTACTGCTCCTGACTAGGAGTAACGGCGGTAGCACGTAATTGTACACTCCTATTAACACTAAATGTTAAGAACTACCTGAATATAGTATGTTAAAAATAACATCATTGGCGGCACCTCGGAACTATTAATAGTCAATTGATGTCGACAAAAAACTTATTATTATCTCAAACAGGTTTAACTTAGCACACGTACGTATACGTAAGTAAATGTTATCAAATATTATATTTGTTTTCGACGTCAAAACACAACTTTATTTCATGTTAATCATTAAATTTAACACAAAGTTTAGTTATTTTTGGGGACTTTCGAAACATAAAAGTCTGTTTTCAGCCAAATCGTGACTATCGGGAGCTCTAAAGCCTCTACAATAATACTACTGATAAAATTGCACGATGCGCACACACAAAAAATAACTACCGCGCTTCAAATTAAATACACACAGCTGACAGGTTGATGGCTGACCATAGATTGCCATAGATAAAGTTCATTGTGTTGCTGACAGGTCACCAATAGAAAAACTAAAGCGGCCGCTACACTACTCGCTTCGACGCTTCGACGAAGTCCTCGACGAAGTTAGCCGAAGTTCGAAGTGCGTGCCCACACACTCGTGCAACTTCGCGAGTAACTCAGTCCAACCAGTCAGTGATTGATTGGCCGTGACGCTTCGAGTCCTTTGACTCGGGCGCATTTACCGACAACAATCGGAAGTCGGGCGAAGCGAAGCGAAGTTGCCCGAATCGAAGCGAAGTTCGTACCCACACTATCGTATTAGGTCAACTTCGATCAACTTCGCGAGTAGTGTAGCTGGGCTATAACATGGCTATAACAGTGTGGATCATAAATAAACCACTGTGTGGATTATTATGGTTCAATCAGATAGTTGATTTACTACCTAATATGATTTTACTACCTAATATGATTTGAAATGCATTTGGAATTACGCAATTATTTTTTGGTAATTGTGTTATGTTATATTGGTAATGTTAGGTATTAGACCGAAGAAGCTACGAATATTTGAACAATTCATTCATTTTTAGGTTGGGATTTACGACGTTCGTTCTTTTAGTGTGTGTACAGTGAATACTCGATTCTTTTGATGTTTCGATTCTGCCCATCACTAGTTCATTCATTAAGACCCGTTAAATAACATAAATACTTTTAAAGTCACCATTGAAAAGTTTACACGTCACCCAAAAAATACTTACTTGGATCAGCATTATTCGATAAAAAGCAATAAAAAATTTCAGACATCTGTAATTAAGTTGAGAAAAAGACAATTTTACTCAGTCACTGTAGTTTTATTTATATAAAGGAGGTTCTAGGAAGGAAAATGTATGAGTGGTGGGTGAGGGATCTGAGGGTTAGTCCAGGAGTAAAATATGTATGATTCCATCCTACCCACTGCGGTGCAAGGCGATAGGTCGACAGAGAGAATCTGACTGGAGAGGTGAAAGGGTCTCCCTCGGCTTTTTTCCGGCCTCTCATATGCGACCCACCTAGCATTGGTGGGCGACGCATCCACTGACTGGACAAAACTCATCCTCCATGAACCAGGACGCCTCTGCTAAGTCATTTAAAAGTTTTTTTGTAGAAAGACTATTGAAATACGGTTTGTTTTTTTGCTTTTCACTCTAAATTGGTATTCTAGTGAATGTCAGGTAGAGGATAAAAAAGGTGTAAAAGGTAAACCCCTACTGCCACAGCATGGGCATATTTATTTATTTATTGGATGATTTGTATAGCGCCGCTTTTGTGAGATATCACCTCAGGGGAACTTTACAGTTAATGCAGATATTACAGAAAAAATATAAATATTACAAATTGAAATTGAAATTAAGTTAAATAAATGAAGTACAGAAACAGGTGACACGAAGATGGAGAATCTGCTGCAAGAATCCTAGGTGGTGAGGAAACTGGACCAACTGCTGCAGCGAGAGAGTGCACCGCGTCCACCAACAGTGAGAGCACGAGGTTCGTCATCCGTCCAGGTATGTGTCTGCTGCTAATAGAGCGCTGACACAATGTCCTCTCATGGATTCCAGGCCTTGGCAGCACCGCTGTGACGTTCGACGAAGATAGAAGATGGAGACTATGTAGCATGGGTCATGCATGTGTTAACCAACCATAAAGAGTTGGATCCTATTGTCCCATTGTAATATTTCCACTTTTTGTTTACCAAACATTCTGACTGTCAGTGCGATGTTTAATTTGAATCCAGTACTGTAGAAAAAATGACAAATTTATTGGTTTATTTATGAATGACGTAGTGTACCTACTTTACTTTCGTCACTAGTTTTCTTACCGGATAGCAACATTTCCATTTGCCAGCATTTCTTGCAATATCTTCGGCCTTCAGTAGACTTGATAAAATAGAGACAGATATATACGGCAAAGTGCATCGAGAAGAGTACGGCACGAGAAACAAATGAGAAAGTTTTTCAACATACTCGTTTGACGTATGAATTTTGCTTCGATGGCTGCTTTTGCAGGAGCTGCATTTATACGACGTGTAATAGATTAAGACAGGTGAATGTAAATTGCTTAATTGCTTTTCTGTATATGAATGAATTACAATTTATTGATTTAAATTTGATACAGTTTTGCTTAACTTGCTTTGTAAATGTTTAGTGTGACGCTAAACCACTTTTTGCCCTACCTGTTCCATTAAACCTGTAAATTTATAATTTTGAATTTAAATTGACAGTTTTTTGTACGAAATTCAGTCTGTGGTTTGGTTTTATCGTTAATATTAACTTGGTTGAAGTCGAAACATACATTTTACTTGCGTAACTTTGATTTAATTATTTTTTAATGTCTTGTTTCAGGAGCATTTTGTATTTTTCTAATACCTGTTAGTCATATTTTATATCAATATGACATCCAAACGGTAACCTCCGTCTTTGCTTAGCTGTGTACAGTTGTGTTTTAATTCAAGTGATTTGTTGTCTTCATGATAGTCTGTTCTATCTAACAGTGTCAGCTATAAATATATAAAATGTTTCGAAGTAAAATAAGGATCCACACATGTCGTATCATCCTTCTGACATCGCTAGTATGGCTGATGATAGATGTAGTCTTGCTCATGTTCTACGCAGACTGCCTCGGCTCCTGGGACTGTGGGAAGAAGCCTGGAGAGTATGATGTGCTGGTAAGATAACACAACCATTTCTTGAAATGTTTTCCTTATTCAAATTGTTGAATAATTTTGTATTATTCATTTCTTTTGTTCTTTCATATAACAATTGGCTGCTTGTATGTTTCACACGGTCACAAGACATCCGTTGCTAAGAAAAATATAAGCACCATTAGAATTTTCATTTTATCCAAGCTATGACTTGTAAAGTCACATAATATAAGCGCCGACCTATGGCTACTCATTGACAGATAGCTATGTTGAGGTTTCAAACAAAAGGCAGTATTTAATTAATCTTTCTGTATCATATTTTGATGCTTTCTTGTATCATATAAACCCTTACTTGGCAGGTGCAAGCAAGCCATATGAAATCCGATGATGAAAACGATATAAAGTTCCACAACAGTAACGGGAAAAGAGATTCTCTGGAGCATGGGAAGAAAACAAAAGAGCATAGTGATGAAAGAACCATCCACTACATGGGGCTTTACCCCCCCTCAAGACTGAAGAAATGGGATCCCGCACCAGTGGTTACCGAACACTCTGGCTTAGCAGGAGAGATGGGTAAGCCATCATTTGTATTTGTTCATGTTCATTTTCTCTCTTTAATTTTATTACATTTGTTTATATTGATTTTCTCTCTTATAATATGTTATATTTACTTGCTATTTTTATTTAGCCCCGGTATGATTAAAAAAACTTTGCCAATACAAATTTTTCCACTTTTGCCTGTTCTTGGTGGCTCTCATCCATCCGAAGCCGGCGGTTCCCCTCAAATCGTCGGCTAATCTCATCTGTCCAATACATCAAAATTAACATCCATGACTCATTTGCCTATCTAATGTTTTTGCCCACAAAAGAAAAGTAAGGCTTTTAACCTTTAGTGTGCCTAGAAAAGAGTGAGGAATCCACCGTGGATTCGCTAGTACTTCACCACACTTGTCCCGGTATTATTGTATTTTGTAACATAATGGCAAACTAAAATATTTTTTATCCACTTTGCAAGGAAATAAAGTATTATAAAATTGTTCTGCACTCTCGTTTCGTCACATGCAAATATAATAATTTTTATATTTGTGAAAGTGAAAAATTATTCCGATTTTCAAAGTCGTAGTACTGTATTTATTTACAAGAAAGCCTAATATAATTTATTTTTTATTGTGAAGATCACTTATTTAGCTTTATGGAAAATATACTAAAACCAAAGAATATTTTCGTATTTCTTTATTATATATTTGTTTATAACATTGGAGAGAGAAAAACATTTATTTTATCTTATATATATATCTTGAATATAAGTAGCTATTCTGGGAAAATACACAAGAGAGGTATATATTTTTTTCCATACACAAGCAAATGCTTTCAATGGAAGAGTAGTAAAAAGACCCAAGATGTAAAATGAATTATGTACCATGTAAACATATTATTAAAAATAAAAAATAATTAATTATAAACATCTAATAAGCTGGTACAATTTAAAAACATTCTTTTGCAAAAAAAAGTTAATATAATTATTTATTTATTTATTCAAACGCCATAAAATGGCTTTTACAATAGAGTGATAATCGAATTGCAAGCGTACAGTGGTAAACAGGATAATAATAGCAATAAATTAAAGAAAAATTATGTGTAAACAAAAACACTATTGCAAGTGATGCAGTTATTAATATATAAGTGCAGTAATGTTAATTAAAGTAAATTATTAAGAAAATATTGTAAGCTGGCGTACGGCGAGCAATTAGTGTTTTATCCCTCGCACACTAAGACACTAAGAGGGTTTCTAGGCCGCATGAGTATGGTATTTCAAGGGTTACAATTGCTTTTTTTTTTAATTTTTAATGGAACCTGTCTATATTTATTTTTATTTTTTTTTTTTAAATAAACAAGTCAAGTTCAATACTCTCAAGATTTTAGCTTTAATTTGAACTACTCTAAACATGCCTTGCTTTTGTGGGTGTTTCATTAATGAAGCATTTAAAATGTCCGCCAGCATTAGAAAGTATTGAGTTTGTGACAGTTGCAGCAACAGTCCCAATCCTTGGACCATAAACCAATTTATTGGAGATTAAAAGATAATTGTGCATCTCTAGCCGAATGGGTGTGCATTCTGTGCATGCAACAGTGATTGTACATATAGCTAAACATGCAACTATCAACTACAATGTAGTGACACACTTTGCTGCCTGCACATCTAGATAATGGTCATTATTGCGAGTGCCATGAAGATGTGAAATAAATCATGTATTTTTCTCACCATTTTAGTGGAGATTACAATTTCGGAATTCAGTACATCAAAATTGAAACAACTAATATTATTTCGTTTAAATACATGTATACATGAATTTCGATTTTGTTTTCTTAATTGAATGAATAAATAAATTAAATGGAATCTTGGATGTGGAAATTAACCCACTTCCCGACATCTGATCGAGCTGAAACTCAGCAGAAAGGCTTGTTGATGATCAACTTTCATTGACACTCACGCACACACACGCATTTATCTGAAATTGGATGACATTATAAAAGTTTACAACAGTTAATTTACTAAATAAATCTCGGTACCATCCAATTAGGATTTGGCTTACGTAGTGGGGAGGAAAGTTCAATCCTTGGTCAAATCAAAGAAATAAAAATTATGTATTTATAATTTTATTTAAAAATACATATAAATAAAATCATATGTATTATGATAAAAAAACTTAATTTTTGATTTAATTTTTTTTTTAGGTTGTCCTTTTTAATTTTTCATCAATTTTTTGCTGGGCCCATTACACTTCCCTTGCTGCACGACTGACAAAATGTATTAAAAGTATAAATATTTAGCATACATATTTAAAAGGACAACTTTCTAAAGACACCCTGACATTATATGTGCATTGTGAAATCTCTTTACTAGCCTATTAGGTACACCAACATTTTATCATAACGTGTAAAGATAAATCATTTTAAAGTGACCCTTGCTTGTGTAATGGTGCGCTGGATGGATAAATAATAAATTTGTTTACGTTAGAAAGCTGAAGAATCATACAAAAAAGAACATTGCCGAATTGAATCACTAGTCTAAAATCAAATGGAATTGATAAACGTAGCTATGCACTCAGTTTCCTTGGACAGTTGTCCTCTTAAAAATGATTTGCCTGAACCATCATTGAAACCTCTAATTTTGCAGGTAGGGCCGTGGTTATACCCCCCGAGAAGGAAGCAATAATGAAAGAGAAATTTAAAGAAAATCAGTTTAATTTAATGGCTAGTGATATGATTTCTTTAAACAGATCTCTCGTTGACGTTAGAATGGAAGGGTAAGCAAAAAAATTATAAATGAATTCTTTATTTTAATGAAGCTTTTGAGTTGTTATCATTCTTCTTAGTTCTCAATATGATGATCACTAACATGTTTATTTAATTACAGGTGTAAAAGTAAAACTTATGCTAAGCTTTTGCCCACTACCAGCATTGTGATAGTATTCCATAACGAAGCGTGGACGACCCTACTCAGGACAGTGTGGAGCGTCATCAACCGCTCTCCTAAGCCTTTGTTAAAAGAAATCATATTAGTCGACGATTCCAGTGAAAAAGGTAATGAAAAATTAACGTTTATCACCGTCTAAAATTTTACTTTACGTCATTCTTTTTCTTTTTTATTGTAAAAAGTTGTCAGTCAATTATAATAGCCTCTGTAGCGATGCGGCCCGCAAGCCCATCCTGTGTGGCCCATTTTCTACCACGCTTTTACTCCATGCGGCCCGTGAAGGTTCGAAAATAGATAATACAGCCTGCTTGCTAAATTGGTTTTGCGTCACTGGTCTACACTTTAATATTGAAGTTGCGAGTTTGATTCCCGTTGGAAAGGGAAAAGAATTGACTTTTTGTTGTTTTTTTTTTTTCAATTCATATTGGGCGCTATCAATCTAATTGGTTATTTCACCATCCTCTCAATCAGCTGTCAAAATAACTATCCAATGTAATAAATAAATACTTACAATAGGTAGAAAACTCGGCCAACTTATAACTTAACCTATACCTTGACTAACTTAACCGATATCGAGTCACTAATCATAGATTCGAGTACCGAATAGTAAACTCGGAATTAATAAATAAATAAATATACATTA
This sequence comes from Hesperophylax magnus, assembly GCA_026573805.1. Taxonomy (NCBI): domain Eukaryota; kingdom Metazoa; phylum Arthropoda; class Insecta; order Trichoptera; family Limnephilidae; genus Hesperophylax; species Hesperophylax magnus. The sequence continues at coordinate 4,782,063 of JAIUSX010000002.1, forward strand.
TTATTTTTTTTTTGGTAAACTAATGTTTTAAGACAAGATTTTTTTATGCATAGCACAAAGGGTAACAATTATTTTACAAGCAATAATTGTTCGTTAATTATTATTTTTTTTTTTGGTAAACTAATGTTTTAAGACAAGATTTTTTTATGCATAGCACAAAGGGTAACAATTATTTTACAAGCTTCGAATAATTGTTCAGTAATTGTTGAATGAAACACTAGTATATATTGAATTATTTCGCGGATAAGAGATAAGCCGCCATAGCTCAGTGGTCAGAGCTGTCGACCGGAAATCGAAGGGACACGGGTTCGAGTCCCGTTGGCGTCATGTATCTTTTATCAGGAGATTTTTCAATGTGGATGAGTGTTTCAGGCGAACAATTATTGCTTGTAAAATAAATAAATATACTTTATCCTATTAATAGTGGCTTTTGACAGCTATGAAGAGGATGGTGAAATACCCCTTAAATGTCGTAATGTTTCTTGCTCAAATTGATGGACCTTACAAATTTGACTGTCGACATTGACTGTGTAATGATCATATTGCCAAATAAATAAATGAAATTATGATACAGAATGACTGTAAACTCGGCCACCCTGACCAAATCGGCAATTGCCGAACATTTAATTGAAGCCGTCCATTATTTTGGATTTGTTCCTGAAATCCTGGGAAAACCCAAAAAACATAGAGCTCGCCTTATTACGGAGGAAATTGAAATTCGTAAAGATCCCATAACATTGATAAAGATGACGGGGCTAAGCTCAATAGTTTTGGTATCCGATAATTGACGGCTACACCAAAACTAAATGCAAAAAATCATCTTAAATTATAATGTATTATCAGCTCTTAGAGGATCGGAGTTGGCGACACGGTATCACATCTGCATACATAAGCACACACTTCACCACAATCTTACACATCTGCCCTGATGGTGAACACTGTAATGCTGTCCGAAACGTTGGCTAAAGAAGGAGGTAGCGCAACACGGCATAATACCCCAAAAATAAATCACTATAATTGAATGACTTGTTTTGTTTTTGATTTGCTTATTGATCGCATGTCGCAGATCATTTGGGCAGACAGCTGGAAGACTATGTGAACACTCTTCCTGTGCCCACGTACGTGTACAGGACGGAGACCAGGTCAGGCCTCATCAGGGCCCGACTCCTGGGGGCCAAACACGTCACCGGAGATGTCATCACTTTCTTAGATGCTCATTGTGAATGTACCGGTAAGATACCTTAAATCCAGCATTACTATATTTCTTTAGGTGACCGGATAACTCATCAAAATTACAATTCAACACACCTTTAAAAAGTGATATAAAGTCATGAAAAATGATGAAACTAAAACTAGGTTAAATAGGTTAGTTTTTTTCATAGCTTTTAATGACTCATATCACTTTTTAAAGTTGTGTTGAGATATCGTGGAATTGCATGTTTTTTATTCTGACCACTCTTTTTCCACTGGCTCCAGACATAATGACATTATGAAGTCCCAGTAATTGGGGAGTGTTACGAGGTGAAAGAGAAGGGAGAAGAGAAGCAGGTTGGGTTGGGTTCGGTATTTAGATGTGTTTATTAAACCGTCACAGCAATTACAAGAAATGCTTTGATTGTGAATGGTTTTTTCTCCTCAGACTGTGAATATCTTCAGTTTTGGAACATGTCCAATTATACATAGAAATATAACACAATTCTCATTTTGTCGTGTTTTGAAACATCAACTGCTGCTTTGTTTACAAACACTTCCATTCATAAAGTTTTCACTTTACTATTTTCATAAAACTTCAATAAATGCATTCTGAGAATTTATAATTCATTTTTAAAATTGTATTTCACAATCGTAACATAATTCATTAGTTACAATACTATTTTTTGACTGATTGGCAAATTATTTTTCTACTAAATAATTGCTGACTAATTTCCCATTCTGTCAAATGAATGGAGTACATTAAATCACAATTTAATAATGTTTTATCTAGCTATTGTTATTTGTAGTTTCCATCAGCAATTTTATAAATATGTAAAATGTTTTAAGTTAGTGAAGAAAAAACTCATTTGTGCAGTTTTCTTTATTTGTGGTCTATTGCAGGTTTAATAACATTATTTTAATGTGTCTATAATCACAAACAACTTTTTTTTTCAAAATTTGAAGGGAAAATGTGGTTAAATGGTTAATATAATGAAGTTCTGTTAAATTTACACAATATCAATGTAAATTGTAATTAATGTTCATGTCCATTTTAGCTAATGTTATCTTTTAACAATTAATTAATTGTAATTTCAGAGGGCTGGCTGGAACCATTGTTAGCCCGGATTGTGGAGGACCGCACCACTGTGGTGTGTCCAATAATTGACGTCATATCAGACGAGACCTTTGAGTACATTACCGCTTCCGATATGACGTGGGGCGGGTTCAACTGGAAGCTGAACTTCAGATGGTAAATAGTAAAAAAAAAAAAATTATATTCATTCTACATTCTTCAATCTAATTGTTTCAGTCTCTCTACAATATCAATCTCTAATAAACTATGTTTATTCATTACTGTGATGTGACTCTTATTCTAGACTGTGTCATCCAACGGATTAAAATTTGAGTATTTTTGGCCTGACTCACAACATAATGTTGAAAGTCATTTACCATCCACACCAACTCCAGCTGAACTCTTTTATTTACTAGTATGAAACATATCCTAGGATTAATATTCTCCAATTTCCCATTTAAGTAACAAAGCAATATTCATTTTTGATGCTAATGATCACCAAACGATGTGAGAGTGAAGAATGACTAACAGCGGGATCTTGTATTGAAAGCATCCCCCGCTTTTTTCCCTTCTCTTTTCTTCCTCCTTTTCTAAAAATTATACAGGGTTTTCCAATAAGAGGTGTTATTTTGAATAGCCCGCTATTTCGGTAGATGTTACTTTTGAAGCTGTCATTTTTTGACATTTGACAAGTAGAAACTACGCCATTAATAAAAATGGAACGATAAACGCTTCAACAACACGTTGAAATTATTAAAATTCACTTGAGTGAATCAAATGCAAATGATCTTGAGTGATGAGGCCCATTTCCACCTCGGTGGCTTTGTCAACAAGCAAAATTGTCGCATCTGGGGCTCGGAATACCCAAGAGTTATTGTTGAAAAGCCTCTCTATCCTCAACGTGTGACTGTTTGGTGCGGTTTATGGTCCGGCGGAGTAATTGGACCTTACTTTTTCGAAAATGAGGCTGGAGCAACAGTTACGGTGAATGGATTGCGCTATCGAGAGATGATTAATGATTTTTTATGGCCGGAATTGGATGGTATTGATCTGGACAACGTTTACTTTCAACGAGACGGCGCTATGTGCCACACAAGCAACGAAACCATTGATCTTTTACGATTGAATATCAAAATAACACCTCTTATTGGAAAACCCTGTATTAAATGTTACCCATAATCAAACTTATTTAGAATGTTAAGCGTGAAAACTTCTCATATTAAACCTTACGTGCAAGTTTTACTGTATTCATATTTCAAAATGCCGTGGGGTTTCTAGAAAACCTAAAACCGGATAGTAACTGAGTAAACAAATGTATCAGGTTCCCATGCAGGCTTCGTGAGTTCAATCAATACCTCTGCTAGCTGAGACCTCCATCATAGCACAAGCAACATTTTCTGCTTATAATTATGGTAGAAGGTATTCTTTAAATAGTGATTAATAGCCTGGAAATGTTTGGCTTTCTTTCTTTATTTTTATATTGAATAACTTTTAAACCGCCCAGGTACCGAGTGCCCGACCGCGAGATGGCACGAAGGGGCGGAGACCGCACGGCGCCGCTGCGCTCGCCCACCATGGCCGGGGGTCTGTTTGCCATCGATCGGGATTTCTTCTACAAGATCGGCTCCTACGACCAGGGTATGGACATCTGGGGCGGCGAGAACCTGGAGATGAGCTTTAGGGTAACACTATCACCATCTAAACTAAATTATTTAAAAAACAAAATTATGGTAACAACTAAAAAAAAAAATATTAACAATCATTTATTTAAAATAATATATCTAATGAAAAACCCAAGAAAAAAGTTGCCGTGACCTGTTTTTGAAGTCCAATATAAATATCAATTACTAACAATTTTTTTTATCTGTATATTTCTTTTGTACGTATACATATTAAGATTGGACGATAATTAATGTTTTCTACATTTTTTATTTTACAAATTTTGTAGAATTATTTTTAAACAAAGAGTTCTACTGTAAAATGTTTGATAACAATAAACATATTATGCTTGATTGTAAAGCATAAAGTAATGTCATAAAAACCTTATTTCAACAATCCATATAATATATAATAATATTCTAAAACTCTCTATCTTTTAACCTGTTAACCGGGGAGTTCAGTTTTGAATTACGCAGCATATAACGGGCGCGAACTCCTTCACTAGGACGTATCAATACGTCACGCCCGGTGGACGTAATTACATATTTTTATTTTTTTTTATTTATGCATCAAAAAAAGTGAAAACATCGAATTAAAAAAATAGAATATTTACAAACAATTATAAAGATTACAAAAAATATAAAAAAGGTTATAATTACAGAACAATAAATAAAAGCACACAGATAAAAGAGAAACATTGAATTTAAAAAATTAAAATATTTAAAAATTAAAAACTCAATTTCCGTGTGATATGCTCGGAAATATACGTCCCGCTCGTTCCAGGGCGCAACATATTTTTCAAGGACGTATTCAAACGTCCTACCCGTACCCGATACTGTTTACGTTTGACGTATTTATACGTCCCGCCCGGTTAACAGGTTAATGAGCGTTGTTTTGAAATTGGTTACATATTTAAACAGTGAAAATACAATATGATTAATGGATTGTAACAGAAAGGTCCAAAAGTGTACATATTTGCACTCAAGTGTCGCAGATGCAATCTTGTACATCATTTTATAATGGGTTTCATAAATTGTCATCTTATTTTTAACCTGGTAATGCTTAACTTTCTTTTAAATAATTGCCACAATAACGCACCTATAAGGATAGAAACTTTTGCCTCTATTTCCAATACGAAAAGTCAATGAGAAAGAACCATTTGTTTAATGTTTGTATTATTTAGTTACGCAAAGTTTAATACAATTATTTTGCAGTGGCATTGAGTTCTACAGTGTAATATGCGGTGTAACTTGAACATGATTTGGCGTGTAGGTGTGGCAGTGCGGTGGCATTCTGGAGATAATCCCGTGTTCGCACGTGGGCCACGTGTTTAGGGACAAGTCCCCGTACACGTTCCCCGGCGGCGTGAGTCGCATCGTGCTGCACAATGCGGCCCGAGTTGCTGAAGTTTGGATGGACGAATGGAGGGATTTCTATTACGCCATGAACCCAGGTTGGACCCTAACACTAACAGGCGACCAGACCAATAATAATACGCGCCATCCAAACAATAACATTTCATAATTTTTAACCAAATTAAAATTTTACTAACATTGTTTGCGTACTCCCTTGAAGGAGGTTTTTTTTTGAGAATTTAATAACATTTTACTGTCAATCTTTCATTTATTTTCCATCTCATGCTTTTTCCATGTTGTATCTTTCTAACTATCTCCAGATTATGCTTTAATTTTATTTATTTATTTATTTATTACATGGTCATAATATAATATCATCTCCATAAGGCTTTCATAAAAATTTTATCAACTCTTGCGTTATATCAATAATCAATAATTCTTCCACGTAGTATTATTTATTGAATCAATATTGTTTGCTTATCATCCATGTGGGACATTCAAATAATCTTTTACACTTCCGTGTTAATCATTATTGGCATCATCTGCCTTGAGACGCATTGACGTGTGTAATTGTGGCCTATTGATCCACCCAGTACTTGATGCCAACAGGTGGTCACAATACTAAAAATTCATTGCTAGCATGTCTCTTCCTGCTCTATTTTCTAATATTATTATGTTTATTTTATGCTTATTCATGTGGGTACATATTATGCTGCGTATATACGTACGAAACAAAGCGCGAACCGAGCCACGAATTATGGCAAAGGTATACGAAGCTTTCCGTTCCTTTTCCATAATTTATGGCTCGACTCACGCTTTGGTTGATATGTGTATACGCAAAATAATACATACAATTTTTATTATATGTAGCATATAACATGCTACGGGAGCAAATTAAGTATGGTTTGATTCAAATGAAAAAAAATTGTATGTATTATTTTGCGTATACACATATGAACCAAAGCGCGAGTCGAGCCATAAATTATGGAAAAGGAACGGAAAGCTTCGTATACCTTTCCCATAATTCGTGGCTCGGTTCGCTCTTAGGTGTGTACGTATATACGCAGCATAATATGTACCCACATGAATAAGCATAAAATAAACATAATAATATTAGAAAATAGAGCAGGACGAGACATGCTAGCAATGAATTTTTAGTAACTTTAGTAAATATAACATTAGACAAAATTCCTTCATTTATAATTTTTCTTCTTGTATTGTGTTCAATTTTGTTTGTAGCTTTTCTTTGATTTCTATTATGTATTAACTTTACTTTTCTTTTTTATTCTTCTCATCCTATAAAAAGAGTTAGTAAAATGAATCGTATTAAGTTGACGGTATTAATAATATCGTTTAGATTGAGATGATGCGGTATACCGTAGTGGGTGTTCATGGCCTAATAGAAATAACATTAGGTATATTTAATACACAACCATCCCCATTCTGTGAAACTAAACAGCGGGCAGATCATCACCATGTACTGCTTTATCTAGGCGCAGAGGAGTTTGCCAGTACATATTAATTTATTTTACTAATAAATTACCTGCACTTTGTTTTGCTAACCAACATTCATCCATCCAAATAACAAATCATTTATTTATTTATTTGATTGCAGGAATAATAATAACATATTATATGCTGTAACTTTTAACATAGTATGTATCTACATAGTAATGTTTCTTACAAGGCACTTGTTTTAATTACTTATTGGTAAAATAACACTAAGCACGGGTTGTAAAAACGTATTGGTTATTATACTTTGACTTTGTGATAAAAAAAATTATAGACTTTTACAGCTTGATAATCAATTTCATAGAGTCAATAAATGTATTAAGTTCTAATCCAACTTATTTTTAGAGATTATGAAATAAAATGTTATTCCCAAAGTTGCTTTATGATTAGCTAAATTCATATCTGTAATAAAAATTATCAATACTGATGTATTTTTTAAATCGTAATATTTTTCATCTAGTTTCTTTCATCGGACTTAATAAAACTGTTATTAAATTTTTTTTTTTCTTCTTATTTAGTGACTATTTTACAATAACTGAAGTATTAATTTAATTATTAGCTTGAATAACTTAGATAAACAGAGAAAATGCTCTACTTTTAAAATGTGCTTTACTCGGTCTACCAATCACATACTTACAAAAATAGTACCGCTACATTAGGACATAATTTTTTTTTATGTAGTTTAATGGATGGAGGTAATTACAAATCCCATAAAGTAACGACTAAATAAGTTGCTGTAGTTAATTAAAAAAAATGGAAATTATCTTAACCCAACTGTTGCCCGTAATAACTGTTGTTTAACCATGCTAAAAATTAGTTTTTAATTGCTACTGTTAACCCTTTACCATCTAAAACATTGTTTTGTTAATCACCTGTACGCCTTATGTATTGAGTTTTGATCTCACATCATGCGACACTAACAAAGCTCCATATAAGAGTAAGACAGTATAGCACGTGGTGAGAGTACTTTGGTGCAGCTGTGAGCTTGTTTACGCAATGGCATTTGCATTTTGAATTGTATGAATCCCGATTATGCTAATGCTGAAGCAGGCAAGTGACGGCTGTACACGGCCTGCTTGTTGCATGTGCTGATATTTATTTATCAATGTTATTCAATACAGCTGTGGAGACATTTTAGTGAGATTCATCAAACAATCAACATAATGATATCGAGACAGCACATATTATATGAAATTTTAAAATTTGTATCAATATATTTTTGCTCAACCAGACCTAGACCACAACATAATGAATATTGGTCTTGTGGCCTGTTGTTAGGACTTTCTAGTTTTATGGTCTACTAATTTAAATTTGAATGTAGAGGTTGCGGATTCAATTCCCTTTCTGGCAAACAATATATCTTTTTGTGTAAGCATTGCTTGCTCCGTTTTTTTCTCTAACGCTGATAAGTCTTCTATATCATATAACTGGCATTATGTTTAATGATTTGACATACAATAACAAGCGTGGACAATATATTGAAATGTTTTAAGTTGGCTTGGTTAAATTCAGAGTAACTATCGGGGTATTGTGAAGTAGATTGACATGTTGCACAGATCAAAATGGCTTTACATCTCAACTTCACAAGGAGTACTAGAAGCCGCTGTCGCATATATGATCATCAGCAACTATCCCCATACGTTGATGTCGTAAATATGATCCATGAAGTTTCACTAAACCACATTGTGTCAAAATGTGCCGATTGTAAGTTGACACTGTAAAGGTTAATATTCAAGCTCCGAAGCAAGCACACCATAGTACTCTGGCCACGTACAGCATGAGAGAGACGCAGGCAATAACAAATGAGCATTGGGTGTGATGTCTGGCATGGTGCGGTTGGTGTGTGTAGGTGTGGATGTGCGGGGGCGTGCTGGAGATCGTGCCATGTTCGCACGTGGGCCACGTGTTCAGGAAGTCTACGCCCTACTCCTTCCCGGGGGGGACGAGCCGTATTGTCAATCACAACAATGCGCGCCTCGCCGAGGTGTGGCTTGACTCGTGGAAGAATTTCTACTACAGCATAAACCCAGGTTTTAACACTAATATTATAACAACTCGCTGTCCCATTGCACTCTACGTTTTGATTGATTTAAAATTTGTCTGTTGGTCTTATAAACTACTGTATAACAAAAAAAAATTTTGGGCGTGTTTTCTGCCTACCAGTGCTAGGAATATCCCAGTGTTACGGCAAACGAACTCTGGTTCATGATTCCAAATAATTTACTATTAAACCTCGAAAATAAAAGTTTATTTTTTCTATTTACACATTGTGTCTTTCATCGTGAATATATTACGTGTTTTACTTGGTGAATATTCATAATGTTCTAAGAAAATATCTGGTATAATAAGTGTGTGTAAGCTTTTCATTTTGCTTCCTATGGTTATGTGTGTCGATGGCATTCCCTTGTAATAGTCCACATATAAATATAATATTTATTTTTTCCGTTGATTTTCATAAGTTTCAGATTTTCACAAAGTGCGGTTTGAATGTGAAGCTTGGTGTATTGTACTGTAATTTTATTAATAATTACCTATACTATATCAATCAAAACGTAAAGTGTGGCACTAACTCCCATCAATCCATATAATATGTAATTCATCCATTTAATATGTTGTTATATTAAAAGGCATGTTGAAGAATGCCACACTTTATAATCATACTAACATCTAATAAAATTTTAAGGTTTTCATTCATTTTCATGGAGCCTAGTTACGTTTTTAACATAAAAATAACATTCATAGTTGATTAGACTAGATTGGTTTTGCCGTTGCGTTGATTTAAAAATAATTTTAACATGAACATGTCGCTTGGTATTTAGATTCGGGCATAGAAATTCATTTTGACTTATTTACTAAATCCATTGTAGTTAGCTGTAATATTCATTTGGAATAAGAAGTGATGCATAATATTTGCTGTTTGATACTTCATGGTACATACAACATACATTTTGGATACTAAGGCTTAATACTATTGTAGTGTTAACAATAATGGCGGATTATTTGAAAGGCTCAAATCAGCCGTTGGCGCTGGTGTAGTTGGAGATCATTCTACTGTCAATCCTTGTTTATTTCTAAGAGTTTTCTACAGAAGTTTATTAATAATTGTAATTAAAATGCCTCAATGTTGTATTGTGCCCCTCGACAATTATTAGGAAGTAAATTGTGCCAAAAATACGTATTTGCAATAAAGATTTTGTTCTATCAGACTATGTGATGCCTCTGGATTCTGTTATAATCCTAAGTACAGTCTAATTTGAGCAAAACGATGTTTAATAGCAATATAAATAAGCACTATTAAATCCTTAAAAAAAACATCTCTCAAACCATATCGCAAAGCTGATATAACATTCAAATGATCTCCAACCACACCGGCGCCATCTGCTTCGACCTTTCCAGATTACCTACCGTTTTCAAGTATCTTAAAAAATATGAATGAAAAGCATTATAACTTTGTTCCACTTGTTTAGCAAGTGAAACAAAGTTTTGCAAATAGCGGGGATTCTTGTTGATACTCTTTTTTACCGCTCATTTGTATGTCATTTTACCGCAATCGAAAGTACTACAGTTGACATACTTTTTGCTTACCACTTTGAGATTTCTACAGCACAGAAAAAAACAATATCACTCGTTTTTTTAATTTATAATTTCGACAGTCTATGAATTAGATTTTGTATAATTTTGATTTAACATCTAATAAATGACTAATTAGATACATAAATTTCAGAAATACAAATAAATTTCCCTTTTCATATAATTATCTTTCTTGCAAATCATTAAAAAAACAGTTCACACATAAAATTGTCTTAGAATAGATGTAGAATGTGAGAGAAGTAGCCCTAATAATTGTGGAACATCATTTGGTTAAAGTAAAAAATAAGTACTTGGAACCATACTGCTTTTTTAAACTTGCATTCAATTTTCCAATCATTCATCTTGGTGTTGCCATTAAAAACTTTTAAAATTATTGCAGTGCCATTAATTGTTGTTTACCATTTATTATAATAAGTCAGACTGTAAGTTGTTTGATTACAGTGAAATCCCACCAAGGATAATTAGTTCACTTCAAAAATAGAATTTTTATAACTGTTTAAATTTAAGAAATTTAATATATTTATATGTATTGGTTTGTAATTAGAATTGTAAAATGTATTTAATCTGTGTAGGTGCTCGTTTGGTCCCTCTGGGAAATATAACCGAGAGACAGGAGTTGAGGAAAAACCTCAAATGCAAGAGCTTCCGATGGTATTTGGAGAATGTTTACCCAGAAAGTCAAATGCCTCTGGATTACTACTACCTGGGAGATGTAAGACTTTTTTATTTTACCAATATAATATGTATTTCGCATTGATTAACTAGTAGTTACACTCGACTTCACACAAGGTTTGAATTGCAAAATATGAAACAAACAATATGTCAATATATAAGTTTTTTCTTTGACAGTTCAAAATGGATATTGTAAATCTCCTTAGATCATGCTGTGAGTTGTGAGCTGAAAATAGTTTCTGTAAACTCTAAATATGTAGAAAAAAAGCTGTGCAAATTTTTGCTACTTCATAGAATCAGATTTCTGCTTTATAGTTAAGTTAAAGACTTTTCATTAGGTGCGTGTTTGTACTGACTTTAATCCTCAGGTGGCGGGAAGCGTCTAAAGTCAGTTCATCGCACTTGCCTCTCACGCGGGAGCCATCTTAAGACATTTCGTATTGCGTGTAAGCTTGATACAGAACCGAAAATCATTTGTAAAAATTCTCCATTCATATATCTAGCAACATCTCTAGAAATATGTAATATATACAATAAATTTATTTCTTTATTTTAGGTAAGAATTTAACGCGCTCGAAACAGGTTTTCCCTTTCAGCGCATTTCAAATTTTCCGCGTCAGTACAAACAGTCTTGTTCGGCGCGTAGGCGCTATAGACGATTAGTACGATATCAGTAGAACTGTGCGGCGCTTTTTGTTTTAGGCTAATTTTCTGACGGTTTATTTTAGCAATTGTGAATTCAGAAATTTCATTTGACAATCGCATTTCACTGGAATAAAAATAAATAGTGTATTAAAATGTTCAATGTAAAAACACATCAGAGCTGTTAACCTAAAAAAATACATTTCTATTTTAATATTTGCGTCCAGTGTATGTTATGCCGCAGTTTTGTGTTTTAGAGAATTTGTGCCTGAACACAATGTGTTTTAACTTAAATATAATATTTTATCTAACATAGTCCCAGAAAACTGAATTTTAAATAGATTTTTATTTTTTTAAAATATGATTGTTCAAAGGGAAAAAGTGTCATCTTTATTCTCAAAGTTTTTTTTTTTTTTTTCCATTATTTCTGGCTTTCACCCTTCAAGGGTGTTCTTGGCCATCATTTAAAATTATTGAGAAATGAAAGGTGAATTTAAATATTAATTTTATTTAAATAGACAAATTTCAAAATTATAATGAAAATTGGAGTCGAGTTCAGACTTAAAAGAGATGAAATGTTGAATGGAGGGGAGGCAATTTTAGTTAAGGCTTGATAGAAGAGAGGATATTTGTTTAGAGAGGGACAACCAAAAAATATGTGATCTAAAGTTCCCACTTCTAGACCACAGAATGTACAATCTGGGGAGTCAAGGACGTGAATTTTAAAAAGGTGGGAAGGAACGGAACAATGTCCGATCCTCATTCGAATGAGTGAAGAAATTTATTTTTTGGAAAAATGAGGGAATTGCTGAAACCACGGTTTTGATGGAATAGTCCTTTGTATTGAGGCATAGCAGGCTCCCTTGGATTGACTAGCAATGTGCCAATACTCTGCCCAAACATTGCGGGATCTTTCTTTGATGATGGAAAAAATGTCAGATAAGGGAATGTGGTTTACGAGGGTAACAACAGGGTTGGACGCTCCTTGTTTTGCCAAGGCATCCGCAATATCATTACCCATGATACCAACATGTCCAGGAATCCAAATCAGAGTTACAGTTTTACCAGAGCTTTGAATGGAGGCTATCATCACTCGAATAAGGCATACAAAGTGATCATCAGGATGAAGAAGAGGACTGGATTTAAGTTTCTGGAGGGAACTGAGAGAGTCAGAGAGAACGAGGGAATGTTCAAAATTATTTTTGATTATATATTTGAGAGATTCTATTATTGCAATGCACTCAGCTGAAAATATTGAAAATTGATTTGAAATTGAATGAAATATTCTATCATTAGAATTATTGTGGTAAACGTTAATACCTATACCACAGTTAGGAGAGTCGGGAGATTTGGATCCATCAGTAAATAAAAGAGAAAAGTTGGGCCATTTAGATAAAATAATGTCATTGAACATATTATTGACAGTTCGGGCCGGGAGATTGGAATGACTTTTAAAGATTCCGATCCCTTCTAATATTGTCGGGGATAGGGTGACGTGACTATATTTTAGTTTGTATAAGGGAAGTAGATCATTTTGGATGATGTGGAGCTCTGAGAGAGACTTAAAATTTTTACAGATGTCAGGAATAGGTTTAGTTGAAGCTCTGATTGTAGATGAATGGGTTGAGTCAATGAACAACGAGACGCTGGGGATAACCTGATGACATTTAGAATTTAAACATTTAAGAACAAATTTGTCAGCAAATAGTTGACGCCTTAAATAAAGAGGAGGATCAGAACATTCTACTTGAAGGGAATTGATGGGTGACGATTGCATCGCTCCAGTTATTATTCTCAAAGATTTAGATTGAATTTTGTCCAATTTATTAAGTACATTTTTTGAGGCTGTACTAAAAAGTGGGCAGGCATAGTCGAGATGGCTTCGAATAAGTGCATTGTAAAGCAACTTAATGCAAGTAGGGTGAGCTCCCCACCAAACGCCAGATAATGATCTGATGATATTTAAATTTTTTTCGAATTTAGTAACTAAATTATTAATATGGGAAGACCATTTAAGTTTCCTATCAAATGTTACTCCCAAAAATTTTACTTCAGAAGCGTTGGGGATTGGAGAATTTTTGAATAAAATTTGAACGGGGGGGTTTTTATGGCGGTTTGAGAAGGTGACACACTGAGTCTTTTGGATTGAAAGTTCAAGACCATTTAACGTGAGCCATGTGCAAAGGGCATTCATGGCTTCGTTAAGATATTTGACGGCAAGAGGGATGATTTTGGATGATAAGAAGAAAGCTATGTCATCTGCGAACTCAATAATTTTTATTTGTGGGGGAATAGTGACATGCATATCATATGTGTATATATTATACAGTAAGGGGGACAATACATCGCCTTGTGGTAAACCCTTCCAAATAGACCTACTTTGAGGAGAAATATCTGGAAGTTCAATGAAAATTTTTCTATCTAGAAATAGATTAATAATAGATTGGACAAACATGGGGGGAAGGCCAAGGCCTAGAAGTTTTTTTTTCAGGATTGGGATGGAAACATTGTCAAAGGCGCCTTCTATATCTATAAAGACGGCAAGACAAACTTCCTGTTTAGAAATTGATAAATTAATATCAGTGCTGATGATGGCAAGGTTATCCTGAGTGGATTTTTTTTTTCCTAAATCCAAATTGAGATGGAGAGAGAAGCTGTTTACTCTCGACAAAAAATTCTAATCGGTTTTTAATTAATTTTTCATAAAGTTTACTGAGGGTGGATGAAAGAGCGATTGGCCTGTAGTTGGATCCAAAATTTGGAGATTTGTTTGATTTTAAAATAGGGATGATTATTTGAGAACTCCAGTCATCAGGCATTATACCAGTCTGGAAGATTTTATTTAAGATGCTTAAGAAGTGGTTTAGAACATTATCATTACTATTTTTGATTATGCTGTAAGGTATACCATCTCTGCCTGGAGATGAGTCCTTGACTGTCGATAAACAATTTTTTAGCTCAATTAAGGTGAATGGAGAGTCTAGCCAATGATTAGACATGGGAGTATTATAGATGGGCATTATTTCATCTAAGTTAGGAACAGAAGGGGGGGCAATTTTGTCCAAGAATTCATCTATCCATTTAGAATGAGACGCTCGAGGAGATGGTGAACTCAAGGAGGATCGAAATCTTCGGATCATAGACCAAACTTCCGAAATTGGAGTGTTCGGAGATACTGAACTGCAGAAGTTGTACCACCCGGATCTTTTTTTTGACCTCAATACCCTTTTGGCATTGGATTCAGCATTTTTGTATTTAAGATAGTTCTCCATAGTCATATTGTAATGATAGGAAAGAGATTTAGCTTTCCGAATTCTTACTACTTTGGAACATTCCTCATCCCACCAGGGAGTTGGAGGGAGTTTTTTGAGAGATTTAGTTTTAGGGGGAGGATTTGATTTATTTATTGCAGTTATGAGCATTGATTTGAAGTTATTATAGTCATCTTTGACGGAAAATATATCGGTGGCGGGTAAATTTAGTAGGAACTTGTCCATATGAGAGTTAAATTCATCCCATTTGGTGTGTTTCGTTTTAATCTTTGTCGAAATATGAGACTTGTCCGATTGGAAAGAAGTTTGATAAGTATTGGTGATCGGGAAATGATCACTGGAGCAAGGGTCGGGGGACACCACCCACGAGGAGAGAGAAGCCAGACTAGTGGAACATATCGAGAGATCCACTGCACTGGGGTTTGTGCTGGGGCGTGAGATCCTAGTAGGAGATCCGTCATTCAAAAGGAAAAGGTTGGATTGATCTAGGAAATCCATCACACTTCGACCATCTCGGTCGGAGAAAGCAGAACCCCAGACGGGGGAATGGGCATTAAAATCGCCTAATATAAAGAAAGGAGGGCTTAGTTGACTTACAATTTGCAACCAAGTTTGTTTGTTGAAGTGGGCTGTTGGGGGAAGATAGACTGAAATAAAGGATGTGTCCTTTATTTTAGCTGCAACCATTTGGAAGTCAGCATTGGGGGGTTTGATATTATTTATTGGGGAAAATGATATGGATTTTTTAATAAAAAGGGCAGCACCACCGCCCGAATCTTCCGGGCGGTCGTCGCGGAGACAGGAATACCCTCCCACAATAAAGTGGGTGGATGGAGTAAACCAAGTCTCTGAGATAGCAGCCAAAGAAATAAAGTTGGAATTTAATAGGTTAAGGAGATCAGATTTGTTAGAAATAGCACTTCGGCTATTCCACTGAAGTATTCTGACATCTTGAAGAGTCATTTTGAATAAATGATTTTAATGTGGAAATAATAGTAGCAGCGTTGGACGGTAGATTAGTTTGAGAAGAAATAAGTTCAATTAGAAGCATAATAAGAGTTTGGATAAATGAAGAATTGTCTTGGGAGAGTTTTTCAGAAAGTTTTAGAGAGTTCATTGAGGACGGATTATAATTATTTGCACACCCATTTGTGGCATTTGAAAGAGATGAACCATTGGGATTTAAGAGCAGTGAGTTGTGTTGTTGCTGATCGTATCCAGGAGCCGGTTTAGAGATAGCATTTTTGTATGAGAATTTAGTTGAACGAGAAGAAGTTGTTGTAGAGGAGGGAAGAGGGTTGGATGAGGAGTTGCTGGATAAAGCCTCAGCAAATGATTTTTTCACAGGCGGGAATAGTTTAGAAGCCTGCAGAAAAGACAAGTTCTGAGAGGCCATAGAAATTTTAATATTTTTTTGGCGAGATTGTTCTGGGCAAGAAGTGTTGATAGCTGTATGTGAGCCTGAGCAGTTAAAACATTTGGGTGAGGAGGAAGAAGGACATTGGTCAGCTGCGTGGTTTTCTCCACATTTAAAACATCTAGGTTGAGATCTGCATGCAGCTTTGGTATGGCCAAAACGGCAGCAATTGAAACATTGAGTGGTGGGATAAGTATACATTTCAACTGGTAATGAGTTGAAGAATAAATATATATGGGAGGGAAGAGATTGACCTTCAAAGGTGATAACGACAGATTGGGAGGGCTTCCAGGAAATTATACCCTCAGAGGAGTCCTTGTAATTTAGCCTCCTGGCTTTTATGGGATTGCCAATGTGTTGGGGGGTTGAAAGTGAAGACAGAATTTCTTCGATGGACAGATCGGTCGAGATACCTCTGACCAGGCCCATGCGAGTGACATTGAAAGTAGGGATATATGCCTTGAACTTTGAATTTGATGAAATGAAGATATTTTTGATGAAACTGTTAGCAGCTGACCCTGAGAGGAATTCAACGGAGATTCGGAAGCGACCCTCGGCTTTTACACCTCCAGGCTTGATTGAAAGATTCTTGCTATTTGATAGGAATTTGCCAAATTCAAGAGGGTGGATGGTTTTTCCTTGCTCAGTTTTTTGGGCGTATACAATGAATGGGCCACGGGAATGAAGAGAATAAAAGATTGTTGGAGGAAGTTGAGAAAGTGCTGGTGGGGACTGTGAAGTCGAAGGCGAATCAAGTTTTATTGGGGAAGAAGTCCGAGTAAATTTCCTTTTTTTGGTAGAAGTCAAAATGACAGAATCACTGTCAGAAATTTCTACATTTTCCCCGTCTGGGGGGTCTGGAGAGGGATCTGGGGGCTTTGTAGGGAGTCCAGGAGGGAAATCTTCCTCCATTATTCACAACAGTAAACAACTACAACAATAGTATGGAAAATGACAGAAGTAAAAAAGTTTATAAATATCTGGAAATCAGCAGCGAAAAGTGACTCCTGGAAGATCAGGAGGGAGAAGAAACCTCAAGGCACAACACACTACACTTTTTTTTTGCCAGAAAACAAAAAAGCATTTCTCAAAGTTGAAAAAGAAAAATATTTGTAAGACTGCATACCGTGTACACGGCCTGGCTGCATTCAGTAATGTTTTATCTGCTTGGAAATGTTTCATTTTGTTTATATAAACATTGCCCTAAAACAAATATTTTGGGTTATTTATGACTAGTTAAAATATGGATGTGTTTTTTGAGCAAGGTTTACACAAAGAATGGTCATGTGAAATAAGTTTAATTACAGTTTTTAAAAGTATTATTGGTCGGCGAGATGAGATGAAAAAATGTGCGCGTGAAGGTGAAATCACCCATATGTTTAAATGCAGCCTAAAGGTTAACAGATAGTACTAAAATCCCGTATGAGTGTCTCAACATTGCTACAAAACTCTTAATTTGCGGGTGCAATAGAACCTATGTGAACCCAGTACAACTTTTTTATTCCCCCGTGGCTCTTCTGAAAGTAGAAAAATTATTTTATTATTTAGTGATGAAAATGTAGAAATTTAATTAAATAGAACTGTAATCTTTCATTACTACGGCAACACCGATTCTAAAACGAAACTGTGGTAGTTCCAAATGTGAGGTTATGTTTGACTTCCAAAACTGATGTACATTAGCTTTTGAATGTATTATCATATAAACTCTTTTTTTGCAGATCCGCAACTCTGAGACCCAAAATTGTCTGGACACGATGGGCCACAAGTCGGGAGAGAACCTGGGCATGGCGTACTGCCATGAGCTGGGCGGCAACCAGGTGTTTGCGTACACCAAACGCCAGCAGATCATGTCGGATGACAACTGCCTCGACTCGGCGCATCCGCGGGGGCCTGTGCGCCTCGTGCGCTGTCATGGCATGGCTGGAAACCAGGCCTGGATGTACGACAATCACGTGAGTGTAGTAACCATTCAATTGACTGACTTATTTTAGATTATTGTTATAATACTGTGCAAATGCACTGTCTTGACTTGTGTAACAAGTTATTTCCTTTATTTTTCCCTTCACAAGAAAGACGAAAGTCGAGGTACCAACGCGTGAACCAGTTTGTGTTGCATTTTGTGATAACTTGGATAAGGATTAATATACTTTCACTTTCTAACAAGAAAATATGCAGTTGTTTCACGTGGGAATCTGCATTTATACAATAACCATTATCTATTGATAACACCCCTTACACTTTCCCCAATCTACACGACATCTGCTTGTTGAACTGTACTTCAAGGATTTTTCACGGAATATCAAACTATTAGTTCTCTTATTCAAAATATCAAAACCAAAATTTGCTCTGAAATCATAAGATTTGTAAATAGGTAATTAATTACCTACTTGCTTAATTATGAACCAAATGTTTTACGTAAAATTGTTTAATTTCAGGAATTATTAAATTTCTCCAAAGAAACGTCACGTCCAGGCATGTAGGTACAGTAATATTGAAAAATTATGATAAGAAAGTGCAATTAAAACAGCCATCATCTTGAAACGGAACGTACAAACAAATTTACAGACAAATGAAATGCAAAATAGCCGTGTCAGAACAGGATTTCGCTAAGCCCAGTGAATTAACCCCTTCAGTAATCATTTAAAAATTAAAAATGGAAAAAAAAACACCTTTTTTTATCAATGAATTTTATTTACTCAAAATATATATCCTCAAATAAAAGCCATTTCGATGTTGTGGTGCATAGTGTGAAAAAATAATTAAAATAATAATTTTTTTTAATTTCACATAATAGCCCCCCGAGTATACTCGGGCGTGGTCCTTAAGAGGTTAATAACATTACTGTAAATTTTTGCCAACCACTTTTATATTAAATTTTGCCACCACATTTTAGGCTGCAATTTAACAAAATCCTTTGTAATTTCCAGGCGAAAACAATAAAGCACACCAATACGGGGGCGTGTCTGCAGCGGGCTGAGGCGGAGCAGCCAGCGCTGCCCGTGCTGCGGCCGTGCACTGGCGAGGCGGGCCAGCAGTGGCTCATGGACACCAAGTTTAAGTGGCAGGCGGACGGGGAGGCGCTCAAGCAGCACAACGGTCACGCCAGCTAGTCACGCCATATGTGAGTTTACTCCATGCAGAAATAATAATAAAATAGATAAAGCACACCAACTTAGGCAAACCAATTGCGCCTAAGCGTAGCAGCACCCTGCCTTTGTCTCTATCTACACAGATTCCGTGCAGTTTGGTTGCAGTTGGCACGCTTCCGTGTCATATCTTCCTTTGTCATTTTATACTAGTCTATCTACTAGTGGCTAGGGACTAGTTTATCTATGCGGAATATTATCTTAAAGAAATTTTGTTGTTTATCCCTTGGGCATGCGCATTCGCGGAAAAATGGGGCACTTAGTGTCCTCAAGTTACTTAAAAAGATACGAGGTGATGCAAGCGTGGAGTGACAGGAACTATGTGGGGCCACACAGTTCAGTACCAAAGTTGAGAAACTCGAGGAAGGTGAATCTTGCGGTCATGTATGTAGGTATAGATACCTAGATAATTGGAAACTTCTGTCCTATTTTTCATTAATTTATTTTTGTTATACCTAAGTGCTGTTACAGCTTCTGTTTACCATTTTTTATTGTCATTAACATTAAAAAAGCAAAGGTAATTTTTACAAATTAGTAAACAAAAAAAAAGATTGATATTTTGACTCATTTTTCGAATGATTCTACCTGCAAAATGATGGTGATGAAAATTAAATCCTTCTTCTAAAATGTTCCTTTAATGTTTCCCCTGTTGAAAACAAAAATTGCGAATAACAACATAACAATTTTTTGATAAAATGCTGCCAAATTGAAAAGTGCGTTTACCCGACGGTTTAACTTCTAAAGCAGCTTTGTGAAACAATTGATTTATATCTATTTTTCTGTCATATTCATGTTTCAATTTAATTTGATGCATATTTAGTACATTTAATATGTAGCTATGTTCAATTGACAAATTGTGTCAAATCTATGTGTATAAATAAAAATATCAATGTTCGTTTGTTCAAAATCTTAATTCTCGGAAAGTTCTTCACCGATTGCTTTGAAATTTTGACATAACGCTGCATTCGAATACACACATATTTTTATATATGTACCTATATTATATAGCTGTCTCCTCTGACGGGTAAAAACATGCTGTTTTTGAAAATACCGCTATTCAGCCATCTGATGGACGTAAAAGCAACACGCGCTAATGTTTCTCTATCTCACAGACGGACCGAGCCACAGCTAGTTATTAAATATATTTGGCACATAATATATATGTATAATTAAATAAATATTCTAATAATATGTAATTGTTTTGATTGCAGTGGTGCTCGTGTTCAAGTCTTGTCTTCCTTCTGCCGGAGCGATATTCTTAAACTGTACTTTTAATCCTATTGCATAATAAACATTATTCTAAAGACTTATCTACATGTGTAACGCAACCAACCTCGAGTAAACCATTATTTTGTCTCCATACATTTATCTTTATTTGGATGCGTAAGAAAATTATTAGTTCTCCTTCACGTCGTACATTCATAAACAAAATGAAGGATGTCACTGCATATCTTAAAGTGATTTCATTTTGAAATATCATCCTTTGTACATAATTCCTATAAAATTGTTACGAATAAGTTTTTTGAGAAATTTATTTTAAAGTCGGAAAATGTTCCGTCGGCTTTGTTTTTATTATTGAGACCATTTTATTTATGTTCTTTGAATTTTTTAAATTCATGATTTTAAGGTAAGTTGTAAGTATGGATGTTTTTACAATAATAATTCCCCTAGCCCCCTTTTAACTTAAAAGGAGAATTTTATTCAAACATTTAAATGAATTAATTCAATTTTTTTCCAAGTATTAAGAATAAACTGTTTGCATTGACATTCCAAGGTTAGAATAAAATACAATGACTTATTAATTTTCTTAATAGTAATTTATAAAAAAAGAAAATAGTTAATATTAAGTAAGGACTTCTAAAAATATTTATCCTAGACTCAATATAGCCCAACATCCCTCAAATCATTTTACTAATTCATATTTTTAAGGTATATCAAATTTCATTCATCAATTGAAAATACAATTTAATTTCCATATCCTATCATTTTTGTTACTAGTTTATTTAGAATATTATCTCCATTTTTTAAATTATAACTCGAGTCTACTTGTAAATAAAAATAAAATACGTATTTACATCATTAAGTTGATAGTTGATGCAACTCAATCAACTGATAGTGTTCTTGTAACTTGTCATATGTACATAAAGTTTTGTTTGACTAAAGGGGTATTTCACCACCTCTGAGTAAACTGTTGAGTAACTACTCGTCAAGTAACTTTGATCATAGTATTAACAGTAGTAAAATCATTTACTTGACTGGTAGCATTACTCTATGGTGGTGAAACACATAATATACCGTACTCATTTAGTGCTAATCGACAGTTTACTCAGGGGTGGTGAAATTTCCCCTAACTTTTACATATTATGTACAGGACTTGTACGTTTATGTTGTTTGTGAATTAGTGCGGGTACTTTGGAAACCCAATCTACCGCTTTCATGTATTTTTGCCATTAGCTGTTGTTGGTAAAATCTTTTATACAGCTTTTTCAAAATAAATTTTTTATCTTTATTTTACCAAATTGTATGTAGCAAATTTTATTTTAATTTTAACACATTGGCAGACACTACATGTCAAAAAACCGAGTTTCAATATATGATGCATTTTTAAATTTTGGTACTTGTCAGTGGCGGTCTGTGACTTCAGTGAGCTAGAGTGGTCATATTGAAAAATACAATACTATCGATGTTCTAACTCAAGGCTGCCCAACCTTTTTAGCAGTTGGGCGAAATTGACGATTTTGAATCACTGGCGGGCCACTGAATACCTGACGGTTCCTATTTCCATGGGGGGGGGGGGGGGTGTTAGAGAATTTCTATAAAACATAATTCCCCACAAAAAAAAAAATCTAAATGAGTGCTCCCCACAAAATATTTGAAATCCATGGGGGGGCGGGGGTTGTTACGGAACTTCGCTGAGAAAAAATTCCGCACACCCGAACATCATATGTGATACCCCACAGCAATTTTTCGAATTCCATGGGGGGGGGGGGGTGGCTACAGGATTCCATTTCGACGCAAAAAATATTATGTCGAAAACCGGTGTATTTTTGTTTCAAAAGTAAGTTCAACAGGTTAGATTTTTTCGTCGCTGATTCTCGTTCTGAGTAGCCTAAATAGCGATAAATCGCCGTCGTTGGCAACACTGGTGACCGCGCGCAAGCTGCATTGTTTGTTTTACCGCGGGCCCGCGACACTTTTTCAAATTGGCGGATTGGCGGGTTTTTTGAAAATGTTTCACGCGGGCCACTTATAATTCGTTCACAATTCGTTCAAGGCTGCCCAACTGAAAAATATATATGTTTTTTTTTTAAATTTCAATTAGGGGATGAAGATTTTCAGGTTTCTTTCTGTTTGGGGAAGCCAAGCATCCCCAAACAGAAAAATCTTCATGCCAAAATTTTTAATTTTTAAGAAAAAAATACGTCTATATTTTCAGCCACAACATCATTACGTACCACTCTATTTCACTGAAAAGTCATGAACCACCACTGGTACTTTTATTAACTTGCGTGTCTTATGCCTGTTATCTTTTGAAGTAACATGTTACACAAGTACACAAGGTATTTACAAGTTCAATACAAAATAGGTTATTACATTCTAAAATGAAAACTTCTATGAACGTTGAGTTCTACCATTGCACACCTAATCAAAATTAATATTTTTTTGTAGATGTTGTGTCTGCTAACGTGTTAATAGACATTGTATCTCTCGGATCAAAAACTATTGGTAATACTTAGAACTTAATAATTGTTAATAGATAGGGTTATTAAATTAATTAGGTTTTTTTTATTGTTTTTTAACGTAACTAATGGAGTTATACAGTCCAATACATTATATACTTTTTTTGTCACATCGTAACGTGGTTGATCCATGTATTTTGTCTAGAGTGTGTGAACATTGTAGTGAGGTATTGAAGGCATTGTCATGTGGGGGAAAGAAGTCATAATGCATTAGGTACCCACCCCCACCAGATTCAATAGAAGCCAACAAACAAGAACCGTGTCTAAAATATATTTAGAAAGAAATGAAGTTCTCGTAGAATAACAGTTACTCAGGTGAGTTTTTACATTTATGGCCTTACACTTTTTAAACAGAACTACCACATTTTCAGTGTCACCAGCGTGACTGAACTTAATTTTCTTCAGCAGTGCATTACTTGAGGTGCGTTTCACGCAGCAAAATGTTTTCAAAATATCCAAAAACATTGTGACCCCGCCCAATGTTTTGGTTTTCTGTAGCCGATGTAAACCAAAAACATTGTGGCCCCGACCTAATATTTTTATTTTTGAGAACATATTAAAAACATTTTGTCGCAAGGTACCCGATTTTAGGCGATCTGTTTGCATGATTTAAATTGCATGGTTTTTACAGTGTCAAAATCTTTTTTTTTTTTAAATGTGCAATAATAAAATGAACTATATTAAGTTTTTTTTTTTTTTTGACAAAATAAATTGTGCTCTAAAATAATGTTGGTAAAATGGAATAATTTAATTAATAGATTTTTTTTTTTTCTTAACCAAACATTCACTTTGTTTTGATTAGTGTAAGCAGCCGTAAGTTTGCCAATATTTACCTTAAAAACTCTCAACACTGATGCATTTAGAACCTATGATATTTTTTAATGTTTTAATTGTTGCGGTTCAATTTATTATGTGAGTGATTGGAACCCCGCAACACTCTTATATTTTATATTCTTATATTCTCTTATATTTACACATCAACTTCTTCCTTTATATTATGTATTGTTCTTCCATGTGTTATTTGAGTATTTAAAAGAAAAAAATGTGTGTATTACAATTTAAGTACATGCATAATTTGAAATGAAATAAGACTAATGCATTCAATGTTGTCTATTACGTATTATAATATCTAGATTAATCTGCCATTTGATGTAAATATTATTCTATTCTAATATAAATAAAATTGGAAGATAAAGCGATATACATACTAAACGTAATATTCTCAATATGTATACATTCATTTGAGATTATAATATATGTATGTATATATATTATGAAATGCATATCATAATTCCATACAAATTTCTATATTAAATATTATCTACACAAGAGAATTTATTTACTACAAATATAGCCTTGGATTCCAGTATAAATATCTTAACAAATGTATATTTTTCTAAAACCTGAATCAAAAATAGAGAAAGATAATCTTATGTGGTGTTTCATCACAGCTGCATCATGTTTATTGGCAGACGGAGGAAGTAATGGGAGAACATTTCAAGTTTGAGCATATCTAATTTAGTAACATTATAATATATCTAATAATAATATATGTCCTGTACTAAGCAACGTGGCCCATAAATGATTTTGCATATTGTTAATGATGATACATATTTCATACATTTGCTCAAATTTTCTAGTAATAAAATTTATTCAAAAATAAAAATGTTTTTTTTTATTACGAAAATAGAATAAGCTGGGGTGCGAAAATTTTGCAAGGGGCGATCAAGAAGTTAATCACTGCAAATGGACCTTTGAGTGACCCAATAAGTAGGTATCTTTTCATATGTAAAGCCCCCAGGAAAGCAGTGGTTGATAACACAGTGCTCAGTAGGCTGGAACTCGAGCTCAAGCACATCGACAATGTCAGTAATTATTTGTCATCGTTTCCAAGTACGACTGCAGATCAGAACAACAATTCGCATTGAGAGTATTTAATGTTCTTAATTTAGCCAACGGCCCGAGGTGCTTGCCAGAAACCATAGACAAACATTTTCACTACTCGTGAGTAAGTACCTACTGGGTAAAGAAAAAAAACTGTTTTGATACAATACGAGATAAAAAGTTATATTGATTACTTTAACATAGTATAATTTTATTTATAGAAGCTAAATTCATTTATGTTTTATTTCATAAATTATTTAAATAAAATAATATATTTATTTGTTAAGAGTGGGTTATAAGGCAGAATGGTGATTTGCTGGAAAACGGCTTAATACTACCTTTCGTATGTCATTCTCAGACTTCATATTGTTTGATACCAATTAATGGACTATTATTTTTCAGTCTGCCTATTTTTTTTTGTAGTTGTTGTAGGCATTCGACAATAAAAACATTGATATACCTTACAACCCACTTTTAAAACTTCAATCCATGATTATCGCATTAATAACGGTTTTACACAATATTTTTAATTTAAAATATGTATATAATACACACATCTGTAGAAGTACGGCCTCTTATTATCGTTATGATATCTGTGGATATTAACAATTAAATAAATACTTCATCTTGCACCAAATTTTCAACACATTTCACAGTCTTTTACTTATTATGGGAGAGAAGCCCCCGCGAACGGTAGTAAAACTATACGCTCCTTGTTTTACGGCGTATATATTTCGAAAATGCCATCAAAATGTTTCATTAATGGGTCTATAAGTAGAATACCGACTCACTTGAAGCATTGCAATAATCTAAGGAAGCTACAAAAACAGTAAGTACTCACAAATTCTCTTTTTTCATATAAATTTGTCGCATTGTATATTTTCAAGTGTCAAATTCTTTGAAACGTGTAAAATCCAACATTCAATATGCGTTTCTATTCCTAACGGTTAGCACGAACTTCATGATGTTCTGGCGCGCTCTTTATGCAGGTGTGTGTGAGAATTCGTTATCTTTACGCTCTGACTAAATTGTGAGAGTGAACGTTTTTTCATATGGCACGTTTGGTAATTAAACCAAAAATTACCATCTCACGCCGGATCATTTTTAGTTTGGTAAAATCAGCCCTTTTAAGTGATAACAAGTCACGTTTTTCACTGTTCTGACCTTACATGGTAAGGAGTATTAATATAAGGAGTAAACAAGTTTATTACCGTTTTTTATTTTTATCTTTAGATTAAACAGACAAAATAAACTTTTTAAGGAAATTAACAATAATATCGCCTTTCCGCGTATAAACACGTAACCATTCACACATTGTCAAATCAAAGATATTCTATCTATGTGTTGTGTTGTAAAGTTTCAAATAATTATATTATTTTTCTCTTTGTAGATCAATACATGATTTATCCATAGCAGCCGGAAAAAATACTCCAAACAAGGTATGCTTCGAGCAACAAATGAATTTGAGTGCGTTGGAGTCACGGGGGTGGGGGGGTTCTGGACTTTTTCATCATAATTTTTTTTTTTTTTGCTTTTTTATTTAGGAAAAAATACAGCAAAAACACCAACATAAGATAGAACCAAATGAGTCTACTGTAAATATTGCACACAAAGGACCAAACTTGGAAGATTTAGACCACGAGGATATTCTTATTGGTTCATGACTTCAAATATCTCGCATTTACTATTCGTCACCTCATTTGGATAGGGTTCTAACTTCACTTAACTTGTTCTGAGATATGAGGTGTCAAACGTTTGAAAAGACGATTTCTCATAGCCTATTTACCTATATTCCTGATATATCGGAACACTTGTTACATGCACCTGCTTTAGCCCTCATGAAGTATATTGTCGAAAGGTGAGAATTTTTATGATTTCTATGACGCGTGTTCCCAACATCGTGATAATAGGTTTGTATTTTACTAAAATTTTATTTTATGTTCAGGACCAAAAAGAAAGAAATTTTTTGGGGAAATTATATGTGAAAAATGAAAAAGGATGGAGATGTGAAGAATCAGAGCAAGAGCTTGTTATTGAAAAGGCGATAGAAGAAAGCGATGATATTTGCATAGAAGGGCGGAGAGTAGTACAATTTGATTATTTTTTTAAACAACTCCAATGTATTAGTCAACATGATTCCCTTTTTAACTGCAATTTAAAGCATTTACGATTTACCTCAGAAAATAGAAATGGTTTGAACTCTACTCTTAATTTAAAATGTGTGTTATGTGGTAAACATTTTAAACTTAAAACGTCCGAAAGCATACAAGAAGGCATTGGCATCAACAAATCTTTTGTGTCGGGAATAATGAGCATAGGATCGGGTTATTCGGGTATGGAAGAACTATGTGCTACCCTTGAAGTTCCGTCCTTATCTATTGCTGGATATGGAAAATGCCATAGAAGGTTTGTGAATGGTGGGAGAAAACCAAATTTACCAGTATGGCTGCGGCAGCCGATGAAGAAAAAAAACTGGCTATTCAAAGCGGCGATGTTGATGAAAACGGGACGCCAATGATCACTGTAGTAGCTGATGCATGTTGGTCTAAACTATCTTATAAAACCAACTACTCCGCCCTCTCAGGAGCTGCTACGATAATCGGATACCGCACAAAAAAAATTATTTACATGGCAGTTAAAAATAAGTACTGTACGAACTGCGCAAGAGCTATAAATTTGAAAATTCCTGTGCCCGAGCACACATGCTTCAAAAATTATGTTGTCAGCGGAATGGAAGCTGAAGCAATTTTAGACGGATTTCAACAATCGATAAGTATGTACGGTCTTATATATTCAACCCTCATTGCCGATGGAGACTCCAGCACTTACGCCAGAATTAGAAATAGTCACCCATATCCCAATATTACAGTACAGAAAATAGAATGCTCTAACCACTTAATTCGAAACTACAGCAATCAAATTGAAAAAATTACGAAAGATTCCGGCTTTCCTTTGGAATTTAGAAAAATTGTTTCAACCAACAAACTTCGTCTTAGGAAGGCGGTAGTTGGAGCTGCGAATAACAGGATGCAATCAAATAGTACATTAGACCAAAAAATTATCGATTTAAGGAAAGATTTATTAAATGGACCCAAACATGTTTTCGGTGAACATAAAGATTGTTTACTGTACTTCTGCAAATTTAAAATTGATCCAAATAAAACATTAGACCACAGTCACGTTCCAAAGTTACAAAACAATATTATATTTTCAAAAATTATGGTAGCTAATTCTCGTCTTGTCAACAATGCCCGGAGTCTAGTACATTGTTTAGACAGTAATATTGTTGAGAGTTTCAATGGAGTTATTGCAAAATTTATTGGTGGAAAACGAATTAATTATTCTTTAAAACAGTCATATATGGGTCGTTGTGCAGCTGCAGTAGTTTCTTTCAATTCCAAGCGACCGTATTATTCTTTACATAAGCAGATTTTCAACAGGAGCCCTAGTAATTTTTTGAAACGATTAGAATTGAAAAGAAAAAAAAGAAGAATGGCTTCTAAAACAAACGATAAAAGATCTTTACGAAAAAAACAAGGGAGACATTTACTTACAAAATCAGGAGCACCTGATATCCATTATGGCGAATTGTGCGAAAAAATGGATATGGAACATGATGCATATGAATGTGCTAAGGCAGAATTCTTAAAGCTACTCGACATTTCAAAAAGTGAAAAGAAGGCAGTTGAAAGGCGAACTGTCGTGCAGTCTGATAGCGGGGAGTGGCTGCAACGCAGAAGAAACATGTTAACAGCTTCTTTATTTGGTAATATCTGTAAACGAAGTCAAACGTATTGGTTTTCCTCCAATATTTTTCAAAACCTGTGTTAGTAGTCTGATATATCCTCTTTATAAACTCTTTAACAATTCTTTAAGTTCTGGTTCTTTTCCAGCTCAGTGGAAAAAGAGTTATTTAACCCCTATTCATAAAAAAGGAGATAAAAGCGATATATCAAACTATAGACCAATTTGTATAATGTCTGCTTTACCGAAAGTTTTTGAGAAATTAGTCCTAGATATCATTGTAAAACCTATCAACAACATTATTGTTCCTAACCAACATGGCTTCATCACAGGTCGCTCTACCTTAAGTAATTTAATGATTTATGAAAATTACATATCTGAATCTCTGGGTCTCAAACAACAAGTGGACAGTATATACACTGACTTTAGTAAAGCTTTTGATAAGGTTCGACATCACATACTTATTTATAAACTTCGATCGTTGGGCATCAAAGGTAAATTATTGAGTTGGATTGTTAGTTATCTTAGCCATAGGGTGCTTAGTGTTAAGATTAATTCTGTACAATCTTATATATTCGAGGCCACAAGTGGGGTTCCTCAAGGGTCCCACCTCGGCCCAATATTTTTCTTATTATTCATCAATGACATTGTTGACCAATTTAATGATGTAGAAGTTCTGCTATTTGCTGACGACTTAAAAATATATAAAAGAATACGAAATGTATCCGATTGTCAAATTTTACAGAGTAATTTAGAACAACTTCATCAATGGTGTGAACAAAATGCTTTATTTTTGAACATTCAGAAATGTCAAGTAATACGATTTTCCAAAACTCGTTATAATATATTACATGAATATACATTAAATAATATTAAATTAATACCAGTATCACATATTCGTGACTTGTTTGTAATATTCGTTGAAAACTTGTCATTCATTGAACACATCAACTATATAACTAATAAGGCTTTAAAGATGCTTGGCTTCCTTTGCAGAACTTTAACCGATTTTAAGTCCATAGATTGTATGAGAACCCTCTATACTTCATTAGTCAGAAGTCAATTGGAGTATAATTCACCTATTTGGTCCCCTTTATATAAAGTTCACTCCAATAATATAGAAAGAGTTCAGCACAAATTTCTTAAGTACGTAAATTTTAAGCTCGGAATTCCTATTGATTACATTAATTATGTCAGTTTGATGAATCAATTGCATCTAATAACGCTGTCTGACGGGAGAATTATTTCAGACCTGGTTGTGTTACACAGAGTCATTAACAACTTAATTGATAGTCCTGCCATCCTTGCCACTATTAAACTACATGTGCCGACTAGGAATACAAGGCAAAATATAACATTCTTCTGTAATACATACTCGACCAACTATCAGACACACTCACTGACCAATAGGATGCATGATCTAGGCAACAAGTATGGGGGTGTTATTGATTTATTTATTGACTCCATATATAGAATTAAGCATAATCTACATCAACACTTTGTTGAATCCTACAAATTAGAGTAGCTTTGGTAAATTAGTTTTAATGATTTGTTTTATATGTAATGTTGTTGTAATTTCTTTTTTACTTTATGTTATTTTTTTCCTTCTTTAAAATGGATTACATCTATTTACTGTCAATATCTCCTGTATAATACATATTCTCTTATTGTACTGCATCATGTATCACTTCTATGTAAAAGCCTTTTTAGGCGTATATATATATAAATAAACCATCAGTTGTGCTAATTTAGTTAAAACAATATTATACGGCCGCTCTCTAGATAATATAAAATCTGTGCAATATGGTAGAGACCATGAGCAAGTTGCAAAAAGGCAACTTTGCATTCAAGAAAATATTGTGGTCGATGACTGTGGCTTATTTATTGATGAAATTTTCCCATTCTTAGGAGCCACTCCAGATGGTTTGGTAAATGATAGTACAATATTAGAAATTAAATGTCCGATTTCTGCTAGTGGGATGCTATTTGAAGAAGCAATAGCAAAAAAAAAATTACGTTCTGGAAGGAAGATAAAAACAAAAAAAAATTTTTTACAAATACAAATCACAACTGATATTATCAAGTACAGGGTCAACTTCACATTTCCAATAAGTCTGTATGTATTTTTGCCGTCTGGTTGGGTGAAGCAATTCCATTAAAGATAGAAATAATAAAACGAGATGACAAATTTTGGGGAGAAAAGATGGAAAGCAGATTAAGTACTTTCTTTATGGATTGTTTATTACCAGAAATCATAGATCCTAGATTTAAAAGATCAATGCCCATTCGTGACCCACAGTATATTATATCCGCGTTGGAGAAAAAACGAAAAGCAGCGACACAAATTCGAACAGAAAAACTTAAAAAATGCAAGAAAAATCTGTTACGTGTTATTGAAACTAATGTAAATATTGTTCAAATTTTAGATTCTGATACGATTAAATAACTTCCTGAAGAGCTCATCTATCAGCGGGCACAGTGGAATTATTTCTAACTTAACCCTTCCTTGAAGTTCCTTTTATTTAATGTATTAAACATATACACAGGGTGTTGAGGGACGTACTTGAGTTACTTTAACCAGTAAATCCTGATATTATTTGCAGTAAAAACTGTAAATGAATTTACGGTCACCGGTGACATTTTCGATGTTCGATGTGACATTTTGAAAAAGTCACAGGAGAACAACATTTTATTTACATTTTTCTCTAAATAATGTCAGGAATCACTGGTTAAAGTAAGTCAAGTACGTCCCTTAACATCCTGTGTATATTAAAATAAACCTTTGTTAGACCGCAGGGGAAGCTTATGGCGCAGACTACGCCAGTCGAAGAATACCATCATCACTGCCATGGTTGCCTGGATGGAGTCCCCCCTGATGGCCTTCAAACGAAACGAAACTTCAAACCTGTCAAATATCCCCCATGAACATTTGAATCCTATAATTTCTATACCCGCTATATCCGATTTTTTGACAAAATGATCTGAGTATGACATCTTGTTCACATTTTTACGAGCAACAAGAGGAGCCTAAAATTGAGTTTAAAAACCCTCCTTATCCGACCAAAAACCATGTTAAAACTGCGAGTGTGAAACCAAATCCGCTATATCATACAGAAAGTTACTATCAAAACCCGCTATATCGGATTCAACAAATCACAAGCAGTTATTTTGCCAAAATACAATATGGCCGCCGCTCTGACGCCACGCTCGTGTGTCAAAATGATCTACGCGTGAGTTTCTAAACCCGCCATGTCGGCTCAGTTGACTTTCAAAATCACGAAGTGAGTATCAAAATCCGCTATATCCATTTTATTTATCGAAATTACTTAATTATTGCTAGACATATATAGAAAAATAAATGCTTTTCGAAATTTTATTACTCCAATTCATTATATAAAAAATTGTAATGCATTTACTTATGTACGCTAGAGATGTGACAGTTTTTTGCGGTTTTCTCCAAATCAATGAAAGTTGATATAGCGGGTATAGAAATTACATGACTCATTTATTATCATATACTATATTTTTTATTTGTTTCTTTTCTGTTTCATTCTATGTATGAATGCATTGTTATTTTCTCAATATTTGTACTACTTTTGTACATTCTGGAATAAACTATCATTATTATATTTGTTTTATTAAAATAAAGAGTGAGTGTCGCTGCAGTTTTGTCATGGTTTTCTGCGGCCTTGCACGACAGCTACTGCCATGGTTAAAAAATATTGTTGTTTAGTGGTACTAAATAACACAGAAAAATTTAACAAGTAAAAAAAATAAATAATAAAAAAAACTTTAATTATTTTACAAGCAATAATTATTCGCCTGAAAAAACTTTATTTTATTTCTCGAGGTCAATATATAAGAAGAATAATACAAGATTTATTAATTTTAAATATTTTTTAAATCTCTGCCATTACGGAGAATCAAGCAAAGCAACACTTTAACATTACAAATACAGTAACAATAAAATGTATAACATGATAACATTAAATAACATCTAAAATTTATTGATAATAATTTAATGGATTACTTGAACCATGAGATACCAAACACCGTTTATAATGGAATAGCGCTAACACCTACCTACCTAACTACCTACACTTCAGTCCCTAACGAAACGCGACCACGAAAGGAACCAAGCAACCGCTAACGGTGCAAAACGCCGCTTACGGTTGCTTTCCTCCTTTCACATAATATCGCGAACTTAAAAACCTATTGTCAGCTTTTCAAACCTAATATGATTTACAATAACAAGCAAATGATGAAACATTTGTAAAAAAGATCATACTAAATACTCTACCAAAATAGTAAGTTCCATAAACAAGCCACATTTTGTTATTGGTTTGTTTTTTTACTTGAATATCTATATGTCTCTTCATAACTCACGTATAATGTTGAATATTGTACATTGGTGAAGGCACCCTTACTGCCACCTAGCGATTTAATAATAAACATATTTTGGTAGTTTCGGAAATCTGCCTTGCCTATTATATGCCTTTAACATTCCAGAGGGGTACATATTTCATGCAATATATCGAAATATTGCGTGAAATAGCTTTGGCTGGGTTTAGTGACTAGATTTGAATAGCCCGGTACTTTCCAATCTTCCTCTACCCCATCTCATTTACCCAATATCCCCCAATTGGGGATGCCATAGACCCACTGGTTCTAAATAATTAGGAGATGCCTGGGCATTTTGGGCCACTCAACCACTAATAATTTATCAAATTAATGAAGATAATATTAGCAATTCTTTAATGAAAGTTAGAAACAGAAAAAGATACGGTCACATCTAGGACTTGAACCCAGGACTTTCGCCTTTTTGGGGCACTGCTCTACCAACTGAGCTAATA
This sequence comes from Hesperophylax magnus, assembly GCA_026573805.1. Lineage (NCBI taxonomy): Eukaryota > Metazoa > Arthropoda > Insecta > Trichoptera > Limnephilidae > Hesperophylax > Hesperophylax magnus. The sequence goes on from JAIUSX010000002.1 coordinate 4,815,816, forward strand.
CGTCCCTATATATTGTATAATAAAACATGTACATTCTAACGCAGCATAGCATCACGTTCATTAATCAAATGCTTTGTAGAAATGAGATCCCCGAAGTTTATGTGTGTAAAACCATGTACGATCGAGTGAGAAATGTGGAGATCCGCAAATAGTGCAAGGCTGATGTAAGCGTAATGAGTAAGATTAAGAAAGGGACGCTTAGATGGTTTGAGCATGTAGAGCGAATGAGCGAATAAAGGAGTGTAAGGAGAATATATGACGCAAATATGAATGGTAGTAGAAGTCAGGGACGCCCAAGAAAGACATGGCACGACCAAGCAAATCAGATACTTGAGTCGGGCCAGGTCAAGAGTCAGAATAATAGATGAGTATGTATGAGACGATGTATGGATGTGAATGAGGCAAGGAGTGTGTGCCAAGACCGAGTTGTTTGGCGGTCCGTCCTCTCTGCCCACCCCTGCGGATAGCGTGATGGTTAGTTATTCCAAAAATAAAAAATGTATTGTTTAAATAGGTGTCAATCACCACAAGCACATTGAGGTTTTTGTAGTTCTCCCAAATAAACTAGAGATGGTCGATATTCCTGTCACGACGACTTTGCTATTATTGGATTGCTCGATATTATATTAAGAAACTGGTTATTTTTTGAGCTGGTTTTTTAAATCAGAAATTTTCAGAGTACTATCATAATCTTCAGACAGGCCCGGCCCTGTGCAGGCGTAATTGGAGCAGTACGTTCCAGACGATGACTTTCCAAGGTGTCAAGGCACTGATAATACCTAGCACAGCACCCTTGAGGCTTTCACTAGAACCAGGCGCTGGACCGGCCCTGTCCGCAGAGTTTCTCCTTCCTGTCATCAGCAACTGGTTCCAAAAGTAATTGAATAAAGAACCGGTTCCATTTCGGTCTCCAGTAACTTAAACCGCAATGACAGTTCATTTCAGATAACCAACTTCTAAGGATGGGTTGTTTCGCAGAATTTGAACAATTCATCTGTGAAATAACTGACCCGTGATGAAATAATAACAGAACTTGAATTTCAATGAATTGTTCAAATTCTGTGAAACAACCAATCCTTAATCATAAGTGGCTCACTGACAGGCGAGCAGTCGGAGCATGACATCATGCAAGCATGTCTGCACGTGTGGATTGATTCATCCGGCAGATATTCACACAAAAATGCTCATCGCTCACCCGTGAAGTCATGCTCGCCCACTAGTGTATACACTTCCTCTGAAAAAAGGCATGAATCTTCATCAGATGCCAAATACAAATAAGGGTGATTTATCTGTAACAAAAATAACATTCAATAATTAGGAAGGATATCTTTGCCTTCCCTCTCCGGAGAGTCCTTGATGCTATTACGATACTCCGGCAGTGTATTTTTCCAACAAGAACTATCGACTCTAAATAGGTAAAATAAATAACGCACTACACTGCAAAATAATAACATTTATACCATAAAAATGATTTTTTTTACATTTCCTGTTTAAAACTAATTCAAAATCATTTGTTTTTATGAAATTTGATTTATAATCATGAGATGGGACTAATTTGATCACAACATAGTTCTTAGTACGAAAAATACCCTTACAAATTAATGAAAATTATTTATTGACGCAATTTTAAAACATTTTAATTTTTTTTGGCTTGAAACATTTTACCTATTTTACAGTCATTCAATATCAACAACCTACAAATGAAACACAGCCTTAGTGATGGAAAGCAGTCAAATATAATGTGTAGCTAATAATTTGACAATTTAGTGTATAATTTTTTTATATGGACTTCTTCAATTAATCAAGACTAAAGTCATCGAATTGGAAAGGTAAATAAAAGGTTTGCGTTCGTGTGGAAATAGTTTATTTTAGCTTAAGACAAAATGGTGGTAGTGCAGACGAGTCTACGCATCTCGCAGCCTCCTGACGGCGGAGCGCACAGAGCTGGCGGCAATGGTGGCATACACCCACGCACCTCCAGCCACTACGCGCTTGCAACGCCTGCAAGACCAGATGCCCACACAAGCGCGCTTCATGGCTTCCTGGAATCACAAATAAACATCGGAATTAGAATCACAAGTATTATCAATTAGAATCCTGATTTGTTTGGTCTATTGCAGAAATAGCCTTCTTGGCTCCAGCCTAGAAACATGTTAAAAAAAAAGTGCGTTTCTTTGAGGACCAATGCAAATATATCACAGAAACAAACATTTTTTTTTTTCTACTATACTATGGCCTTACTAATAAACGTGCTTTAAATTTTACACAGCTAAACAACCAACAATGTGCGGTAAATGATTGTTTATCAGTTGTGTAAAATTTAAAACACTAGTAAGGGGTTAGTATCTAAAACCTCAAGAAGGAAGCTTTTATAAGGCTATTAGAAGCCATTGTTACAAACTGAAATGTGATAGTTAATTGTTGGGTTATGTAAATTATTTCTACATTGAAAATTGCACAAAAATTAGCAATAAAGTTAACATAAATCATCCTAAAGATTGTGAATTTAACTCAAATTGACGTAACTTGAATAATCTATATAAATAAAAATGTATGTTTTCAATTCAGTTCAATCAATCTAAAAATGGCAGTAAAGTGAACATGAACATCAACTGAAAGATTTTATTGATAATACACTATTTTCCTAATTGCTGCACTTTTAGGAACATTTATATATTATCGAAATTACACTTCAACAATTACCACAAGAAACCATTATTTAAATGCATATTATAGGTTTTTAAGTTGGGTAAATATTCAGGATCGCTGGCGCTTAATTAAATTATTGTAAATGGCTGTCATTCCATACAATGAAAGCGAATTTTCATTTTACTTAGTTGAAAATTAGAATGTTAAAATTAAAAATTCTCAAATGCATTTTAAAGTAATTGAGGTGAATCAAAAGTTTTTTTTTAATCGTATCATGGCAAGCGATTCTGAATAATTACCTTAGATCTGGTTAATTAAGTAATTTATGCGTATTTAGATTGAAACAAAATTTTTGCAAACGTAAATCCACACAAACAAATCCAAAATGAGAGCAAAGGAATCATTTCATAAGAGAAATTGTGAACTTTGAATAAAAATGGAATTTTAATGCATCTCCATATCTCCTGAGGTAAATAGTTTTCTTGGAGTAATTAAGGTGAAACCAATGTAATGTCCATAATCTGTGCCATTAAAAGTGAGGTGGTTAGGTAAATATTTACCTATTTTAATAATATCATAATCAAAGACATTAATTTTAAGCTAATGCATTTATTAAGTCCAGACTACGCCACAGCATAGTGTTTTTTTAATAGAAATTAAACCAATATTTACTGTTGAATTGCCTGAATCTTCATTTTTACCACTTTAAGAATGTTGCAAACCAAACACTTTTTGCATTAAAAGATATCAACATTATATGTACATAAATATACAAAACTCATTCTGATGTAAGTTGCACAATTATGAATACATCAGCAGAGAATTACACGGTTTATAGTTGATTCCCGACAAGGTGGAATGATTATTGCCCCAAACTTATGGGATAATTTTGCATTTACATGAACACTTAGGATCTTTAGGATGGTAATTTTCCTTTTAGAACATAGTTTGGTCGAAGAGGTAAGGGATTCACTATTTTATTAAGAACTTGTAATGTTATCACGTTGACATCTGTCACTTCACAGCAAATATTGAAATACTATTCATAGTAACATAACACTGATGAAGATACAATTTTTCACTTGTAAATTATACAAGGCGACATGGAGGAACACCATTAAGATTTTTAGGTTATGTTTTATACCTTTCCGCAGAAGGAGCATGTATATTTGGCGTGCTGGGTGATTTCCATCTTCTTCACCATTTTACGAAGTGAGGCACCATACCTGGTACCATACTTCCCGGTGATTCCGACCTTCTTGGTGCGTTTGGCCTATAAAACAATAATACAAGGAATATAGTCAACCATCATCGAAAATCGGCAAGAACGAATTAATAACAAAAACAATAGAAATCGTGGAAATGAAACACTGGATCGGAATAATCGACATAAAATAAGTTGAAACACACGATTTAAAACTTGAAACAATACGCGATTACTTAGATTATTACGGAAAACGACCCTCACCATTTTGACAGGCGCTAGTAAAAGAGATACGTCAGAAAAAGAGAGAAGTTAGCGCCATGTAAATACAGGCTTACCATTTGTACAAAAATAAAAGTAGGGTTGTCGCTCGTGAAACACTAATAACGATTAAATTTATTTATGAGAAAAGTAATTCAAGATGGTCAGAAAAGTTAAAACGGGATTTTAATTTGTTTATCTAAACTATAAATTAATCAAGTTTTATATATAACTATCTGACGTGTGTCCAGCGTTGCTCAGAGACTTATAAATAGTTTGGGGTAATATTTTTATGTTTTTAATTCTATAGTACTTGACAACTGAGTGCATTTTTAAGTTGGAAATAATATTTTTAAATTGCAATAAGTATTTGTTTCACTTGATAGTGTGATAATATCTTCCTCGGGCGTCCTCGACTTCTTCAACCATTTATCTCCAAGTTTTACATTCTTCTTAAACCTTTTTATCCGTTCATCATTTTACCACAAAAATTATTTGATTCACGTCTAACTCGAGCATCCCTGACTTTTTCTGCCACTCACTTCATGTAGTATCATCCAAATTGTTACTGTTAAAAAACTAGATTATGTCAACTTTAATTCTACTCTGTATCTCATTCCAGTACATAGATAATGCATTAAGTCTTTCTCGATCGTCCTCGACTTCCTCTATCATTCAAACTACTCTCTAAACACTCCTGGTACTAATAAGAATAAGCTTTGTTATTTTCTGCCTAGTCGGATGAATAGTATAGGAACGCGTGTGGGACAAACAAAGAAACATTAATTTAGATATGGATAACATGGATATATTTAAAAGTTAATAATTTTCTGCGCATGCGCATGTGTTTCTTCTACATAATATCCAACATCGCCCTCATTGAGCAAAAACAAGAGTATTATTTAAAAAAATGTAACTGGCAAATTAGTGTATTTTTTAAATATTGTAGATTCATATTATGATACCATATTATGGCGTCGAACGTTATGTCAAGACGAAGCCATTAAAAAAAACATCAATTCCAATGATGCTGTTAAAAGATACTGTTTATCATGATTACATTATCTTATTTACATGTAATTAAAAATGCCTGGTCCAAAATTTGAGTTTTATTTTATTTGTAAAACCAACAGTTATAATTATTACAAGGTATGGTGTAGTAAGGGTTAATTATTTAACCAATAGGTTTTCACTTAGGTAGACATTTTTTTCACAGTTGCTCTAACAGCACTTTTTTACAGTTGCTCTAAGCTCGCTATGAGAGATATTTACATCCGTCAAGTTGCTCGCTGATATGGAACTTGACAAGATAAGCCAGCGGCTACTATTACTAAAAAATACGAAAAACGGGAGTCCTAAGATAACACTTTAATTAGCACTATTTTAAAAAAATGTTATCAGGTGACTGAATTCGAATATTAAGTGGCTGTATGATTCATAAGCTTCTAGAATAGATAGAAATATCGAAATAGAAATACAATTCATAGTTTATAATATATTGATGGATATTTCGATTTACATCGATCCGATGATTTACTTACCAGCTGGTACCTACTTACTTCGGAGTTGTGAGAATTCGAATTTTAAAGTGACGTTGTGGCAGAGAAGTTAAATTAAATCCCGGTCTACATTCTATATTATTCTGTGTTCACGAATCACGACCTACAAGACGTGTAGAAGGTCGATCGGCGGATATTTTGATTCAGTTTGGAGACGTTCGGTCGTTCGGTAGTTAATTATTTTTAATTAGTCCATAAGAAATGTTGCGAACGATCGCTGTGCGAAACGAGGTGCTCCGGTGTGGATTGAAAAGGGTTATCAGAGGAAATGTAGTACGATGCCTTAATACAGAGTGTATGCGACGGGCAAATCCTCACAGGTTGATCTCATTTTATTATAAATAAGCCTTGACATAACAACCTGTCATTTTCAAATTATCTAATTATTCTGTATAACCTTAAATGAACACCATCAATACGTGTAATGTTATTTTCGCAGATTGGTAAAATTGCATAACCGTTTTGCTGTCAGTTTTCCAATGTGCCATTTGGTATATTTACCATTTGTAGTAAATTTGAAACCTTAAAATTTAATAAAAAAATATCGGTAAAGTTGTACTATTCAGACTCGTTCTTTACTAAAACCTAACCCAAGAACCTATTTCGTACTAAATATGAAATAGGTTTGGGTTTTTTTTCATCACTTTAGCTAATGGATGGATTTAGGGCCAGTTGTTTCACAGAATTTAAATAATTCATCAAATTTCAAGTTATTATTAAGTTATTATTCAAGTGCTGTACAGGTTCTATTCAAGTTTCGATATTATATCATTATTGGCCAGTTGTTTTACATACCTGAAATAATAACAGAACTTGAAAATTCACTAAATTGGCCCTAAGATATTATACATTATAACAATATCTAAATTAATCTATGAAAAAAATAAATGATTATCGTATAATATGGAAATTGGAATTTAAACATTATTTTCCATATCCACTAATTTGAATAGTTGTCTCTTACAGTAACTAAGTTGAAATTATGTGTTATTTAAATAAATTGTGCGTAAAGAACGAGTCTGAATAGTAGAACTTTTCAAATTTCCCTATCGCTTACTTATAATACGCACAAATTATTTAAGTAACACTTCTTTTCAACTTAATTACTACAAGAAACAACTATTTACATCAGGGGAAATGGTAAAACATAAAGTTCTATTTTCTTCAATTGAAGTTAAAAGTTAAGAGTCCCTTGTTTTGATCTCCATGGTTGATCTTATTAGTATGATGCGACGTTTGCCGAAAGGTTTCGCTTCAATCTAAATACACACAAATTATTTAAGTAACCCACATTAAGAACCTTATAACCCTTTTCGTGCATGTTTTATATCTCCCCCAATGTAAACAGTTGTTTTCTGTACTAATTAACTTGAAATGAATATTTAGAAGTAAGTGGAGTACAGAAATTTTAGTGTAAAACTTTACCAAATTCTCGAATAAACAGTTTTAAAATGTTTTAAATATTTTATTTATTTGAAAATAAGTTTTTTGTAAAACATCATAATTATAAATACAAAGTACTGGATTCACCCACACTGCAGCACATTTAAGAATCTGCGATAATTATCGCATTTAAATGATTTTTGTGATTTTGATGAATGGATAAATATTTAACTGACGATATGCTTAATATTATTTTCAGAGAATTGTCAGTATTACAAAAGAAGAGCCAGTGGGGGGGTTGGAGTAATATTCAGATCCGTCACTATGCCGACCTTCCCCCCAACACCAAGGTGCTCCTACCCGCCCTCTCCCCCACCATGGAGAGTGGAACCATCATCAACTGGGAAAAGAAAGAGGGAGACCAATTGAATGATGGTTAGTGCAGATAATTATTATAATTTACATTTATCGTATAGCAGATATCAGAAATCCATTACAGATTCTGTTAATCATATTGAGATAAAAATCTGTGATGTTTTGTAGAAAGGATGAATATGTCTAATTAGAAACTGTCTGAAAAAGCTTTAACACTGTTCATAAATCAATTCGAGTTGTCTTGTGATTTATTTCATGTTCGCATTAGAATCTGGGCTTATTACTTGTGAACACATACATTTTACGTCATCTTGTACTTTTGTAAAAATGGCTTCTTTGCTCTTTGTATAAAATAGCCACCAGACAAACTAAAGTCTTCCTTATATTAAATATAGATTTATCATTCAAAGGCAGTTTCTTTCAATGTAATTAGAATGAGAAACAAGTTTTTATACTAAACACCATAATTTTCCTTATCTAAGTTGTTCACAATTTATAAAATTCCTTAGATATTATGGAACAAATGCTGTCACTGCCACCGTTAGTAAAAATTGACAACATAACAGTTTTAATATAACATGGTCAACAAAACATATTGTAAAAATCCATTCTCATTAGAATTCTCCCATTTTCCAGTACCCATGTGTGCTATATTTTCTTTACGCGGTATTCCCGTGTTAAAATCCATTCTCATTAGATTTCTCCCATTTTCGAGTACTCAGTGTGCTATATTTTCTTCTCTTTATTTTCTTTTCTCATTAGAATTTTCCAGAACTCGGTGTGCTCTATTTTCTTTATGCGGTATTCCGATGTAAAAATCGAATTAAGTGTATCTGTGATATTAATTCGGTTTCTAGTTGGAAATTAACAAATTCAGCATAACTCAAGGAGCACAAACTATTCATACATTGTATGGGTAAAAATAGAGTTATAAAATGTGTTTTCCAAATACTTGGAAAACACATTTTTTTTCAGGAAAACAAAACATAAATAACATTAAAATAAGCCCAGTTCATAGTCTCCCATATTCTAGAACAAGGCTGCCCAACCTTTTTAGCAGTTGGGCCAAATTGACGATTTTGAATCACTGGCGGGCCACTGAGTACCTGACGGTTCCTATTTCCATGGGGGGGGGGGGGGGTTGTTAGAGAACATCTATAAAACATAATTCCCCACAAAAGAAATCTAAATAAGTGCTCCCCACAAAATATTTGGAAATCCATGGGGGGGGGGGGTGGCTACAGAATTCCATTTCGACGCAAAGGATATTATGTCGAAAACCGGTGTATTTTTGTTTCAAAAGTAAGTTCGACAGGTTAAATTTTTTCGTCGCTGATTCTCGTTCTGAGTAGCCTAAATAGCGATAAATCGCAGTCGTTGGCAACACTGGTGACCGCGCGCAAGCTGCATTGTTTGTTTTACCGCGGGCCCGCGACACTTTTTCAAATTGGCGGAGATTGGCGGGTTTTTTGAAAATGTTTCAGGCGGGCCACTTATAATTCGTTCGCGGGCCACATTGTGGCCCGCGGGCCTGGGGTTGGGCAGCCTTGTTCTAGAATAAAGAAATTATTTATACCACTGTTTGCAATTTTCTCATGGTCAATCAACGTTTTTCTATCTTCAGAATCAGACAAGTTATAAAAAAAATATAAACATATAAAATATAAATCGAATTAACAATGCCTTCTCGGGGAGTGGACATGCATTACAAAAATATTTCATGGATGCTTTTCACGCAAAATTAATTGAAACAATGTTATGATTTTCAGGAAAATGTTGTTGATGAAAATGAAGCATCGCACGGCAAGCATATGGTTCTAAGTTTGATTCTCAGTCACACACAATCTTTTTTATTTTCTGTATTTTTCCAAATCATATTGACCGGTCAGTGGCTGAGTTGGCATTGTGTTTGGGTCCCACCCAGGCGTAGTCTGTTCAATTCCTCGGCTGGCTAAGTCCTCCATCACAACACATATGAAAAAATTTTCACTTACTGTAGTGGTAGTAGGAGATTTTCAAATATTGATTTCAAGGTTATTCGTAACCTGGGAATGTTTGTCTTTCTTTTTAAAAAATAAATAATATTGTTTCGATGATTTATATCATAATGGAAGCTTTACACTTTAAGAGGTTAATTTTAACTTGGATATGTGGATTCAAAATATAAGTAAATACGATTTGAAAGTTGGCATTAGCGTAAAATTTGTGGTTCCCTTAATTTGCTCTAAAATATTATGTGGGAACAGCAGCAGATACTTTCATTATTGCCATGGTGAAATTTTCATTCCCCATTCAGAATCTAAAAAATGACTTTAGCCATCTTTGGTGACCAGATCTGAACAGCCAGGAACTTCCCAACCTTCCAGTTTCTCATCCCCCTCCCTTTCCAATCCTTCAGCCTCACAACATACCCCATTAATGGGGGATGCCATAGACCCTCTGGCTCGGGAAAGTTGGAAAGAGTTGGGACAGATAAAAAATAATGATAATGTCAGGATTCAGAACTGATTTTGTTATTGCAATCAGAATCCAACAAAATTCTTTTTTGATTCCAACAGCTATAATATTTTTAGAAGTGGCATATTGTCTATTTAAAACAAACCGATTTTTTTTGGTTGGTGTTAAAATAAATACTTGTTGATCAGTTCTTTGGGGACAGACTTCATTGTCTATTTTAAAAAAATATTTATTTTCTTGGTCGGTGATAAAATAAACACTTGTTGATTAGTTCTTTGGGGATAGACTTCTGGACCATTCTAAGCCCAGTGATTAAATCCAAATTTAGAAAATTAATTTCATGTGTAAACACTAAAAAAATAATAAATATTAAGTGAAATCTCTCTCCCAGTTTGTTTTTTTCAGAATGTTTTTGTACAAAAATCTAAATATGTGACAGTGTGGGCTCCTTGCCAAACAATTAATTCATCAAATTAAATAGAGTTTTGGTAGAAAATAAATACAGAATGAATGAAAATGTTTGTAATTCTAATGTCCATAAGTTGTTTGGTCACTTTTATTAATTCTAATGTCCATAAGTTGTTTGTTCACTTTTATTAATTCTAATGTCTATAAGTTCTTTGTTCACTTTTATTAATTCTAATGTCCATAAGTTGTTTTTTCACTTTTATTAACTCTAATGTCTATAAGTTGTTTGTTCACTTTTATTAATTCTAATGTCTATAAGTTCTTTGTTCACTTTTATTAATTCTAATGTCCATAAGTTGTTTTTTCACTTTTATTAATTCTAATGTCCATAAGTTGTTTGTTCACTTTTATTAATTCTAATGTCTATAAGTTGTTTTTCACTTTTATTCATTTTGAAACCAGAAACATTTTTGAATTGTTTTTTTGCCATTGTAATAAGCGGAAAATGTTGCTTGGGCAATGAAGGAGAACTTAACAGAGATGAACTAAGAAGCACTATCTGTTTAACTGTCAAAAATGAAGACAAGTTTTTTCATGTTTTTCAATTGATCGATCAGAAAGTAAAGTGTTGAAACTTGGGTAAAGCTGGGTTTAAATTAATATAAATATATGCAGTTTTATAGGATAATTACTTTTTACTAGTGTAAATATGTTTTAAATTACGGTATTTAATATTTGATTACTATGGCGATTATTATTTTAGGCGATCTGCTGTGTGAAATTGAGACTGACAAGGCGACCATGGGCTTTGAGACCCCCACCGAGGGATATCTGGCCAAGATCCTGATTCCAGCCGGGACCAAGGGCATCCCCATCGGCAAGTTGATGTGCATCATCGTGGAGGATGAGGCCAGCGTGGCCGCCTTCAAGGATTACGTCGGCGACGGAAGTGAGTTTTTTTAAACGTTACGGTCAATATCCTGAACTATAGGATACATGCGCTTTAACGCACCTTGTTACAATTTTTTTAAAAATATTTTTAACATAGAAAGTAACAATTATTGGTTTTTTTTCTACAATGATATTACAATGTATATAGAAGCGCTGCAGAAATCTCAAAGTAGCAAGCAAAAAGTACGTCGATTGGAGTACTTTCGATTTTCGTAGTTTTAGTACTAAACCATCACGCATCGCATAAGGTTGTGTGCAACTTCTAAGTAAAGTGCCAAAATGCCTTTGTGTGTGATGAGAAAGTATTTTAATTATTCGGCAAACACTAGTAATAGCCAAGGAATAACATTTCATTTGTAAATACATGTAAATTATTTTTTTTATTTAATTTTTTTTGATTATTATGAATAATACAGTTTTTTCCCATCCAAAGATTTAATGCGTCATAGAGAAAATGCAAGGCCGACTATAGTAGAAGTCTGGGCGCGCAGCAGCCAAATTACAAAGTCAGTGCTGTCGCCAACTAAACTTCACCTTTTTAAATAGTCTAATCACTCTGTTTATTTGTATGCTTGGGTTAAAACAACTTACAAATCAGCGAGTATCAACAAGAATCGTCGCCATTTGAAAACTGTTCTAGTGTGGGTGTTTCTTACTTGGGTGTTTCTTACTCTTAATTTTGTGAGACAATAGCAAGTCTAGATATATTGTAACGCCATTGGTTTACAACATTAAAAGTAACCACCATAAATTGTTTACAACTTCAAAAGTAACAATCATTGGTTTGATTACAGTTTTAACAGTAACAATCACCGGTTTAATTATAGCTTTGAAAGTAACATTCATTGGTTTGTTTATAATTTTGAAAGTAACATTCATTGGTTTGTTTATAATTTTAAAAGTAACAATCATCGGTTTGTTTACAACAAGCATGCCAAACTCAAGAGGCTCTTACATGCCAAAATAAAAATGTCTAATTTTTTTTGTGGGCCGCATTTAAACAAAAACTTAAATTTTTGTAGAAATATAGCTTTATTTCTGTAAGTACAGTAAAATTGTTGTTTTCTGCCTGACATTTCTTCTCTGCTAGCATCTTTCCTGCTTTGGGGCAGAGATGAATTAAGCCGATTGGATGCCCCTGGCGGTATAAATTTTGAGGCTCTTCGACCAGCGGTTCCCAAACTTTTCCGGCCACGAATCCCTAAATAACCGCTTGGATGCCTGGAACTCCAGACTCAGTCCCCAGTTCCATCCGTGAGGTTTTCTTAATACGTATAGTTCTATTGCAGACGAAAGTCTGATCCTGAAAACCTGTTCTAGCAAGTTATGGCCATTTTTATTTGCCTTCTAATATATTCTAATGTGGGATAAAAGTTTAACATTATGGGATCCGTCGTTAGTTTATCCCCATTTTAATAAAATAATGTTTCTTGACAGTTTTTTGATGAATATTAATAAGCGCATGGTAATATTAATAAGATAAATGAGATAGTGCTACGCAGTAACCCTTGAAGCGCCAATGTGGCACTTTTTAGTTTTTCAACTTATCACCAAGATGATTATGAATTCTTCATTTTGTTAAGCATTACGAATTACGTTTTGCAATTTTTAATAATAATTGCAAACTTTTTAACAGTAACATTTAACAATACTTTTCTAAAATAACAATAACTTTTTAACAATAACATTAACCAATGCCTTATTTGGTCGAAATTAAGTTCAAATCTTCTTACATACATAAAAGTGACTATCAGGATGGAAGGTAAGTTAAATAACACTTAAATCTCAATATTTATAAAAAAGTCACACAAGTCTTCTCTTAATTAATTATTGTGTTTCAGTTTTACCTATTTTTATGGTTCATAAACTGTTACTTGATAGAGTACTGCGAAATTTGATTAACTTTTGTTTTGTGCCGTTTTGTGCCGTGTTTTGAAAATGATACATTTAATATAATGCTTTGCAATTGATAATATTTGAATTTCATTTTATCGTTTATATTTTAAGTAATAGTTATCAAAATAAATAAATTATGCTAACTCTTGGCTAATATTATATATTTTTTATAGATTAATAGAGGCAAACAGTTGCCATTACTCAAAATAACTGCAGCAGAAGGGATTGATGATGACTCCATGAATGCAAAAATTTATCAAAAGAAAATGTTGACTAAAATATTGATTATGTTTGTACTTAAAGATGCAAAATTATTACAATTTCAATAGCTCTGAAAATGCTGATTTTTATTGATGTAGTAGGCAGTGGCGGCTCGTGACTTTTGGGTATACAGTGCTATTATAAAAAAATGGCATTATTGATTTTGTAGCTGAAAACGTTTTTTTTTTCCTAAATTTGGTTTTGAAATCGCATGCGGCGCATGGCCAAACTGAAATCAATTTTAGAAAAAAAAATGGTTTTGGACTAAACAACACCAATTATGTCTAATTTTTCAAATTTAGCATTCTATGGCACTCAATAGTCAAGAGCCGCCACTGGTACTAGGATTTGGATTTTGAATAATCCTAAAAGTTTTAATTGTTATTTTCCAATGTCTTTTTTTAAACTTTCATTGTAATTAATAAAATGCAATAAATTTAATGTTTTTTTTTATGTTTTCAGTTTGTTAATTTATTTGAAATAATAACATTTATTTCTACTCTTCCTGTATTTAAATATACATAGAAGTTTTCTGTTATTATTTATTTCAATACATAAATGTATGTGTTGTCCAATGACATGTTTTTACAATAAACAACCTGAGTACCCTGTGTTTATTTTCCAATATATATACTCTGACCTTAATGGAGATCAATGATTAAATTATATAAGAACGTTGAATCAGTTAAGTCCTGATTTTGGTGCGTAAAGGGTTACGACAAAACAATTACTGAAGCTTTTTAATAATAATATCAAATATTCCAAAGTGGTTGTGTGGGGTGTTCATGAAACAACTAGCCATATCAAGTAAATACAAAACAACAACCACAAATAAATCACACAACGTTAACCTCTCGAATGCCAGCGTATCCCCAGCGGATATGCTAGCTGCTCAACCTCACTCCACTCGATTTTATGGTATTTTTAACATTAGGAAATGCTCTTAGGCATACTAAAATATTTTTTTTTTGCTTGGTAAACAAATAATATATATCTTTTTGTCATGTGCAAGCACGTTATTTGTGAAAAAGTGCATTGCCATTGTGGAAGTGTCATCGACCTATTACAATTATATTACATGTCATATTAATATATTTCTTTAGAAGAAAAAATCATATTATTTTATTTTCATTGTTATTTACCTTTATTAAAATATGAAATACCATAAAAATATCTTTTTAAAATTTTTTTATATAAAAGAGGTAGAAAAATAAATCATTTCTCTGAATATAAGTAGCTAATCTAGGGAAACTACTTATGCTATATAGGTACATACAATTTTGATAAATACATAAACAGATTATCTGGTAAGACAGTACAATTTACGAAACCATAATTTTGCAAAACGGTAGTGAGTAATTACATAATTACTGTCAGCTAGCTTACGGCTCATGGCGCGCAACACACCACTTTACTGCTGACACACGAGGGCTGTTTTTGGTGCGAACTTGGAATTAAGTAAATATATATATATATATATAAATATATTTTTTTTATGTGGGTAAATAAACAAAAATATTAAATCATAGACACAATAAATTAAAAATATTAAATTATAGTCATAATAAACACAATTGTTATTATTGAAAGACGTAAGTTACTGTCTCATAATCATCGCTCGCTGCCATTCCTTATTGATAGAACCTTTTGTCCTAATGGATGCTCGAAAGATGGAGTTGCTCTTGGTAAGACTTTTCTTGAGACCAGCAACCTGGTACCTTCCTCATGAGGAAGGCGAAGTTGTGGATGCAACCTTGGGAAAATATAGTCAAAGGACTGCAGTAGCCCTAATAGTATTCTATGTGATATACATTCTATTCACAATTATTATTAAGTACAATTACATTGTACTCACAATTATTGTATGATGTTTTAAAATTAAATTACTTTTTGCAATCAATCACCGTTTTATGTAGATTTCACTATGAAAACAATATAACGTAAAGAATGTAATCAAAACTAAGAAAGCAACAAAAAAGTTTTTGAAGTAATTCAAATATTTTGCTACTAGGTTATTCATTAACCGCTTGAGGCAAAATCACACGAAAATATTTTTCAGAGTTAATTTGCGAAAATTATATACTATTTTTATAAGTATATTAACGCATTATCTGGTAAGACAGTACAATTTACAAAAAATTCATTTTGCATAAACCAAATAAGTTGTTGTGAAAATAGAATCAGCTGGCCGACAGTGAAAATTTTGCATCAGCAATCCAAGAGTTAAAGAATTATTCACTGATTGCCGCATAACACCTTCCAAATTCTGTTGGTCAATACAACTCTAATTATCTGACAAATTTTTGAGGTAAAATTTTTTTTTTGGTTTTTTTTTTTTTTGGTTTTTTAGCTTCTGAAAAAAGTGCAATGCAATTATTGCCATCAGATAGGAGTGTCCTCACGGTAGTTTGGCCATTTTTCTTTTTCTGAGAAGTTTTTGCCTCTGCTGTGTGAACTTTGGGTAGAAAAAGAAGCCTGTAGCTTGTACTCTCCTTGTATAAACGGGGTATTTATTATTTAGTGTGGCAGCTTTTCGGAAATGGTCACTAATTTTTAAATTGGATTGATCTGTGCAAATGCTAAATTATTAAATGAATGATTCACCGACCGATAACACATTCAGATTAAAAGCATTATAAACAGTGTTTGGAAACTCTTAGTACAAACGGCAAACTGGTGAATCTACATCATTTGGAGAATAAAAATTTTTTTTTTTTACCCTTGTTTTTTCAGCAACTAAAGGGTTAAAAAAACTTTTGACGCCGGGTTTACGCTTCGATGCATTTTAAAAGATATTAATTAATCAGCTGATAATAAACTTATTTATAATATACGCGGTTTTCCCCGCTTGTACTACAAGTTTCCTGACACCGTGTATATTTAGGTAAATAAAACTAATGAATTTCGACACTGCAGCTACTGATCACAACAAAAATTCTTTCAAATATCTTGTTCAATAAATATTTGATTTCATCATTTATGATTTTGTCAGCTTCCGCCCCTGGACCCTCTGCCCCCACTCCGCCTCCAGCTGCAGCAGCCCCCCCGCCGCCCACACCGCGCCCCGCGGCTGCAGTCCCCACTCCCTCGGCGGCCCCCCCGCCACCCCCAGGAGCGGCTCCCGGCTCCAGGCTGTATGCCAGCCCCATGGCCAGGAGGCTGGCCGAGGCACAGAACATCAGACTGCAAGGTGAGTTACAAGCTACATCACCCTATTCGTCTCTGTTACTTTATTACTAAATACCTCCCGCCTCCCATCCCGCCCTCCACCCTCCGCGGCTGCAGTCCCCACTCCCTCGGCGTCCCCCCAACCACCCCCAGGGAGCAGTTTCTCGCTCAAGGCTGTATGCCACCCCATGGCCAGGAGGCTGGCCGAGGCACAGAACATCAGACTGCAAGGTGAGTTACAAGCTACTTCACCCTATCCACCTCCACCAGTTACTTTATTACTCGATAACCCCCCGCCGCCAACCCCGCCCCCTGCGGCCGCAGTCCTCACTCTCGAACAAATCTGTGGTCCAGCTCCGCTTCAACTCTGAGTAAAAACTCATGACCCTGCTCTAGATGCCTGATATAAATAACTGTTGATAATCAATACATTGTAATATGCACATTCAGATACGTAAAAGTTAAAGGCATACAATTAAGAGGAAGCTACAAGCCAAAAATGTGTATATTCTTGGTATACCTTATATTGTAGGTAATAGGCATTAAAATCGCTTGACAAACAGAGTCTAGATACGTTGGATTTCAAGCACAAAACTGGTTTTTATTTATTTTGTAAATAATTTTATAATAAAGCAAAAAAGTTAATCAAGTGAAACTGTCACAGATAATCTTATATATAATACTGTATTTTTTTAAATTTGTTTCCTTTACGCGTTCATACATATTTCTATTGAAAAAATTTTTTTTTTAGTAGTTTACATTTATATTTTTCATTGAGTAATTTAATTTTTTATTTGTATTCTACTCAAGCGAAACTGTTTTTTGGTATTCATAATGTACACCAATTCGTTATAAAGATTAATGAAAATAGTGATTTGGCATTAAGCTTTGCCTTAATAGCAAATTTGTATCAGTAGTATAGGCTTATAAGAAAATATGTGGCATTAATTATTTATGTACTTTTTGTGATGTCCAATTTATTTTTAGCTTACCTTGGTAAAATGCATCAATTTATTTTTTTGATTATTTCCAGCCCGGTTAGCAAGGGAAGGAATCACAATGGGTGAGTGGGATCACTTGGATATTTTTAGAAAGATAGCAAGTTACAAAGCTGAGCAATGGTGACCACGGGGAAATATTTATGTTCGGTAATTTAGCATTTAGTTTTCAGTTCCCGTTATGAAACCTGAGTTAAATATAAATTTCAATTTGAACCCTGCATGATGCTTGTAACTTGCTAAATTCCAGCATAAGTGATTCCTCTACACACTGTTTTGCCTTTATAGTTTATAGAGACTTTCTAATGTAATTATTAGTAGCATTTTGGGGCTTTCTCATATACAAAAAAGCCTGTGAACCTAAACCCCTGTTTATGATATAAAAATTGCAAAAAAAGTAATAAGTGTCTCGATGTTTGTGAAAGTATTTTTTGAGGTCATTCCAAGCCATTAAAATGCATATTAGCAAAAATTATAACCAACTCAACGAGGTCATGTTACAGTAAATCCAGTTTTGTTTTTAAATACCAGTTTTTGTTTTTTTTATTAGTATAAAAGCAATATGCTTTCAACTTCATCGAATTGAACATCACACTCTTGGAAATTGATTATGAAAGCACTTTTGTTTATGTTTATATATTTTCGGGAGCATAAGTCACTTTGATAGATAAATAATAGACTATAATGTATGTAGTTCACATTTTTATTTGAAGCTTCCTATATTTATGGTGACTATTAAAAAAAAAATAATTTCCTCATCATTTTTGACATGTCACTACTATCCCCAAAGGACAAGGACACAATATATAAATAAATAATATTTTTAATTCATTTTTGGTGTTTATTTTAATCATTGTGTGATTTATAAATCATTCATTGAACAGTTGAAATTACGGATGCACGTTTTTCCAGGTCCCGGTAGTGGAATCTATGGCTCCATCATCAGCAGCGACCTGGCCGGAGCAGCCGCCGGCGCACCCGCTGCGTCTGTGGCGCCCCCGCCCGCCCCTGGCGCTCGCTACGTGGACATCCCGCTCACCAACATGCGTGCCATCATCGCCAAGCGCCTGCTGCAGTCCAAGACCTCCATTCCACACTACCAGCTGTCGTGCGACATCAACGTGGATAAGATCTCCAAGCTCCGTTCCGAGTTCAACAAGAAGCTGGAGAAGGACGGCGTCAAGCTGTCTGTCAATGATTTCATCGTCAAGGCCGTGGCGCTGGCGTGCAAGAAAGTACCGGCCGCTAATTCTGCATGGATGGACACTTTCATCAGACAGTATGTTACACTTTTATATTGGATATAAAGAATGTATGTGCTTTGGAATGAGTGATTGATGAAATCTATGATATACCTACAAATCAATTCCTAGCATTATGCGACCACAGAGTTGGTTTGTAGATTACATAGAAATACATAAAGCTAATAGATTTTATCATTTAAATTGGTTCCAAGTGAAATTACCACATTGACCTAATATCCCATAATGTGTGGAATAGCTTGTTGATTTCCACATTTAATCCATTGAGCCAACATACTTTCCAGTCTTAAATAAGCGATGTTGTTATCTGTGTTATCTTAGTGACACTTTAAATCTTTCTGATAACATCTTATTTATCTGGATTTCCTATTATACACGGTGTCCGGAAATTCATAGTACAAACGGAAAACCGGTGAATCTACATCACATTTGGAGTCAATTTTGTGGTGCAACTTTTTTTTTGATTTGAGCTTTCATTTTCGTGTTGATTGCTCTCGGCTCTCTGACAGTGTGTTTATAAGATTATAGAACTTCATTTACCAGTTCACCGAACCCTGATGATTGTTAAATTGAAACAGGTTATTTATCTTTTATTTTAAAATCACTTCATGAAGAAAATACCTAAAGCAAGTCTGTTTCATGACAAATGATAATATTCAAATGACACAATTTGTATCTCGAACCGATTTCTTTTTATTTTCAGATTTGATACTGTAGACATTTCCATCGCTGTCTCGACTGAAAAGGGGCTGATCACTCCGATAGTGTTTGGCGCCGAGAGCCGCGGCCTTACCGACATCTCCAAGACAGTGAAGGTGCTAGCCGCCAAGGCGCGCGACAACAAACTTCAGCCCGCTGAGTTCCAGGGTGGCACCATCAGCATATCCAACCTGGGAATGTTCGGTAAGTCATTTTGCCATGTTCGTAAACTGCCATATTCATAAACTGCCATAGGAATTCATAATCTGTGATACTCATTCCAACCTGGGAATGTTCGGTAAGCCATTTTGCCATATTCATAAACTGCCATCTTCATAAACTGTGATATTGAAAAAGTGCTATATTCACAAATTGTTTAATTGCAACTGCAGTGTTCATAAACTGACACATTCTCAAACTGTGATACTGATGTACTGCCAAATTAATCAACCGTGATGACAAATATAATGACTCATAAACTGTTACATTCATAAATTGCCTTTCTATATATAAACTGCAGTGTTCATAAACTGACACATGCGCAAACTGTGATACTGATGTACTGCCAAATTAATCAACCGTGATGACAAATATAATGATTCATAAACTGTTACATTCATAAATTGCCTTTCTATATATAAACTGCAGTGTTCATAAACTGACACATTCGCAAACTGTGATACTGATGTACTGCCAAATTAATCATCCGTGATGACAAATATAATGTATAATAAAAACACATAAATTTGTTTTTGACCACGATAGTTTTATTTTCACTCTACCGGTTTCGGAAGATCCCTTCCTTCGTCAGGAGAATATTTAAAACTAATCTACTACACAAAATATTGACACATAAATACAAAAATGTTAAGTGTTTGAGGGAGATGTCGACACAGTGGAAGGGGTAATTACGGGAATTCCAGGAAGAACAGAGCGGTTAACTGGAAATATGTCAAGAATAGGACTATAAGACAGATTAATTTGGTTAAATAATGGTGGTGGAAATATGTCAAGAATAGGACTATAAGACAGATTAATTTGGTTATTTATTATACTGGAGTTATTATTGATGGATTTTCTGATTTCAAGTGCTTCTAAATTATCTAATTTTTTGCCTTTATTACTACGGTGAAGAATTTTAACCCCTGTATCTTTACTAAAAGTATGATCGGTGGAAATGAGATGATTGGCAAACTCCGAAAAATTATTGTTATTTAAACATCTTAAATGTTCGGTGATTCTAATATTTATATTTCTAGTTGTCTTACCTGACATATTTCCAGTTAACCGCTCTGTTCTTCCTGGAATTCCCGTAATTACCCCTTCCACTGTGTCGACATCTCCCTCAAACACTTAACATTTTTGTATTTATGTGTCAATATTTTGTGTAGTAGATTAGTTTTAAATATTCTCCTGACGAAGGAAGGGATCTTCCGAAACCGGTAGAGTGAAAATAAAACTATCGTGGTCAAAAACAAATTTATGTGTTTTTATTATAAATTATGATGAGCCACAAAGTGAATGCTTTTTACAATTACAAATATAATGACTCATAAACTGTTACATTCATAAATTGCCTTTCTATATATAAACTGCTATATTAAAAAATTGCCATATGCATATGTATATATATATCTGTGATACTGATAAAAGTGCCATATTCAGTAACTGAAATATTCTTTAACTATAATATTCACTAACTGAAATATTCATTAAGAGAACTATTCATTATCTGCCATATTCATAATCTTTGATAATGATAAAGGGCCATATTCATAATTTGTGATGCTCATAAACTGCCTTATTATTCATGCTGATAAATTACCATATTCATTGACTGACATATTCGTTAACTGTAATATTCATTAAACTAAATTCAATAAAAAAACTTGTGGATTGATTGATACATAATCCGAGATATTCATAAACTGTCGTATTCCCTATTCTTCTCTGTCTCGGAAACTAATGTTATCCTCAATTTGTAGAAGTTACAACATAATGTGTTGCAAAATTCCATTTTTTACCCTTTTAGCTGTAAATAATAAGCATAAACTGCGCACCATCACTGCAGATCCTGAGAAATTTCTTTTTTTAATATTTTCTCTCGTCCAGTGTCCTACTCTTTAGTTGTAATTTTCTTTTAGTAAGTACCGAAAAAAAAAAATTGAATAAAAAAACAAAACGAATGCATTGATGATTATTAGTGTTCTAAAGTATAAATATTGACGTTTGATATCATAATATCATGTGTTGTTCCTACGTAAATGTCAGATATTATTACATATTATATTATTTTCATTCTAAAACAAACTCTGCCCATGTAATACGGTCAAGGGTTAATAAAACACGCAAGTCAATAAAATTGTTTTATCAATGACAAAATTTAAGTGAAAATGAATTAGCTTCCTGCTATCAAATATGTATGGGTGTTATAGTCTGTGTGTACAAAAACCCTTTTCAAAAATAGACTTCATTGTGTTATCCACAGTCAAGAGTAAAATTAATAATTTTAATGGTTTATGTATGTATATGTATTTGTTTCATTGAGACAGCTGTCCAATACAAGAACTGTTTAATTTCGATTACTATTATTATGTACGTTTTGCAATGTATTTTTCTCATTTTAGGTGTGACATCTTTTAACGCCATTATTAATCCTCCGCAATCTTGCATTCTTGCCGTGGGAGGAACACAGGAAAGGATTGTTCCTTGCAAAGAGTCTGAAAAAGGGTAAGAAATTAACAGTTTCCTTCAAGTTCCTATCAATATGGTATTAATTATTAAACATTTCAGATGTGATAATGTTCCAAAATTCATCATTCTTATTATTATCATTACATAATATAATGAAACTATGGCGCCGTTCTTACAGTAGCCGGTGGTGTAATGGTCAGCATAGTTGACTTCTAACCAGTTGATCGGGGTTTTGGTTTTCTCAGCCATGGCAATTCAAAAAAAAAAGTTTTTTTTGATGTTGAAGACATGTTTGAATAAAAGTGTTATGTTGCAATTTAAAAAAACTGTCATTGTTGCATTTACTGTACTCATTTTTCACCTAGCACCATGGATTTTTTTTTTGTTTGACTTTTGTTAACCACCTAGTCCTTGGCTTGGATATACCTAATACATTTTGATAAATACTGATTTTGTAGCATAAACTGTCATCCAAATTTCAAGTATATTATGTCTTTTATGAAAGTAAATCTTGTTACATTTCTAAGGGCTAGGAATGATCCTTTGAAGCTACAAAGGCGTAGATAGGTCTCTGCCATTCTGAACCTATTTCAGAACTAACATAATAGCAGAGCGGACAAATGCACTGAGTTCTCACAAAGGCATTGTGGGTTCAATTCCTCCGTCATTGCAAGAGAACATTTTCTACTTATAATGATGGTAGTAGCAAAAACTCAAGTATTGTAAAATATTGTTATTTATAACCCGGGACGGTTTCTTTAAAAAAAAAACCATGGTATCAAAATAATGTTTCTTTCAGATGGAAAAAAGCTGACTTCATGAACGTAACCCTCAGCTGTGACCACCGCGTGGTGGACGGAGCAGTGGGCGCCCAGTGGCTGATGGCCTTCAGGAGTTTCCTCGAGGATCCCACCAATATGCTTCTCTGAGAACCACAGAACTCCGACTAGACCACTATTCGGAAAGAACTTGCTTAAATGCTAAGGCCACGAAGCGCAGTTCCCAGAATGATACCAACCAAAACCATAGGTTTTAAGTCAACGCTCAATCCTTGACATCGTAGGCTATTAGAAACATGGGTGAATTATCATCTTCAACATCTAAGAACTCTTCTTCTCTTATACGTTTTTTTTCAGTAAGCATTGTAAATTAAATAGAAATACATTTTGTCACTGCCGAGAAATCTAGCTCTGTGTTAACAAATTTTTAAACTTGAGATTTTAATTTTATTGAAATAGCACAATTATTATTGATCACATCAATGCATATTCTATGCGACTTTGGTAAGCATTCCAGATTGAAGTTTGGCTTTAAAAGCTATCTGGAATGTTCTCAAAGTCGCTTGAACGACATTTACAGCCAACAACTTTTATTTATTTAGTATTTAATATTTATTTTATGTGAAACATCTGATTATGAATTATACAGTATAATTGACACAATGTTGAACTCTGGTGTACATAAACATATTTTGTTATAAAAGGTTAAAAGAAACATGCTTAGAGCTACTACTAAACTAAAACTACTTTTAGATTGTGTTTTGATTTTTTTTTTCAATTCATGCAAAGTTGATGTATTTTTGTATCTTCTGTTGATAATTTTGATATGTTAAATATAAGGAACCCGTCCTGTGTTGCCAGGTTAGGTTGATTCTGTAAATACGTAGTAAGCTTTACAAAAAATGTTAATACATCATAAGGTGTTGCCATGATGTACACTTTTATATTATTGTTTGGAAATTGTATGCAAGCAAATTGTCACATCTTGGTCGCGAAAGTTACAACATTGTTAATGACATATTATTTTCTGAATAAAAATGTTGCTACAAATTTTGAATGTTGCATTTTACAAATGCAATCAATTTTATAACATCCGGGAGTCCATGATATATTATTACTCATAGGTACATTGGTTTTCATAAATAATGAATAGGCACTTTTATTATTTTTATTAAAGTGCTACAAAGTAACGCCATACAAATTAAATTTGTGACGGTCAATTATTTATACCTGTTAATTATTTGGTGTAAGTGCACTGGAGTACATGCTTGTAAATTTATATGATTAAACAAAAATGTTAACTTTAACATAGTTTAAAAAAAATTTACTACTTTTCTTATCATCACATTTCCGGTTCCTAGCCAATTTTCTCTCGTCCTTCTCCAATCTTCTTCCACGCAGTAAGTCCTCTTAGTCACTTTTCCCACATCACCCATTTGGTCATGATTAACCTGTTGGACATAGACAACAGCATTTGGGTTGCGAGCGGCTGAACGCCGTACGCGGAAGTCACAGCAGTCTTGCGAACATGTATAAATTAAAAAGTGCATCATACAGGGACAACTAGCATTGAAACTTTATGCATTTAACACGTCGAATCCAGCGGTGGGTCAGAAATGAACCAGTGTATTCAAAAATAATTCTATCGTGCTAAGTATAAAGAATACAAGTAAAGAATAACAACTTTTCAGGAGAGCGATTTCAAAATAATAAAGTGTGAGTACTCCTGTTGGTGATTGAATTAACAAATGCCTATTTTTGAGATTTTTTGTTTTGATACCATGTGAAGATATTGCCCAGTGATTGAATATATGAAAAATCTAATATTAAATTTTTTGACTTCTACTCTTTATACGCATGATAGAATTAATACGCCATAGATATTTCATTGAGGTTAATTTACTTTAGTCTAATCTTTTAAATATTTACCCACAATTTAAGGTAAAAATTAATATAATTGGACAAGCTTCAAGTGAGTTGAATTTGGAAAGCCGCCATAAGTGTCCGTGTCTCTGACGCAATCGTAATATTTCTTTACTATCTAAGGGACGTTTTCAAGTCCCTCACATAGACTGTAAAATAGGGCGCCGTTCAGTCCCGGGAGAGTGGTTTATTTATGGTCCCGGGGTAGCCGTTACTTCCGTGCTTATGATGGTCCTGGTCCCGGGGCGCGAGTTCACTGCTACGTGTCAGGTATCCAAGGGCAAGAGAAGTCACGAGTCCAAGGAAGTGCAGAGTCAAAGGTCCAGGGTAGAAGCAGGCAAAAAGCAATCAGGTGCGTAGATTCGTGAAGAGAGCAGTTGGCGAGTGTTGTCTGAAATCCGAGACAGATATGTAATGAGAGTACCCAGGTTACTGATTTGCACCCGTATTTTTTTTAATAAGGTTAATTATAAGATGAAAGCAACAAAATTAATGTGAATATTCGCTTTTTATCCATTCTATATGAAATAAGTAATGTAAATTCCCCACGAAACATCTATTTACAATGTAAGTAATCTTGGTAAATGCTTTACAAAACACGTACAATGGAACCTCTCATAATGAGCACTTCCCATAACAAGTAATTCGCAAAACGAGAAGAACAGATTGCAAATAAAATGCTCCCTTCAAGAGCTATATTTCGCATAACGAGTGATGCAGAAAGGGCAAGTCCCATCTTCACGTCACTCACTTGTGAGCCGGGACTTCTGCACCAGTGCGTCAGTCTCTGGTTAGCACTCGTTCCGCTAGCACGTTAGTGTCGCATGTGATCACACATTTTTCCAAACTTGCGTTCAGATATTTGTAATTCTTTTTGTACAAAGTTTAATAGCCCTTGCAAAAATTTCCCCGAAGAAAAGGCCAAAAGAAGACAGTCATAAGATAATAAAATTAACTGTAGAAATCATTGAAAAGTGAGAACAAGGATTCAGCATGGCTGATCTGGCAAGCACATTCAATCGGTGTACATCAACGATTTGCACTATACTCAAGAAGACAAAATTAAGAAGATGCAACACCACTCTGTAACTGCAGCCTATGGACCAGGAGGTTATTTCTAAATTTAAGAAACTACACTAAAACACTCTTCGAGTATTGTTTTGGGGTGACTTAAGGGACAAGTCCTCTCAGAGAGTTTTGAAAAGATCATTTTCACATCGTTGCTTGCCTCAAGATGATTGACAAGGCGTGAAAGGGTTACCAAGAGGACCCTCACTTCTGCTTGGAAGAAGCTTTGGCCAGAGAGCGTTGTCGAATGTGATTTTGAGGGGTTTGAAACAGTACCTGTGGAGTCTACAGTCAACGAGATTGTGTCTTTGGCCAATACCATGGGACTGGAGGTGGATAACGACGATATTGATGAGCTTGTGGAAGAGTACAGTCAAGAGCTAACCACCGAAGAGCTTATGGAGTTGCATTGTGTTTCACTGCAAGAAGTTATGGAGGAGAGTTTGTTAGTGGATGCGGAGGAAGTAGCAGAGCAACAACCTTCTGGCGCAATAAGAGAAATGCTGAAAGCATGGGAAACTATTGCATCGTACATTGAGAAGCATCACCCTAATAAGGAGGTGGCTATGCATTCCACAAATTTTTTCAATGATAATGCTGTCATATTTTCACGAAATTTTGAAGCGTCGGCAAAAACAATTGTGTCAGACAGCTTTCTTGAAAAAAATAATGAATTATTTGTCATCAATAATAAACTAGTTATTTAGATTTTTTTTATAATTTTTTGTAAACCGAAATCGCATTTCAGGTTGTTACGCTCCGATTTATTTATTTAATTTCCAACAATTTATAAGTTCGTAATTTTATTTGAATAAATGTTAAAAATAAAAAATTGTATTTTTTTGGCATGATTCAAAAATTGCTACTGATGATACTAACAGTGTTTGTAGTTTTTCCAAACAAAGCAATACTGGAAAAATGATTCGTGACTGCTCATCAATAGTTTGGGTCGAAGCATGTCGAACAACAGTTCTGTGGAAGCATTAGACAGAACAATGCGCGATTTGCGCAACCTAGCACTATGGGTGGATGTACAATTTTGTTCTCATGTGACTTTTGTCAAATATTACCGGTTGTGACCAGAGGTACACGTGCTGATGAAATTGGCCATATGTAAATAAATTGGAACTTATAACCAGCACGAGAGTTTCGTTGTCTACACATGAAAACAGGAGTTGTTGCTCAAAATTGGAAATGGGCAGTGTTGTGTTCGTTCAAACAAATAATAGGTTCTTTTAGATTAATCAGGGATTTATTATTACTCCGCGTATTATAATGGTGACTCGATAGTCGACCTAACTAGAAGCTGGCTAATTGGAATCTGGGCCAGTGAGATTGTCTGAGAGCCATCGCATTGTCCATGATGACAACTGGCCACTGGCTCCATCTTGCGGACTTCCCCGCAAGCTCTATGCACTGCCATCTGTGCGTGCATCTACAAAGCTTCCTAACATCCTCCCCCGGCTAACTCAAGACCTGGCTAAGATATTTTATTTTAATACATACTTTTTCCAAAAACAACGAGTCTGTACAATTTACAACAGGTGACTCTAAATATTTCACATAATACATAAACACACAAAAAAATTATATTATCACTGTTGTCGTATTTACAAGTAGCCGTATTTTTCCTGGAGGTAATTTCAAGGACGTCTAGGACGAAGCCTTCCAACCCAAGAAGTTGGCTGAAGTTGTGGTGGACTTCTGATTCCCTCTGGAGACCTTAAATCAGGAGAACATCGGTTAAAACCCCTCAATAAAAATGACGTCTCCAGTTCGTCTGCACAGCATTTCGACATATCAGACGTGGTAGGGTCTGCTGTTGTTTCATCTCTCCAATGCAAAGAACACTTCCTCAGGTGATCTATGTGTCTTTTCCAAGAGATCTGACTTCCTAAAATTTTAATCATATATATTTTTTTTCAAAGTCCTGACCTACCCAAAAATTCCTGCAAATTACCCCACCAAAATTCCTAACCTGATTAGATTGGCTTTTTTCAATGTTCTTATTTGCTAACTGCTCTACTGAGGATGCTCTGACTTCCTCGATCCTTTTAGGAATTAGTCTACTAAAAGTTGATTTTAACCTTCTTCCAAACTGAGGACGGACGGTTCGACCCCCGTCGTAGAATGTGGGGTGTTCCGATAATCACTTAAAAATTCATATAATCTATTTTTATAATTTGATTGAAGTACATTATTAACGACAATCTTCTTTAGATTTTTTTTTATTGTTTTTACCGAGTTCTCGGCCTGCCCATTGCTTTGAGGGTGCCGAACTGGGGTAGTTAAAAATTCGATATTATTACTCCTTAAAAAATCTGTGAACTCCTGACTTGTGAAAACGGTAACGTTATCAGATACAACACAGTCCGGGTAGCCAAAATTTTGAGAAAATTCTCCTTAATTCATTGATGGTATTTACTGAGTCTGCTTTGGGAACTTCAATGCAATCTACCCACTTGGAAAATGCGTCGCATATGACAAGAAACATTTTCCCTGAAAACGGACCGCAATAATCAATATGGAGCCTACTCCATGTTGATTCTGAGTTAGGCCAGACTGACAAATGACTCTTAGCCGGCATCGGCCTAACTGCTGCACAATCGTTGCAACTTTGAAAGATTCCTTCTAAATCCTTGTTCAGTGATGGCCACCAAAAATAACCCTTGGCTAGGCCCTTCATCTTTACTATGCCTAAATGTGACCTGTGCAGTAAATCTAACACTTTACTTTGTAGCGAACTAGGAATTACAATTCTATGCTGCCAGAACAAACAATCGTTGACAGTAGATAAATCGTTCCTTTTTACCCAAAATTTCCATAAGGAACTATCCCGATTAACTCTCTTGGGCCATCCGCCACGCAGATGCCCTAAAATCTCTTGAATTTCTGTATCGGACTCTGTAGCAGCGACTATACATTTTACATCTAGGTGTTCGCACTTGCAGGTTAAGCAGCTACCTTTGGGTTTTGGTAAAAATGACCTTCAAGAATTGGTCGTCAATGTTTATCCCAAAATTATTAATAACATAAGTTGTAAAACTATATCTTGGTCCAAGGAGAGACCAATTTTGTCTCATATTAACGAACAAGTAGGCAAGATAAATAACTTTATTATCTCGACGATTGATGCACCGACGTAAGCATACTACTCTGTAGACACTGTGCTCGATCTTGAAGAGGTTGTTCATATTCCTACACATTTTTTAAAATTCGTTGTAGTTCTCTGGACTCCCCCCACATAAATTGGCGTTGAAAGTAGGGTATCCTATTATTTTATTAAGGAACTTTAATCCACCCAGATTGTGCAATGTTACACGTTTTCAGGTAAAGTATTTAAAAACGTTCATAATAGAGTGTACAATACTGACCGGATGTGGAACCGGAGAAGTTGTTTTAATTAACCAGTAAAATTGTCATTTTCAATGATCATTGTCACAGGGTCAAACGTTCAATGTTGCAGGTTTAAATTTGAGCGTTGAGTGTTTTTCACATGCACAACTACGAGTATATGTAGCCCTTTTGCGTGCCCCTTCGAAGCAAAATCTGTTGTGCTGTCTAATGAAAAAACAGCTGTAAAAATTGTATATAAAGACATTCTGTAGTTACTGGCAGTAAAGTCTGATTCAAGATAAAACTTTGATATTTACAGTTAATATGACCTAACAAAGTCGCTAAATCGGTAAAGTATTAATAAAAAAAAACAAAACACATTATGTAACAAGTATTGTGTCTAAATCGCTCGGACACTTATGACGCCACTTTAGTGCATTGCACTCGTGCGAAGCCGGGGCAGGTCGCTTGTTGATTTATATGGGAAAAATTGTTTCGCTTAACGAGTGTTTTACATGGCATTTTCTGGAAAAAAATATGCTCATTTTGAGAGGTACCACTGTAATTGTTTTTACTTCAAACTGTGCGCTAGGCCATCGTAATATTGTAATACCTTCGTCTGAACTCACACAAATTAACCGTAAACATAACAAATACAATAATATTCTTCAGTTTCATGACAATGTTTACTCTTTTGAGCAGCGCCTCAATGGTCCGCGGGCGGGCCCATCGGCCGGCACTACCAGCCGCGGCAGGGCGCGGGTTAATGAGGCTCGGGTATTTAACCCCTCCAGCGTTTGAGGGTCATATATAACCGGGCGTCCATATTTTATAAAAGTATTTGTAATCTTTTTTTCCAACAGGCGAAAATACATAATTTTTTGACGTTAGAAAGAGAAATAATAATAATTTTTTGCTGCAAATATAAATAGCCAAAACGAATAATTTATATTTCGCGCCGCTATCGTGTCAATCGGTTTAATTTTAAAATTTAATTCTCATTATTATTTTTTTTTAAATATGAACGAGATAAAAGTGAAGATACGGTTTTCTTAAAAAATCCCCTAACAAAACGAATGTGATTTCGAAATATCGTGTTCTCTCAATTTTTCTATGATTGGTGTAAAAAATTAAGTAGAAATGTGGTTAGCGTTTTTGACAATATTTTTCACGTTTGATATTTAAATTTTATTATTTAGAAGTAGTTATGTTTTTTTATTGTTTTATTTTTACAACTCGTCCAGTACAATATGAAATCATTATATTATATTTCTTTATGATATGGATAAAAAAAACATGAAAAACACTTAAATTCGATTTTTTTAGGTGGTTCTATCTGTACCCATTACCGCTGCTTGTATTTTGTTTTGAGAAGATATTAAATATTGACCCTCCCTAGTTTAGGAGTTAGAGAGTTGATAATATTAATATCTTCCTCACATTGTGAGCGACAGATAACATGAGATTACAGTTATTGATAATCCAGGGGACGATTAATGGAAGCCTTAGTAATTGAGGACTCTGTCCTTCATGCCTAGTGTAAGTGTGGTTCTGCTGAGTTGAGAAAATTGCCCTGATGATATTATTATTAAAACAAACATTCATTTGGTGGTGGTTTCCTTTTATGGTGACAAATTGAAAGTAGGTGAATGGTTCTACAATCTTATCGGTATAGTTGGGGCGTCGCTATTGTCAATATACCTATTGGATTACAAAAATCTACAGATAAAAAAATAACTGTTAGTTCCATGTAGCATTTTGTGTTCATGATATAGTTATACATCATCGTCAATGTTGATGTTTAAAACACATTTTTGTATCTGGTTTGAATTATGGAATATATTGACATATTTAATATTAATACCTATATTAATTTTTTTTTTATGTATTGAAATCTTTTAATAAAATTTCTCACAACGTATCACCTTTCTAAACCATCAAAGACAGAGTTAAACCTACAGTTAGACATACCTACGGAGTATGGTTATTGTTTGTATCAATTTAGTATGGCGAATTTGCAGTACGGGGTCTACCTTAGCACGTTATTATTTTTTTTTTCTAAAAAGATAGACAAACATTTCCGGGTTACGAATAACCTGACAATATTTGAAAATTTCCTACTACCACCACAGTAAGCTGAAAATGTTTATTTATTTATTTATTTATTTATTAACGGACATCGTCCAAATTACAAAATAATAACACGAAAACAATAAAATGAAAAAATACAGGATTAGACAAAGGTACATGAAAGCAAAGACATAAGGCAGATATAATATAAGAAAATAAAGTGACAAGTCGAATCAAGTCAAGACTACGCCGTGGGTCAGGACCACGGGACACTTATAATATTTCGTCACTTGTTTAGCGACCGGCAAAAATCATTCAGACTTATTCCAAAGAAGTTAAGGTTTTGACTTGAGTTGACCAGTCTACACATTCTGGACAATGGTGAATAATATCCAAAATTTGTCGAATGATGGTTGAGGAAGAGCAGTTCATTATTTCTGAGTCTGTGCGAGGGGATATTGAAGGGAATGAGTTGCAGTAGAGTAGGTGAATCAATAATACCATTTATAATTTTGAAGAAGCAAATGAGGTCATTTCTTTCCCGACGGACTTCCAAAGGAGAGAGGTTTAGAGTTAGTTCAATTTCATCATATGAGTATTTGCCTTTTTCTAATCCTAGCCTCCTAGCAATCCCTCTTAAGAACCGATGTTGAACAGATTCAATGCGTCGAATGTGGACAGCATAAAAAGGAGACCAGATTACACAAGCATATTCAAGATGGGGGCGAACCAAAGAGCAGTAAAGAGTTCTAAGGGTATTTACGTTTTTGAAGTCCGAAGTGATTCTAGTGATGAAACCAAGTAGTTTGAGGGATTTATTAACGATTGCATTTATGTGATCCCGAAAAGAAAGCTTGCTATCAAGAGAGACACCAAGGTCTTTAATAGATGTAACAGTTGCTAAGGAAATATTATTAAGTTTGTATTCGAAGACAATCGGTTTTTTTGATCTATAGAAGGACATAATTTTGCATTTATCGACATTTAGTTTTAAACAATTAATTTTACACCAATCATAGAAAGAGTCGATATCCGATTGGAAAAGAAGGCAGTCATTGTGATTTTTTATTATTTTTAGAATCTTATTGTCGTCCGCAAAAAGCCAAAAGCTTGTATGAGAGAAAATACTTATAATGTCGTTTATAAATAAGTTAAAAAGAAGCGGCGCTAGATGTGCTCCTTGAGGTACGCCGGACGTTACTTCAATAATACTAGACACAAGGTTGTTTAATTTAACTCGTTGTTTTCTATTGCTTAAGTAAGAATTAAAGAAGGATAGCAAGGGGTTTCTAATACCGATAGCATATAGTTTGGCCATAAGGATTAAGTGGTTTACTTTGTCAAAAGCTTTAGAAAAGTCGGTATATAGAACATCTATTTGTGGGTTATCTTCTAGGCCATTGACGATGGAATTGGTAAAGGATAGTAAATTAGTAGTAGTAGATTTAGCAGATCTAAATCCATGCTGTTCCTCGATCAGTACGTTTTTAAAGATAGGTGTGATTTTCTTCGTGATTATTGACTCAAATATTTTAGGAATATGGGATAATATCGATATGGGTCTATAGTTTTCTACGTTCGACTTATTGCCGGATTTGAAAATAGGTCTGATATAAGAAACTTTCCAGGAGTCCGGAAAAGTGGCAGATGATATTGACAAGTTATATAACAAACAAATCGGCTTAGATATAGTAAATTTACATTCCTTCAGTAATATTTCTGGAATATCATCAGGACCAGTGTTTGTTTTGCTGGGGAGATTTTTTAAGGAGTTAAAGACATCTATGAGTGTGATTTGGCAATTATTTAAATCAATAGTATTAGTATAGTTGAGTGGAGGGATGGTGCACGAGGTATCAGAGTAGACGGAGGAGAAGTGTTCAGCGAAAAGGTTAGCAATGTCGAGACCGTTGGTAGCATGTTTTTCATTAAAGAACATACTTGGAGGGAGATCATTATCATCAGTACGTTTTTGTTTAACAAATTTCCAGAATTGTTTAGGGTTAAGCTCTAATTGTGTCTCGGTGAGTTCGATGTAGGATTTGTAGCACCTAACAGATTCGATTTTGGATTGTTCTCTTAGCTGAGAAAATTTTTGATAATATG
This sequence comes from Hesperophylax magnus, assembly GCA_026573805.1. NCBI lineage: Eukaryota > Metazoa > Arthropoda > Insecta > Trichoptera > Limnephilidae > Hesperophylax > Hesperophylax magnus. Next base: position 4,849,323 of record JAIUSX010000002.1, read on the forward strand.
CTAAGTTGTTCGTACATTTGAATAATTTGTGTATTTTCTTTTTCTCGATTATCAACTTCTTTAGTTTCATGCTGAACCAAATGGGAAACTTAGGATGGGAATAAGTTCCCTTAGGTACAAATAAGTCTATGGCATGAGTTATACATTCGTTGAATTTAAATGTAGCATCGTTAATATTGATGTTCGATTCAAGAAATGTCCAGTCAGTTTGGGCGAGATATCTGTTCATGCTAGTATAGTCACCTTTGTTAAATTTGTAGTGGTATGTAACCGTTGATTTTAAGGTAACATTTTTGAAAGGATTAGTGAAGTTGATATCGAGTGGTGGGTGATATTTATCTATTGGTAGTAATGAGTCAGAAGCTTCACTAACACAAACGCTAGGCATGTTAGTAAAGATCAGGTCAAGACAGTAACCTTGACAGTTATGGATCGAGTTTAGTTGGAACATGTTCAAGTAGGCAAATAGATTCATTATTATGGAAGCTTGAAGAGAAATATTACTAGGAGTTTTCACACCATGATTGTCATTAAGCCATATTACCTTCGGTAGATTGTAATCACCGCAAATAATTAATGAATCGGCATTTATGGAAATACGTTCAACAGCTTCAGTATGTGACTTGTAGATATCTGTTGAAGAGGATGGGGGAATGTAGACACAACCAATGACAAGTTTCTTGGAGCCAAGAAGAACACAAACAAATAGTTCTTCAGATACAACATTACGAGAATCAAGAATGTGGCAAGAGTATTTTTTTTAACACATATCATGACCCCGCCACCTCTAGACTTGTTTGAAGAAGAAGAGCGGTCACAGCGAAAAATATTATAACTATGCAGTCCAAGTTCGGTTGAAGCAATATTGACTGAAAAATAAAATGTTGCTTGTGTTGTGATGGAGGACTTAGCCAGCCGAGGAATTGAACACACTACGCCTGGGTAGGACCCAAACGCGATGTCAACTCGGCTACCGACCGGATAGTTTCATTATGGTGTGTAAGATATCTGAGATATCTCAGTTAATTTCATTAAGGTTTTATCATGGTGTGTAAGATATCTCAGTCATTTTCATTAAGGTGTTATCATGGTGTGTAAGATATCTCAGTTAATTTCATTAAGGTTTTATCATGGTGTGTAAGATATCTCAGTTATTTTCATTATGTTTTTATCATGGTGTGTAAGATATCTCAGTTATGTTCATTAAGGTTGTTATCATGGTGTGTAAGATATCTCAGTTAATTTCATTAAGGTTTTATCATGGTGTGTAAGATATCTCAGTTATTTTCATTAAGTTTTTATCATGGTGTGTAAGATATCTCAGTTTTTTTTCATTAAGGTTTTATCATGGTGTGTAAGATATCTCAGTTATGTTCATTAAGGTGTTATCATGGTGTGTAAGATATCTCAGTTATATTCATTAGGTTTTATCATGGTGTGTAAGATATCTCAGTTATTTTCATTAAGGTTTTATAATGGTGTGTAAGATATCTCAGTTATTTTCATTAGGGTTTAATCATGGTGTGTAAGATATCTCAGTTATTTTCATTGTATTGTTCAAGGTGCTTTTATGTTTTTCGGTTTATTTGTGTTTTTTCTGTATGTAACATGAATTTTATAAGTTCACTGGTTAATGCAACATGTAATTGTGTGTATGAAACTGCTTGTTTCCCCAATACACTAACATAAAATAAAATAAAAACAGTTTTACGTACGTAACAGTTTACATTGTCTTTTTTATGTATTACTAACTGGGTGTAGGTATACAAATACATTATTCTTTTAAACATGTTTGTGCCTCCTCAATTTTCAACCCCATAAACTGCCACTGGAACCTACTCAGTTGCTGTTTTAATATTGTGGTATGCTTTAATATCTAACAATTCTCAAATCAAACCAGTGTCAAATAATATTTACTTGTCAATAATAACTTGTGGATATTTTACATATTAATATAATAGAACTGTAACTATTTCCTCGGTTTTCGTTTAGTTATGGATGACAACAATGTAGAAGCGACGGAAATGACTGAACCCGAGGCTCCTCGTGTCCCCCTGCCAGACATTGTGCAGGGCGACGGGAACTTCAAGTTTCCTAATGGTGACATTTACGTGGGAGGATTTGAAGCAAAGAAAATTAATTTAACTGTTACGAAACATGGTAAAAAATTCACTGTCTCTGTAGACATGCATTGACATTTTATCGAATAATTTTTTTTTCTCTTATTCCGCTTCACTCTTAATACGCAATATTTCACTTTCAAATAAATGGATTTAGCTTTATTAATTCAAAAAATGATTTATTATGTCGGGGGAGACGGAAAAATACGCACTTTTAATTTTAATTTCGTTTATTAAGTCACTTACGCGATATCAATTAGTATGCGGCGCCGTTATAGTCGCAGCCGACGGCGAGTATGTTCATATCAAGAGTTGGATTATATTCATAATATCGTATTAGAATTAAATCACAAACCAGTCTATACAAACCTAGCGTAGCCCACAAACTACTTGAAAACTGGGATATAACTCTAAAGGGGACGCGAGCAGGCGTTATTAAAGGTTTCCCAACATTTATAGTAACTTTTAGTAATGATATAACTAAATTCAAGTATTAATTATTCAAAGTAAACATTCCATATTTACCGTGAAGCGGAATTCGTAACCTTTACCAAAATTATAATAAGTTGACTACCTGGGAAGGATTCTGAAGATGAATAAGAAAAAATCTGAGATTCACACAATCCTATTTCATGAACTCCTCTATAACTATGGATCAGAGGTTAACGCCCCCTACCCCATCAATTGTAGCGCGTTCAAAGAAAGCGCCATAGGCGAAAATTTTACTGTGCCAAATATAATAACATTATATATGGATAAAATTGTGGAATTCGAAAGTAATTTTTTTTTTAATTTTGTGAATGTATGCCTCTCGCTCAATATCATATTAAATTCGCCTCCAGAGCATTTTTAACACTTGATCGCCCCACAAGCGTCAACTAGCTCACTGGTGGATGATATTGCCCAGATTGGGAAACACTGGTATGGATGATACAGATTAGGGCCTAAGCAATCTATTTAATTGATATATTGACACAGTTAGTTCAGGTTGTATTGACATTCAAAGCTAAAATCGTCTACATAATATCATCCTCGGCTTCTATGATAATTATGTCAAATGTATAAATTCGTCAAGCGCCGTAACAACTAACAATATGACCCTTATGCGGGCCGAGAATTGACGGTTAGAGGGACCAAAAATCCAAAATGGCACTAGCCGATTTATGTCTAGATCAATTTGGTAGCTCAAACTCCAGGACTAAGGTCCAGGATTACGTTAAGTTTCTGACGTAACCCCCCCACCGGGCTGTTATTTCCTTTTAGGGAAAAACATGTTTGGTTACGCCTACATATATACCAGCCAGAAGATTCGGCATCCAGAAGTTGGTAACAGATTTCCGGAAACCCGCTGGATGACAGCACTACATAAAGCCGAACAACGACTCCAAATTCCGGAAATTGATTGTCTATTCTTTATTGATTTATCCCAGGTTATGGAGAATACACAACATGGGACGGACACGTGTACAAAGCTAATTGGATTAACGACCAGCTGAACCCGAGTGAAGACATCATCATTGAATTCTGCGACAGTTCAAAATACCACGGATCAATAGAGAACGGACAATATTCTGGTTGGGGGAATTATTCCTTTCCCGACAAAAGTTCTATCCAGTGTATTTTCAAGGAAAATGAACCAACTGGGGATGTTCTGTTTGTTGACAAACAAGATGTTGCCTGGCTCGGGGGTAATCGAAATAATAATGTCAAGCTCCTTCGCATGAATATTTTTCATTCTTCTTGTCCTAAGAGAACCGTTGAAAGCATTTCGGAAGAAATCGAGGAATTGGATAGCGATAAATAAAAATAAATAAATATATATGCAGTTACTAGGTACCTCCCTACTCTCATAAAATCAAATGTTAAAATCACATTTCCTTTTATTCGTCTCTACTTAAAATAAATACCCGCCCGTGGTAAAAAAATAGTCTGACAATATACGGCTTGGGACACGTTCGTACTTGAAACAGAGAAATATAATTAATTATGGAAAATCGGCCTTAGTCGGCTTTTCATTATTTCAGGCTATAACACAGTGTCCGGAAACTCGTAGTACAAGCGGGAGATTGGCGAATCTACATAACACACAGTACCCAAAAAAACTTATTTTTTTCTATCTGAGCATTTTGTTTTTTGTTTAAACTCTTTTTTATCGGCAACTAAAGGCTTAAAACACTTATGGAGCGCCAGGTCTTTCCTTCAACTTATGAAATTTCCCGTACATTCTGATGACAGTTTGTTACACTGACGCCTCCTAGCGGCACGAGTTACGAGACTTGGTTTGCTTTCATACATTTGAATGGATTTTACGCACAATTTATTATTCCATGCTACACTAGGGCCTCTAGGGCCTCTAGTGGCTAGAGTTACCAGCCAATACAAAAAGTAATATTGTCAATACGATATAAGTAGGTACCTATTATCTATGTGGTACTGTTTCCAACTTGCACTACGAGTTTCCGGACACCGGCATAGGTGGGTACCTATTACCAATGTTGTGCTGGTATAGGTATGTACCTATTACCTATGTGGTGCTGTTTCAAGCTTGCACTACGAGTTTCCGGACACCTGTATAGATATGTACCTATTACCTATGTGGTGCTATTTCCAGCTTGCACTACGAGTTTCTGGACACCGGTATAGGTAGGTATAGGTAACGCAACGAAAGAAGGAAGCAATAAAAATGCTTAGAATTGATGTATTGGTCTATCTGTGTGAAGGTCAAGCGCCGCCCACTAACGCGATAAGGCTCTCTGTCTTGCTTATGCTCACTTATTGTAACTAGTTAGAAGAGAGGCAAGTTTTAACAATACCGTTACGGGGTATACTTACGCGGTGTCCTATTCATTCAGTTCGTAATTTGTCACGAAATGAAAGAAGGTTGAGAAGGTCACATGTGTTTATTGGTGAGTCAGTAGCCGTGACAAGGAGATGATGAAGGACAGATGTAGAATACTCCGGTTGCTGCTGTGATGTGTTGGCAGGTCAAGCGCGGGTCAGTGAGTCGACGCCGGGCGCTGGTGACCGGGACTCGATGTAGGTCAGGCACTGGCGAAGAACGCAGGTCTTCAGGCACTCCAGTGCTGACGAGAAGGCCGAAGGTACGGCGGACCTTGTGGGCAGTTGAACGGGAACGGCGTGACCAGTGAGGATGCTGCGTGTCCTCGTGGTGGTCATGGTAGCGTGGAAGAAGCGCTGGTCAGAGACGCTGGAACCAGGGCGCTTGTAATCCGAGTAGCGCTGGCCGCGGACGTGGCCGAGGCGCTATGATGATGTCCCGATAGAGTCCATGATGATAGGGGCGAAGCCGGGTACGTGTCCCTCGCGCTAGTAAGAAGAACGCGGGTGATCACTCGTTGAACCTTGTAGACTGGTGGCAAAATTATGACTGACTGACTGGCTCGCTGCGTCGGGCTTATTTATACTACTCGGCCGACGGCGGCAGTAGGTAGATGGATGGCAACTAAATTCTAGGCACTCGCACAGACTGTGTGTTTCGGGAACCTTCGACATTGCGGCGATTAAGCATAGGCCGTAGACTCGAACCTTCTGGCGAGTTCTCGTAGTATCCCGGACTGAGTGCGCGTTAGTATTGTCGCGAGTATGCAAGTAGGTCTTGAAACAGGTAGGTTGCTTTGTTTTGATTTCGGCTGCAAATACGTACCTAAGTAGCAAGTACGTACCTAAGTAGATCGAGCGATTTATTATTAATTATTCAATGGATTAATATCGACGCTACAGACACCCCCTTCCCAGCAGCTTTGCTGAGGGCTGCGATAGAAGAAATAGCTCGGAGACGAATGTCTTTTAAACTGTGACACTTCATAAAAAAAAAATTTTGCAAAACACATGTTCACAACACAGGTTGAAGATTCACTCAGATAACCATGGTGGCACTATTATCCGCGCTTGTGCGGAGATGGTCTGGTGCATGCTGCTCCGTGCTGCCTTTACTGATCACCCATTTTGAGACAGGGTTACCGGTGAGTCGGAGTAACACTATCACGTCGGGCTGCAGAATCACGTCGGGCTGCAGATCACGTCGGGTTGCAGATCACGTCGGGCTGCAGATCACGTCGGGGTAACACTATCACGTCGGGTTGCAGATCACGTCGGGGTCACCACTTTGGGGATCAATGGTGAGGCACGAAATGAAAGAAGGTTGAGAAGGTCACATGTGTTTATTGGTGAGTCAGTAGCCGTGACAAGGAGATGATGAAGGACAGATGTAGAATACTCCGGTTGCTGCTGTGATGTGTTGGCAGGTCAAGCGCGGGTCAGTGAGTCGACGCCGGGCGCTGGTGACCGGGACTCGATGTAGGTCAGGCACTGGCGAAGAACGCAGGTCTTCAGGCACTCCAGTGCTGACGAGAAGGCCGAAGGTACGGCGGACCTTGTGGGCAGTTGAACGGGAACGGCGTGACCAGTGAGGATGCTGCGTGTCCTCGTGGTGGTCATGGTTGCGTGGAAGAAGCGCTGGTCAGAGACGCTGGAACCAGGGCGCTTTGCACTTTGGGGATCGATGGTGAGGCACGAAATGAAAGAAGGTGTTGAAGGTCACATGTGTTTTATTGGTGAGTCAGTAGCCGTGACAAGGAGATGATGTAGGAAAGAAGAATACACCGGATGCTGGCTGTGATGTGCTGGCAGGTCAAGCGCGGGTCAGTGAGTCGACGCCGGGCGCTGGTGACCGGGACTCGATGGAGGTCAGGCACTGGCGAAGAACGTAGGTCTTCAGGCACTCCAGTGCTGACGAGACGGCCGAAGGTGCGACGGACCTTATAGGCGGTTGAACGGGAACGATGTAGACCAGTGAGGATGCTGCGTGTCCTCGTGGTGGTCGTGGTTGCGTGGAAGAAGCGCTGGTCAGAGACGCTGGAACCAGAGCGCTTGTAATCCGAGTAGCGCTGGCCGCGGACGTGGCCGAGGCGCTATGATGATGTCCCGATAGAGTCCATGATGATAGGGGCGAAGCCGGGTACGTGTCCCTCGCGCTAGTAAGAAGAACGCGGGTGATCACTCGTTGAACCTTGTAGACTGGTGGCAAAATTATGACTGACTGACTGGCTCGCTGCGTCGGGCTTATTTATACTACTCGGCCGACGGCGGCAGTAGGTAGATGGATGGCAACTAAATTCTAGGCACTCGCACAGACTGTGTGTTTCGGGAACCTTCGACATTGCGGCGATTAAGCATAGGCCGTAGACTCGAACCTTCTGGCGAGTTCTCGTAGTATCCCGGACTGAGTGCGCGTTAGTATTGTCGCGAGTATGCAAGTAGGTCTTGAAACAGGTAGGTTGCTTTGTTTTGATTTCGGCTGCAAATACGTACCTAAGTAGCAAGTACGTACCTAAGTAGATCGAGCGATTTATTATTAATTATTCAATGGATTAATATCGACGCTACAGATTTAAACATACGTGCACCTACATATCGCAAGTGAAATAATTACCAATTTTTGAATTTGAAATAATAAATAGTTTTCATCATTTTTAATTCGAATTAGTAGATTTACAGAGTGTTTTTAAAGTGTGCAAGTGAATATTTATTACGACATCATGGAGTCCTGTTACAAAACGGGACGTGGCAAATCACTGAATGGACAAAGTCGTGAAATTTTATTCCGCGTGTTTAATTATTTTATGCATAATATAAAAAACGGTGGTAAATTTTTAAGCATGACTGACTTATATGATTTGACGTCTAAGGCAACTGGAGTATCGCAGACTAGTATTCGACGTATCGTAACTGGAGTGGCAAAGGAAGCAGAAACACAACCGTCATCATCGTCAACTCAACGACCAACCTTCAGCACACCAGGGAAGAAACGACGCAGACTATCAACCAAATCAGATGTAGATGATTTCGATAAGGAAGTTATTAGAAGATGTGTGTATGATTTTCGTTTAGTTCATAAGTCTTTGCCAACGATGAAAAAGATTCATAGAGTTCTGAAAGGGGACATCGACTACGCAGGGTGTATAACTACGTTAAGGAAAGTTGTTCACAATTTGGGTTTTCGATGGAGAAAAACAGAAACAAACCGAAAGTTGCTTATTGATAAAAATGATATCCGACTTAAACGTACCACATATCTCACTAAATTAGAAAAATATAGGAATGACGGACGTCCAATTGTGTATTCTGATGAAACATACATTCATAGTACACATACAACACCGCGTGCGTGGACAGGGTGGTAGGGTCATTATCGATGGAAGTTTGTTATGTACAGCATTCTTACATAAATGACTAAGAATTGTTAGCAATACCATTGTCTTTTTTAAGAATACCTACCCATTTGAAATCAATCCTGAAAATTATCACATTAGTTTAGAAAAAAAAAATGATAAACTTCAATATTTCAATAACGATGTCGTAAAACAAAATAAGTTTTATGTGACCGACTTCAACACGCTTTGGCTTAGAGTTCTCAATTGTGAAATAATCATCAATTGTTTTTTTTTCAATCTTAAATCGAAACACGCTGTATGTAAGTTTTGCATCTGTGTGAGTACTGTGATGAAGCCAACTTAACTTGCGAGACCTATACCTATCAGGCGCGGTTCGTCCATACATGCTGTGGATGCTACGCATCCCTTGCATTTTAGAGTAAAAAGATTTGGACTTCTAGCCGTAAATAGCAATACTGCAATTTAAATATTTTAATATTTCTACAGCGACCTTAATGTGATTTTTTTTTACAAAAACGGCGCCGTAAAAAATCATACAAATATTATTATTACATCAAAGACATCGTGCTTATTATCGTCCCGTTTCTGTGTACGCACAACACACACACTATACAAACAGCGCAGGCGAGTCTATACACATACATTCTCAAATACTGTGAAACGCGTAAAACACACTGCGGTGTGGAAGCGATCTGTAAACCGTATCCAAGAATGCTAGAACGTACGTTCTTTCCGCGCATGCGCACTGACACCCGCAAGTCAATATCTTCTTAAACTTTATACGATATTAATGACAGCATCCAACGTACAAAAACCGTCTTTAATGCTCATATGTATAATGCACAGAATCGTACACTCTATTACTAATCCATTGGATAATATGCGCGCGCTGCTTTGTCAGTTTGCTTTGAGCTTGAATTTGAGTCGAATTCTTATTGAATATTATTAACCTGCGATTTACTTTTTAATCATAATTTAAATTAAATAAATAAAAATGAATACCCAAAATTAGATGGATTCGCCAACATGTTCTAAATGATAATAGTGAATTGTGTGGTACCTAATTGTATCTTGTTCGTGGGCTAGCGTCTAGATGTGCATATTTGATATCAAGTACGTAGTAAGTACGAGTATAAGCATTTGATGTCCAGCATCCTTTTTACAAAAAGTCACCGACCGTCACTGGTACCTATTTCCTCTAAGTAAAGCCTGAAAAAATTCAGGACATGTGATCCAAGAAACCCAAGTTTATGAGAATATATTTTTACAACAGCAAATTTACCATAAAAACATTTATAATAAAAAAAAATGGTTTATCATTAATTGTGTTTTTATCTTTCGGCTTTTGACACAACAATAAAACACATAGGTAGGCAATGTGAAAATTATGAAAGAAACAATACATTTTTTCAATTTAAATAATAATTGATTGTTGTACTTACATCTTCAAATAATTTGAAAACATAATTGTACGAAAGTGTTATAATATAACTCGTTATAAGTGCGGTCGGTGACATCGCTGGCGTAGTGTTTGTGGATAGCTACATATAACTAGTATAGGACCACAACCTGCTATAAAATTATTGGACTTTTATATGGTATAGGTTATTTAAGAAATCTAAGGAGAATAATATTTAAAAAAATTTCGAACAAAAAAGTTCTTGGACAAGTCAAGCACATATGCATTAAATTAAAATTTCTATATGTATACCACTTTAATAGTACTTATAATTAGGGGCGGCTCGTGACCTTTCAGTGAGCTAGAGTTAAAAATCGCATTTACAAATGTTGTAGCTAAAAAATATTTTTTTTCTAAATAAATAAAAAAATTCGATTGTTCAAACACTTAAATTTTAGAAAGTTCTTCACCGATTGCTTTGAAATTTGGACACAACGTTGCATTCGAATATGCGTATGTTTTACGTATATTATATAGATTTTATGTGTGACTGGTAAAAACGTGCTTTTAAAAAAGCATTGACATAAAATTACATATTCCTCCGAGGGTACATAGTATATGACACTAATACATTTACATTTTAACAACAAAGGTTCTAAAAATGATTTGTAAAGTTTTTTTAAAGAATTCATTCGAATTTAAATATGTTTTACTATCGGCCCAATACGAAAGAACGTAAATAAAACTTTCAAATATTTTTTTCAAATCGTACCATGTTCAGTGTGTTTACCTCTTATCTATTTTATTATCTTATCTGAAATTATCGCCATTGACATCATTGGGTTACATTATATTAGGGCTCCGCAACCATTTCTCACCCACGACACAGCAAGGTTCTTCCCAGAATGCCGCGGCACACCAAAATTAACATAGTGTTAGAAAGAAATGGATGGGTAGAAAAACACATAATTTTCAAATATTTATGTCTCCGTGGTCGAGGGGCAAGGCACTCAACTAGCAAGCCGGAGGTCGCGGCGTGGCAATTAAATTTTATTTTATTAATTTTGTGTTTCACAATTTACTCATTTGAAATAATATATACATATTATATTTATGGCACGTTCCAGAGTGGAAGAATCGCCCTGGTATAAGACCACCATTCAAATTGAAACGTTTGCTTGAAATGGCTTTGACCGTGTTTGGTGACCAGATCTGATAAGCCAGGTACTTCCCCCACATTCCTTCCCCCTCCCACCATTTTCAGCCTCAAAACATACCCCAACTTGGAAAGCCATAGTCTCACTGGCCCGTTTGGAGCAGTTGGGACTCTTGACGCTTTCATACCTATTCACAGCAGAGATAAACCATTCTCGTGTATCTGAATACGAGTTCACGTTCACGAAAATCTTATTCGAAACTACACTTTCGTATAAACAGCGATATAAACCATTCTCGTCTTTTGGCTTTAGCTGTTCATGGTCACGAAGATCGGTTTTAAAAATGCAATTATGTCAAAAAAAATTGTTTACAAAGACTTATTCGGACTCACAGCGGAATTTTTTTTATCGCGTTCTGATTACAGTTATTCGTGTGCGCAATAGTCAAATTTAGACAAATACATGCTGAATCACTCCGGAAAAAAAATCAGTATTCATTTGTAAGTATTAATTAATATTAATATTAATTGTAATGGGACGCCCCACGTTATAAGCCAGTGTTGTGAATGTAGAGAATTACGTAGGGCGCCAGTGTTGTGAATGTAGGGTGCCGGTGTTGTGAATTGTAGAGAATTACGTAGGGCGCCAGTGTTGTGAATGTAGAGAATTAGGTAGGGCGCCAGTGTTGTGAATGTAGAGAATTACGTAGGGCCCCAGTGTTGTGAATGTAGAGAATTACGTAGGGCGCCAGTGTTGTGAATGTAGAGAATTACGTAGGGCGCCAGTGTTGTGAATGTAGAGAATTACGTAGGGCGCCAGTGTTGTGAATGTAGGGTGCCGGTGTTGTGAATTGTAGAGAATTACGTAGGGCGCCAGTGTTGTGAATGTAGAGAATTACGTAGGGCGCCAGTGTTGTGAATGTAGAGAATTACGTAGGGCGCCAGTGTTGTGAATGTAGAGAATTACGTAGGGCGCTAGTGTTGTGAATGTAGAGAATTACGTAGGGCGCCAGTGTTGTGAATGTAGAGAATTACGTAGGGCGCCAGTGTTGTGAATGTAGGGTTCCGGTGTTGTGAATTGTAGCTCAGAGGTGGAAACGTGGGATTCAAATCATTCAGGTTAGTAATCAGTCAGAGCGATGGAGAATACATATACAGAACTGCTAGTTACGTCCATTTGTGATTGAATCATCAATAAACAGTTATAAACAGATTTACAGACTATTATTTGAAGTTCTCCTGCATAATAAGATATCAAGTGTTAAACGATGTTGAATTTTTTTTTCATTACTGCCCAAATAAGTTTTGCGGTATGAGCTTGGAAAACGGCTTATAGAGAAAACGTTGTCTCGGGAAAACACGTGTATTAGTCCCTAGTGTAAAACAGTAAGGACTAATACACGTGTTTTGAACTGCACAACAGGTAATGTCTGAAAATGGTAGTTTATATGTACGTATAGATAAATACATGCTGACTAACTCTGAAAAAAAACTATCCTTGTTAGTGTCTAATTATTTAAAAGAATATGATTCTAAGCAAAAGCCCCGCTGGGCACAAAATGAAATTAATAAAATAATTATATTAGACATATTTTATGTATACATATATTATCAATGGTTGTTGATTTATATCTCATGCACCCCAACATTTTTTTATTATCATGGACCTCCTGTAGATCGAAATCTATAGAATAAAAAAGTAAAATATATATATAGACCACTTTGAGAATGACTGCTCTAAATGCTGCGAAATACCACAGAACGGATTCTGTGCATATTGTTTTGTGCACAGAATCTGTTCTGCATATTGTTTTGTGCACATAATCTGTTCTGTGATTTTGCGTCATCGTGTTTGTGGGACGGAGAATTTTTATCTTTCACTGCAATGCGCAACGACATACCCAACAGCTGCGTTACACTGGTTGAGGAGCACTGCGTTACATGATTACATTGGCTCCATTTTGAATTAGAAAAATTTATCTTTTTTGCTGGAAACTTGTGTCGCTAAAGTGTTAAATGTTTTAAATGTCTGGTTATTTTGTCAATTTTAATATAAAATGAGAACAAGAAACATCATTATTATATTCCCATTTGCAAATATATTATTTGCTTATGGTCAAGGTAAGGTTTCCTCCTTCCTGATTTAAAATGTTTGGCTCTGTATTATGGTACGTATACATTGGCGAACAGAAACGCGAGCCAAGCCACGAATTATGGGAAGGGAACGAAGCAACTGCAAGCGGCGTTTAGCGCCATTTTCGGTTGCTTCGTTCCTTTCCCATAAGTTGAGGTTTAGCTCGGCAGTTCGGCTCGCGTATGTATACGTATCATAAGGTGTTGGGTATTATCAGCGCCCGGAGCGAAATGCTCCGATTGCGCCTGCACAGGACCGGCATTTTTCTCTCCTGTGATTTAAAAAAATCTAAATACATTCAAAAAGTGTCGGGCAGTTACGGTCGGTTCGGTGGGGGGAAGAGGGGGGGGTGGGCGGTTCCTCAACATAGTGACTTTTTTTTTAAGGGGGCGTTTGAGAGCTCCCAGAGTGTAACTTCGAGAGCAAATGGAAGCCGGTGAATGGCTACAATGGGATGGTGAAGAGCTTCAATTGGGTGGCGGGGGACTAAAATGGGGGAGGGGGGAGGAACATATTTTTTTTCCTAATTTCAAATTAGTCTTACATCGTTTCAAGAGAAGTGCTTAGGATGAACCATACCATTATTTTACTGATTTATAAATGGTGTTCGCCTATATAGATTAGTCGTCCCTAATATGGAAGACATGGAATAAGCAGTCGATATCGACAGCTTCAGGCAGCGAAAATTATACTTGAAAAGTCGACGGTGAGCCAATTGAGTTTGGTAACCACTGATTTTTACCATTAAATATTTTTATTGCCTGCAAAACTGTATTACCGAGAATTTCACTCAAAACCTCCGGCAAAACCGGTGCGTGTGTCTTTTCGTGCTTAGTGTTAACTATACCTTATCTTCATTATATATATTTATATTTCTCTGAATATTTTTTGTAATCTAACAGTTTTCCAGGTAGTCCTCAAAATAAAATTTTCCGGGAACCTAATGATAAAAATGTCTTCGTAAAATAGTAATGTATTGCTTTGTCAGCATTGTGCATACGAGTATACAGGGTGTGATAGGTGATAGGACATGCCCGATAAATTTTAACCAGAGATTCCTTATCTTATTTGGAGTAAAAAATGTAAATGGCATGTGGGGTCATTCTACATGTTTTATTATTATTATTATAATATTTTAATTTCAATGTTTTAATGTAGTTTTTAGGTAAAAAAATTAATGTATTGTAATATAATGTACGGATCCTAGATTGCTACTTTACAATATATGTAGAGTATGCGTAAGCTGTAATTTTCAACAATAATTCCAACCCCACTCGAAAACGGCCGAATTTCCCTGGAAACCATAACGAAAACGAAGTGTCGCTTTTCTTTAAAAAATGTGATCTCCTATTAATTACACTCGAAAGAACAAGGTATGGAAGGAAAACGAAATGACCAATCACTTCCGAAAGAGCGAATATCTTCCTTACTGAGAAGGAGCACAAAAGACAATTATAATATAGCTATTGAGATCCACAGCGATACTTAAAAACGAGATTATGTACGCGAAAAACACCAACAACTACTTGCTTCCAAGGTAGTTCGGAACCCTTCATTTATTTTCAAAACAACAACACACGAATTTGGACTATTTTATTGCAATTTCATATATTTTTCCACGCTGGATAAATAACACACCGGTAGTAACTAAGCCTTATCTCACTTCAAACAGTTTCATTATCATTTTTGAAAAATTCCTTTCAACAAATTTTTGTTACTTATTTATTTGCGTTTTCCCACACAGATGACGTGTACAAGAACCTTGTGTGAGCATGGAAGGAGGACTGCATGAGCTGTGTTTCTGTCGCTGATGTCTTATTTATTTGCGTTTTCCCACACAGATGACGTGTACAAGAACTTTGTGTGAGCATGGAAGGAGGACTGCATGAGCTGTGTTTCTGCCGCTGATTTCTTATTTACTTGCCTTTTCCCACACAGATGACGTGTACAAGAGCCTTGTGTGCGCAGAGAAGGAGGACTGCATGAGCTGTGTTTCTGCCGCTGATTTCTTATTTATTTGCCTTTTCCCACACAGATGACGTGTACAAGAGCCTTGTGTGCGCAGAAAAGGAGGACTGCATGAGCTGTGTTTCTGCCGCTGATTTCTTATTTATTTGCCTTTTCCCACACAGATGACGTGTACAAGAGCCTTGTGTGCGCAGAGAAGGAGGACTGCATGAGCTGTGTTTCTGCCGCTGATTTCTTATTTATTTGCCTTTTCCCACACAGATGACGTGTACAAGAGCCTTGTGTGCGCAGAGAAGGAGGACTGCATGAGCTGTGTTTCTGCCGCTGATGTCTTATTTATTTTCCTTTTCCCACACAGATGACGTGTACAAGAGCCTTGTGTGCGCAGAGAAGGAGGACTGCATGAGCTGTGTTTCTGCCGCTGATGTCTTATTTATTTTCCTTTTCCCACACAGATGACGTGTACAAGAGCCTTGTGTGCGCAGAGAAGGAGGACTGCATGAGCTGTGTTTCTGCCGCTGATTTCTTATTTATTTGCCTTTTCCCACACAGATGACGTGTACAAGAGCCTTGTGTGCGCAGAGAAGGAGGACTGCATGAGCTGTGTTTCTGCCGCTGATTTCTTATTTATTTGCCTTTTCCCACACAGATGACGTGTACAAGAGCCTTGTGTGCGCAGAGAAGGAGGACTGCATGAGCTGTGTTTCTGCCGCTGATGTCTTATTTATTTTCCTTTTCCCACACAGATGACGTGTACAAGAGCCTTGTGTGCGCAGAGAAGGAGGACTGCATGAGCTGTGTTTCTGCCGCTGATTTCTTATTTATTTGCCTTTTCCCACACAGATGACGTGTACAAGAGCCTTGTGTGCGCAGAGAAGGAGGACTGCATGAGCTGTGTTTCTGCCGCTGATTTCTTATTTATTTGCCTTTTCCCACACAGATGACGTGTACAAGAGCCTTGTGTGCGCAGAGAAGGAGGACTGCATGAGCTGTGTTTCTGCCGCTGATGTCTTATTTATTTTCCTTTTCCCACACAGATGACGTGTACAAGAGCCTTGTGTGCGCAGAGAAGGAGGACTGCATGAGCTGTGTTTCTGCCGCTGATGTCTTATTTATTTTCCTTTTCCCACACAGATGACGTGTACAAGAGCCTTGTGTGCGCAGAGAAGGAGGACTGCATGAGCTGTGTTTCTGCCGCTGATTTCTTATTTATTTGCCTTTTCCCACACAGATGACGTGTACAAGAGCCTTGTGTGCGCAGAGAAGGAGGACTGCATGAGCTGTGTTTCTGCCGCTGATTTCTTATTTATTTGCCTTTTCCCACACAGATGACGTGTACAAGAGCCTTGTGTGCGCAGAGAAGGAGGACTGCATGAGCTGTGTTTCTGCCGCTGATTTCTTATTTATTTGCCTTTTCCCACACAGATGACGTGTACAAGAGCCTTGTGTGCGCAGAGAAGGAGGACTGCATGAGCTGTGTTTCTGCCGCTGATTTCTTATTTATTTGCCTTTTCCCACACAGATGACGTGTACAAGAGCCTTGTGTGCGCAGAGAAGGAGGACTGCATGAGCTGTGTTTCTGCCGCTGATGTCTTATTTATTTTCCTTTTCCCACACAGATGACGTGTACAAGAGCCTTGTGTGCGCAGAGAAGGAGGACTGCATGAGCTGTGTTTCTGCCGCTGATGTCTTATTTATTTGCCTTTTCCCACACAGATGACGTGTACAAGAGCCTTGTGTGCGCAGAGAAGGAGGACTGCATGAGCTGTGTTTCTGCCGCTGATTTCTTATTTATTTGCCTTTTCCCACACAGATGACGTGTACAAGAGCGTCGTGTGCGCAGAGAAGGAGGACTGCATGAGCTGTGTTTCTGCCGCTGATTTCTTATTTATTTGCCTTTTCCCACACAGATGACGTGTACAAGAGCGTCGTGTGCGCAGAGAAGGAGGACTGCATGAGCTGTGTTTCTGCCGCTGATTTCTGCTACTGGTGCGATGACCACCCTTTCATTCAGTCCAATAAACCCGCTTGCAACTCGGAAGAAAAGTAAATAAATCATCACATGTTTACAAAACACGAATAAAAAAAAGAGTATTGCTAATTTATTAAGAATCTCTTCAAATTATTGGTAATCCGGTTAAAAACGGGATGGCCGGAATTACGAATGAATAACAGGTTTCCTGATAAACTTTCGGTAAATTAAGAGTATTATCACGATGTCGGAACAAGTGTTCACGAAAATCCGAATATTTTCGCATTTTTCTTTAAATATTATTCATAAATATTTCATTTTTTATAGAGCAACATGTCATGTTAGGCAGCTGAACACAATTTAATCAAAAGCTGAAACGGGCCGAAAATCAGCGTACAACTGAGACCCGTCAAATGTTAAAAGATCATTACTTTGATGTAGGTACATCAAATGGACATGTGCATACAAAATTTAAAACTAAAAAGCATTTTAAATGAATATAATTAAATTAGGAATATAAAAACAAAATATTATATTATATAGTATCTTGCTGTGGTATACATATTTTGTTTAATTGTTTGCATTTTAGTCTTCGCAGGGATGGGTGTCCAACAAACAGCACCGTGGCCGGAAAAAAGACGTATGTTTACTACAACGAAGATGCCCCCCTTATTGACATGAACTCCACACACGCAGCTAATCAAATAAAACCACAAAAAATCACAATGGGACTAAAACAAGGTACATAGATCAACCTGTAACGTAAACTGCAAACTGTAAACGTAACGTACGATAATGTGAAATTAATTATTTTATGAAAATACACTTTTTGCAAGTTATGCTTTAAATATTAAGACGAATTATTAGTTTGCGCACTCACATACGCAATATGAATATGAATAAATAGTTTTGTCCGTATAAAAACACAATTCTTTTGAGAAAGGCATACAAATACAATATTGCATCGGTGATTTAATCCAATATTGTACGAAATACGAAGTTAGTGTTTCTCGTACGTATACGAAATGATGGTTCTAATACGTATATGAAAATTAAATCAGGATAGTCAATAATGGCATTAATCCTTCAGGTCTTTAACATATTGACCGTTATATGTCTTAAAAATGCTGTCAGAGTGTCGGAGAAATTCTGTCTATTTCCGCTTTTTTAATAAAATCCAAGTAAATGGGATATTTCTGAACGTATCCGAAAACTGATATTTTTTTTTTGAAAGCTGATGAAATACTCTTTCAATTTGTATTATTAGAAATAAACGTAGGTATAATTTATTATATTTTAAAATTAAACCAAAAAAGAACTAAAATTACTCATTATGAAAGAAAATAGTTTTATTAGATAAATTTATTACAAAAATTACTGCTACCTCACTTTTTTGTCATTTCATATAATAAAAAAATCAAAATTTCATAATTTTTTCTCAAATTGCGGTCGAAACCTTGGTTTCATAGAGGTGTATATTTTAATTATTCTCTTCTTGATTTTTATATTTGAATGTAAAGCTTGGAATGTTTTCTTACTATCGCCGTTTATTTCATATTTTTAAAGGGAGACACCGATTTTTTAGACAAACAAATTGAGTATGGATGATGGTCGTTTGTTAAAAAAATTACTCGTCTCGTAAGCTTTGTTTCATTTAATAAATATATATAATATATAAATATATTTATTACCATTATTCCTATTTTATAATTAATAATAAAAATATATATTTTACACTCTTTCCAAAGACAGTGAACTTCATATTCTAAAGTGGAGACCAAACCGGGGAATTATATTTTAGAATAATTCTAGACAGTTCCGCTCAAAAGCCCAGAAAATAATTTAACGGTTGGTAAATATTGAAAATTGTTCTTTGATGAAAATAAACCAACTTCATTCCGTCACTAATTCGTCAATATTGATTATCCTTATATTCAAAGGTACCAAATTAAATACAAATGTACGAAGTACCATTAATTAATCTATAATCTATAATATTATTATCCTAGCGTCTGGACGGTCTGGGCCCTCTGATTGGTCGAATTGAAATCGTTTGTTTCGAGTAAATTCCGCTAACTTTAAAATTAAGACCCGATTTCATACTAAAATAGGATCGCCAGATTTCTTCAAAAGCATCGTTTCTACTCATATAATTTTTGGTTAATATCGAAGAAAATATATTTAAGAAAGTTAAATCCATTGGATCAATTACATTACAGTAAAAAATATTCACAATTACGTTTTATATATTTGACGTCTGTCAAGAATCAAACATTATGATTCTAACGTTCCTTAAAAATGTCAATCCCTTCTTTACCGGCCGCTGGAGTAGTTTATTTGGCCGACAGAGCTCATAAGAGCGATACACAAATACGTACAATTTCATTTATTCAAACAACTGTAATTATTTACGCAAAACTACCGTTTTAATACCATTTACAAATAAAACACATTTGATTCAACTTAATGACAATAAAAAACAACGATTTTGAAAAATATTGATATTTTATATTATTTACGTAAATATTAATTTCGCATTATTTTGACAGAACACCGACATGAAGTTAACGCATAGTACACGTGTATTTGTAGGAAGTATAGGCACTGCCAACACATGAAACAAAATCGGAAGATAGAAACGCTTCGTTGATTGTAAAATCAGCCAACAAATTTCTAATCTGACATGTGCTTATATGTATAATAAAACAATCATTTTGCCAGGTATATATATATTTATATATGGTAATTATTTGGTAATTATTCGGAATCGCTGGACAAGGATAATACGAAATATTTGTAAATAAAATCTTCTGATTTACCTTAGTTAATATAAAAGGAATCTGAATGCATTTGGGAAATTTTTAATTTTAGCATTTTAATTTCAATTACGTGAAATGAAAATTCGCTTTCGTTGTATGGGATGACAGCCGGAATAATTTCTATTGATGACATTTTCTTTTGTTGGTATTTCTGATATGAGTGGCTAGAATTTTTACCATTTACTCTATGCAAATACTAGGTAGGTACTATTTTAGCCCAGCTCGAAAAATAAAATAAAGGTATTTAGGTTTGTTTTATAAATAAATAAAGAAATGTTTAAAAAAAGGTTATTATAGGTTAGGTTGGGTTATTATAGGTTAGGATAGGTTAGGTTGGGTTATGCTAGGTTAGTACAGGTTAAGTTAGTATATAGGTTAGGTTAGATTAAGTTGGATTATTATAGGTTAGGTTAGGTTAGGATAAGTCAGGTTATGTTAGGTTAGGTAAGGATAGCTTGGGTTATAGGTTAGGTTAGGATATAGGTTAGGTTGGATTATTATAGGTTAGGTTAGGTTGGGTTATTATAGGTTAGGTTAGGATATATGTAAGGTTAGGTTGGATTATTATAGGTGAGGTTAGGTTAGGTCAGGTTGGATTATTATAGGTACAAAAGAAAATGTAATTATTATAGGTTAGGTTAGGATATATGTAAGGTTAGGTTGGATTATTATAGGTGAGGTTAGGTTAGGTCAGGTTGGATTATTATAGGTACAAAAGAAAATGTCATCAACAGAAATTATTCCGGCTGTCATTCCACGCGACGAAAACGAATTTTCATTTTACGTAATTAAAAATTAAAGCTAAAATTAAAAAATTCCCAAATGCTGTTCGATTCCTTTTATAGTAATTAAGGGATCTCAGAAGGTTTTATTAAAAAAATATTTCGTATTTTTCCGTGTCCAGCGATTCCGAATATTTACCTATATTAATTTACCTTTACCCATTTAGGCAATTATTCGGGAAAGGTAAAGTTTTACCCGAACAACTGTCATCCTTATTATGCCTAAACTCCTTCCTGTTCCGTGTTTTAACTATATATACTCACCCTCTCTCTGTGAATGACCTAATATCTACCTATTAAATGTAACTGTAGTTAGTATCACTTAAACAGGGCCAAGCCTAACCAAGTGCCGCCCGCAGGGCCTAGCAGCTAAAAACCCGCGGAGCGGGTTTTTAACTGCTAGTAATAATAAATACTGCTGATATGCAATACAAATGACAGATCTTTAATATAATGGTTTCAGAATAGCAAATTGAGTAACTGGTACATGATTTACACCGCTAAATGACACTACTCCCTACTGTTGTTGACAGCATTACTTTATATTTGTTTTACTGTTTTAAAAAAACATTTATAGGGGAAACTCATTCGGTGTCGTTTGAGTACCGCCTCTCTAAGAACTTCCCCCTGGACCTGTACTACTTGATGGACCTGACCTGGTCTATGGCTGACGACAAGGAAACTCTAGTTTCGCTGAAGAGTGATCTCCCGGTCGCCCTCAAGGATCTTACTGACCGTTTCAGGTAGGCTGTGTTGTACGTTTAATTTTTGTATTTGATGAAGATACCTTTTACATCAACCTTTTAGATTAATTAAAATTGTTATATTTGTTGGTATATTTCAAATGTAGATTCCTACAATGAAAACATGATTGTATGTAATGTGTTTTCTTTTTCATATTAATTCTTATTTTGTTATATCTACAGATGGCCAAGTCTTTAAATAGCTGCTACGTCCATTTTAGGCTTATTTTATTTACCTGTACATATTTTAATACGGTTAATTATGATTATTATGACATCCTGCAGCCTAATCACTAAGCTGGGACATTGGGTTCTAAATTCTTTTTATAATAAATGTAGAGTCGTTTAACCAAAAAGTCCTAGTGAGAGGCCTGAAGGAGGAACCATCTGTTAGCATCATCAGGGCAGATGTGTAATGTGATTGTAATCACTTATTATTACAATCACATTATACATCTGCCCTGACATTGCAGTGTTACTATCATCAGGGCAGACAGTAATGTGATCTGTCAGATTACACATCTGCCCTGATGATGGTAACACTGCAATGCTGTCCGAAACGTTGGCTAAAGAAGGAGGTAGCGCAACACGGCGTAATACCCCCAAAACAAATCACCATAATACTTTTGGCCGTGAAAATCTCAAATCATACATAATTTAATGTCATTTTCCAACTTTAATTTTAATGTAAAAGATGACACTAAAATTCAAATCCAGAGTTCTAGAGCTCATTGAACCGGAGTTACAGACAGACATATTCAAACCGAAATCGGTATTATTTGAATTTGACATTTTTCATTTTCTGTTTTCGTGAATGAATGAATGAAAACCTTTGAAGTTTAATTGAACTCACTTCCCGACATCCGATCGAGCTGAAACTCGGCAGATAGACTCTTTGTCGATGACAATGCATTTTAGGTTGGTAGAGTTGTCGACTCCACTTTCTGGGCAGGAAAAGCAGAACACAATTCTTAATCAAACCAAAATTTATATATTTTTTGTCTTTTAATGCCCAGGTATTATAATAAATATTTTTAAAACTATCAAATACTAACTTTATCTTCTATATTATTAAATGGTTTGCTTAGATTGGGATTCGGCAGTTTCGCCGATAAGCCATTGTTGCCGTACGCCAATATGGATAGGCGACATACCCTGAACCCTTGCTCCACGGAGCTCGGCATCTGCGGCCCAACTTACGCCTTCAGGCACAGGTTAAACCTCACCGACAAGGTAAATACTCAACTTACTTACTACTTACTTCGGATACCAGAATGGGCGGTCCGTCACAGGGGGTCGGTGGGGACAAACCCCACTAGATATTCCCGAAGCCTACCAATGCGATAGGTTCTGTGAACCGTAAGTATATTTCTAATTGTATCTTATTTAATAAATAAAAACCAGAATTTTCTCCGAAATCATAAGATTTGGAAGTAGATATTTAAACACCTACCTACTTAAGTCAGAAATTTTTTCAAATAACGACAGTTAAACTGTTCCAATTTTGTCCAAGAAAAATAATTAATGGCATTGGAAGGGACCCACCCTTTCCGAACGGCTTTGTGAGAAAACTGATTGTTTAACCTCCTTAGCCGCTCACTTCTGGACTATAATTTGCTTGTAAAAAGAAGCTTCTTTTATTTTTAAAACGATTCTAGACCCTCCAATGTCCCCTTAATGCATGATTGTTAGTAATAAATGATGTATGCATCTCGTACATTAATAGTAACTCAAAATAAGGACACATCAGAGATGTGTTCGACTGATGATTTGGCATACTAAAGAATTTTAGTCTAAATATTGTTGGGATACTGACTCGATAGCATTTATTGGTTTGGGCTTCAACCTAGAAAATTTCTAGGTTGTGTCTTTTTGACTGTAATATTTCATATTCCACTCCCTTCACCAACATCACATAAAGACGGATAAAATGCCAAACGGTAGAATTAAAACGGGTCTTCGCTGTGCGCAGCAATTAGCTAAAAAATGACTTTAACAACACTACTGGCCGGTCAGTGACTGAGTTCGTATCCCGTTTGGGTCCCATACAGGCGTCACGTCGAGTTTAATTCCTCGACAGGCTAAGTCTTCTATCACAACACAAGCATCATTTTTCAATTATTACCCCGTTATGTTTATTTCTTTAAAAAAAATCTTTAAACGCGAAATAAAACATCTGCAAAAAATTGATTCCCATTGAGGAAATTAAAATTTTTTAATACCCTATTATACTTAAATGTGAAAATTCTCAGGTCGCTGACTTTGTGCATGTAGTGAACATAACAGGGGTGACCGGCAACCTGGACAACTTGGAAGCCACCATGGAGGCGCTCATGCAGGTGGTTGTCTGCGGGGAGAAGTTGGGCTGGCACCAAGACTCCAGGAAGATAGTCATTCTGGCCACTGACGGGCTGGTGCACTTTGCTGGGATGGGGAAACTGGGTGAGTTGATCGCTGATTAAAACTTACTACCTTTGCCAAATACGTCTTCTCTCTAACAAGTTTGCTGGGGGAGGGAGTATTTGGAGGTCTGATCTCGGGTGGATGGATGGTGTGGAGTTATGCATGGTGTCCGGAAACTACATAGGGTGGATGGATGGTGTGGAGTTATGCATGGTGTCCAGAAACTAGGGTGGATGGATGGTGTGGAGTTATGCATGGTGTCCGGAAACTAGGGTGGATGGATGGTGTGGAGTTATGCATGGTGTCCGGAAACTAGGGTGGATGGATGGTGTGGAGTTATGCATGGTGTCCGGAAACTAGGGTGGATGGATGGTGTGGAGTTATGCATGGTGTCCGGAAACTAGGGTGGATGGATGGTGTGGAGTTATGCATGGTGTCCAGAAACTAGGGTGGATGGATGGTGTGGAGTTATGCATGGTGTCCGGAAACTAGGGTGGACGGATGGTGTGGAGTTATGCATGGTGTCCGGAAACTAGGGTGGATGGGTGGTGTGGAGTTATGCATAGTGTCCGGAAACTAGGGTGGATGGATGGTGTGGAGTTATGCATGGTGTCCGGAAACTAATGGTGCAAGCCGAAAACTGGTGAATCTACATCACAGGAGTCGATTTTGTCGTACAACTTTTTTGATTTGAGCTTACGTTTACAAATAAATCGAGTCCTAGGTTGGAATTTTTTCGGTCAAATTCGAAAAATTGATCGCTGAGGGTTTATCAGCTGTTTATTTTGTCTTTTAAAAGGCATCGAAAACTTAAACTTACCTCCTTAAGACGAAAATAGTATATGTTTTGTGGGTTCTGGGGGTATGTGATATAGAGTCCACAGTTTCCCGTTTGTATTACTAGATTCCGTGTATAGGAGTATTTATTTATTTGATATCTTCAAAAAGAGTGGATACCACCAGAGTTCGACCGGAATATCTTTTGGTCTTAATATTTCTGTTTCCATTTTACCGTCAATAATTTTACGCAATCTTATAGCCCTGCCGTTTATAACATTGTCCTGGTATCCGAAATGCGCCAAACTCGGCTGTTAATGGGAAATTTTAAAACTATTTGCTTAAACTTGTCCACCCAACTCCTTATTTTTTGTATTAGTGTCATATCAAAACATAATACATCGCAGTCAATTAATCTCTGTCAATATTATCATTATTTTTAGGAGGCGTTGTCGATCCCAATGATGAAAAATGTCACGTAGATAATGACGGCAACTACACGAAATCTACCGCCATGGATTATCCTTCGTTAGCACAAATTAATAGGATATTGGATGAGTACAAGGCAACGAAACTGATCTAATTTGATACGTAATTGATTATTGAAAGAATTTCAACAAACTTCAAAGAATAATATTATAATAGGAAGACACAGAAAAGAACAGAATTACTATATCCGGAAGTAACTCATCTGCCAACAATGTCATCCTAACCAATTCATTCCGCATCATAGATTTCAAAAGGTGGAGATTGTTACAAAAAAATGAGGCAAATGAATTGGTTGGGATGGTAGTGTTTCATAGAAATTAAACAATTCATCGAATTTCAAAGTAAATTTTTAAGATCTGTGAAAGTCCTGTTCAAGTTCTATTATCATTTCAGCTGTGTAAAACAACTTGAATAGAACCATTACAGAATTAGAAATATACTTTGAGATTTGATGAATTGTTCAAATTTTGTGAAATAATTGGCCCTAAATAAAGGTTCCGAGTTTCAGTCTCGACCACAAACCTAATATTTTAGTTTACTGATTTTCAAATTCTTTAAATATTGGTGACATTCTTTCAGTTATCAATATAATATTACAGAAATGTTTTAATAAGTTAATTATAATTTAAAAAATATACTTAATTGATTTGATGTTCTCTCATCTGAAACAAAACCTTAGAACTTGTTATGAACATTTGTTAAATTGATGTACGTTTTTGTTTTAGATCAATGTGATATTTGCTGTCACAGAAGAAGTGCAGGCATATTACGAGCAAATCAATGCACTACTACCCGACCACACCTACTTGGGGAAGTTGGCAAACGACAGTTCCAACATCCTCAGTCTTGTTAAGCAGGGATACGAAGACTTTGTGAGCGTCATCAGCTTTGATGACGACTCTGAATTGCCCTTCAGGTTGACTTACTTCGCTGACTGTGGAAACAACGGGACCGTTGTGGAAACGTCCAAATGTGAAGGTGTAAAGATTGGGGAGACATACACGTTCACCGTCAACATCACGATGGACGCTTGCCCTAAAGATGACAATGGAAAAGTAAGTATCCAATCTTATTTAAAGATTGGGGAGACATACACGTTCACCGTCAACATCACGATGGACGCTTGCCCTAAAGATGACAATGGAAAAGTAAGTATCCAATCTTATTTAAAGATTGGGGAGACATACACGTTCACCGTCAACATCACGATGGACGCTTGCCCTAAAGATGGAAAAGTAAGTATCCAATCTTATTTAAAGATTAGGGAGACATACACGTTCACCGTCAACATCACGATGGACGCTTGCCCTAAAGATGACAATGGAAAAGTAAGTATCCAATCTTATTTAAAGATTGGGGAGACATACACGTTCACCGTCAACATCACGATGGACGCTTGCCCTAAAGATGACAATGGAAAAGTAAGTATCCAATCTAAATAGTAAAGGTTGACTGGACTGGGTAGATGAGAATCTGAAAAAATGTTAAAAAACGTCACATAATAAATAGACATAGACTAATCACACACTATATATATCTTCCATTATTCTAATTATTGCTCATACACAATTGAAACATACACAACAGCTCAAGTTCGACTCTATCATAAGATTGTAACGATTAAACATCACAAATTAAAACATTAATAAGATATATTATAGACATAGACAAATCACACACTTACTTTCACATATTTTTGGTTCCTTGGAACGGGCAATTTGCCTAGTTAGGAAACAATAATTTCGACCCGATAAGGTACAATAATCTATAATCACTAAAATTTTTTAATTATATCTTGTATCATATTGTACTGTGTGTAAATCTAAAGGAATAAATAAATAAATAAATAAATTATTATTTTTTTGGTAAATTAATGTTTTTAAGACAAGATTTTTTTTTTATGCATAGCACAAAGGATAACAATTATTTTTATAAGCAATAATTGTTCGCCTGAAACACTCATCCACATTGAAAAATCTCCTGATAAAAGATACATGACGCCAACGGGACTCGAACCCGTGTCCCTTCGATTTCCGGTCGAAAGCTCTGACCACTGAGCTATGGAGGCTTATCTCTTACCCGCGAAATTATTCAATATATGCTAGTGTTTCATTCAACAATTACTGCTTGTTACATTTTTTCACCTGAAAACAACCAACTTTATTTTATATGAGAAAGGCATTGTAAGTGCTAACTCTCTCACTCTCTCACTAGACCGGAAATCGAAGGGACACGGGTTCGAGTCCCGTTGGCGTCATGTATCTTTTATCAGGAGATTTTTCAATGTGGATGAGTGTTTCAGGCGAACAATTATTGCTTATAAAAATAATTGTTATCCTTTGTGCTATGCATAAAAAAAAATCTTGTCTTAAAAACATTAATTTACCAAAAAAATAATAATTAATATTTGACAAGTTCAAGTATTTCACCTAATAATGTAGACAATTTGTCTCAACGCCATCTAGTGAGAGAGTTAGCACTTACAATGCCTTTCTCATATAAAATAAAGTTGGTTGTTTTCAGGTGAAAAAATGTAACAAGCAGTAATTGTTGAATGAAACACTAGCATATATTGAATAATTTCGCGGGTAAGAGATAAGCCTCCATAGCTCAGTGGTCAGAGCTTTCGACCGGAAATCGAAGGGACACGGGTTCGAGTCCCGTTGGCGTCATGTATCTTTTATCAGGAGATTTTTCAATGTGGATGAGTGTTTCAGGCGAACAATTATTGCTTATAAAAATAATTGTTATCCTTTGTGCTATGCATAAAAAAAAAATCTTGTCTTAAAAACATTAATTTACCAAAAAAATAATAATTAATATTTGACAAGTTCAAGTATTTCACCTAATAATGTAGACAATTTGTCTCAACGCCATCTAGTGAGAGAGTTAGCACTTACAATGCCTTTCTCATATAAAATAAAGTTGGTTGTTTTCAGGTGAAAAAATGTAACAAGCAGTAATTGTTGAATGAAACACTAGCATATATTGAATAATTTCGCGGGTAAGAGATAAGCCTCCATAGCTCAGTGGTCAGAGCTTTCGACCGGAAATCGAAGGGACACGGGTTCGAGTCCCGTTGGCGTCATGTATCTTTTATCAGGAGATTTTTCAATGTGGATGAGTGTTTCAGGCGAACAATTATTGCTTATAAAAATAATTGTTATCCTTTGTGCTATGCATAAAAAAAAAATCTTGTCTTAAAAACATTAATTTACCAAAAAAATAATAATTAATATTTGACAAGTTCAAGTATTTCACCTAATAATGTAGACAATTTGTCTCAACGCCATCTAGTGAGAGAGTTAGCACTTACAATGCCTTTCTCATATAAAATAAAGTTGGTTGTTTTCAGGTGAAAAAAATGTAACAAGCAGTAATTGTTGAATGAAACACTAGCATATATTGAATAATTTCGCGGGTAAGAGATAAGCCTCCATAGCTCAGTGGTCAGAGCTTTCGACCGGAAATCGAAGGGACACGGGTTCGAGTCCCGTTGGCGTCATGTATCTTTTATCAGGAGATTTTTCAATGTGGATGAGTGTTTCAGGCGAACAATTATTGCTTATAAAAATAATTGTTATCCTTTGTGCTATAAATAAATAAATCTTATTTACAACTAGATTAGACGCATGAGACATCACGCAATATTATAGTTGTAGAATTTCTGAAGCTGAAAGTATTTATAAAAAAATATTTGCTTCAATTTTAGAGACAATCGGAAATTCACCTTTCAAATGAACACCGTCAGTAAACTAAATTCGCATTATTAATTAATTAAAATAAAGTTCCAATTTGGAAATTTGTCAGTTAAATTCAAAGCAAACCCAATTTCTAGAGTTCTTTGAACCCGAGTTACAGACAAAATCGCAACCAAAATTAGTAGATACTTATTTTTTATTACAATAATTTTTGAAAAAATATTTTGCATATCCATAGAATGAAGAAGAAAACTAGAAATACGATGTGGGCGTGTTTCGTGATCTAAGTCTAGCCATTATTCGCATATGCTAAACTGTGTTTCAACATAATACGACATGGGCGTGTTTCATGATCCAAGTCTAGCCATTCTTCGCATTAGCTGAACTGTGTTACAACATGATACGATATGGGCGTGTTTCGTGATCCAAGTCTAGCCATTCTTCGCATATGCTAAACTGTGTGTCAACATAATACGACATGGGCGTGTTTCATGATCCAAGTCTAGCCATTCTTCGCATTAGCTGAACTGTGTTACAACATAATACGATATGGGCGTGTTTCGTGATCCAAGTCTAGCCATTCTTCGCATATGTTGAACTGTGTTTCAACATAATACGACATGGGCGTGTTTCATGATCCAAGTCTAGCCATTCTTCGCATATGCTAAACTGTGTGTCAACATAATACGACATGGGCGTGTTTCATGATCCAAGTCTAGCCATTCTTCGCATTAGCTGAACTGTGTTACAACATGATACGATATGGGCGTGTTTCGTGATCCAAGTCTAGCCATTCTTCGCATAATATGCTAAACTTTGTTACAACGTAATACGATATGGGCGTGTTTCATGATCCAAGTCTAGCCATTCTTCGCATTAGCTGAACTGTGTTACAACATAATACGATATGGGCGTGTTTCATGATCCTAGTCTAGCCATTCTTCGCATATGATAAACTGTGTTACAACATAATACGATATGGGCGTGTTTCATGATCCAAGTCTAGCCATTCTTCGGATTAGCTGAACTGTGTTACAACATAATACGAAATGGGCGTGTTTCGTGATCCAAGTCTAGCCATTCTTCGCATATGTTGAACTGTGTTAAAACATAATCCTATTGGGCATGTTTCGTAATCCAAGTCTAGTCATTCTTCGCATATGGTGAACTGTGTTACAACATAATACGATATGGGCGTGTTTCGTGATCCCAGTCTAGCCATTCTTGGCTTAAATTTCATAATATGCTGAAGTGTGCTACAACATAATAAAGAAATTTTAATTGCGATATTCGATGTCCGGCAAGCTTAAAAAAGACGGAGCGCGTGCTAAATGGGCTAGAACCAAAATTTATTAAGTCAGTGGTGACGTAGGTTTCCATTCAAATCTACATGGAAGGCATTTCACTAGAAATTTAAACTACCTCTTATCTATTCAGTGATTTATAGGAAGTTACTTATGGGAAGATTCTGTTTGATCTTAATACACTTTTCGGTGTAGTTGATCCACTGAAAGTTAATGAGTTCTGTTTGTTTATACATAGGTCAAGACAATTCATATATTTGACGCTCAAATAGGAAGGAAGGAAATGACGATTGACATTGATCTACACTGCAAGTGCGAGTGCAAGGTGCCCGACCTGGAGTTCTCGTCCAGTCTGTGCCCTGAAAATTCACAACTGGTTTGCGGGAAATGCTCGTGTCTTTCTGGATGGTAAGTGGAGGGTTAATGATTCCTTTAATATCTGCCTTTTCTAAAAATAAACAAAGGGGAAAAGAAACTCTCAAAGAAAACCTCAGTTGAGTAGAAGCAACAAGCAACAAGCAACAAGCAATCTCATCCTGGTAGAATACAAATCATCCAAACGCAACGTTGCCTGGAGTTTGGGATGGTTTGTGTTGTAGAACGGCGCGCGAAGATACGAGTGGTGTTCCTGAGTCAGTGCCCGAAGCCAGTGGAACTATGGTATCCCCTTTAGGGAAATATTGCAAGGCTGGAAAAGTAGGGGAGGGAAATATGTTTGGGAAGTGCCAAGATATTCAGATCTGGTCATTAAAGGTAGCTAAAGCCATTTCCAGTAGTGAGTGTTTCGGACAAGGCAAAACCGATAGTTTCTTCCACTCTGGAACGAGATGAAAACATAGAAAAAATTGTTATTGGCTTTCCGTGTATCAAAACGCCCGTAGGACGACTATGAGCCGGTCCTCCTACTGGTTCGGTAACGGTACAAAATCGACAAAAACCGGAGACCCTGCGCAAAAATTCCACAATGGCTGCTCTGCAAACCGTAGTAAACTTTACCTTTCTGAGCAGGGTCTCCGGAATTTATTTAATTAATATCATTCCTCAAAATATTAATATGGAAATATATGAAACTGCTTATTGCGGCTTAAAGCCAATGAATCCCCTCAGATTTCACCGTTTATCACTTAGGGTTTATAAATTTGGCATATTATGTCAAGCGATCGCTCAAAACGTTTTTGCAAACATGTGCCAAAAATCGCTCGAGTGGATGTAATAAAAAATATTCCCCTTATGAAATGAACTTTATCTATCGTGTAGGTAGGTACTGCGCAGCTTTGCCGAAATTATGGGATTATTTTGGATATCCAGAATGGTAATTGGTGATTTTTCTGCTTTCAGACATATTCGCTTATTTTTGAGGTTCTGTTTTAACTCGACTATTTGGCATTTCATCTATTTGAAATTTAGTTTATTACGTTCCGGTTACCGTTCAAGATGGTTGCTTTGTTGGATACTACTATTTAAAATGGTAAGGTAACTACGTTTAATTACGCTTTTTACGAATTGTATGGTAAAAGTCCCGGATAAATCTCTTTAGAGTTCACGTGATCGTGGTTTCTACTATAAGCTGTCAAATTGGAATAATCATTATTTAGTCAAAACAAGGAGAAAAATTACTGATATTGAATATTGCTTTAAAAACGGCATTTTCCTATTAAACTTTTAGTAAATCGGAACCCGTGTTCATAAAAATCATATACCTATTTCCGAATTTCGTCATTGTACAAGGCAAATGCAGGTGCATGGACACTTGTTAGGAATATACTAAAAGTTTATCAGGAAACGGCCTGAAATCCAGTTTTTAACCGGATTACCAATATTTTGAAGATAATTTAATAAATTAGCAATACTCATTTTTCTACGTGTATAATGTTATTGTTGCCAACATACTAGAAAGTAATTTTACTTTGAATAAGTGGAGTGTCTATTTTTGGAATATACATATTTTTAATATAATTAATAATGTTAAGTTCACATGTAGGTATTTTAATTTTATTATTAACTATAATTGTGTTGCTGCACATCTCAATACAGGAATTCCCGAGTGAAGTGAGCGGCATACGATTTTATTGTAATAACTACTTTTTATTAAATAAATAATTTTGGTACCTACCGGCCTGAAGAAGGTTTGAAAAAAGAACTGCCATTGAGATGATGACGTCTCTTTTGTGATTGTATAATTCCAGATTTGAGATTAAAAAAAAATGTATCCTGTATATTTATGGTTTATAATGATGGAAATTTTGGTTTTGATTTATTAAAGAAGAAAAGTTAGAAACACCCTTTTTGGTGTACTATTCATAGAGCTACTAGTCCAGTTTCTACTTAATGTGTGAAAGAGAGAGGGTTGACAAAAATTCAATGTGTTTCCAGGTCGGGTGAGAACTGCGACTGCAATCTCCTCGAGATCGGGCAGAACGAGAAGCAGCTAGTTGATAAGTGCAAGGACCCCGAAGGTACGGCCGGCCAGGTTTGTTCCCTGAGCGGCGACTGTCTGTGCGACGAGTGTCAGTGCGACCCCGGCTTCACGGGGGCATACTGCCAGTACAGGAGATGCAGCACAAACCCGTACGTACAATTTTAACTCTTTCACAAGGTGGGCTGCTTGGAGGAATAATATACCATACAGGGCGTTCTGGGTAAAGGTCACTAACTTCGGGAGGTGATTTTACATGATGGTAGGAGTAAAAAAAGTTTTTCCGAAATTTCAACCCTTTTTCCATAGAAAAAGATATACCTCCTAAAAATCTTTGGCGTGACTTATCCGATAAATTCGCTGTAAACTCGCTGAGAGCGAGTGTGGCAACGTTGCGCATATGTGATTAGCCCGTATCCACGGAAACAGCATGTAAACAATAACATAAGGCCGATAATTTGACGTTTACAATGTGGTGCAAAATCGTATGTTTTAAACCAAATTCAAAAAAAGAACTGTACTAAAATAATGAAATGTAATTAACACGTTGAACGATAACATCATTTATAACTATTAATAACTTAGCTAATGTGTTGCTGTTCACTAATTTAAGAAATTTTCATGTCTGGCCGTTCTTCGTGGGTAAAGCCAGGCATTGTCACAGTAATTGAATTACTCACAAATTTCATCACTTATCCAATAAAAATAAAAGAATAACACGACTCACGGCAAGTAAGAGGACTTTTTGAATTGGCAGCGAGTGGCGGGGGCGCTTTACGGTAGATTTGGCAAGAACGCTAAATAATAATGCCGGTGGCACATGGTGGACCAATTTCACATTTTTACCTGAAAAGTACCCATAAAAGTTGAAATTGTAGTAACCGGAAACTTCAATAATGGGATTTTAATTGTATTTCTGACATAATTTTATCAAGTGAAATCTCAGTGGTGCACCACATACAAACTCTTGATTTTAAATCGAACATAGAAATATGTCAATGTTGCTTCGGGGTTTGATACGAAGATTCATAAAATATCAATCCGTAATATCGTCCGTTTTCAGAGAAATGCCAATGTTCCGCGTGTGTGTACGTGATTGACACCAAAAGTTGATAGAATACGTTGTCATCGACATTGAGTTTATCTGGTAAGTTTCAGCTCGTTCGGATGTCGGAAAGTGGGTTAATTTCCGCTTCCAAACTTTGCATTCATTCATTATCGAAAACGAAAGTGAAATTCTCATACAGATGTATTTAAAAATTATGCATTGTTGAAAAAAACTAGGAAACCAAATCACACCAGAAACAGGCTCTGTGCTTTTCTGAAAATATCCGACAAAACTATTGCTATAATTTATTTCATTGCTGTAGCAAAACCTGACGCTAGTCTGTATACAACATGGTAGGTACCTACGCAATGCATTTAAATTCATTGCTGTATACAACATGGTAGGTACCTACGCAATGCATTTATTTCATTGCTGTAGCAAAACCTGACGCTAGTCTGTATACAACATGGTAGGTACCTACGCAATGCATTTATTTCATTGCTGTAGCAAAACCTGACGCTATTCTGTATACAACATGGTAGGTACCTACGCAATGCATTTATTTCATTGCTGTAGCAAAACCTGACGCTAGTCTGTATACAACATGATAGGTACCTACGCAATGCATTTTAATTCTAATCGCTGTTTATGAAATTCGGACAAGATTGTCACCCGTTCCTCCCATTAAAGAGATAGTAGATTATGGGCGTTTCTGTGCTCACCAACTGAATTTTGATTGTATGTAAATTGGTGACATCTCGGTTTTCTAGCTTTTCTAGCAATTGGTATAGATCACATTTGTATTGTCATCTTGTTCAGTTATTCCTTTATATGTAACTAACTAACTAACTAACCATTTCGCCGTTTCTCCGCAGGGGTAAGCAGAGAGGACGGACCGCCAAACAACTCGGTCTTGGCACACACTCCTTGCCTCATTCACAGTCATACATCGTCTCATACATACTATTCTATTGTTCTGACTCTTGACATGGCCAGACTCAAGTATATGATTCACTTGGTCGTGCCATGTCTTCCTCGGGCGTCCCCGACTTCTGCTACCATTCACATTTGCATCGTATATTCTCCTTACACTCCTTTCATCGCTCATTCGCTCTACATGCCCAAACCATCTAAGCGTCCCTTTCTTGATCTTACTCATTACGCTTACATCATTCTTGCACTCTTTGCGGATCTCCACATTCCTCACACGATCATACATGGTTTTACCACACATACGCTTCAGGGATCTCATTTCAACAGCATTCAATCCACTTTCATCCTTTCTTTGCCAGTTCCATGCCTCACTTCCATACATCAGGGTAGGTACCAGCACTCCATTGTGGACTGCTAACTTCGCTTCTTTGGACAAACATTTGGACAGTCCTCCATTAATGGAGTTACCTGCATTTACCCTTCTTTCAATATCTCTGTCAGCCTTACCATCTCTCGTAATCATACTTCCTAAATACACAAACTCATCCACCTGATCCAAGTATTCCTCATTCACAGCTACTCTCTCTTTCAAACACCATTACTTTAGACTAAGGGGGGAAGTCCCGCAGTGCCGAACACCTAAGCTTGGGAGATATTAAAAAAAAATAGATGGATTTGTATTTATTTATTACACATTATTGGGTACACAACACTTAAAGACATGTAAATAAATCAACAAACAATCAACAGAATACAAACTAAAAGTGAAAACAAAAGCTAATCATTGGCATCAATTTTTGGTTTATCTTTCTGTGGCACCTAGTACCAAACACACTTATAAAATGGCATTTATGACTGAACAATCCTAATAAAGGTATCATCTATCACAAATATACTTATCAGAGCCCATTCCTTACACGAGTTGCACTGAATCCAGTCCTCATCATGACTTTCTAAACAAACAACACAATACTTTTCTTGGGTTGCATGCGCAGATTGGTTACGCTTTTGACGGTTTTCTTGTAATGGCAAAGTTTTAGTCTTTTTTATGTCTTCTTAAATGTACTTTTTTTAAAGTACATTCCTTAATTAAAAGTATATTCCTTGAGTAAAAATTCCTTTCTTGTCAATGGCATGCATCTATCAGCTAAGTCTTTGATGTGTGTTTTCAAGACATTCTCATATTCCGACGAAAAGGTTTTCGTGAAACTTCTTAAGATAGGTTTTAATTCTACTTCTTTTCCGTCTCTTACAAGTTTCAGTTTATCACATAAAGTAGTAGTGGGAATACCGTATCTTGAAGCAGCTTCTCTTAAAGACATATTTTTCATAGCTACTTTTTCAATTGCAGCTTTTAAATTTTCGGGTTGCCAGCGACCTTTTTTCTCTCTCTCCATTATCTAAAGTATGAGATTATCTGAAATAATGGAATCAATAATATTATTTAAAATAAAATAATCGCGGAAAAATTATTGTTCGGTCATAGGGGAAAAAACACTGTTCGGTCGTAAGGACTTATAGAACAAAATTAACATAAGAATAACCTTAAACATACTTATATAATTAAGTTTTAAGCACTAAAATTGTAAAAATACTTACCAAAGACATTTAAACCGTTTGATTGCCAATCGTCGACTTTCGTCGATTCGTGTTTTAACGAAGATTGCCGATCGTCGATTTCCGTCGATTGCGTCAGTCGTGTTCTGATTCGCGCGTACGTCGGGTGTGGTGCTGCGGCGTTGGTAAATATTATTTTAATAGTTGTAAGATTGTAGTAAACCGTTTAAATTTCAGATTCATTTATTATTTTTTTTATTTTAGTTAATTGAAAAAATATAACGTCGAGGGCGTCCTCTGAAATGTCTGACAGCGGGAGCGACGATTTTCACTCCTCTAATTCAAGTTCTAGTAAGAGTAGCTCTGATGAGAGTGATGTCATACCTGTGTTTCCCAACCGCAGGATGCGAATTTCCAGTAATTCTTCGGATCGTGACCAAGAAATGGAGAGTAACACCGGAAATTACTAATTTTCAAATGTACCTCCCGGAACCAATTTTTCTACCGAAAATTCTCATTTTTTCGAAACGCCTGGACTTCGGGATCCTCCTCCGCGTGATTCTAAACCAATATCATATTTTGATTTATCGAAATCCTTGAAAATTCAAAGAATTTATGGGGTTTTAAAAAAATATATAGTTTCATTAAAAATAACGTTTTTTGGTGGCATTTTACAAGCAAATGTATGAATTTTTTGGCACTCAAACGGTTAAACTCTAATAGGAATGTCACCATACGTAAATCTTGCAACAACCAGTATTTTCTTGTATGCACGATTCGTCACGTTCCCGCGGAAAATAACACCATCCGTTTTCAACGACCGTTTTCGTTTGCCTATTTGTTACAGTTTTCGTATTCGTTCGGTACTACCTGCCGTTCGGCGTTAGGGGACTTCCCCCTACTTACATTCATCATTAACTCATTCTTCATGCATACTTCGTTAATCCTAGACACGAGAGACTGCAGATCATCCATACTATTAGCAATCAGCACCGCATCATCAGCATACAACAGGCAACATACATTCAGATTACGGATTTTTTAAATTGCAGTGTAAACGGTCTGGAGTGCGGCGGGCCCATGCAAGGCATGTGCTTGCGCGGGGAGTGCACGTGCCAGGCGGACTGGTCGGGCCCCACGTGCTCGTGCTCCACGCACACGGAGCTGTGCAGACTGCCCGGCGATAGCTATCTTTGCTCCAACAGGGGCGAATGCCTTTGCGGTAATACAAATCCAGTGTATATCAGCACGTAACCGATAGACTTTAGCCAGTAATTCCTGAGCGATCGTACTGCCACACTACTTGAAGGATAACCGACATCTCTTTTGTGTCTTAGCAGGGGTGCCGGAATTCATGAGGGTGAGGTTTGTCCACGTCTTGGTGAATGTGTCGGCTCTCTAATACGTGGCGAGACCACTTGACCTATCTCGACCTATCGCGTTGCACCGCGGTGGCAGGGATGGATTGATAAATCCGTCTAACCATCCCTCATACCTTTTTTTCCTCAGAACCTCCTCTCCTTTCTAAGAAAGACCCTCCACACACCATATACGTGATAAGCACCTGTTTCGTTTGTATGATGCTGCGGAGGACGCAGTATATGGTATCACGTAATGCGCTAGGTTGTACCCAGTGGTGACGTGGAAACACAGGAATCGTTGGCTAAAGTTTTTCCAGTACGTTCTGATAGATCCTGTAGCATAGCATATGTACCTAGTCGATACCCTGTATACTGATATAAGCGACCATGTAGGGCAGAGGTGTTGCCAATAAGTGGTTCCCGGGGCGGCGATACCCAAACCCGCCTCCATGTTAAGTAGGTAAATCTGATCTAAAATGATATTGTTTAATTATATAGGAACCGTATCGGTTTGAAGACTACTCGTATATTCTTTTTCTTTCGTATGGTGGGGTGGTCAGAGGGGGACATCTAGGTCAGCGAGCCAGTCTAGGGCCTCAGGCGTCGCCATGTGGACTTCATCAATCCCGCCGGGGAATGAATGGAGCGGGCATTCGTTGACCACATGTTCGGTGGTCTGCACCGCACCACATTCACACATCGCCGACTATTTAAGGCCCCATCTGTGCATCATGTGGGCACAGCGGCTATGGGAGCACCTTAACCTATTGATGGCGGACCAGGTTTTGCTTGGCAATGAGAACCCAGGCTGTCTCTCGGTGGGGTCCTGTATAAGGTTGGCATTTCCCACGTTGACTCGTATATTTTGAGAATTATAAGGATTTTTAGTTTTGCATTGTTCAAATTACACTATATTTTTTGGTCTTGGTTGAATTTATTACAATTGTTTTTGCTATGTATGGGAGTTCCCGGGTAGTATGGGAAGGTTTCTATGAGCATAATAGATGTTTGTATAGTTCATTATTGCTGTTGTTTGAGATTTCACCGCATATCACACATCCGCTCTTCGGAGAAAACCTCTAGTGGTGTACCAATGTCAATGAAACATGACATCTGTGAACAACTAGATTTACTAAAATTTCAGGAGAATGCCGCTGTTCCCGTTTGGAGAATTTCTACACGGGTACTTTCTGCGAGACCTGTACCAACTGTGATAATCCCATGTGCCAGCTGTACGAGGATTGCGCGGTGGCAACTGCCAGGGGCGGCAGCAACGCGTCCGCCATTTGTGACGCCACCAGCAACGCGACCGTCATATCCAGCCTTGTCCGGAAGGACGCTGGTAAGTTAAGACTCCGTTATAACCGTTCAAAATGAAGAAGAAGATTACGGAAGATGATTTAAAAGGTAGATATGTACAATACAATACAATAGAGATAGAGGAAACGCGCTAATAAATAAAATAAAAAAAACGATTAACATCTCATTTAAAAAAAAACATCTCATTTAACTACGTTTAAAATAATGCAACCAGATGTGTTTTTTTAATATTTTTCGGAGAATACTTTACGATTTTTCTTCTGTCTTGGGAATTTTATATAATTACTATTTGAACTCGGCATTTGAATACAGATTATCTTCATATTTTTTGAAGAACCTGAAAACTTCAAGTCTCAAGTGTTCAAGGGAAGTATGTTGTATGTCTTTATTCTACTGGATTTGAACCGAATACCAACACGTATCTAGTGTACAATGACAAAACCAACTGAACGCTGAGCCGGCCATGAACCAAATGGCGCATGGCGCTAGTAAAACCTCGAGGGCGCTCTATTCGGTGTTAGGTATTATTAGCGCCGAAAGTTCCTCGAGTCCTTGGTGCCTTGGCAAGTCGGCTCCCGGAGCGGACAGCTCGAATTGGGTTTGCACAGGGCCAGCCCTTACTGAATGCTGGTGAGCGAATGAGTACTGATCCTCATAGTAGTATACATTGATCGCATGCACGCATCGCATTTCTATATGAAGGTTCAACAAACTTTTCTCATATCAATTTTTCAGACGCCCCACCCAAAGCTGTTTTCTGCATCGCCCGAACGGAAGAAGGAAACGGCACCTGCCAGTATAAGTTCAACTACGAGGTCCAAAAAAATTGGAACGTCCTGATAAGGGCCTACCCGAAGACCTGCAGCACCTTATTGCAGGCGGCCATTTTTAACCTATTACTCCCTGCTGTGATCGTTCTGTTAGTAGGAGTTTTCTCCATTATTATTTGGAAGATCTTCGAGTTGAGGAAGGCAAGGAAAGAATTCAAGAAATTTGTGGCAAATTCAGCCCAGCAGATGAAAGCCATGGGAGATCAGCAACAAAATCCATTGTACAAGTCGCCGATCTCAAATTTCGAAATGCCGGCGGACTTTAATAGGAAAAGGGGAGATTGGTAGGTATCCTACGAAGCACACAGCATGTGTAATATACTTATGCTTCACAGCAATATTCTTATGCTTCATCAGTATTGGTATGGCATCCGGATTTGAACACATTCATTACCTGTTTTGCCAACTGTTGGCAGCTCTCATATATTTTAAGACACCACATCAGCTCCTCGTTTCTTTTACCGAAGGTAAAACAACATTTGATGGTTCTTGATTGTCACTAATCATAGATGTTAGCCGTGACTAGGGTTGCCAGATGATAATTTGATAAAGGAGGGCAGATGGTTCTAAAAAGGAGTATTTTCTGTAAAAAAAGGAGGACATTCACTTTATTTTACTTTATTTTAATCATATTTAGCTGAGCTGCCAATTTCGGAAAGAAGTTCTTGGTTTTTTAACAAATAATTATAAAAATCTTCACATGTCATGTTTTTGAAGTTGTATTTAGTAAGAATTAAAGATTTAACTGACTGTACACTTAGTCTATTCCCCTCTTTGCTCCATTTGCTGAGTTATGCATTATTTGCGCTTATACAAAAATAAAACTCGCAGATCTTGAGCAGTTATGAGAAACATTCAATGTTTTCAACACTGGTAGATTGTCCACTGCTTGTGCAACTTCAAATCATAATATGCTTCATCTTCATCTGATTTTGATTTAAGAAATGAAATCAAGTTACAAAATTGATCGTTTAGCTTAACATCGTCAATCTCTACACCTCTGATGTTCAAGAACTCAATGCATGAAACTAAATCATCATATTCTAGGTTTTCGTTCTCTTTCATCCACTCAAAACATTTGAAATCTTCCAAGGGTTTTACCCATTCCATCAAGTAATTTTCACAAGCTTTGTAAACACTTAAAAAATCTCCCGCCACTCCCGCCCGATGTTTAGCAAAAAGGAGGACTTACAGTAGGTAAGGGAGGACAAAACATGTAAAAGGAAGACATATCCTCCTTTTGGATACCATCTGGCAACCCTAGCCGTGACAGATTCCCAGGATTAGCAGTATGCTTTTCTGTGACCGTATTTACGTTTTGAAATCATACGAATATTTGTTACCCAAAAAACGATATAAAAGAGGTTGGTAACCAACCGTAACTATACCAACTTACTGAAGTAACCATTAAAATGTACCAGTAAAAGCACGAGTAATATACTGTAATAGTAAATAAGTACAGCCTTGGTGGTGCAAGTGCAACGAGTAATATACTGTAATAGTAAATAAGTACAGCCTTGGTGGTGCAAGTGCAACGAGTAATATACTGTAATAGTAAATAAGTACAGCCTTGGTGGTGCAAGTGCAACGAGTAATATACTGTAATAGTAAATAAGTACAGCCTTGGTGGTGCAGGTGCAACCTGGTCGGCATCCAAATTTTGATAAATTAATTAATTGTGTTTTAAAAGACAATGTCTGCATTTCACACCATTAAATTTTTCTACTTTCTATGAAATTTATTAATGGATATTTTTATGACTCTTCTAATGTGATTTGTTAAATCTCCAGTGTAAAATTAAAGACATATCGAAATTAATGTAAGAAATCATTAAAAATAATTATTTAATTATTGAAGACAATATTAGCGATTTCTAAACGAAAATCTGAAACAGAAAAATCTGAAAAGGATACGGTCACATCTAGGACTCGAACCCAGGACTCTTGCCTTGCAAGGCAAGTTAGCAATTGCAATTTGAGGTTTTACTCAGTAAAGTTATTCCTAAAAAAATATATACATATAATTATTTTAAGATTTGACAATAATTAAAGTGGGTACTTATAAATACTTTTATACGTGTTTGTGCAGTGTTTTAGGATTTATGTTTTTTGTAAATTGATTATGTATGATTTTTTTAATAAAATAAATAATTAATACACAGATACTATTTTTATGTTAGATTTATTCAACGGAAATTACATTTTTTTTCAACACATTTAGGTACATAAGGTTAGGAATCTCTACCCAATAGGCAATTAAATATAAAAAAATACGATATTTTCAAATCCCCTTATATGTATAATTTAACAATACAAATTATCATGGTTTTACCAAAAAT
The DNA here is from genome assembly GCA_026573805.1 of Hesperophylax magnus. NCBI lineage: Eukaryota > Metazoa > Arthropoda > Insecta > Trichoptera > Limnephilidae > Hesperophylax > Hesperophylax magnus. The sequence continues at coordinate 4,891,087 of JAIUSX010000002.1, forward strand.
AAGAGACAAATGGGTAAGGTTATTTCCTGGGGAATCTTAATTCGAATAACAAAATTCAGATTAAGTATGTTCACAATGATCACTATTTTAAAATCACATTTTTACCTTATATACAATTATTATTTAATAAATTTCTCACCACCAGGGTATCGATTATCTCCTATCGATTATCTCCTATCGATTATCTCCTGTCGATTATCTTCTATCGATTATCTCCTATCGATTATTTTTTTGAATATTTAAAAAATACCCATTCAACGAAAGTTTAAAAAACATATATATTATGTAATTTATCTTACTCGAACTTTTAAAATAGATTTTGTGTATTTTATCTTTAATGATCGCCAAATTATTGAAAAGAGGCGAATCCTGAACCAAAGCCACCACATCTCATGGTCTTCAATATATATGTTCTTTGTCAAACCGCCTAACACCACTATTTCAGCGGCAGTCGAACTACACAAACGTCGATCTATGGAACAATGGTACAACAATAATGATTTTATAAAAATATCATCTCAATTAATCTATATATCATCAATGTTGATGTTCACTTCAACGAAGATAGTCTTTCAAGGCTAAAAGAAGTTCTCCATGGATGAAAGCACTCTAAAAATATATTTCTGGAAGGATGGTAAAACCTATTGGACAGGTTTCAAAACTAAGGGCGATGCACTACGTCGTGTAATATTTTAAATTGAGCAGCTATCAATAACAACCCTTATGTAGATGGCGATAAGGTTTAAATTCCCGCTTAACACCATCCGCCTGTTTTGATTTATGCAAGAAAAAAACATGGCCATAAAGTGCCTTTTATTTTATTTTGTGGATGTTCAGGCATAAATATTTTTTTTTTTTCGATCATTTTATAAATAACTTAATTTGCCACATTATACAATAAAATCATAACTGAAAATGGGTTCGTAAGTAGGAGATTTTGAACTTTAAAGCAGTTTTCATAGGACTTTACATTATTTTTTTCTGGGCTTATTAAAAGACTTATCTAAAAAATACTCGATTATTTCAAAGGCCGAGATGTATTCTACTCGCAGTATTTAATTAAAGCATCTTAAACATTTCTAAGCGACCAAAATTTCAAAACAAAAAATACATGATTTTGCATTACTACGTATGGCATCGCCTTAAGCAGATCTCTCTTTGCAACAACTTGATAAACTTTGATTTATAAAAAATACACATTGATCGCATTGAAAAAGAAAGTCAAAATCTCGACCTTAGAATAAACGGTTCCAAGGCTGTATTATTGGCATCAATAGTCGCCATAATCACATACTTTCCAACGATTTCAGTGACCTCAAAACGTTGCACCAGTTTGTCTAACTGGGCTCCAATCTTAGAGACGAAGGAGGCTGCGACAGTTGAGATAAGTAGGAGGATTGATATGGCATCAAATGCCGTGACTTGCCAGATTTTTTTTGCTAATCAGATCAATATTAAAAGAATACAAGTTTATATGGTATTGGCACTTGCAACATAAGAGAAGCAGAATGAAAACAAATATTGACCATAATAGCACATAACCCGAAGAAAATGAGCCATACGAAGAAAATGAGTGCGAAGAACAATATTCAAAAAACATAGTTTAAAAAAAAAATTACAATATCAACCTAACAATATTTTAAAAGTGATGATACTGTGCATTGAAAAATATTTTCTAAATGCTAAAGTTATCCGTCTTTAAAATCAATTCATTGTTTATTTTATTACCAAAATCAATTCACGTAGGCGACACATCACGCTATACGCATCATGGCTTGGTCTATTTCAGCATATCTCTCGGCATATGGCGAGCGATATAATAAATTGGCCAAGTCACGAAAATATAGCGCGCTTATGGCGTGATCTGTCACAAGCTTAAATGTAAAGTTAATCTGATTATAACTATTTCAGATAATTGATAGATAAGCATTTATGTTCAGTATCTTGCATACATTATTGATTTATTTTACAGTAAACAAACATCCACCTTAAATGAATTGAGCAAAGATTAATTTTAATCGTCCTATATTATATTATAAAATAACAAAAAAAAATCAAAGTTATAACAATAACTGCCTAAGTGCTTGTTGATTACATAAAATTATAACATCAAATATCTGTCCACAATGTGGCTGGACCATTATAAAAAAATTGTGATGCAGGTAGGTAATATCAACAAAAACAGTGACAAAGTTCAGGTTATGGCAATGTTGTAGGATTCAATCAAGTTACACCGACAGTATTAAATTTATAGAAAAAAATAGCATAAAAGAAAATAACAAAGAAATTTTTCACAATATTAGTGTCAAAAGTCAATACAATTTTTTCAAATACAAGATTTATAATAAATTATGATAATATTCAGGATCGTGTACCAACAGACATTGACTTCATCGCATATATATTTTTTGCATTCATTCTTGAAGGTCAATATATATATTTTTACTTGACATAATTGATTGAATCAAATCATCTCAGACAGTTGTAACCTTGCAATTATTTAATGTACCTACATCCTAAAATTTTATCTGAATAAATTAATAATCAGAATCATATATCATGTTGTGATGTATGCTTTATTAATCGATTGCTGTTTCTGTTTAAAATGACTTGCCTAGTTTTTAAACTGCTTCGGCAAGTTTTCCGGCAATATATGTAGGTAACGCGTTCATATAAAAAAATATTGCAATCAATTTATCGTTCTTACAATTTCTTGTTGAAACTGTTTTAAAATATAATTTGAGGATTTTGCTTATTAATTAAAAACAATATAATATATTTGTGCGTAGGTAGTAGGTGTTACCTACTTGCGTGACATTTTCAAAACTGGAATAAGGAACTCCAGTGAAAAATACTACGGTTTAAAAACATATATTCAAGGTCAACAAACGCCGATTCTGAATATATTTCATGAGTTTTTAGAATATATTACAATTATTTGGTGTAAAGTAAGTACTTTTAGTTGTGCGTTATCGCTTCCTAACACCAAGCATACATACATCATATATCTCACAGTGAAAGGAAAGAGAACGACTATTATTATGAGTCCGTCTCAGTTTGTTACTTGGTTGACCCTGTTGATACAAAAAGTAAGCTTTCTGTGACGTCACGAGGCTCCTTGCGACGTCACGTGCGTTTTAGCGACCATTGAAAAATTAATACTCTCAAAATTATTTTAACTGCGAGTATTAAAACTAAAACTAAAAATGAAAATACTGTTTTTTTAGTTGGACTGTCATTATTAAATATTTATAGACTGGAGTTTCTTATGTATTGCAAGTTTTGTGTGTTGTGAAAAATAATTTTTTTTTTTTTAAATTTAAATTTCAAGCGATTAAATACCCATAACATATTTAACAAGACGAATATATTTTCTTTGTTTGAAATGTGTAATATTTTGTGATTCTTTACAAACAAATTTTTTCAGTTTCCATCTTGGAAAGTCAAGTTATGTACATTCCGTAATTTTTGACGGACAACAACTAGTTTTATTATATTTTTGAAACGTGGCAAAATTGCAACATTATTTACTATTTGTGTGAATCTTAAAGTAGGTATGTCTACACGTTAACTGCTCCATAAATATATAAAAATATTAAGTTTAATATCAATTGTCTTTTCTTAAATACCTATATAAACAATAAACTCATCTCACGAGAAGCCAAAAACGCTGCAAATAAATCAAAAGTCCACAATGAGCGACTTGGCCTAGGTTTTCTTCTATTCGTCGGATGTGTTTTCCAGGGGTGTGCCAGAGTTAGGGCTGCCTCTCGGTGGTGATGGTCCTCCTGACCGGCATCTCGCTGGTGGAGAGCTCCTTCTTCCCCTGGAGGGTGTCGATGGCCGCAGGGGCAGGGGGGGAGAGGGCTGAAGTGTCGTCAGGAACTGCGTCCGGAACCAGACGCGACAGGAAGCCGGATACGCAACCCCATGGGAACATCCTGAAATAAAGAAAAATGCATTATAAGACATAAAAAAGTAAGTGGTACGTTACACGACAAAACAGAACATTGAAGAAAAACACATTATTTAATCATGATCTATTTTGTCACTGTTCTGTTTTATCAGGTAAGTGTATGTGAAATATGAACTCTTTATACCAAGAGTATATTCCACTCAGGAACGTGATACAAATGTAGGTGCTATATTTAACTCAGAAGGATCTTTATACCAATAGCATATTCCACTCAGAAACGTGATACAAATGTAGGTGCTATATTTAACTCAGAAGGATCTTTATGCCAATAGCATATTCCACTCAGAAACGTGATACAAATGTAGGTGCTATATTTAACTCAGAAGGATCTTTATGCCAATAGCATATTCCACTCAGAAACGTGATACAAATGTAGGTGCTATATTTAACTCAGAAGGATCTTTATACCAATAGCATATTCCACTCAGAAACGTGATACAAATGTACGTTCTATATTTAACTCAGAAGGATCTTTATACCAATAGCATATTCCACTCAGAAACATGATACAAATGTAGTTGCTATATTTAACTCAAAAGGATCTTTATGCCAATAGCATATTCCACTCAGAAACGTGATACAAATGTAGGTGCTATATTTAACTCAGAAGGATCTTTATACCAAGAGTATATTCCACTCAGGAACGTGATACAAATGTAGGTGCTATATTTAACTCAGAAGGATCTTTATACCAATAGCAAATTCCACTCAGAAACGTGATACAAATGTAGGTGCTATATTTAACTCAGAAGGATCTTTATACCAATAGCATATTCCACTCAGAAACGTGATACAAATGTAGGTGCTATATTTAACTCAGAAGAATCTTTATACCAATAGCATATTCCACTCAGAAACGTGATACAAATGTAGGTGCTATATTTAACTCCGAAGGATTTTTATGCCAAGAGAATATTCCACATAGGAGAGTGATAAAAATGTAGGTGCAATATTTATTAATTAGGTAAAATAAATAATAAGTTTTTTAAATAGGAGCTGGAACTTATGGTTGGATTTCCCCAAGAAGCGTATCACTCTGCCATGGACGTCTTCAAACTATCACAAAGATAATACATATTATTATGTAAAGCACCACCTTATGTATATTACCTACATAATTAATTATTAACAAATACAGAAATGAATACCGTATTTATTTACGATCTTTCCGATCAGATTTTTTAAAACGAAATCGAAACGAGTCAATTTAATCTTAATTTTTATAACTAAGCAGTGAGGAACTATGTATTTACCATTTGATAGCTAGCAATATTTGCAGATATCCTGGGATGATGGCGAACTTTTCATTGCATCGTACGGCTTTGATGATTCTGTCAGCAACATCGTTTGAATTCAGTTGGGGGACGAATCTGGAAAATGATAAATTATCGAATTAGAAACAAAAAGTGGTAAATCCATCTTCAATCATCTTTATTAAACATTCATATTGCATGACATTCATTACCACGTCGGGTAGGTATGCTGTCCTTGTTCTATCGGTATTACAATGGAAGATGCTCTGAGGAACTAGCGTCATTGATCCCTTCGGCGCCGGTGCGTAGTCGGGATACACGCCAAACGCGCGCCCAACATTTGTACACAGTTGACACTTGTCACATGAGAACGGGTCGCTTCTACGATTCGTTCTTAAGTTCAACAGCTCGGCTGTGGAACGAACTGCCGGCCTCTGTGTTTCCTCCCTCCTACAACATGGGACTCTTCAAGACCCATGTTCACTCCTTCCTCTCCACAAAAAGACCCTCCACACAGCATCCCCAAAGATGACATAGGCCCTGAGGGAAATTATTTTCTTCAGGGCCTCCTGTGTGGAGTAAATATAAAAAAAAAAAAAAAAAAAAAAAAAAAAATGGCGGATTTAGCCTTCTCGACAAATGGTCTCAAACGGTTCCGGTTCTTAGTCATTTGTCTCCAATCCTCAGGCCTTCTCATCCTGTCCCAATATTTTTCAGTCAGTCGGTTCACCTCTTCTACAGTCTGTCTCTGGATTACTTTCGCTCTTGCAATCGCTTGATCATGCTTTCAGTGACATTAAATGGTCAATTAACGCCATTTTCATAAATTAGATTGTTTGACCAGATCAAGAGAAACTGTAATCAAATCTTTACTTGATCACCCGACATCCAACCGTCGACATGACGGGCCGTCAATATAATGCTCAGGTAATGCAAAAGAAACGTAAATGCATTCTCATGTTTTGAGAAAACAGTGACGAACCTCAAATATTATGTATAATAGTCGAGTGGTAAGGCTTCCGACTACCAAGTCGAATCACATCGTTCGCAAGTCAATTTCATTTGATTAATTTGTGTTATTTCACAATTTATTAATTAAAATTAATATATATTTTTATACTTGCGGCCCGTTACTGAGTGGAAGATACTCTCAGTATCGTCCTGGTGTAAGACCACAATTCAGAATTAAAAAGTTGAAATGGCTTTAGCCGTTTATGGTGACCATATCTGAATAGCCAGGTCCTCCTTCACCTTCCCCTTCCCCATCTCCTTCCCTACCACGCTAACCATCAGCCTCACAACATACCCCAGTTGGGAATACCATATTCTCACTGGCTCCAAATGGTTGGGAGCAGTTGGGACACTTGTGTGGCATTAATATTAAAAAATAAACGTTGTAAAAAAACAAACAACTGTAATGTACAGATTTTTTTTCTGTAATCAATGTAAAAGGGTTCGTTATTTTTATAATACAAAAATATTCAAATACATTTTACATTAAAAATATTTTAAATTTGTTGAATATTTACGTAATTGAAACATATTTAGCAATAAAACGGTGAAAATAGATAAATAGCAGACGTGGTCTTTTTACATGAAAAAGTTGGAGAATTCAGTGAAATTTCTGCATTTTTATCCCAAAATCACGATTTTTACAGAAGTGGTTCTTTAGCATTACATAAGCATTATTAATTTGCAGTGGTAAATGTCAAAATGGCGGAGATGTGACAAGTTGAATTCGGTTGGGAGACTAATTAGACCTAAACGAATTTAAAAAAAGGAAGAAAAATAAAATAATTAATAATAATAACGATTTTTACAGAAGTGGTTCTTTAGCATTACATGAGCATTATTAATTTGCAATGGTAAATGTCAAAATGGTGGAGATGTGACAAGTTGAATTCAGTTGGGGGACTAATTAGTCCTAAACGAATTTAAAAAAAGGAAGAAAAATAAAATAATTAATAATAATAACGATTTTTACAGAAGTGATGCTTTAGCATTACATGAGCGTTATTAATTTGCAGTGGTAAATGTCAAAATGGCGGAGATGTGACATTTTGAATTCTGTTAAGGGACTAATTAGTCCTAAACGAATTTAAAAAAGGAAGAAAAATAAAATAATTAATAATAATAACGATTTTTACAGAAGTGGTTCTTTAGCATTTTATTTATTTTATTATTTTATTAGGTACAATATTTTTTACAATTCAAGTTTTCCAGTAATGTAGGCCTCATTGGGTGGCTTGCCCGTGCTGAGGCCTTCATTTTATAATATGAAAATATAAACTACATAATACATTTAAAGAGAAAAATTATACATTTAAAATTAAAAATACATAATAATATATTTAAAATTAAAAAAAATAGTACATTGAAAATATTCTTGTGTGTTTGTGAGTGATGTGTGTTTATATTGGTTTTGTGTGTTACTTGTAGGTTTTATTTTTATTTTATGCTATGAAATTTTGGTAATATTGTCTTTTTTGTTCTTTAATCCATTTTGTAATTTTGTGTGTGAATTTATTTTTACTTTCCTCAATTTTAATTTCAAGTTTTAAACTGTTGAAAGCTTTTATTGCATGGTATTGGTAGTGTCTTTGTCCAAAGCTTGAATTTACTGTCGGAGTTTTTATGTTTTCTTTGTACGCTTGTCTAACTAGTCTGTTAGTGTTATTTTGTGTATGTTGAAATTTTTTTTTTGTCAAAAATATAGTTTAGTAGTGTTTTAACGTATAATTGGCGTATATCTAGTACGTCACAGCTGTTGAATATTTGGTCTGTATCAGTCAGTCTATGTTTTTTAGTATTACCTTTAAGATCGTTTTCTGTGCGGTTTCTATGTAATTGATAGCCGAGCTTGTTGCTCCTCCCCAAGCAATAATTCCATTATTGATTGGCAAAGTGCAAAATATATTGTTTTCAATTGTTTTATTTTATATATGTTTCTTATGTTTAGGAAAATGTGTATTGTTTTGAGATGTTTATTTGTGATTTGTTTGATGTGAGGTGTCCATCTAAGGTTATGGTCAATTACGATTCCTAGATACTTTATTTGTTCTGTTTTTTTCTAGAGGAGGGCAATCGCAGATGTTGGTGTTTAAACATTCGTGTATTTTTATGGTGTTTGTGTTGTTTTTTGACTGTTACATGAGCGTTATTAATTTGCAGTGGTAAATGTCAAAATAGCGGAGATGTGACAAGCTGAATTCTGTTAAGGGACTAATTAGACCTAAACGAATTTAAAACAAGGAAGAAAAATAAAATAATTAAAAATAATAACGATTTTTACAGAAGTGGTTCTTTAGCATTACATGAGCATTATTAATTTGCAGTGATAAATGTCAAAATGGCGGAGATGTGACAAGTTGAATTCAGTTGGGAGACTAATTAGACCTAAACGAATTTTAAAAAAGGAAGAAAAATAAAATAATTAACACTAATAATTAAAATAATAATAATAATATTATAGCAAGAAAACGACCGTAATATTATTTTAGTATGGACTAGCTGACGTGTACCCGGCGTTGCTTGACTTTTCTCTACTTTCTATGAATAAAATATCCATGTATTATATATATAATCCTTCCGGAAGAAATTAACTAAATGATAGTGAAAACCCTACCAAAATCAGTTTAGGAGAACTAAGCACAAAGACAGACGCGGATAGTGACTTTATTTTAGTTTTATAGAGATTTAGATAACACTATATCCATACTTAGATATTCGCAGCGAACATGCAGGGTTCAAACATATAAAAAATAAACAAATTTAAAAGGTAAACGAGTTTTTCGTCGCAGGTAACCCAAACCCTTGACATTGCGCTTTGAATGTAATCTTCATTTAGCGAGAAAGCGTGTTTGGTAATATGTACGTTAGCAGGAATGGGTATAATCTTTAAAAGGATTCGTATCACTTATCCTTACAACTAACATAAAACAGTTTAATAATTGGAATGCATTTTTGGGTTATATAGGGTTTTCCAATAAGAGATGTCATTTTGATATTCAATCGTAAAAGATCAATGGTTTCGTTGCTTGTGTGGCACGTAGCGCCGTCTTGTTGAAAGTAAGCGTTGTCCAGATCAATACCATCCAATTCCGGCCATAAAAAAATCATTAATCATCTCTCGATAGCGCAATCTATTCACCGTAACTGTTGCTCCAGCCTCATTTTCTAAAAAGTAACATCTACCGAAATAGCGGGCTATTCAAAATAACACCTCTTATTGGAAAACCCTGTATTTCGTAGATCTTAATGATGGAAAACCACGTTATGAGCTAAAAATAATTCCGTTGAATTAGAAATTTCAGACCTGTTTTCAAATTCCATGACGGCAGAGCTTGTCAATGTGACTTGTCTCGTTATTTTTTAAGGTTAATTTGATATTTAAAGGTTTCATTACTTTCGAACGAAATCTTATTGCCAGCTAAAACATTTGATTTGAAAGTTTGAACTAAAAATTTTGTCGAGTAAAACTGTGCTGCAAAAATTATTTCTTATTCTGCGCAAATATTTTCTGCTTTTAAAGTAACCAATTGATTTTTGTTGTGTTTTTATACAAACGCGTACTAACGATTACACATTCGCAAAGATCAGTCAAAGATTAGAAGTAATGTCTGTTATTTGCATATAATTCTCATTTCTTCACTGTTTATATACATATTTATGATTATCATTTAAAAAAAACAGATGGTTACTATCAAAGATAATAGATTATAATATCTCAGGACACAATAATAATGATACCTACATCAACACCACTTGTACTCGGCTCTCAAACTATTAATATATTTTTTGTTTTCAAGTTTGATGGTCGTCTGACACTTTATTACGGCAAATTGACGCTAATTAGTTACTGCAAAAAATATGTATTTGAAATTCACAATGCACGAAAAGTACAATAACAACATTGTAATATAATTTTGGTCAATGTTCATAGTTCGCCAATGGAATTAATTCATATTTCTTACAGTTTAAAGTCTTAGAGAAAAAAATCTCTGTTCCCGGGTGCAATGTCCGATTAAATATGCTAATATTTATTTATGAAACTATCCTATTCCCACCAGGATGTTTGTATTAAAAACTCAAACAAATAAACGCTCGGGGGTATTCTCAATGATACTCGTACATATGTGTTTTAGCATTTAATCAAACAATAAAAGGTTGCAGCTGGAATCTGGGATGTATGTCAGCCCTTATTTTTCAGAAGTAGCTGTACTCATAATACTCTAAATTCAGTATTCCATTCATTTTCGCGACAGTGCCATACGTACATGTACAAACTATTATTAAGCTGTATTGTTATACGAGCCATTTCATAACAGACTAAATACGTTTGTTTCATCGGATTAACCTTAGAACAACCTTAATTAAAGACGCGAATAAAACTGGACAACGTAAATGCTTGGAGACAAATATATGCATCCATATAGCAAATGGTCATTGTCTGAAATAAAAAAAAATAGTTTATTTTACCCATTTTGACCCATTGTACGAATGGCGTATGTACGAAGAGAAAGAAGTATTTTAGGGATTCCCATTAGTCATTAGTGTATTCTTATGGTATGTGTGTATAAATTCGGTACGTTAAACAACTCACCGAAGATTAATAGTAGTTGTACCGTTATATTAAATACATGATTAACAGAGCTTTACAGACTGATTATATTATAAGTAATTAAATTAATTGAACACTTGATTGGTGAAGTGTGGGGAAATGAAGTTTTCGGGACACGAGAAAATGGATTCATTTCGCTGGAGCAATCGGCCTATTTTATTGACTTACTTTAACCATGTATGATATTTGGTCATTGTTTTAACCAGTGATTACTGTTATTATTTGGAGTAAAAAATAAAATGAAATTTTGGTATGCGGTGACATTTTTTTTTCAACTTGATGAAGAAAAAAATTAGAAAAACATTTTTACTTTACATTTCACTCAAAATAATGTCAGGAATCACTGGATAAAGTAAGTCAAGTACGTCCCTAAACGCCCTGAATATTGATGTTAACTTTCGCATGTTTCCTGATTTTCTTGTATTTTATGTGAATTACAGACTGTGTCCTTTACAATGCACTTGTAACATAAAGTACATATTTTTAGATACATTCTTTAAAAAAAAGAAAAGAAAAATCATTACATATTATAACGGATAATGTATGGTATTTAAATGCCCCTTGAATCGTTTAAGGCTACTGTTAGAAATGTTAACAGTCTTGGAAACGTTATTACAGCGCCATAGCTTGTGTCATGTTATGGCGAGCCGGTACGTTCGTTCTGCTAATTGGAATGCGTAGCAGATCATGGTGCCGTCCATGGCTGTTGTTGTTCGGTACGACTCGAAACAACTTATAATGTTTTAACAGTCTTGGAAACGTTATTACAGCGCCATAGCTCGTGTCATGTTATGCCGAGCCGGTACGTCCGTTTTGCTGTTTGAGATATGTAGCAGATCAAGGTGCCGTCCATGGCTGTTGTTGTTCGGCACGAACAACATTTCAGGAAGTATGGGAACCAAACGGAGCCGGAGTAACAGGTAGCAGGTAGATACAAGACTTGATAGAATAAGTTCGTTCTCTCACATACACAGAAGTTAGTATGTACCTAAGTATAAATGACATATTAACCTATTTCCCACAATACCTGCATTAACCACACTTACACTAAGTAAAAGTGCTAATACCTGGATAAATAATGTGTTATCTATAATAATTTTCTATTTGTGTTTACAGATATACATTTTTATTCAATTTAAACAGAGCTTTATAATTTTATACTTTCTTTAAACGTAGGTACTTTGACATCTTCGTTTATGCCTACGTTTATACCTACTTTTTTCAACTTTACATCTAGTTGCTATATTATTCCAATACCATTATTAATATTATATTATGATCACAACATGTTTCTTTATTGACTTGCCCTGTTATTCTTCTACCTTTATAAATATGTAGCAAAACTGTTTAATATATTATAAGGTTTATTTTTTGGACATAATTATGTACCTGATGACATCAACTACTGCGGTCGTTTAACAGGTTTGGATCAAGAGGAATAAAACAAACAAAACAATGGCACATTAATTTCGACTTTTGCAAGGCTTTATACTAACTTTACAAAATTGTAAGTATCATTTATACAATATATACCTAATAGAAACAAATGGACCCTGAACCATTATTAGTGTGAAACTGCGCAAACGCTAATATCGTTCTTAAAACTACTAAAACACATCTACGCATGGCGACCCTCCTTCTTTGTTTCCATCTACACACAAAACGCACCACTTTATTATTGCTGATATGCAAGCCTTTAGTTCCACTTTTTAACGACTAAACGAGCTAAAAGAATAAATACGAGGGCTTAGAATCTTATGCGGAAGTTGGAGCGTAAATCCAGATAAATGCGTACAAGATTTTTCCTCCGTGCTAAGAACTATATACACAATCTCACTGCATCCATGGTGAAATTTAGTGCCCATCTACTACAATACTTCTGAGCAAGATTTTCTTCCTGCTTTCTACTTTTTAAAACAGTAAACCTCGCGTCAATATAAGCATTGTTTTTAAATTCCTCTCATTTAATAAATCAAAAATAAAATATCCTCCGAAATCATAAGATTTGTAAGTAGGTACTTAAATACCCACCTACTTAATTATAAACCATATATATTTGACGTAACATTTTTTAAATTTAAAATTAGAATAATACAGTTTGTCCAAAGAAACGTCATCTCAATGAAAATTGTTTTTGCAAGCTTTCGTCGGGCCGGTAGGTACCTACAACATAATATTGATTATTCCGTATTATTAATCACGATCATGCGAACTCTGGCGGTAAAACGACGTAGTATCCAACACGGCAACCATCTTGAACCGGAACGTAACAAATAAATTTGCAGACAGATGAAATGCCAGTTAATATAGGAGAACAAAATCAAAAAAATATATATTACAAACCTGGAGTGCACATCCTCGAACATCCCCGTACTGCGGATGAAGAATGGGCAGATGACGGTGGTGTGCACGCCTTTGACGTTCATAGCTTCCAGTTCCGCCCGCAGCGCTTCGTCGAAGCCCACGGCTGCGAACTTCGTGGAGCAATAGTCCACCAGCTTCGCAACTCCCACGTGGCCGGCCATGGATGCGATGGTCACGATGTGCCCGTCCTGGTTTTCCACCATGTCGGGGAGGAAAGCCTTGGCGGTCTGCAAAGACATATAAATTATTTTCAACATTGTTTCTTCTGTGAGTTCGTCCGTCCATCTATCCGTAGGTACTGGCATGAACTTTGAGAAATTGGAACCGATTTTTATTTTATTTTTATTTTTTTTTAAAAAGAGAGACACACATTCCCGGGTTACAAATAACCTGACAATATTTGAAAATCTCCTACAACCACCACAGTAAGCTGAAAATGTTGTTTGTGTTGTGATGGAGGACTTAGCCAGCCGAGGAATTGAACACACTACGCCCGAGTAAGACCCAAGCGCGATGTCAACTCGGCCTCGAAATAAGATAACCGATGAATGTCTTGAGGAAATAAGAAACTCCAGTGCAAAATATTGTGGGTTAAAAATATATATTCATATAGTTCAACAAACGCTGGTTCCGAATATTTAAGTTTTATAATATGTATTACCGTACGTAGAAATTATAAATCGTCATTTAAAAACGAATAAAACACCATTAAAACACACCGTTTGATTGGTACTACTGATTTTGCTGATTCATCACCACCAGTCTAAGTGAGTTATATATCTATGGTTTACAATACCCACACCAGGGATGCCAATTCGTGGAGAATTCTTCAGATTTCGATTTTTCAAGAATTGTGTTTTTTGAGGGTAGAACCTTTTTTTGTGGAAAATGCGGGGATTCAGGGCATTTCTTGACTATCCAACCATATTGAAAAATAATATTTACAATAATTGTGAGCACGTACTATATTTTGATTTATTTCGCAGTAAATTTAAAAAAAAAGACTATGTTGAAAGGCCTGAACGAAGGATTTAATCCGAAAATTAGTAGGTATGATTTGAGATTTTCACGGCCAAAAGTATTATAGTGATTTGTTTTTGGGGTATTATACCGTGTTGGGCTACCTCCTTCTTTAGCAAACGTTTCGGACAGCATTGCAGTGTCCATCAACAGGGCAGATGCGTAAATTACAATTACAATTAATTTACACATGTGCCCTGATGATGGACACTGCAATGCTGTCCGAAACGTTGGCTAAAGAAGGAGGTAGCCCAAATACCCCTAAAAAAATCACGAAAATGAGAAGATAATAAAAATAAATGCTAATTTCAATAGATATTTTTTTTCCATTTTGGGGGTAAAACACAGACATATGAATATTAATAGACGAGAAGTTAAGGACGAGGGGTTAAAACAAGAGTTGCGGGACGCAGGGAGGAAAGCTGACTGTGATTCGTCAATAAATCAATCTGACAGTAAATAGGCATCTCGCATTATAATATCACCATTTAGTTCTTAAAAGTAAAATCTGCTTTTGAATGAATAGACATTTTTACATGGGAGCGCAAATTACTCGCCACGTTATGAACAAATTTGCGAAGTCCAAATTCGGCAAAATAAATTTCTTCTATTTTCAGAGTCGAATATTTCGTTTACGTATTTAGTTAAAACACTTTTATAAATGTTCATAATTTACTTCCCAGCAACCAACCAGCTTTGTGTTTCGCGTCCAGACGTATCTCGATGTGATAATATATGTTTCTACAACTGATCCACATTATACGATGTGAATATGCTTAAAATAAAGTAAAATAATGCTTATATATGGAATGTAATACGACAATTGGGTTTATTCTCATTTTCACATCTATTTTTACAAGTTTTCATAGTACAAGCCACCATTTTGCCGTGTTTTTTCGTAAAATGAACCGATGATGCCTCGACCATAGTTCGCACAAGAATGATGACGTCACGTTTTCTAAATTCACGGGAGGCCAGGCGCGAGCCCAGCTGGCTCCAATGGAACCGGTATGGGGAGTGGGGAATAATACGCTTTTAATCACTTAGGGCAGGTCTACTAATATTCATATGTCTATGGGGTAAAGGAACTTTGTGGGGCATTTGAACCCTGATGTATATTCACAAAAACCGATGAAAATGTTGTAATGCAGGTTTTTAAATACCGGTAAATTATTCAAATCAGGTGCGGTCATGGATGTATTTTTGCACTTTGGTTCAATACAATAATATAAGTGACGAGATGCTTAAATTTTATGTACTGTTCTTCAATGTTATAAGTGGGTAATCTTAAAAATAAAAATAAAACATTTCGACTCCCATAAAAAATATAAAGCCAGTCGAAAAAGTGTGGGCCTTTTGAGACTGGTGACTGATGACGTCACAGGTCACGTCTATAGATTTGGTGCGTTTTTGAGATATGCGAAAAATTAATTATGGAAATTATTTTTAATATTTAAGTAACCATGAAAATATAAAAATATACTTTAAGTGAGAAGGTCATTATTGATTAAAAAAATAATAAAAAATGAACAATTCCTCACTATCAAATTAAAAATAATCTTTTCAAATCCATACAAGCGATTAAGTAGGCACCCATCTATAATATTTAACATGTTTTACTTTTGCGGGTAATTTTTAAAAGTGGAACTTTGTATGTCATGTTAAGCTAGTATCTCACCTGATCTATTATATGAGTTTCAATCTATTCTATGGTCAATTTGTAGAACAGAAGTTGAGGTCGTTTCAACTTTGTTTTCTATTCCATCGATTCTGTGAAATAGATCAGGTGAGAATTACATTTGATTTTTACGGGGTAGGTACAAGTATTAATAAAAAAATTGTCAAGGATCATCTTGCTGCTGAGAGCTCTGTTGCGAAAAAGGGAAAGGTTGTAAATGGGTCAATGAATGCACTAAGACATTCCTGAGTGGGATTTGACCTCCACAAAGGTTCTCCACAGGTTTGTTTGCACGCATCCAATTCACCTCTTCCTCAATTCACCTGGATCGCAAGTGGCTTTTATATGAACTACTATAGATTATGTTCTTCTGTATCTATATTGATTTTCCTCTGGCCGCAAGATCCAGGACAAAACATATGAGAATAATGCTCTCGTAAGTAAGTAAATATTTATATTGTGCCGTAAGGAGTGTCAAGGGTATTTAGAAACATTCAATAGGTAGTAACATTAATAATCTAACTAGGGTTTTCTTATATCGATTCTCTACAAAATGATTTGTTAAAATTTAGTAACATTTAATCGCTTTTTGCACCACATACAAAATTAAAATAATTTGAATAAAATTTTTCTCTGAATAATTTCGACTAGTGCAATCAGAGGCAATTAACCTACTTCACGGAGATTAACTGATCTGTAGATTTAGTACAATTATTTACCATAAAAACTTACTTTCAACGTAAAACATCTCTTTTACGTTGTGTCTTTACAGAGTAAAATATAAAGTTTTAGGTTTAAGACGAGACAATACCCTAAAATAAAGCCAAAATCTTAACGACATAAGTGAAGCACCCGTGCACAAAATATGCGAAGCACGGCCCTGGTGTATTGGACCAGGTACCACTACCCCCCTAGTCCTGTTGGATAAAAAACTTTGACAATAAATAAATAAAAATGAATAAAGCGCCTCAAGGGATTTAATCACGAAAATGGCGTTACAGAAATGATCCAAACATAAATATTATTATTGTATTCACGTTTGACCCTGTCACGTCATAAATAGAAATACTGGTTTAAGTCAGTGATACCGATTCTGCCCGAATTTCTGTAGAGCTTATAAAATCTACTGACCAAAATTAAATTAATTCGAAAAGTTTTTAACATCAGTTCTATTGTAATTATTTTTTATAATGATAAACTAATGTTTATAAGTCATGGTATTTATGCATAGCATAAAGGATAAAAAATAATTATAAGCAATAATTAGTCGCTTGAAATATCAATACAAATTGAAAATATCTCCCGAGTAAAAATATATGCCGCCAACGGGAATTGAACAGGTGCTCTGAACCACTGAGCTATGTCGGCTTATTTCCAACCCGCCAAATAATTCAATACGTACTAGTACCTCAATCAACAATTACTCGGGAGATATTTTCAATTTGTATTGATATTTCAGGCGAATAATTATTGCATTTAATTATTAGTTATATGCTAGGTTACATTTTAAAACTATGGTGTTAACTTAATACAAGAGGCAGAAACATTGGAATACTGCAGTAAATGATATTTTATTGTAATAAAATTCAAAGCTTGTCGACCAAAGTAGGTAATATAAGATTTTATTTGCGACCCATTATTATGTATACATTTTCAAGGCGACTCTCTAATTACAAAAAAAATCAATTAAAACATCGGATTTTGTTAATTGCAATTTACACTTAATATTGTGGTGTGTTTTCTTTCAAATATTGTCACATGCTCACTAACGCCTAAAAAAACAAATAATACATCGGTTATAGGTTATAGTCCACTGGGCAAAAAATAACAGCTTTTAATAAATTTATTCATGTGAAAAAAACATTTCAGATGAATCTCCTTTTCATCAACGGTAAAAAATAATAATTTATTCTAATTGACAAACAACTTTGTTGAATTAACGCTTTTGAGCCAATAAAGTGATTCACAAGATATTTGGGACTTTGGACTCGAACTTGAGGAACGGCTGTGCGGATTTTTTTATAAAATAAACTTCTTTTTGGATTTTAGAACAAAATACCAAACCAAACTAAATAATTATATTTTTAATCAAAGGATTTGACAAATATTTAATACGGATATGTGCTACTTTATTTATTCGTATTTTAAATTATGAAATATGGGCCATTAAAAAAATAATTTTTAACGATTTTATCGGAAACCTTGGGAATTTTTGTGTAAAACAATTTTTTGTTTTGTTTTTATAAAAAATCGTTATAAAAGCTTATTTTTGGGCAGAAATTTCAAATTAGTGTTAAAACATAAATCGGTTACTACTTCCAACAACTCCGACTGCAGAGATTGCTCAGGTAGGTATTTATTCTCCTGATTTATTAGGTACTACAGTAGGTACTAAAAGTATTTTACCAGTTTATTAATTTACCCTCAGTAAGCGATCAATTCCAAATAATAAATATAAAAACAAATATTGTGGCGTGGGTTATTTTTTATTACACTATTCTCCCATCAAAACACATGGAAAAATTAATATTAATTCCGTCACAGTAGTACTACAACACCCTTAAAAATAAGCGCACCATACCTGTAGCAGTCTGACATTTCTCTTCTCTCAAGCAATAAGATATTCCTCTCCACTTTATTGCAATTTGTAAATCTTTAATAGATTACGCGCCTGTATGTTTCTGCACTTCGTTCTTCTAAAATACGCAACGGATTTTAAAATGGTTTTCATTACCACTTAGAGAATTTCTTCTGGAAGGTTTATATATATTAAACATACAAATTATATTTTTAAAAAGTAGAGGAAATCGAGCAACGCCGGGTACATGTCAGCTAGTCTAATATAATAAGGAGAGTCTGATATAAGAAGAGTCTCAAAGCGGCATGATTGCAGTTTTATTTCGAGGTCAATAAGATTTTGTACACTTGACCCAAAACAAGGTCACTGTCTAGATGAGATTTCTATAAACCATTCACATCCATTTTTTCGACCCCTAAAAGCAGATTACGATACTTCTTGATGAAATTTTGCACAATGGATGTAGTACACCTGATTTCGAAAAACTTTGCGCAATACCGGGAACTTCAGCAATTTTTAAATAATTGTATTATTTTATCTACAAGGACAACTGTGATCTTATTTCAAACGTTGATGTATGAATTCTTATTTTTTGAAGATATCTAATGAAACAATTGGATTTTTTTTTAAATAGGAGTGAAGGTCACACTTACCCAGAAATGTGCTAAAATGTTTACATCAAAGGTCCTCTGAATGAGATGGTCAGGTGTCTTTAATAATGTGGTCCCGGATACCAGACCGGCGTTGTTGATCAATAACGTCACCTGAAAACAAACACAAGTATCATTTTTAATTTGCAATAATTAAAACGTTTTTAAAAACATTTACAGAGATTTCCAATAAGAGGTGTTATTTTGAATAGCCCGCTTTTTCGATAGATGTTACTTTTGAAGCTGTCATTTTTTGACATTTGACAAGTAAAAACTACGCCATTAATAAAAATGGGACGATAAACGCTTGAAATTATTAAAATTCACTTGAGTGAATCAAATGCAAATCATCTTGAGTGATGAGGCCCATTTCCACCTCGTTGGCTTCTTCAACAAGCAAAATTGTCGCATCTGGGGCTCGGAAAACCCAAGAATTATTATTGAAAAGCCTCTTTATCTTTAATGTATTACTGTGTGGAGCGGTTTATGGTCCGGCGGAGTCATTGGACCTTACTTTTTCGAAAATGAGGCTGGAGCAACAGTTACGGTGAATGGATTGCGCTATCGAGAGATGATTATTGATTTTTTATGGCCGGAATTGAATGGTATTGATCTGGGCAACGTTTACTTTCAACAAGACGGCGTTACTTGCCACACAAGCAACGAAACCATTGATCTTTTACGATTGAGTATCAAAATAACAGCTCTTATTGGAAAACCCTGTATTATAAATTCGATTTTGGTTTTGTGAATGAATAAATAAATACATTATATTCTTTTGGTGGCATACACACGCATTTCTTTGAAATTACATGACATTATGAAAATTTACATTTTACGAAATAAATCTCGGTACCCTCCAATAAGGATTTGGCTTAATTGATAGCGCGGTTCACCCATTTTAGTCAGTCCATGGGGAGGAGGGTTCAATCCCCAGTCATTTGTTTTAAATACATCTGTAAAAATAGAAGTTTAAAATTGAATAAATTGTATGTTCTTACAACTTTATTTACTTTCATTTTATTTGCCTTATGACCCACGCAGAATAACTGTCTTACCCCCGCAGGGGGAACCGCTGATCTAGGTCAATAATTTATGAAGTCTGCATAAATCACATTTAAGACAGTTGTATGAAAAATTGACAAGTTTAATTTCGTTGCAAATGATACAAAGAGAGACCCATTTCAGTTTAGTATTTTAACCGTTGATCTAGGTCAATAATTTATGGAGTCCGCATAAACCAGATTTAAGATATGAAAAATTAACAAGTTTAATTTTGTTGTAAATGATTCAAGAACAGACCCATTAAATTACTATCAGTTTAGTATTTTACTTTTGTGCATTTGTTTATAATTCTAAAATAAGCAACGTTAACAGTTAGGCGCTAGAACCATTCTGACCAATAACTAAAAATATGATTAAATTGTTTAAAATACAGTTTGTAATTGGTTATTTCTTTGCTGTATAATTTAACAAAAACCTAAAAATGTATGCGACGAGATGCGCTGATCACACCGCAATACTTTTAGATACATGATAATCTAAGAAAAAAATCGGAATAGTTTTTTTTAAAACAAAACAGTTTTAATAACCAAAATAGTTAAAAAAAAGTGTAATCGTAACTTTCTATTGTTCTGATAACATCTGAGAGGCGTCAAAAACATGCCTGTTGTCAGCGGTTTTTCATTGGAGTCATGATAAATAAATAAATATAAATTCAAAATCAATGTCATTTATTTTCAACAGAACAATAGACAGCTGACCGAGCGTGGAGAAATAATAATAATAAAGGTGTGTTTATACGAACGCTTTTTAAATTTATCATAACTTTTTATTTGGGCACGAATGAAAAAAAAATTTCAATAAGAATAATATACCGAAATATGGCAAAAGATTTTTATTATTATTTAAGAATGATTTTTAAACTATTCATTTTGGAAATCGACATTGAGAATAAACAAAAAATTGCAATAATCGGCAATCAAAAGAATTGAAAGATTTTCAGATATTTCAAATCCTGAATGGAGACAGGTGTCATAAAAATTTATTGTTCTCTTAACTCTAAACTTAAGGTGACTATCTAACGTGTTTTCCTATCAGATTATTAATATTTAAAATGTTACCACCGTAAAATGTATAATACGGCGAAACTGTAAAAATTAAGTGGATAATCTGATCTTGTGGTAATTATGATATATTTATTGTAATTAATTTCAAGTCATCACCGAGTACGTGTTTTAATGGCTTACCATTATTATTTAAGTCATTAAAACCGGTGAAAAGATGATCTGTAATATTTACATTGTTTTTGTAAACATTTTAATTAGTAATCAACTTTCTAGTTATAAAATTACTTACCTTAAAAGACCCTTTAAATATTTCAAACTTAATTATATTTAAATAACATACTCGCGTTCTGCTCGGGAAGTTGATTAAAACAATATAATTGATTTGAATTTACAAGCTAGGTACAAGCACTGACGGCGTACAGTTCGGCTTTCAGAATTTTTTTTTTTATGGTGGCATCGGTTGGCAATTGGTTTAGAAGTTGTTCGTGTAATGAAGATTCTAAAATAGGATAACACTCGTAATTTTTATTTGAAACAAACATTATTATTGATTAAGAACTAATACTTATAAATCTAAACGAAAGATTAAATATAACAAGATACAGAAAAATAAAAAAAGTTAACGGTCTCAACTGGGAGTCGAACCCAGGATCTCTGTCTTACCGGAACAATGCCTCATATTTAAAATTCAGAAACATTATTATCTTTCAACTAATTAATTTTTGGAAAATAAATACTATTACTATTATGTTGAAAAAAGCAGCAATTGTCACGGAATTATTTTTTATTTAAAATCAGTTGAAAAAACTAAGCAAAGCAAAATTTTAATGTATTTCTGATAGCACTACTATTCAAGAGAAATATTTAAAAAATAATTTAGGCAGGAGAGTGATCAAGGGTGTAAGTAACTCGAAAACAGTTGGACCTTTACAAAACATGATCCCATTTGAAAGGTTATCCATTACGTACTAGACATCCTGTATACAAATGCAGATAAAACATGAAACCTACAAAAATGATCTTCTTGTATTTCAGTAAAGAGATTTGTTGCTATCGTTATCCATGCGGTTTAGTAAATGTGGCTTATTTGCAGCTGTTATTATTGCGATCCGTGCGGTTTAGTAAATGTGGCTTATTTGCGGCTTTTGTCATTGCTATCCATGCGGTTTAGGAGATGTGGCTTATTTGCAGCTTTTGTTATTGCTATCCATGCGGTTTAGTAAATGTGGCTTATTTGCGGTTGTTGTTATTGCTATCCATGCGGCTTATTAAATGTGGCTTATTTGCGGCTCTTGTTATTGCTATCCGTGCGGTTTACTAGATGTGGCTTATTTGCGACTGTTTTTAACACGAAAAAACGTTACATATAATTCTAATTACCTTGACATGCGTAGACATATAAATATATATACGTAAAATACAATAATACCAAGAAGAGCACAAGTGATGACTTCGTTGTTTGAATATAGTGTAGTTAAATATTTTCCACCGAACAAAGGCTTGATTTTGTGAATATTTTGTCTTAGAGGTTTTTCCTTAAAATTTTCAAGGAAAATTTCACACATGGCCATATTTTAATTTAACGAAAAACAGCACAATGGAATCATTTTTTATTACTTTACCAGCGATCAAAAAAAATGTTTTCATCAATCTTTTATCACATTTGACTTTAATTGTAAGTATTTCCGACAAGGGTATTCCTGACTACCGATAAAAATTGAAAAGCTGAAGGTGAAATAATGTTGTGTGACATTTTATTTCGAAGCATTTAAATAAAGTTAAGATCGCTGTAAGATAATGAAGCAAAAAGCAAATGAGAGAATTATTAATACATTAATCCCACTATTATTAAGTTACAGGCATCGACCAAACTTTTATAGGTCTTTCAAGGATTTCACTTATTTTTTATTTCATTATT
Organism: Hesperophylax magnus; assembly: GCA_026573805.1. Taxonomy (NCBI): domain Eukaryota; kingdom Metazoa; phylum Arthropoda; class Insecta; order Trichoptera; family Limnephilidae; genus Hesperophylax; species Hesperophylax magnus. Next base: position 4,914,213 of record JAIUSX010000002.1, read on the forward strand.
TTACTACCGGAATTCAATGAATTATAATCACTAACAAACGAATTCACCGATCCCAAAACACATAATTATTCCGTCTTTTTAAAATACCTGTCCGAGAAACAACATAATTTTTTAATTTTATTTAAAAACTTCTTTTGATCATAAACCATTGTGTGTTTTAACGTAAAATCTTATTTTCACATAAAATATTTATTTTATTACTAACAAACTTTCATATTTATTTTTGTTTAAAATTTAAGACCGTAATTTATTTGACAAATTTCTGTTGATTTTTCCTTATAAATTTGCTTGGCTGAGAGATTAGGGGATTTTACGAATTTTTTTCCTGTCGATAAAAAATAATTTATTTATTTATACGTCCATTGGGCTTTTACATACATAGTTCTTAGTAAAAATATTCTGAAGATTGTAAGTTCACAATAGTAACAGTAATAATACATTTAACCATATCCATTTGACATATTATTATAACAGCAAGTAAATAGTAAATGCATACAACAATTATTTGTAGGTATAAACCTCTTGTACAAAAATAAAAATATGTATTGTTGACAAAATATAGAGCGTTTGACTGGTTATCGTGGCCTGTTAAATCGAGGGCGTTCGGTCTGCCATTTTACATACATATTTTAAATAGTTTATATAAAAAATATTGTGAAGAGTAGTATAGAATAGTAAAAGCAATAATATAACCTTCACCATTTGACATATAATGTCTCGTCGTCTGTTTCCATGAATCTGAAATATCTTGTTTGTTTTAAATTCCTTTGACATCACCTTATTCTTTATTATATGAATACATTTATACACATTTATAGTAGTATCAAATAACATTTTGCAGAAGTTTAAACGAATCATTCGCATGTAATGTTTCAATCACATAATAATTGAAAGCAATAATTCCAATTTGGGCGGCGGGCATGGAAACCATTTATTGTATAACCAACAACTCTATCATAGTTCACCCCAAGTGGTTCGCTACTTTTGGTGACTTAGCAGGGGTGTCCGAGTTCATTGGGTGAGGTTTATCCGGGTCTTGGCGGCGGATGCATCTATTCACCAACTGCGAGGCAGGCCGGTTCGCGAGAGACTGGTTGAGGGAGACCTTTTCAACAGTACTCTATCAGAACATCGCCTTGCACACCGCAGTGGAAGCATTGACCCCTCGATTCTTACCCACCCCTCCTACCTTTTTTTCGTTCCCATATAGCATCCCTCAAAGATGAAATAGGCCCCGAGGGGAATTATTTTGCTCAGTACCTCCGGTCCGTGACTTTTGAGTTTACTAGAGTGCTAATATTACAAAAATGGCATTATTAACATTGTTGTAGCTGAAAACGATTTTTAATTTTTTTCGTCAATTTGATTTTTTGTATGAAGATTTTCAAGAAATCTGAACTTTCCTGAAAATTTTCATACAAAAATTAAATTTTCCAAAAAAAAATGAAAGATGGTTTTCAGCGAATACAATACCAATAATGCCATTTTTGTAATATTAGAACTCTAGTACACCAAAAGTAACGAGCCGCCACTTATTTTGATCATAATCTGGTGTGGAGAAGAGGTAAAAAAATATTTATGAAATCACCTTATCCCTACTATCGTTAAATAATACAATACAAAATAATCTACAAAACCAATTACTAAGGACTGGCAAGAAGGTTACTCGGGATAATTGTTTAGAAGTTAATCGAAGTCACGTTTCCAATTGATTAAACTGTATTATCTACATATGGACATATTCACTGTTATGTAGGGCAATCGCCATTTAAAAGTTTCTAAGAATAAAACAAATAAATAAAATTTGGGCATTACGGAGGTGTATACATGGGTTCCATGATAACTCAACACAATGACAACTCAACACACTTTTAAAAAGTGATATAAAGTCATTAGAAACGATGAATTTTTTTTTTACCTAACCTAACCTACATAACCCAGTTAATAAAGTTTTTGTTTCATCACTTTCCTTGACTTTATATAACTTTTTAAAGATGTGATGAATTATCAGGTGACCGGATAAATCATCACATCTTTAAAAAGTTATATAAAGTCATGGAAAGTGATGAAACAAAAACTTCATTAACTGGGTTAAGTAGGTTAGGTAAGGTTAAAAAAAAAAATTTTCATCGTTTCTAATGACTTTATATCACTTTTTAAAAGTGTGTTGAATTGTCACTGTGTTAAGTTATCATGGAACCGAATTACCATTGTGATGATTTATCCGGTTACCGTATACATGAACAATAAATTTATCTAGATATATTGAGCTCATGTTAATGACACCAACGTATGGTCAGACACGAAACTCGCAATTTAACAACATTGTTATTTTATGATGGATCATAGCGAACTCGACAGAGAAATTTACATGAATGATTAATATCATGAATGGGTTATATTCTTGAAAGGTAATTCTACTTATAATTTATGATCATCTATTCACAGCGAGGAACGGATATTGTGAGAAATAATTATTGTATCAGGTCAGGATATCATATTATTGATTTTCTAATAGGTACTTAAGCAACTCTCTAATTAAGGCGAAGAACTACGTAGTAATGCAAAACAGAAATGTATAATATGCTTTAATTAAATGCTGCGATTAGAACACATCTTGGCTGTTGAAATAATCGAGTGTTTTTTTTAAAGAAAGGTAAACATTCCCGGGTTACGAATAACTTGACAATGTTTTAAAATCTCCTACTACCACCACAGGAAACGGAAAACGTCGCTTTGTTTTGTGATGGAGAACTTAGCCAGCCGAGGAATTGAACACACTACACCTGGGTGGGGCCCAAACGCGATGTCAACTCGGCCACCGACCGGTCGTTTTACATGCTCAGAAAAAGATAGAAAAAGAAAGTATCAGGCTTATAGAAACTGTTTAGAGTTCAAAATCTCCTACTACCTTATTGTGTACTGTGGAAAATTAAGTTCTTTAAAAAATGATCTTAAAACATTTAAATATTTGTGTTTGAACGTCCGTAAAATAAAATTAAAGACACTTTTTGGCGACGTTTTTTTCTTGCATAAATCAAAATAGCTTGCTGGTATAAAGCGGGAATTTAAACCTTATGGCCATCTACATAAGGATTGTCATTGTAAGCGGCCCGATTCAAAATGTTACACCACGTAGTATATAGCCTTAATGGGAATTGTTTACAACATGTCGAACTCCCGCTTCTAAAATTTCGAAAGTGAAAATGTGACAAATTAGAATAAAATATCCAATTATTTTTATCACCTATAGACTTTTATTATTTTCAGATACACTTTTGTCGTCATTTGAAATCTACTAAATCGTCGTGGTGCATATTGCATAGTAATTTATAGCTTAGTAGATAAGACTTACAGAAATATATATTTGTACGCCTATCCATAATGAAATTCAAAATTTCTAGCCGATTTTCTCAGTTCGAGATTTATTTTATCTAACGTATATAGTTGTGGTAATGTGAAGGATACCTACAGATTATAAGCAAATTATACTGGTTATAAGCTGTTAGGATATGTGACATGGGTTTAATCTTTCCCTATCTAAGTCTTCAATCATTGCATAAGCCACATTTTTTACATATAATTATGATGGCAGGAGGAATTAAAACTCGTTCGGTGAGATAGTATCCACTAAAGACAAAGACCCCTACATCGCTTTTCGCTGTGATACTAACTAACTAGTTAATAATTAGATTAATTTTGTTTACAAAGGGATGTTATAGAGACGGATAAATAGTGATTGTTGACTAACCCTTCCAAAGTCCGCCTTGACGAGGGCGGCCGCCCTGTAGACATCCTCGCGATTGGCGAGGTCCACGATGTATCCCTTGCAGGTGCCGCCCATGCTGGTCACGAGCTTTACGGTTTCATCAAGACCTGGAACAAACCAAACAATTTCTTATAAATACGCCACTTTTTATACCTTTTTAACCGGATAACAAAATACAGTTTGTCGTGAAACCTGCAAGGTAATCAATTTTAGGGAAAGCACATATAACATCGTAGCAGTTAAAACGTTTAACTAATTGACAAGTCATATTTTTATGTCAACCATAGAACATAGAAGTGATGATCTTTAGAAGTGTGATCAACACAGATTGAAATAAAAGTAAGACCTTTTGAATTTTAGCTCAAGATGAACAGTAAATTTGATTATTCATATACTTATTGAAGAAAGAAACTCGATTTAAAAAAATATATTTTATCAAATTCACAAATAGTCTGATGGAGGAATTGAGCTTAGATCACGCCCACAATACACTGCTATCGATTTAACGATTCAGGTGCTAAGCCCAATTAATAATATTAGGCAAAAAAAACTGATTTTGAACTCCGTTCTATTATTTAAAACGATAAATATTCCAAACAGTTCAAAACAGTAATGGAGTATCGAATTATATTTATTACTTTACATCATTGCATTTAGAATAACTATACCATTCCTAAGAGAAAGTCCAGTTATATTCAATTTTTCAATTAAGTCTTAAATCCTGTATCTAAATTTCGCCAATAAACAATTAGATAATGTTAATTAAGTGTTAATCTCAAGTGACCTACCAGGTAAGTATTGTACTGTATATTTTCTCCATAAATAGTTAAGTAATAACATAGATCACTGTAGAAATGTATTATAAGTTTGTACAGCGCCCTTGAGGTGATTTTGCACAAAAACGGCGCTATACAAGTCATCCAATTATTATTATTATTATTATTTAAGTCACTACAATTGACTAATAGAAAACATGTTCTCTCGCTACTACTACTCGTACATCATCGTACTAATGTGAATAGTGATTTTGTTTCAGAATACTTAACAATACTGCTTTTTAGCTCAAACAAATCAACACGCTAATAAAAACATTAATTTATGTATTTTTTTAATTAATTTCAAGAATTATTTTACAATGGATACATTTTTATGTTATTTTACCCAGCGTGCTAGGGATGTAGGTATGTAGTTATGACGGGTTAAATTTTCAGATTGATTTTTTCATAATATGATTAATTTATACAATTCAAATTTAATAAATTATTATAAAAAATAATTAGTCGTCTGTAATATCAATACAAATTGAAAATATCTCCCGAGTAAAAATAAATGCCGCCGAGGGGAAATGAACCCGCGCCTTCTGATGTCCGTTCAGACGCTCTGGACCTCTGAGCCACGTCGGCCTATTTCCAACACGCAAAATAATTCAATATGTACTAATCAATTGCTGCTTATTATATATGTATATATTTTTTCAATTTGTGTTGATATTACAGACGACTAATTATTGCTTTTAATAATTTATTATCCTTTGTGCTATGCATAAAAACCTTGTCTTATAAACATTAGTTTAACATTAAAAAATAATTTAGATTTAGTTATAAATATTTTATGTGATTAATTTACTAAGAAAATTGTATAAAGAATGCGAGAGATGTATGAAGGGAGATTAGGTGGTTAGAGTGTAGATTGTATGGGTGTTATGATTGAAATGTATTGCAGATGTAAGAAAACTAATTATTAGTGTTTAGAAAGTATTGTCTTTTGTATCTTTTTACCTTACAATTTTTAACCTTACTAAAACGAGCCTGTATTCAGGTCAATAATTTTACAAAAAAACAAAAATAACACTAAGATTATATATTGAGAGAACAATATTGTTACATTAATGTTTCTACGAATTGGGTACCTGCTAATTCCAGTCAATTCATTACAGTATAATGTAGTAAACATTTAGGGTGACCATGATATGCATTGAAATTAGATTGTAAAAAAAACATGACAAAACAATTATTTTAAAAAATACAAGGAAAGTATTGAGTTGGGTTTCGGCTTTTAGGTAATCAGGGAGGAGGTTAAAGATTTTTGGAGCAAGGAGATGAATTGTCTTTGTGCTGATGTAGTATGAAGTTTAGGTACATTGTAGTGTCGGTTGGTTATATTTGTGGTGATGTGATTGTATTATAATAATTTGTTTTTATTGCAATCGTACAAGAAATATGTTAGCATAAATTTTAGATGGATTTGACGTATATTTAAGACATTGTACTCAATGAATAGTCGAACGGAGGAATGTCTTGTCAGTCGCTTGTTGATAATAAGTATTACATTTTTTTGTTATTTTTTTAGATCAATATCAATAATAGTTTGAGCACAGCCACCCCAAATGATGATGCCGTATGCTAATAGGGATTAGCAGAGTGCATAGTATACTGATTTAAGTTTTGTATGAGTAAGGATATTTCTAAGAGTTCGAAAATATAAAATATAAAAATATAAATATAATGCGCGGAGTTAGGCTGGCTAAGTACTGATTCCAACGATGATCCAAATGTTTATCAATCAAGACCGCCAGATATTTTATATTGGTGACTTGTTAATTACAGGAAGAATCAGGTCTTGGACAGAAGTGAATTATTATTTTTTAATTGTTAGTAGGATGGGTTGCAGCGGACAGACTGAATGTTAAAAAAATGGTTTTTTATTCACTGGGAGTAACGAGATTGTTATCTAACCAATTCTTTACAAGGCCTATGTCGTTTGAGCTATGTCGAATGTTCCTTTCCATTTTTATGTCGAGCTATAAGCACTGTGTCACCTGCAAAATATTTTAGTTTTCCAGCTATGGGTAGGTAATATATATTTACCATATAAATGTACCATATACCTTACATAATACGTTATGGGTATGTTACAGACCATATCAACGTACCATGTTCCATACATTCTATGTTATGGGTATGTTACAGACCATATACCATACATAATATGTTAAGGGTAGGTTACATATACATGTACCATGTATCATACATACTATAAAACGATATTGTTATTTCCACTTTTGATAATGTCTCTAAAATATGACATAAATGTAGCGAAAGTGCGACTGATGTCTTGTATGATATAGACAACACGAAATAATTAAATATTTTTTTAAAACAGTGTAGGTAACCTATATGAGATTATGCAAGGTTGTCCAGTATCACTTCGTCATTACATATCATCATTCAAGATAAATCATTGTGTGATAATAAAAAATGACATCTTACAAAAGGCAAAGGCATTGCGTGAAACTAAATGATTGTATAGTTTTTTTCGAAGAGAAGTTCTTCTTCTTCTAACAACCGATTATCACTTTGTGGTGGCATTATTTATTTTATTAAAAATATAAATACCTTAGTTTACTTCACTTTATTTTTCTTAATCTTCATGTTTCGAGAATAATTTGACAAGAGTTAAAAAAAGAAAGAACGCTTTGATGAGTTAAGGAAGGTCTCAGAAATCTTTACTGCAATAGTGTCTCAAAGTTTCTGATCATTAATTTAAAAATGATCATACTTTCGAGGTTAAAAATACTACATATAAGTTGTAAGGCATCGCAGATTAATAATTTTGAAATTTCAGTTATAAGAAAAAATGTTAATTTTAATGGAGACATAATTAATAAGCAAAACAAATATGAACCTTCATTTAAATATTTTCTTACTCAACCTTTATTTTCTTTCTAATGACATCGAAATTCCTAATTCTAATAAACTTTCCTTACTCTTACACCTCCCCCCTCCCTTTTCAAAGGTGATCGATATTTATTTTATATTTTTAGTGTACATTACTCCTTATTAAATAAATAAATTCACCGACTTTCTGAAAATATTTGTAAGAAATATAACCTGAGCGGTTAAATTAAAAGCACATACGACTTGTCCCTGGAATTCATTGAACCAGAGTTACAGACATAAAACCAAAATTAGTACTTTTAATTCATTTAAGCACCTACCTACCTACCAGCTTTCTTAGAATGTAAAGGAATGTTGGAGTTATTCGTATTTTTAATAAAATAGGTTTCATAGATTAAATATATTATTTTTTTTAAAGTGATGTTAATAATAGTTAGGTACTTAACATTTAGATTTGAATTTTGTCTATTTTTCAGTCTAAAAATCAGGTCAATGTTAGTAATACATGATGAAATATATTTTAGAATATGGAGTAACTTGTTTTAATTTATTGAAGCCATTTGATAATTGTATATTGGCTTTTTGGGAAAAGGCCTTCATTTCTAAACTAGTTTCAAGGCAGTCCTCCCAAATACAATGTATTATTTATTCTATACATTAGAAAAATGGAAAACAAATGGAAAACAACTTCTGTACAAGGAAAAATATTGCAAAACTATATTTTTATTGGAGACAAATGAATAATATATTCCAATAAATAGATGCGTTTTATTGAACCACCCAATATGCCAATATTTGGTTAAGTTGAAGACAAAATCACATACAATTAAAATTAGTATTATTATGTCACCGCTCGTGTCAATTTTATGTTGGATTTGGTTAAGAAATGCTAATTTGATGACTTCAATAAAAAATGCTAAATTGTTCAATATTTAATTTTATTTAAATAAAAAAATTATAGCGGTTTTGGCGTTTTGAACTTTATGTAATGAGAATGTCAATGTCATGGAGTCGATAACGTGGCAAAAAACCTCTAAAATATCCGTTTTTTTGTGGTTGAAATATTAAACAGGTCCCCCTTTGTCGTTGTAAAACTAGTGCCGCATCTATCATAGATGGAAATGGGCGATTTTTTTAAAGACACTATTTATCGATTTATTTTCACATAATCTTCTTAATTTATAAAAATCAGTTTGCGTGTGTTTGTGCTCGCAATACTCGAAAAGTAGTCGTCCGATATCGCTGAAATTTTTTTGTTCTTATTAGTGCCGGAAGTGTTTACAGAGTGCTTTGGAAGGCAGAAGAAGTCGGTAATGACCGAGGAATACTTAACGCAATAAAGTCGACGTAATGTATTTTTGTTAACAGTAACATTGTGGTATACTGTAGTGAATGGTGGAAGAAGTCAGAGACGCCCGAGAGAGAAATTAGCAATAGCGAAACATTGCGGGGTCCACTTGTGTATTATAATGTACCTACTAGTTGACGTGTACCCGGCGTTGCTCGAATTTTGTCTACTTTGAATAAATATAATATCCATGTATTATATAGGGTGTATCGGCACGTACCCGACAAATTTTAACCAGCGATTCCTGAGCATATATGGAGTAAAAAATGTTATGACCACTTTGCTGTTCGGTAACGTTTTTTTAAAATATAAAAATTATTATTCATATTTTCACCACATGTCACCACTGTTTTATCCTTTGTCAAAGTTTGAAAACCCATCTGGCAATATTTTATTCGATTTTCGTTGAATAATGTACGTATGTACCTACTTTGGCGCACTTTTACAATCTCAACGAAATGGTACCGCATCATTCGTCTCATTTTTAACTATTATTATTTAGTGTGTACGAAAGAGCGAATACGCTTTTCGACATACTTGCTAATAACAGCTGTTGAACACGAGAAACAATGCCAATGACAGTGACGGAGTGTGTAAATTTTTTATTTATTTTTTTTTTTATGAAAAAAAAAAGTCACCGGACAGCAAAGTGCCCATAACATTTTTTACTCCAAATGTGCTAAGGAATAGCTGGTTAAAGTTTGTCGGGTGCGTGACGATACACCCTGTATATATATATATATAAGCCTTCCGGAAGAAATTTTCTAAATGATAGTGAAAACCCCACAAAACTCCGTTGCATAGTTTAGAAGAACTAAGCGCACACACAAACATATGTGGATAATGACTTTGTTTTTTGCAGTGAAGGAAGGTTTTAGGGTAAAATTCAATAATAGGTGTTTTTATTTTTAAACCAAGTTTTAACGGATGCTTCTCTTTAATAATACTAAGAAATTTTTTTGCAAAAAACTAGTCGACCGTGATGGACCCAATCATTTTGACCCGATCATAAACCACTAATGATCGATGAAGTCATTATTTAAAAAAAAATCGTTTATTTGATCGACGGTCTATCAGGTCAGTCAGCTCTCGTGAAGGGAGTAGTGGGCGACCGTAGATGAATACATTTTGTATACCAGGCGTCTCAAATCTAGTTCTCGCAACACAGAAATATAGATAGATTTTTTTTTTTTTTAAAGTCGGAGACGGTTTATATACAGATAGATAGCAGACGGGCATTTTCGACATTGTTTTCAAGTAGGTACATTTGCGTTACTTAGTACAAAATAAATAATGTCTTAAATATCCCATTGCCTAGCTGTAAAATTTTTATTTTTATACTAGCTGACGTGTTCCCGGCGTTGCTCGGGGACTTATAAATGGTTTGGGGGTATATATAGGTTGTGAGACAATTCCTTAGTACCTTATTATAATGTTTAGCCTTATAATGTAAGCTACTAGTATAAGCACACGAAAATATTTTTTTACGATTTAATTCTAAATATCAACATTTCTATTCCTTCTATAAATATAATATCCATGTATTATATACATATAAACCTTCCGGAAGAAATTCTCCAAATGATTTTGAAAACCCTATCAAAATCTAAAAAAGAACTAAGCGCACAAACAGGCCAGACGCGGATCGCAACTTTGTTTTATACTGCTTAGATATTTCACTGAAATAAATTAGAGTTTATGCTATAAATGGATTTATACAGACAGATAAACAAAGCGTAAATATTTGTGATCGCCATCATTACGCCATCGTAAATTTGAATATTTTCATAATAAATGAATTGTTAATACAGGGTTTTCCAATAAGAGGTGTTATTTTGATATTCAATAAAAAAAGTAAAAGATCAATGGTTTCGTTTCTTGTGTAGCACGTAGCACCGTTTTGTTGAAAGTAAACGTTGTGCAGATCAATACCATCCAATTCCGGCCATAAAAAATCATTAATCATCTCTCTATATCGCAATCCATTCACCGTAACTGTTGCTCCAGCCTCATTTTCGATAAAGTAAGGTCCAATGACTCCGCCGGACCATAAACTGCACCAAACAGTCACACGTTGAGGATAGAGAGGCTTTTCAACAATAACTCTTGGGTTTTCCAAGCCCCAAATGCGACAATTTTGCTTGTCGACGAAGCCACCGAGGTGGAAATGGGCCTCATCACTCAAGATGATTTGCATTTGATTCACTCAAGTGAATTTTAATAATTTCAATGCGTTGTTGAAGCGTGTATTGTTCCATTTTTAATAATGGCGTAGTTTTTACTTGTCAAATGTTAAAAAATGACAGCTTCATAAGTAACATCTACCGAAATAGCGGGCTATTCAAAATAACACATCTTATTGGAAAATCCTGTATTATTAAAACTATATAGCTGATATCGGAGTAAACTATCATTGAAAATGTCAGAGTTACATATTTGGTTCCAGTACTTCAAAAACCATTTATCCATATTTACAACTACTCTTTATGTCCTTTGTTTTTGTATTGTTTGAATTGACATTGTAAAATTTCTTCTCATAATTTATAGGTTTATTGAAAGTTTTGATAGTATCCGCAAAAGTTTTCTGATCCTCACCTCCTTGTTTAGATATACTGTCTTGTAGAAATGTATAAAATAATTTATATCTATGTAAAAGAAAATATTCAGATGTTCGTAATGTTGCCATCTAGCAATCAAAAACTAAAATAGCTAGTGAAACATCGATTTTATCGTGAACGTGTTCTATTTGATCCTTAAAGTACGTGTTCACAAAGAAGATATTAGCAAATCACAGTTTGTGGTAGTAGAATGGTAACGCCAGTAGCTCCTTATTACCTTTTGCCTTACAAATGCAAAGAATGGTGAATTCTGTATGTGGATTCTTGAACAAATGCAAATAGGAAATATTAATACTTTACCGAGTGCCTACCTATCTACGTTGAAATTAATATTAAAGCTTTGTCAGTAAATGGACTCAGATTAACAGATGGCTCGTTTTACATTGGCGACTTATCTAACAACGCGATTTAGCCACGTTCCTCGTTTAGTATGTAAGTCGCAGGGCTCTATACATTAGGGTACGTATACATTTGCAAACTGAAACGCGAACCGTACCACGAATTATGGGAAAGAAACGAATAAACTGCAAGCGGCGTTTCCCGCCATTTGCGGTTGCTTCGTTTCTTTCCCATAAGTTGAGGTTCAGTTCGGCAGTTCGGATCGCGGATGTATACGTAGCATTAGCAACTTAGCCGCGGAATCGTTTTCGATATTCATAACGATATGCGCGACTGAATTGAGCTGCTCCAGCCTATTGTACCATTAGCGATTACATTAATTGAAGGCAAAATGTTTGAAGTATTTAAATTATATAGTTTACATTTGTGTATTCTCTCTACACTGGGTGCAATATATTGCGATCCGGTCCTGCCAAGACGGTCATAAAACTCGTGATAAAACCCAATAAAAATTAAGAATGTATAACTACTGCGAGTGTTCGTTAAGAAACAGATATTAACAAAATCATGGTATTCTTATTTTAGAAATCTATTCAAAGATACGTTTTCACATTTCTTTCATAAAATTTTGGGTTGAATTCGGCATTCATTCGTGATTAATGAACTAAATAAGTAATTTAAATCACATTTTGACAGGAAAATTACGAAATCGTTGCAAGTCGGTAAATTTGTCAAAAACATGATGTGACTTTCTCTGACACCTCAATCTCTGCAGTGAATGAACTTATTTTTTTACTTTTATGACATACTAACTTTAGTCTTCCAAGATCGAGAAAAAAATATTATAATATAACCTAATATAGTGCTGCGTTTGTGACGTTTGGATTTGGCTCTGACACACGTATGCTTCGGTGTGGCGGTACCACTCCACTCCAGGCCACTGCGCAGCATCAAATTCTAGAACATTTTTTTGTAAAAATGTTTGTTTTTTATTTAACGCTATGCAAGGAAGACAATTAAACGTAAAGGCGATTATTTGAAATTTATATACCATTTATTAGATGTTTAATCAAAATAAAACAAAATCGAAGTCACAGATTATACACAGATCATAATTATACATTAAAAAAATGAAATTGAGTTATATGTTTGTTTAAAATGAACTCGAATATGAAGAAATTTTAACGCGTAGAACAAATTTCAAATTCAAAGTGAGCTCGGTATTGCCATAGTTAGGAAGATTTTAAGTACCAATTTAAAGTTGAAACCAATTTTGTAGAAAGTTGGCTTTCTACAAGTACCTATTTGATCTTCTAATTTGATTTTTTTTAATTTTCGAAATGTTATTGTATTCATTCTATTACATTATACCATATACCCTATTATTAATATATAGAGTGCAGAAGTATGCGTATGTAAGAACTTCTCGCAATTTCAATTGGTTGTTCCCGATTTTACTGAGGAATCCCAGCTATTTTTAAATCATTAAACTTTGAAAAAGTCTCAATGTCAGACATTCTGATTTTTTTCTGTTAAACCTTTTTAAACTTTTTCACTCTCACTTTTACTTTATATAGCTTGGTTTAGATCATTTGTAACATTAATTGTATATATGGTAACATTTTAATTACTTATTAATTTTATTTTAGGGAAATCAACAGTTAAAATATGGTTGGCTTATCCATGTATATGTTCAATTTTCTTAACTGAGAAACCAGTTATAGATTTTTCATTATACTAACACATCATGTATTAAACAATATATTTATAAAATTAACCGATATTACACATAAATGTATAATTAAAATAAGAGATACTCGATAGTAAATGTCATTACATAAAAAATCATAACATTTCATGTATTTTGGTTTAGTTGTTGTACAAGTGAATACATTTATAATAGAGTTTTTATATTCATTTCATTGCAATTGAAGATATCTACAATCAGAGAGAATTTTATTATATGTCTCTTAAAGCAAGCTTTTTGGTTTGAATAATGAAGATTGTTCGAGCATACGTTACGCGTAGGTACTTTCAAATCATAAATACGGACAGTCAGTAAAGTTGCTTATGATTTTGTATAGCAACATCGCGTCTGAATATTGTCTACGTAGGTACACTCAATGCATCAATTTTGAAAAATACAGTTGCATCCAGACAATTATTAAAGATGTTGTGCGATTTGTAAGAAATTATTTTATGTTTCTTTTCTGAATCAATTTTGGTGAAAATATTCTTTTTCAAAGTTTCAATTTTTTTATAAATATATTCGATAATTTTATCCATGTTAATCTTATCATAAGAAATTCATTGATTTTTGCTACGAGTGCCGGACATCACTAAATTGTTTTGTTCAAAAATGCCCCTCACAAATTATGTTGGAAAATTGATACTGGTAATCACTACATAATATTTATTGTTGACACTTGATTGCATAGACAAAGACACTAAACTTGACGTTTAATATTTAAGGTTGTGTTATTTTTAATTGATTTGTTCGCAGAAATCTCTTTGCTTTGATATTATCAACTACACTTTCAGATATTTTAAGCGTAGTGCGTTTATACTTTTGTTGAAAAGATTTTTTGGTAAATATTCGGAATCGCTGGACAAGGATTATATGAAATATTTTTAAATAAAACCTTCTGATTTACCTTAATTACTATAAAAGGAATCTGACTGCATTTGGGATATTTTTAATTTTAGCATTTTAATTTTTAATTACGTAAATCGAAAATTCACTTTCGTTGTATGGGATGACAGCTGGAATGATTTCTGTTGATGACATTTTCTCTGGTAGTAGTAGCTAGAATACATACGAGTAGCTAGAATTTGAATCATTTCAGAATGCAAATTCTAGTTAGGTACTGTTTTGGCCAAACTCGAAAAATAAAATATTTATATGTTACTTAAAAAACATAAATTATTTATATTTAGGTATTATTATAATTATTGTTTTATTTAACCTAAACTATAGTAACCTAACCTATAATAACCAAACCTAAACTAACCTAACCTAAATCCTAACCTAACCTATATCCAAACCTTACCCAACACACCTAACTTAACCGATAATAATCCAACCTAACCTAACCTATAATAATCCAACCTTACCTAACCTAACCTATATCCTAATAATAATCGAACCTAACCTATAATAATCGAACCTAACCTACAATAATCCAACCTAACCTAACCTAACCTATATCCTAATAACAATCCTACCTAACCTATAATAATCCAACCTAACCTAACCTAACCTATATCCTAATAATAATCCAACCTAACCTAACCTATATCCTAATAATAATCCAACCCAACCTATAATAATCGAACCTAACCTACAATAATCCAACCTAACCTAACCTATAATAATCCAACCTAACCTAACCTAACCTATATCCTAATAATAATCCTACCTAACCTATAATAATCGAACCTAACCTATAATAATCCAACCTAACCTATAATATCCAATCTATCCTAACCTAACCTAAATCCTAATAATAAACCAACCTAACCTATAATAACCTCACTTTTTTTCATTTTTCTATTTTATAAAACATACCTAAATATCTTTATTTTATTTTTCGAGTTTGGCTTAAATAGTACCTACCTAGTATTTGCACATGGTAAAAAATATAGCCACTCGTATCAGCAAATCAACAAAAGAAAATTTTATCAACAGAAATCATTCCAGCTGTCATCCCATACAACGAAAGTGAATTTTCGATTTACTCAATTAAAAATTAAAATGCTATAATTAAAAATATCCCAAATGCAGTCAGATTCCTTTTATAGTAATTAACCCATATCTTCCTAGTGATCGGTTATTTGATCGGTTGATACTTTATTTTTTCATGTGAAATTGTGAACACATTCGTTGTTAATTTTTTTTATATTGGCACACCAAACTATTAGTTGTCAAGCAGTATTTTTGACGTTTCACAATTTCCGCGTTTATTATTCCAATTTAAACTGTTTGTAAGGCAATTTTTCTTAAAAAATATGTCTTGTCGTAAAACGTAAATATTTTTGGTATATTATAATTTAATTCTATTTATGTTTGTGGTTTTATATTTAGAGTAATGTTTATCACAATATTGTAACATATTGAAATTATTATAAAATTGATTTTGGGTAGAAAAATTGGTATTTTATAAAGTGATCGATTTTACGATCAGTAGGATGATATACCAGTGTGTTGTTTTGCATTCATATGAAGGTTTTATTTAGATGTTTTTGTTGTTTTTGTTACAGTTTGTCAGTAAATGAAATTATTTCATATCTAGAAGATGACACGAATATTCTATCGGCTGATATTTATATTACTCCACAAGATAATTATGATAAAAGTGACGAAGATAGTGGTGACGAGGAATCTACCCATATAAATAATTTGTCGAGGCAACAACTATTAGCAGAAGCTGAACTTAGGGCCACTGTTGCTACAGAAACTTGTATTGACGTGGAAGACAGTTTCTTGGACGATCACACTCTCCAATCTACGCCTAGTACATCATCAGCAAAACCACCTCCGCAGAAAAAAAACGTGTTCCAGTATCTAGAAATTGGAGGGCTATAAATATTGTGGAACAAGTGACCACAATACCCAGTTTCCTTGAAGATGTTGAAACACCAATACAATTTTTCGAGTTGTTTTTTTATGAAGAGGTATTTGAGCTGTTGCGTTCAGAAACTGAAAAAAATGTCATTCAGAAAGGGAAACACAACTTTAGAGTTACTGTGACGGTTGCGTCTACGCAGTGTGGTGTACAACCTGTAGGAAAGGTCAATCGTTTTTGTGACAAACAAAAAAAGGATGTTGATCAACCCAGGTGTTTTATAGATTATAATAAATATATGGGCGGCGTAAATCGCCTAGATCAAAATGTGGGGTGCTACCGAATTTCCATTAGGCTGAAGAGATGGTATTGGCAACTACTTGTGTTCCCTCTCAATGCGTGTGTGAACAATGCCTTTCAATTATATAAAATATCCCCAGCATCGAAAAAGGGCAACAGTTGTCATGATCTATTATCATTTACCAGGTATATAGTTACGACATATTTTCTAATGAAAGAAGCCTCCAACAGCTCCGTTGGTAAACTTTTGGTGCCTAGGTCATCACTGGCTGTTATAAAACGGGTTCCAGACTCTATACGGGTATATGGAAAGGCCCATCACACTGTCAACCAAATTAAATCTACTCGATGTGGATTATGTCATAAAAATACATTTATGAAATGTTCAACGTGCAATGTCGCTGTACATCAATAAAGTTCTTTCGTTATACATTCAAAATAAATTTCATAGATATACACAATGTCTTAATTAATTCCAAACAGTTTTAAAATATATAATTTTTATAAAAAATAATAAAGTATGGTATTTACGTAGTTTTTTATTTCACAATAAGTAACATTCTTATGAATACAACCCACGTAGGTATATTCCTACTGATCGATTTATCGATCGGTTTCAAAACTCAACAAATAAATGAAATTTTTTTTTTTTTAATATGATTTTTTATGACATACATTATAAGGTGCTAAGACCAAATTTTCATCAAAATCGTACAAGTCTAGATATGCTTGGGATAATATGGGTTAAGGTAAATCAGAAGGTTTTATTTAAAAATATTTCATATAATCCTTGTCCAGCGATTCCGAATAATTACCGATTTTTTGTGTTTTTAAGTCACTTTTATAAGGAAATTGTTGATTATAATACTACAGGCAATTGTTGATTATAATAATACTACAGGGAATTGTTGATTATAACCAGTGGCGGCTCGTGCCCTTGGGTGTACTAGAGATTTAATATTACAAAATATTGCATTATCGGTGTTGTTGTAGCCGAAAAGGACTTCTTCTATTTTTTCAAAAATTCGATTTTTCGGATAAAGATTTTCAGGAAATCAGTGCACAAATCGGCGCACGGCCAAACTAAAATTTCCTGAAAACTTCATACAAAAATCGAAATTTTGATAAAAAGTTGTTTTGTATTAAAAAACATCAATAATGTCGAATTTTTTAGATTTTAATTTTAACTTAGCACACTATGGCACTAAAAAGACACGAGTCGCCACCGATTATAACACTACAGGAAATTGTTGATTATAATACTACAGGAAAATTAATCTACAATCTGAATAATAGACATTTTGATATCGATAAAAATCTCGTAAACTAGATCTTGAAAAAGTGAAAGAAAACTAATTAGAATACATTCAATAATATTATTACTTTCAGACCATAATGACTGGAATTTTATATGGAATCTAGCTACATTATGCGAAGTACGATGCAAGGCATTAGATAGTAATCTACCGTTTTTTTGTGTAAAATAAACACAATTAAATTAATTATTTTAATGTTCGAAAACAATGTAGTATCTAATTTATTAATTTATGTTTAAATTTCCCGCTGTGCAGACTTGCAGGCAATTAAAATACGTGAAATAATTTGTACAAAAAAAAGATATAATATAATCTATTATAATTTAACGGTCTGACAAAAGATTACAAAAATCATTGAAAAATAATTCCAACAAAATCAATTGATACGATCTATATAAATAAAAATGTTCGATTGTTCAAAATCTTACATCTCCGAAAGTTCTTCCCGGATTGCTTTAATTTTGATATATTCGAATACGCTTGTGTTTTTATATACCCATATTATACAGGAATCACTTGTGACAGTTAAAAAGAAGCTTTTTTTGAAAAACAGCGCCATCTGTCGGACGTAAAAGCAACACGCACTATTGTTTATCTATTTGCACAGACAGACTGTGCCAGAGCAACGCATGGCAAGGTGCAGCTAGTATCTAATATAAATGTAAAAATTTAAAATTATAATTTCGGTGGCGTAACTCAGTGTGTAACTCAGTGTGTAACTCAGGTTCAATGAACTCTAAAACTTGAATTTGTTTTGATTTTCAAATTTGGAATTGATTGTGGAAACGATACATACAAACGATATAGGAGATTAGAAAATAATTATAGATTTTAAATATGTATTCCTATGTAAAAATATTGTTTCCAGGTTTGCTAACGGTGTTCATTCGAATGGTAAATTTGATGGTCAATGATCCTGAGACATTTTTTTTATAAATACTTATAGCTTAACAAGTCCTACAATTATATCTCGTGATTTCCATCATCACGATCACTGTAATTTTTCCTAATTCGATGGTCACCTACCCTCTTCCTTGGTGTCTCTGGGTCGCTTCCACAGAGCCGCCCACTTGCACATGATTTTCCGTGTTCTATCATATAGATTTTTTTCTACACGGACAATGGACATCCCATTGCAGTTCTTATGACCTACAGAAACTTATGATGGTTTCGTGTTATCGAATTCGTGGTTCATTTTTATTTTTTAGGGTCCATTTTTTAACGTAGGTAGGTTCGATGTCTACTCAAGTACGACAACAGCTTTAACTGTAATAATTTGCAACAATCTACTCATTCGCAACACTAAATGCTTCACTGAAGCTAATCAGAACATGTAAAAGGTAAAATGTTTCACATTAACATTTGTAAATAAATCAATAAACTATATTTATTTATTTACTATGACATACACAGTACAATAAGATAAAGTTAAGGATATTTTTCGTTATTGCATAGTTTTAGTACCTATTACGTATGTCCATAAAATATAATTATGTAATTTCGCCTGAGATTGTTCGGTATATTGTAACATTTAAAGTCTAGTAGTGTGAACAGTAGGTACTGGGTTCGACTGAACATTCGCTACGATGCGCGATGCCTGTAATATTTTGAATTATCCTAAAAAATAGACAAAAGCTTCTGTTATTATAATTACTAAAATTCAAACCTATTTTTAGAAACTCAAACAAAGTCTAAAGTTTATTTTAAAGATGACAGCACATGTCATTTGAATTTGAAATTAATGCGATTAATTACGAAAACAAAGTATTTTTTATGGAAAAAATGTAAAATACATTAATTACAATAATAATCGATTTGTTACAATACTATTTTGCTGTATTTTGTTTTTTGATGACGGATATTTTCAATCATCATCAAAAAATTTCTGGGTAGTATTATCCTATTTTACCTGTTTATTTTACAATGTCTTAAAGATTCAATTACCTCTATAATTTGATATAGACCCGAAGAACTCCAATATAACATTATTAACGTTTCTCCAGCTGTTAATAATTTGCTTTAAATCATATTTTAACAATTATTTAGATGACAAATAATCCCAACGAAAACTGGGATAAAAATTCAGTAATGATGAAAAGGCGAGTTTACTAATCGGAATCGGAATTAATTAATTTTTCACTGATATTAACTTGCAACTATCTTATCTATTGATTGAACGCAATGATATCATAGCTCATAGCTTCTATTAAACTCATGAAACTAAAAACAAGTTCTGGTCCTGATAATATCCCACCCATATCCTATCCATTGCACTTAATCTTTAACAAATCTCTTAAAAAAGGTCAATTGCCCAATAGCTGAAAATCTAGCTATCTCACTCCAGTGTTCAAAAAGGGTTCTAAAAATGATGTATGCAATTACAGACCTATTTGTATTCCTAAGCTCTTTGAAAAAATCATTCTAAGCAAAATATCCTCTAATATTAAACACGTTATTACCAATTGACAACATGGGTTTGTCTCATCTAGATCTACTCTCACAAACCTTACAGTATATGTAAACTACATAAATACAGCATTGACTAACAGGAAACAGGTAGACTCCGTATATACCGATTTTTTCAAGGTGTTCGATAAGGTCTGCCACAAAATACTAATCAACAAACTTGTAAAATTTGGGATAAGTGGTAATTTACTGGCATGGTTGATCAGTTACTTATCTGATAGATCACTTTTTGTTAAGATTAATGACTGTTTATCCTATGAATTTATTGCTACCAGCGGTGTCCCACAAGGTTCACACCTGGGACCTTTACTATTTATCCTATTCGTCAATGACGTTACCAGCATTTTCTACAATGTCGAAGTTTTACTTTTTGCTGACGATATGAAGTTGTTTAGGGTCATTAATGATGTGTACGACTGCATAATCTTGCAAGAGAACCTTAACAACTTTTTCAAATGGTGTTCTAGTAATAAACTGCAAATAAATATTAACAAATGCCAAGTTATGAGGTTCCACAAAATCACACACCCAATAATTTATAATTATTCATTGTGTAATGTTGACTTAATCTCTGTAATCGAAATACTTGACCTAGGATCAGAAACTCTGCTTTGTATCTCACATAACGTCTATCGCTAACAGGGCTATGAAAATATTAGGTTTTATAGTAAGAATTTCCAAGGATTTTAAAAATATCAACACATTAAAAATTCTGTTTACATCTCTCGTTAGAAGTATTCTAGAATACAACTTTACAATTTGGTCACCTGTCTTTAATAATCACATTAATACCGTTGAAACAGTCCAACGCAAATTTTTGAGGTATATTAATTTTAGGCTTGGAATTCCTTTAGAAACAAGAGATTATGATTTCTTATTACATTCATTGAAATTGCTTAAGTTAAGTGATAGAAGAAAAAAGGTTGATCTTATATTTTTATACAAAATTATCAGTTGGATAGCCCTGACATATTAATGTTGATTCAATTTCATGTACCTACCATTAGATCAAGGTCCTCTAGTATGTATTATTGTGACAATTATACCACAGTCTCAGGATATAACTCAGTTATAAACAGATTGCACACACTTGGGAACTTTTATGCTAAAATCGCAGATACTTTTAATATTCCCCTTGTAAAGTATAAAGCTGCACTAATAACACATTTTAACGCCACTTATTTTAATGAGGTCACTCCATAACAGGTTTCTGTAATTGCTTCTTTCTTTACTGTTATTTTATTTTTACTCGGGAGATATTTTCAATTTGTATGGATATTTCAGAAGACTAATTATTGCTTATAATAATTTGTTTTTCTTTGTGCTATGCATAAAACTTTGTCTTAAAAACATAAGTTTATCATTAAAAAATAATACATATTTCATTTATGACTTCTTTTAATTTTCTTAAACTAAGTACATTTTTAATGTAACTGGAGATTAAGCTATACATTATGATTCCTTAATACAATAAACAATTCTGTGTTTTTTTTTAATTAATTTTTTGAGTATGATGTTTTATTTCTGTCTTGTATATTGAGTGTCGAAGTCTTTATTACATTGTAGTTTGTCTCTAAAATAAGTTGGTAGTAAATTGTTAAAAACTTTATAGATGAAAATTAAAACGTTATGGACAATTCTTTGATTAACACTGATTATATCTAATTCCATTGGCATTTTTTGTATGGGTTTATATTTATTATACTTCAAAATTAGTCACATTTATTTATTTATATATATATACGCCTAAAAAGGCTTTTACATAGAAGTGATACATGATGCAGTCATGCAGTACAATAAGAGAATATGTATTATACAGGAGATATTGACAGTAAATAGATGTAATCCATTTTAAAGAAGGTAAAAAATATTACCTTTGCTCTCTTTATTATACTCATTGCTCTATTCTGGAATATTTGGAGTGCTTTTAAGCTACCTACATTAATGAGGTAGATAATACTAGAACAGTAGCATATATGTGGTGCAGCAATTGTTTAAAATAGTAGTTAACTTGTTTTTTAATCGATTTTTTTCTAATTCTTCCAAGTAAAGCAACATTTTTAATTGAGAAGTTAGATATCATAGATTTTTTCCCGAAGTATTTTGGTCTCTTAAGCACTCAAATATATTAAAGCCTGTTCTAAATTTACACGTTTCAAATAATTCCCAATGCTTCCCAAATCTTCAAATAATTTCAAAGGTTTCAAATAATTCCCAATAGTTTAAAATAATACCTAAATCACAGAAGTTTATAAAAATATTGGTTAAAACAAAGCATTTCTTTAATTTGAATAAATTTTGTCATAACTAAGTTTAGCCGCATTTTACGAGCATAAAATATTTGATCGCCTTAATAAAAGAGCATACATAGGAGGTTAAAAATATCTTTAAAAAATACGAATATGAATTCCTCCTATTACCGAAATAATGAGCGCCAAATGTTGGTTGGACAATGGTAGAGGACTTTTTGAAGATTTCTTCTTATATCTTTTAATATTGGGGTCACGTTAATATCATTACTGAAATATATAGACACTTGTAGGATAAGGTATACTTCGTGTCTCTAAGGCCCGGTATATCAGTCAATCCGTATCCTCGCCATGTACGACATTCCTCGCTGAAATTCTAGCGGGCTTAATCTGCCGCTCAAGTCTGGATACGCGGCAGAATAGTTCATTTTCAGACAACGAGGCGCTAGCAGTCATATGACAAACTTGATTATTATGTTAATAATTTCATAATTTCATCTCACCGAAATTTACGTAAATTGCCTAATTTTATCAGTACGAACTATTATCTTCATCGAATGATGAAAAATGTCTACGTTATTAATTCATAATCAATCTTAAATAGTCTGGAAAGGGCTTTAAAAGTTTCAAAGTCAGATAATTTGTTTTCAATCTAATTTATTTCACGAAGAGTCCAGCAAAACCAATGCAATTTAAAATTAATATCTTCGCATATACCACCATTGAAGTGGGGAACTTTATCAAAAAAAAACTCGTAAAATGGCGGCATCGTTGACTTTTTGAAAGCTAACGATCGTGTTAGTACAGTAGAGAGCATAGATATATCACTCACGTAGACAATATTTTTGTTTTACAAAGAAAAAATAAGCACGATCCTTTGTTAAAATCATTGACAATACGTCTAGTATTTGTGATATCAAGCTTACGACCTATATACGGATTATGTTCTAAGCTCGCTAAGCTCGAAATTCAAACCTATACGAGCTTAAAATCAACTGATATACAGGGCCTAAATGTGACACGTAAAAGGCACGGCCCTCCCAGAGAAGTAATTAAACAAAAAAAACCTCCCACTGACCTAGGCACAGTACGGACTTTTAAGTAAGTACTTTATTAATGCAATAACCGAACTTGGACGATAGGACGACATATTATATATTAAATAGTTAATAATACATAGAGATCTATGTTGATTTTCTTTAAAAAAACTTGTTTTACCGCTATTTGTGCGTCCGTCAACCCGACCAGGATCTAATATATTCAATAATAAATCGATTTGACCGGTCGGTGACCGAGTTGAAATTGGATCCCACCCAGGCGAAGTGAGTTCAATTCCTCGGCTGGCTCCAAGTTCTTCATCACAACACAAGCAACATTTTCCGCTTCCTGTGGTGGTAGTAGGCGATTTTCAAATATTGTCAGGTTATTCGTAACCCGGGAATGTTTATATGTAATACTGGGTTTTTTAGCAGGTTTTATTAATAAAACTAATAATAATACATTTTTAGTAATAAAACTTTTGTATAAAACATAATAATTTACGTTTTACAATGGGTTATTTTGTATCTTATGATTTATACTGCCCTTCCATTGGAAGCATTTTGCTTGTGGATGGAAGAGGAGTGTATATTTGGAAAACAAATAACTATTTAACAATAATATATTGTGATATATGCATAATTTTATAAAATAATATACATTATGAAATTAAAATATATTCGTATTTATGTATGTAAAATCAAGAAAAAACATATTTGGAGGATAAATATAATATTACAAGGATAATTTATGTATATAATGATTATCATTATCTATAATCATCAGTGTAATTATAATGTTTTAATTACAAACTAGTTCCTTGCCATTGTTTTTATGTGCACAATAGTTATTGCACATTATGCAGAAAACACGAAGGTATTATAACATGACTCAAAGTAGGTACATAATTTATTTGTAATGTCTACAAACTAATTATATAATTACTGTACACAAGTTAAATTGAAGATTATTAGAGATGTGTATTCAATGAGCACTGTGAGCTATACATGAATCAATAAGGAAGGTATATATGATTAAAATGTCTTATTAGATAAAATTGTATCCATAATAAACACCTAACTATCTATACTACGATACCAGAGATCGGACAACACTCTTGTCCAGGCCGTTGCCCAGTGGCAGGGAGCGCCTCTACACCGGAGATGGAGAATTTCACTCAAGCCACCATAAAGACCTAATGTGCACATCAATGTATTGATTTTTTATTTATTATTTATTATTTTTATTTTTATTTTTATTTATTTCTTTATTCATTTTATTTTTATGTATTAACTTAAATGTAAACTTTTATGGCAGGCAGAGCATTGCACACACCGCTCTGTCCAGCTGAAATAAACATTATTATTATTATTATTATGTATTAAGATTCTTTCCCTTGAGATTTACACCTGTACAATATTATTTTCGGTTCAAGTAAAGTTTCTTAGGCATTTTGTTTATTTATTTATACTGTTTTTTTAACTTAATAAACCTCACTTATTGTATAAATAGGGACAACAAAATAACAAAACCACATCTACAAAAAATTTCAAAATAATATTTTTCAACTCGCTCAAATGACACGTAATATATACAAATTAATGGAGACACAAGTACTACGTTATATAATTAGCCGTAATAATAGTTACATATTTGTGAGCAATTAAAAGTATCTTTTAAAAATTCTTAATAGCACCAAATCAAAATGGGGTCCATATGGAATTAGTATTAAAGTATTGAGATGTAATACCAATGATAGGACCTCATATATAAAAGATAATAAATGAAACATTTCCAAACACATGGAAAACATCTATTTTGATACCGATTGATGTTAGTTATAAGATAAGATATAAAATATAGATAAGAAATAAAAGTAGAAAACTCAGTATCAGAACCAACAGAAAACAACCTAGGTGTTCCGAAAGGGTCCGTATAGACCCAATTTTATTAATAATTTAAATAAATGATAAAATTAAAGCAATAAAACATTTCAAAATTAGACTATTCGAAAACGATTCGTTAGTACATGATTCGTGTGAAGAGTACATAGACGCAATAAACAAAATAAATGTAGACCTACAAAATATAGCAAAATGGTTGTTAATAAATTAGTTGAAACTGAAAGTAAACAACTATTCCGCCTACCGAGATACTGCAGCGCTACGGAAATATTCCTGGAGGGACGAGTGCACTATTTCAGAGCGCTTCTCCGCCACCACATGGAAAGCTTATAGCGCAGACTACGCCAATCGAATAA
The DNA here is from genome assembly GCA_026573805.1 of Hesperophylax magnus. Classification (NCBI taxonomy): domain Eukaryota; kingdom Metazoa; phylum Arthropoda; class Insecta; order Trichoptera; family Limnephilidae; genus Hesperophylax; species Hesperophylax magnus. The sequence continues at coordinate 4,940,158 of JAIUSX010000002.1, forward strand.
CACAATCATCACTGCCATGGTTGCCTGAATGGAGTCCCCCTGATGGCCTTCTGGAGACGGGAGATGTCCAAATATCCCCTATAAACGGCCGCTTACACACATTTTTGTGTTTATCTTCTTTTTTTACTTAAATTCCGCAGTTTTTGTGCCTATCTATGTATTATTATTTTTCTGATTCTAATTATTTTATATATTATTTCAAAATATGAAATGTATTACATAGCACTATCCCTTCATACATTCTGGAATAAATTCTTATTTTTATTATTATAACAAAATATATGGAAATGGGAAATAAAACGCAAAATGTGGGGTTTAATTTGACAATTAATGATGAAAAAATAAATGAAATCAAATCAAGGTGAAAAATTGGATTCAAAACTAAATTTCAAAGCAAATTTTGAATATGTGCTGAAGAAGGTATCAAAAAAGACAATTTTATTAGAAGACTAAGAAATAAATTAAGTAGAAACACTACAGAGCTCATTTTAAAACTATAGTTACCCCGCATTTAGACTACTGGTCCACGATATTATATTTGGCCAATGGAGGAAGTGTGAACAAGATGGAAGTTATTCAAAATAGAGCACTAAGATGTATACTAAGAAAAGGGAAATATGTTAAGTATAGTCAAATGAGAGACTAGCTGAATTGGAATTTTCTTACATAAAGTTATGAATAATCAAATGCATAAATACATTAATGATGAAATAGTATAGTATTATTAAAAATATTCATATTTATGGAACCAGAGATGTTAATAGAATTAGATAGCCGCATATGAAAAAAAACACTATCACAAAATTGCTTAATGTATAAAGGATTAAAGATGTTTGATGAAATGCCTGAAAGTCTGAAGAACGAATGAATGTACTGCAAAAATATGATTTTATAAATAACGAAATGTAACCTTGTAGATATTAGTTTATATACGTAAAACTTATATGAAATAACTCAATTACAATTAAAAAATACGAAAAAAAAATACAATTAAAAAACACATTAACTTAAGTTGTCTGTGATGTGGGTTATTAATGCGTGAAAATACTCACGGTCAATGAAACTTGCTTTGAATTTTAGCGTCATTTTTGAAATTGTAACGGCGTGTTTAAGGAATAATAATTCAGACAAGCGATTAATTAGGTACCTACTAATATAACATTTTAACAGAAAATGAATTTAATTGTATTTTTCAAAATTTGAATTTTAATGTCCCGTGATTTTTCACGGGTTTGCGCTGGCATTTGAATAAGTATGTTAAATAATTTGAACATCGTGTCGAAGTTTAGGTAGGAACATTACAACATTGTGACGAAGCTTAGGTAGGATCATTACGATATTGTGACGAAGTTTAGGTAGGATCATTACGATATTGTGACGAAGTTTAGGTAGGATCATTACAACATTGTGACGAAGTTTAGGTAGGATCATTACGATATTGTGACGAAGTTTAGGTAGGATCATTTCAACATTGTGACGAAGCTCAGGTAGGAACATTACAACATTGTGACAAAGTTTAGATAGGATCATTACAACATTGTGACGGAGTTTAGGTAGGGTCACTACAACATTATGACGATGTTTAGTAGGATCATTACGATACTGTGACGAAGTTTAGGTAGGATCATTACAATATTGTGACGAAGTTTAGGTAGGATCATTACAATATATTGACGTAGTTTATTTAGTTAGGATTATTTTAACATTGTGACGAAATTCAGGTAACAAATGGGATAGAGATTTTCCTATATGACTAAATGTCTTTTATTGGTATTCATGTGTTAACGTGAATTATTATCATAGCCGGTAGTATAATATCGACAGGATCGTTAAACTTTTATGGTGTTAAGCCAGGTGGCGTTTCCCCCTTCTTCCTGTGCCATCGTTTGGATAACCTTGCAATAAACGTCATCAGAACAAATACATTTGCCCAGGACAGTTAACCATTATGAAGTAATAAGACTAATAAGTCAATCGGGTATTTACGGCGGGCGTATTGAATATTGGAGGAAAAACAGAATAGTTAAGTTGAAGGTTCGTATTTCCCAGGTACAAAGGTTTTTGTAACAAAGAATGAAATAGGAAATATTACATAATTACACGCAAGTTGATCAGTCCAACTTACAAACACATTATTACAAAATTTTCAAGGTATTTCAACACACTGGGCGTCCATAGCATCGATGTTAGACGTTCGAAGATTTTTTTCTCAAAATGTATTAATAGTTTTGTTTGTGCAAGACAACCTAACCTTGATCAAAGCAATTAAAGACTAGGACGTGATGGATTTAAAGGCTACGAAACAAACTCGTCTTATAAATTACTTATTTAAAATATACACATTGTGGTGTTTGGGTTGGTTTGAATTCTCCTTCAGGTGAAAAGGAAGTATATTTAATAATGAGTATTTTTGTGTGTTTACATATATATGAATATTAATTGACCAGGAAACATTTATAAGAACGTACTCCCAAGAATTACTAAAGTTAATTTTTTATGTTTATGATTTAAATTTCATAAAGCGTTGTTTAATTACAACTAAAAAATAATTTATTAATAAACAGGCATTACTTATTTATAAAATCGCAAAAGTTCTCAAAAATTGTGGCTCGTGTGAAAAATTCCACACAAACAATAATTATTAAGAGGAAGCTACAAGCCAAAAATGTATATATTCTTGGTATACCTTATATTGTAGGTAATATGCATTAACATCGCTTGATAAATGGAGTCTAGAAACGTTCGATTTCAAGCACAAAACTGGTTTTTATTTATTTTGTAAATAATTTTATAAGAAGGCAAAAAAATTAAACAAGTGAAACTGTCACAGATAATCTTAGCTATAATACTGTATTTTTAAAAAGTTTTTTCCTTTACTCGTTCATACATTTATATTGATAAAATATAGTTTTTTTTAGTAGTTTACATTTAATTTTTTATTGAGTAATTTATTTTTTATTTGTATTCTACTCAAGCGAAAAATTATAAAACGTTGGGAAAACCATCAATTTATCTAAAGCATATTTACGTATTCATAATGTACACCAATTAGTTATAAATATTAACCAAAATAGTGATTTAGCATTAAGATTCGCCTTAAGGATCATCTCTTAACAACTCAAAACTACCAGAACTAAAAAAAATAGGAGCATTTATAAACTCCAGTGTGACGAATGCAATGCTGTATACAGAACAACGAGAACACATGCGATTGTTAAAACTAAAAATAAATTCTGTCACAATTTTAAAAACATCTCGTAGATAAAAATCAATTACTTAATTATAAGCCAACTCCGTTACATATACAAAATAAAAGCCGTAAATTCAATCTTTTAGAGAAGTTGGAAATTAATAAAAATTCTCATAATCCTAAATCTAGTTTAACAAATGAACAAAAATGTATATTTCGCTCACTAGTTCGAGTATATAATAGAATTGAGTAATATAATAGAACACATAAATACAAGTTGGTAAAATAATTATGCATGGAAAAAGAAACCCCCTGAGTCATCTAAATTATTAATTTGGAAACACATTAATTTAAAGATTTTAAGTCAAATTTAAACGATACTGTGGAATACTTCGGAAACTTTAATGGTTAATCAATAACCATTAACAATTTTCGAAATTTTACTCGGAAATCAATAAGGGCGTAGGAAATAAAAATAAAAGCAATTTGTTTTTCACTATAAGTACCTATATATCGTTTGCAAGTGGCTTCACCATAATAATAATGCCTTCAGAAGGCGAAACATATAACAGATCAGTACGTATGAATAATACATTTCAGCACAATAAATCCTTATCATTTTACAAACATAATACAGAGACTTATCCGTTATATAGAGTGTCCCGGTGTAAAGTGCGCTAACTTCTGGGGGTGATTCTACATGATAGTACAAGTAAAAAAGATGAATAATTTTTTCGAAAATCCAAGATTTGTAGGATCGTAACCACTCAACCACAGAGGCCGTCATGACAATGATATCCAAATAACCTACGTAATTTCCACACACCGGAAATGTTTTTTATATCGTGATTTAAGTACGATATCTTTCTTGACATGTCCTTAACATGTTTACATTTATATTTGTTTTTTAATTATGTATTTCTCAGACGGAGTAAAATAATTTTTCAGTATAAGCCCTGGCGAAGTAAATACAATACCATTCCGTTTCTAATAATAATTACAATTATAATTTACCATTGAAGAATAAGATAAGTCATCATATTTTCTATTAATAGCAAAAAGACTGCCTGCTGTGGTGTTATTGACCATTGACGGTAATATCTACGCGTTTTTATGTAATTTGCAACCTTGACATGTTATTTACCTTTGATTCGCTACGAGATGTAATCATCCATTTGTTAGTCCCAGCTTTTTGAAGGACGCTGGTAATGTTCATTCGTCGTGGTCATAGAGAGATGTTCCATGAACCATTATCAGTATAGTACACACAAAAATGTCGCCAATCGTTCACCCATGTTGCTGCAACTCGCGTTTACGCACAGGCATTAACTTTGATTCTAATTGCACACCAAACGCATAACTTTCATTGGCTCCGTTCTTCGCTGCGTCGATAGTCCGTGCAGTTTGGTCGTAGCTGGCGACAGCGGGAACGCTTCCTTCTGCCATACCATTTCCCCTTTGTTTCAATTAGCTATGGTTATGGCACCTATTAAGGCCGTCTCCCCACGGGTCAGTACATTATCGACATTGGCAGAGTAGTTTTTACCTTTACGATAAATGTCACTTTCTCATCATCGTCAAATTGACTCATGGGTACAATTTAAAAAGTAATATTTCAATAGGTAATTTAACATATACCGTAATTTAACAAAATAAGTCGGCTGTGAAAACTTTTGTGAAATTATTAATCTGCATAAATAATAAATTCTTAAGAATATTTAAAAATATTATTTAACTAAAATAATTTCTATTGGTAAAAATGATAATTCGAAGATTTTCATTTGATATCGACGTGACTCGATAAATATCTTGCGCCCACTGAAACCTGGTACCGCTAGCTGTATACGGTAAGTATACCGCATCGCTCCCGCTCGCTCCCCGACTCGTCGGCACTGTTTACAGACCCCAATACAAATATATGATCGGCGGGCTATCGGTAAACGGCACTCGGTTTTTGCCATTTTTTTACCGATCCGTGGGACGACTGCATACGTAACAAACTAACCTGCTTCAAACGCAGTCATATTGCACCAGCACTTGTTGCTAAATGTTACCAGAGTCGCAGATTGAGAAATTGGAAGACAGCGGAACTTATGTACTTGCAAGTATTACTGCTATATTCTTATTATATTACTGCACCCCGCGTGCCGATGATAGTCCGAGTACAAGGCACCAGGTACCAGGCACTCGCCTCTCCACCAGGCACCGAGTGTCTGTACCTGTAGGCGATCGACTTCAATAGAGAATGTGCGAAGTAACGGTTACTTGTAATTTTCTCATTACGGCCACCAATCAGCCCTGATAGGTGTCCGAGTAAACCGACGCTAGCCTTTCAAATTATGTCCTTGGAAAGCAGTGGGAATGAAAGTCTTCAGTAGTAATTGCGGTAATGTGGTACAATGCAGTTAAAAAGGAAGAAAAAGGAAGATAAACTTGAACCAATGCAACAACGAATACCGTCTTCCTTTCGCAGACTTTCATATCAATGGTGAAGGTTGAAGAGAACTGTTAAAAACTTGACACAACAAAGGCACCTTGGGGCAATGTTGACCAAAGCACCAAGTGAGTTTTAAAACTCACAAATAAACAGATACTTATTGGGCAGGTACTATTCCACTCGATCTGTAGAAAATCTGGTGGTTTGAAGCAATAACTCTTAAACGATTATCACTGGACATTGCGAAATTTGAACAGATTTTTATATCTGGAATTTTGCAAGTGGGCTCAACTGTTTCTTTCTGAGTTTTCAAATACTAATTTAACTCTTCATGAGAACGCATTGTTTGCTCTATATTAATTTCTCAGAAGAAAACAAAAATGAATAAAGTGAAAACGAATCTACTGCCGGGTGAAACCGGATTGTAAAGCTAGATGTTAATAGTTTCTACAAAGAAACAAATTCCTATTACGCCGTTCCGTTTATTGTTGACATAAAATTTGAACAAAGTGTCGATAATTCGTATAATAAATGCAGCAATAAAAAATTCAGTCAACGTTTTGGTTACGCAATTGCGCCTTGCGCCCAAACAAATAACCAGATATCCTTCGCTTTTGTTCAAATTATTATCTACTGTTAGCATGTGAATTCAAAAGTTTTAAAACCAAAGACAATAAGCGTGGCTAACGGGCATCACATTCGTAAAGATTTTACTTAATTGTTAATTTACGAGTAAAGCAGTTCAAAGAAATAACTTAAACATTTTCAGAATTTTGTGAATGTAATCTTTGCTAAATAAATGTTTTAAACAGGTTGAATCGAGAGTATAGTCATACTATTTATTTCTGATTTTTGCCCAGTAATAACTCTCGAATGTTAATGGAATGTTTCGAATGGAATCGATGTGTTTTATTTTTTAATGGCATTGCTTATCAAATAATATGATTTCCATAAATTTCTTGTTTTTTGTGGTTTTGTTCTTGCTTTGCCCTCTAGCGGAAGAGGTTATATTATATTGTCTCTTTCACGCACCGGAAGCTCTCACGCCAAAATTAACCTTTTATAAAAACATTATTTTAAAATTTAAGTGCTTACATATTTGAAATAATGTAGAATCTCTCTTCTCTACTTAATATATTTTTTAAATATGTGCAACCGCACAAGAGTCCCAACTACTCACAACCTTCTGGAACCGGTGAGACTATGGCATCCCAAATCGGGGTATGTTGTGAGGCTGAATGTAGGGGTGAGGGGCTGGAGATGGGGTGGAGAAGGTGTAGAAGTACCTGGCTATTCAGATCTCGTCACCAAACACGGCCTAAGATATTTCAAGCAAAATGATAATTCGAATTGATAATTGAAAATGATAATTTCAATTCTGAATGGTGGTCTTACACCAGGACGATACTAAGAGTATCTTCCACTCTGGAATGTTCCGCAAATATACTATATTATTTTAAATGAGTAAATTGCGAAATCACACAAATTAATCAAATAAAATTTATTTGGGCACGCTGGGAATTGAACCTGCGACCTCCAGCTTGTTACTAGAGAGCCTTACCCTTCGACCACAGAGGCCGTCAAAAACTTACAAAAACGAGGAAATTAAAATATATAAATTAAATTAAAGTAAATATGTGAAGGAGAGAGAAGCAAAAGGAAAGATAGATACCGTCAAGAAGGGGGACAAAAACACTTTATGCAAAGATGAAATAATTAATGCATATGTTAATTACAATAGCGTATTATCCAAGGTTGATATTTTCAGTTGTGAACTTAAAAGAATATTTCTCTGATGGTTTGTGAATAATGTTATGTCTGTATTGTTTATATTTCTATTTGATTTGATTTATATCTACAACCTCTCTCCATGGCTATAAATATACAGGGTGTCCGGAAACTCGTAGTACAAGCGGGAAACTGGTGAATCTACATCACATTTGGAGTCGATTTTGTAGTATATATTTTTTTGATTTGAGCTTTCGTTATCGAGTAAATCGAGATAGAGTTCATTTTTTTTTTTTTTTTTTTTTTTTTAATCACATTCTTATAAATTATTACTGAAGATCAGTACCCAACTAATTAAAACAATTTGAAAGTAAAACAAATGAAGAAACTCGGATTTGAAGCATTATTTTGAAATCACCCTTCATTTAATCCGGTGTAATCATAAAATATTTCTGCTCTGCAAGGTTAAAACATCTGTTGTTCAACCCTAAGCACCAGAAAAAACTTTAACCCAAAAATAGCCGAAAAATATTTTTTTTTGGTTTTTTTTTTTTTTTTGTGAAAATGCTCAAATCAAAAAACTTTATGTTTTTTTGGGTTCCCCATGTGGTGTAGATTCTCCAGTTTCCCGCTTGTACTACGAGTTTCCGGACACCGTGTATAGTTTTGTAAATTTTTCGTTTTATAATCCTTTTTTACAAATTTAATTTACTTATTCCATATTATGCTGTCTCAGTAGAGGTAAAATCACAAGGAGGAAATCCATAATATGTTTTATTTTGGCTGTATAATATTTCTGTACAAAATGAAATAAATGTAAACTGTTGATTTCCCGAAAATTAATAAATAAATAATACCTGTAGTACGAATTGTATTTTATGTGAATTTTTAGTTTACCAAATAAATAACAATATTATCTTCCTTAGGTGAACTTGTTTGCGATTACACAATTTCGTACATTCTTACACAATGTGTGTAAATTTCAAGGCTAAGTGTGTATTTTGTTTACATTCACGGTGAAGTATCTGTAGGCGCGGGTGCACGCGAAGGCGGTGCAAATGCACTTGCGAATATGGGACAGCCATAAGTAGGCGCAATGCACCTCTAGTCTCCAGCCTCCAGTTGAGGTGCAATTAACTGCATGGAATGCGCTGTAGTGAATGAATTGTGGTAAGTACCTACCTACCTACTATAATATTAAATCAAGTATTCAGAGCATGCATCTTTTGCAAACCTTATTTTCTTATTTTGAAAAATTGATGAAGTAACTTGCTTTGCCTTATAAATTAATCTTAGTTTATACCCGGCTTTGCCCAAGATTCAAAATTTTTTGGCAATTAAAAATATTAAAATGTGGTAAAAAATAAATTGGTGAAACAATCTTATTTTTTACAGTCAAAATGATATTTCCAAGCTTTACAGCCCGTTATTTTATAAGCAATAATTATTAGCCTGAAACACTCATTCACATTGAAAAATCTCCTGATAAAAGATACATGACGCCAACGGGACTTGAACCCGTGTCCTTTTTTTTCCTTTATAATTATTGCTTATAAAACAATTGTTACCCTTTGTGCTATGCATAAAAAATCTTGTCTTAAACATTAGTTTACCAAAAAAATAATAATTAATATTGGACAAGTTCTAGTATTTTCACCAAAAAAATGTAGACAATTTGTCTCAACGCCATCTAGTGAGAGAGTTAGCACTTACAATGCCTTTCTCATATAAAATAAAGTTGGTTGTTTTCAGGTGAAAAAATGTAACAAGCAGTAATTGTTGAATGAAACACTAGCATATATTGAATAATTTCGCGGGTAAGAGATAAGCCGCCATAGCTCAGTGGTCAGAGCTGTCGACCGGAAATCGAAAGGACACGGGTTCAAGTCCCGTTGGCGTCATGTATCTTTTATCAGGAGATTTTTCAATGTGGATGAGTGTTTCAGGCTAATAATTATTGCTTATAAAATAATTGTTACCCTTTGTGCTATGCATAAGAAATCTTGTCTTAAACATTAGTTTACCAAAAAATAATAATTTACAGCCCGTTATGGAAAATTTATTTTCTGACTTGAAAATAGTTTTAGACCTAGGATATCCAAATACAAATTTAAAAATGCCAGAGCTCACAATTTGAGTGCTTTTGCTATTTCAGAAGTCACATAAACAGTTTTTTTTGTCTGTTTTCGTAACGTATTTGGCTTGAACATAATACTATATTTGTTTCAAGAAATCTAATTTTGTAATATTATTAGCAATTTTTTTATTTAAAAAGTCAATTTAATGCTTTAATAAAATGCGATTTAAACATTTTCAAATAAAATTACATACTTATGAGTGAAAATAATATTTAAGAAATTACATGCTCTAAGATTTCACATTTCATCAATAAATCGTTGGTAAAATATTTCTCGCTATTCTCCTGAATTAATACTTGATCTGTCTGCATTCTTCTCTAGTATTTCTTTTAAGCAGAGCTGCATAAGTGCATACAGATGCAGGTACAAGTAACTAGGCTCAGTGCGATTACAACACGCCTGGGAAAAATAAGCACGTATGCGCAACGAAAGTGATACGTCGTTTTACTATCTGTTATCACGATGGAGCTTAGACATTTCTAACGAGGGTGTCATAGATCGCTGGCCCACTTTTCATGGGCGGCAGTTTAACAATTATTATTTAGATATCGAATATATTGAGTAAACACGTAATCACAATACTTTCTAGGTCAACGTAAAGGAGATATTCTCGTATGTAATACTTTACTAGGTCAACGTAAAGGAGATATTTTCGTATGTAATACTTGTCATACTAATTTGTTGCTAGTATGTACAACCTGTATTATGACCTTAAACTTAAACTAAAAAGTCGCAGTTCCAAAATGTTGAAACATGTTATTCGGTCAAATATGGTCACGTTAGAATAAATTTTAAATTTGATTACGGCATTGCTTATGCCTACCACAATGTTCGTATTGAAAGTGGTCAGACGAAGACAAATGAGTAAGGCAGATTTATTGAAAATCTTTTCAAATTATTAGTCATCCTGATAAAAAACGGGACTGTAATCCGCTTCCTGATAAAGTGTTGGTAAATTGTTGATAAATATTTTAAACTGCTAGAGATCAAGATATTAAAATGTGCAATTTTCTTCCGAGGACCTCTGCCATTGGAGGTTGACTGTCATCAGTGTAATCTTTTCAGTGTAATCTTAATCAGTGTTTCTTTTGTTGACATTTTTGTTTTATTTTTTGTACATTTGTTACTAAAATTTTGTTTATTTTTGTCTACCGGTCTCGACACGACCGTGTCATAAACTTTTCTTTTTTAAATGATATAATTGTAAAGCTGCACATCTTGATACAGGAATGCCCTAGTGAGATGTGCAGAGTACGTTTTTTATGTTAAAACTGTTTTTTTTAATAAATAAATTAAAAAATCTTAACCTCACAGACTGCAACACAGAATGGCTGAGCTGACTGGAGGTTACTTAAGTATCGAAGCCATCTTTCATCTTTGGTCCGTGTTATTGGATAATCTTGTAGCTCTTAATAATGTGACCAATAGAATTTGTCCTTTTTTATATACAGCACGTACAATTTCACAATTTGAGACTATTTTATAGGTTTTCCTACAACGGATTTAAGCAGGGCCGTATTTACGCGCCGGCTACAAAGGCTGTAGCTTTTAATCCGCGGGAAATCGGTATAAAATCATCGATAGTTATTGATGATATTGTTAAGTTATCGATTTCACTGGGAAGCCATACATAGAAAACATTAAAAATTAAACTCACCAGTCTGATTATTTCATACATATAATTTTATGTTAATGTTACACATGAGTTCCTTCACCGCCCCTAGGCATCTCGATACGAACCCAGACTTATTTAATTCTGTGTTAATGTTACACATGAGCTTCTTCACCACTTTTAGGCATCTCAATAGGAACCCTGACTTATTTAATTTTAGGTTAATATTACACATTAGTTTCTTCACTGCTCCTAGGCATCTCAATACGAACCCTCACTTATTTAATTCTGTGTTAATGTTACACATGAGCTTCTTCACCGATCCTAGGCATCTAAATAGGAACCTTGACTTATTTAATTTTAGGTTAATATTGTACATGAGTTTCTTCACCGCCCCTAGGCATCTCAACACGAACCCTGACATATTTAATTCTGTGTTAATTTTACACATGAGCTTCTTCACCGCTTCTAAGCATCTCAATACGAATCCTGACTTACTTAATTTTGTGTTAATGTTACACATGAGCTTCTTCACCGCTTCTAAGCATCTCAATACGAATCCTGACTTACTTAATTTTGTGTTAATGTTACACGTGAGCTTCTTCACCGCTTCTAAGCATCTCAATACGAATCCTGACTTACTTAATTTTGTGTTAATGTTACACATGAGCTTCTTCACCGCTTCTAAGCATCTCAATACGAATCCTGACTTACTTAATTTTGTGTTAATGTTACACGTGAGCTTCTTCACCGCTTCTAAGCATCTCAATACGAATCTTGACTTACTTAATTTTGTGTTAATGTTACACATGAGCTTCTTCACCGCTTCTAAGCATCTCAATACGAATCCTGACTTACTTAATTTTGTGTTAATGTTACACATGAGTTTCTTCACCGCTTCTAAGCATCTCAATACGAATCCTGACTTACTTAATTTTGTGTTAATGTTACACATGAGCTTCTTCACCGCTTCTAAGCATCTCAATACGAATCCTGACTTACTTAATTTTGTGTTAATGTTATACATGAGCTTATTCCTAGGCATCGTAATACGAACCCTCACTTATTTATTCGGATCCCATGAATCGTTAAACCATTATCAATAATTACATTACTTTAAAAATTATTTTTATCACATTTAAAGAAGAGGAAAAAGAATTTTCATAAAATAATAACATATATTTCTTAATAATGTGTTTATTATGTAAAAAGGCAGTTTAAATTTTTTTATTTAATAAAATTATATTTCCATAAATACGAATATCTATAATGATATCTAGAACTTGTTTAGCAAGAATTTTGATTAGAATTTTTATTACATTTAATAGCAAAATTATTTTAAGACTTCGGTGAAATGTGTTGCTCTGAACACAATGATCTCATCTCGTGAGTATATTCTTTGCGGACATGATGCAGGTAAGTTCTAGCCTCTTAAGTATGTAATAATTTTCAGAAATTATTGTTAATATTTTATGGTAATTTGGATGCCAAATATTTAGTTTGCTGAATTTGCTTAGTAATGTCACTCAACTAATTCATGACTTGAGATCCGAGAAGGTGACTATTTCCACTGAACGTCGTTAAATCAAGGGCTATTGACACATTGAGTTTTACTGGACAGGTACAGGTGATCATACACACATGGTAAATTATTTGTACAAACGTCCAAAATCGGAACAACGTAAGCGGGATAAAAGCTAACAAGTCGCTTTAAGTCCGCATATCCAATTTAAATCGATTTATAACAAGTTTTTCGTTAACTCTTTAAGTTTTTAAGTTCAAAAAAATATTTGTTATTTTTGACGAATATATTTATATATTTTTTATGCCAAAAAGTTAATTATTTGAAATTCCCTCGATAGAAAAAATCGCTAAGCTCCGAAAATTATTTGACACACGTTTTGTTCTGCTATTTAATATGTTATAGGCATGAAAAAGATCACAGTGTATCTTTAAATTCAACTAAAGCATTTGTCGAGAGTTTTTTGCCTATTTCGAATGAGTCGTGTTTTATTAAATATTTTAACCATTTTCTCATAATTATTATCGTTTTGTTAATATTAGCGTGCCCCCTCTAACATTCGTAATTGCAGGTCATCCTTTCAAACCAACTTTGAACGTTTACTAAGGGGCTTAAAAATGAATTCAATATTCCGAAGGCACATCAATTTGTGCATATATTATAGAAGTGTGCGTTATAAGTTAAGCTTTACTAAATTATTATAAGCATTAATTACTCGACTGAAATATCCATACAAATTGAAAATATTTCCCGAGTAAAAATATATGCCGCCGACGGGAATTGAACCCGCACCATCTGATGGCTCTGGACCACTGAGCTACGTAAGCTTATTCTCAACCCGCCAAATAATTCAATATGTACAAGTACTTCAATCGACAATTACTGCTTATTATATTTTTTAACATGTAAACAACCAAATTTATTTTTGTAGGAAAGGCTTTGTTAGGGCCTAATTAAGCTTTACTCATATTAAGCATGACTTTAGTCTCATTAAAAAGAGCTGAATGTTTACAAAATATTGCATTTTGTGAAATCATTTGGTTTGACCTTTTTTACGGTTGTCTATTAATTTACTCTGCCACGATGACATAATTTTGCTGTTCTCATGTAAATATTGGTGTACGAGTAGTGTCGCGATATGGAGTTCTAAGCTGCAATTCATTATATCATTCGAATTACGACTAGCAAATTCAGCAACAAGCTATTTTTAAACTATTTGAATCTGTCGACATTATCTAGCGAATATCGATGTATTTAAGTTAAATGCTGTGATTGAGATCTGTTGAGTCTTTGTTGATCAAACATGAACAAAGCTGTAGGATGTAAAAACTAAACAAGCATAGAAATGGATTTTTTTCCAAGATACTTATTTCAAATCACGTTTTAATTCAGTCATACCTTTAGGTATTTGAGAGACCTTGGGTATAATGCGGAGATTCGAGTTATGACTCTGCATACGCGTGTAATTAATTTTAATATTTCAAGCACGCAAATTATAATGCTTGTACAATATTTGCTAAAAAAGCGGAAGTATTCACATAAATCAACATAATATTATAACAGCCGTTTCAATTCATATCTGAATAAGTAGATACCTATGTAACTATGTACATAATTCGATAATAATTCATGAATAAAATACTTAAACTTCGCCCCAAAATTTGAGTGTTTGACCACTCAAATTTTTACACAGTTAGTTGAAATTATATTAAATTGTTGTCGTGTAAGCATGTAGTGAAGTAATTGACTAGTACTCAACTTTTTTCTCTTAAATTTTCAAGGACTAAAAAACATATATAGGTACGTATTTAAAATATTCCAAAGGAATCGCAAAGTGGATGATTTTCGAACATTTAGAAATTAATCAAAAAATACCCATTGTTATGTGGAACACACGTAAGAAATTAACCTTTCAGAACTTGACCTACATAAATATTCACTAGGTCGTTATTTATCTTGAGTAAATTTGCAGTATTATTTTACACAAATTAAAATTTGAACGAAATCTTTATATACTTATAAGACAAATTAAATAATGTGTTGCTCTGAAATCAAAGAAACGACATATGTTTATTTGTCGATCTTTTTTTGATCAAACAAATTAAATATATCAATCACTCAAATGTTAGCCACATAGCTAGAAAATAATAATGCTGTTTAATTTGTAACCAAGATAACACATCAATGACATTTGAAAAGCGTATAAAATAAAATAAAAAATCATAGTTCAAACACAAATCTTAGGCATTTCTAGGTAGGAGCCTTCTTTATCTAGTTCAAAATTGTCAAATTATTTTATTTTATTTTACAAGATAACAAAAATTGCATTGCATCAATTTATTACATTTATAAAGTGAGTCTCAAAAATTAAATAAAAATGTTAATTAAAAAAAATGTATGTCTTGTAATCTTTACAAAATGGGGAGATTTGATGAATTCAACTTATGAGTGCCTAAATATTGCATTGAATCGCTGTTCAATATGATACAATAAAAGAAACATTAGAAATAATTGTTTCTTGTACATGACACATTAAATCTCCGAAAGTTCTTAATCGATTGCTATATTATATGGATGTCACATGTGACAGGTAAAACCTTGTTTAAAAAAAAAATAGCGCCATCTGTTGGACGTAAAAGCAACACGCGCTATTGTTTCTATATCTGCACAGACATACTGAGCCACAGCAACGCGTGGCGGGGTACAGCTAGTAAACAATAAAAGTCCATTAACACACTATAATTATGATACAAGCAAATTGATTATGAAATAATCATATTGAAAGAATGTTGAATATTTATTATTGAATATTGACAACTTCATAAACATATGTATTTTTTATGGACATCGTAGACCTTGCTATGAATTATGAAGGGCTATTGGGTAACGTAGTATAAACACGGTGAGTACCTACCTACATACATAGATTGGGAAATTATTGATATTAAAAATTAATGAAATACATAAAGCAATTTTATATTAAAATTTAATGAAATATGTAAAGCAATTTGGTGTCGTTTGGGATTGAGCATATTTTTTTTTTGTAGTTGAGCAATATGTTTTTTTACTTAGGTGTTTACCTAACTAGGTCACTAGATACCGGCACTAAGGTGAACAATAACATGCAACCGATATCGTTTGGCTCTTACCTTGGTGTAGCTGAATTGCCTAAGAAAAATAACATTAAAAATACTTTTTCGTTTGTTCTCTGTCTGGTATGATTTGAGATTTTGATTTTGATTAATCTGATTACATTACACATCTGCCCTGATGATGGACACTGCAATGCTGTCCGAAACGTTGGCTAAAGATGGAGGTAGCGCAACATGGCATAATACCCCAAAAACAAATCACTATAATGTGCTCTGTCTGTCTGTAACAAAATAAAAATGTTACCGGACAGCAAAGCGCCCATAACATTTTTTACTCCAAATGTGCTGAGGAATAGCTGGTTAAAGTTTGTCGGGTACTTGCCGATACACCCTGTATATATATATATATATCTATTTAAATGAAAATGTAAATGTTCGTTTGTTTAAAATCTTAAATCTCCTAAAGTTCTTCACTAACTCAGATAGATGTCACCTGTGACAGGAAAAAACATGTTTTTTTTTAAACCAGCGCCATTGTTGAACGTAAAAGCAACAGGCGCTATTGTTTCTTTATCTGCACCGACAGACAGTCACAGACGAGTCGGCGTACAGCTAGTAAATAATAAACGGTAACTTGTCGTCGGGAACAAAATACTGGGAGCGCAGAAATCTCATAAGGTTATTTGTGTTAAATTTCTGCAGTGGCGATAATTTCACAATTATACATTATAAATAAACATCAAAACGTGAACCTACTGGCAAGAACAAAATACCAGGAGCACAGAAATGTGACATTGAGTTTCCATTCAAAACGGGAAACATTTAAATTTTCCAATTTTTTTTAAAATTTTTATTATCCTGTAATTTTTCTCGGGTTAGTCATTCATGATAATGTAGGTAACAGTTTCCTTGAGCCAAAAAAATAATCCAAATATGACAATCAGAAGAAACTAAAATTATATGACCGTTTATGAGCTGAGTTGCAAATGCATCTTCCGTGTATAACGATAGTAGGTGCTTTTAAATATTGTCAGGTTATTCGTAATCCGGGAATGTTTGTTTTTTTTTTTAGTAGGTATAGGTTTGAATGCGCATTTGCAAATTGTAATACTTATTGGTAATTATGTATTTTAATTTACTTCTCCCTCTCTACCCAAAGGTAATTACATGTTTTGATTGACGTTGTTGATAACTGGCAATATAGATTCACGATTTGTAATACTTTTATCCAGTAATGAGCTTATAAAAAGTTTTCATTTTTGATTAATGTATATATATTTTAAATAACGTAACATACTTTGTATGTAACAAGCAGAAGATATATTTCTTGAAGATATAAAAATTGAATATCAAATCTTGAATATCAAAAATTGTTTCTTCCCTTTAATGATTTATAACATTCCGTTTTTTATATGTATATACATATTTATTGATCTTTGGGAAATCAACAGTTGAATTTTATATTTTTTAGATGCATGCCAAAAATACAACGGATTATAGATTTCTTCCTTGTGTTAAGAAATGAACAGAATGACAGAACAGTATTATATAAAACAAAACCATAATATTATAATATAAAAAAGATGACAGGATGTAAAAAAACCAACTAAATTCATAGACATAATTATATAAACAACAATAGAAAAGTTACTCCGAATGTCAGAAAAAACACTGGACTTTATTCAGCTCACAATTGAAAATGTTCAAGCAAGAATTTTGTGTACAGTTTGTTTTGCATTAATCCACTTTACATATAAAAGAAGAGCGTGTGGAGCGCGCAGTTACATTAAATTGAATCTTATTTAGCAACTCCAACATATTTATTGAATGAGTATAATCAAGAAATCTATAATTGTGTTTTTAGTCCGGTACACTGAGAAAACTTACTGATATAAAATATTGCTAATTAATTAAAAATCTCGTCAAATTATTCGTATTCCTGTAAAAACGGGACTGCAGGCCTTTAACGAATGAATTGACAGGTTTCCTTAAAAAAATGTCGATATTAGGATGTCGCGATACGTGTTCCTAAAATTATAATATTGTCGTATTTCGCCATATTTATCACGAAAAGCACAGCTCTATGAACACGTGTTCCGATATATTCTGAATGGACTATTTTTTTGCAATTGCAGGAAATCGATTGCAATCACGTTTTTAAAAGGATTTAAATTAATCAGCCGTTATTTTTATAAGCAATAATTATTAGCCTGAAACACTCATCCACATTGAAAAATCTCCTGATAAAAGATACATGACGCAAACGGGACTTGAACCCGTGTAATCAGCCGTACTCATTTCCCCCGTGTAGATGTAAACATTTAATGTGTAACAATATAAAATATTGATTTTCATAAAAAATTATAATGAACCTACATCTTTTGTTATCTCGTTATTATGTAAACCTATTGAACTCCTTTGAACAACATTCTATGATATGTAACTCCATACCTGTATTATAGTACCTACTTATATACTTCGTACTAATTTTATTATGATGTATATTTAATTCTAACGCTTATTATACTCCTTTGAATAACTTCCTATAATAATGTTTGCATATAAAAGCCTGTGAATAAATAACTAAAATATAAAATAATAAACTTGGAAAAACGATTATTTTCTGTACGTTCTACGTAATGCCATTTTTTTCTCCTGCCTCCGATGACCTATCATTTTCCTCACGGCTAAATGTTCGCAGCGCGTGGTGACTGAAAACCAGTTGCCGTACTTGCGCATTTCAATAGTGAATCGCTCTACTTAGCTCGGTATTGACTGTATAAAGTAACAACGTCGGCATGCCGTTTCCCTAACGAAAGTACAAGTATTTAATTTACGGTGGAGCGAAGCGGAGACACGGTGCTAGGCAGCAGGCAGTAAGTTAGCGGACGGTAGCCACCAGTCGGCACTCAGTCAGTAGGTCACCGTGCTGCCGTTTTAGATGCAATCAGCTGTTGCAAAGATACTGTCCATAATACCCAAGTTTTGTATACATGCAATCAGTAAGAACGATAGGATATATACTATTCGTTGAAGGATCGGATATACGTGGTAAGTGACATTGTGAGGTTGTGGGAAGGATAGATACTGTCCATGGGATTGGATAAATGTGGTGAGTGACATTGTGAGGTTGTGGAAAGGATAGATAGGTACTGTCCATTGAAGGATTGGATAAACGTTGTGAGTGACATTGTGAGGCTATGGGATGAATAAATACTCTCAACTTAAAGATTGGGTACGACGTGGTAAGCGACATTGTGAGCTTGGGGGAAGGATATATACTGTCCATTGAAGGATTGGATATACGTGGTAAGTGAGATTGTGGGAAGGAAGAAACTGTCCCTTAAGGGATTGGATAAATGTGGTGAGTGACATTGTGAGGTTGTGGGAAGGATAGATACTGTCATTTGAAGGATTGGATAAACGTTGTGAGTGACATTGTGAGGCTATGGGATGAATAGATACTGTCATTTGAAGGATTGGATAAACGTTGTGAGTGACATTGTGAGGCTATGGGATGAATAGATACTGTCATTTGAAGGATTGGATAAACGTTGTGAGTGACATTGTGAGGCTATGGGATGAATAGATACTGTCATTTGAAGGATTGGATAAACGTTGTGAGTGACATTGTGAGGCTATGGGATGAATAGATACTGTCATTTGAAGGATTGGATAAACGTTGTGAGTGACATTGTGAGGCTATGGGATGAATAGATACTGTCATTTGAAGGATTGGATAAACGTTGTGAGTGACATTGTGAGGCTATGGGATGAATAGATACTGTCATTTGAAGGATTGGATAAACGTTGTGAGTGACATTGTGAGGCTATGGGATGAATAGATACTGTTCATTTAAGGTTTGGATACACGTGGTAAGCGACATTGTGAGTTTGGGGTAAGGATATATATTGTCCATTGAAGGATTGGATATACGTGGTAAGTGAAATTGTAGGAATAATATAGTTCATTGAAATATTAGGTACACGTGTTGGGTGGCATTGTGAGAAGTATAGATAATGTTCTTTGAAGGATTGGGTACACGGGGTAAGTGGCATTGTGAGAAGTATAGATACAATTCTTTGAAGGATAGGGTACACGGGGTAACTGACATTGTGGGTTTGTGGGAAGAATAAATACTGTTCATTGAAGGATTGGGTACACGTGGTAAGAGACATCGATAGGTTATTGGAAGTATAGATACTCTATTTATTCATATGAAGCGGTTACTTTGTGATGTGACATTATAATTTAAAATTAAACAATAACTTTGTAAACATCACTTATAGGTAAATACTTAATGTCGACCGGGTTTCACTACAACCGTAGCTTCATCAGGACTGTATAATACTAAACCTAGACATCTAAAATATAAATTAACATGTGTTGATATCACGGTAAGTAGACGGTCTGAGCTACAGTGGAAGAGGTAGGGATAGGTGGGAGATTGAGATGCGAGTGCTCTTTGTTAATAGGGAACAATCTGAGTATAGGGCTTTTATTTAGGTTTATTTGGTTGTTGATGACTTTGCTATTGACGTTTTTGGCTTTCCTTAACTCTAACGCCTCTAAGTTATCCAACCTAAGGCCTATTCCGTTTTTATGCAATAGACTGAAGCCACTGTAGCTCAGACCGTCTACTTACCGTGATATCAACACATGTTAATTTATATTTTAGATGTCTAGGTTTAGTATTATACAGTCCTGATGAAGCTACGGTTGTAGTGAAACCCGGTCGACATTAAGTATTTACCTATAAGTGATGTTTACAAAGTTATTGTTTAATTTTAAATTATAGATACTCTACATTGAATGATTGGGTATACTTGGTATTGTGAACACGTGGTAATGATATTATTTAAGTATTGTAAATACTTGACAAGTTATTATTACTATTATTACTGGCAAACAAGCGTTAAGTCCATTAATGATTTGAGTGTTATAAAGTATTATTACGTTAATAATACTTAAACTTTCTGGATACGGGAAACCGTCACATATCCACAATAATAAACGTTAGTTAATTTTTATTTAGCTATTTTGCATTTGTGTTTTCTAAACTTCTTCTTTCATTAAATTTTTGTGTTAATTTAATGTTATTTATTTATTAATTAACGCCCTTTTTCGAGGCTTTTACATGGGAATATTAAGAAATTTACATTATTTATTGTCCATAACTGAATTGCTTCATTAACAACATTTCATATTTGTTTTATAGATTAATTGAAGATGTCCACTTACTTTTTATAGTTGTTTCCTTCCATTTGTATTCTGGACAAAGAAGAATACATATGGTAGTTAGTCACAGAATTTCTGCACTGAAATAAATACTGACTTCTAGTATTACGTTGTGGAATCCGGAAGATTATCAATTCTAGCAATATCGGACTATCAGCTAAATCATTTAGAATTTTATACAAAAATACCAAGACAGTGAGAATTCTTCTGTCTGACAATTTAAGCATATTCATATAATTTAACTGAGTTGAAATGAGTGTTGTAGTTCAACATGGAATACCCATTTTAAATTTATAAAACGTAAGAATTTATTTTGCATTCTTTCAACAGCTTGTACATGTATATTATAATGAAGGTTCCAGACAGGATGATTGTACTCAAGATGACTTCTTACATAATCCTCTATGGTTATATTTGTCATTATTATAACTTATGAAACGTATTGCATTTCACTACCCCTGCAGTATTCCTTCTGGAATAAATTAGTATTATGATTTTAAGGCAAAGCATTGCTGGAATGAGATTTGCCGTGAAGGAACATATAGTATGTAAGTTTGTACAGATGCAGATGCCATTGAAGATAATTATTGTTTACTTACAATTTAATTATTATCATAAAGTTGCAACCTGATTATTAATACCTACCAAACTGGTTTTGCTGTTTGATGAAGACACCTAGACTTAGACAGGTAATAATACCCCCATTGACTGAGAAATTAATTAAAATCTTACGTAAAGCTGGTGGATTAAATTCGAGATTGTCATATCCAACCCGGTCATGAATAAAATGCTGTGTTAAAGTGAAAATTAAAAATGGTGTAGTAATTCGATAGCTAGCTTGGTAGCTAGAAAACTGAAAATATTGCAAATATATTAAAAATCTCTTAAAATTATTCGTATTCCTATTAAAAACGGGATTGCATGCCCTTACCGAATGAAATGATAGGTTTCATGTTTAACTTTAACAGCCGTACCAAAGAAAAACCACTTCGCATTCGTTAAATGGTGTTTTTGTTACAAATTGTGCACTGTTTATTTAGAATTATCACCAATAAAACTTCTAGCAACATTGCAATTTTCGGACCTATGCGCAGGCGCTACTTCGCGCGATGTTTGCGCGCATGCGCGCCATGCACGTCAGTTTCCCCACGAATGTCTGTGTTGGTTATTAAAATATGTGTGATTAAAATCATATATGCAATAATCATTTCTATTCTAATGAGCAATTTACTATTTTAATATTATAATTTAATACATTAACTATAATATGTGTTATTTTTGTCAGTTTTGATCCATTAATATTTTGTAAATAATATAGTTTCATCTTATCGGAAAAGCCGAGGTTATTTCCTACTTATTATTTTTTAATTGACGTTTACCGCGTGAATTTAATGAAAAATTTATAAATATGATATTTTTTAATAACACAAATGTCTTATGCATGTGTAGATAAATACAAAGTTTAAAAAAAATCAATGTTTATATTAATGACAAAATGTCTGATTTTTTGGTTATTTTCTGGGAATTGTTTTTACAATATTTAATCATTTTCAATTCCATGAACGAGATAAAAAGTGAAGTGACAGTCATCTTGCAAAATCTTTGAAAAAAAATATGGCGTTCTTTGAATTGTCCGAAATTTTTCGATGTTTTGATTAAAATGTATGTAATTTTTTTTTTCAACTTTTTTCGTCTTTGAAATTAAAATATTGCAATTTTTAATTAATATTAAGTATATATTAAATAGAAATTTATCTAGTTTCTAAAATAGTATTTGTTTTTATGACATCTTTAAAATTAAGAAAAATATATTATAACCTTTAATATACCTTGGAATGATTATTATTTCAAGTTTATATAAAAGATACAACAATCCCCTTTGACTGAATAAGCAATCAATATATCTTATGTATCTTTCCATAAACTATTTTATGTCAGTTTCTATTTTACGTTTTAATTAGTAAGGTTTTCACATAGAAGGTCGTTTATCAATTTAATAAAAATTTCATCGCGTTTTTACTAAGACCGTTAGTAAAAAAGGAATGTATATGCGACGTCATGAACACGTGTTCATAAAAATCATTATATTTTCGCATTTCATCATTACATATCGTATTAACAGGGCAAACGCAGATTATTAACACGTCTTCTGATTTATTCGGAAAGTAATACAATGTTATTAGGAAGGGGCCTGCTGTTTATAACAGAATTTGAATAAATCAGCAATAGTAATTTTTCTCCTTGCAGTGGCGACCATCGGCGACACATTTTCTGAAATAATTATTGCCTACTAGCTAGAAATATACTGTAGGACTTGTTGACTCTTCGAACAGGGCATCATTAAATGATTTGTGTCATATTTTACGATTACCGACATTTTGACACCCAATGTGAATATGGTAATTAATATCTAACGATTGAAAACTTTTTCAATTTTCTAGACTACCTTCTAGAACATAAATAAACTACTTTAAAACAACTTATCATCACAATAAAAACCATTTGCTGTACTTTTCAGGCCCGGGGAATTTTTGACTCCCATTGTGAATGGGGTTTCATTAAACGCTTGGAAACCTTCCTAGACACAAACTTCAATTGACGATATTATTAAATAATTTATTTCGATGGTTTCACCTAAAATATTACAGTTCATCTAGTAAACATGATTTTGCATGAAAATTAACAAAATAAAACACTGATAATCAATACCTAAAAATATTTCTATCTTTTATGTGTGAGAATTCGTTAAAATCTAGATTATCTTTGTGGCAGCTCAGGGCAGAGGTACCATTTACGTCAGAACAAAAGTGGCACATTGAATTCCGAATTTCTACCGATTTATATCGTATTTTTCTTGAAAACTTTTAATTTTAATCCCCTATAAATAAATATGTTGTTTTGAAGATAATATCTATGCATTTGTAGAGCTGAAACGGTAATTATATGAAATTCCCTTCATAGAAAGAATATCGCAAAATATGCTCCGAAAATTATTAAAAACACATTTCTTCTGTTGTTTGACACGTTATAGGTATGACAAAATCACAGTATGTCTTTAAATGAAACTTAGGCATATGTCGTGCGATTTTCGCTCTATTTTAAACTAGTCGTTTTTTATTAAATATTTTCAAAATTTTCGCTAATAATTATCGTTTATTAATATTAGCGCGCTCCATCTAACATTCGTGTTTTCATATAACCATTTCAAACCATCTTCTTCTTCTTTTTGAACGCTTATTACGGACCCTTGAGATACGTGGAGAAAGTGCATTTCTGCTTTCCACCGGGGCAAAGGTTGATGGCTGGATAGAAAGTTTATTATTTATTGATTGGATGCATAAAACAATTTTTTAAAAATCTAAAAAAAATGTAAGTAAGTATTCGAAAGTCTATTAAATGTTACACGTTTATCTTTTGATCTCACAAGAATTATGACCTACTTTGGAAAACTTCAGTTCGAAAGCATGTATCATCAAACCGTTTTGTCATATAAAATATAGTAGGGGAATATGATTAAATCTTAGGCAAGTATGCACAATCGGTGCAGTTTTAATTGGCCCAAACCACACGTTGCGGAGGCATCGCATTCGTCAAGCCATCTACTTATCAACTGCAGTGCTGGCTTGCCTTTAGTGCCTGTTTACAAGCCCAGTATCCACGTATCAAATTTAAAAATCGTTGATCACATTTTTTGGTTTGAAGACGGTAACCTCCCTACCCTATCTTACATGTGTCGACTAGCACGCTATGTGACCCAGTAGGTACCTACGTAAGGAGGCCATGGCCGAAAGTGCAATGGCACTGGCGAGCACCACAGTTTTTTGAAAGTGTGCGCGAAGAGAACATAAAAAAATAGACAAAGGAAGACAACGCTTTGTAGTGTAGGTAAGTATTATATACATTATACAAAATTTAAAAAAAAATATTTATTGCACAAAAAGAGTACAAAGGGTATATCTTATAGGTTACATCCTATTTCTTCCAGCTAACCCAACAAATACACATTATATTACATAACCCAACAATTACATGTTAACAAATAAATAACAGTAAATAAAAAAAAATAAAAAAACAGAGGTATTTAATTCATGTAAGGTATTCATGGTGTAGTGACATTTGTTTAAAAGAAATGTTTTTAGTTTTGATTTAAATTTAAGTATGTCGGTTATTTGTTTGATGCTACGTGGAAGGTTGTTATATACTTTAATGGCCATGTAGTGTGGTCCTTTTTGAAAAATAGTTTTGTTTGCTTTTGGGATTATTAGGTTTTCTGTGTTGTTTCTTTATGTGTTGAGTTTTTTTGTGGGAATTTTTCTGGATATGATCGAACTAACAGGCATAACTCCATTATATATATATGTCCGTCACTGTCAGAAGTTTAAAATTTTTAAAAAATTGCCTACATGAATCCCGGTGATCAGAGTTAGTTTAAAAATATATGTAAACAATACATATATTTTTGTTATGTACTGTAGGTATTTAGATTAATTAATTGCAGTAATATTCATAATCATCATAAGATCACCAATGTTTGATCATGGCCCATCTCTATTGTTTCTATTATCTTTGGTTTTCTCTTCCATTATAACTAATTATTTTTTTTATTTCAAAAGATTCTAAAGTTCAAGTCTTAGAATAACATTTTCCTTCAAGGTATGTGCTGCTCCAAGCGGTACCTATTTGGTTCAGGGCCGCGGCTCTAAGCAGGCAGGTAAAGAAAGATCAATTAATAATAATAATAATAAATTGATGAATTTGCTAAGAATCTCAAGTAATTGCGCTAAAGCTAAGTGACCGACCTCTTCGAACTGTGCGTAAACATTATGTACTAAACCAAAGTACCTGCAATAGATTTTACGAAATAAAACATACCTAACATGCTTGTATCGGACGTGTAGGTAAACGTTAAAACTAAAATGAAGAAACAAAGTTCGAAGGAGAAATAATTATTCTTTTCAGTTTGTCTCTTTGATTCCCTCGATAAAAAGATTTTTTCGTCGAGATTTATAAGAAAAAAATATTTATTTATTTTTATTGCTTATGAACGGCATAAAAGTGAAGTGACAGTTTTTTAACTAATCCCATGCACAAAAGAAATGTTTTCTAAATATGGATTTCTTTCAAAATTGCGAAATTGAGTACAAATATTTCGGTAATTTTTTTGTTAACATATTCATGTTTGGTATTAAAATTTTATCATTGAGAAATATTTCAAATACAAATTTTTAAAAGATAATTTTATGTAGTTTCTAAAATGATTTTTGTTTTCAAGATAAATTCGTTCGTAAGAAATATGTAGCACGTTTAATATATATCGGCAGTATTTCTGTGAGAAAATTCACAGTCGTTGGGAATTAAATATTTAAAAGCCTGAAAGGTTAAACACTTTGTTTTGGACACGCGACTTGTACAATGCCTCTTTAAACACTTATTTTGATTTGAAGGTAGGTTAGACCAGTGTTCCGCAAAGCGTGTGCCGCGGCACACTGGTGTACCGTGGTCATCAGTTGGTGTGCCGCGGAAAAAAATCAAGGTATTGTGAAGATAATAAGAAAGAAAATGGGAGCAGATCATCAGTCACTTCTGTTCATAGAGAAGTACGATGGCTTTCTCGGGGAAAAGTGATATTTCGGATTTACGAGCTAAAAAATGAGTCCCAGACGTTTTTAGAGGCCAGGGTTCAGATTTTGCTTCTGAGTTTAAAAAAGAAGAATGGACAGTAAAACTTGCATATCTGGCGGATATATTGGCTCATTTAAATGAGCTCAACAGAAAAATGCAAGGCAGGAATTCTTATATTTTAACGTTTTCGGACAAAATTGAAAGCTTTCGCACTAAGTTGCAATTATGGATAAGCCACGCTGTCAATAGTAGTAATGAATTGTTTCCAAATGTTATGGCTGCCGATTCAGAAAAAAGTGCAGGCTTTGATAGTGAAACACTTGGAGCTAAAAATGAACTGTTATTTTCCTAAGTGTGACCACTGCTTTCAAAGCATGCTATTGAAAATATATTACCATTTGCCACAACCTACTTATGCGAATTGGGATTTTCAATCGAAAAAAAAGAACGCCTAAGGACTATCAATGAAGAAATGAGAGCAGCATTATCAACGATTGCTTCAAATTTTGATTGCCTGTGCTCAGTTAAACAGGCTCACATTTCTCACTAAACATCTTTTCATATTAGGTAAATTGATTTTAGTAATAAATAAATATTGCTTTTTTCTTTAGTGTACCTCTAAAATTTCTTGATTTGATAGGTGTACCTTGAACACAAAAAGTTTGCGGAACACTTGGTTAGACCATTGACCAATCATCAAGCTGTTTCCAACTATAAAATTAATGATAGTATGTATTAAAATAACCCCTCAATTTAAAAAATAACATAAGCTGTCAAATAACAGCCAACAATGAACATGTAGGCCTAAGTAGCAAAGTTCCGTCGGAGTAGCAATCAGCTAAATGGTAAATAATGAAATATTTGCAGCAGTGGATAAGGTAATATAGATTTTCATTGCGGTGGATCACCGAAGCGAAGAAGATTAAGAAACCACACAGGCCATAGGAACTAAGCTTGAACGTGTTTGGCATTAAACACGAAATCACGTTCCAACGAAAAACCGGTGGATTATTTTCATTAATCCATAGATAACCTTCGTAATAGTAAAGATAAATAGATTTTAAACTTGCCTAATTATTTGTTAAGACACATATTTATTTTGCACGAATTATGATGGAAATATCTGTGTTTATTTATTATTACTTCACCGAAAAAAAAATATTATCATGGTTGGAGACGCAAATACTTGAACTTTTTATTTATCATATCATACGCCACGCTCTGTCACACAACTGTGTAAGTGTCGCTAATTTGAGGTGTTTTGTTCAAATATATTAAAGGTACTTTGAATTAAAGCTTTAAAATAGGTAAACTATCACGTATCCATTAGCTTCATATTATGTACCTTCGACCTACACAGCGCACGAACACATCTGTATTATTTGACAGTAGAGTTACGTGGGGTAACCGCATGCAAGTTTAAATTATGACTTTTGTATTAAAAAAATTTCAGATATTTTATATCAATTTTCGATTGGTTTTTTATTATTATTATTATTATTGATTGATTCAAACCACATACGGTCCGGTCCATATATCAAAAAGGTGTATTGAAAAGATCTAATATATGTCGATTGCGTACACTTGACCCATAGGCTGGGTAAGTATACGCATACTATAGTGTAAGTGTGCATAATTACTAGAATATTTCACTGTAAGAATTAATAAACATTAGATGATATACAGAGTGTATCGGCACGTACCCGACAAACTTTAACCAGCTATTCCTTAGCACATTTGGAGTAAAAAATGTTATGGGCACTTTGCTGTCCGGTAACATTTTTTTTTAATAAAATATTTATTATTCACATGTTCACCACATGTCACCAATGTTTTATCCTTTGTCAAAGTTTGAAAACCCATCTGGCAATATTTTATTCGATTTTCGTTGAATAATGTACGTAGGTACGTACCTATGTTGGCGCGCTTTTACAATCACAACGAAATGGCACGGCACCATTCGTCTCATTTTTAACTATTATTATTTAGTGTGTACGAAAGAGCGAGGACACTTTTTGACACACTTGCTAATAACAGCTGCTGAACAAGAGATACAATGCAAATGACAGTGACGGAGTGTGGTTTTTTTTTATTTATTTTTTGTTTTTAATGGAAAAAAAATGTTACCGAACAGCAAAGCGCCCATAACACTTTTTACTCCAAATGTGCTGAGGAATAGCTGGTTAAAGTTTGTCGGGTACTTGCCGATACACCCTGTATATTGATGTTTAAAATCATGTTATGTATAATAGGGGTAAGTGCGTAAGTACCCTTGCTTCCACGTGATCATGTTAACGTGGGATAAGGGTAAGCAGTTTTGTGGGTGCGTACACTTACAACACGTACACTTACCCCTTCACACAAAAATTAAAGTTATCGTATAAAAAAACAGATAAATGGTTTTCTGTATTAAAATTGCATCTTTGCACCCATGAAACTAATAATAATTTACTAAAAACTGTCACGGACCACGCCATTCTGACACAATTGGTTAAACAATAACACCCATCGGTAACAGAGGTGAAACAAATAAGAAAACTGTGAAGAAAAAAAATTAATTTACCTGTAATATATTGTTTTCTACGTAAGGCTCATTGTACACACAACTGGATTCAAGAATACATCGCCGCGTACAATTTCCCACTGCGTACGGTTAACCCGCGAGACTATGATTTATGATACAAACGGCCAAATTAACAGTTTGACGAGAACTCTGAACACCTTCACACAGTAAAATGATTAAATTATTCTAAAATAATACACGTTTCATGTATTCCTAAAGATAATGGATCGATTCTTAAAATTATATGAAAACAATTTAACAACAAAACCAGTGGAGAAATATTCAATATAAATATTATTTTATTATTTAGAGCACTTGAAAATATTACTGTTAGGACGGGTTGTTTTACAGAATTTGAACAATTCATCAAATTTCGAAATTAAAAGTACTGTGAAAATTTTATTCAAATTCTATTATTACATCATTGTGGTGCAGTTGTTTCACAGAACTGAAATATAAACTTGAATAGAACATTAACAGAACTAGAAAATTTACTTTGAAATTTGATGAATTGTTAAAAATATGTGAAACAACCAGCCCTTAGACTTTGCACGCGTTTTAACGAATACTTGCCGTTCATTTTTTATTGAAAAATGTTGAAAATGGCTCACAATCGTATATAGCATAATAGGTTAAACGGCGGTTTCCAATCACACTAACTATTACAGGAAAATGAATTTCACTGCCAGTGATAACACTCACCTTCGAGTTAATCTTTCACAATTCAGAAAGTCAAACTGAAGTACATATGTCATATTATTTTGTATTGTTCATTATTATGTACTTATAAATTTACGAATTTTCACAAATAAATTATTCCTTAACCAAATTTCATGCATTAACAACTGTATACGCCATCATCCTAGGAATATCTTAAATACAATACAAATGATTGTGCTTCTCAAATGAAGAAAAAACTCTGAATGGATGACTCCTCTCGCATAGAAAAAAACAAATCATCATTTTCTTGATGTTTGATCTCACTTGACGAGTTTTTTTGGGGAGAGGCGAATTTGAAATCTTCCATCGGATTGATTGATTTGTAATCTTCCATTGGATTGATTGATTTGTAATCTTCCGTTGGATTGATTGATTTGAAGTCTTCCATAGGATTGTTGCTTTGTTTTAGGGTCTTATCCATAGCACCATGATTCGTCACCTGTGATGACCTTTGATAAAAAATTTGGGGGTTTTGTAACTCTGTTTACTAAAATCAGCCATCTCAAAAACGACGAGCACACAAAAACAAAAGTCACCAAAAAATTCACACCAGCCGAAATGACGATTTCTTCAGCGCAGTGCTTGGCATACTAACTGGGGATAGCGTTGGGGGTGGCCAGAGAAATTATTTTCGTTTCTTGGGGGGGGAGGTAACGACTAGAGAAATTCTGAGGTATAAAAACGAGATAAAAATAAACACAAAAATAACCTATTCCGATGGATATAACTATTAAATTATCATTTTTCGTTGATCAATTTTGTATTAAAAAAGGAGCTAGATGAGAAGACGTTCTCACTTTTTTATGTAGCTGACGGCCTCAATTTATAGCTAAATCTAGCTCTAATGAATCTGAGTTGGCAATGCTGGCTATACACAGTTCTACCGGTAGAACCCGGTACCACAAAAAAAATTAAGCCCTCCGCAACATCAGTTCTGTTTCTTTTGGATACCCGAATAAAGAAACTACAGGGTTTTCCAATAAGAGGTGTTATTTTGATATTTAATCGTAAAAGATCAATGGTTTAGTTGCTTGTGTGGCACGTAACGCCATCTTGTTGAAATTAAACGTTGTCCAGATCAATACCATCCAATTGCGGTCTTAAAAAAATCATTAATCATCTCTCGATAGCGCAATCCATTCTCCGTAACTGTTGCTCCAGCCTCATTTTCGAAAAAGTAAGGTCCAATGACACCGCCGGACCATAAACCGAACCAAACAGTCACATTTTGAGGATAGAAAGGCTTTTCAACAATAAGTCTTGGGTTTTCCGAGCCCCAGATACGACAATTTTGTTTTTTGACGGAGCCACCGAGGTGGAAATGGGCCTCATCACTCAAGATGATTTGCATTTGATTTTCAAGTGAATTTCAATAATTTCAATGCGTTGTTGAAGCGTGTATCGTTCCATTTTTATTAATGACGTAGTTTCTACTTGTCAAATGTCAAAAAATGACAGCTTCAAAAGTAACATCTACCGAAATAGCGGGCTGTTCAAAATAACACCTCTTATTGGAAAACCCTGTATGTAAATAAATATTATTATAACACAAACTCCAGGATTTCCGGCATTGAAATAGAAAAAAAGAAAATTATTTTGGTTCCAAGTGAACGTCATTAATAAATAAACCATTTGAAAAGATTACATCTATCTATGTATATACCTAGGGCCTTACTAATAAACGTATTCTAAATTTTATGCATTTCTTAATCAACCATTAATAACTGGTTGTTTATCAGTTTTAAAAAATATAAAACGCGTTTATTAGTAAGGTAGTTAGTAGATATTGCAGGTTATTGAAGAATAAGCTATCTGTGAAATCAGTTTTTTCGATAAATCTTTACAACGAATCGTTTTAGATTATGAATACCAAAAAATATGCTTTGGATAAGTTGAAGCTTCTCCTAAAGTTTAGCTTGCCTAGAATAAATATAAAATTGTTATTTAAGATATAAAAAATAATGAGCGTCAGCGCAAATAATTTGTTTTTAATTAGAAAATTATGAATCCATACAAAAAGAAATAATAATATAACTATTTAATGGCTCGGATTGTTTGTGACAGTTTCCTTTGAATATCTTTTATTTTTTTTTTTTTTTTTTTTTTTATATTTTTTTTATTTTTTATATATTCAATAATATTATTATTGGGTTTATAAAAACAGTTTATTTTTAAACAAGTTCTGCTGTGTAATTATTATTACGCGTGACAGCTGTTTCGCCTTCTGAAGGCATTATCAAACTGTGGGTAGCCCACTTACAGACGATACATTTATATTATTTCTAGGTAGGTATTTTAATTACAATTACTGATTTCTTAATTGATTTCTGAGTAAAATATTAGAAATTATTAATGGTTTTTACCCCAGTAAAGTTTCCCCAATTAGTGTAAAGTTTAAATTTGACTGAATGTCTTTATGTTAGTTATTCCCAAACGATGACTCATAGGGTTATTTTAATAGCATAATTAAGTACTTCATAGTGCACTCGTATGTGCACTAGGTTTGAAGATATCTAGTAGGGGTGAACGAATTATATTTGTTTGTTCGTTAATTAGAATAGCTTTCGGATTATTAGAGTTTTTGTTAATTTCTAACTGTTCTAAAAGATTCAGTTTACGGCCTTTATTTTGTACGTGTAACGGAGTTGGTTTATTATTATCATTAAGTGAGTGATTTAAAGGCCGTAAACTGAATCTTTTAGAACAGTTAGAAATTAACAAAAACTCTAATAATCCGAAAGCTATTCTAATTAACGAACAAACAAATATAATTCGTTCACCCCTACTAGATATCTTCAAACCTAGTGCACATACGAGTGCACTATGAAGTACTTAATTATGCTATTAAAATAACCCTATGAGTCATCGTTTGGGAATAACTAACATAAAGACATTCAGTCAAATTTAAACTTTACACTAATTGGGGAAACTTTACTGGGGTAAAAACCATTAATAATTTCTAATATTTTACTCAGAAATCAATTAAGAAATCAGTAATTGTAATTAAAATACCTACCTAGAAATAATATAAATGTATCGTCTGTAAGTGGGCTACCCACAGTTTGATAATGCCTTCAGAAGGCGAAACAGCTGTCACGCGTAATAATAATTACACAGCAGAACTTGTTTAAAAATAAACTGTTTTTATAAACCCAATAATAATATTATTGAATATATAAAAAATAAAAAAAATATAAAAAAAAAAAAAAAAAAAATGGAGTTCTACAAATTAAACTTAATAACAATAAAAAAAAAAAAAAATCTTTTATCTTTCTTATGAAATTATTTACAAAATAAATAAAAACCACTTTGGCGCTTAAATCGACCATATCTAGACTCCGCTTGCAAAATATATAGATGAGACCTGAAGAAAAAAAATAGGTTCCACTTTTTACCTCCAAACGACCTCCAATGCTCCCAACGCTCTAACTACCGAATCCAGTCTATGCGCAACGCTTATCGCGTTCTAATAGTGGAACACTGTGAATCTTTTGACGAGATACTAGTACGCAATAGCGTCTCTAATTGTATAATGTAATGAGCTCACAAAGCTATTTTTATTCCTATTACCTACATTCGTCGTGACACACCAAAAATAAACATAATTTGGCTTGTATATACCTCTTTAGGGATTTTTCCCTAATAAGCAAGAACGTAATAAGTTTTTAAAGTTGTTTTAACGAAACCACAAATTCAATTGGATAAGCAATTAGAAAATACAATTATTTTGATTATTTTTGTGGTTAAAGCGGATTTCTAGATATCTAGTAACTTGTAACATAATTACAAATTTAGTTTTCTCTATTTAGTGTAGTATGGAATACCTATTTCTACACACACTGTTAAACTTTGACGTAAATAAATTATAAAGATTGCCATAAATGTAGGAAAGTGGGTTACATATGTTCGAATGCACGTGTGCATATAATTTAATGTGGCTGTAGTTTTAGATTAAAACAGAAATTATAATTTTCACTTTCAATATATATGAAACTCAATGCGAAACTGTCAGCATTGATCCTAAAATAACGACAAAAGTGATGAAGCCTCGGCCCTGTAAAACATTATACGACGCGCGGCCCGACGTAATGTACGGATTTACGGTTGAATTTGCCTTAGTATGACTAGAAAAGTGATCTTTCTATGAGGTTTATTTTAATTATTTATGATGAACGTATTACTAAAACCTCAGATCTTTCTAGAGGAATCCCTTGAGAAGTTACTAACTCATTGTATAGAAAAATAAAATCTGGTTCTTACCGCTAATTTGAAAGTTGAAAAACGTTTCAAAAAATTTTCAAACCGTTTTACATAAAATATTTTAATGGTGAGGTCCTGGTTTTATTACATTTAAATATAAATAACTTACATCCGTGTGGATCCTTCTAGAAACATATGAGATTTTAGTAATACGTTCATCAGGTATAATTAAAATGGGAGCGTCGAGCAAACCCCCGTTATTAGTTTTATGTCGCATTAAGACGAGACAATACCCTAAAATAAAGCCAGAATCTTATCGACGTAAGTGAAGCAGCCGTGCACAAAAAAGTGCGACGCGCGGCCCTAGTGTGTTAGACAGACCTGCAGTTGAATTTGCCCTATCAAATCTCTAAAATAAAGTGAATCTTAACGACATAAGAGATGAGTTCGTGTAAAAACAATATTCGGCGCGCGGCCCGGCGTAATGGACTAAACTACGGTCGACTTTTCCCTAGCAGGCCTAGAAAATCGATCTTTCCGTGGGGTTTATTTTAATTATTTCTGATGAACGTATTAGCAAAATGCCAAATGTTTCTAGAGGAATCCCTCGGGAAGTGACTAATTTATCGTCTAGAAAAATAAAATATTTTGCTCACAGCCAATGTTACAGTTGAAAAACGTTTTATAAAATAATCACACCGTTTTACATAAAATATTATAATGATAAGGTCATGTTTTTATTATTCTTAAATATAAATAACGTACATCCGTACCGTAGAGATACCTCTAGAAACATTTGAGATTTTAGTAAAGCGTAATAATTAATACGTGAGCGTCGAGCAAACGCTCGGCATTAGAGTCTAATGTTGCCTTAAACTAAACCTTACTTTTAACGGCTGATAGGTTTATTAATTTACGCTTGCAAGACCTGTGTAAGTACTTTTGAAGAAACATTACAATGGTTAAGCCACTAAACAAATGTATGTTTAAAACCTTCCTCTTGCATATTCCTCTCCCATTTCCTCCCAACATTCGTCCCAGTTCAAAGGCTAAGTATAGTTTCTCGAAAGAAAAATCTAACAATTTCATAATTTTCGTTTGAAAACGAAATACGAAAAATTTTCCTAAAATTTCATGACACTGTATTACTCAATTTTCTTGGAGGGATGTTAATATCACATTTTCCCAACACTGATTAGTGGAAATAATTCTAAAATTACCACAAACTTGTTTCAAATATTTGCAAGCAGACCAAACCGTTCATGGTAATTGACACTGAAGAGATAAATCGAAAAAAGGTATTGTGGGTGTGTCTTATGTGGCCAAAGTAAGCCAAATTTTCTTTACTTCTGGTGAAACCAATCAAACTTTTTCAAAAATTGTTTTTTTTTTTTGTTGAACAGATTTCAGTTGGCAGACTCACTTTGTCTGGTGTTTATGAGGACAAGAGTCTTATAATATGTAAATCAGTTTTTTTTTTTCAAATAAAGACCACACTTCTAGAAGTTTTTTATTCAGTGGTATTTTAGCTAGCGGTATATTAGCTCACATAAAGGACACAGTTTGTTGAACGTAAGTTGCGACACTCCAGTCACGAAGGCGATATTTCCTAAGAACTATCCGAGAAGTTTAACAAATATTATGCCACAATGTTGACCTTGTATGACAGATGTATGCAGTTTTATTATGAGCCATAATATCATTTTGATGTCATTACCATATTTAAAATGAATAGATAATGCGTTAGTCTTGATTTTTGAATTTATTGGAAGCGATTGTGAGAAGTTTCATCATTTTTAAATACATTATACAAGTATATTCTTTCGTTATTCTTTATGTTCAATAACACATCAATGATGTTATGATATTATCATTAAAAGTGACTTTACGATTATGTTACTTTTCACACTATCTACTATAGTAACTTTGATTACCGTACTAACAACCTGATTAAATTGATGGGTTTGGGCAATTTCAATTCCATTAAAATTACTTTGAACCCCGCTGAATTGAAAATCATCAAAAAAATTACAGCGAATTTTAAGATAACCTCTTCTAAAACCAAATAATGTTAGGCTGATGTAACTGTAATGGATAATACTAGTAGTTCTGTGAACATTTTTTTGACCCTGCGTAATTTTGAATATTGACAAACGAAATGCAAAGCAAAACTTCGCTATGTTCAGTCAATTAAGAAAAGAGTGTAGGGCGGATGGTTTGGGTATGTCCAGTGGATGAACGAAGAAAGTGAATTAAATGTGAATAGTAGAAGTTGAGGATGCCCGAGGAAGGTGAATCAAATAATTAAATGAAAGGGTGATGAGACGATGTATGAATTGGGATGAAGCAATGATTGCACGCCAAGACTGAGTTGTGTGACTCTGCCAATGGAGTTAACAAACATTTTCTGGATTAATTTTCATCTTTTGTGATTCTTTAGAAATAGATTGAATGATAGGTATATTATTTCACGCTTGCAAGACCTGTGTAGGTACTTTTGAAGAAACATTACAATGGTTAAGCCATTAAACAAATGTATGTTTAATAGCTTTAAGCTATGCTCCAAGTGGGTAACCCATTCGACATATGCGTGAGAAACTATAATAAAGAGTTCACGGTTTTTCTCACAAAAGCTGAGACAAGAATGTTAAAAATTGGTTAATTTTATTTACTTGCCTAATATGCTAATATACCTACTCAACATACTAATATACCAACTCAATATACTAATATCCTACTCAATATACTAACATACCTACTAAAAATTGAGCTCATAATAGAGTACATTCGAAGTTGTATTCATTTGAAGTCATAATCTGAGCAAATGTCAAATTTTGGCTAATATACCTACTCAACATACTAATATACCAACTCAATATACTAATATACCTACTCAATATACTAACATACCTACTTAAAATTGAGCTCATAATAGAGTGCATTCGAAGTTTTATTCATTTGAAGGCATAATCTGAGCAAATGTCAAATTTTGGCTCCTTTTGAAATTGAATAAAAGAATACATTCTCTATTTGCCATGCAAAAAAATCAGTATAGAGGCATTTCCAATTGATATTTTGCAAACGTAATAATCATCATTAATCAATTCCACGAATGACAAAATGCAAATATTTGTCGGACTTAATAATCCCAATACCAAATAATGTCTGGAAGAAGTGACAACATTTACGACTTCAAAAACAAATAATAGAATTCATTATGATAAGAACATGAACCTAGTTTGTCACTAGAGCCAAAAATATACAAAAACAGAAAAAGAATAAAGAAAATTTTGTAGTTTATTTATTTAAGTAGGTTTTTTGAAACGATATCACTTACGTGAGAAAAATTCAGTTTTAAAAACTCAGTTATTTGAAAAAAATATTAAGAAGCTAGATTTGATTGGGTTCAAGTGCAATTTATTGGAATAACTTTTGAAGCGTTTACAATATGCACATCGATGTAATAGTTAATCATTACAGAAGACGATAATATATTTAAACAAATCTCAATGAAACACGAGACGGAAAAAGACACAGAAAATAAAAATGTACTCAAATTTGATATTGAAATTGTAGGTAATTAATGACAGTCGCAACTTGGAATTGAACCCAGATCCTCTGTCTTACTAGTATAACTAGGTCTCAGTAGCTCAATTTGGATAGCGTTGTCCCGGTATCAATCTATCATCAGAAAAAAAACTGTGGCAAAATTAACATCTTGCATCATTTGCGAAATAAATTTTCTTGCACTTGACCGTCTGGTCTACGAGATAATTCGTCAATAAATCACTTGTCTTAGAGTTAACATGGTGCAAGAAATCGCAAATTTCACTTATCTATCTGATTATGTCAAGGTGAACTTAGATGTTTGCTACACCTCCTATTTACGTGGCTCAGAGGCCTCGAGTGCATTCACTTGGCATGCTAGTCTTTTACGCAGCAAAATCATTCGACAACTAAGCAGAATCGATACGACAAACCCTAGTTTACAGCCTAATGTTGATTTATCAATATCATAAATAAATATCGTGGATTTTGTAAAATCTAAGACGTCCCTTTGGAATTATAAGTGTAAACGCATATTATTCTTAATTATAATGCAAACTATCTGCAATTAAAAAAAAAGCACAATCTGTCTAGCGACCGGTGTGTTAAATAAAGCTAAGCTCTAGGCCTGCTTCTTAGGTAGCCTTGATTACTCTATTGATAAAATGAATCAGCTATTTAATTTTTGGCCCCTAGACCTAAAATTCCCACCACACTTCACAAACTCAAATAATATGTACTATAAACAGGTCTTAAATCAGTTAAAATAATAATTATTATACATATATTACTAAACATCATAGAAACAATAGAAAAAATTAAGATGCTCACCTAACTTATCTCTTATATTGTATACATAAAAATAATTTCCTCAATGTTATGAATTTAATGTTATGTAAAAAGTAATTTTTCCAACGATATGATTTTATTGTTAACTACTTAATATGAACTAAACCTACCGATTTGATTGCCCTGAAACGTTAAACCTTCTCAGTTGGACAGTCAAAGATTCATTATTCTGTAATTGTATTTTTGTAGTATCTAAATACATAAATAAGCTTATATTATAACCAACTCGTTATTATCAAGAAAACCCATACAGGAGATATAGAAGGGTAAAAATAGGGTGTTCCTTGAATTTTTCGATTAGCATTAAACCAATTAATTAAAATGTGATTTTGAAAGATACCTTAATAGTCTCCACTTCGAAGTGAGACTATGCTGGGAAGGTAGAGCGTGATTAGTTGGCGAAAAGAAACAGAGTTTACCCACACCTAAAGAAATAAAAACTTATGTCTTCTGTTAATCATCGACAGTGAGTAATAATGAGTCGACAAAACTGGGGACAGTTGACGGAGGCTTACTCGTATATATAAAGAAGACTCATTATGAAGAAATATACGATAGTGCGACAGGTGTCATAATTTAAATGAATGGATCAGATGAAAAAATCAAACATTTAATAAAGAATACGTAGATAACTCACCAACAAAATCTTAGTATCAATGAAGAAAAGTTAGACAACTCATCCACAAAATCTTGGTATAAAGAAAAGTTAGATAACTCATCCACAAAATCTTGGTATAAAGAAAAGTTAGATAACTCATCCACAAAATCTTGGTATTAATGAAGAAAAGTTAGATAACTCATCCACAAAAACTTGGTATTAATGAAGAAAAATTTAGATAACTCATCCACAAAATCTTGGTATTAATGGAGAAAAGTTAGATAACTCATCCACAGAATCTTGGTATTAATGAAGAAAAGTTTGACAACTCATCCACAAAATCTTCGTTTTAATGAAGAATAGTTAGACAACTCATCCACAAACTCTTGGTATTAATGAAGAAAAATTTAGATAACTCATCCACAAAATCTTGGTATTAATGGAGAAAAGTTAGATAACTCATCCACAAAAACTTGGTATTAATGGAGAAAAGTTAGATAACTCATCCACAGAATCTTGGTATTAATGAAGAAAAGTTTGACAACTCATCCACAAAATCTTCGTTTTAATGAAGAAAAGTTAGACAACTCATCCACAAACTCTTGGTATTAATGAAGAAAAATTTAGATAACTCATCCACAAAATCTTGGTATTAATGGAGAAAAGTTAGATAACTGATCCACAAAAACTTGGTATTAATGAAGAAAAGTTTGACAACTCATCCACAAAATCTTGGTATTAATGAAGAAAAGTTAGATAACTCATCCACAGAATCTTGGTATTAATGAAGAAAAGTTAGATAACTCATCCACAAAATCTTGGTATTAATGAAGAAAAGTTAGATTAATCATCCACAAAATCTTGGTATTAGTGGAGAAAAGTTAGATAACTCATCCGCAAAATCTTGGTAATAATGAAGAAAAGTTGGATAACTCACCCTCTTTGTTGATGTCCCATAGTATGACGATACAGCGCAATCTCGCCAGCCGCATGGCCAGCAGCCGGCCCAGGCCACCGCCCCCACCCGTCACCAGCGCCACGCCGCCCTCCAGGCTCTTCTGCTGCTTGCCAGCCACCGCCCACACCAGGGCCTGCGCTATGTGCATCAGGCTGGTCACCACGAACACCAACACGTCCATCACTGTCTGCAGCACGGTGAACTTGGCTCGCTTCGGCCGGGACCCTTCGCACGAGTGCCCGTTGGAGACACCGTTACCCGTTGTGGTCGTCATCTTGCAACTTTGAGCAACTTTGTTTTTAACAAATGTACTTGATTTAAACCACTTTGTTTTATTGTTAATTGGTCTGGAACACAAACACGTCACGTTATTTATTGTAGCCTTCGTATAAAATTTTATTCAATTTTTATTCACTAAATTAAAACTGCAATAACTTATGAACAAAAAATAAAGGATAGTTGCTCTTTTCAGTTTTTTTGGTGTTTATCTTAAGAACGCTTTGATTTTTTTAAGAAATTTAAAAAAACCATAATAAGCATTGCTAAAATCGAGTTACATTATAATTAATTGATTCTTTTCTAATAAATTAATCAAGCAAGTGCAAAAAAAACTTCCGAAAGTTGTTTGTGCCAGAAAATAGGTGGCCTTAATAAATAATACGGATCCTTGATTTTTTTTGTTTGTTGATAAGGACTAGACAAACTTCATCTCAGTGTGCCAGATGCGTACTTGAAGCATTTAGAAAGTTACTATGAATTTACTGAGTTTAATAATATCTTCAAGGCGAAAGGCAACGGTATCAGATTGGTACAAGTTAGAGTTCAACACCAACGACTTGCAGTATTCTCATTGAAATTATGGTAGATGATAATATTAGCCCAGAACCGCAGGCAGTGTACCGTGAAGAACCTTTCGTACTGAATACCCGATGAAGAATTTACCGACAATTTTGTCTCATTACATGACGGCGCTCATTGCAAAATGTGGGACAAATGGAAAACACTTGGTATGAGAAACTATATACCTGCGTACTTTAATTCATCGAAATTTGCTAAGGTTGATATTACGATATGTAGCTATTAAAGATTATTCTTGAGAAGCTATGTTTGTTAATAGTCTAATTTGGTCACTTTTGGGAACGGCTCACATGGTCTCATAGAAATCGCTGTCTCCCTTACTGTCATGGTTAGACATATAATCTAAACGGTGTTAGAAAGAGAAAACACCACGCTTAATATTCAAATCTAGAAGTTAACCACAGAACAATTAAAATGCACACTTCTACGAAACCAAATGATCCGATCGCAATTTGAGAAAAATTATGAAACATAAATAATAAACTGTTATACACATAAATTTATAAAAAACTTAAGTAGACCATAATGTTACTAATAAAATATTTGTATTTTCGTTCAGTAATTAGACGAAAACACCTTAGGTGAGCCATTTAAAAAAAATCACTATTTATTTAAATATAATAATATATTGTTATTAATTACTTCAAGTTTCAGTTCCTTGCTCTTCTGATCTGTGAAATCGTGAAACCTGTAAGAAAAGGAAACAAAGAATTAATAATCGATAATATTTCCAATTAGAATAACCTAATGAATTAGAATTAGTGTAATAAATTTTGCTAACAGTTTGCTGTGGTAGAACAAAAATTATAACTGGTATTCCACAACGGCCTCTTGTCAGCATTTTACAAACGTTAATACAATCTTAATTATATAAAGATGAGTGTCTGTGGGGGGCTATGTGGGTTTCATGTTTTTACAAATTTATCCAGTTTTATTTCGAAATTGATCAAATTTTGCACACTTAACCTTAAAAAAAGAGTAAGGCCACTGCCTGTATGTGATTTCGAAAAACTATCCACCTCACTTTTCCCACCCCTTAAAGCAGAATTTTTATACATCTTGATGATTTTTTGCACACTTGACGTTCAAATTAAGAAGAAAATTACTCTGTACGTCTAGTTTTAAAAAAAATCTGTGTAAATCTGTGGCAACGCCGGGGTCTTTAGATAGTAATCTATAAATATACCTAATTGAGATAGGAAACATTTTTTATTTAAAATCGGTATTTTTTATAAGAAAAGAGAGGCTGGCTGAAACTTCGCGATAGTCTTTGTCGTTGTAATCTATCTTTCTGTTTCGCCGGTCATGTTTTGGGTGATAGAGATGGGGAGATTACAACCGAAGTCATCAGCTGTATCCATTTCTGTATGAAATTGTAGCCTGCACTGCAGCGTTTCGAAATATACATATTATATAGGTACGTATTATTTTACGATGGTTGTGTTTTTTCATTCACCGCAGAACCATGGGCGAACAGTAAGTTCACATAAAAATACACCAACTTATTAGTTATTCTAAAGCGGTAAAACACAGTAAAACAATGTATGTACCTTCATATTACACTGTAGAATAGCAGTAAATACCCGGCAACGCCATAAAATTTTAGATATTATTTTGATCGAATTTGGAAAGAGATGAAACAAAAACCGCTTATTGCCCTATTTTCGACAATGACTAACTAAAAAATATTTTCACATTAATACATTATAGTTTTTGTTATAATGATAACTAATTAACTACCGCTCATTGTCATATTTTATTAATAATAACTAATTAACCACCGTTCATTGTCATATTTTAATAATAATAACTAATTAACCACCGCTCATTGTCATATTTTAATAATAATAACTAATTAACCAACGTTCATTGTCATATTTTAATAATAATAACTAATTAACCACCGTTCATTGTCATATTTTAATAATAATAACTAATTAACCACCGCTCATTGTCATATTTTAATAATAATATATAATTAACCACCGCTCATTGTCATGTTTTAATAATAATAACTAATTAACCACCGTTCATTGTCATATTTTAATAATAATAACTAATTAACCACCGCTCATTGTCATATTTTAATAATAATAACTAATTAACCACCGTTCATTGTCATATTTTAATAATAATAACTAATTAACCACCGTTCATTGTCATATTTTAATAATAATAACTAATTAACCACCGCTCATTGTCATATTTTAATAATAATATATAATTAACCACCG
Source organism: Hesperophylax magnus (assembly GCA_026573805.1). Classification (NCBI taxonomy): domain Eukaryota; kingdom Metazoa; phylum Arthropoda; class Insecta; order Trichoptera; family Limnephilidae; genus Hesperophylax; species Hesperophylax magnus. The sequence goes on from JAIUSX010000002.1 coordinate 4,983,264, forward strand.
CTCATTGTCATGTTTTAATAATAATAACTAATTAACCACCGTTCATTGTCATATTTTAATAATAATAACTAATTAACCACCGCTCATTGTCATATTTTAATAATAATATATAATTAACCACCGCTCATTGTCATGTTTTCCCTACAGGTACTTATTTGTCTATTCTTATTTTTTATTTTTTATTACACGTTTATCTATCCTGACGAAGATCCCGTTGGTTTCGAAACATATCGATTATTTTGATTTTGGTGTTGTATACAAAGTTAATTATTTTAGATGTAAATTTGCCATTATTGAAGAAAAAAAACACTAGCTTTTATATATTTCATCTCGGGATGGAAATAACGATTATTGTAAATGTTGTGATAAAAGATTATTAAATTAGTTGCATTGGTTTAGAAATTCAAAACAAACAATGTTGAGCAAAGTTCATCAGCCAAGCAAACAGATTTACTGCTTTATAGTAAATATGTGTATTACTTTGAAACACCTTACAGGTAGCCATAACCGACAGTTTATCTGCTGCCCGCAATAAACCACAATCCTAATAGCACCGCTTGACACTTGCGGTAGACATCGAACAATGGTGGTATTGTAAACCAAGGTTACTTTGTTCCAGATACAATGTTTTTGTCTAATGTGTAGAATAGCTGATGCTGTTGCTACTTTTGCTTTGTGTACTGTTAAGAGCGAGTGGCCGTTATAGAATCACGTTTTCGAGAATTACGGTGAGTGCGGGTGTCATGTTTGTTCTCCAAAAACTCTTCAAGGGAAGAAGGAGAAGAAGATAAAGGAAGGTGATAAATAAAATAATGAATTATTACTGATAGAAAAAAAATTCGTTTGGGGAAAATGTAATACCCCCCCTCTGGACCGTACCTAGTAACATACAAGAACTTTTGGGGAAAGTTTAATACCTCCCCCCCACCCCCCTTCGGACCGTACCTAGGTACATACAAGACCTTTTGGGGAAGTGTAATACCCCCCTCCGGACCGTACCTAGGAACATACAATAATTTTTCAATTATGGTTTTCTCATATTGCTCGCTTTCTACGAAAAAAACGCGCCTTCCAATTTACGCCGAACTCGGACATTGACTGCGTTCCCTGGTTGACTGCTGAAGATGGTGCGTTTGAGATGACCCGCCTTCACAATATACAGGGTGTCCGGGGGTAAAGCGCACAAACTTCGGAAGGCGATAATAGAAGTAAAAAAAATAATTTAAAAGTGGTAACTTTTTTTTTTTTAATTTCAACATTTTAAGGTAGGTAGTTTTCAGGTTAAAAAGTTGAATTGTTTAAATGAAAAAATAAATATTCTTCAATAGAAATATATTTTTGAGGGGAAAAAACAATGGAATTTCGAAAAAAGTTCTTAGAACTTTTTATTTTTACCTCCCGACTTTTTTTTACGTTAAACCTGGAGACCTTGTATAGTTAACATCATTTTTGGCGTTGACGTAAGAACACTGCAGTGTAGTAATTCAATGATAGAAAAAAAAATTAAAAAAACTAGCAGTCCAATTCCGGTCCTATTTCGTTACAATTTTATAGGATAATATTGGTACTTAAGAAAATGAGAATGGTTCATGAAATAAGTAACATTTTGGGCCAAAGAAACCCTAGTTTACGGCATATATGTATAACATTACTCAACATACACAATAGAAATATAATAGCAATTAAACATACGATCCACGCCAATAATTTCCAAAATGCTTTAAATTTAACATAAAATAAGTAAACTAAAAAGTTTTTCCTCGTGACTTGTTCATGTTGGGAGTAAAAAGCTCCCTACGTCTTTTTCTAGCCACGACACGCCAAAAATATCAGTAATTAGCTAGAAAGAGCTGAATTTTTCGTTTCTAGGACGGCATAATTCTTCTAAGTGGGTATTCGATTATTTCTTTATCACTGCTAATAAATTTACAATCTGTAATAATATTGTCTAACTGAGCATGAAACCGTTGTATAGTTCTTCAGGTCCCAGAGGATGGTCATGTGGAAAGAATGTCAAATGACAAAAACTCAGAAAAGAGACCAAATTGGATGTCCCAGTGGAAGCATCCCAGAGGTAGACCGAGGAAGAAGTGGGCTGACTGCGTGGAAAAAGACTGGACTAGGATTTTCAATTTTGGATGCGGGGTTGGGTACCGCCGCCCCGGCTACTCCTGGGCACTCCGCGTGAGGTGTGTTCAGGATGCGCCTACCCACCAGCATTTTTATGTAAAAGCCAATAAAAAGGGTTTTAACAAAATATGGTCATGGAATGGAACCAACGTTAGCAGAAATGTTTAACTTGATTTTATTCAATGTTTGTCCGAATTTATGCAAAAACTGAACATTTAAAAAATATATACTATGCAAGCAGTGCAAAACACCATAAAATTACATACGAAATCAGATATTGTTTATATGAATTCAGAAATGAGACAGGGAAAAAATACACTTTATTTTGATCTAAATAATTAACTAAAAATATACTCCACAGGCTACCTACAGACTGAATAAAGTAAATTAATAAATTTGCATACAAAAAATATACAACTTTCCAAAATACTACAATACGTAACTATGACAAAAAACAATCAAAATCGTGGGACATGACAAAAATGCAATGTAAAAACTTTGGCGAAAATACCCACAAAATCATTGTGTAACTGTTGGTCCCCTAAAGAAAACTATAAGAAGAGGACATATTTAAAAAGATAAGTTTTTGCCAAATCTCACTATGGGTGATTGTATTAAGGCAAGGATTATAGACAATTAGTTAAGAAAATATTTGTTTGTAGAGATGATCTTCAGCAATAATTGAACGAATTGGTGACAGATAATGATTAGCTAACAATCATCCACGTGATTGATGACGTTTGCAGTAGGCAGTTTGCAGTAGTAAGTCCGCCGAACGGTTTGTCTGGCGAAAGTGCTTTAAAAAGGTCAATCGATTCACAGGCGACCGTGAAAGTGTAATTCGTTTCCAGCAAAAACTGTTCTTGTTTCTTTTTAGAAAGGAATAAGTATTTGAATCGCTGGCGTACCACTGCCATTCGGCTGATTCGGCTCCAGGCGAAGTTACTGTATTCCGGCCGCTACCGCAACGTTAAGAATAATTGCTAATTACCCCAGATCTATTGTTATTCCCAGATCAGGCTAATTTCTCATTCGTTGTCACTATTTTATAAACGTTTGACTTGAAAAAAAAACTGAGTAACTTTTGGTTGTGTATTAAAATGTGAGTATTTCAGTATAGTGGCCTCGCGTGGGAGGTAGTGGTTTTGTAGCTCAAAAAAAGTTATAAATATTGTTAACTTTCTCTTGAAAACGTTGGTAGTACTAAGTAAGCATAATAGTATATGCGTTGTACTGTTATCGATTAGCTACAAAGCAGCAAAAATAGAAGTGTATTCAAGCATGGCGAACGGAACGAAAGCAGAAAACCTGAGCTTAAGAATATATTAGTTAATATTTTTTATTATTATAATATTAGCTCATACCTTTGTCCTTCGATCTAGCCTAGTTATCGAACACCTGTTGTGCGATGTGCTGTATATTTTAATAGAATTAATTTAAAACTAAACCTAAGCAAGTCATTCATATTCTAGCTAGTTTGAAATTCATTTAGATTCAATGTTTATAATATCTGTGGTGAATTTCATTGCTCAAGTGAACAGTTTAAAACTGTTTCACTGGTTTTGTGAACAATTTAAGTACGTATAAGATAAAGAAATGACGTCAAAACTATATGTTGACCAAAAGTAATGAGATTTTAAGAATTCGTGTGGAAGCATGTGCCGCAGAGAACTTATTAATCCAAGAGAAAATTGCACAACTTCTAATCCCAAAGGTTAAATTTGGTATGTGGGATCCTTGAATATTCTCAGTTGGTTGAGTAAATGAAAATAAATTAACAATATTAAGCAATTTCATCAAATTACAAATCGCAAGTAGACGAGTCGATTTAAATTCCAGCCACAAGATTAAATTAAATTAAATTGTGTGTCTTCTTATTTTTTCACGATCATATTAGAAATTAAATAAGAGACTTGGCACAGCTGTAAACACAACTATTTTGAGTGACAGTAATCACTATACAGTAAGCACTTTTACTTCCTACAAACGGCAAATGGTATTTTGTGTTTTAATAAACACAGTATTGAAAGTCAGTGTTGAACTTACCGCGGTCGACACTCGACACATTCCACTTCTTTAGCTATTTATTCACAATACTATTTTATTATTTTGTCCGTTATTTGCTTAAGATGCATTCAACTCAATGATTTCTTAAAGGTGTCGTGAAATAAGCATTAGAAGAAGTAAGATATCTGGTTTGAATATTTGCCTGAAATAAGTACTAGAAGAAGTAAGGTACCTGTTTTGAATCTTTGCATGAAATAAGCATTAGAAGAAGTAAGATATCTGGTTTGAATATTTGCCTGAAATAAGTATTAGAAGAAGTAAGATATCTGGTTTGAATATTTGCTTGAAATAAGTATTAGAAGAAGTAAGATATCTGGTTTGAATATTTGCCTGAAATAAGTATTAGAAGAAGTAAGATATCTGGTTTGAATATTTGCCTGAAGTAAGTACTAGAAGCAGTAAGGTACCTGTTTTGAATCTTTGCATGAAATAAGCATTAGAAGAAGTAAGATATCTGGTTTGAATATTTGCCTGAAATAAGTATTATAAGAAGTAAGATATCTGGTTTGAATATTTGCCTGAAATAAGTATTAGAAGAAGTAAGATGCCTGGTTTGAACCTTTGCCTGAAATAAGCATTAGAAAAAGTACGATGCCTGGCTTGAATCTTTGCGTGCATGGAGCTAAAGACCAAGATATACGATATCACAATGCAGGTCAAGGTGAAAGAAAAATACTTCAAAACAAATTATGAATAATTCAACACGCTCACAGGCACGTTAATCGATTGAGCAGTGTTTCCTTCGACATTGGCAGAATTCAACTTTGAACTTTTTGTTGCAAAACAGGGCAAAATTTTGGTAGTTTCTTTAAAGTACAGGAATTGACAACCACTAACTGTGAACATCACGCTGGAAAACGGCGAAACAATGCAGAGTGGGATAGTCTTCCAGTAAGATGTTGGCAGATAGATTTAAACCACATGTTGCAAAACAGCGCAACATTTCTCATTATTATATTTTTTAGAGTAAGGAACAATGAACCAACAATGAACGTCTTGTTGGAAAACGGCCCAAAGTGTAGAGTGGGATTGTCTTCAAGTAAGTTAGTGGCAGATATCATCTTTAAACTTCATGTTGGAAATAACTTAACATTTCTGTGTGTTATTCCCGCAATTAAGGCATTGGCGGCATTCAACTTTCAACCTTATGTGGTGATGTTACAAAACAGTTTAGTTGCAACATTTGTCAGTGATTTTTTCACGTACGGCACTGACAGATTTTTATAGAGATAAAAAATATTTCAGATAAGTGAAGGAATTCAACTCGATACGTTGTTTGGAATTATATGTTTTGAATGCTTATCAAATAGATTTTGATAAGCCCATTTTGTTGGCCCACAAATATGTAGTATAAAAGAATAACTCTTCACAACTTTTTATAGTATACTTAAATCTTCGTTTCATAGTAATAACGAATAATAGCCAGGATTCTTGTTTACACGCGTTGAATCTCGATTTGATCGAGATTATTGTATGAGAATTTACCAGCCATGAATATTGCATTTATTGTTTGTATTGTTCCTTTATAGTAGAGCATGAATGGTGTGAAGTACATTTTACTACAATATACCTCGCAATGTACATAACATAATTTAAATGCATCAAATAATTTTATGACCACACATGAAATATATAGCGTTTAAAATACTGATGATGTGATAGGTGTACATATAAATATAAAAAGGTATAAAAAGCAATAATTATTAGCCTGAAACACAAATATAAATTAAAAAAATCTTCCGAGAAAAAATAAAAGCCGCCGATGTTTATTTTTATTTTTTCTCTCGGAAGATATTTTCAATTTACATTCGTGTTTCAGGTTAATAATGATTGCTTATAATAATTTGTTATCCTTTGTGCTTTGCGTAAAAAACTTGTCGTGTAAACTAAAGTTTATCTTTAATATAAAAATAATATGTAATTGCTTTGTAATCTCGGCAAATTTACTGAGTTAATAATTAATATTTCGTTAATTTTATTAGTAATATCAATTGGAGACCAAAATTATACAATTTCTCATTTTAGATACTTGAAGAAATCAAAATACGGACTTATTATGCCGTATTGCTATACCTTCTTCTTTAACCGACGTTTCTGACATCATTTCAGTGTCTTCATCAGGGCCGATGTTTAATCATATTAATAGATTGCACATCTGCCCTGATGAACTGTAATGCTGTCCGAAACATCTGCTAGAGAAGAGTGTAGCGCAACATGGCATAATACCCCAAAAATAAATTACCATAATTCTTTTGGATGAGAAAATCTCAAATTATATTTAAAATATGAACTATTTGTGGATATGATATGTTTTCAATTTTGGTAATGGAGTCAAAATTGTTCAATAAACGTTTTTCAACCATGAACCATCTTGTCGTTTTTTACAATAAAAGGTAAAAATGTTGTTTCCCCCTATGTCGTTTAAACTGCTTTGTTTAAACTAATAATTGGAATTTAGTAAAAACGGCAAAAAAATGCCACTATCACGATTGAAGTATTTCCCTACTAGTTATCAAATCTGCGTGTATAAAAGCACGTACTACTATTTTAAAAATATTAATAATAATTCCTTGCCATTATTATTTAAATGTAACATTACTTGCCGGTTTTGACAGCCACTCTTTCCAAATTATAAATTGCCTGTTCGCATATTTATTTTTTAATGAATTATGCCAATAAATCTTTAACCTGTTTATTTCATTCAAATTTTAATTCAACTCAAAAGTTTTATGTGATTTTTCACAGGTATATGATAGTAATTTATAATCAGTACATGATATTAATGTATTTATAGATTTAATGTTTAATGTTACTACCCGGTTTCGACCGTGTTTCAATACTTCTTTTTAGAAACCTATTTTTTTAAGCAATTGAAAAATATGCATCAAAGAATATAGTGTCTTAATTTTTTTAATGACAAAATAATGTTTATAAGACGAGATTTTTTATGCATAGCACAAAGGATAACAAAATATTATAAGCATTAATTCGTCGCCTTGGTTGTTTACAAGGGAAAAAATATAATAAGCCGTAATTGTCGATTGAAGTACTAGTACATATTGACTTATTTGGCGGGTTGGGAATAAGCCGACGTAGCTCAGTGGTCCAGAGCACCTGACCGGACATCAGAAGGTGCTGGTTCAATTCCCATCGGCGGCATTTATTTTTACTCGGGAGATATTTTCAATTTGTATGGATATTTCAGGCGACTAATTATTGCTTATTATAATTTGTAATACAGTGTCTGACCACATTTTGGCACTCCTATTGTCGTATTGAACGGTTGAAACATATGGAACAAAACAATACAATGTCGGATATTTCAAAGTTTCCACAGCTCATTAAGGAATAGAGTTTGCGAGTTGAGCACAGTTGGTCTACAAGCGAAAAATTGTGCAAATTTTCTTCTCAACCTATCGATATTTTTTATGATTTGACAATTTGCTTTATCGCTGATCATCAAACGACTTGTTTTGCACGAAAAAATATGTTTATATTTAATTTATAAATTTAAACGACAAAAAATTACTTACAGGAAGAAACATTTAAACAATGTAAAGTGTAATATCTCCCATCCAACTGGTTTGGTCGAAGGTCAACAACGAGTATCTATTGTACACAACCTCCTGGTCCTAATAGATAAATACGCACTGCTATATGTATTTGATTTCAATTAATTTTTATCTTATCTTTAGATTTGAAGTGGGTATCCGTATACGACTAAATCTTGCAATAAATCAAACTATATAAATAGATTTATTTCTGTCAAAATTCGTAAGAAGATATGCTCGATAAAACATGTTTTCTCGGGAGATTAAAAAAAAATGAATTCCGCACAGTTTTGGTTGCACCCAACCGTCTTGAGCCAGTGAGACTATGGTATCTCCAATTGGAGTATGTTGTGAGGATGAAGATGGTGGGGGGAAGAAAAAGAGGGAGGTGGAGAAGTACCTGGCTATTCAAATCTGGTCACAAAACATGGCTAAAGCCATTTCAATCAACGCTTCAATTCAGAATGGTGGTCTTACACCAGGGCCATACTGAGAGTATCTTCCAATCTGGAACGTGTATACTGTATATTATTTTTAATTAATAAAATGCGAAATAACAAAAATTTTGAACCCGCAACCTCTAGATCGTTAGTCGAGAGCCTAACCCTTCGACCACGGAGTCAGGCATAACCAGGTATAACCCTCAAAAATTATTAAAAGAAAAATTATCCCAATAAATTTTTTTATGTTTTTTTGTTTTTAAATAATACTTAGTAACTATGAAACGTGTTAATCAAATAAAAAGAAATGCATATATTAGGAAAAATAGTCAGTTTTCTTTAATCTTAAAAGAAATCATGTTTTTGCAGATACGAGGTTGAGTCATAACAGTGACGATATTCAATAAAACAATTATAGATTTACAAGCACTTTAAATTTTATTAATCCAAAACCGAATACTTCCGAATTTCTCCGGTTTCTGAAGTGTTAAATTAATAGATCATAACTTATTATTCTCTGAAGACATTTTAAGGCGAAGCTTAATGCTAAATAGTGATTTTCTATTAATCTTTATAACGAATCGGTTTACATTATAAACACCAAAAATATGATTTAGATAAATTGAAGCTTTTCCTATCGTTTCCTTTGAGTAGAATTCAAATAAAAAAATTATTTACTCAATATAAAATGTAAATGTAAACCACTAAAAAATGTATTTATTTAATTGAAGTGAATGAACGCACAAATAAAACCACTTTTAAAAAATACTATACTATGGGTAAGATTATCTTAGACAATTTCCCTTGATTAACTTTTTCGTTTTCTTATAAAATTGTTTACAAAATAAATAAAAACCACTTTTACGCTTGAAATTGAGCGTTTCTTTACTTCGTTTGCCAAGCAATTTTAATGTCTATTACCTATATTCGTCAAGAAATAAGGCATACCAAGAATATACACATTTTTGGCTTGTAGCTTCTTCTTAAAGCTTAAATCAGATAATTGATTAAATTATTTTCACGCAAGGAGAAAACTTACTGAAATAAAATATTAAAAATCTGGTCAAATTATTCCTATTTCTATTAAAAACGAGACTGTAAATTGTGAATTGACAAATTTCCTAACAAAATATCATTAATACATGTGTCATAAGGATGTCGGATCATGTGTATATTCATCAGGATGAGCAGTTGCATGAACACGTGTTTCGATATATTCTGAATGTACTAATATTTAATTAGGAAATGGCCTGCCATCACTTTTATTAAATCAGCAATACTCATTTTTCTCCGTGCGCCCGAACATTATTTATGGTTCCAAGAAAGCATTTTCAAGTTCAATGCAGTTTTGTTTTACAGCCTTTAATCGAAAACCTTGCTAATAAATACATGCGTGTAGGGAGAGGAAAGCATAATATCTTTAATGGATGAAAACAAGTTTGGCACGAAAAACATTACCTTTCCCATGGACCTAAAAAGCCCTGGACAGAACATTTGTGTAATTTTGTATGAATGGCATTGAAACCAAATCTAGGGCGAGTACAAATTGTAAGACAAACTTTTGAAATGATTTGTATGCAAAGTGGTGCATAATGAACTATTATAATTTTATTGGGAATGAATTTTATTTGAAAGGGATACATTTCATTAAAATTTTAAGTAGGTTTTGGCAATTTTCATACACCTTCCCTCTCACCCAGCGGCTTCAGAATGTTCTCGAAGGGCTTTTAAGGTTCATGGACTTTTCAATAAATTAAGCTAATGCAAGGAAATTCCCTAACTCACAATAATCTTCAAAGATAAAATGCGTATATATTATGATGTCTTACTATAAAATCAGAAAATCTTCTGAATGATACAACAATAATATACAGGGTGTCCGGGAGTAAAGTGCACTAACTTCGGGAACTGCACTAACAAGTACAACGTTTTAAGATAGTTTTGAGGTAAAAAAACTTTATTTGTTAGTATGAACTAAAGTATTATTTTATGGAAACATGATAGTACAGTAAAACTCACCTTTTTAGAGAGTCAAATCCATAAAGTCAGTAACCTTTCAGCTTCACAGTTCACGACATTGTAAATAACTAAATGTGTAAAAAATGTAAGCAACTAAAAATTTGTAAGCTTTTAAGGTCATTTCATAAATTTTCTCCAGTTCTAAAGAGTCCTAAATTCTCCTGTATTTTAAAAGAAATGTCAACTATTCTTTTGCCACTAATCTTCGAATAAACGTAATATCAATAGTAATGGAGGTTAAATTGCAAATGTGAAATGTGTTATTAAACACTGAACATTGATTGTTCACATTCTCTGAAACAACCCATCCTAAGTTTACAGAATTTGAACAATTTATCAAGTTATGTGAAGGTTCCATTCAAGTTCTGTTATTATTTCAGTTGTGTGAAGCCCCTGGCCAATAATGATTTAATAATAAAACTTTCACAGAACATGAAAATCGACTTTGAAATTTCACAAAGTAAGTCGTAACTTTTTTTTATAAAATTGTGTTTATCTGAAGTGACCAGCCAGGTAAGTATTTTTTCTGTATATGTTTGTAAATAATAAAATTAGATAAAGCCCAGGAACTTGTAATAAATTGTACAGCGCCCTGGAGGTGATTTTTCACAAAAAACGGCGCTATGAAAATTAAACAATTATTATTGTTATTATTACAGAGAAAAGAGATAAATAACATTTTTTGGAAATTCTAATATTTTAAGATAGTTTCCAGGTAAAAAAAGGTTGAATTGTTTGCATGGAATTTCTAAAAAGTTGTTTCTATTTTTTACTCCTACAATCTTGTAGTATCATTTCCCGAAGTTTGTGCACTTTATCCCCCGGATAACCTATAATCAGCTATCTTCCTGCTAAAGTATCGCCTGTGGCGTATTCAGTCTATTCTGTATATTATGAAGGTTCACTATACGTCATTCATTCATAATATATTCTATCTTGCGGATGTATACACAGTTTCTTTAAAAAAAACAATGTTTAAAGGCAGTTACCGGTAAATGCATGATGATGCAATGCCAATAAAGGTCAACATTTGTATTTTGTATGGAATTGGTTCTTATATTGAAACAAACGTTTGTACAAATATTATGAAATATACTTGTTTAAGGTATTAATTAACACACGAAATATGAATGGCTTTTGTACATCGTTAAGGTACTTCGTATACAATAGCCCCCGTTGTTTGGATATAAAAAGAAATAAGATTTGTTTTACAAATGTGTAAAAACCATAGGGGGTAAAAATGAACTCTAATTAGTCAAAAGAAAATATATCTAATTGATTGGTACCATAACAAATATTCCACAATTAAAATATCATCTTTTCGTTTTCATACTTATTAACATCAAACAAAAAACAAGTTAATATTAACATGTATTAAATAATTTCAATAAAAAAACAAACATTTCCGTAACAATTTTGTAGGTATCTACCTAGGTCAAGATTTTGTCGCTCGTCAGACGTTTTATATCCTTATCACGTTCTAAAAACAATAGTAATAAACAAAAACGTGCATACCTGCATTAATAAACCAGACACGGAAATAATTCGTATTCTATACGCAGCACAAAATTTTAATCGGTTTTTTGTTCAATTTTAATATTAATATGTTGATATATTATTAACAGAACTCACAAAGTTTAAATAAAGTTATTAGATTTTTTATTTTGAATTACTGACAGCTTTGAAAGTCATAGATTTGCAAAAATGTAGACCGGGAAAGTTTGGAAAATCGGCGGGAAGATCCACCGCTGTGATTGGCTCGGTGGTGCGCACGCGCGGCGTTACTGTAGACACGCGGCCGCAACGACGGATCGAAACCGACTGGCTCTAGCGACGCCATCCCCTCTCATATTTACACAAAAACCACCTAGAGTTTTTGCGACCAGCCTCGTCAAAAAAATATGTTAAAAAAAGGCTTATTGTGTCGAGCTTAAGATTAGCTGATTTAGCAATGATTACGAGTTGGTTTGAAGAAACGAAACTTGATCTGCCATTGAAAACCGGCGCGAGGGATCAATATCACATTTACAAGACTTGCGACGCGTGCGTCAGAGATACTGGATAATTTTTAGGGGGAATATGAAAGTAGGTACTGCATTCACCAAACATCGTATTAGAGTAGGTCCATACACCCTTTTGTCCTAATACGAATTTTGGTGTACTCATATTATATTCTATTGGGTTTGTGTGGATTTGTAATTTCCAAGATTTCTCTACCTGAGGGAGTATGGCTACTCCCCGTGGCTCTATCCTACTGAGTTTCTCTTGTAAATGCTCTGAATGGACCGTCTACGAGCCAGAAGGGATGTGCACATTTCTTAAAACTGATTCGTGTATGGTTTGAAAACTTGGCTGCCACGGAGAGCATTCATTTATATGTTCCTGATGATTATCTCCGTCACCGACAGCATAGATTGTTTTATCTCACGTCCTGCAAACTAACTTGCAAATGGTTCTGCCGGTGGGGAGAGCAATCTTGCTGTTGAACAGAATCGATTCGGATATCGACATATTTAGCAACAGTGAGGCTGCTTTTAAACGACAATCCTTACTGCTACGCATATAGTGGATACTTTTAGATTTAGAAGCCTTTAACGTTCATCTTTTTTTCTAACAGTTTTGTATTTTATAAACAACATAAATAGTATGTTATTTAAAAACGCATTAAAATTAACATTTATTAAGATTTGGCAAAAAATTGGCATTGTTGATGTTGTAACAGCCGAAAATTTTTGTTTCTTAAATTTCGGTTTTTTGTATGAGGATTTTCAGTGTCACGGCCAAAATAAAATTTCCTGAAAATCTTCATACGAAAATCGTATTTTACTATTACTATTTTATATAGTTATTCATGTTAATACTATGGTATGACATACATATAATATAGGTGAAAATAGAACAAAAGAGAACATAAAAAAAAAAAAAATTTTTAAAAATTAAAAATATAATTAAATTAAATAAACAATAATGTCAAGCGTGGTCCTTAGTGCGCTCGGGCCCAGCTCTCATTCATTAGTGGTGCTTGGTGCTGGTAGGCTGCGGTCACCATCGTCTTATCGAAGGCCATTAGCCGCGTCCTGGCTCCTAAGATCTGGTGTCTCATCAGGCCGGCGAATCCATTCATAAAGAAGAATCTCTTCAAATTATTGTCAATACGGTTAAAAACAGGATTGCAAGCCTTTAACGAAAGCATGAATAGGTTTCGTGTTAAATTCTAGTAAATTTCGAATATATTATCACGAAAATGTAAATAACTCACATTTTATTCGCTTTCATGATATTCAGTAGTTAAATAACCTATTGTTGGATGATTTATATAGCGCCGTTTTTGCGAAAAATCCCCCAAGAGAATACTCAATACTCTAAAAGGACTTCCTCTTGTTTTTAAATTACAACCATTTTATGCTTTATCCAATTCTATAATAATTATATAATCTGTAATTTAGCTAATAAGAACAGATTCATCTTAGCCAGCAAGCTGAGAAACCCAGAGTTCAATATCCGGAGTCCGGAGTAATCCGGAGTGATGTGGTACACGAAACTGCGAATCCGGGCGAATGCACATTGCACACCGACCATTCTATGCTCCGTACGTATGCTGTAAACGCAAGTTACGCCATCTCTTGGCATTATTGGCTACTTGAAATAATTCGGTTCGTTCATTAGTAGTTAACTTATTCATATTCATTAGGTATTTAAAAAAATTCAAAATACAACTTTGACATTTTTTTGAAAGCTCTCGATTTCCTGATGATAGTAGAGAGCACAGATGTATAACTCACGTAGACAGTAATTTGGTTTTACGAACAAGAACACTTACGTAGAACATCCAAAGACATATAACAAACATTATTAAAAGGAGCAGACAAATTTCCAATTCGAAACTAGCTTGCAGTAAATATAGAAAAGTGACATGAGGATTTAAAATCAATATTACCTGCCACATGGAATCTGAAGGGTTTTTTTCGGGATGGGGAAAATAGCGACTAAAATTAGATCATCACAAAATTATGAAACCCTAAAACATATTGATCTTATCGAAATACAAAATATTATTATTACATAAGTTTTTTTTTCTTTCTATTTTACGTTTTTTGTTTTGTACATCTAATCTTATATTTGACTGTTGTTAATGCTGCTGGATTAAAAATAAATAAAAAAACCTGAAAAATAAATAATAAACAACTGTGTCAACACCTATATCAAGAATCTTCGAGTTTGTAATGCACAGAACATACGTTTTACACACTTTGGGAAGCGATAGCTTTTTTATATCTTTGAAATTTTTGACTTTGAACAAAAGTCTGCTAGAATCTAAGAATCTCACTGGGAGACTACTCTGTTTTTAAACGAGAAAACTATTTATTTGTTTATGTTTGGTTAACCACAATAGTGGTATATTCGCCCTGGTAGACCACAATATAGTTGGCTTGAAATGGCATCAGCCATGTTTGGTTACTAGTTTTGTTTACCCATGTACTTCCCAATAATCTCTTTCTCCATCCCCTCCCCTCTCACTCCAGTTTCAGAATACGCCCCAGTTGGCTATGGCATGGTTCCACTGACTCTGAACAGTAAGTTGGGAGTCTTGTGCTAGATTAACATAAAAACTGATTATAATTGTTGAAAGTTTGCTTTAGACTATAAATAATATATCCATACATAAAGCATTATTATCCCACTTTCTGACGATAGAAATATATAAAGTATGTATGATATTATATAGATTATATTGCCGCTATTGGAATAAAATAAATAATGTACCTTTTTATGTGTAATCCTAATCATTTTGTTCGAGTGAATAACCAAGCCAAAGTCACGTAACTAGATTCCTCGTGTGTCCTTGAAATTCCTTCAGTTTTCTAATAGTCAAAATAAAGAAAAATCGCCAATCCTCAATCCTCATGGGTGGAACATCTGAATGGGTTTTTGAGTCGCATAAATTATGCTAATGTTGTATGGAGAAATTGGCGTACGTGAATAGGCAAAGGTACACACGCGTGGAAATTCACCCATAGGAGATCTAATGTCTGAAGTAATTCGTGTGAGGGAGGTGATTATCTATTCAACGTGTGTCATTATTGTTACTGTAAAATATGTAAAACATTTGTAGGAAATCAACGACCGTCATCGTCGTGGCTGCATCCGAAGATCGATGGATGCAGATGATGCGGCAACCTCACTGATGGATGATAATTTATTTTAAAATTAATTGAACTTATTTATCCGATGGTTTCATTTAATGCTATCATTCTACCCTTAGTTTTTTTTTCATTTTATTTAAATTTTTAATTTTTGTTGTTTTTCACTTTAAATTTAAGAATTGTATGTATCTCATGTTATATGGCAGACTGCGATTGCACTCCTCCCAGTCCTGCTGCATTAAAAACTTAAATAAATAATCAACGATAGTAGTTTAAGAAAAATCGTGACAGAATGGTATATACTAAAAGTATTCAAAGAGCATTAAACAGAGTTGAAACATTGCTTGAAATGGCAATAACTGTGTTTAGTGGCCATATCTGAATAGTCAAGTACCTAACCTTTCTCTCCCCCATCTCCATCCCTTGCCTACTCACCTCAGTCTTATAAAATATCCCAATTTGGTACGTATGTTGTAGTCTCACTAACTACAGAAAGTTGGGACTCTTTTGCCTTATTCACAACAAAACAATATTATTGTTCGTAGCCTGGGTTGATTTTTTAGCCCCGTCTGAATTTAGCCATTGTGATTTGTGATGCCACAACATGCTGCACGTATTATTATATCCAAAGATAATATAATATAAGTTATCTTTTATTATATCCGTATGAAACTACCTGATTCGGTTTTTCCATTTCCAATCATTAATTTAATGATTTTATCTCACGAACGAAGAATACCAATACAAAAAATAATAGCACATATTCGAATGCCATTTAAATGTTAATGTTTTTCTCTTTTTTGATATTTTATTTTTGTTATGAATATGTATTTACTACACGTTTTCCTTATACTGAAAACTATGCAATATATTTTAACCTAATGTTATTTCGAGTTCCGTTTATAATGCTTGCATCAATTTATTGTGCTTTTCGTAATGCCTTTATTCCCATTTATTAGAAGTGAACAAGTGTACTACTTATTAAGTTATGGTTTATTGATTTTGTATTGTAATATAATATAATAAAACAAGCAAGCAAGTAAAAAAAGGTCTGGAAAGCAGTGGCGGCTCGTGACTTTTGAGTTTGATTAGAGCAAGGCTGCCCAACCCCAGGCCCGCGGGCCACAATGTGGCCCGCCAACGAATTATAAGTGGCCCGCGTGAACCATTTTCAAAAAAACCCGCCAATCCGCCAATTTGAAAAAGTGTAGCGGGCCCGCGGTAAAACAAACAATGCAGTTTGCGCGCGGTCACCAGTGTTGCCAACGACGGCGATTTATCGCTATTTAGTCTACTC
Organism: Hesperophylax magnus; assembly: GCA_026573805.1. Lineage (NCBI taxonomy): Eukaryota > Metazoa > Arthropoda > Insecta > Trichoptera > Limnephilidae > Hesperophylax > Hesperophylax magnus. The sequence continues at coordinate 4,999,912 of JAIUSX010000002.1, forward strand.
AGAACGAGAATCAGCAACGAAAAAATGTAACCTGTTGAACTTACTTTTTAAACAAAAATACACCGGTTTTTGATATAATTTTTTTGCGA